>JAWHQI010000001.1:19687500-20937500 GCA_033032865.1 Dactylorhiza incarnata | reverse complement strand
GTCCTCCTCCATAGGAATAGGCACAACACTCTGATCAACCGCCTCCTCTTGTGACACCTCATCGACAATGTCGTCGGAGACGAGTGTAGTGTGCACAACAGCGGGAAGAATCGAATCCACTAGAAGTGGTGGATGCACTGGGAGAATAGACTCAGCAATGTCGGTGCCCAAATCAGCCACACATCTGGTGACTGTGTCAACGCCATACCCTTCAAGATGTGAAGGTGGCAATGACACAAAACCGGATGTTGAAGGTGTGCCGCCAGAGTTAGGATTCGGGACGATCCGGATATCCGGCTCGTCATCTTCATCCAATTGGCGACGAAAAACAGCACAATCCTTCAGGGCATGATCTGTGCTCCGACAAAACTGGCACTGCCTAGCGGGCTTCTTTGGCACAGCGGGGGCTGGAGCCGAAAAGAAGTATGACGGTAAAGGCTCAGCAGAGTAGCCATAAGACTTACGCGCACCATATGAAGTACCAGATGAAGTCGGTGCTCCATATGCTGGGCTGCAGGAACTATGCCTACTATTCTCCGTAGGGCATTCATCACTAGAGTGAGAAGTATCTCTACACCAACGACAACGAATATTGAGATGTGCCCACATAGTGTAAAAATAATACGATTCAAGATAAGAATGCTATTATGCAGACACTATACCAAACAGAAATTACTAAAGCAACCTAATATTAAATAAGAAAGCGGAATAAAAAGAACAGAAATAAAATTTAAAGGATGCAATTTACAAATGAAAGGGCTTCTCTCTCAGATTCTCCCTCTCCAGAAAACTCACACGACTGTGTTCCCCGGCAACGGCGCCAAAAACTTGATGCGATAATTTCGGCAAGTGCACCGGTCGCGCAAGTAATAATAATGGGGAAAATCCCCGAGTGTCGGTCTCTTGAGGAACACAGTAAGGTGGAGTTAGGTTTCGAGGAAGGACTTAAGATCGAAGTCCTTAGTCGATGCTACAATGAATGGGTGGTTTGGTTTGCAAGTAATTAAATAAAATACTATGCCTACTCCTATGCAATGCCGCTATGCAATGCTTCGATTGGCGGGATGGAGACTAGGCAGGCCTTGAGCGCGCTGCGTCGAAAGGGCGGATGGGCGAGAAGGCTGACGAATTGAGGGTCGCAAACACCTCTTCAACAAGCACGCCACTAGCAATTGCTAGTGCGGCACCGGACATGGTAATGGAGCGGAAAATCGATCGGGGCGCACCTCATTAACACAAATGAACAAAATGATTTCATAATCATGAAATAAGCAATCTTAAACATCATTCATAGCGTTCATCATCGATATAAAGAGAATACAACACTATAACCACATAAGTAGAGGGAAAAAGGGCGAGAGATACGACCGAATCCGGAGTCTCGTTGTAGATTCACGGTAGGAAGCACCAGGTTGTCAATCCGCGTCCTAACTCGGTCCCAACTGCGTCCGGGGTAGAGGAGGGCTGTCACACCTCCCAATGAACCCGTCTTCTCCAGCGATTTACCATCCGGCCACGTCTCAAGCGAAGAACCTCTTCATTAGCGATCAAAGTGAGTGTAGGAACCCTTCTTTCAAGCCCTTGGATGATGGAGGAGGCCTAGGGGATGAAATCCCTCTGAAAACGGCGAAAACGGCGGACGGAACGGAGCCAAATTGCGTCTCCCCGACCTAATTCGCGATCAGGTCATTATATAGGCGCTGAATTAAACAGTGCGCACGGTCAGTGGCGCACGACCAGTGGTCGTGCGCACTAGAGTCCGGTGATCGTGCGCGCTGCCTGGACGGAACCTGCAAAGACAGAAATTATGAAATAAAATGTTCGCACGACCAGTGGCGCACGACCGGTGGTCGTGCGCACTAGCGTCGGTGGCCGTGCGCAATAGATGAAACAGAACTCATAAAATTACTGGTGAGTGCGCACGAGCAGTGACGCACGACCGGTGGTCGTGCGCACTGGAGACGATGATCGTGCGCACTACAGCAGACAGAACTCAAGAATTTAATGGTCAATGCGCACGAGCAGTGGCGCACGACCGATGGTCGTGCGCACTGGCATTGATGATCGTGCGCACTGCACCAAACAGAACTCGTGAAAAGGGTTAAGTGCACACGATCAGTGGCGCACGACCAGTGGTCGTGCGCAATAGAACCGGTGATCGTGCGCAATGTTCCTTTGCAGAATTGCACCGGGAACACTTGCACGACTCCTATTCCAGCATAACCACAGATCTAGCCACTGAAAGTGGCACCTAACAGCACAAGAATACTACTAAAGACAAATAAACACGAAAATCACACCAAAGTGGGCCAAGATGTGCACCTAGCATGGATTATCAAATATAAACTATAACAAGGCTATAGTGCGTAGAATTGACTAAATAACGGCCCGGATGAGTCCAAAAAATGTGTATATGATCAGGACTCATCAATACTTAACACACATACCTCACACAAACTGTCCCGGAATGTCATTCCGCATCTTTTTCTCGCACTCCCAGGAAAACTCGTCTCGTCCGCAATTATACCAATGCACCTTCACCAGCTTGAACTCTTTATTCCGCAACCATCAGACTTCAGAATCGTCCACGCAAATCGGACGAACTTTCATGCTCAGATCTTTGGCTACGGGAACTGTCGAAGACCCGACAACATATTCCGGCTCCACCAACACTTTCCTCAGCACCGAAACATGGAAAACATCATGTAATCCACTTAGCTCGACAGACAACGCTAACTGATAGGCCACTTCGCCTATGTGCTCCGTAACCTCAAACGGACCCAAATACCTCAGACTCAACTTCTTGAGTCGCCGAATTTGTGAAACGCCTTTGAATAGCTTGATCATCAAGTAGAACATGGCGCCCACCGCAAACTCCAAGTTTTTGTGATGCACATTAAAATACTTTGTTTGCCGATCCTGAGCAATATTCATGCACTCCTGGATCGTCCACACCAACTCGCAAGCATCTACCACTACTTCCTTTACTAAAAACTGAGTGTCTCCCGCCTCTATCCAAGATATCGGCATTCGACACCGCTTTCCATACAATGCCTCGTATGGTGCCATCTTGATACTCTCCTGGAAACAATTGTTATAATCAAACTCTACCAAGGAAAGTTGGTCTTCCCAACTCCAAACAAAATCGAGGGCACTCAACCTTAACATGTCCTCCAACATACGATTTGTTCTCTCCATTTGACCATCGGTCTGCGGATGAAACACGGTACTAAATTTCAACTTTGTACCCAGACTCTTCTGCACCAACCGCCAGTCCTTGGACATGAACCGCCCATCGCAATCACTAACAATACTCTTTGGAATTCCATGCAACCGCACAATATTTCGAATATACAGCTCCACGAGCTTCTCCACCCTATCATCCTTCCGATTTTGAATGAAGTGGGCCGCATTGGTCAGGCGATCCACAATCACCCAAATCGCACCATTACCTTGTCGCGGCCGAGGCAAACCATGCAAAAAATCCATGGAGATGTCGTCAAATTCCCACTCGGGGATAGGAAGAGGTTTCAAGAACCCGCCCGGCCTTTGGTACTCGGCCTTCACCAAAGCACAAGTCTAACATCAACTTACATACAAAGCTATATCCGGCTTCATCCCAGGCCACCAAAAGGATTTCTTCAAATCCAAGTACATCTTTGTACTTCCTGGATGAACGGAGTACTTCGTGAAGTGAGCCTCAAACATCAACTCCTCACGGAGTTTGCCAAAGCGAGGCACACACACCCTTCCATTTCTCTTTAAAAGTCCACCGACCATCTCCAAAGCATTGCCTTCACTCTACTGAGCTTCCAACACCAAACACTGACACTCTTTGTCTACGCTGGTAGACTCTCGGATTCGATCCACTAAATCACACTGCATCTTGATTCAGTTCAACCGAGCTACGCTGGACTCACCTGAGCCACACACGAAATGTCAAGAGACTCGAATTCTCGCGCCAAACGCTCGTCATGCGCTTCAATCCAATTACCTTGCGCAGAATACTTTCTACTCAAGGCGTCAGCCACCACATTGGTCTTACCTAGAGTATACTAAATCGCTACGTCGTAGTCCCCAAGGAACTCGACCCACCTACGATGCCTCATATTGAGATCTTTCTGGTCCAGAAGATACCTCAAGCTTTTGTGGTCCGTGAAGATTTCCAACTTCACACCATACACGTAGTGCCGCCACAACTTTAACGCGAAAATCACTGCCGCCAACTCCAAGTTGTGGATGGAGTAATTTCTCTCGTGAGGCTTTAGCTGCCTTGACCCATAAGCTATCACGCTGTCATGATGCACCAGCACGCAACCCAAACCGCAACCTGACGCATTGTTGAAAATCTGAATTCCATTAGTGCCACTAAGAAGACATAGGATTGTAGCGGACATCAACCTTTCCTTAAAGGTCTCAAATGCATGGGCACACTCCAGCGTCCACAAAAACTTTTGTTCCTTTCGGGTAAGAGGGGTGAGGGGAAAAGCCATCCGCGAAAAGTTCTCAACGAACCTTCTGTAATAACTGGCTAGTCCAAGGAAACTCCAGATTTCTGTAAAGGTTCTCAGTACATGCCAATCGCTAATGGCTTCAATCAACGTTGGATCCACTGCATCCCCATCTCCACTGATAACGTGACCCAAAAATGTCACCTTACCGATCCAGAACTCACACTTTGAGAACTTAGCATAAAGTTGGTTCTCCCTCAAAATCTGCAACACCAGTCTCAAGTGAGACTCATGCTCCGCCTTTGACTTCGAATACACTAAGATATCGTCAATGAACACCACCAGAAATGAATCTAGGTATTGTTGAAACACTCTGTTCATTAAATCCATGAACATTGATGGCGCGTTCGTCAGACTGAACGACATCACCGAGAAATAAAAATGATGGTATCTCATCCCAAAAGCTGTCTTGGGAAGATCCTCTTCTCGAATCCTCAACTGGTAGTAACCCAACTTGGAGTACACTGTCGACCCCACCAGCTGATCGAACAAATCTTTGATTCGCAGAATCGAATATTATTCTTGATGGTCAACTTATTCTACTCACGGCAGTCTATGCACAACCGCATACTACCATCCTTTTTCTTTAAGGATAACACTGGCGCACTCCACAACAAAGAGCTGGGCCTAATTTACCCATGCTCTAGCAACTCTCGCAACTGCACCTTTAGCTCGGCCAGTTCCTTCGGTGCCATCCCAAATGGAGGATGCGGCACCGGTCTCGCACCTGGCACCAAATTTTTGAGAAATCGATTTCACGCTGAGGAGGCGCTCCCGGAAGCTCCTCGTGGAACACATCCTCGAATTCTTCCACCACTGGCACTTCTCTGATTTCCAACTTTGTGGAGCGAGTCTCCAACAAAGCTAAAAATGCCTCACCTCCTTGATTCACAGCTCGCTTCACTTGCACAAAGGAAATCAGGGAGCAGGCCACTCCGCCTAGGCCCTTGAACTTGACCTCTGCTCTACTTCACTCCTTAAGGTCACCACCTTCAATAGGCAGTCTATAATAGCTCATTGCTCTGCAAGCCAGTCCATCCCCAGGATAATATCAAATTCGGCTAGTGGTAGAATTGTTGCTACCAAATCAAAGTCACACTCGCCAATTCACAATACAATGTGCCCTTTCCTTCCGGTGGTCATGAAAAACCCATTAGGTATGCGTACGCTAAGCTCCACCTCCGCCTCGACAGTCTCAACACCGATTCTTTGGATAATGCTTTCCGCGAGAAAAGAGTGTGACACTCTTGTGTCGAACAACACTCTGGAGGGATAGCCAGAAACTAGCACGAAGCTTAACATGAATAAAATAAATATGAAAGGTCGCAAACAATTTTAAGCTACCAAACGAAGGATCTAAACCTTACATACCTCTACCCACATGAGATTGACAAATTTCTTCCTATTGCCCGAGGTTGTATGCTCCAGGCTGCATAGGAGGGAAACATGAAGCACTAGACTCCGCTGCTTTCCCTTTCTACCCAGCACTAGGACTGGAACACACTGACTGCTCTTGCATCTGCTCTGGCTCAGTCCCAGCCTCGGGACTGTTCCGAGCTTTGTGGCCCACCTTGCCACACATATAGCACATCACGACTCCCCTGAAACGGTATTATCCAGAAGCTGCACTGCTTCTCTCACCAGTCCTAAAAGGACTGGGCTTTCTCTTCCATCGACTCCCCTCAGAATTCCCTTGAGACTGAGAAGGTTTACCTTCTCCTTGCTTAGCCGCAAAGTCCTTACGACATTGAGTTCGCTCCATATCGCTTTGCAACATTCAAGCAACTTTGACTAGCTCATTGAAACCCGCATTCTTCAAGGCTATCAGAGGTCACCTTAGATTTACACTCAGGCCTTGATAGAAGTGGTTATCCCTCTGCTCATCATCTGCCATGGTTGTCCCCACATAACGACCCAACCGGATAAACTCCTATATATGCTCATGTACTGATTTCTCACGCTGCACCAAGTGCAAGAAATGCCTTTGAAGTGCTAACCTCGTCGAAGTAGGGATATAGCGCTTCAAGAAAGCATTCCCAAACTCTTCCATGGATGGGGCACATCTAGGGAAATGACGACTGCTATGATTCACCCACCACAGCTTTGCCTGACCTTCTAACATAAATGCCACAAACTGGGACCGCTTATCCTCCGGATTCTCTGCCGCTATCAGGAGAACCTGAATCCTTGCCAACCAATCCTCGGCATCCGTCGGAGTGCCAACTCCTTTGAATGTCAAGGGATGGAAACTCAGAAAATACTTCATCTGACGATCTCCTTGCCCAACTGCTCTCTCGGTTAATGGTTCTACCTGCCTAACTCCCACCTCCGGTGTCATAGTAACCGGTGTAACAGGAGTCGCATCCTACACAACAGGCATCGCAATCTGTGGCATCGCCGCAGCTTGAGCTGCCACCATCGCCTCTACTAGCATACGACAGGAGTCAGCCGGGGACACACCTATAGCGACCTATCTTGCATTGGCACTACCAGGCCATTATAGGGCTGCAGCCCGGTGCAACCCCAACGCATCTCTAGCCTGTTTTTAGCACAATGCGTTGTTAATGGCGGGATTCGAACCCCCGCCACCCTTGACAAGGCGCTCATTCAACATCCTGCATCATCAACTGAGCTACAACTCAGTTGTTGATGAGGGCTATTGAATGAGAGCCTTGCCAAGGGTGGCGGTGGTTCGAATCCCGCAATCAACAATGCACTGTGTTGAAAAACAGGCCAGAGATGCGCTGGGGTGGCGCTGTGCTATAGCCCAGCACCACCCCCAATGCATCTATGGCCTATTTTTCAGCATAGTGCGTTGTTGATGGAGGGTCTCGATCCCCCGCCACCGTTGATAAGGCACCTTCAACAGTCCTCAACACCAACTGAGCTGCAATAGGTCAGAGGTCTTTTTTATGTAATGACCCGCCTTGCATTGGCTTACCAGGCCACCACAAGACTGCAGTCTTTGCCACCCCAATGCATCTCTGGCCAATTTCTCAGCACAGTTCGTTGTTGATGGCGGGTTGATTAGTATTTATATAACTTTTTAATTGAAATTTTTGTAATTATTTAATATGAAATTTTCTTTTTCATGTCAATTTTAGGTTATAAGTAGTTCTTTTGTAATTTTGATTCTAACTTAGCTTAATTTCAATTTTTGCAGAATTTTGGGAGAAACTGGTGAAATTATAAGTCACTCTCTCGGTCATGCCCGTGACCAAGGGCGTGTAACCTGAAGATCAATCCAAATTCGATGTTGCGTTATTTGAGCTAGTCCACAGAAAGTCACGCCCTCGGTCACGCCCATGACCCAAATTCACACCCGTGACCACGGGCATGTGAACTTAGAATTTTCCCAGCTAGCTGTCGTCGAGACATGCAGATGTCATCGAGAAGTCATCCTAAGTCATGCCCGTGACCCAGATGTCACGCCCGTGACCCAGATGTCACGACCGTGACTTACCCGCGTAAACCTTGTACACTGTCGCACCGAAATCAAACCCACGCCGCATTAAATGAAGTCATCCAAGGTCACGCCCGTGACCTAAATGTCACGGGCGTGACATGTCACTTTTCGCCGCACCGTCACGCAAGACCCAGCCACTGTCGTTACTGAGCTAAACAAGGGTTACACACCCTTACTCATGCCCGTGACCGAGGGCGTGTAACATGAAATTTTTTTCTATAAATTCAGAGGTTCTCCTTGAGTCCAGGGTTCAGAAATTTGGAGAGGGGGAGGTGCTGCTAGAGGTGATAGTGAGTTTTTTCTAATTTCTTTCATGCTTTTTCATTTCAAGTTCTCTTTCTCTTCATGTCAAGTAATGGTTTAATTTTCCTCCTTGCAATAGCCTAATTTAAGCTTGTAATATTAATTTTCCTAGCTTGTAATCTCCTCTCTTAAAACTTGTAATCATTTTTGGAATCAATAAAATTTAGTTTGCTCTCTTTATTTGTCTCATTCAACCTTAGTTAATTTTCCATTATGCACATTTATTTTTCTTTCTCTTTCCCCTCCACCATGATTATCTAATTCTCATTAGTGCTCGATCGAAATGATCCGAGGATGAGATGATCAAGTTATGATTTTTAAGCTCTCTTTTTCCATTTTTGTAAACACTTGAATTACCCTTGATTTTTACTTAGTAAGGCCATATTTTTGATGTATGATTTTCGCTTAAGTTTTCAAACTTAGTTAGCCGAGAGTCTCAAAGTATGAATCTAACACTCAAGGGTAAAGAGAGTTGCACGCACCCCTCAAGAGAGGATGATGTAAATCTCCCGGATTGGAGCTAAATCCAATAGTGGGTTCACAGCGTAAATCAAGTTTTAGGTAATCAATTATAGGACGAGAGTCCGGTTGATTTTTCCTAAACTTAGTTGGGCATTAACCTCGAGAGGGGCATGTTCAAGCATTAGGAACCTCCACGGTCAAGTAGTTTAATTAAACGGATTTAGAATTATTTTCCTTTCGCTTGATTATTCTTACTCCAAGGTGACTTTTTATTGAGCACTAATCTCTTTTACCATCGTTTAACCCCTTCGTTTAGTTTGCAAATTTTCTCTTTTAGCTAAGTAAAACAAAACTCAAAAATCTATTAGATAAGATAATAGTGATTTTCCTCAAAGTAGAAGTAATCAACGCACCCCGTGGATTACGAATTTGGTATTTCTAAATATCCTATACTATAGACGATAAGGTACACTTGCCTTCATCGCATATAGTTTTGGAAAACATCTTTAACCCTTAGCTTTGCAAAACCAAAAAATTTCTATGTCAAGTTTTTGGCGCCATTGCCGGGGAACTTTTGGCGTAGATATTTTGAAAAGAGGATAGCTATTAATTTTATCATGTTATTTTCATTTTACTTTTTCTAAATCCAAAAAAAAATCTTAAAGGTGCAATCAAAATCTTGGAAATGAATGTTTGGGTTATCATCCCATCGCACCTCCAAGTACCAGTGAGAACCCTTCATAGGGTATACCTCGGGAAATACAAGACTAACTTAATCCGCCTAAAAGAAAAAAAATATAATAATCAAGTTTTCCTCTTTTTTTATTTTTACTTTTATTATTTTCTCTCTTTTCTCTTTTTCTCTTTTTCCTTTTTAATATATGACCCGAGGTAGCACTTCAAATATTCCTTTTGATCCAGAGATCGAGCAAACCCTTTCGCGGCGCCGCCATTCTCTTGATCAGGAAATACAATTATTATTCGAAGAGTCGATCGGGGACACTAACGTAGCTAATATGGATCCCAATATTAATCTTCCTAATCTTAACGCGCCCAATCCTAATGAGGCCCGCAACGGACCATGTCCTATTATGCGAGGCTGCTCAATGGACCATGTCCTACTATGCGCAGCTGAATCTGGAAGGCACACAGTCAAGTATTGCTCGCCCTGCGGTGGAGAACAATAACTTTGAGATCAAGTCCAGCTTCATATAAATGGTGCAGCAATCATTGACCTTCGATGGTCAGCCGGACGAAGATCCAAATTGTCATATTTCTAATTTTCTCAAAATTTACGACAAATTTAAAATCAATGGCGTCACTGGTGATGCCATTCAATTATGTCTTTTTCCTTTTTCTTTGCGGTCTAGGGCCAAGAAGTGGTTAAGCTCACTTCATAGGGAGTCCATCACTATTTGGGCCGATATGGCGGAAAAATTTCTCACTAAATATTTCTCGCCTGCAAAGACCACCAAAATGCGAACAGATATTGCATCATTTATGCAAATCGACTCAGAGACTCTCTATGATACATGGGAGCGCTTCAAGGAGCTTTTGCGTAGATGCCTCACCACGCACTTCCCACTTGGCAACAAGTGCAAATCTTTATAATGGCTTGAATTTCCAAACTAAGCAAATCATTGATGCTACCGTTGGGGGTACATTAAAAAAGAAAACCCTGGAGGCCGCTCAAGAGATTTTTGAGGAAAAGGCCATGAATGCGTACCATGGGAATATGCCCCGAGCTAAGCCTAGCAAGCCAGCCGGAATTTTTGAAATAGACGGAAATGCAAATTTAGCTTTACAAGTTGAGCGCTTAACAAAGCAAGTGACGGAGATGTCTACTTCCTCCGCCACTCCTCCTTGGGCTAATAATATTTTAATTGAAGAGCAAGTTGACTACATGGGAAATACAACCCGGCCTTCCTATAACCCGAACTCCGCTCCGTACAACAACACTTACAATGCGGGTTATAGGAACCACCCGAATTTCTCATGGAGCAACCAAGGAAATGCTCAGCGTCCTTTAAATTTGAATCGACCTCTTAATCAACTTCTTAACTTAACTCCCCCTCCAAATTTTAATCCAACTAGTTTTCAACCGCAACAACAAATGCTCTCTCCGCTTGAAGTGGTCTTTGCAAAATATGTTGCTATAAATGAAACGAATATCCGGAACCTCACCAGATCGATCAAAAATTTAGAGAATCAAGTGGGCCAGCTAGCGAAAATGTTCTCTGGGCATTAGCAAGGAGCACTACCAGGAAATACGAAGCCAAATCCAAGGGAGAGTGCGAACGTGATTACACTCCGAAGCGGGAAGGAGGTGGTTTCAAAATAGGACGAACCCAAGGTAACTTCTTCTCCTCCTCCTGCTCCTTTTTTATCTTCGAATTGGCCCGCTACGCTAGCTCTGTATGCTTCTAGTTCTAATATTCAGTATCCGTCTAAATTTAGGAGTGAGTGCGCCGAGAAAAATTACAAAAAAAATTTAGATATTCTAAAACAAATTCATATTAATGTACCCTTCTGCGATGCTATCTCTCAAATGCCGAAGTATGTGAAATATCTTAAGGAGTTGCTCTCCAATAAGAAGAAATTAGAAGATATTTCACATATTTCCTTAAACGCAGAATGCTCCGCGGTTATACTCAACAAATTGCCTCAAAAAGTAAATGACCCGGGATGGTTCTCCATCCAGTGTCTATTTGGCAATTCATTAGTAAAACATGCCTTAGCGGATCTTGGAGAAAGCATTCAATCTCATGCTTTTATCGTTATTCAAAATATTAGGTCTAAGAAATCCTAGCCCCACTCGAATGAGTATTCAATTAGCGGATCGTTCATTAAAATATCTGGTAGGGATAGTGGAGGATGTTATCGTTAAGGTTGGCAAGTTCATCTTCCCGGTGGACTTTGTCATTCTTGACATCGAAGAGGATGCCGAAGTACCTCTCATACTCGGCCGCCCCTTCCTTGCCACCTCGCGTGCAATTATCGACGTAAGTAACAAAAAGCTCCTCCTACGGGTTGGAGACGATGAAGTTACTTTTAGTATAAATCCCTCGATGCAAAACACCTTAGAAAACGATGATTCATTCTTCTATTTAGAAGAATGTTTTGAGAACGAATTTTATTCACTTCCCGAGTTAGTCTCCACATCGAGTCACGATTCTGAGCTCGCCGAGCTCTTTTGATTAGAAGAAGAAGTCTCTCGCTCCACACCACCCGAACCATTATTTTTAGGAAAATTAAAAATCAAAACTTCTTATGAAGAGCCACCCATTTTAGAATTGAAACAACTCCCTCCTCACCTAAAATATCTATTTTTAGAAAAAGAGTCTAAACTACCCGTTATCATTTCATCCGAACTTAGTGATTCAAAATTTTCTGAATTGACTATAGTCTTAAGCAAGCACCGCCACGCAATTGCGTGGCAAATATCTGATATCAAGGGTATCAACACTTCCATCTGCACTCACAAAATCTTCCTCAAAGATAATTCCCGCAATGCGGTCCAGCCTCAACGACGACTAAACTCAAATATGAAAGAAGTCATTAAGGCTGAAGTTATCAAACTTCTAGACGCAGGAATCATCTACCCAATATTGGATAGTACTTGGGTTAGCCCAGTACAAGTCGTGTCGAAGAAAGGCGGCGTAATGGTTGTAGCGAATGTAAATAACGAATAGATCCCAACCCGTACTGTTACGGGTTGGCGGATGTGCATCGATTATCGAAAACTAAATGATGCCACCCATAAGGATCACTTCCCATTACCTTTTATCGATCAAATTTTAGAGCGCCTTTCAGGTCACTCCTACTACTGTTTTCTCGATGGTTTGTCGGGATATTTTCAAATCCCTATTTCGCCCGATGACCAAGAGAAAACAGCATTCACTTGTTCCTTTGGCACCTTCGATTATCGAAGGATGCCATTTGGTCTTTGTAACGCGCCGACAACATTCCAAAGATGTATGCTGGCGATATTCGATGAGTTAGTAGAGGAAGTGATAGAAGTCTTTATCGACGACTTTTCTGTTTTCGAAAATTCTTTTCAAAATTGTTTAAAAAATCTCGAGCGCGTGCTACAACATTGTGTGGAAACAAATTTAGCTCTTAATTGGGAGAAATGTCATTTTATGGTCAAAGAAGGATTAGTCCTTGGCCATAAAATATCGTGCAAAGGGATCGAGGTTGATAGGGCCAAGATCGAAGTAATTGAAAAACTCTCCCCTCCAATAAATGTAAAAGCTATTAGAAGATTCCTAGGACACACAGGGTTTTATCGGCGCTTTATCCAAAAATTTTCCAAAATCACAAAGCCGTTAACCCATCTTCTCGAGAAAAAATTTTCCTTCTTTTTTACAACGAATGCCATTTGTCCTTTAAACTTATAAAAGAAATAATTATAAATTCTCTGATTCTAGTTGCGCCGGAATGGTCGCTACTGTTGGGGAAAAGATTTATCTTAACCCCTAGAATTAAGAATAATATAATTTCTAAGAATGAAAAGTTAGTCTAAGTAAATATGCGTCGAATAGAATTCGACGCAACGTCGAAATGTAGTCGACGTTTCTCTCAGAATAAGTCGAAGTAACTCTAAGAAGAATTCGACGTAATCTTTGTCGACATAACTCTGACTTCTAGTCGACGCATTTAATAAAGTCGACGCACCTTAGTCGACGCACCTTCCTTATTCTCCTCTCGACGTCCAGACAGGATGAGCTCGGCGCTTACGTCGAATACTAATCGACGCACGTCGATTTCTATGTCAAATTCGAATTCACGCCAGATCTCTTTCCTTCTTTCTAAAGATCTGAATTTTATGGAATGATTTTATTCTTTTATAGCCGTTCTGAATCTGTCTTTCCTTCTAATTGATTCTTGGCTAATTTGATTAATATTATTTGGATATTATTTGAAATCAGAATAAACTCTTTCCATCTACAGATAAAAATTAGTATGGAAACTTTTATCTCTTTTTAATTCTCTGTCTACTAATTTATTATTCTCCTTTAGCAATATCTTTTCGAACAGAGTTATAAATAAGAAGGAAGTCGACGGAGAATAGCAACTAGTGATCCACCATATACATTTGAAAAAGAGGAAGAGCTCCCAAGTGAAGAGTGAGAAAGCTGAGAAAAGAGATAGTGTGCTGCAGCAAAGAAAAAGCCTTCACCTTCTCCTCCTTCTGAAGCCATTCTACTGCAAATTCTGAAAGCTCTCACAAAAGAGAGAAAAGCTTACAATCTCCTTCTCACTATAGAAGAGAGAACATATTCACTATACTTGTGCTTCTAATCTTCTTGCTAGGAAGAAGATTCTTTCTTACATATATTGTCTTCTGTTCTTCTACTTGTTCTACTTCTTCTCATTCTTATTTCATTTTCAAATTGTGTAAAAATGTTTTTAGAATCTCTCTTCAAAAAATTTAGTTGTAGTGGTTCTAAGAGTCTCCTTATCAAAAGACTCAGTCTGGTTCTAAGAGTCTCTTTATCAAAAGACTCAGTCTGGTTCTAAGAGTCTCCTTATCAAAAGACTCAGTGCAAGTTAGTGAATTCCTACCAAAGGGGGTAGAAGAGTGGACTACCCAATGTTTGGGGAACCACTATATTTCTTTGTGTTGTGCTGTGATTTTCTTCTTGCTATTTTTCTTCTTTACTTGCTTAATTCTTGGTGGTTTGTGGGAAGTTTGAATCTGTGATTATTACACACATATATATATATATAATTGCACAAAGTATTTTTTTTTAATTCTCTATTCACCCCCCCCCCCCCCCCTCTAGAGGATTCTAGTGAGGTTAACTGTGCACTTTCAATTGGTATCAGAGGGACGTTGATCTAAAAATGTTAACTCCTTGATCAAAAAGATCCTACCTCTCATACATATATATATTTCTGAAAACTATTTCTTTTCACATGGCACAAATCAAAGATTATGCTTCCACTAGACCACCAATGTGCAATCTTGAAAAGTTTGCAGTTTGGAAAACAAGAATTAGGATTTATATGAATTCTATTGATGAAGAATTATTTAATGTTATTTTGACATGTCCTCCCAAGCCTTATAGAAGAGACACAAGTGGTGAAGTGACTCAAATACTTGTCCCAAAGGCTGAGTGGACAGTTGAAGAGAAGAAGGCAGGAACATATGATGCAAAAGCTGTGAACATTCTTGTCTCAACCCTCTCAGATGAAATCTTTCAAAAGGTTGTTGACTGTGAATCATCCAAAAAAATATGGGAGGCTCTTACAAAGATGGTAGAAGGAAGTGCTGATGAAAGGAAAGATAGAAAGGCTCTATTGATCTCCCAATATGAGAACTTTCAAAAGAAGCATGAAGAAAGCATATCTGAGATGTATGATAGATTCAGTCTGATCATAAATCAATTAAGGAGCCTGGATAGAGAGATCTCTCCCACAGAGATAAATGACAAACTATTAATGAGTCTCCCATGTTCATGGGACTCAAGAATATGGGCAATAAGAGATACAAGAGGACAAAAGGAAATCTCAACAGATGCCCTCTTAGGAAAACTCAAATCCTATGAGCAACTGCTGAAAACCAGAGAAGAGAAGGAAAGAAGAGGAAGCACTTCAACCTCCTCAAAAGATAGAAACATTGCTTTGAAAGCAACAGAAGAAGAGACCCCTGTCACTGAAGATGAATTATTCAGCTTCCTGGCTAGGAGATTCAAGAAATGGGTCAGGACAGATGGGTCTAGAAGGAGAGAATCAAAACCAAGGTATGATAAAACTCCTACTAAAGAAATCATTTTTTACTCCTGCAGGAAAACTAGACACATTGCACCAGAATGTCCAGAAAATACTGAGAAAGAGAAAGATCTGAAAAAGAAAGATCTCAAGAAAAAGGGAAAGAAGAACGAAAAAGGCTTCATTGCAGAAGCTTGGAGTGAAACAGATTCTGAGGACAGCACCTCATCCAAAAGTGATAATGAAGAGTCTAAGCAAGAAGACCTATGCTTAATGGCTTTTGAAAGCTCAAAGGAAGAACATGATGCTAAATCATGGAGTGAGACAGAATCAGAAGGAAGCATCTCTTCTAAAGATGATGAAGAAAATAGCCTTATTCTCATAGAGGAATCTGAGGATAAGGATGGGGTAAGCATTTTTGATGACATAGATTTTCTGTGTGATGATTTCAAAAATAATTTTAAAGGATTATGTTTAGATCAACTAAAAGCTAAACAAGAAATTAAGAATCTAAGAGAACAAATTAATGTCATTAAAAGCCAGAGAAATATAGAGGACACTTTTTCTAAAAATTATGAATTAAGGGCTAACATCAGAGAAAAAGAAATAAAGAAGGCTAAAATAGAAAACCAGCTCCTTAAAAATAAGGTATCCCAAGCAAAAGCTTTTGAAGAATCAATAAAAATGAGAAGCCAAATACTCAAAAAAATCACAGAAAAATAAACAAGAAGACATAAAAATCTTGGACTAGGAGCTGATCCCTCAGCTAGTCTAATTCCATCCAACAAGCCTGCTTGGATGAGCCCTGTTAAATTTACTAAACCCATCAAATCAACAAACCAAGAAGAAGACTCACAAAATAAAGGAGAAGACTTCAAGGAAATAAACCAATTTGATGAAACATCATACTATTCAGCTGATGACTCTCAAACTTCTTCTGAGAAGGCAACTAGGCCAAGAGAAACAACTCATAAAGAAATAAAATCAGAAAAAGGGAAAAATAAAATTTGTGAAAACACATTTGCGTCGACTTCATATCGATGCATGAATGATAGTGCGTCGAATTCTACTCGACGCAATATCTCAGATGCTTCGACCTCAACTCGACGCTTGAATAAATGTACGTCGACTTCAAATCGACGCAACTTCTTCCATGCATCGATTCCAGATCAACGCAATCTGGAGAAAGCATCGAGTATAAATCGACGCAACTATCAACGTACGTCGAATAGATATTGACGCATTCAAACTCAGAGCAACATAAAGACAGAACACTTCCATCCTCCAAAAACCTTCCATCTTAACCCCCATTCAAGACCCATTCATCCTGATCATAATTTCTATCCTAGTCAAAACTTTTATCCAAACCAAAATTTTTATCCTAATCAAAATGTTTATCTTAATCAACACCACTATCCCTCTCTAAACTCAAAATCCCATAATCTAAAGATAGTCAGATGTTATATCTGCAATAAAACTGGCCACATTGCCAAACAATGTTGGTACAATCAATCTAATTGATTATAAAAATTAGTCCAAGACTGTCTTAGAAAATATTAGGAGCAGAAAGAAATAATCTCTCAAGGGAAAACCCAAAAATTTTCAGGAAAATGAAAGCCATGTCGATTTTATAATCAACGCACCGTCGATAACTATCAATAATAACTTAAATCGACACATGCGTGACTCCAATCAACGTATATGTCGATATGAAACCCTAACATCTTACCTCAGACTGTATCGACACTTACGTCGAATCCCACTCAACGTAACGTCGACTTCATGAAAAAGAGCGACAATACTAAAATATTTTCGGGCACATCCACTGTAGTACCGAATATGCCTCGAATTGTGTCTCATTTCGACGTTTCACCTGACTTAAATAGACTCTTCAGTTAGAAATCCTCTTGCACTCTACATCTTTCATCCCTCTTACCTCTCAGTCCAGCCATTTCTTTCTCTTTCTCACTGACCTACAATGGCTCCCAAGATAAACTCTGTGTTCGACATTGACATCGAATCCTTCCAAGCCGCCGCAGAAAATTATAAGAGCATTATAGCTCTCTTCACTGAAGCTGGTCTGGATAAGCTCATCTCCACAAGATGCAAGCTCCTGGAGATAGAACTCATAGAGCTGATGACTCATGTTCAGATATCTGAACAAGGAGAAATCACAGGAACAATCCATGAGACACCTGTCTCAATTTCTGCAGAACACATTAGGACCACCTTTGATCTACCATCAGGTACAGTCCAATATTATCTTTGTTCAAATAGGGAAAGCAAATCATTTTCTAAAGAATAACTAAAATAATTCCCCTATCAGGTGATGAACCTGTGGAACTTACCCTGATGAAATAAAGAATCTGTTAATCACCATAAAGTTCTCCAAAGATAGACCAATCCACCTGAAGAAAATAGACTTCTCTGAGGAGTATAGACTGTTGGCAGACATAGTAGGGAAAATATTACTATGTAAGATCTCTGCCCATGATGCAGTGCCCAAGTAGCAACTGAACATCATGGGGGCCCTTGTGCTGAAGAAGAAGGTAGACTGGGCAAGCTGCCTGCTCAAAATGATAGCCTTTAAATATTCTCACAAAGAGAATGCCTACATGAGAATTATGAGCCAAGTACTCTTCCACTCCTTCCCTGACCTATGCAGGTCAAAAGGAATCCCCATCCCTCCTAGCAAAAGGATGTCCATTGCTCTCTTCTCAAAATGGACCAGGCAAATCCCCAAACCTGGTGCCATTCCTGAAAGGACTCCATCTCCTCCCAACTCTCCTGCTCATCCATCTTCACCTCCTCCTCCTCAAACAAGCATCCCTTCTCTACCACCATCATCCACACCTTCACAAATACCAACTCAATCTCCTGCTCAACCCTCCACTATTCCTTCACCTTCTCCATCAAATATACCTCATCACAAAGATACAGTTCCCTCTCCACCTTCATCACATACACCTCCACCATTATCTCCTCCTCTATTATCTCCTCCTCCACCACCACATTTTGAACCATCTCCATCCACTGAAAACCTCATCACTCAGTGTATCCAATCCACAGCCCAAAGATTCCAAGCAATGCTGGATGGGCACTGCTCTAAGATTCATTCCTCCATCTTGCACATGCAGACCCAAATAGATGGGGTCAGTGCCTCTGTGCAAAGCCTGAAGACCTCTATCTCTTCCTCTAAGGTCACCAGGTCTTTCTTAACCTCCTTGGCTAAGAAGGTCAAGAAGGGGGAGAGGTTAGATGAAGAGCAGCTCTCCAGTCATAAATCTCTCTCTCACAAGTCTCTTCCTACTTCAAAAACTGATAGTCTTGCACTGCTCAAGACCATTGGGAATGAAGTTGTACCTGAGCTACATAGTGAAGAGCACCTAGCAGAGGTACTCAATATAGCAAGAGAAGATACTTAACAAGTGATTCTATTACAAGGGGAGGCATGCAGGGCAGAAAATGAAGTTGAAAAGGAAACAAAGGCTGAAGGAGAGAAAGAAAATGAAGCTGATACTGTGATGGCTGAAGTAGGAGCTCAGGAGCCAGATGCAGTTAAAACTGGAGCTGGAGATGAAAGAGAAACTGAAGAAGAAGTAAAAGGCTCAAAGGAACCCATCCTAGGGGGAGCAAACTACTTTGACTCAGGGGGAGCAAATTGCTGAGACTCATGGGGAGCTGAGGGAATCACCTGCTACTGAGAAGGAGCAACCCACAAAAGTATTCACTAGGAAAAGAAAAACTCCTCCTACCCCTGAACAATGATGATATACTCTATTTGAACAATTGTTTATGCTTAAATGCTGATTAGTCAACTGAACATGAAATTTGTTTATATAATTTCTTATTCTATCTTCTTCTGATTATTTAACATATTTCTAACCTATATGAATATCTTGCTGAGTTGATTAAATACTGATACAATTTCTCTCTGAATAGGGTTAAGACAAATAGGGGGAGATTGTTGGGGAAATGATTTATCTTAACCCCTAGAATTAAGAAGAATATAATTATTAAGAATGAAAAGTTAGTCTAAGTAAATATGCGTCGAATAGAATTCGACGCAACGTCAAAATGTAGTCGACGTTTCTCTCAGAATAAGTCGAAGTAACTCTAAGAAGAATTCGACGTAATCTTTGTGTTGTGCTGTGATTTTCTTCTTGCTATTTTTCTTATTTACTTGCTTAATTCTTGTTGGTTTGTGGGAAGTTTGAATCTGTGATTATTACACATATATATATATATATATATAATTGCACAAAGTATTTTTTAAATCCCTATTCACCCCCCCCCCCCTCTAGAGGATTCTAGTGAGGTTAACTGTGCACTTTCAGCTACCCTTCAAAATTATTTGTGACGCGAGTGATATTACTGTAGGCGCCGTATTAGGTCAACGAGTGAGTAAGTATTTCCACCCAATTTATTATGTGTGCAAGACACTCACGTTGGCACAAGCAAACTACACCACTACCGAGAAGGAGCTTCTAGCAATCATTTTTGCTTTAGATAAGTTTAGGTCATATATCACCCTCTCAAAAGTTATCGTCTTCACAGATCACTCTGCTCTTAGATATCTTTTAAGTAAATCAGACGCGAAGATCCATCTTTTGTGATGGATCCTCCTCTTGCAGGAGTTTGATTTAGAGATCCGGGACAAAAGGGGAGCCGAAAACATGGCGGCTGATCATCTTTCCCGATTAGAAAATCCCGCATTGGAAGCATTAATTGAAGCCGACATTAATGGTAAATTCCCTGAAAAGTGCCTCCTTTCTCTCGAAAATATAAATTCATCTTCCACCCCCTTGTTTGCGGCTTTGGCTAACTATCTAGTAGCCCGGGTCCTACCAGGAGAATTCTCAAGTCAGCAAAAGAAGAAATTCTTTTCTGATTTAAAGAATTATTTTAGGGAGGACCCCTTTTTATTCTGTGTTGGGGCAGACCAGGTAGTGAGAAGATGCGTCTCGAGTGAGGAAGATCTAAAAAATTTATGGCATTGTCACGAGGGACCAACCGGTGGTCATTATCAAGCGAACTGAACCGCAAGGAAGGCGCTGAAGGCGGGCTTTTATTGTCCCACACTCTTCAAAGATGCTCACACCCTTGTAAGTACTTGCGACAACTGCCAGCGGTCGGGGAATATCACCCGCCGGGATGATATGCCCCAAAATATTTTCTTAGAATGCAAAATTTTCGATCTTTGGGGTATTGATTTCATTGGTCCTCTCCCTCCCTCTTTTTCATACAAGTATATTCTGGTTGCGGTCGACTACGTGTTGAGGTGGGCGGAAGCGCAAGCTCTCCCCACCAATGATGCGCGAGTCATCATTAACTTCTTAAAAAAAATATTTTCTCGATTTGGTACGCCGCCCGCTATAGTTAGTGATCGGGGCACCCATTTTTGCAATAGCCAATTCACAAAATTTTTAGCAAAATATGGTGTCACGCACAAACTATCCACTACTTATCACCCACAAATGAGCGGCCAAGTTGAAGTCGTAAATCGAGAATTAAAGCGAATTTTGAGAAAAAAATGTTTCTATAAATCAGAAAGATTGGGCACTTAAGCTCGATGATGCGCTATGGGCCTATAGAACGGCGTACAAGACCGCGATTGGTTGTACACCATATCGAATGGTTTATGGCAAGGCTTGTGATGAGTCCTGATCATATACACATTTATGAACTCATCCGGGCCGTTTTTTAGTCATTTCTCCGCACTTTAGCCTTGTTTTAGTTTATATTTGATAATCCATGCTAGGTGCACATCTTGGCCCACTTTGGTGTGATTTTCGTGCTTTTTGTCTTTAGTAGTATTCTTGTGCTGTTAGGTGCCACTTTCAGTGGCTAGATCTGTGGTTATGCTGGAATAGGAGTCGTGCAAGTGTTCCCGGTGCAATTCTGCACAGGAACACTGCGCACGATCACCGGTTCTATTGCGCACGACCAATGGTCGTGCGCCACTGATCGTGTGCACTTAACCCTTTTTCACGAGTTCTATTTGGTGCAGTGCGCACGACCACCAATGCCAGTGCGCACGACCACCGGTCGTGCGCCACTGCTCGTGCGCACTTACCATTTAATTTTCGAGTTCTGTTTGCTCCAGTGTGCACGACCATCAACTCCAGTGCGCACGACCACCGGTCGTGCGCCACTGGTCGTGCGAACATTTTATTTTATAATTTCGTATCTTGCAGGTTCCACCCAGGCAGTGCGCACGATCGCAGAATTCTAGTGCGCACGACCACTGGTCGTGCGCCAATGATCGTGCGCAGTATTTAATCCAGCGCCTATTTAAACGCCTGTTGCGATTTTAGGGCGGATCGTTCATGCCGGGAGCGGGATTCCTGTTCCGTACGCCGCCGATTTCCACCTTGGGACGCCTCCACTTCATCTCCTACGCAAGGGGAAGCCTCCTCCACCCATTCTAAGACTTCCTCCATTGTCCGTGAGTGTTCTCCATCGTCCGCAAGCCTCCAAGCAAGCATTCTTTCATTCCGCTCGGTGAGAAGAAGAAGAAACCTAAAGTCGAAGACGACGGAGCACGTAGGGAGATCGTGACAGCTCTCTACGCCGGAAGCATTGTCCGTCCGAGTCCGGAGGTAGCCCGACAACCTACCATTCCGGCCGTGAACGGCCGCTAGTCTTCAACATCGGTTATTTCTTTCCTCTTTCCTCGTTGTACTCTTTGAACCGTGTAAAACTCGAATATTGAGATGTTATTTGTTTAAATGAATGTCTCTTTGCTATTCTTCATGGTTTGGTTATGATTCACTCCGTTCTCATTCACTCACTCGTGCCCGCACGCAAGGTGTTTGACCCGCGTTAGCAAGAGCTAACGGCGGTTGTGAAGAGGTGTTTGCGACCCTCACCCTCTCGCACTTGAGTTCACTTCATCCGCCTCACGAAGCACGGCATCGCGGCCGTTGCATCCACCTCACTTTGCGAAGCGGTGTTTTCGACCCGCATTTCTATTGTTATTGCTAAGATTAGGAAAACTAACCAAAAACCCCTCTTTGTGTTTGTTGAACGCTTGTGTAACAATCATCTCTGCGCGATTCGTTCACCCATCCTACATTCCTCAAGAGACCGACATCCGGGGAATTTATTCTCCACAATTATTACTTGACAGCGACCGGTGCACTTGCCGACACGCATCAAGTTTTTGGCGCCGTTGCCGGGGAATGCAGGCGTGTTTCGTCTTGTGTTGTGACTTTCGTTATACGAGCAGTTGTTTTTTATTTTCTTTGTTTTTCTTTTTGTTTTTGACAGTTCATGCAGAGGCAGGTCGCAGGTGAACTCGCACCTTTTGATCCAGAAATCGAACGAACTGCTCGCGCGCGAAGGCGCGCTGCGGCTGTACAAGCGGCCATGGGTGATCAGGTAGACCCAAATGATGTTGATCCGAGAATGCCCGGCGTGGGGGAACATCAACCTGGGATTGAGCAGGAGGCAGTCAGGCCTCGACCCCGCACGATGAGGGACTACACCACTCCAACTGCTGGGAGTGTGTATCCGGGGTTCGGGCCAAACATTATGAATAATCAGTTTGAGATCAAGCCTGCGATCTTAAACATCATCCGGAACAACGCTCAGTTCTCGGGGTTGGCCAGCGAAGATCCGCATCTGCATCTGACGGAGTTTTCTGATATTTGCGGAACCTTCCGCTACGCAGGGATTGCTGACGACACAGTCAAGCTCAGACTGTTTCCCTTTTCACTCCGCGACAAAGCAAAGGTGTGGCTCCACTCCATTCCGCCCGGGACTGCTGCAACTTGGGATGCCCTCGCATCCAAGTTCCTTGCTAAATTCCATCCCGTGGATAAGATTGTAAGCTTGCGGCGGGAGATCGCCACATTTCGCCAACTTGACCAAGAGACCCTTGCTGAAGCTTGGGAGCGCCTCAACGATCTCCTTCGCTGTTGCCCTGGCCACGAGCTCCAACCATGGAATGTGGTTGAATTGTTCTACTTCGCGATCGAGCCCAACTATCGGGCAATGATCGATGCTGCGGCGGGTGGTACCTTGATGAACCACACTCCTGAAGAAGCCCTCCGAATTTTGCGCGACACTGCCTCCCACAGTACATTCTGGACTGCAGGGAGAAATGCTCCAAGAAGCGGCCGAGGTCTTTTCATGGTCGACTCTCTCCCTTCTCCATCCCCACCTGCTGCTATCATTACCTGCGAGGGATGTGGAGGCGGAGGCCACCACGCGTATGAGTGTTCGGGGAACAATGTGGCAGGTGATTTCGCACACTTGAACTTGAACGAATCTGTTAATTATGTAGGAAATCAGCCTAGGGGGGCGCCTTTCAATAATGCTTATAATCCGGGAGCGAGAAGTCACCCGAACTTCTCGTGGAATCCAAACACACCTGGCCAACGATGGGCACCGGGGCAGCATCAAAACGATGCTTACGCCTCCGGGAGCCAACCGAGGCCACCACACCCGGATTATAACCAAGGTCCCCCATTCCAAAAAAAGAGTAATTTGGAGGAAATGATGGAGAAGTTCATGCAAGCGGCCAACTCTAATATGGTGAATCAAACTGCATCCATGCGAAACCTGGAAACGCAGTTGGGCCAATTGGCCCAAGTGCTAACTGAGCGATCGCAGGGGACCCTTCCCAGCAACACGGAGAAGAACCCAATTGATCAAGGGAAGAGTCTTGGGGATGTGGTAGAGGTTGAACCGAGTGAGCTGGTAATTTCTTGTGCCATCAATAAGGTTGAAACAAAAGCTTTATGCGATTCCGGTTCCTCCCGCAACGTCATTGCACTGCAAGATGTTGCGAAATTACAACTTGAGATGAACACGGAGGAAAGGAAATCGCTTATTCTCGCTAACGGCACTATTATCCAATCTGAGGGGGAAGTGAGAAATGTGGAAGTAATAGTTGAGGGGACGACTGTGGTCGCGGACTTTCAGGTGTTGGGCTCCCAGGAAAATCAATCCATTCCTATCTTGGGCGTGCCGTTCTTGAAAGAGAGCGGCGCCACCCTTGACTTCGCTACGGGGTGTATTCTCCTACCTAACAAGGCGCTGCAGCCCACTCGCCTCGAAGCTACAGCTGACACATCCACTCCTCCCCCTCTCGTGATTTCTGATGAATTTCTAAGATGTGCAGGAAAGATACATGATCAAGAAACAGGTGAAGGAGGAATGGAGGAGCTCCAATCGGATGAGGAAGAAGAGGTCGACTTCCGGAAAGAATTCGACTCCGAGAAGGAGGAAGACGGCAGTTCGGGAAACGTTGACGTGAATGTAGTTAGGGTTGCTGATTACTTATCTTCTTATGGTGAATCATGTAATAAACTATCTAAGCGCTCCATCTCTTGGGCCGATCCGGTAGTCACCACGATGCCGGAAGTGACGCCACCTGATTCTAAGGAGGAAAAATCTGAGAACTCTCAACGGTGGCAGTCTCCGACTGTCACCAAACTTAAAAAGGAAAAACTTCTGCGCGACGCTCGTGCTGCCGCTCTCCGTGGCAAGGTGGCGGAGGTTAGGGGAGCATTGGGTAATACCAGTGCTGGCCCTAAAGCCTTCACCTCCCGCCTACGTGCTACGGGAGAAGCACACCATAAGAGCGCTTTTAGTTGATGTGTGTTTTATTTGCTGTGGTGAACTATTTTTGAGATTTCTTTTTAATTCCTGCACTTTATAAACACTGCTAATACAGGTATTTGGTCCAGCTTAAGGACGTTAAATGAAAGCGCTCCTGGGAGACAACCCAGATTTCCTGTTTTCGTATTTCTTTTTTTCTAACTTCTTTTAGTTCAGCTTTTGTTTTTGCTTTTGTTGCTTTGAGTTTGTGCTTGCAGGTTTTGTGTTCGATGGTGCGGATGCTGCGGACTATTCTTGATCATTTACGCCAATCGTCTGGTATGCTCATTTCTCAGCATTGGGTAACACTTCCTCCCCTCTTTTTGCTTCAATTTCTAGATATATCGCTTAGCTTAAGTCTGGGGGAGCGGTTGTTGTTATCCAATGTGCACATGCTGCATCGCATACTAGAAGGTTGCTTTTTATTTATCATTTTCATTATCATCGTTGCATTCTTCTCACACCACTTCACCCACTTGAGTGCGTGCTTGTCTTTTTGTTGTTGTTCCGTTTAAACTAGTTTGGTTGGAATGTGAAATAGGTTGTTAACGTAGGAATTATTATTTGGAGTGCGATGTTGACTCATGTAGTGTTCTAGTCACTTCGCATGCTATGGTAGAATGTGAGTAGAACTAGATTTTCTTTATGCATCTAATTTATGTTTAGTATTTCTGCGTAAATTTAGATTTAATATACTCAAGTGGTGAATTTGTATGAAATCGACGATAACCCGGTGTTGTGTGTGTGCGGTTGCTAGTCGTGTGTTGCTCGAGTCGGGAGGAAGGTTTATCTTTCTCGTGGGCTAAGAACTTGCCCCAAGCGACTCTCGAAGCATGGGTGAGAGCTACTCGTTGAGTCAAGCATGATGTAGGCCACCCTTTGGCTAGTTTGAGCTTTGTTATTCCATGTCCATTTCATTCACCGTTGCAAGCCCATTTTGTGCCTACCATTCCTTTGTACAGCCCCTCTTCATCCACCAAAGCCTGAAGCCTATCCTACTCCCACAACCAAAATGTTTTTAACTGCGCTCATAAGTCTCAACTTGTGTGGTGTGTGGAATCTTTGTGTTATGAAGAGAAAATAAAGTCCATCTGCTGATTTTGAACCAACCGGGGGTTCAATAAAAGAAGTAAAATCTGTAAAAGAAAAAAAAAGAGTATTTTGAAAAAAATCCTCCCGAGCTAAAAACAGAAAATCTGTTGGTATTTGTGAAGTAGGCCGTGTGCACACCTGATTTTCATGATAAGTCTGGGGGTGTGTCACACGAGCATTGTTCGTTGGTCTTGTATGGTGCAGCGTTCCGTTAGCTCACTTGGGTTGCGTAGCCACCGTGTTTAACTTTGAATATCATACCGTAACCTAAGCCTCGTTTTAATCCTATAAGTCCTACTGATTTGATTTGCGAGTTTGCTAGCGCCGTGCAGAGAGTGTGACCGGGCGAGCGTATGGTTCACGACGTTGATGGATTTCAGCGGAGTTATTCCTAAGCCCCGATCTTTTGCAACACCCGCCTCAGTGTCTCGTCACTTTCATACCGGGCATGATCGTCAAATTCTTCATAATTCACCAATTGAGTACATCTAAATCTTTAATTACGCTTTAATACTCTTGTAAATTATTTAGCATATCTAGAATCTCCTTCTACTAAATTCTCTACTTGCATGCGTATGTTACTTCGCACCGTACTCCTTTGTGTAATTCTCTATGTCAATTATCGTTTTCACGCTCCGCCGGATTCGTTTGCTCGGGACGCGCAAACAGTTAAGTCTGGGGGTGTGATGAGTCCTGATCATATACACATTTATGGACTCATCCGGGCCGTTTTTTAGTCATTTCTCCGCACTTTAGCCTTGTTTTAGTTTATATTTGATAATCCATGCTAGGTGCACATCTTGGCCCACTTTGGTGTGATTTTCGTGCTTTTTGTCTTTAGTAGTATTCTTGTGCTATTAGGTGCCACTTTCAGTGGCTAGATCTGTGGTTATGCTGGAATAGGAGTCGTGCAAGTGTTCCCGGTGCAATTCTGCACAGGAACACTGCGCACGATCACCGGTTCTATTGCGCACGACCACTGGTCGTGCGCCACTGATCGTGTGCACTTAACCCTTTTTCACGAGTTCCGTTTGGTGCAGTGCGCACGACCACCAACGCCAGTGCGCACGACCACCGGTCGTGCGCCACTGCTCGTGCGCACTTACCATTTAATTTCCGAGTTCTGTTTGCTCCAGTGCGCACGACCACCGGTCGTGCGCCACTGGTCGTGCGAACATTTTATTTTATAATTTCGTATCTTGCAGGTTCCACCCAGGCAGTGCGCACGATCGCAGAATTCCAGTGCGCACGACCACTGGTCGTGCGCCAATGATCGTGCGCAGTATTTAATCCAGCGCCTATTTAAACGCCTGTTGCGATTTTAGGGCGGATCATTCATGCCGGGAGCGGGATTCCTGTTGCGTACGCCGCCGATTTCCACCTTGGGACGCCTCCACTTCATCTCCTACGCAAGGGGAAGCCTCCTCCACCCATTCTAAGACTTCCTCCATTGTCCGTGAGTGTTCTCCATCGTCCGCAAGCCTCCAAGCAAGCATTCTTTCATTCCGCTCGGTGAGAAGAAGAAGAAACCTAATGTCGAAGACGACGGAGCACGTAGGGAGATCGTGACAGCTCTCTACGCCGGAAGCATTGTCCGTCCGAGTCCGGAGGTAGCCCGACAACCTACCATTCCGGCCGTGAACGGCCGCTAGTCTTCAACATCGGTTATTTCTTTCCTCTTTCCTCGTTATACTCTTTGAACCGTGTAAAACTCGAATATTGAGATGTTATTTGTTTAAATGAATGTCTCTTTGCTATTCTTCATGGTTTGGTTGTGATTCACTCCGTTCTCATTCACTCACTCGTGCCCGCACGCAAGGTGTTTGACCCGCGTTAGCAAGAGCTAACGGCGGTTGTGAAGAGGTGTTTGCGACCCTCACCCTCTCGCACTTGAGTTCACTTCATCCGCCTCACGAAGCACGGCATCGCGGCCGTTGCATCCACCTCACTTTGCGAAGCGGTGTTTTCGACCCGCATTTCTGTTGTTATTGCTAAGATTAGGAAAACCAACCAAAAACCCCTCTTTGTGTTTGTTGAACGCTTGTGTAACAATCATCTCTGCGCGATTCGTTCACCCATCCTGCATTCCTCAAGAGACCGACATCCGGGGAATTTATTCTCCACAATTATTACTTGACAGCGACCGGTGCACTTGCCGACACGCATCAGCTTGCCACCTTCCGGTCGAATTGGAGCACCGCGCATTTTGGGCGCTTAAATTTTTGAATCTTGATTCTACGTTAGGCGCCGAACAAAGAAAATTTCAAATGAATAAATTAGACGAGTGGCGAGCGAATGCGTACGAAAGTAACAAATTATATAAGGAGTGAACAAAGTTTTATCACGATAAAAATATAAAATTTCCTAAAACTCTTTCGACAGGCGATCTCATCCTCCTTTATAATTCTCACCTTCGCCTTTTTCGGGGAAAGCTAAAATCCCGATGGTCCGGACCATTTATTGTTAAAGAGGTTTGTTCCTATCGGACAATTTTAATTTCCCACCCGGAAAAAGGTTCCTTTAAGGTTAACAGGCACCTCCTTAAGTTGTATCTTCCGAGAGAGTTAGCTAACGAGAAGAGTGAATCGATATTACTTCCACCTATAATATGATCGGCAATTGGGTCAAGCTACGCGACCTTAAGCAATGCGCTTTGGGGAGTGAAAGTTCTGATATCAGTTGAAACCTCTGATACCAATTGAAAGTGAGGTTAGATCTTAAAGTCACTCTAGAGGGGGGTGAATAGAGTATTAAAAAGTTTTTCACTTATTTTTATAGCGGAATTAAAATTGTGATATTTATATGTGTATAACAGAGTGAGTTATAAAAACAAAATAAAAACAAAGCACAGCACAGTACAGAAAAATAAACAAGAACATAGAGGACACAAGGAATTATAGTAGTTCCCCAATAAACCTGGGTACATCTACTCTTTTACCACCCTTGGTAGGATTCCACTAAGTTTTTGATCAGGTGCCCTATCACCAATGGATTTTTGATCAGGTGTCCAAACACCAATGAGCTTTTGATCAGGTGCTCAAACCAACCACAGGTTTTTGATCAGGTGCCCTGCCACCAAAAGGGCTAACTTTTGACGGGAGTTAGAACATTGTACAAGATGGAATAAAGAGGGTTATGACGTTCTTCTCTGTCAATAATCTGAGAAAAGACTAGTGGGATGTGTTGATGTAAAGCTCCCCCCGTCTGATAGAAAATAGTTGACAGTTGAGGATGGGGCTTTCTCTTGAATGTAGATCTTACTTTGATAGCTGATGAATCTGAGAGACAAAGGTTTCTCAGATTGTTTATTGCTCTTGAAGATTTAAAACTTTGCAGCAGAAATCTGAGATAAGATCTGTGTTATTGTTCTCACAGATTGAGAGGTGCTGCTTGAGGAAGATGAAGATCTGGAAATTTTTTGGCTTTCTGTATATTTCTTTTTCTTCTTCCTCTCGACTGTATTCTTCTTCTTTTTCTTTTTCCTTAAAGAAATCTCTGACAGATTTGAAATTCAAATCTTTTAATTTAAGAAAGAAAATATTCAGAAGAGATATTCTTGGAAATGCAAATCTGATACACTTTATTTCTTTTCCTTTTCCATGAAAGTGTCCTTTTCCAAAATATGTCAACGACTATTTTCTCAAAATAAGAGAATAATAAAAGGAAAGGATTAAATCCTGACCTATCTGATAGGAATAGATCCGTTGCTGATGATCTGAGTTTGGAGAATAGAATATAACTGATCTGTCTGAAATTAACAAGCTGAAGAGAAACTTTTGTCGACCTGAGAACTGAGTTCGTCGAACAGAATGTTGGATTTTGTCTATCTGAACATCTGTTGCTGATTCGTCGAATGCAGACTGGAATTTGTCGATCTCAAGTTGGAGGTCGTCGAACTGAAGAATAAACTGCTGAATATGGCTGAAAGAATTAAATTAGTCGATCTGAGTAGAACTTTCATTGATTTGAACACATTGATACTTATTCTTTGACCACAGAGCTGAGTTTGTCGAATGCTGAGATAGCCTCAATTCGTCGAACGTCGAGATAGACTCAATTCGTCGACCGCTGAGACTGGGCAGATTCGTCGACCGCTGAGACTGGGCAAATTCGTTGACCACTAAGACTGAGCCAATTCGTCGACCGCTGAGACTGAGCAAATTCGTCAACCGTTGAGACTAAGCAAATTCGTCGAACGCTGGGACTGAGCCAATTTGTCGACCGCTGAGACTGAGCAAATTCGTCGACCGCTGAGATTGGGCAAATTTATCGACTTCTGAGACTGGGCAAATTCGTCGACCGCTGAGACTAGGCAGATTCGTCGACCGCTGAGATAGCCTCAATTCATCGAACGCTGAGATAGCCTCAATTCGTCGACCTAGAGCAAGACGTTCATCGAACGCAAAATGCATTTCGTCGAACAGAGAACCTTAACTTTTCCTAAGTTCTAATAGCCTAAAACCTTGACCCTTTAGACTATACAATGGGGTCAACATAGTCCTAGTCAACAGATAGTGATCCTAGCCCAAATCAGTAATAGGGTTGTTCCAACAATCTCCCCCTATTTGGGTTAGGACACTATTTGACAAAAATTGAATAATAAAAAAAACAACAAAACAACAGAGCATATATATCTGACAGATTTTAAACATTTCAGCAGAAATAAAATATGATACTCTAAGGTTTGAAATGTTACATTGAAAACAGAAATAATAAAAACAAATATCAGAACCTTTTGACTTTCTCTGAAGTAGGCTTGAATGTGATTTGCCTTTCAAATTCTTGCTTTCTGAATTCTGAATTCCTTGCCTTCAGCTTTCTGAATTTGTTTATCTGAATTGAATCTGTCATATCTCAAACTGCATTTTTCAGCTTTTGCTTTTGTTGATCTGAACTGTAGCAATAACTGAATTGCTTTGTTGAATCTGTCATATCTGAATTATTTCTGAATTTGCATCTGTATTTGTCATATCTCAAACTGAAATATCTGGATCTTCAAACTGAAATTGCTGTGAGTTTCTTCAAATAACTGAAACCTATCATAAAGGGGCTTTTTCATCAACTGAATGATTTTTGTTTCTTCATACAGCATCTCCCCCTAAAACTTGAGCTTTTATATAAAGCATCTCCCCATATAAAAAAGGAGAGCATCTCCCCCTAACAAAAAGGAGTTTCTTCAAAACATCTCCCCCTGTCAAAAGGAGATTCTTCAAAACATCCCCCTGCCTAGTTTCACGAAGACCTGGAGCTAGGCCCCTAGAAGAAGGGACAGTTGAATAGGAGGTAGGGAAGGATGCAATTATTTTGAATAAATATTGTCATTGTTCCTGCAAAAAAAATAGAGATCAAGTGCAAAGGAACTGGAATGAGAAGCAATTATGTAGGCATACAGTTAAAATGAAATAAAAGATTTGATTATAAGGAAAGATCATAAACATATGCTTCATCAAAACTGCGTTCGACGAAAAATAAATTTTCGTTGATCTCAGTTCGACGATCTCGATGACTTCGTTGATCTCCGTTCGACGAACAACTAGATTTCGTCGTTCTCAGTTCGATGAAATGATGAGATAAGTAGAAAATTTAATTTTTTTTAATTGATTGAATCTCCATCTATCATTCCTAGCTAATTTATAAAGAAGATATGTTTCTTTTCATCCAAGGGTTTGGTGAAAATATCAGCCCTTTGCAAATCAGTAGAAATGAATTGTAGGCAAATTTTATTTTTATCCACATTATCTCTGATAAAGTGGTGCCTAATTTCTATGTGTTTAGTCCTACTATGGAGTACTGGATTTTGTGCTATAGATATTGCACTAGTGTTGTCACAAAATATAATTGAATTATCTAAGTTGATACCATAATCTATAAGTAGATTTTGTATCCACAATATTTGTGAGCAGCAACTGCCAGCAGCAATATATTCTGCTTCAGCTGTTGATGTAGACACAGATGTTTGTTTCTTACAAAACTAAGACACAAGTCTATCACCAAGAAAATGGCAAGTTCCTGATGTGCTTTTCCTGTCTACTCCGCATCCAGCATAATCAGAATCTGAGAATCCAGTTAATTCAAATTCTGAAGCTGTTGGATACCAGAGTCCTAAATTTGGACAACCCTTTATATATCTCAAAATTCTTTTTGGTAAAATTAGGTGAGATTCTTTGGGGTTAACTTGGAAACTAGCACAAATACATGTAGCAAACATTATGTCAGGTCTACTAGCGGTTAGGAAAAGTAAAGAGCGAACAATTGCTCTATACACTTTCTGATCAACAGGTTTCCCTGATTCATCAGTGTCAACAACAGCATTGGAGGGCATGGGTGTTTTCATGGTGGAAGCATCAGACATACCAAATATTTTCACTAATTCCTTAGCATACTTGGATTGTGATATGAATATGCCATTTGGGGTTTGCTTCACTTGAAGACCAAGGAAGTAAGATAACTCACCCATACTACTCATTTCAAATTTAGATTGCATTAGGTCAGAAAACCTTTTGAATAGATTTGAATCAGTAGAGCCAAAAATAATATCATCTACATAAATTTGAACTAGTAATGATTTAGTTTTATGTATCATGAAAAATAAGGTTTTATCAACAGAGGGCCTACAAAATTTGTTCTCAAAAAAAAATTAGCTGAGGTCGCACACCATGCTCTAGGATCTTGCTTGAGAACATAGAGAGCTTTATTAAGCTTAAATACATTAGAAGAGTGTGTTTGAGAGATGAAACCTGGTGGTTGTTCCCCATAGACTTCTTCTTTGATGTCTCCATTCAAGAATGCACTCTTTACATCCATCTGATAGACATTGAACTTCTTGAATGCAGCAAAGGCAAGAAAAATCCTTATAGCTTCAAGTCTAGCAACAGGAGCAAAGGTTTGATCAAAATCAATTCCTTCTTCCTGAGAATATCCTTGGGCTACTAATCTTGCTTTATTTCTGATGATTATTCCTTGATCATCTAGCTTGTTCCTGAAGACCCATTTAGTGCCAATGACTGGATGGCCTTTTGGTCTTGGAACCAAATCCCAAATCTTATTTCTTTCAAATTGGTTGAGCTCATATTGCATTACAAGAATCCAGTTTGGATCTTGTTCTGCATCTGGTATGGTTTGAGGTTCAACTTGTGACAGGAAACAAGTGTGCATCTGATTTTGGTGTAGTTGATGCCTTGTTTGAACACCTGCTGAAATATCTCTAATGATTTGAGATATTGGATGATCTATAACTGTGATGTGGTCAACAGTTGGAGTTGGTTCAGCAATAGTTTCCTCTTGAGGGATTTGTTCAGCTGTCACTTGATTTGAACTGTCAGCAAGATCTGGATTATCCTCTTTTTCACTGTCTTCAATAATTTGAGATGATGGAAGTAGAGACTCTTCATTCTGTGGATTTAGGCCATTGACTTCTTCACATAGAGTTGGTTCCTACAAAGTATTTTTGGTAGAGGTGGTGTTCCTCTCCTCATTTAACATATTAGATTCATCAAAGGATGCATGCATGGACTCTTCTATCTTAAGAGTAGATTTGTTGTAAACTTTATATGCTTTACTAGAAAGAGAATATCCAAGGAATATACCTTCAGCAGATTTTGCTTCAAATTTCCTTAGATATTTCTTATCATTGTTATGCGCATAGCATTTACAGCCAAATGTCTTAAAATAGTTAACCTTGGGCTTTTTATTCTTGAGTAATTCATAGGGAGTTTTACCCTTATGCTTATGTATCAGGCTTTTGTTCAACACATAATTTGCTGTGTTCACTGCCTCTGCCCAAAAGGAGAGTGGCAAGTGAGCATCAGCAAACAATGTAGTTGCTGATTCAATTAAGGTTCTATTTTTCCTTTCAGCTACCTCATTTTGTTGAGGAGTTCTAGGAGCAGAGAAACACTGACTGATCCCTTCTTTTACCCAAAATTCTCTCATCAGAAGAGATTCAAACTCAGTGCCATGATCACTTCTGATCAATGCAACTAGAGTAGAGTACTCAATCTTGATGGACCTGAGAAAGTCTGTCAGAACACTGAAGGTGTCAGACTTGTTCCTAAGAAAGAACACCCAAGTGAATCTTGAGAAGTCATCTACAATAACTAGAGAGTAATGCTTCCCTCCTAGACTTTGTATTGTAGTGGGTCCAAAGAGATCCAAATGCAGCAAGTACAAAATCCTAGGTGAATCACTCTTGGATAAAGAATTAAAACGACTTCTAGTTTGCTAACCTAATTGACAAGCCCTACAGAGTCCTTCCTTCTTGTATAAACCAGAAGGCAGTCCTCTAACAAGATTGTCCTTAGAAAGCTTAGATATAGTTCTAAGGTTAATATGTCCAAGACTTTTATGCCATAATTCATTTGTTTTACTTATAGAAATAAATAAGCAAATATTTGAATTGGCAGAGTCAAAATTGACTAAATAAATATTTCCATGTCTAATACCAGATAACACATTAATGTTTTTATTATTGGTAATAAGACATAACGAATGGTTAAAAGTTACCTGATAACCTTCATCACATAACTGGCTTATGTTGATGAGGTTGTGCTTGAGACCCTTGACATATGCTACCTCTTTGAAGGTAACTGCTCCAACATTGATTTGTCCATATCCTTTGGTTTGTCCATAGTTGGAGTCTCCAAAAATCACTTTGGGTCCAAGCTTTGCCTTGTAATTGCTTAAATTGGCCTTGTTTCCTATCATATGCTTTGAGCATCCACAATCTAAATACCATTGTTCTTTTATGTTTGGATAGCCTTGTACCTGTAAAAACAGAAAACAAACTAGTTGTTCTTGACCCGGACTACCTTGGGTCCTTTTATTTTTCCACAAAATTCTAAAATGAAAGACATCTCTGGCTGATCCTTATAACCTTGTGGATGATATCTCCTTGGAGGAATTACCCACTCAGTGAAAGGATTCTTAGTATATTGAGAATATGAATTCTTCTGAAATTCAATACATTTTTTGTTCGACGAATTCTGGTGAATTCGTCGATCGGCGTTCGACGAAGTGAAGTGCTTTCGTCGAGCGCCGTTCGAATAATAACTATACTGAAGGCCTGTCTTCAGAGTTCATCGATCTCCGTTCGATGAAACGAATTGATTTCGTCGAGCTCCGTTCGACGAATTCTGTTGAATTCTTCTATTCTGAACATCCTTGCTTGAAATGTTTTCATCTATTTCTACTGCCTCTTTGCCCTTGACAGAAATGAATTTTACTGGTGTAGAAAGAATGTTTTTCTTAATCAGATGTGGCTCACTTGATGATGCACCCAAGCCCAGTATGCCACTGAGTCTGGCATTAACTGTGCTTGTGATGTCCATCAGTTTGATACTTCTCCCATTGAGGGTTTCTTCAAATTTCTTAGCTTCAGATAACTTGTTCTCAATGAGAACAATGTGTTCTCTGGAGGCAGCCAAATCTTTCTTATGTTTGATATTTTCTTCACTTAGTTGGTCAATTTCAGCCAACTGATTTCTGAGAGAGATTATCTCTTTTTCAGATTTGATTAAATAGATACAAAGAGCTTTGAATTCATCTTTGAATTCATTTGAATTGAAATCAAAGGTAGAAATTACCTGATCACTGTCAATTTCTGATTCTGATTTTTCAGAATTATTTCCTGAGGCATTGATAGCCATCATGCAGAAGTTTCATTCTTCTTCATCATCACTGGAGCTGGATGATGATGCATATTCTGACTCACTATTTGAGTCATATATTGCCATCAAACATTGGTCCTTGTCATTTGATTTTTCTTCATCTTTAGATAAGCTGGATGAAGATTCTGATTCTGTCTCACTCCAAGATTCATCTACAAAGCCTCTTCCCTTATGTTTGTGTTTGTGGGAGGAAGGCTTGCTGGAGTGCCTTTTCTCTTCTTTCTCTTTTCTCTTTTCTTTCTTTTGGTTCTCTGAACACTCAGGTAGATTGTGTCTAGGTTTCACGCAACCAAAATAAATAATTTTTTTAGTATTTATTTTGTCATACCTTGGCTTTTCTCTGGATCTGGAATCCTTCTTTATGAAGTCCTTTCTTGCCATCTTGTAGAATCTCTTGGCTAGAAGACTCATAAACTCCACTTCTCTTGGAGCTTTATCTTCCTCTTTAGTTGCTTGGAAAGCAATGCTCATTTCCTTCTTGGTGCTGGTGAGGAAGTGGATTTATCAGCTTCTCTGGACTTGATAAGTTGCTCATAGGATTTGAGCTTGCCTAACAAGGTCTCAGTGGAGATCTAATTGAGGCTTCTGGCTTCATTGATTGGACAGGTCCTAGAGTCCCATGTGCTAGGGAAGCACATTAGGATCTTATCATTGAATTCAGTGATTGAGATCACTTTGTCCAAAGTCTTCAGCTCATTGATTATGAGGCTGAGCCTATTGTACATATCTCCAACACTCTCAGTTTCTCCTTTCTTGAAATTTTCATACTGAGAAATGAGATGAGATCTTCTATCTTTTCTCTCATCTGCAGATCCTTCAACCATGTTGTTGAGGGAGGTCTAGATTTCCCTGGCTGAGGTGCATTCCACAACCTTTTGAAAGATGTCATCAGACCTTATCTGTGCCAATATATTCATTGCTTTGGTGTTAGCACTTCTCTGCTTCTTTTGAGCTTCTGTCCACTCAGGAGGTGGAACAACATTATTTGTTGTTGTTTCAGCACTTGTTGTTGTTGTAGGAGTAGGAGGTCCTGTCAAAATAATATTGAAAATATCTTCGTCAATAGAATTCATCTACAACCTGATCCTTACCTTCCATAGTGCAAACTTATTTAGATTGCACATAGGAGTTCTTGTGCTTGAGTATTCTTTGTTTTGTGCCATGGATTTCTTAGAAAAAAATAAAACTCTAGAAGAAAATTAAGATCTGATTGATCTTTTGATTCAGGTGTTAGCCTGTAAAGAATCAACCAACCTCTGATACCAATTGAAAGTTTTGATATCAGTTGAAACCTCTGATACCAATTGAAAGTGAGGTTAGATCTTAAAGTCACTCTAGAGGGGGGTGAATAGAGTATTAAAAGTTTTTCACTTATTTTTATAGCGGAATTAAAATAGTGATATTTATATGTGTATAACAGAGTGAGTTATAAAAACAAAAATAAAAACAAAGCACAGCACAGTACAGTACAGAAAAATAAACAAGAACACAGAGTACATAAGGAATTATTGTAGTTCCCCAATAATCCTGGGTACATCTACTCTTCTACCACCCTTGGTAGGATTCCACTAGGTTTTTGATCAGGTGCCCTATCACCAATGGATTTTTGATCAGGTGTCCAAACACCAATGAGCTTTTGATCAGGTGCTCAAACCAACCACAGTTTTTGATCAGGTGCCCTGCCACCAAAGGGGTTAACTTTGAAGGGAGTTAGAACCCTGTACAAGATGGAATAAAGAGGGTTATGAAGTTCTTCTCTGTCAATAATCTGAGAGAAGACTAGTGGAATGTGTTGATGTAAAGCTCCCCCTGTCTGATAGAAAATAGTTGACAGTTGAGGATGGAGCTTTTTCTTGAATGTAAATCTTCCTTTGATAGCTGATGAATCTGAGAGACAAAGGTTTCTCAGATTGTTTGTTGCTCTTGAAGATTTAAAACTTTGCAGCAGAAATCTGAGATAAGGTCTATGTTGTTGTTCTCAGAGATTAATAGGTGTTGCTTTAGGGAGATGGAGATCTGAAAAAATTTTGGCTTTCTGTATATTTCTTTTTCTTCTTCCTCTCGACTGTATTCTTCTTCTTTTTCTTTTTCCTTAAAGAAATCTCTTAGATATTTGAAATTCAAATCTTTTAATATAAGGAATAAAATATTCAGAAGAGATATTCTTGGAACTGCAAATCTGATACACTTTATTTCTTTTCCTTTTCCTTGAAAGTGTCCTTTTACAAAATATGTCAACGGCTATTTTCTCGAAATAAGAGAATAATAAATGGAAAAGATTAAATCCTGACTTATCTAATAGGAATAGATCTTTTGATGATGATCTGAGTTTGGAGATTAGAATATAACTGATCTGTCTGAAATTAACAAGCTGAAGAGAAACTTTCGTTGACCTGAGAACTGAGTTCGTCGAACAGAATGTTGGATTTCGTCGATCTGAACATTTGTTGCTGATTCGTCGAACGCAGACTGGAATTCGTCAATCTCAAGTTGGATGTCGTCGAACTGAAAAATAAACTGCTGAATCTGGCTGGAAGAATTGAATTAGTCGATTTGAGTAGAACTTTCATCAATCTGAACACCTTGATACTTATTCTTTGACCACAGAGCTGAGTTCGTCGAACGCTGAGATAGCCTCAATTCGTCGAACGCTGAGATAACCTCAATTCGTCGACCGCGGAGACTGGGCAGATTCGTCGAGCGCTAAGATTGGGCAAATTCATCGACCGCTGAGACTGAGCCGATTCGCCGACCGCTGAGACTGAGCAAATTCGTCGACCGCTGAGACTGAGCAAATTCGTTGACCGCTGAGACTGAGCAAATTCGTCGACCGCTGAGATTGAGCCAATTCGTCGAACGCTGAGACTGAGCAAATTCGTCGACCGCTAAGACTGGGCAAATTCGTCGACCGCTGAGACTGGGCAAATTCATTGGCCGCTGAGACTGGGCAAATTTGTCGACCGCTGAGATAGCCTCAATTCTTCTAACGCTGAGATAGCCTCAATTCGTCGAGCTGGAGCAAGACGTTCGTCGAACGCAGAACCTTAACTTTTCCTAAGTTCTAACAACCTAAAACCTTGATCCTTTAGATTATACAATGGGGACAACTTAGTCCTAGTCAACAGATAGTAATCCTAGCCCAAATCAGTAATAGGGTTGTTCCAACAGGGAGGCACCCCAAAGTTATCTTTTCATTGTTTTTGTTCTTAACATGTTTGTAGGTAACTACCGTCCTCCCCCCCCCCCCCCCCCCCCCCCCTGCGCATCTTCAAAATCAGGGAAGTCCTTTCCCCTTCTTCTTCCTTCTCTTTCATCTTGCATTTCTTTTTATTTTATCTTGCACATTATTTACTTTTTCTTTTTTTCTTTTACTTCATACTTAGTTTTAAACATTGGTGACAGTGTTTAACATTAAGTATGGGGGTGTAAATATTTCTTAAAAATGTAGTTCGTAATTTAGAAAATCTTCAAAAGAAAAAAAATTTGTCTTATGTTTTCTTTTTTTAAGCACTTGTAAAACCCAAAAACAAAAAAAAAAATAGAAAATCAAAAATTTAAATCTTATAAAGGGACGTTCGGGATATCATTCCATCATACCTCCAAGTACTGTGAGAACCCTTCAAAGGGTATACCTCGGGAAGTTCAAGAGTTAACAATTTTTTTTAGGTTTAAAGCTAGTTTTTTATCTTTTATAATAAAAAAATAGATAATATCAAAAATTCCAAAAAATTATGAAAATCTTATAACAAAAAACCAAATATTCTTATTCCCCTCCTACTTATTGTTTTTGTGATTTCTTATAAATCTAGTTGAGAATGTTTATGAGCATTTTTAGGTTTTTAATTTGCTAAAATTTTGTTTATCATAGTTTGTTAATTTTAAATTTTAGGTAATCTTATTTTAAGAATCATCTTATGATTTTAACTTGAATAGAAAAAATTTTAGCATGACTTCTTTTTATTTTTAAATGGCTTCATTTTGTAGTAAATTTGCTAAACCTCTTTAAATTTCAATTATATTTTCTTCTAGCTTTTTAGATCTTAGGAAATTTAAATTTACTAGAATTTGCTCTCAATATAATTTAAATTATAAGCTAGAATTTTTTTCCTTCCCTACCCCTTTGTTGGCATAAAAAATAAATTTAAAATATCATATGTCATGGGAATAAGGGGATAAAATTCATTATTCCCTAAACATATGCACCCAAAATCATTTAAAAGATTATATGGCATGGAGTACAAGGATAAAATTTATTACTCCTAAACATATACATATTGTGTTTTAATTAAAAGAGAATTAAAAGATTATATGGCATGGAGTAAGAGGATAAAATTCATTACAACTAAACATATACAAATTAGAAAAAAAATTGAGTTTCAAAGATCTCTTCTTATGCCAAATTTCATGAAACCCCTTTAGCCAATTATCATCGATCTAGATTTAGTTTAAACTATGGAGAGAGCAATATTTAGTAAGTTACTTTTCCTTATGTTTCTTTTAAGATAGAGTTCTTATTATTTTAATTTAATTTAATTTATAATTTTTACAATTTTGTTAGCTAATTAATTATCTTAAGAAGTCAATGCCTAAACACTCCTCCTCTTTTTAAATCATCATCATAATTTAGGACTTAAATCCTCCTAAAATTTATTCTTAACTTTTGGTTTAAATGAAATTTTAGTTTATAATTAAAAATTTTATGGATGCATTATAAATTATGTCTCATACTTTTGCTCTGGAATAGCAAAATCTCAAGTATGGGGGTATTTGATAAGTAGTATTTATATAACTTTTTAATTGAAATTTTTGTAATTATTTAATATAAATTTTTCTTTTTCATGTCAATTTTATGTTAAAAGTAATTCTTTTGTAATTTTGATTCTAACATAGCTTAATTTCAATTTTTGCAGAATTTTGGGAGAAATTGGTGAAATTTACAAGTCACGCCCTCCGTCACGCCTGTGACCAAAGGCGTGTAACCTGAAGATCAAGCCAGATTTGATGTCGCGCTATTTGAGCCAATCCATAACAAGTCACGCCCTCGGTCACGCCCATGACCAAGGGCGTGTAAACTTAGAATCTTCCCACCTAGCTGCCGTCGAGACGTGGAGATGCCATCGAGAAGTCAACCTAAGTCACGCCCGTGACCCAGATGTCATGGTCATGACTTGCCCACGTGATCCCTGCACACCACCGCACCGAAATCAAACCTCCACCGCATTAAATGAAGCCATCCAAGGTCACGCCCGTGACCCAAATGTCACGGGCATGACATGTCCCTTTTCGTCGCGTCGTCATGCAAGACCCACGCCGCTGTCGAAACTGAGTTGAACAGGGGTTACACGCCTTGGTCACGCCCGTGACCGATGGCGTATAACATGAAATTTTTTTAATTCATTGGTTATCCTTGAGTCCAGGGTTCAGAAATTTGGAGAGGGGGAGGTGCTCCTAGAGCTGATAGTGAGCTTTTTCTTGTTTCTTTCATGCTTTTTCATTTCATGTTCTCTTTCTCTTCATGTCAAGTAATGGTTTAATTTTCCTCCTTGCAATAGCCTAGTTTAAGCTTGTAATCTTAATTTTCCTAGCTTGTAATCTCTCTTATTAAAACTTGTAATCGTTTTTGGTATCAATAAAATTTAGTTTGCTCTCTTAATTTGTCTCCTTCTACCTTAGTTAACTTTCCCTTTATACAATTTTATTTTTCTTTCTCTTTCCCCTCCACTATGATTAACTAATTCTCATTAGTGCTCGATCAAAATGATCCGAGGATGAGAGGATCAAGTTATAATTTTCTAAGCTCTCTTTTTTCATTTTTGTAAGCACTTGAATTACCCTTTATTTTTAATTAGTGAGGCGAGATTTTCGATGTATGGTTTTCGCTTAAGTTTTCATACCTAGTTAGCCGAGAGGCTCAAAGTATGAATCAATCACTCAAGGGTAAAGAGAGTTGCACACACCCCTCGAGAAAGGATGACGCAAATCTCCCGGATTGGAGTCAAATCCAATAGTGGGGTTCACAGCGTAAAGCAAGTTTTAGGTAATCAATTATAGGACGAGTGTCTGGTTGATATTTCCTAAACTTTGTTGGCCATTAACCTCGAGAGGGGCATATTCAAGCTTTAGGAACCACCACGGGAAATTAGTATAATTAAATGGAATTAGATTTAATTTCCTTTCGCTTGATTATTCTTACTCTAAGGTGACATTTGATTGAGCACTAATATCTTTTGCCATCGTTTAACCCCTTCGTTTTGTTTGCAAATTTTTCTTTTAGCTAAGTAAAACAAAACTCAAAAATCTATTAGATAAGATAATAATGATTTTCCTCGAAGTAGAAGTAATCAACACGCCCCGTGGAATACGACCTTAGTATTTCTAAATATCCTATACTATAGACGATAAGGTACACCAGCCTTCATCACATATAGTTTTGGAAAACATCTTTAACCCTTCGCTTTGCAAAACCCAAAATTTACTATATCACGGGTCTAGATCCCCCGCCACCCTTGATAAGGCACCATCAACAGTCCTCATCACCAACTGAGCTACAGCTCAGTTGGTGATGAGGACTACTGAAGGTGCCTTATCAAGGGTGGCGGGGGATCGAGACCCGCCATCAATAACCTACTGTTGCTGAGAAACAGGCTCAGTGACAGGTTGGGGTGGCACCGGGCTACAGCCCTTGTCAACGGTTTCGGAAGGGTGGCCCACTCGATAAGTGCTAGGGCCGGACCGGTAAAGGGGCCGGAGGTGCGGGCCACGAGGTGGGATTTTGGAGTCAGACCGTTACAAAAAAGTGCACTTTTTTATGTAACGACTCGCCTTGCATTGGCTTACCAGGCCGCAACAGGACTGCAGTCCGTGCCACCCCAACACATTTCTAGCCTGTTTCTCAGCACAGTGCATTGTTGATGGCAGGTCTTGATCCCCCGCCACCCTTGGCAAGGCACCTTCAATAGTCCTCATCAGCAACTGAGGACTGTTGAAGGTGCCTTATCAAGGGTGGCGGGGGATCGAGACCCGCCATCAATAATGCACTATGCTGAGAAACGGGCCAGAGATGTGTTGGGGTGGCACGGACTGCAGTCCTGTAGCGGCCCGGTAAGCCAATGCAAGGTGGGTCATTACATAAAAAAGGGGTCGTTACAACACCCATATTCACAAGGGTTGGGACAGTAGCACTGCTTGCCGAAGGCTCCTCTTGTCGCCTCGACGTTCCCTCTTCGTCGCCACCATCCTAGCATAAGCAAGGAGACAATGAATCAGACTCTATTCGCAAGACTCTAACACCAGGACACTCATGGTCCTGCAAAGTACTCCTATGTGGACAAGCTCTTTACGGGATCCGATCATGCTAAAACTCAACAAGAACGCAAACCTCCCTCTAATACCAAATTGTAACACCTACCCTGCAATGACTTTATAATATAGGTCCGACCGTGACCCCACAGCATATAAACGTCATAGTTTAGTATTAAAAAGTGATATATAAACTACCTAACTCAAAACTCAGAACAAACACAACGGAAACATTAAAAGACATAGAAGTTGTCCACATCTACAGAAGAGTAATATGACCTTAAGGCCTTACAAAACCCATGCTCAAGTCAACAACCACAACTTAAAATATCCAAAAGATATTTAGCATTCCTATGCCACCCGACATGCAAGACGGAACAAAATACAGATAGCATAAACAATCATGAAAACAGGAGGAGGTACACTTCATGAGGCTTAGGCCTTTTTGGCCGGCGAGCTGGACCCAACCTGCGATCCTTGCCCTGCATCCAATATACAAAGAGCGGTATAACGAGGTCCAGCTTTGGCTGACCAACAACAGTGTAACAACACCCCTCCTCCCGTCCGTCCTAGCGGACCCTGGGGAACTACATCAACCTGCAGGTCAGCACTTTGTATGCAAATGTATCAAACAATAGCAACATAAAACAACATGTATGAGTGTCACAAACATCATCCATGTCACAACCCACATTTTCTCCGAATTTAGGAATATAAGAGTAAGAGAAAATACGCGTCATGATGCCACGTCATGCAGGAGACAACTGTAGACGCTTAGGCGGAAACCTATTACTTACTTAATCAAAACATGTTTACATGATAGATCATCATTTGAAATCATTTATCGGGGTTTGGGGTAAGAACTGTGTCTCTCAGTTCGTGGATCAACTAGTCCACCGAGAAAATATGTGTAATTGCAGCGGAAAGTACTTGATTTAGTTCACTTGAGGTCCTAAATGCACGTGATGACAGGACATAAAGTAAATGATATGCACAAATCTAGGCGTAGTATAGGTATAGAAAATATCTTTTAGGCGACTTTAAAGATAAGGATTTCTGTTAAAAGAATGCAATGAGGATGAAGAAAAACCATTTTTATAACTATAATGCACCTAGACATAAATCATTCCCAGAGAGCAAGTTACACAAGATCTAAAAAGTAGTAGCAATTAACTGGCAGGTAACTATAACGTATCAAAAAGGGCACAACGGACGTCAACAACCCGACACTAACCCATTGGCACCTAACTGGCATGTCTAAACACAAGAAGAAAACTAACCACAACTACCTCGCAGCAGCGGGGTGAAACAGCAAATAAAACTTCCGGAGACTCCGGGCTACACCACTAGCAGCTGAGGCTCTGAACCTGAGGCATTCAATAAAATAGAGAACGCCTCAGCAAGGGATTACAAGTGGCAGAAAAATAACAAGAAGAAGAGTAATTAAGGCATAAGGGGTACCAACCCAAGCCATATTTACCGAAAGAGAAGATCCAACAAAGAACTAAGTAAGGCACCGAGTGCACCAAATACCACATAGACGAACAAGCAAAGTTCATTTATCTTGTTAAATTTAATTAAAGAGACTGATCAGCTCAAATTAAACGGGAGCGGTTACTTACCTCCGCCACCCAAGCCCAAAACTTTGTGGGGGTGTCACTAGACCCAACCACCCAAACACGACTACCGTGCAAGGCTATAACATTCCCCCACTGTCCCACAAACATGACTAACGTTCAAGGCTAAAGACAATGGTTCTTATTAATTAAATTCTTATTTAAAACACGGGGCGTAGCCCGAGAAATATTCACCAGGATACCCTAAGGATAGGGTCACAAATAATGTAAACAAGGGAAGTCATAAATTATTTAACCACAATGGGTACGAGGTTTCAAAGAATAGAAGTAATCGGAGGCATAACTCAAGTATTAAGAAGTAGAAGGTATTTCTCGAGAATTTAAAAGCAGGGTCTGAGATTTCTCGAGAGATCAAAAGTCAGGGATCAAGTGCTTCTCGAGAGATTAAAAGCAGGGAAAAACTGCTTTCCGAGAATTAAATTGCAGGGGACAAGCTATTTCTCGAGAATAATTAAAGGCAGGGATAAAAGTTCTCGAAAAATAAAAATGTAGGAGAAAGGCTGCTCTCGAGAAATTAAAGCAGGGAAAACTATTTCTCGAGAGAAAGAAAAAATTGAAGCAGGGATCAAATTCAGACAGTTCGTCGAACGCGCCGGGTCGTTCGACGAACGCCAGGTCGTTCGTCGAACGGGCCATTCGACGAACGCGGGCTGTTCGACAAACGGCTAGCCCCAAACGGCGAACTCCGAGCCGTTCAACGAACTCCAAGCAGTTCGTCGAACGCTCGGATCGACTAATTTCCCCCAGTTCGACGAATTCCAATTCGTTCGATGAACTTAAGGAAAGAGAACTGATTTCACGGGAAGTTTCAGATACGGTAAAACTTGCAGGAAAGTAGGAGGAAGATAATAAGAAGTGTACTTCAAATCAAAAGAAGAGTGCTCCATAAAGAAGGAGGTAAAACGGAAAATAGCCACTTGCCTTAAACCTTCTAAACTCGAAGACCGCCTCTCCAAAAGCTATGAATCTGCCAAGAACTCGCCCGAGCACGAAATCCTGCAACTTTTTGGATCGAAAAGAGGAATTAGGTCACAACCTTGACTCCAAGAATTCCATGAAACGGGAAAAACTTGCCACTAGAACGAAGATCTCGCCGAGAGCTTTCCGAACCCACTCTCCAAACACGATTCTGACTACTACAACCTTCGAACCGCCGGCCAGAAGCTCCACGACACTCCGCTCTCGCTCTATCGCTCGGCGGCTGGGTTGGCTCGATGAAGGAAGAAGAAGAATAGGGAGAGAATTTTAGGTATTTATATAAACCCTAATTTAATATTTAATTAATTTAAATAATTCTCCCTTTTTTCTTAAACAACGAGGACGAGCAAAACACCTCAGATTTTCATGAAAATCGCACCTAAACGGAAAATCGGCGCTACGAATCCAACGGGGAAGTTAGAATTCAATTCCAACGAGCCAAACTAGGGATAAAGCTTCCCGAAGCTAAAGTCTTGATAACTACACAAAATCTTCTCTACAACTCGAAACGACGCGAGATCTCGCACGCTCGATCTAATTTACATACTTTAACTAAGTTAAGGACCAAAACTAATCCTGACGAGCTGACGTAGCGCCCTTACGCCAAAATTACGTCACAGCGGGCACGTAAGTAATTAATGAAAAAATCAGGGGCATTACAGTCACTCCACCTAAAAAGAAGTTTCGTCCCGAAATTTGAAATCCAAAGATCAAGAAAGGTGCAGAATCACATCCAAAGGTTATCTGACGGAAGATTTACCTGAAAACTAAGAGAAGAGGCTAGGATGAGTCTCTCTCATGGAAGACTCCAGCTCCCATGTTGCGCTTTCGACACCCTGATTCTTCCAAAGAACCTTAACCATCGGGATCGTCTTCCTCTGCAACACACGCTCCTGAGCCTCAAAGATTTGGACAAGCTCTTCAACATACGAAAGAGTGGGCTGCAATATGGGCACCGAATCAAGAGCAAGCCAATCACTACGCAAAGACTTCCTCAACTGGCTCACATGAAACAAATCGTGAACATTAGGAAAGGAAACAGGCAAATCCAATCTATAAGCGGACACTCCGACGCGCTCAATAACCTGGAAAGGTCCCACATACCCGGGGTCCAACTTGTGGTTCCTTCCAAATCTCTTAACGCCTGGCATCGGAGAAACTTTCAAGAACACTAAGTCTCCAACGGAAAACTCTAGATCCACCCTCCTCTGATTGGCATACTTCTCATACCGCTCCTGAGCAATACGAAGCTTCTCGCGGATATGAGTAACAACAACGCTCATCTATTCCAAAGCTTCTGGGCCTAACAATGGGCTCTCACCCACCTCGGCCCAAAACAAGGGAGTTCGGCAATGCCTCCCATACAAAGCCTCAAAGGGGGTCATTTACAAACTCTCCAGATAACTATTATTGTAGGCAAATTCCATCAATCCAAGATGCTTATCCCAAGCTCCTCCATGATCTAAAATATAACACCTTATCATATCTTCCAAAATTTGATTTACTCTTTCTGTCTGACCATTGGTCTGAGGATGGTAAGCGGTAGAGTATCTAAGGTCGGTGCCCAAAGCTCCCTGCAAACTCTGCCATAATGAGACATATACCTAGAATCCCGACCTGACACAATACTCACGGGCACGCCGTGCAATCTGATGACCTCATCCAAATAGAGCTTTGCTATCTTCTCCATAGAATAGTCGGTCTTAAAAGGCACAAAGTGAGCACACTTTGTCAATCTGTCAACTATAACCCACACAGAATCATGTCCTCCAAGAGACCTCGACAAACCGGTAATGTAGTCCATTGAAATGCTCTCCCACTTCCAGCTTGGAACATCCAACGGGTTCAACTTACCTCCAGGCCTTTATTATCCGCCTTCACGCGCTAACAAGTTAAACATTCAGAAACATATCTGGTTATATCATTCTTCATACCTGCCCACCAAACAATCTGCTTCAGGTCTTTGTACATTTTCGTGGAACCAGGATGATAGGAAACACTTGAGTCATGTGCTTCACTACAGATCCTTGCCCGAATATCAACCAACGTGGGGATATAATATCTACCTCGATACATCAGGGTATCTTGATCATCGATTGAAAAATCAGGTAATTCTCCTTTTTCAGTCCTACCTCGAAGATACTGCATGTCAGGATCTTCCTTCTGGTGAAATCTCGTAAGGGTAATCCAAGAAGGCTCTTCAGCCTCTAAGCTCAAAGGCGCTGTACAACTACCGACTGAAATATCCCTCAACATAAACACTTCTACCAAGGACTGCACCGAAAGGTTGAAGACATGCATGGTCTTTCTGCTCAGGGCATCGGCCACCATATTAGTTGTACCCGGATGATACAGGATATCAACCTCATAATCCGCAACACACTCCAACCACCTACGCTGGCGTAAATTCAGCTCTTTCTGGGTGAATACATACTCCAGACTCTTGTGATCCATATAAATCTTGCATGACACTCCATATAATAGATGTCTCCAAAGCTTTAAAGCATAAATCACTGCAGCAAATTTGAAGTCATGTGTAGGGTAATTCCTTTCATGGACTTTCAATTTTCTAGACCCATAAGCAATCACCTTTCCTTCTTGCATCAAAACACATCCTAACCCAATGTGAGATGCATCCACATAAATAGCATACTCCATTCCTTCGATCGGCAAGGCCAACACCGGTGCACTGCACAAACGCCTCTTTAATTCCTGAAAGGCTTCTTCGCAATTATTGCTCCACACAAAAGCTGTATTCTTCTGGGTAAGCTTAGATAAAGGTGCCGACAGCACTGAGAATTCTTGAACAAATTTCCTGTAGTACCCAGCCAACCCTAAGAAACTCCTTATCTCCTTAGGCGATGAAGGCATTTTCCAATCCAACACAGCAGAAATCTTAGCATGGCCTACAGTAATTCCGTCCTTGTTCACCACATGACCCAGAAAGGATACCTGAGGATGCCAGAACTCGCATTTACTCAGCTTCGCATACAACTTGTGCTCTCTAAGAGTAGACAATACTAAGCGCAAATGCGTAGCATGCTCCTCAACACTTCTAGAATAAACCAACACATCATCGATGAATACCACAACAAAATGATCCAGAAAATCCTTGAACACGCGGTTCATCATGTCCATAAACGCAGAGGGTGCATTCATCAAGCCAAAAGACATAACCAGAAACTCAAAATGACCATAACGGGAGTGAAAGGCAGTCTGGGGAACGTCCGACTCACGGATCCTCAATTGATGGTAGCCTGATCGAAGGTCAATCTTCGAAAACACTGTGCTACCACGCAACTGATCAAACAGATCATCTATCCTCGGCAACGGATACCTGTTCTTGATGGTCACTTTGTTTAATTCTCTATAATCTATGCACAACCTCATAGAACCGTCCTTCTTTTTCACGAACAAAACTGGAGCACCCCAGGGCGAAGAACTTGGCCTAATAAAACCACACTGCAGCAGTTCATCTAACTGAGTTCGCAACTCTTCTAACTCGCGCGGGGCCATGCGGTACGGTGCCTTAGCGATAGGACGAGTACCAGGCTCAAGATCAATAACGAACTCCACATCTCTATCAGGAGGGAGACCAGGAAGACTGATAGGGAAGACATCAGGAAACTCTCGCACCACCGGAACACCCTCAATACATGGCGATCTAGTAACAGTTTCTACTATAGAAACAAGGTAAGCCAAACAACCAGAAATTAACAGTTTCCGAGCACATACCGCAGAAATTATCGGGGAACACTGGTACGGAGAACCAAAAACACTAATGGGATGGTCGTTGTCCATCACAAAGTTTAGACGCTTTTCCTTGCATCGGATGACCGCATCATAACTGGACAACCAGTTCATACCCAATATCACGTCAAAGTCTTCTAAGTCTAACACTTTGAGATCAGCAACAGCCAAGAAATCCCCTAAGAGAACGAGGCAACTTCAGACGCACAGGTTCGAGGATACCAAATCACCATAAGGGAACTTAACGAGGAACGAATCGTTGCCCAACTCAGGGGTCAAACGGTGATGCTCGACGAAAGCCCTTTCTACGAACAAATGGGTAGCACCGGAATCGAACAGAACACGCGCCTAACGATTCTTTACCTTAAATCTCCCTATAAGCACGGACAAGAAACTAGTCTAATACAGCGAAACCAAAAAGAATCGAGACCAAACGGATGGCTTAAGGTATAACCTGCGATCACTTGGGTCGAAGACTGTGCTTGCTCCTGGGTTAACACGTTCAGCTTTCCTCTTCCTTTATCCTGATGTTGCTGCGGCGGCAATGTTCGAAGCGAAACAGGCTGCAACAGGGGGTGAACTAGCGGGCATTGGAACTTCATGTGCCCCTTCTGTTTGCACTGGAAGCAGAATTTATCTTTGGTCCAACACTGGGCCACATCATGCCCCTTCTGCTTAGACAACTGGCAGAGCACCTCACCCTTCGGAGCACCCTGGATTGCCAGCACTCGCTGCTGCTTCTGGACTCCTTTCCTCTTGAAACACCCTTCAAACGGATGGCCAGGGCGGCCACAGAAACTGCAGACCTCACCACCTTCCTTCTTCAAGACCAAGGCGGGCGCACTAGAATTTCCATCTTCCCCAGCCTTTCTCTTTCCCTTCCTCATAAATGATCCTCAGTTCTTGGAATTATCGTTTGCCTCAACCTTCAGTGCCGCCTCTACTACCCCGGCGTACTTCTCCGACCTGTACGCACTGGCCATGCAGTTGCTGGATATCACTATGGAGACCACCCAAAAATCTCTTTACTCTTCCTTCTTCCAAGGCTACCAGGGCCGGAGCGAAGCTGCTCAACTTGCAAAATTCAATCTCATACTCGCTCACTGCGAGATGTCTTTGCTTCAGATGCAGGAAATCATTCATCAACCGGTCTTTCTCTACTGACGGCAGAAACTTTCTCAGCAGCATTCCTTTGAAGGTTTCCCACGAACATCCTTTGGAAAGGTCTTCCTTATCCCTCAACCACCAACTCTTTGCGAGACCCTTAAGCTGGTACGCGACAATCATCACCTTCTGATCCACGGTGATTCCTGAATACGAGAACATCTCTTCAATGCCTACAAGCCAATCGTCCAAGGCCACGAAATCAACTCGTTCGTCATACGATGGAGAAACCAACCTTTGAAAGTGTGAAATGAAATTCATTTTCGGTGGTATCTCTACTGGGGGTACCAAGGGAGCAGGAGGAGTAGGTACTGTCTGTCCTACTACGGGGGCCTGCACTGCGGCTTGCTGCCTAGCACCGGCAGACAATAACGCCTCAACTTGTGATTGCATCGCAACCATCTGCCTAGTCAGAGCCTCATTGCTCAGGCGCAGACTTTCAATCAAAGCTTCACTTTGCGCTCCGGATGACTCGCCCTCCGACTGGGGAGTCGACCTAGTCGCGACTCGCTTGCGCGCCATCTCTGCAAAAACGCGCAAACCTATAATTAAAACATAACCTTACACTAGAACTACACTGCTTAGTTCAGAATATACATGTACAGATACTTGCCAATGCTAATACCCTGCTATGGGATTCTCATGATGTTATGATAAATTCGGGAACGATACTACATCATCCCTCTTGACTCATGTGCAAAGGGCATGAATGCATGAATTTTCTGTTCATTTTGAATTCATGAGTGTACGTGTGTCATCATATAAGTCTTGGCTTTGCACGTGTTCTTATGCAATGCTATGTAATGTATGTTGTGCTATGCATTCTAATAAAGGCCTTAATGCGTGTTATGAGCGGCGTACAGATGAAATATTATGCATCCCATACTACATAATATTGCATGTAACGAAAAGAAAAACATGCTAATGGGCATCCATATGATAATGGTTATGCATCTCATACTACATAAACGTCACATGTTGCCACCTATGGTGAATCCATATACAAACACATATTATGCATCCCATACTACATAATATGCCACGTATACTTCTTATCATGCTATGAGTGTAGTGTTCATGCTTCGGCCAAGACGTACTGATGACACATCGGTGTATGTATGCAATGAAACCAAAACAACAACTATATCAGAATTTGTTGCCTGACCAACTGGTCGAACAACCTAGCTCTGATACCAACTGTCACAACCCACATTTTCTCTAAAATTAGGAATATCAGAGTAAGAGAAAATACGCGTCATGATGTCACGTCACGCAGGAGACAACTGCAGACGCTCAGGCGGAAACCTATTACTTACTTAATCAAAATATGTTTACATGATAGATCATCATTTGAAATCATTTATCGGGGTTTGGGGTAAGAACTATGTCTCTCGGTTCGTGGATCAACTAGTCCACCGAGAAAATATATGTAATTGCAGCGGAAAGTACTTGATTTAGTTCACTTGAGGTCCTAAATGCACGTGATGACAGGACATAAAGTAAATGATATGCACAAATCTATGCGTAGTATAGGTATAGAAAATTTCTTTAAAGCGACTTTAAAGATAAGGATTTTGTTAAAAGAATGCAATGAGGATGAAAGAAAAATCATTTTTTAACTATAATGCACCTAGACATAAATCATTCCCAGAGAGCAAGTTACACAAGATCTAAAAAGTAGTAGCAATTAACTGGCAGGTAACTATAAAGTATCAAAAAGGGCACAACGGGCGTCATCAACCTGACACTTACCCGTTGGCACCTTACTGGCATGTCTGAACACAAGAAGAAAACTAACCACAACTACCTCGCAGCAGCGGAGTGAAACGGCAACTACAACTCCCGGAGACTCCGGGCTACATCACTAGCAGCTAAGGCTCTGAACCCGAGGCATTCAATAAAACAGAGAACGCATCAGCAAGGGATTACCAGTGGCATAAAAACAAGAAGAAGAAGAAGAAGAGTAATTGAGGTATAAGGGTTACCAACCCAAGCCATATCTACCGAAAGAGAAGCTCCAACAAAGAACTAAGCAAGGCACCGAGTGCACCAAATACCACAAAGAGGAACAAGCAAAGTTCATTTATCTTGTTAAATTTAATTAAAGAGACTGATCAGCTCAAATTAAATGGGAGCGGTTACTTACCTCCGCCACCCATGCCCAAAACCGGGTGGGGGTGTCACTAGACCCAACTACCCAAAGACGACTACCGTCCAATGCTATTGCATCCCCCCAATGTCCCCCAAACACGACTACCGTGCAAGGCTAAAGACAATGGTTCTTATTAATTAAATTCTTATTTAAAACACGGGTCGTAGCCCGAGAAATATTCACCAGGATACCCTAAGGATAGGGTCACAAATAATGTAAACAAGGGAAGTCATAAATTATTTAACCACAAAGGGTACGAGGTTTCAAAGAATAGAAGTAATCGGAGGCATAACTCAAGTATTAAGAAGTAGAGGGCATTTCTCGAGAAATTAAAAGCAGGGTCTGGGATTTCTCGAGAGATCAAAAGTCAGGGATCAAGTGCTTCTCGAGAGATTAAAAGCAGGGAAAAACTGCTTTCCGAGAATTAAATTGCAGGGGACAAGCTATTTCTCGAGAATAATTAAAGGCAGGGATAAAAGTTCTCGAAAAATAAAAATGTAGGAGAAAGGCTGCTCTCGAGAAATTAAAGCAGGGAAAACTATTTCTCGAGAGAAAGAAAACATTGAAGCAGGGATCAAATTCAGACAGTTCGTCGAACGCGCCGGGTCGTTCGACGAACGCCAGGCCATTCGTCGAACGGGCCGTTCGACGAACGCGGGCCGTTCGACGAACGCCTAGCCGTTCGTTGAACGCCCCAAACGGCGAACTCTGAGCCGTTCGACGAACTCCAAGCAGTTCGTCGAACGCTCAGATCGACTAATTTCCCCCAGTTCGACGAATTCTAATTCGTTCGACGAACTTAAGGAAAGAAAACTGATTTCACGGGAAGTTCCAAATACGGTAAAACTTGCAGGAAAGTAGGAGGCAGATAATATGAAGTGTACTTCAAATCAAAAGAAGAGTGCTTCACAAACCTAAAGAAGGAGGTAAAAAGGAAAATAACCACTTGCATTAAACCTTGCTAAACTAGAAGACCGCCGCTCCAAAAGCTATGGATCGGCCAAGAACTCGCCCGAGCACGAAATCCTTCAACTTTTCGGATCGAAAAGAGGAATTAGGTCACAACCTTGAATCCAAAAATTCCACGAAATGGGAAAAACTTACCACTAGAACGAAGATCTCGCCGAGAGCTTTCCGAACCCACTCTCCAAACATGATTCGGACTACTACAGCCTTCGAATCGCCGGTCGGAAGCTCCACGACACTCCGCTCTCGCTCTCTCGCTCGATGGCTGGTTTGGGTCGACGAAGGAAGAAGAAGAATAAGGAGAGAATTTTAGGTATTTATATAAACCCTAATTTAATATTTAATTAATTTAAATAATTCTCCCCTTTTTCTTAAACAGCGAGGACGAGCAAAACACCTCGGATTTTCATGAAAATCACTCCTAAACTGAAAATCGGCGCTACGAATCCAACAGCGAAGTCAGAATTCAATTCTGACGAGCCAAACTAGGGATAAAGCTTCCCGAAGCTAAAGTCTTGATAACTAAACAAAATCTTCTCTACAACTCGAAACGACGCGAAATCTCGCCCGCTCGATCTAATTTACATACTTTAACTAAGCTAAGGCCCAAAACTAATCCTGACGAGGTGACGTAGCACCCTTACGCCAAAATTACGTCACAGCGGCCACGCAAGTAATTAACGAAAAATTCAGGGGCGTTACAATCCACATTTCTATGTTGAGCAATTAAAGTAAGGGGCCTAGCAATGCAGCATGTATGCAAATCTGGGTTTCACCTAAGGAACCCTATGGCGTGCATGCTTCTAACATAACAACACACATCATCAAATCACGACATTCAAAGGGTACTCTACATTTCCCCAAGGAGTGCAAGCCCAAGGCAAAGAACTCCACTGAGACCTCACCCCTTACATGTCTCACAAATCCAACGGGTGCATCAGCATAACTTATTCTAGCCACCATCACCAAACCAAACAACCGATGCTAAGAACTCTTATCGGGAACCCACCCGCACATGGCACATAATGCCATTGGATTTGTCCATCAGCACAGATGTTCTCGTCAGTTATCACAAAAGGGTACTTGTCGTGTCGGGACACTCTCCACACATGAATCCAAGCATTCACGGGCTAGCCAGCCGGCCACAAAGACATAGCCATGACTTCACATACAAGCAACGTGACAAGCCATTCACTATGCACAAAATTACCCTTTTTGATCCACCGTTCTTTCTCACACGAAACATAAGGGAAACACATACGACATTTTTGTCGTCACCGGATTTCTAGCAAAATCCCTAAAATGCATGTTAAGCAACATCACCGAATCAGACAACCGGTCACGATTTCGGCTTCACCCACAATGCCTAATCCGTTAACGTAGCGGATCTCTAATGCAAAATTATGTCAGGGATGGACTCAATCAACCCTATGGTTCTTCTTGAACCAAGGCAACCCAAACCCCTCTCATTTGAGAGATCTGGTGCCATAAATTTCAGAAAAGAGAAAGGCAAAGAAAGATATTCCATGCACGCATCATAAAACCGGGAGGAGAGATGTCGTTACCCTAAGAGTTCTCTTCCTCTCCATGGATCGGTTGAAAGGCACAAATACAAATGAGCGCCTTCGAGTCCTCTCCACGGATCTGGTTTCGGATCGGCGAACGGATCTTCGGTGCTCCAACAATGGCGAATCTAGCTTTCTTCTTCCTCCAAACCCTCCTCCTTTCCTTAGCCTCCAAAAGCACAAAAGACTTAATGAAAAAAACCAATAACTTCTCTCCCCTATTTAGGGCCTTAGGACGCACTTATCTGGGCCTTTGGATCAAGATCTAAGGAGATTGGACGACCAGAAATTGCTACTTACGGATCTGGTTCTGTGAGCTAGCGTTAGTGCTAGCGCTACCGCCTGCGCTAGCCACTCGACAAAAATCCATTCGATGAAGCCGTCTCGACATCCTGATGAACTGCACCACTCGACGAAACCTAGCGCCAATGCTAGCGTTACCGCCCATCCTAGTCTCTCGACGAACTCCCTTTGACGAAACTGTCTCGATGAATCGAACTTGACGCAACCATCGAAACCACCAGGCTAATCGATGGGGCAGCTAACGCCTATGCTAGCACCTAGCGTCGGCGCTAGCTCCCAGGTACAAAAAAGCATGTACTAGCCTTAGGCATTCCAGCCTCCACGCTCAACGAAACTTGGGGTGTTACACATTATTAGTAAGGTTCAGATAGGGGAGAATGTCCATGAGGAGGAAGTAGATGCCCAAGAAAAGAAGAGTGGCCATGAGAAGGATAAGAATGCTGAAATTCCTACTCTATAAGAGGAAGTCCCTGCCCCTGAAAACAATAATCTTGCTCAGGAATCTGGAGATCCTAACAAGATCACTGTATTTAACAAAGTTCTTCCAAATACTATTCCAGATACTACAGGTCAGGGAAGGAAGCACAAATCGAGGGGGAGCTCCCTGCACAAACTCAGGGGGAGATTCTTGCATCAACTTAGGCGGAGCGCTTCATAGATAATGAGCAGAGTGAGCAATTAGAAGATGAATAGCTTTTGGATGTAGTCTCAAAAAATGCTAAAGAGGCTGACCAGATAGCTAAAGAGGAAGCACAAAGTCAGGGGGAGCCTCTCAAAGAAGATGTAACTCATCAAGAAGAAAACAGGACTAGTGAAGAGTAGGATGAGCCTCTGGTATATGCACCAAGAAAAGTGACACCACTATTTTTCTAAAGGAAGAGGAAATTCCCTCCACAAGAATAGAATAATACATGTTATTTGCAGATGAACAATCTCTATTATAACATCTCAGTAAAAATACATGAAGATATAGCTATGGAAGACAATCTGATCAATTGAAAATTTATCATGTTGATCTATACATATGTGTCATGATGTTATTTTGGGTTATTAAGTTTGTTTGAACTCTGTTTATATTTAACAACATGTTTGAAATCACTTAAATTATTTGTAAAATTTGTTAAGATAAATATGGGGAGATTATTGAGAAAAATACCCTTATGATTTATCTTACAAATTAGCTACAAGTGATTTCATAATCTAGAATGGATTACTCATGCTATATAGAGAGGGTAATGTGGCCATTAGATGTCCTAGAATATCACCCTCACACTAGAGTGTCAAGACCAATCAAAATTAAGCATAAAATTCAGTTGAGTTAAACATACGTCGAACAGAAGTCGACGCAACTTCGAATGAAAGTTGAAAAAACTTCGAATACAAGTAGAAGTAACTCAGACTGAAGTCGAAGTATAAGTGAAGTCGACGCAACGTCAAAATATTCTCGAGACAGAAGACAACACCTGTCAAAGCAATATCAGAAGTCGACGCAACTTCGACTTAATTTCGACGCCGATGATAAAGTTCAAAGTCCAAGTCTTCAACTCGATGATACGTCGATAAGGATTCGACGCAAGGTCGATATCTGAGTTCATTCAATGCTAAGAAGGAATTCGAAGCAGCTTCTATTTAGAACTCAGAGGTGCATCAAATAAGAGGGAAAAAGAATTCGACGCTACGTCAAATACACACTTACATAGAATGTTTTCTGCTGTCTTTTCTGAAGCTTTTCCAGAAGGTATCCAAGGCTATAATCTGAGTTCAAATGGCTCGTTTATTGTCAAGAATAAAATGAAGTACTCAAATTCAGAATAACGGGTCGTGAACAGAAATGGGAAAAGGCATTTATTGTCCACTGGATATTCCTTCTGTGTACAAAACAATAGAGGAAACAAATTCAAATACTATTCGACAGAAAATAAGTATGCAAAAAGGGGAAGAAAACCAACAATTAATCAAGTCATTCAGTCTTCTTCTTCCTGAAGCTCTCTCTCTCTCTCTCTCTCTCTCTCTCTCTCTGTACAAGAAGAGCATCTCTGTACAAGAAAAATACACAGGCTCAGCTTCTTCTTCTTCACCTTACAGTTGGGAGCCAACAAGAGTATAGAGATTATCAAGATCATAAGCAAAACAACTCTCTTGCATTCTTCTTTATCTAAGCAAGAGTTCATCCTATATAGATCCTGAAGAACATCAAGTGGCAGTATCATGAGTGATAACTGAAGAAGGATTCAAATAGAAGAAACATATTCTTTCTTCTTCTTCTCCTTTTCTCTCACTTCTTTTATTGTAACTGGGTATAGAGTTTTAAGAATCCCTCTCCAAATGATTCAATGGTTCAAGATCTCCTTATCAAAAGATCTAGATTGGTTCTAAGAGTCTCCTTATCAAAAGACTCGGTGGTTGGTTCAAAGAGACTCCTTAGCAAAAGACTCAGTGATTCTAAGGGTCTCTTTATCAAAAGACGCATGCACTATTTAGTGTATTCCTACCAAGGTGGTAGAAGAGTGGATATACTCATAGTTTGTGGAACCAATATAGCTTTTGTTCTGTGCTGTCCCATTTATTATTTATGTACTCTGCATTTATTTTATTCTGGATTGGCTTTGCTGATTACATAGTTGTTATAAGTTTTATTGTGTGTGCATATTTAGGGTAAAATTTTTTAATCTCTATTCATCCCTCCCCCCCCCCCCCCCCCCCCCCCCCCCCCCCCCCTAGAGAATACTCAGTGGCTACATTGTGCACTTTCAACATTAGTGATAAATGATGTCCACCGGTGACATAATTCTGACTCTAAGTACCGAGACGTCGACGGGATATGCCGTCCGAGATGCTTGCCAACCAAGGCAAATTCAAAATGATCAATAGTTCGCCAAACCAACTCCGCATCCATTTCATCCGATCTACCATCCAACCTATTGTCGTGGATGCTCTCTTTGACATCGAAAACATCACATTGAGCCATCTCCATTCTTTCGCCCTTGTTATCATTGGAGAGAGTCTCTCACTAGAACCCTCGGGGTCGTGCTCGTGGGGAGGGAGGGTACGTCGAGGTATATTGTACTTAGCGAGAGGAATAATAGATTGAAAATAGAGTTTTAGATGTATTGCTCTTATTAAATGGCGCGCACATACCGTGGGTAGTTTTAATGGGTACACTAGCGACCGATTCTTTTGTGTTGTAAGATTTTTATTATTTATTAAATAAAATAAAACTTTTATTAAAAAGTGATGATTCTGTGTAAATAAAGTATACAATTTACTATATGATAATGATTAATTTATTATCATTGTAATAAAAAAAAGGGAGTTGTTAAAAGCACCGCAGTTTTGGCTATGTGCATCGTAATTTGTACGAGTTATTATGCGCCTTTTGGAAATACGCTTTGTACATGCATATTTAGGAAAAGTGTTCAACACGAAAGTTGTAGATCTCGACGAGATCTACAACTTTCGTGTTGAACACTTTTCCTAAAAATGCATGCACAAGACGTATTGCCGCCCTGATTGAAACATGAGCGTAATTATAGCGAATTTTTGGAAATACGCCTTGTGTGTGCATTTTTAGGAAAAGTGTTCAACACGAAAGTTGTAGATCTCGACGAGATATAGAACTTTCGTGTTGAACACTTTTCCTAAATATGCATGTACAAAACGTATTTCCAAAAGGCACGTAAAAATGCGGTGTACATAGCCAAAATAAAATATTTTCACTTTGTGATGCAAGAAATAAAATATTGTTCAAAGGGTCATTCACTTACTTTTGGGTTTCCAGCTGTTTCTTTGAAAGTTAATCTGGCAGGCTCCACCGACAAAATAAAATATTGTCACTTTGTGAGGCAAGAAATATTGCACCTGCGGTTACTTGCAGCCGTTCATTCAATTCAATGATGGGGACATTTATAATTTAATTCAGAGTTTCTTTTACAGTTATAAACTTATAACTTATCTTATACATTACAAAAAATCCATCAAATTTATATACTATAAATTTTTATAATTGCCCGTCCTTATCGTATATATTGTTTTAGGGAGCTGTAAGTGAGCACAATATTTGCTGGATGCAAACTGTAAAAAAGACACTCATTTACATGAGTATTTATTTATCCTAAAAAATTAGTACGTGCAACCCAAATAACCCACTCTTTCTGCAGAGTTTATGTGAGGCCTCCTTCGCCGATCCTGCCACTATCTTGGATCAATCCATCGTAGCTGGGGGTGTGCATGAGAAATCGAAACCAACCAACAAGATTGAACCAATCAAGCCGAACCCATTATTCGAATCGAACCAATCAATTACGACTTATGGGGCTGAAAACCGGCATTATTTTTGTTCGGTACGGCTTGTTGGTTGGGTAAACGGAACTGAACCGAACTTTAACTGCTAGAGAATAAAAACTCTTAACAAAATTTATGTATTATGATTCTCTTTGGATCAATACATCCAACTTCTTCGTTCTAAGTATCACCAACTAATACTAAAATATGTAAACTAATAATTTGGAAAATTAGGTATGTTTATGCATCAACTTGACTAGTTCGACTATAATATTATCCCTTAGCCACCGTAATATGCATGTTTACCTCAATTATTTTTTATTTGATTAAATATAAAAAAACAATTTATATTCATATTTAATTACACTAAACTACGATTAGCACATGCTATATATCTTATGACACGATTCAATGACGTTTAAATATATATATCTAAGATTAATTTGATTTAAGTTAACAATTGATCTAAATCAATTTATCATCAAACGAACCGAACATTTGCAAATTGTATGTATTATGATTATGTTTGGATCAAGACACCCAACTTCTTTATTCTATGTGGCACAGACTAATACTAAAATATGTAAACTAATAATTTAGAAAATTATGGATGTTGAAGTTATGCATCAACTTTACCTGTTCGATTGCAACATTATCTCAATGTCATCGTAATATGCATGCTTACATCAATTATTTTTTATTTGATTAAATATAAAAAGTCACAATTTATATTCATAATTAATTACACTAAACTATGGTTATCACATGTTATATATAATATGACATGATAAATTACTTTTAAATATATAAATCTAAGATTAATTATTTTTAAGTTAACAATTGATCTAATTCAATTTATCATTTAAGTCAAAATAATTTAACGAGAACTCAGAAATTATTTTGACCAATGAAATATTTATATAAGAAAACCACACTGAACTGAACAACGTGGGTTCAATTTGGGATATGTAGAAACCAAGGGTATTTAGTTTGATCTCGACTTTATCCAAAATAGAACCAAACTTAATCATTTACATTTCTAATGGCAGCCAGTCATTGATACCACCCTCCACCAATCGTCGTTCGTCAGATATAGGAAGCCAAGGTCTTCTTCATCGAGCCATAGCAGGCGGGTGTAGGAGTTGTTCAAACCCGCAGTTAACATAGTCGACCGACCCACAGATGTCGATGAATGATCTCCACTGCCACTGCCAGCATGGGCGGATCCAGAGGGGGCCAAAGGGACACCCCACGCCCCCATTTTTTTTGTGATTTGCTATAAGCAGACCAAAACTTGGCTACTCACAGTTCAAATTCGGCTATTCGTGAGCCGAATTCGGCTAATCACAGACCAAACTCGGCTAATTGCACACCTAAAATTTATTTGACCTTGGCCAAACACACCTTCACTCATGCTGCGGAAACCCACATGCTGGTGGGTGAGGGAATTGTGTTGCTAACTTCGCCGACAACCTCTTTCCCAAGGGAAAAGTGTCGTAGGAGGATCGCCTCGCGTTCGAGGTCGCTTACCTACCTGAGGGGTACTCGGCTCGCTACCCAAGGGAATGCGAATCCATCTACTCATTCTACGAGGATGAGCTCCCCTTCCATCTCTCCCACTTTGAAGTTGGGCTTTGCCTCCCCTTGTGGCCCGAGGTAAAGAAATTCCTCAACTACTTCGGGACGGTGCCTACGCAGGTTAATTAATAAGAACATGATTGATATGCTCGTGGAATTCAATTGCTACATGCGCGAGGAGGTGATATAGTTCAGCCTTACGGCCTTCCATAAGGTGTTTATTTATAGGGCGATCTTTGATGGAGTCATTTTTCTGACCAGCTCGCGGCTCAAAGTCTGCGAGACCCTTAATAAAGTCCACCACTGGAATGATAGGTTCCTCTTCATCAAGGGGAACTTCGGCAACATCCCGTACACACCCATCTAGAGGAGCGAATTTGTCTTTCGTGCTCCTCGCGTGGATGGAGAAACGGAGGAGTTCTACAAGTTCATCATCCAGAAGAACTTCGAGGACGCATATTTGCGACGGCTTCTCAACTCGCTCCCCCCCCCCTGATGCCAAAGGGGGAAGGTATTCTTCTACTCGCATTATTTAGACTGTCTTTTTAGCTCGCTCATGTTACTAACTCATGTTTCCACGAGTTGCAGGGGAGCACATAATTCCTGTGAATCCGCCATATGTGGGTGGCGTGAAGCTGGCCTCCTCGCTCGACTATGAGAGGGCCTCCGCGGAAGCCTGCGCCAGCGATCTGGGCAAGCCCAACTCTAGTAGAGGCAATGGGAAGAGGGATGTGGTGGATCTTGACAATCCGTCCTCTTCTGGCTCGCGGAAGAAGCTCTAGAAAGTCATAGCCAAGAAGAAAAAGACCGCCACTATGAGCTTCTTTGATCCCCATGCCCGGACCGATGCAGGAGTGAGCGGGGATGATATGCGAGATGTACACCCCAACTTCGGCTTGGGGGAGAGGCCTAGGGACTGTGCGGGTGACCCCTTATTGTTTGGGAGGAGGTGGTGGAGAAGGTTACAGTTTCTAATTTCCTTCCCTCCAGGTTCGATCACGGCCTGGCCAGCGAGCACGCCTATACCTTTTCTTATGAATTGTACAGGAGGGAGGAAGTCACAACCTACGAAAGGCCACTATGTTGGAGATCATCTACGAGAGCTCGTGGGCCCATATGCGCTCCACTGATCTATCTCACATGGCATCGCGCCGTGTCCTCTCCTTCATGAAGAGGTTCTGCAAGGCTGAAGTCGCCCGAGAGCTTGAGTCGGAGCAAGGTGGGGAACTTAAGGTGCGGATGTGTCGACTTCTATTCGTAGTTATTTCGACTTAAAGTCGAAGATGTGTCGACTTCTATTCGTAGTTACTTCGACTTGCAGTCGAAGATGCGTCGACTTCTATTCGACACAGATTTAACACAACTAAATTTTGGACTCTCTTTGGACTGGTCTTTAACACTCTAATGAGAGTGTGACATCCTAAGACATCTAATGACCAAATTACCCACTCTATACAACATGGGTAATACATTCTGGATAATGAAATCACTTGTATATAATTTGTGAGATAAATCAAAGGGTGTTTTTCCCAACAATCCCCCTATATATCTTAACAAATTTTACAAATAGTTTAAGTGATTTCAATCATACTGAGACATAAAATTGAGTATAAGCAAATATACAATGAACCAAAATAACATTATTGCATAGATGTATGGATCACATAATAAACTTCCAATTGATCAGATTGTTTCCCATAACTATATCCACATGATTGTATAATAGAAATTGTTCATTTATTGAGTACCTGTACTGTACTATTCTTTTGGAGGGGTTTTCCTCTTCCTTGAGAAAACCCGAGGTGTCATTTTTCTATGTGGAACACTAGGGGCTCATCTTCCTCTTCAACAGCCTTATCATCCTCTTAATCATTTTCTTTAGCAATGTCCTCTTAAGCTATTTATGCAGCCTCTTTAGAATTGTTTGTCACATCCTCTAAGAGTTGTTCATCTTCCAAGAGTTGTTCATTGACGAGGGGCTCCTCCTGGGTTAATGCAAGATGTTCAGTAGTGAGTACAACTTCCCGAGCAATTGTAAGAGACCCCCTGGATTTGTGCAGGATCATCTGAAACATGAACTGAAACATCTGGAATTAATTTATTGAATATAGTGATCTTATTGGGGTCTCCAGATTATAAGTTGTTGTTATCTTCTGGGGCAGGGACTTCCTCTTTTTGAATAATCTCCCCCTTCTAAACCTTACTTGCAAGTGAGGTTAAGAAAGATCTAGTAACTTTGGAGGAGGATATCACAACCCTTATTGACTGGATAGATTCGTGAGACTCCTTTAGTTCTTTCTCTATCTAGGAGTATTTCCTGTTGAATTTTCTTGCTTGTGTTAGTAGCAGATCAGCAAAGGTCCCAGTGGCCAACCCCACTGCTTTAGAAATTGCCTGGTCAATGTCAAAGGAGTGGGTAGGATGGTATGTAGAGGGTATATCAACTGGAGGTGGTGACAAATTAACAGGAGGGATTTCTATTGAGGCAGTAGTGAGGTCTGTGAGATTGTGGTTGATAGGTGATTGTCTTTGGATGTTTTCTGATATTATGGTAGATTGTGGTTGATGTTAAGGAGAGGTCCTTGCTGGAAGTTCTGTTGTTGTGTCTTATGGAACTATTGCAGGATCCTGAGCTGGAGTATCACTTGGAAAGTCTGTTAAGATTGTCTCATGATCTTGAGGAGCTGGAGAAGGAGTAGGAGATGGTGCAGCTTGACCAGGCTTTAGAATTTGCCTTGTCCATTTGGAGAAAATTCCAATGTTGATTCTTTTTCCACTAGGAATTGGCACCCCTTTTTATTTACAAACCATTGGGTAGTGTTGAATCATGACTTGGCTCATGATTCTCATGTAGGCATTCTCCTTATGAGCATATTTGTGACCAATCTTCTTCAGGAGGCACCACCGCCGATGTATTCTCTTGTTCAGAACAAAAACTCTCATGATTTGCAATTGTTGATAACGAAGAGCATAAGGTGCAGAGATCTTGCATAACAAGACTTTTCCTACGATATCAGCCAAAAATCTATATTCCTTTGACACATCATTATTCTTCAAATTGATTGCCTTCTCTTTACTGAACTTCATTATTTGTAGTGCACTGCTGATCTCTGTCGCTATCAATTCATTCGAGTCACCACCTTCTTGTAAATCAAAAGTCTGACTCACTATCTCCTCTGTGATGTCGATATCATTTCCTGAGATTCTTCCATAGAGGGATCCATAATCTCCAATATGGATGTTATCTTTAAGTTCTGTTAATTCTACGTCATATATCTTGCACCTTGTCGAAATTAACTTTGTCAGCCCTACGGTTTGAAAAAAAAACTCAAGAATGGCCTTGAAATTGTCTGATACAGCATTGAACGATTCTATATCAACATTAAATCTAGAATTAACTTTTGGGGGTGCCATCGAATCTTACTTTAGTACCTGCAAAGAGAAGATAAGAAAGAGAGAGAGAGAGAGAGAGAGAGAGAGAGAGAAGCGAGAACAAGAAGACAAGAGAGTTAGAGAGCCAGAAAGCACGAGAGCAAGAGAGAGAGAGAGAGAGAGAGAGAGAGAGAGAGAGAGAGAGAGAGAGAGAGAGAGAGAATTCGAAAGCATAATATAATCTAATGTCTAAGTTGCTTAAAAGAAGATGATTCATCACAACTTAGGGTTGTATTCGAAGCAAAGTTGAAAATGATTGATATTCAGTGCGCCAAAATGTGTTGAAGTAGCTTCTAAAAGCAAAACTATGAGTGCTAGACAAGTCGATGTTGCATCGATTTGTAATCGATGTGACTTTGAATTTATGCAGCAATTATTAAATCGACGCATGCGTCAATATGTATTCGACGTTGCATCGAAAGCTATTCGAATTATAATCCCATGCGGCTCTCTGAGCTGGCGTTGAGTAGAACTCAACGGTGTGTCAAATTCTATTCGACGCAACTTTGAAGCTATAGTGGCATTTCATTAGGAAATTTATGTTGTTTTTCCCAGCAATGGTTTTTATTGAAAGTAACATTTATAGTATTATATGTGGTAATTAGAATGCATCATCAAGAGTTTTAGAAAAGAAGTCACTCTCTTGATTATCTGAAGTTCCATGTTGAATAGTTAGTTTTTCCCTTTCCCTCCATTATCTCTAAGGAAGGGATCCTAAGTTCTCCTGCACATGTAATTCAAATATTAGAGGGTACCCAGGTTACCCTGAGCCCTTTGCTTTTACCCTTATAAGGTGATATGAAGGAATAAGTTGGTTTTTCATGATAACCTTTTGGATGGTAGAAAATATGTCTATTAGACCAATGTCTTTTATCTTAATACTTGAAGTTTGTATATAATTCATCTTGGTACAATAAATCTGTAGAATGCCTAATATTTTTATTTTTGTTTTTCTTTTTTTATTGTAGTTCATTGGTTTTTCTGGATTTTTCTTGCCAAGGGTGGACTTCTCATTTTTTGGATTCTCTTTATTAAATATAGAGGGATTACCAGGATGATTATTGTTTTGTTTTCTAAACACTGGATTGTTCTTCTTCATCTGATAGTCACTATGTTTGACAAATATAACTGGATTTTTCCAGGTTGTTTGTTGGATATTGTTGTGCTAATTAATGTATCTATTCCTAGACCAAGATATTTAGATCTCATAGAGAGATTCTGTGTGAAATCCTTTAGCTTTTGACTCCTCTCATTGAGTGAGTCTTCAAAGGCTTTTGCCTTTGTAAACTTTTCTTTTAAGTTTGAATTTTCATTCATCAATTTATCTATTTCTGTTTCCTTCCTATATATTTGATTTCTTAGGTCAGAATTAACAGAAAATAGATTTTCTTTCTTTAGTTCTTCTAGTTGTTCCCTAACTTTTTTCAGTTTCTTTTTGAATATTAATACAATCTTGACAAAATTCTGTAAAACAAGTTTTAAAATCATCTCAAGAGAAATCAAATTCTTCAAATAATGATACCCGATCTTCTTAAGTTGAGTCTTCTAAATCCATCAGACAAGCTTCTTCAGCAGCACCACCTTCATCACTATCAGATGAAGAGGAGCTTGACTCTGATTCTGTGTCATTCGAGGTTTCAGCTATGAAACCTCTACCCTGTTGAAATTGCTGAAGTGAAGTGGAAGGGAGACCGGCCGGTCTGTAGGCTGGAGACCGCAGAGACAGCGCGGTCTGCACTGGTACTCTGGCGGTTTGGTTTTGCGATCTCTCCCTGCTGTTCTGGCGATCTGCTGTAATCAACCAGTTTGCTTCTTGGTTTGGTCGTTGGTTCTGACGACCTGTTGCGAGTTCTTCCGGTCTTGTTCTGGGCGGCCTGTTCTTGGTTGACCGCAATGACCGGGCGGCTTGTTTGAGCTGTTCTGGCGACTTGGTTCAAGTTGGCCAGATGTTTCTCTGTTTAGGCGATCTCAGGAAGGGTGGTCGCTGTGTCCGCGCGGCTTGTGCGCGGCTTGCTGCTGACTTCGGTCTTGGACTGAATCTTGTCCAAGTGTTGTGTTCGCGCGGTCTGCCTTGTGAGACCGTTCGTGATCTGATGGGCGGTTATTGTATCCCGGTTTTTGCGGTGATGACATCCGTCTCTCTGTCTATAAATAGGGGTGCAGGGCCCATCATTCCTAACAAGAACTGTAAGAACAAGAGCCTGGATTGTTTCTTGCGGTCTCAAGTTTGGAGTCGCGCGATCTCGGAAGTGAGCTAACCGGTTGTTGTGTTCGCAGGTTTGCGGTCAGCAGGTTGCGGTCTCCTTCCTTGGTGATTTCTGGTGGCTTGAATAAACAGTTCATCTGCGGTCTGTCAGCGAACTGGTTTATTGTGTTCTTGTGCTGTTCACAGCTAGCTTAGTGATCAGGCGACCTTCAGCGGTTAGGCGATCAGAGTTGCGGTCTGGCGACAGCTTCAGTTCTTTGTTCAATTCAATAAGCTTCAGTTCGTGCTGTCTGGGGTTGCGGTCTGGCAGTGCAGGTTGTCTGCTTCTGTTCGCGCGGTCTCAAGGTGCTTCTGCGGTCTGGCTGTGCAAGCGGTCTGGAGGTACAGCAGAGCAAGCCGGGCGATCTGAACCTTTTTGCTGTCTGTGCGGTCTCTGCTTTGGCAGACGCCAGTTTGAATTTTTGGTGTGTTTTGTTCTCACCTCCGTGATTCTTATGAATCATGTCTCGCCATGTATGCCTCGAAGTGTAAAGCTGTTTTGTCTCAATAAAGATTTCTTGTGTTGCTGTTTTGGCATTGTGGTTGTTTGGCTATAACTCTTGTTGATAAAAGTCCTGCTTACTCCTAAACGGTCTTTCAAAATTTTTAACATGGTATCAGTGGTAGGTTTCTGGAGTGGATAAGCAGTGATCAACTAGAGTTGCCATCGTATTTGTGAAGAAGAGACCACATAGATTGCCATGGAAGGTGGATACGCAAGAGGTCTTAGTATTGAACTCCTCACATCGACTAACTTTAAAAAGTGGAAGTCATGTATGGAGAGTTACTTGCTTGGCGAGGACCTATGGGAGGTAGTTGGAGGAGAAAACACACAGGAGGTGTTTCTAGCAGGAGATAATATGGCAGAGGTGAGACTTTGGAGGAGGACGAATGCTAAGGCAGAGTTCACTCTCAAAAGGGCTATTTCACTGGAGATGTTTGATCACATCATCGGATGTAAATCTGCTGCTGAGATTTGGACATCCTTGGATGGATTGTTCAATAAGAAGAATGTAGCGAGGCTTCAGTATCTTGAAAATGAGTTGGCGAAAGCCTCTCAAGGTGATCTTTCTGTTTCTACCTTCTTCCTCAAGATGAAGAACCTCACGACAAAGATTTCTGCATTAGACCCTGATGAGCCAATCTCTAAGGCAAAACTGAAGAGGCATATCATCCGCGGGTTGCGGAAGGAGTATCTTGCCTTTGTGACTTCAGTTCAGGGTTGGGCTAATCAACCGTCGTTGTTGGAGCTGGAGGACCTTCTTGCTTCGCAAGAAAGTTTAGCAAGACAGTTGGCGGGGGTTTCTATCTCCCGGGGAGAAAGTGATGTGATGTTCTCTGGGAAGAAGAAGAAGAAATGGGAGAAGAAGAAGCCGGGTCATGATGGACCCTCCACTTCAGGTCAGTAAGATAGGGGCTATGCTCCTAAGTCTGATGGTAAGAAGAAAGGAGAGGGACCGAGGTGCTTTAGATGCAACAAGCCGGTCACTTCAAGAAAGATTGCCTGGTGAATCTTCAGCCAGGACATGCAGTGGAGAAGGAGATGCCAAAGTCTGAAGAAGTTGGATGGGGAGGAGCCTTTGCGTCTAATATAGCGGTGATGCCCATTAAGACCTTGGCTTCCATCAACTATGATGAGGACTGGATTGTTGATTCAGGGTGTGGGCATCACCTCACCCGGGATGAATCAAAGTTCTCTTCTTTGGCGCCTTACTCAGGTAACAATGCTATCATTACGGCTGATAATTCTATTCATCCAGTAGAGCACGAAGGAGTCATCTCTCTGAGCAGTGATAAGGGTCCACTCACGTTGAGGAGTGTTTAACACGTGCCTGGTATGAAGAAAAATCTCTTCTCTGTGACCAATGCGGTCGACGCCGGTTATCACGTTCTGTTTGGCCCAACAGAAGTGAAGTTTCTCAAAATTCAACCGGAGATAAAGGGAGAAGTTATTCATGTCGGCAAGAGGGTGAAGGATTTGTTTGTTTTATCGACAAGTACCTATGTTGATAAGATGAGGACCAGTGATGGCGCGGCCATCTGGCATGAAAGGTTGGGGCATGTAGGCATGGACAAATTGAAGGCTATGGCGGTAAGGGGCCTTGTCAATGGCTTGCCTAGCTTGTCCTCCTATGGAGATGGTCATGTCTACGAAGGATCTCAGTTTGGTAAGTCTCATCGACTTCCATTTGACAAATCGCAAACAAGGTGCAAAGTGCCGTTGGAGTGCATCCACGGTGATTTGATGGGACCGACTGCCACCCCAAGCCTTTGAGGCAACATATATATGTTGGTGTTGATTGACGATTACACCAGATATGTCTGCGTGTATTTTTTGAAGGAGAAGTCAGATGCATTTGCAAAATTTGTGGAGTTCAAGGAGCTGGTTGAAGGCCGACTAGGCCTGCGGGTTAAAAAACTTAGAACTGACAATGGTGGGGAGTTCACCTCTAGTGAGTTCTCAAGTTTTTGCAGAAAGCATGGCATCAGGAGAGAGCTTACTTGTGCCCATACTCCACAACAGAATGGCGTTGCCGAGAGGAAGATCCATCATCTGACAGAAACTTGCAAATGCTGGCTTCATGCTAAGAGTTTCCCAAAGTCCTTCTGGGCGGAGGGAATGTCTTGTGCAGCTTATGTCATCAACAGGTTGCCTTTAAGTCCTATCAACATGAAGACCCCTCACGAATTGATGTTCAAGGAGAAGCCGAGTGTTGCACACTTCGGGTGTTCGGGTCAACCTGCTATGTGCATATTCATGATGCTCTTCGGACAAAGCTAGATGCGAAAGCAAGGAAGCTAGTCTTTGTTGGGTATGATGAGCAAAAGAAGGGATGGAGATGCATTGATCCTGAGACGCGGAGGTCAATTGTTTCTCAGGATGTGGTGTTCGATGAAGTGACTTCCTACAAGGGGAGTTTCAGAGTTGAGCTACCGGAGGGCAAGGTTGATGAAGGAGAAAAAGCTGCGGGGAGTCTTCAAGTGGAGTTGCCTGTCTCACCAGGAGCTCCAGCTGTGTCAAGCTCTGAGATGGAGGCTTCAGGTTCTGGAAGCAGGGGGAGCGATGCTCCAAGTTCATCTGGAAGAGGAGCTTGCACAGAAGAAGCAGCTGAGGAGGTGGCTAGTCAGGAGCAACCTCTTAGGAGGTCGAAGAGGACTATTCAACCACCAGATCGATACACAGGAGGGAACATGGTGAACTTTGTTTCATGCTTCTTCGCTGGTCCCTTGGATGAGAGGGAGCCGTCGAGCTTTGAGAAGGCCAGAGGCTTGAAGGAGTGGGACATTGATATGCAAGAAGAGATGGCAGCTCTCGAGAAGAATGAGACCTGGTCTCTTGTGCCCAATCCCAAGGGCACCACTCCTATGACATGCAAATGGGTCTACAAGCTCAAGAAGAAAGCTGACGGCAGTATCGAGCGGCATAAGGCTCGCCTTGTAGCTTGCGGGTTCTCACAGCAGTACGTAGAAGATTATGATGAGACGTTCAGTCCAGTGGCAAAGATGACTTCGGTTCGATTTGTTATTGCCTTGGCGGCTTCAAGTGGTTGGGAGATTTGGCAACTCGACGTGAGGAATGCCTTCTTATACAGTGAGATTGACAAGGATATCTTCATGATCCAACCGCAAGGCTTCATCTCAAAGGAGTATCCGGACTACGTCTGTAAGTTGAAGAAGGCCCTGTATGGGTTGAAGCAAGCGCCTCGAGCGTGGTACGGGAAGATTGTAGAGCATCTCTTATTCTGCGGATTCCTTGCTTCAGACTCTGATTCTAGCTTGTTCATCAAGAAGGAGGGGGTGCTTCAGGTGATTGTGCTGGTGTATGTGGATGACATGATTGTCGCCGGGAACTCGAAGGAAGCTGTTGCAAGACTCAGGGCTGAGCTTGCTATCAGATTCGAGATGAAGGATCTGGGGGAGCTCCACCATTTCCTTGGACTCGAGGTGCAGAGGCGGGAGAGCGGAGTGCTCATTTCTCAGGCTGGCTATGCGGAGCGGATTGTTCAGTGATTCGGCATGGAGGAAGGGAAGAGCAGCTCTATACCTCTGGAGCAACATCATAAACTTCAGAAGGATGAGGGAAGAGTTTTATCTGAACCGTTGGTTTTCCGAGCTCTGGTTGGGAGCTTGATCTACCTGACGATCACAAGGCCATATATTGCTTATGCAGTAGGCAAGGTGAGTCGGTACATGGCGGAACTACGGAAGCCTCATCTTCTGGCGGCAAAAAGCATCTTGAAGTATGTGAAGTCGACCTCTGATTTGGGTCTCCTATATAGGAGGGGGTCAAGCTTGGAGTTGCATGGATACATGGATGCTGATTATGGGGGAGACGTGGATGATCGGAGGTCAACGTCTGGGTATGTCTTTATGACGGGCCCCACAGCTATCTCTTGGTGTAGCAAGAAGCAAGACTCGGTGTCTGTATCTACCACAGAAGCGGAGTACAAGGCTTCGGCCTTGGCTGCTCAGGAAGCCATTTGGCTCAGGAGGTTGGTGGAGGACGTTCATCAGGAGGTTCGAGGTCCCACCTTGCTACGCGGGGACAATGAGAGTGCTCTCAAGCTGGTTAACAATCCAGTCTGTCAGGCGAGGACCAAACATATAGAGATTGAGCACCATTTAATTCGTGAAAAGGTGTTGGGAGGATCTCTTATGGTCGAGCATGTTCGGAGTGCGGACAATGTCGCTGACATCTTCACAAAGCCGCTGGCGAAGGGACCGTTTACACGGTTAAGGGAGTTGCTCGGGCTAGTTTCCACTTCCCACTTCAAGGGGGAGTGTTGAAATTGTTGAAGTGAAGTGGAAGGGAGTCCAACCAGTCTGTAGGCTGGAGACCGCAGAGACCGCGCGGTCTGCACTGGTACTCTGGAGGTTTGGTTTTACGATCTCTCCCTACTATTCTTGCGATCTGATGTAATCGACCAGTTTGCTTCTTGGTTTGGTCGTTGGTTCTGACGACCTGTTGCGAGTTCTTCCGGTCTTGTTCTGGGCGGCCTGTTCTTGGTTGACCGCAGTGACCGGGTGGCTTGTTTGAGCTGTTCTGGCGACTTGGTTCAAGTTGTTGGATCGGTCGGCGCCCTTAGAGGGGGGGTGAATAAGGGTTTTCAAAAACTTTAGATTATATTTAGAAAAACTTCGGAATATTGCAAGATTAATAAAGAGACATCAAGTAAAACAATAATAAAGAGATATGCTTTATTAATATCAAATAATGTTTTACAAAACTTGATTTCTATGATGCTAGAAATCGGAGGCGACTAATAAAAATTCTTTTTCGTTTTCTATACCGACTCGTATCCCCACGAACCGGTTGGCTTTAGCCGATCTCTCCCCAGATGCGGCCTCAAGCCGCTCTAGCCGATCTATCCCCAGAAAGGCCTCGAGCACCCCCTAGACCTAACCTAGATCTAGTCGCCAACACGAGGCAAATTTCAGCCCTAAGTCCTACCCCAGACCTAGTCGCCAACACGAGACGATTTCACAACCGTTTACAGAAAAGATATGAAATGAAAAGACAATAATATAAAAACTCCCTCTATGTGGATCTCTTGGAGAAGTGGACGAAGGCCCACAGAGTATGATCGTAGTCGATGCAGCCTTTCGTCACGATGATGACGCGTGTTGAAATCTTCTCCACGGATCTCCTTAAGGCTTTATGGAATTGTGGGAGTATCGCTCTGAATCTTCCTCTCTCTGCTGTGGCACGAAGCTCTGGAGTTTGGGATTGGAGGAGGATGAAGAATTCGGAGCCAAAGCATCCAAATTATAGCCTTCACGCTACCGCCGGCGCTAGCGCTACCACCGGTGGTAGCCCGGATTAGGAATGATCTTGCGCGGCCGAATCTCCCATCCGTGGCAACAATTTGCTCTATGCCTCTTGTGCGCCATGCTACCGTTAGCGCTAGTAGCTACCGCCGGGCGCTAGCTCCTTCTAAAAATGTCGCCGGAATCGAGCTAATCAATGCTAGCGTCGGGCGCTATCGCTACCGCCGGCGCTAGTGAGCCTCTTCGAATTTTGGCCTCAATTTTGGGGGCAGACATCATGAGTACTCCTTGAGTCATGTGGACTATGCTAACCTGCACACTTGAACACACAAGATCAAATACACATAAGATTTGTTATTCTAAACCTAGGAGATGCGGAAGACCATGTTCCAACACAAGTCGGCTAGATGTTTCTCTGTTTAGGCGATCTCAGGAAGGGTGGTCGCTGTGTCCGCGCAGCTTGTGCGCGGCTTGCTGCTGACTTCGGTCTTGGACTGAATCTTGTCCAAGTGTTGTGTTCGCGCGGTCTGCCTTGTGAGACCGTTCGCGATCTGATGGGCGGTTATTATATCGCAGTTTGTGCGGTGACGACATCCGTCTCTCCGTCTATAAATAGGAGTGCAGGGCCCGTCATTCCTAACAAGAACTGTAAGAATAAGAGCCCGGATTGTTTCTTGCGGTCTCAAGTTTGGAGTCGCGCGATCTCGGAAGTGAGCTGACCGGTTGTTGTGTTCGCAGGTTTGCGATCAGCAGGTTGCGGTCTCCTTCCTTGGTGATTTCCGGTGGCTTGAATAAACAGTTCGTCTGCGGTCTGTCAGCGAACTGGTTTATTGTGTTCTTGTGCTTTTCGCAGCTAGCTCAGTGATCAGGCGACCTTCAGCGGTTAGGCGATCAGAGTTGCGGTCTGGCGACAGCTTCAGTTCTTTGTTCAATTCAATAAGCTTCAGTTCGTGCGGTCTGGGGTTGCGGTCTGGCAGTGCAGGTGGTCTGCTTCTGTTCGCGCGGTCTCAAGGTGCTTCTGCGGTCTGGCTGTGCAAGCGGTCTGGAGGTACAGCAGAGCAAGCTGGGCGATCTGAACCTTTTTGCGGTCTGTGCGGTCTCTGCTTTGGCAGACCGCCAGTTTGAGTTTTTGGTGTGTTTTGTTCTCACCTCCGTGATTCTTATGAATCATGTCTCGCCATGTATGCCTCGAAGTGTAAAGCAGTTTTGTCTCAATAAAGATTTCTTGTGTTGCTATTTTGGCATTGTGGTTGTTTGCCTATAACTCTTGTTGATACAACTCCTGCTAACTCCTAAACGCTCTTTCAAAATTTTTAACATACCCTACTTCTTATCCTTCTTTCTGAAGGGCTTCATCTTGTGCTCCTTCTTGTTGTTGCGTTTGTCCCTTTGCTCTTCAGGACACTCAGGGTCAATGTGCCCTGGCTTTCTGCAGGCAAAGCAGATTACTTCCTGCTTTAGAATCTTATCAAACCTTGGTTTGCTTTAGCTCCACTCCTTTCTTCTGGAGACTTCTGTCTTGACCCATTTTCTGAATTTTCTGACCAAGAGATTGTGCATTTCATCTTCAGAAGTGGAAGACTCTCCTTTATCATCCTTCAAAGCAATACTCTTTTGTTGGGAGTTGAGACTTTCCCCTTGGTTTTAGTCTCAGTCCTTCTATTTAGTAGCAGCTCGTAGGACTTGAGCTTTCTAGCAGAGCATCAGTGGAGATTTCTCTATAACATCTGGACTCTCAAATAGATAGATCCTTGAATCTCATGTGCTTGGGAAGCACATGAGGATCTTATCATTGATCTCTGTTAGAGAAAACTCCTTATCCAGTCATTTCAGCTCATTTATAATGATGCTGGATCTCTCATACATCTCAGCAACATTCTCTTCAGTCTTCTTTTGAATGTTCTCATATTGGATTATGAGAAGGGACTTTCTATCCTTTCTTTCATCTGAGCTTCCTTCAACCAATCTGGAAAGGGATTGCCATATTTCTTTTGCTGAGTTGCAGTCAGCCACCTTCTGGAAAATATCATCTGACATAGTAGAGACCAGAATGTTCATGGCCTTGGCATCACATGCCATCTGCTTCTTTTCAGCATCAGTCCATTCAGCTCTAGGGACAACTTCTTGTGTCACAGATCCACTTACATACTTTTTGTATGGTGTTGGGGGACCTGATGCAATGACATTAAAATGTCTTCATCAATAGAGTTCATATAGAGTTTTATTCTGGCTTTTCAGAGTGTAAACTTATTCAGGTTACACACTGCTGGTCTTGTGGATGCATAATCCTTAGAACTCATTTTCTAAAAATAATTTTAATATATAAAATTTGAGTGAGGGGGTCTTTTGATCAAGGTGTTAACCTCTTTATGATCAATCTCCCTCTGATACCAATTGAAAGTGCACAGTGAGTAGTTTAAAAATCTTATCTATAATATTATGCACAACACAATACAAACACTTCTAACTACTATGCATTCAGTTATCCGACACAGAATAAAAATAATCACAAAGTGCAGAAATTAAGTAAATGGACAGCAAAGAAAATTACAACACAAGAGAGATAAGAGATATTGTGGTTCCCCAAAATATGGGTACTCCACTCTTCTACCACATTGGTAGGAATACACTAATCCAGTGCCTAAATATTTTGATAAGGAGACTCTTAGAACCACTGAGTCTTTTGTTAAGGAGACTCTTAGAACCTATCACTGAGTCTTTTGACAAGAAAACTCTTAGAACCCTGAGTCTATTGGTAAGGAGACTCTTAGAACCAAACTAGATCTTTTTGTAAGGAGATCTTGAACCAACTAAATCCTTTCGAGAGGGATTCTAAGGACTCTTTAAACATCTTACAATGAATACATAAAGAGTATAAGAAAGAAGAAGAACTGAAGAATGTTCTTCTGATTGAATCCTCCTTCAGCAATCACTGAGGATTCAGGCACTAGTGTTTGTTAAAATTAATAAGCAGAAAAATGGGAACCAGGTCGCAGGAACACTCCAACCATACCAAGCACCAGAAACCAGAAACAATGAAGGAACAAGAGAAATCTTGTATTAACTATCTTTTGTACATTTTGAGACATACATTGCAAGACATGATTCTTTTAGTACACAATGATGAGGAGAGAAGAAAACCAACTACAAGAAGCTGGCGGTTACAACATGAACCCGCCAAACCACCCGGCTAACAAAAGTTGTCCGTGAAAAATGCCAAGTCGCCAAGCTGACCGCGCGACTAATCGCGAAATTACCAATCTGCATCTCAACATGCGGACTACCCATTATTCCAATTCTCACTCTATTCACCCAAGCAAGGTCGCCTGACCACAGTGTCTTGGCCGCTCCTAACCGCGAACAACCTGCTGAAGAACTGAACAAATGTAACAGACCGACAAAGGCAAACCGCCTAACCGCCGCGGTCTGAACTTTATTGAAAGCTGAAACGAGCTGAAGAGAACCTGCCTTATTGCTAGCCGCGACCTCCTGCTGCTACCTGCCACAGACTGCTACCAGCTTATCCGTTGTGGTCTCCTTTGATCAAATCAGAACCACAAGCAAGCCGCACAACCTGCGAACACAACAAAGGTAAGCCTCAAACCGCGCGAACAGAAAAATCTATCCGCACCACAAACTCACGATCTCACACTTACTGTTCACATCTACTCTTAGGTCCGGTGGAGGTCCTATTTATTGCAGAGGTGGGGAGTGTTGTAAACGCCTACGCGATAGGATAACTGCCTACCAACAACAGCGGGAAGCAAACAACTCGCACGGATTGCTCAGCTAACCCTGCAGAATATTTCGCCGACTTGATAACAAGCCAAGCAGACTACTCAGAAACTCAAGCAATCCCCAGCAGAAACTGCCATCCCGCGAGCAAAAAACTGGCCAGAGAACTATCACCTGGATGTAGCCGCGAATGCTAACCGCCCGATTACAAACAGATAGCTGACCCAAAGTCATTTGAGAACTAAGGCCACCTGCCACCGGCTAACCGCTAGTTCATAGCGGGAAGACAACCCGCGCGGTCTCCTTAACAGAACGCCTGACCTCTGCGGTTTGTCAGACTACCCGGTCTGATGTTCAGACCGCCCGACCTCCACTTACAATTCAAAATTCAACACTCCCCCTTGAAATGGGAAGTGGAAGTCAGCCCAAGAAATCCTCGTAGCTGAGTAAATGGTCCTTTCTCTAGTGGCTTTGTGAAGATATCAATGACATTATTCTCACTCCACACTTTCTCAGCCATCAGAGATCCCTCCATCACCTTCTCTAGAATGAAATGATGCTCGATCTCGATGTGCTTGGTCCGTGCATGACAGACTGGATTATTAACCAGTTTGAGTGCACTCTCATTATCACCACACAGCAGAGTAGGTCTGCGAACCACCTTATGGATGTCCTCCACCAATCTCCTAAGCTAGATGGCTTCCTGAGCTGCCAAGGCAGAAGCCTTGTACCCCGCTTCAGTGGTAGAGACGGACACAGAATCCTGCTTCTTGCTGCACCATGAAATAGCTGCCGATTTGCATAAGTAAACATAACCAGACGTCGACTTCCGATTGTCTGAATCTCCCCCATAATCGGCATCCATGTATCCATGCAAACAAAAGCCCATGTCTCTTCCATAAAGGAGACCCATGTTTGAGGTCTATTTCACGTACTTCAGAATACTTCTTGCCGCCACCAGATGAATTTTCCTTGGTTCTGCCATATATCGACTTACCCTACCAACTGCATAAGCAATATCCGATCTAGTAATCGTCAAATATATTAGACTCCCAACAAGAGCCCGGAACACCAACGGATCAGGAGGAATCCTCCCCTCATCCCGCCGAAGTTTTAGACCAACCTCCAGTGGAGTAGAGCTGCTCTTCCCATCCTACATGCCAAATTGCTTAATGATCCGCTCCGCATAACCTTTCTGAGAAACAAGCACACCGCACTCTTTCCTCTCCACCTCGAGTCTAAGGAAATGGTGAAGCTCCCCCAAATCCTTCATCTCGAACCTGATAGCTAATTCAGACCGAAGCTTTGCTACCTCAGCCTCCAAGTTCCCTGTGATGATCATGTCATCAATGTATAACCGCACCAAGACTTTTAGCTCCCCGATATTATTTATGAATAGACTGGAGTCTGAATCTGAAGCAAAGTATCTGTAGAACTGGAGGTATTCTGCGATCTTCCCATACCACGCATGAGGCACTTGCTTCAACCGGTAAAGAGCCTTCTTGAGCTTGTAGACGTGTCCTGGATGAACTTCCGATACGTATCCCGGTGGCTGAACCATGAAGATATCCTTGTCAATCTCATCATACAAGAAAGTATTCTTTACATCAAGTTGCCAAATCTTCCACCCTTGGCTAGCTGCCAATGCAATCACAACCTGTGCCAAAGTCATCTTGGCTACCAGACTGAACGTCTCTTCATAGTCTTCTCTGTACTGTTGAGAGAACCCTCGAGCTACAAGGCGAGCCTTGTATCGCTTGATATTCCCTTTAGCTTTCTTCTTCAGCTTGTAGATCCACTTGCATGTCACAGTAGTAATGCCATCAACCTTGGGCACAAGGTCCCAGGTCTCATTCTTCTTGAGGGAAACCATAACCACATCCATGACATCTTTCCACTCCTTGACTCCAGTGGCACCTTCAAAGCATGACGACTCTCGCTCATTAAAGAGACCAGCAAAGAAACAAGAGATGAAGCTCACCTGGTTTCCCCCTATATACCGAGCTGGTGGAATAATAGTCCTCTTGGACCTTCTCAGAGCTTTACTCTAATCAACCTCTTCCACTACAACTTCTGGACTAGCTCTTCTCCCGGGCACACTTAGAGCATCACTCCCCCTGCTTCTAGAACCTGAAGCACCTGACCTAGAGCTAGAAGCAACTGGAGCACCTGGAGACACATGCAACTCCACCAGAACTTCCCTTGCAGCTTCTTCTGGTCCACCATCTACCCTGCTTTCTTGTAGCTCAACAGAGGAGCTACCCTGGTATGATGTCAGCTCATACAATACCACATCCCTTGAGACAACAACTCTCTGTGTCTTTTGATCCATGCATCACCAACCCTTCTTCCGATCATCATAACCGACGAAGACTAGCTTCCTTGCTTTTGCATCTAGCTTCGTTCTGAGGGCATCAAGAACATGCACATAGCAGGTAGATCCGAACACACGAAGGTGTTCCACCGTTGGCTTTATCTTGAACATCAACTCATGTGGGGTATTCATGTTGATGGGACTTAAAGGCATCCGATTGATGACATAAGTTGCACAAGGCATTCCCTCTGCCCAGAAGGACTTTAGGATACTCTTGGCATGAATCCAACATTTGCAGGTCTCCGTCAGATGACAGATCTTCCTCTATGCAACTCCGTTCAAGTGTGGAGTGTGAGCACAAGAGAGCTCTCTCCGGATGTCATGCTTTATGCAGAAGTTGAAGAACGCATTGGAAGTAAACTCCCCTCTGATGAGTAGAATTTATGCGTATTTTTATTATAGTATTTAGGTTAATTTTTATATAATTTTGTAAATATTATTTATATTTTGGTTAAAAATCATTTCTTTTGCAATTTATGTTCTAATTATAGTTGTATTTTCATTTTCAGATTTTCTGGAGATTTTGGTCAAAATTCATAGTACACGCCCCAGGTCACGCCCGTGGCCAAGGGAGTGTAACTTTAATATCAGGCCAGAAGCTGTTTCCACGCATTTGAGGTTGTCCACAGCAAGCCACGCCCTCGGTCACGCCCATGACCCATGGTCACGCCCGTGACCAAGGGCGTGTAAACTTAGAATCTTGCCAGCGGTGATGCCATTGAGACGAGGAGCTGCCATCGAGAAGTTGACCCAAGTCACGCTCGTGACCCATTGGTCACGCCCGTGACTTTCACGCGTGATCCCTGCTCGCTGTCGCGCCGAACTCAAGCCCATGCTGCACTCAATGCAGCCACCCAGGTACACGCTTGTGACCCACATGCCATGGGCGTGTAATGTCCAACTTTCTCCCGCCGTCATGCAAGCTCCACGCCGCCATCCCAGCCGATGCAGAACAGTGATTACACGCCCCATGGGTCACGCCCGTGACTGAGGCCGTGTAACCCCAAAATTTCTCCTATAAATTCTGAAGCTCATTTCCAGCAAAGCCCCTGTTGAAATTATTGAAGTGATGTGGAAGGTGGCCGGCGGTCTGAATATTGGTGACCGCAAAGACCGCGCGGTCTCTGCACTGGTTCTCTGCTGGGCTGGCTCTGCTTGTATGGCTCTGGTGGTCAGCTGTATTGGCCGGTTTGTTCTAGTAATGTTTCGGTCTCTTCTCGGTCTGCTCTGCTTGGTTGGTCTATCTGCTTTATAAGGAGACCGGGCGGTCTATTCTTGTGTAACCACTGTGATCGGGCATCTTATGCAGGTCGATCTGGCGACTTGTCTGGATTCGGCCAGATGTTCTTGGTTTGCTCTAGACAGTCTAAGGAAGGTGTGATCTGTGTCCGCGCGGCTTATGCGCGGTCTACTGCTGATTTGCGGTCTTGGACAGGAAGTTGTCCAAGTGTTGTGATCGCGCGGTCTGCTCTGTGAGACCGCTCGCGATCTGATGGGTGGTGATTGTACCTCTCTTGCGGTGGTGACGACATCCGTCTTCTCGCCTATAAATAGGGGTGCAGGGCCCATCATTCATAATGAGAACTGTAAGAACTAGAGCCTGGGTTGTTTTGTGCGGTCTCAACTTTGAGGTCGGGCGGTCTCGGAAGCGAGTTAACTGTTTGTTGTGTTCGCAGGTTTGCGGTCAGCAGGTTGCGGTCTCCTTCCTTGGTGATTTCCCAGTGGCTTGAATAAACAGTTCGACAGCGGCTTGTCTGCGGACTGGTTTATGTTGTTCTTGTGTTTTTCGCAGCGAGCTCAACGATCAGGAGACCTTCTGCGGTTAGGCGATCTGAGTTGTGGTCTGGCAACAGCTTTTGTTCTTTGTTCAGTTCAATAAGCTCCAGTTCGTGTGGTCTGAGGTAGTGGTCTTGTAGTGCAGGCATCTTGCCTGTTTTCTGTTCGTGCGGTCTCAGGACAAGCCGGGCGGTCTCTGGAGTTCAGCGGTCTGTGCGGTCTCTGCTTGTCAGGTCGCCAGATTTATTTTTTGGTGTGTTTTGTTCCTCTCTCCTTCGTGATTCTTATGAATCATGTCTCGCCATGTATGTCTCAAAATGTAATGAAGTTTTTTGTGATTCAATAAATACTGTTGTGTTGATGTGTGGCATTGTGGTTGTTTGGCTATAACTCAGTTGATGCAACTCATGCTTACTCCTAAACGATTCAAATCAAAAATTTTAACATGGTATTAGAGGGAGGTTGTTGGAGTGGATAAGCAGTGATCAATTTGAGTTGCCATCCTCTTTGTGAAGAAGAAACCACATAGTTTGCCATGGAAGCTGGATACGCAAGAGGGCTTGGTATTGAACTCCTCACATCGACTAACTATAAGAAATGGAGGTCGTGTATGGAGAGTTACTTGCTTGGTGAGGATCTATGAGAGATAGTTGGAGGAGAAGACACACAAGAAGTTCAGCTAGCAGGAGATAATATGGAAGAGGTGAGACTTTGGAGGAGGACTAATGCAAAGGCAGAGTTCACACTCAAGAGGGCTATCTCACTAGAGCTTTTCGATCACATCATTGGATGTAAATCTGCTGTTGAGATTTAGACGTCTTTGGATGGGCTGTTTAATAAGAAGAATGTAGCTCAGCTACAATTTCTTGAAAATGAGTTGGCGAAGGCCTCTCAAGGTGATCTTTCCATCTCTACTTTCTTTCTCAAGATGAAGAACCTCACAGCAAAGATTTCTGCATTGGACCCTGATGAGCCCATCTCGGAGGCAAAAATGAAGAGGCATATCATCCGCGGGTTGCGGAAGGAGTATCTTGCCTTTGTGACGTCAGTTCAGGGTTGGGAAAATCAACCATCTCTGTTGGAGCTGGAAAACTTACTTGCTTCGCAGGAAAGTTTGGCAAGACAGATGGCGGGGACTTCTATCTCTGGGGGAGATAGGGATGAGTTGTTCTCTGGGAAGAAGAAGAAGAAGTGGGAGAAGAAGAAGCCAGGTCATGATGAACCCTCTACTTCAGGTCAGCAGGATAGGAGTTATGCTCCTAAGTCTGACGGGAAGAAGAAGGGAGAGGGACCAAGGTGCTTCAGGTGCAATAAGACCGGCCACTTCAAGAAGGATTGTCGGGTTAATCTTTAGCCCGGACATGCAGCAGAGAAGGAGAAGCCAAAGTCTGATGAAGCTGGATGGGGAGGAGCATGCGGCTAATATGACGGCGATGCCCGTTAAGGCCTTGGCTGTCATCAACTTCGAAGAGGATTGGATCGTGGACCTCACCGGGGATGAATTAAAGTTCTCTTCTTTGGTGCCTTACTCAGGTAATGATGCAATCATTATGGCTGATAATTCTGTTCATGCAGTAGAACAAGAAGGTGTTGTCTCTCTGAGAAGTGATAAGGGTCCACTCACATTAAGGAGTGTTTATCACGTGCCGGGTATGAAGAAGAATCTCTTCTCTGTGACCAATGCGGTCGATGCCGGTTATCATGTTCTGTTTGGCCCAACAGAAGTGAAGTTTCTTAAAACTCAACCAGAGATAAAGGGAGATGTAATTCATGTTGAAAATTGGGTAAAGGACTTGTTCGTTTTATCGACAAGTACCTATGTTGACAAGATGAAGACTAATGATAGCGCGACTATCTGGAATGAAAGGTTGGGGCATATAGGCATGTACAAATTGAAGGCTATGGCTGTAACGGGCCTTGTCAAGGGCTTGCCTAGCTTGTCCTCCTATGGAGACGGACATGTTTGTGCTGGATGTCAGTTTGGTAAGTCTCATCGACTTCCATTTGATAAATCGCAAACAAGGTGCAAAGCGCCATTGGAATGCATTCACGGTGATTTGATGGGACGGACTGCCACCCTAAGCCTTGGAGGCAACATATATATGTTAGTGTTGATCGACGATTACACCAGATATGTCTGGGTGTATTTTTGGAAAGAGAAGTCAGAAGCTTTTGCGAAGTTCGCGGAGTTCAAGAAGCTGGTGGAAGGTCGGTTAGGCCTGCGGGTGAAAAAATTGAGAACTGACAATGGTGGGGAATTCACCTCTGGTGAGTTTTCAAGTTTTTGCAGGAAGCATGGCGTCCGGAGAGAGCTCATTTGTGCCCATACTCCTCAGCAAAATGGCATTGCAGAGCGGAAGATCCGTCATCTGACGGAAACCTGCAAATGCTGGCTTTATGCCAAGAGTATCCCAAAGTCCTTTTGGGCGGAGGGAATGTCTTGTGCGGCATATGTTATCAACAGGTTGCCTCTAAGTCCTATCAACATGAAGACCCCTCACGAACTGATGTTCAAGGAGAAACCAAATGTTTGACACCATTGGTGTTAGGGTCAACCTGTTATGTGCATATCACTGATGCTCTTCGAACAAAGCTAGATGCGATAGCAAGGAGGCTAGTCTTTGTTGGATATGATGAGCGGAAGAAGGGATGGAGATGCATGGATCCTGAGACACAGATATCAGTGGTATCTCGGGATGTGGTGTTCGATGAGGTGACTTCCTACAAGGGGAGTTCAGGAGTTGAACTACCGGAGAGCAGGGTTGATGAAAAAGAGAATGTTGCGGGAAATCTTCAAGTGGAGTTGCCTGTTTCACCAGGAGCTCCAGCTGTGTCAAGCTCAGAGATGGAGGCTTCAGGTTCTGGAAGCAGGGGGAGCGATGCTCCAAGTTTGCCTGTAAGAGGAGCTAGCACAGAAGAACCAGCTGAGGAGGTGGTTAGTCAGGTGCAACCTCTTAGGAGGCCGAAGAGGACTATCAAGGCACCGGATCGATACACAGGAGGAAACATGGTGAGCTTTGTCTCATGTTTCTTTGTTGGTCCCTTGGATGAGCGGGAGCCATCGAGCTTTGAGAAGGCCAAAGGCGTGAAGCAGTGGGACATTGCTATGCAGGAGGAGATAAATGCTCTCAAGAAGAATGAGACTTGGTCTCTAGTGCCCAGGACTAAGGGCATTACCCATGTGACATGCACGTGGGTCTATAAGATCAAGAAGAAAGTTGACGGCACGATCGAGCGATACAAGGCTCGCGGGTTCTCACGGCAGTACGGAGAAGATTATGATGAGACGTTCAGTCTAGTGGCAAAGATGACTTCGGTTTGATATGTAATTGCTTTGGCGGCATCTAATGGATGGGAGATTTGGCAGCTCGACGTGAAGAATGCTTTCTTATACTGAGAGATTGACAAGGATATCTTCATGATCCAACCGCCGGGCTTCATCTCGGAGGATTGTTCGGACTACGTCTGCAAACTGAAGAAAGCCCTGTATGGGTTGAAGCAAGTGCCTTGGGCGTGGTATGGGAAGATCGCGGAGTATCTTCTATTCTGCGGATTCTTTGCATCAGACTCTGATTCTAGATTGTTCATCAAGAAGGAGGGGGTGCTTCAGGTTATTGTTCTGCTGTATGTGGATGACATGATTGTCACCGGGAACTCGAAGGAGGCAGTATCAAGGCTGAGAGCCGAGCTTGCTATCAGAATTGTGATGAAGGATCTTGGTGAGCTTCACCATATCCTTGGACTTGAAGTTCAGAGGCGAGAGAGTGGAGTGTTCATTTCTTAGGCTGGATATGCGGAGCGGATCGTTCAACGATTCGGCATGGAGGAAGGGAAGAGCAGCTCTATACCTCTGGAACAACATCATAAACTTCGGAAGGATAAGGGGAGAGTTCTATCTAAACCGTTGGTGTTCCGAGCTCTGGTTGGGAGCTTGATCTACTTGACCATCATGAGGCCAGATATTGCTTATGCAGTTGGCAAGGTGAGTCAGTACATGGCGGAACCACGAAAGCCTCGTCTTCTGGCGGCAAAAGGAATTTTGAAGTATGTGAAGTCGACCTCTGATCTAGGTCTCCTATATAGGAGAGGGTCAAGCTTGGAGTTGAATGGATTCATGGATGCTAATTACGGGGGAGACGTGGATGATCGGAGATCAACGTCTGGTTATGTCTTCATGACAAGCCCCACAGCTATTTCTTGGTGCAGCAAAAAGCTGGACTCGGTGTCTGTATCTACCACAAAAGCGGAATACAAGGCTTCGGCCTTGGCAGCTCAGGAAGCCATTTTGCTCAGGAGGTTGGTAGAGGACGTTCATGAGGAGGCTCAAGGTCCCACTATGCTACGCGGGGACAATGAGAGTGCTCTCAAGCTGGTTAATAATCCAGTCTGTCACGCGAGGACCAAGCACATTGAGATTGAGCACCATTTCATTCGTGAGAAGGTGTTGGGAGGATCTCTTTTGGTCGAGCATGTTCGGAGTGTGCACAATGTTGTCGACATCTTCACAAAGCCACTGGCAAAGGGACCATTTACTCGATTGTGGAGTTTACTCAGGCTAGTTTCCACTTCCCACTTCAAGGGGGGTGTTGAAATTATTGAAGTGAAGTGGAAGGTGGCTGGCGGTCTGAATATTGGTGAACGCAGAGACCGCGCGGTCTCTGCGCTGGTTCTTTGCCGGTCTGGCTTTGCTGGTCTGGCTCTGGAAGTCAGCTGTGTTGGCCGGTTTGTTCTAGTAATGTTCCGGTCTCTTCTCGGTCTGCTCTGGTTGGTTGGTCTATTTGCTTTGTAAGGAGACCGGGCGGTCTATTCTTATGTAACCGCTGTGACCGGGCGGCTTATGCAGGTCGATCTGGCGACTTGTCTGGAGTCGGCCAGATGTTCTTGGTTTGCTCTAAGCGGTCTAAGGAAGGTGTGATCTGTGTCCACGCGGCTTGTGCGCAGTCTGCTGCTGATTTGCAGTCTTGGACAGGAAGTTGTCCAAGTGTTGTGATCACGCGGTCTGCTCTGTGAGACCGCTCGTGATCTGATGGGTGGTGATTGTACCTCTCTTATGGCGGTGACGACATCCGTCTTCTCGCCTATAAATAGGGGTCCAGGGCCCGTCATTCATAACGAGAACTGTAAGAACTAGAGCCTGGGTTGTTTTGTGCAGTCTCAACTTTGAGGTCGGGCGGCCTCAGAAGCGAGTTAACTGTTTGTTGTGTTCGCAGGTTTGCGGTCAGCAGGTTGCGGTCTCCTTCCTTGGTGATTTCCGAGTGACTTGAATAAACAGTTTAGCAGCGGCTTGTTTGCAGACTGGTTTATGTTGTTCTTGTGTTGTTCGCAGCGAGCTCAGCGATCAGGCGACCTTCTGCGGTTAGGCGATCTGAGTTGCGGTCTAGCAATAGCTTTTCTTCTTTGTTCAGTTCAATAAGCTCCAGTTCGTGCGGTCTAAGGTGGCGGTCTTGCAGTGCAGGCATCTTGCCTGTTTTCTATTCGTGCGGTCTCAGGACAAGCCGGGCGGTCTATGGAGTTCAGCGGTCTGTGTGGTCTCTGCTTGTCAGGTCGCCAGATTTGTTTTTTGGCATGTTTTGTTCCTCTCTCCTTCGTGATTCTTATGAATCATGTCTCGCCATGTATGTCTCGAAATGTAATGAAGTTTTTTTGTGATTCAATAAAGACTGTTGTGTTGCTGTGTGACATTGTGGTTGTTTGGCTATAACTCAGTTGATGCAACTCCTGCTTACTCCTAAACGATTCAAATAAAAAAATTTAACAGCCTCCTCCTGCCCCCTGCCCATTTGGGCTCTTCTTGTACAAATTTTTCTTATTTTTATGTTTATGTTTAGTTTTTAATTAATGCAATTTTCTTAGTTTAATTTCTTGTAATTTCATTTCATGCAAGTTAGCCTAGTTTTAATTCAATGCAATGTAACTTAGTTTAATTTCATGTATCTCTCTTTTTATGTAATGAAAATTTAAGCTTCCTTTAATTTTTGCAAAATCTCTTTCTTCCTCTTAATTCTCTTCTCTTAATTTTTCTTTTAGCAAGTATTTAGTTGTTTTGATTTTTACTAGCTTTGATTCGAATATATCTTTTCCTTATTATCGTTTCCTCTCTCCTTCGATTTATTCTCGAAAATTAATGATATCGAGTTCATATGCCGGTTATGAATTTTGGTATTTGTTTTCGTATTCTAGTTAGCCGAGAGGCTCGTGCATACGAATCGATCACTCGAGAATAAAAAGAGTTGCACACACTCCTCGAGAGAGGATAACGTAAATCTTTTGGATAGGAGTCAAATCCTATAGTGGGATTCTTCTCGTTAAAGCGAGTATTAAGCGTTTCGGTTATATGACGAGAGTCCGGCCGATCAACTTAATCTTAGGTGGGCGTATTCCTCGAGAGAGGTGCGTTCATAAACTAGGAATCTCCACGGTCAAGGTTTAGATTAGAATGATAATTTGTATCTTTTTATTTCATTTCAAAGCAAGTTCTAATCAAGTTTTGCTTTTGTTTTATTTTCTTTTGGTTCTCTTTTATTTAGTTTTAGTTATTACTCTTTTCCAATTTTATGTCCAATAAAATAATAGTTTGCAATCTCGAAGTAGAAGTACTCGACAAACCCGTGTTTTAATACGACCTTGATATTTTTCTTAAGTATCCTATACTATAGACGATAAGGTACGCTTGCCTTCATCGGATATAGAATTGGAGAACATCAACAACATTCGCTCTTTTAATTTTCATAAAATCCTTAAACAATTATTTTCATATCAAGTTTTTGGCGCCGTTGTCGGGGATATTTTGTCGATATTTTGAAAAAAGAAAGCACTATTACTTTTATCAAAAATTCAAAAAAAAACTAGTAACTTTTATGTTTTATTTCTTTTGATTTTGTGTTTTGTTTTATGGTTTTAAAAGAAATTTTTGCAGGTGATCGTGGTGGTCGTCCGTCTCCAAATCAGAGACGTACTTCTTTTTCCCCTCCTTGTTCTTTTTCTTTCATAATCACGCTCTTGTGTTTTCTAATTTTTGTTCTCCATACTTAGCTTTCAACATTGGGGACAATATTGAATTTTAAGTATGGGGGTGTATTTTCCCTTTCCTTTAAATTATAAAATCGTAGAAAATTTCCAAAAAAATTTTAAACATCCCAAAATTCCAAAAATATTGTTTTTACATAGTTATTTTCTTTTTGTACATAGTGTATTTCCTATTTTGTTGTCTTTTACAAAAAAATTACCTTTTTCAAAAAAAAATTAGAAAACCCAAAATATTTAAAACAAAAAACAAAAAAATTTAGAAAATAGAAAATTAATTACTTGGAAAGGGACGTTTGGGATATCAGCACATCACACCTCCTAGTACCGTTGAGAACCCTTCACAGGGTATACCTCGGGAAGTCCAAGAATTAACAAAAAAAATTTAGGCTTTTTAGTATATGTTTAGCATTTTTATTGTTTATTTCTTATCAAAAATCCAAAAAAGGATAATATCAAAAATCCCAAAAAAGTTTAATATAAAAAAAAAAGATATTATCAAAAATACAAAAAAAATATAATCAAAAATCGAAAAAAAGATAATATCGAAAATCCAAAAAAGATGATATTAAAAATTTCAAAAAACAATTGATGAAAACTTAGAAAAATCCCAAAAATATTATAAGCCCTTACTTTGGTTTTTGTAATTTCCAAAATCATTTTTATGAGCTTATTTATAAGCATTTATATTTTTTGTTTTTAATTTGCTAATTATTTATTCTATCATGGTTTGTTAAATCTAATTTTTTTGTTTAAGTTTTTTAGTGTTAAGAAATATTTTATGATTTTAATTTGATTAGAGAAACTTTTTTAGCATTTATTCTCCATTATTTTAAATAGTTTCAATTTTGTTGTAATTGTGCTTAACACCTTTAGATTTTAATTATTTCTACCTCATGCTTTTAGAATCATAGGAAAGTTTAATTTACTAAAATTTGCTCTCAAAATAATTTAATTTATAAGCTAGAATGTTTTCTCTGCCCTACCCCTTTGATGGCATAAAAAATGTATTTTAAATGATCATATATCATGGGAATAAGAGGATAAAATTCATTATTCCCTAAACATATGCACCCAAAATAATTCAAAAGATTATATGGCATGGAGTAAGGGGATAAAATTCATTACTCCTAAACCATATACATTTTGCGTTATTATTAGAAGAGAATTAAAAAAAATATATATGGCATGGAGTAAAATGATAAAATTCATTACTCCTGAACATATACAAAAAAAGGAAAAGAAAAAATCGAGGTGAGAGGATAAAATTTATCACCTTCATTCTAAGATCTCTTCTTATGCCAAATTTTATGAACTCCCCCCCAAAACCAATATCTTTGATCTAGATTTAAATTAAGTTATGGAGAGAGCAATATTTAGTAGGTTACTTTTTCCTTTAGTTTCTTTTAGAGTTAGGGTTTTTATAATTTTAAATCTAATTTTGTTTACAAATTACTCAATCTTGTTTACTAATTATTATTTTTGAGAATTCTTGCTAAACATTTTTCTCTTATTATTCTAATTTCATAATTTAGGACTTAATTCGTTAATCCTTAAATTTTCTTTTTTAGCATACTTGTGATTTAATAAATTTTTAGTTTTAATTAAATTTTTTACTAAATGTCTTATAAATATTTCTCATTCTTTTGCTCTGGAATAGCAAAAGCTTAAGTATGGGGGTATTTGATGAGTAGAATTTATACGTATTTTTATTATAGTATTTAGGTTAATTTTATATAATTTTGTAAAAATTATTTATAATTTGGTTAAAAATCATTTCTTTTGAAATTTTTTATCTAATTATAGTTGTATTTTCATTTTTCAGATTTTCTGGAGATTTTGGTTAAAATTCATAGTACACGCCCCAGGTCACGCCCGTGACCAAGGCGTGTAACTTTAATATCAGGCCAGAAGTTATTTCCGCGCATTTGAGGTTGTCCACGGCAAGCCACGCCCTCGGCCACGCCCGTGACCCATGGCCACACCCGTGACCCATGGTCACGCCCGTGACCATGGGCGTGTAAACTTAGAATCTTGCCAACGGTGATGTCGTCGATAGGAGGAGCTGCCATCGAGAAGTTGACCCAAGTCACGCACGTGACCCATTGGTCATGCCCGTGACCTTCACGCGCTCCCTGCTCGCTGCCGCGCTGAACTCAAGCCCATGCTGCACTCAATGCGGCCACCCAGGTACACGCCCGTGACCCACATGCCACGGGCGTGTAATGTCCAACATTCTCCCGCCATCACGCAAGCTCCACGCCGCCGTCCCAGCCGATGCAGAACAGTGATTATACGCCCCAGGGTCACGCCCGTGACCGAGGGCGTATAACCACAAAATTTCTCCTATAAATTCTGAAGCTCATTTCCAGCAAAGCCTCCTCCTGCCCCCTGCCCATTTGGGCTCTTCTTGTACAAATTTTTCTTATTTTCATGTTTATGTTTAGTTTTTAATTAATGCAATTTTCTTAGTTTAATTTCTTGTAATTTCATTTCATGCAAGTTAGCCTAGTTTTAATTCAATGCAATGTAACTTAGTTTAATTTCATGTATCTTTCTTTGTAATGAAAATTTAAGCTTCCTTTAATTTTTGCAAAATCTCTTTCTTCCTCTTAATTCTCTTCTCTTAATTTTTCTTTTAGCAAGTATTTAGTTGTTTTGATTTTTACTAGCTTTGATTCGAATATATCTTTTCCTTATTATCGTTTCCTCTCTCCTTCGATTTATTCTCGAAAATTAACGATATCGAGTTCATATGCCGGTTATGAATTTCGGTATTTATTTTTGTATTCTAGTTAGCCGAGAGGCTCGTGCGTACGAATGGATCACTCGAGTATAAAAAGAGTTGCACGCACCCCTCGAGAGAGGATGACGTAAATCTTCTGGATAGGAGTCAAATCCTATAGTGGGATTCATCTCGTTAAAGCGAGTATTAGGTGTTTCGATTATAGGACGAGAGTCCGGCCGATCAACTTAATCTCAGGTGGGCGTATTCCTCGAGAGAGGTGCGTTCATAAACTAGGAATCTCCACGGTCAAGGTTTAGAGTAGAATGATAATTTGTATCTTTTTATTTCATTTCGAAGCAAGTTCTAATCAAGTTTTGCTTTTGTTTTATTTTCTTTTGGTTCTCTTATATTTAGTTTTAATTATTACTCTTTTCCAATTTTATTTCCGATAAAATAATACTTTGCAATCTCGAAGTAGAAGTACCCGACAAACCCATGTTTTAATGCGACCTTGATATTTTCTTAAGTATCCTATACTATAGACGATAAGGTACGCTTGCCTTCATCGGATATAGAATTGGAGAACATCAAGAACATTCGCTCTTTTAATTTTCATAAAATCCATACACAATTATTTTCATATCACCCTCCATTGTCAGTTCCGAACTTCTTGATCCGCAGATTAAGCCGACCCTCCATGAGCTCCTTGAACAACACAAACTTCCCGAATGCTTCTAACTTCTCCTTCAGAAAATAAACCCAAGTATATCTAGTGAAATCATTAATTAAGGCCAGCATATACCTGCTGCCACCAAGACTGGCTGTTGCAGTTGGTCCAAACAGATCACCATGAATACACTCCAATGGTGCCTTGCATCTGCTTTGTGAGTTGTCGAATGGAAGGCGTTGAGCCTTACCATATTGACAACCTGCACAAACATGACCTTCACCGAAAGATGACAGACTAGGCAAGCCTCTCACAAGGCCTCTTCCCGCCATAGCCTTCAGCTTATCCATCCCAACAAGTCAAAGTGTTTCATGCCCGATAGCAGTGCTATCATTAGTACTCATCTTATATACATACAGACTTGTAGATAACACAAACATTTCCTTCACCCTTCTACCAACATTAGTGACTTCAGCTTCCACCGCTGACATATTTCGAAGAAACTTCAGTTTTGTTGGACCAAACAGAATGTGATAGCCAGCAGCAACAGCATTGGTCACCGAGAATAGGTTTTTCTTCATCCCCGGAACATGATAGACACTCTTCAACGTAAGAGGACCTCTATCTCCGCTCAAAGAAAATACACCCTCCTTCACTACTGCATGTATAGTATCATCAGCAGTAAAGATAACATCACTACCTGTGTATGTCTGTAAAGAAGAGAACTTAGATTCATCCCTGGTGAGGTGATGACCACACCCAGAATCCACTATCCAATCATCCTGATAGTTAATGGAAGCCATAGCCCGAACACAAGTGCCCGTCATAAAGGCTCCATCTCCCCAACTAATATTAGTATTAGAACCAGCCTCTTCCTTACCTGCAGCATGCCCCGACTGAAGATTGATTCTGCAGTCCTTCTTGAAGTGACCAAGCTTATTGCACCTGAAGCATCTTGGTCCTTACTTCTTCTTCCCATCATGCTTAGGAGCATAGCTCCTCTCCTGCTGATATGAAGTAGATGGACCATCATCTCCAGCTGACTTCTTCTTCTTGTCCCAACGCTTCTTCTTCCCTGAATATACAACCTCACTTTCTCCCCCAGAGACAAACATCCTTGCCATCTGCATATCCAAACTCTCTTGTGACGCAAGCAAGTTTTCTAGCTCCAACAACGATGGCTGATTAGCCCAGCCTTGAACAAATGTAACAAAGGCCACATACTCCCTCCGCAAACTGCGGATTATGTGCCTCTTCAGCTTAGCTTCTGAGATTGGCTCATCCAGGTCCAAAGCCAAAATCTCTACGTAAAGGTTCTTCATCTTTAGGAAGAACGTTGATATGGACAAGTCTCCTTGAGTGGCTTTCGCCAACTCATTCTCCAAGAACTGTAGCCGAGCTACATTCTTCTTATTGAATAAGCCATGCAAGTCCGTCCAAATCTCAGCAGCTGATCGACATCCAACGATGTGATCAAACAATTCTGATGAGCTAGCCCGCTTGAGAGTAAACTCCGCCTTAGCATTAGTTATCCTCCAATCTCTCACCTGATGAGCATTTTCACCAGCAGCAACCACTTCTTGAGTTTCTTCTCCACCAACAACTTCCCAGAGGTCCTCGCCCAAAAGATAACTCTCCATGCAAGACATCCACTTCTTAAAGTTAGTCTGCGTTAGGAGCTCAATACCAAGACCTCTTGCTATTCCTCCTTCCATTGTTATACCATTGATAACTGTGCTTCCAGAAATCCAAGCAAGATAATTGCGGCTGAATCACTGCTCAAACCTCTGTTCCCTCTGATACCATGCTAAAATTTTTAATTAGCAGAAAAACAGGAACCAGGTCGCAGGAACACTCTAACCATACCAAGCACCAGAAACCATAAACAATGATGAAACAAGAGAAATCTTGTATCAACTATCTTTTGTACATTTCAAGACATACATTGCGAGACATGATTCTTTCAGTACACAATGATGAGGAGAGAAGAAAACCAACTACAAGAAGCTGGCGGTTACAACATGAACCCGCCAAATCGCGCGGCTAACAACGGTTGTCCGCATAAACCGCCAAGTAGCCAAGCTGACCATGCGACTAACCATGAAATCACCAATCCGCAACTCAACACACGGACTACCCATTATTCCAATGCTCACTCTGTTCGCCCAAGCAAGGCCGCCTGACCGTAGTTAATTGGCCGCTCTGAACCGCGAACAAGCTGCTGAAGAATTGAACAGAAATAACAGACTGGCAAAGGCAAACCGCCTAACCACCGCGGTCTGAACTTTATTGAAAGCTGAAACGAGCTGAAGAGAACCTGCCTTGTCACTAGTCGCGACCTCCTGCTGCTACCCGCCATAGACTGCTACCAGCTTATCCGCTGTGGTCTCCTCTGATCAAATCAGAACCACAAGTAATCTGTTGGGTATATTGCCCTCAATATTACCTTGATTTGAAGAGGCATCACTCTCAATGCTCAGGACATATTGTATTTAACAAAGCTATACTTGTGTAGGATATACAGGCACAGGTGATTCAAAAGGAAGGGCCAAACATGCCCTTAGATAAGAAGAAATCATCTACAAGGAGATGAAGATTCGTCTCAGCAGAACCGCTGAGACGAAGGGTCAAAACCGCTGAGACGAGGAGCCGTCTCAGCGGATCCACAGAGAAGGAGACTGGAGCAAACCGCTGAGACTGGAAGCTGTCTCAGCCCAACCGCTGAGACAGATTCAAACGCGCTGACGGCATCTGCTTTTGGCGCAAGCAAAAATAAAAAGGGGAAAACAACTTTAATCTGCCCCAAACTGTGTCAGGAGGATCAAAATAGCCGTTGAAGCCTTCTGGAGGTATAAAAGTAAAAGCTAGGGCACAAAAACAAGTACTGTTCCATTGAGAAGCTTTTGCTGCAAGCCGCAATCGACCATTCATGTTTCAGCCAGTTGAAGTTATTCTCTGGAGCTGAAGTTAATCTTCTGAAGGAGATTAGTTAGCTTTTCCTGTACCAACTCAAGAAGGGCAAGTTGATCTTCTGCTTTGCTGAAGGAGAAGATCAAGGTGATTCAAATCTGAAGTTGCTGTCCTTCAGATCTAAAGAAAGGAAACAGAAGACCTGAGAGTAATACTTTTATCTTCTGTATTTAGTACAAACACTCTTATATCATTGTAAGGCATTGTTGCTTGAGTGAAAGGCTGTTGAGCCTGTGTGTAAAGTTGTGTTGACATCTTGAGTGGTAGGACTTCTGGATAGGTCTGAGGTAGGAGATTTGTGTGATTTCTGAGTGGTAGGAGTTACATAACTCTGAGGTGTAGGGCTGCTGAGCCTGAGTGTAGGGCTGATGTGCCTGAGGTGTAGGGCTGCTGAGCCTGAGTGTAGGGCTACTGTGCCTGCGGTGTAGGGCTGCTGAGCCTGAGTATAGGGCGGCTGTACCTGAGGTAGGATCACTCTTGATCTGAGAAGTTCTGAGGAACTTGTGGTGTAAGCTCAAGGAGTTGAGATTGGAGTTTGCGTCCTTGTCTAACTCACTGTTAGAAAGGTGAAGGGGAAAGAAGACTACTCAAGACACCCTGTCTTGAGGAACCTCTATAAATCCTTATGTGCTTTCTGTGTTTGAGTTTTCTGCAGCTAGATACATTATGATTATATAAAGAAAATAAGTAAAACCTATTCACCCTCTAGGTATTATTGACTACACCTATATAAACTATCAAGTGGTATCAGAGCGAGGTTGATCAAAAGGACTTAACAGTCTGATCAGATCCTATACAGGAGTAGTCAAATCTGAAATCCAATGGCCAACAGTGGAATGAAGAAAGAGTTGGGGTCAGTGAAGTTGCCCATATGCTCCAAAGAAAACTTTGGTATATGGAAGCAAAGGGTAAGGCTATTCATGGAAGCCTCAGACCCAAGGATCTTTTTGACTGTCAAAAATGGTCCTTATACCTTTGAGAAAGTCTCCACTATTGACCCTACTAGAAAAGTACTTAAGGTATTTTCTGAGCTGACCAATGATGAGATAGCATTGTACACTATGGACAAGAGAGCCAAAAACATAATAGTTAATGCCATTGATGACACTACATTTCAGAACTTGGTACACTGCCAAACTGCCAAGCAAATGTGGGACACATTGGTTGTTTATATGGAGGGAACAGCTGAAGTGAGGGATGATAGAAAGTCACTCCTCAATCAGGAGTATGAAGCCTTCACACAGCTAAGCCAGGAGAATATCTCCATGTGCTATGAAAAGTTCTTTAGGATTGTAAACGAACTAAGAACCTATGGAAGGGTGTTCACAGATTATGAACTCAATGATAAGTTCCTTATATCTCTAACTAGAGATTGGGACACTAAAATATGTGCAATCGGGGAAGGGGCAAGACTTGGAGAAACCCCTACCCATACACTGCTTGGGAAACTGCTCTCATACGAGATGCAGCTTTCTGCAAGAAAGGAGGAGGACACTTCCTCCAAGGCTCACACAAGGGAGAGATCTGTTGCTCTCAAAGCTGGAAGCTCTAAGAAGATCAAGGGTAGAGTGCAGTCACCTCCAAGAAAGGCTGCTGAATCTGAGAAGTCTGAGAGCTGCAATTCAGACAACTCCTCTTCTGATGAGGAGTTTGCTGCCTTCACAAGGAAGTTCAAGAAGATGATCAAGAGGATACAATGGAAGAACAAACCTTCCTCCTCTTCTCATCCCAAGAAGTATCATTACAGATCTGAGAGGCAACATCCCAAAGGGGACAGGTATGACTCTAAATCTAGTAAACATGTTTCAACTAACATAATTTGCTATTGTTGTAGTAAGCCTGGACATGTCATTGCTGACTGTCCAGTCAAGAGAAAGGAAAGAGGTGACAAGAAGCCTCATCACCAGAAGGAGAGGAAGGGAGAAAAATCCTTCTTAGCTAAGAAAGGCAAAAGCTGGAGTGAATCTGAATCTTCATCTTTAGATTCAGATGGTGAGGAGGAAGCCTACTTGGGGTTGTTTGCTGATCAGGAGGAAGAAGACTGTCCTACTGCCAGGATAGGAATCAGGGCCCCTCTATCACATTCAGATAGTGATGTAGAGGAGGATGAGGACACTCTAGAAGACCCTGGGATGATGGCTATAACTGGAAATGAGGACAGCCACAGCAATTCAGAACATGAGCAGGTATTGATACACTGCATTTTTGATTCTTCTGATTATGAAACAGGTCCAGAATCTGAATCTCCTCCATCTAAAGTTGGAAGTGAATCAGATTCTAAAGAGGATGTCAATCAATTGATTGATAGGTATGGTGCATTCCTGGAAGCTCTGAAAAAGAGCAAAAAGCTAGCCAAGAGGCAAGCCCAAGAAATTACTTCCCTAAAGCAATCAAAATCTGAGTGCATTGAGCTTGCTACCCAGCTAGCTCTAATGAGCAAGGAGATTGGCAAGCTAAAGGGAATGTCAATCATCCATGTGGGCACCATAAGCCACAAGAACAAGATCATTAAGGATCTTGAAGAAAAGCTCCTCAAGGAGAGGATGCTGGTGGCTCAATTCTCCAAGCCCAAATCTGTGCTACCTATTATTGACACCTTCTCCTTTCAAACCAATAGGAGAGGATTAGGGTTCAATAAAATGGAAGCAGGAGAAGGGAGTGGAGTAAAGAGCAAGGAAAAGGCTAAGCCTCAACCCACCTTTCAAAAGGTAATACTTCCCTCCAACAGGTATGACCATGAAAGCATTTATGGTCACTGGAAGAATGAGAGGTGCTATAGGAAGGAAAACGCTCCTTCATATAGTGGAAGAAAGGGAATGGGATTGAGCGCCATGAAGGCTTCCCATGAGGAAATTCAAATGGCCCAACATGGACCATTTGTTTTTGGTACTTCAGCCACATCATTCATGAATTAGAAGGCAAGCCCTTCTAAGGTTGAATCAGTCAAGAAAATGACTGCTGCCAAATCTGTAAACATGTCTGAGGGCTCAGTGTCAGATGCCATCACATCTTGTATGGCTGCCAAGCCATTGCAAGCTGATGCCATCAGGACAAAGAGCATCAAGACAGCACACAGAATGACATTCAGTCAAATCATTGCTGAGAGGAACAGGAAGAATGTTGCTGTATCTATTCCTGGACATAAGGACTGTGTTGCACAATCCTCAAGAAATGCTCAGAAAAGAAGATACAACGTTCATGAGTGTTGGTGCTGTGGTAAAGTGGGACACTTTGCAATCGATTGTTGGCACAACCCCAATGTGCAAAAGGCAAAGATTGAACCTCAAGCCAAACCAGCCCTTTCTAGGAATTTCCCCTATGGTGTTAACATGAACCTAGGACCCAAAATCAGTTGGGATCCTAAGGTACATTAAATTTTGGTTTGCAGGTTAGTTCAAGTACCAGTCTCAACCAAATATGGTACTTGGACAGTGGGTGCTCAAGGCACATGACAGGAACTAAGGATCTTCTAAAGGACTACCATCCAGTGAAGAATGGACCCAAAGATATCTTTGGTGGATCTGAAAAGGGAGTCACCAAAGGATATGGTATGATTTCAAATGGCATAGTCTCAATCACAAGGGTAGCTTATGTTGACGGGTTGCAACACAACCTTGTAAGCATAAGCCAACTATGTGACTTAGGCTATGTCATTGAATTCCACAATGACAAGTGCTTGATCAAAAAGTCTAATGACTTGGAGACCATTCTCTCAGGCACTAGGAGTGGAAATATTTATTGCTTAGACTTCATTTGCAATTATTCTATCTCTTCTGTGTGCCTTGTAGCTAATGAAAGTGAGTCACTTTGTGTCCAATGGCACAAGAGACTTGCCCACATTAACTATAAGACAATGTATTGATTATTTTCTAAAAACCTTGTTAGAAATAGTCCTAAACTAAAATGTGTTAAAAGTGGTCCCTGTAATGCTTGCCAAATGGGTAAGCAAACTAGGACCACCTTTAAAAGTATTGGCTCCAAGGATACTGAAAGGTGTTTATACCTATTGCACATGGACTTGTTTGGTCCTTTGCCAATTCAGAACCTAGGTGGGAAGTTGTATACCTTGGTAATTTTAGATGATCATTCAAAGTATACATGGGCATTCTTCCTTAAGAAGAAGTCAGATACCCTACATGTCTTTATAAATTATGTCAAGGCTATTCAGAATGACCTACTATGTACTGTGGTCAGGACAAGAACTGACCATGGCACAGAATTTCAATCTGAAGCCATGACAAAATTTTGTCAAGAATTTGGTATCACCCAAGAGTTCTCCTCCCCAAGGACTCCACAGCAAAATGGTGTGGCTGAGAGGAGGAATAGGACCTTGATAGAAGCTGGGAGAACACTGCTTAGTGATACCTCACTCCCAGAATAATTCTGGGCTGAGGCAGTCAATACAGCCTGTTATGTTCTCAATAGAGCCTCCATCAATAAGGTCCTTGGGAAAACCCCTTATGAGATTCTGAAAGGCAAACAACCTACAATTTCTTACTTTAGAATCTTTGGTTGCAAATGCTATATTCTAAATAATGGAAAATCTCAATTAACAAAGTTTGTAGAAAAATGCAATATGGGGGTTCTTGTTGGGTATAGCTCACATAGTAGAGCTTATAGAGTTTATAACAAGAAAACCCATGTTGTAGAAGAATCTATGCATGTTGTGTTTTATGAGACCAGCCTTCTCTACAAGGAATGGTCTAGTTTTTCTATTTTGACAGGAAATGAAGAAGGGTTGCATGAGCTGACTGTCCAAGACAAGCCCATCAGCAGCAAAACACAAACAGCTGCTGCAATTCCTGAAGAAGAAGAGGTACAAGATGGTGAAATCATAACTGAACCAATAGAACAAACACAGCCTCTAGAGGACCCTCTTCCAGTTGCTGCAAGGCACCTGAGAGATCATCCAAGGGATCTAATAATTGGAGATCATACCCAAGGAATACTGACAAGAAGCAGAGCTCATAATGAAGCACTATTCTTGAGCTTCCTTTCTCAAATGGAGCCCAAGAAGTTTGAAGAGGCCAATCAAGACACCTTCTGGATTGAAGCCATGCAAGAAGAGCTCCTACAATTCAAAAGATGCAAAGTTTGGAAGCTGGTGCCAAGACCTCAGGGACACAATGTGATTGGCACTAAGTGGTATACAGGAACAAGCTTGATGAGAATGGTACAATCATCAAGAACAAGGCCAGATTAGTAGCCAAAGGATACAGGCAAGAGGAAGGTATAGATTTTGATCAAACCTTTGCACCAGTTGCAAGGTTGGAAACAATTAGGCTATTCCTTGCCTATGCTGCCCACAAGGGGTTCAAAGTCTACCAGATGGATGTCAAATCAGCCTTCCTCATTGGAGACTTGAAGGAAGAGGTATATGTTGAACAACCTTCAGGTTTTGTGCATCCAACCCTAACTTCTCATGTTTACTTTCTTAGGAAAGCATTATATGGTCTCAAGCAAGATCCAAGAGCTTGGTATGAGACTTTGTCCAACTTTCTCTTCAAGAACAAGTTCATGAGGAGAAAGATTGATAGCACATTGTTTCTTAGGGAAACAAGGGGCAAGTGTCTCTTAGTCCAAATTTATGTTGATGACATAATCTTTGGGTCTACTGATGACAACCTCTGCAAGAGATTTGCAATTCTAATGCAGGGGGAGTTTGAAATGAGCAGTATGGGTGAGCTCAAATATTTCCTTGGGCTCCAAGTGAAACAGTCTGATGATGGAATTTTCATCTCCCAGACCAAGTACACTAAGGAGCTCATCAAGAAATTTGGGATGGAATCAGCCTCCACCATGAAAACACCTATGGGGTCTAATGTATCATTAGACAAGGATGAAAAGGGAAAGGCCTTTGATGAGTCCATGTATAGATGCATCATTGGATCCCTATTGTACTTGACTGCTAGTAGGCCAGACATTATATATTCTACATGTGTTTGTGCTAGATATCAAGCCTGTCCTAAGGAATCTCACTACACCTCTGTGAAGAGGATTTTGAGATACCTTAAGGGCAGCTTGCATTTTGGCCTGTGGTACCCTAAGAAAAATGACTTTGAACTAACAGGCTTTTCAGATGCAGATTTTGCAGGTTGCAAAGAAGACGGGAAGAGTACAAGTGTTACTTCTCAATTCCTAAGGAGAAGATTGATATCTTGGAGCAGCAAGAAACAAACCAGTGTGGCAATATCCACATCTGAGTCTGAATACATTGCTGCAGGTAGTTGTTGTGCACAACTCCTTTGGACACAGCATCAGTTGGAGGATTACAACCTCAAGGTAAGAGAATCTCTTTTATATTGTGATTCATCCAGTGCAATCTCTATTGCTAAAAATCCTGTCTCTCATAGCAGGACTAAGCATATAGAGATTAGAAATCATTTTATTAGAGAACATGTAGAATGTAAAGATATATGTCTTGAATTTGTCCCCACTGACAAACAAGTAGCTGATATCTTTACAAAGCCACTTGATGAATCTAAATTTAATGCTTTCAAAATTGACCTTGGCATGCTTAGTATGGAGTAGTCGTAAATGTATGAGTAGTAGCTGTCACTATTGTTGATTCTGAATTGTGAATTATAAAACTTTACATTATTATACATTACAACTTAGTGACATGACTAGGACATTGACTCAGCCAAAATATCTACATTAGGTCTAAACCTTATGATCAGCTAAACTGCAGAAGCATGTTCAGCTGATTCAGCTGGGAAAAATCCCAGCTGAACCGTTGAGACGAGCAATCTGTCCCAGCGGTTGACAGTTCATTGTCTCAGCGGCTAGGTCTCCGTCTCAGCTGAACCGCTGAGATGGGGTGTGTTTAAAATAAAATCTTATAATCAATCCTTAATTAACCCAAAATTCCTTAACACAATAAGGTTATTAAGTCTGAAAACCTAGGGTTAATAAATACGAAACTAAAAACCTATAAATAGATACACTGTTACTTAAAACACACCACAAAGTCAAACCCTTAGCCGCCAAGACTATTCATCTTCTCTCCCGTCTCAGCGCCTCGACTTTCTGCTTCCATGGCGCCAAAAGGTTCAAAAGATCTCCAGGAGGGATATGAAATCGTCAGAGAAGGATTCTCTCACGCCTCAGAAGAAATAAAATAAGTGATTCATCTGATGGAAGCTCAGAGTCTGGAGTATATGCTGTCTAAACCCTGCTGCATTCTCAGAACTGAAGTTCTGGAATGGTTCAGCAATGTCAAATTATCTCCTTCCAAAACCATCCTGAAGTCCAAGATAGGAACTGAGAAGATAAAGAGGAGAACAAACCTTCACTCCCTGCAGTAAAAATGAAGAGGAGGACATATCTGAAAAGTATAAGGAGACTGCCCTAAAATGGACAGGGTACAGTGATGCTAAGACTAGTTGTCTAAGGAGGAGGTTCTTCAATCAACGGGGGAAGCTGTTGTCTGACATAGTGGGCAAAGCCATCCTATGCAAGCCAGGTTCACATGACACTGTATCACAGTTCATGTTTGAACTAATGACTAGGATAATTTTTTCCAAGAAAACTTCATGGGGGGAAGTTGTTTTTCAAAGGATAAAGGAATGTCTACATGCCCCCAATATGGGAAGGATTCTGTCTCTGTACCTACAAAATAGTTATTCAGAAACTTTTGCAAATTCAAAGGGGTCCAATCTCCATTATCTCAAAAGAATGGACATTAAGACTCTGGATAGATTCTCCAGAGTGCTTCCTATGAGTCAGCCATCTGTGGCAAAGGAAAAGAAGAAAAAGTCATCCCAGCATAAATCTGCTTCATCCTCAAAATCAGATGGGTCAGACTATGAGGAAATTCATGGGTCTGACCTTAGATCTGCTAGCAGCCCAATGAATATAGATAATGAAGATGTTCCCAGGACAAGAAGGGATGTGGAGCCTCATGGAAGAGTTGAACCAGTTGAAGTTATTCTCTGGAGCTGAAGTTAATCTTCTAAAGGAGATTAGTTAGCTCTTCCTGTACCAACTCAAGAAGGGCAAGTTGATCTTCTGCTTTGCTGAAGGAGAAAATCAAGGTGATTCAAATCTGAAGCTGCTATCCTTCATATCTGAAGAAAGGAAACAGAAGACCTAAGAGTAATACTTTTATCTTCTGTATTTAGTACAAACACTCTTATATCATTGTAAGGCATTATTGCCTGAGTGAAAGGCTGTTGAGCCTGTGTGTAAAGCTGTGTTGAGAGCTTGAGTGGTAGGAGTTCTTGATAGGTCTGAGGTAGGAGATCTGTATGATTTCTGAGTGGTAGGAGTTACATAACTCTAAGGTGTAGGGCTGCTGAGCCTGAGTGTAGGGTTGCTGTTCCTGAGCTAGGATCACTCTTGATCTGAGAAGTTCTGAGGAACTTGTGGTGTAAGCTCAAGGAGCTGAGATTGGAGATGAAAAAGGGAAGGAGGAGAACATGAAATCCTTAAGAAACATGAACATTAACTTGAAAAACTCACTCTCAGCTCTAACAGCACCTCCCCATCTCCAAATTTCTGAACCCTGGACTCAAGGAGAGCCTCTGAATTTATAGGCAAAATTTTCAAGTTACACGCCCTCGGTCACGGGCGTGTCCAAGGGCGTGTAATCACTGTAACATTGGATCTGGCAGCGGCGTGGGCTTGGCGTGTCGGCGGTAGAAAAGTTGGACATTACACGCCCGTGTAACATGGTCACGGGCGTGACTTTGGACGTGTGCATTAAATGCGGCGTGGGCTGGAATTCGGCGCGGCGATAGAGCAGGGATCACGCTGGAAAGTCACGGGCGTGACATGTGGGTCACGGGCATGACTTAGGTTGACTTCTCGACAGCATCTCCTCGTCTCGACGGCGGCTCCACGTGGACGATTCTAAGATTACACGCCCCCGGTCACGGGCGTGACCTGGGGCGTGACTTGGTGTGGACTGGTTCAAACAGTGCGGCATCGATTCTGGACTGATCTTCAGCTTACACGCCCTTGGTCACGGGCGTGACCGAGGGCGTGACATGCCATTTTTCCCGATTTGTCCCAAAAATCTGCAAATATCGAAATTAAGCTAAGTTAGAATCAAAATTACAAAAAGAACTACTTATAACCTAAATTTGACATAAAATAGAGAATTCATATTAAATATTTACAAGATTTTCTATTAAAAAGTTATAAAAATACTACTTATCAAATACCCCCATACTTGAGGTTTTGCTATTCCAGAGCAAAAGTGTGAGACATTATTTATAAGATATCCTTAAAAATTTTTTAATTTAAAACTAAAATTTCATTTAACCAAAAGTTAAGTTAAGAGTAAATTCAAGGGGGAGTTAAGTCCTAAATTATGATGATGATTTGAAAAGAGGGAAAAATATTTAGGCAATAACTTCTCAAGAAAATTAAGTAGTTTGACAAAATTGTAGAAATTATAAAACTAAATTAAATTAAAATTATAAGAACTCTATCTTAAAAGAATCTTAAGGAAAAGTAAATTACTAAATATTGCTCTCTCCATAATTTTCAACTAAAACTAGAACAATGATAATTGGCTAAGGGGGATTTCATAAAATTTGGCATAAGAAGAGAAATTTTTGAATGGAGGAAAAGGAATTTATCATGAAATTTCCTTCTCTTTTTTTCTTACTCTTTTTTTTTCTCTTCTAATAAAAACCCAAAATGTATATGGTTTAGGAGTAATGAATTTTATCCTCTTACTCCATGCCATATAATCTTTTCAAAAATTTTGGGTGCATATGTTTTAGGGAATAATGAATTTTATCCTCTTATTCCCATGACATATGATCTTTTAATACATTTTTTTTATGCCATCAAAGGGGTAGGGTAGGGGAAAAAAAATCTAGCTAGCTTTAAATCATATTGAGAGCAAATTCTAGTAAAATTAAAATTCCTAAGATCTAAGAAGTTAGAAGAAAATATAATTAAAATCTAAAGAGGTTTAGGAAATTTACTACAAAATGAAGCCATTTAAAAAATAAAAAGAGAAGTCATGCTAACAAAATTCTCTAATCAATTTAAAATCATAAGATGATTCTTAAATCAAAATTACCTCAAATTTAAAATTAACAAACTATGATAAGCAAAATTTCAGCCAATTAAAAACATAAACATGCTTATAAACATTCTCAACTAGATTTCTAAGAAATCACAAAAACAACAAGAAGGAGGGAAATAAGAATTTTTTGGAATTTTTGATATTATCTTTTTTTTTTTTGAATTTTTCTCATTAAAAACTATTTACAAAGAAAGGGAACTTGCTTTAAAACTTAAAAAAAATTTTTTTTGCAAGTCTTGGACTTCCCAAGGGCTACCCGGTGAAGGGTTCGCAAGGTACTAGGAGGTGTGATGGGATAAAATCCCAAACGTCCCTTTCCAAGATTTAAATTTTTCTGTTTTCTATTTTTTTTTTAGTTTTTGGGTTTTACAAGTGCTAAAATAGAAGAAAACATAAGAAAAAAAATATATATTTTTTTTTGTTTTGAAAATTTTCTGATTTAACAACTATTTAAAAAAACTATTTACACCCCCATACTTAAAGTTAAACATTGTCCCCAATGTTTAAAACTAAGTATGAAGTAAAGGAAAAAAAAAGAAGTGCAAAACAAAATAAAAAGGAAATGCATGATAAAAGAGAAGGAAGAAAGAGAAGGGGCTTCCCTGATTTTTGAAGTTTGCGCGGGGAAGCGACGATTACCTACAAAATATATTAAAGAACAAGAGAAGACAATAAAAAAGATAACTTTGGGGTGCCTCCCAAAAGCGCTTTGTTTAAGGTCGCGTAGCTTGACCCACTTGCCGGTCATATTAAAGGTTGAAAAACAATTGAATCACTCTTTTCATTTGGTAACTCTCCCGGAAGATATAATTTAAGGCGGTGCCCGTTAACTTTGAAGGTACCTTTTTCCGGGTGGGAAATAAAAATTGTCCCATAGGACCAAACCTCTTTAACAATAAAGGGTCCGGTCCATCCGGATTTTAGTTTTCCCGGAAAAAGGCGAAGGCGGGAATTATAAAGGAGGACGAGATCGCCCGACGAAAAAGTTTTTGGAAATTTTAAATGCTTATCATGATAAAACTTTGTTCGCTCCTTATATAATTTATTGCTCTCATATGCGTTCGCTCGCCACTCATCTAATTCGTTCATTTGAAATTTTCTTTGTTCTCCCGCTAGAGTGGAATCGAGGTTTAAAAATTTAAGCGCCCAAAATGAGCGATGTTCTAATTCGACCAGAAGGTGGCAAGCCTTGCCATAAACCATTCGATACGGTGTACAACCGATAGCGGTCTTGTACGCCGTTCGATAGGCCCATAGCGCGTCATCGAGCTTTATTGCCCAATCCTTCCGATTAATAGAAACCGTTTTTTCTAAGATCCGTTTTAATTCTCGATTAACAACTTCAACTTGGCCGCTCATTTGTGGGGATATGCAGTGGATAATTTGTGCGTAACACCATATTTTGCTAAGATTTTTGAGAATTGAGTATTGCAAAAATGGGTGCCCCGATCACTCACAATAGCGCGCGGAGTGCCAAATCGAGAGAATAATTTTTTTAAAAAGTTAACGACGACTCGCGCATCGTTAGTGGGGAGAGCTTGCGCTTCCGCCCACCTTGACACGTAGTCGACCGCTACTAGAATATACTTATTTGAAAACGAAGGAGGGAGAGGACCAACGAAATCAATGCCCCAAAGATCGAAAATTTCGCATTCTAAGAAAATGTTTTGGGGCATCTCATCCCGGCGAGAGATGTTCCCCGACCGCTGACAGCTGTCGCAAGTACTCACAAGGTTGTGAGCATCTTTGAAGAGCGAGGGCCAATAAAAGCCCGCCTCCAGCGCCTTCCTTGCGGTTCGGTTTGAATGATAATGACCTCCGGTGGGTCCCTCATGACAATGACGTAAAATTTTAAGGCCTTCCTCACTCGAGACGCATCGTCTTACTACCTGGTCTGCGCATACACGGAATAAAAAGGGGTCCTCCCAAAAGTAATTCTTTAAATCAGAAAAGAATTTCTTCTTTTGCTGACTCGAGACTTCTTTTGGCAGGACCCGAGCTACTAAATAGTTAGCCAGATCTGCATACCAGGGGGTAGACGATGAATTAATATTTTCGAGAGCAAGGAGGCGCTCTTCGGGAAATTTATCATTAATGTCAGATTCTATTAATACGTCCGAGGCGGGGTTTTCTAAACGGGAGAGATGATCGGCCGCCAAGTTTTCGGCTCCCCTTTTGTCCCGGATCTCTAAGTCAAACTCCTGCAAGAGGAGGATCCATCGCAAAAGATGAGGTTTGGCGTCCGATTTGCTTAAAAGATATCTAAGTGCGGAGTGATCCGTGAAGACGATGACTTTCGAGAGGGTGATATACGACCTAAACTTATCGAAGGCGAAAACGATTGCTAGAAGTTCCTTCTCGGTCGTGGTGTAATTTGCTTGTGCCGACGTGAGTGTTTTGCTCGCATAATAGATAGGGTGGAAATACTTACTCACCCGTTGGCCTAAAACGGCACCATCCGCAATGTCACTCGCGTCGCACATGATTTCAAAAGGGAGCGACCAATCCGGCGCGACTAGAATCGGGGAGTTTATAAGTTTTTCTTTGATAAGTTGAAAAGCTAAATGACATTCATCGCTAAAAAGAAAAGAAGAATCTTTCTCGAGAAGATGGGTTAACGGCTTTGTAATTTTTGAAAATTTTTGTATAAAGCGCCGATAGAACCCCGCGTGGCCTAGGAAACTCCTAATAGCTTTTACGTTTGTGGGAGGGGGGAGTTTTTCAATTACTTCAATCTTGGCCCTATCGACCTCGATCCCCTTGCCCGAAATTTTATGGCCAAGGACTAGTCCTTCCTTGACCATAAAATGGCATTTTTCCCAATTAAGCGCTAAATTTGTTTCCTCACATCGCTGCAACACGCGCTCGAGATTTTTTAAACAATTTTCAAAAGAACTCCCGTACACGGAAAAATCGTCCATAAATACTTCCATCACCTCCTCCACTAACTCGTCAAAAATTGCCAGCATACATCTTTGGAATGTAGCTGGCGCGTTACAAAGACCGAATGGCATCCTTCGATAAGCGAAGGTGCCAAAGGGACAAGTGAAAGTGGTTTTCTCTTGGTCGTCGGGCGAAATCGGAATTTGGAAGTATCCCGACAAACCATCGAGAAAACAGTAGTAGGAGTGACCCGAAAGGCATTCTAAAATTTGGTCGATAAATGGTAGAGGGAAATGATCCTTACGGGTGGCATCATTTAATTTCCGATAGTCGATGCACATCCGCCAACCCGTAACAGTACGAGTTGGGATCAATTCATTATTTTCGTTCGCAACTACCGTAACACCACCTTTCTTTGGCACGACTTGTACTGGGCTAACCCAAGTACTGTCCGATATCGGGTAGATGATTCCCGCGTCCAGAAGTTTTATAACTTCGGCCTTAACGACTTCTTTCATGTTAGGGTTTAGCCGTCGTTGAGTCTGGACTGAATTTCGGGAATTATCTTCGAGAAATATTTTATGAGTGCAGAAAGATGGGTTTATACCCTTAATGTCCGATAATTTCCACGCAATTGCGTGGCGGTGCTTTCTTAAGACTATAGTCAACTCAGAAATTTCTAAGTTGCTAAGATCGGATGAAATGATGACGGGTAGCTTAGACTCTTTTTCCAAAAACAAGTATTTAAGGTGAGGGGGGAGTTGTTTCAACTCTAATTTGGGTGGTTCTTCATAAGAAGTCTTGATTTTTAATTTTTCTAAAAATAATGGTTCGGGTGGTGTGGGGTGAGAGACTTCTTCTTCATCGCAAAAGAGCTCTACGGGCTCAGAATCACTATTCGCCGATGAAACTAACTCGAGGGATGAATCGAACTCATAACACTCTTCTAAGTAAAAACATGAATCGTCATTTTCTAGCGTGTTCCGCATCGAGGAATTTATGCCGAAAGTAACTTCATCGTCTCCAACCCGTAGGAGGAGCTTTCCGTTACTTACGTCGATAATAGCGCGGGAGGTGGCAAGGAAGGGGCGGCCGAGTATGAGGGGTACTTCGGCATCCTCTTCGATGTCAAGAATGACAAAATCCACCGGGAAGATGAATTTGTCAACCTTGACGAGCACGTCCTCCACTATTCCTATCGGATATTTTAAAGAACGATCCGCTAATTGGATACTCATTCGAGTGGGCCTTGGATTTCCTAGACCTAACTTTTTGAACAAAGAAAACGGCATAAGGTTGATGCTTGCTCCAAGATCCGCTAAGGCGTGTTTTACTAACGAATTGCCAAAAAGACATGGGATGGAAAACCGTCCCGGGTCATTTGTTTTTTTCGGCAATTTGTTGAGTACAACCGCGGAGCATTCTGCGTTTAAAGAAATATGCGAAATATCTTCTAACTTTTTTTTATTGGAGAGCAACTCCTTAAGATATTTCGCATATTTAGGCATTTGTGAGATAGCCTCGCAGAAAGGAACATTAATATGGATTTGTTTTAAAACATCTAAAAACTTTTTATAATTTTTTTCGGCGCTTTCATTTTTAAATTTTGATGGATACAGAATATTAGAAGTAGGAGCGCGCGGATTTAAAATAAAAGAGTGCGGAGCTATCGTAGCGGGCAAATTCGAAGATGAATTAAAAGTAGGAGGAGGAGGAGAGGAAATTACCTTGGGTTCGTCCTGTTTTTGAACCACCTCCTTCCCGCTTCGGAGTGTAATCGCGTGCGCGCTCTCCTTTGGATTTTGCTCGGTGTTCCCCGGTAGTGCTCCTTGTTGACGCTCAGAAATCATCTTTGCGAGTTGGCCCACTTGATTCTCTAAATTTTTGATTGATCCGGTAAGGTTCCGGATGTTCGTTTCATTTGTAGCAACATATTTTGCAAAAACCTCTTCAATCGGAGAGAGTTTTTGCTGTTGCGGTGGAAAACCGGGTGGATTATAATTTTGAGAAATCAAATTTTGAGGCGGAGTTAAGTTAAGAAGTTGATTAGGGGGAGGTTGATTTAAATTCATAGGACGCTGAGCATTTCCTTGGTTGATCCATGAGAAATTCGGATGATTCCTATAACCCGCATTGTAGGTGTTATTATACGGAGCGGTGTTCGGGTTATAGGAAGGCCGAGGTGGATTTCCCATGTAGTCAACATGTTCTTCAATTAAAACGTTATTGGCCCAAGGAGGAGTGGCGGAGGAAGCAGACATCTCCGCCACTTGCTTTGTTAAGCGCTCAACTTGTAAAGCCAAATTTGCGTTTGCGTCTATTTCAAAAATTTTGGCCGGCTTATTAGGCCGCGCTCGGGGCATGTTCATTGATACGCATTTGTGGCCATCTCTTCGAAAAGCTCTTGAGCGGCGATCGGGGTTTTATTATTTAATGTCCCCCCGACGGCCGCATCAATCATTTGCCTTGTTTGGAGATTTAAGCCATTATAAAAAACTTGCACTTGTTGCCAAGTGGCAAGTGCATGGTGAGGGCATCGACGCAAAAGCTCCTTGAAGCGCTCCCATGTGTCATAGAGAGTCTCTGAGTCGATTTGCATGAACGATGCAATATCCGTGCGCAATTTAGCGGTCTTTGAAGGCGGGAAATATTTATTAAGAAATTTTTCCGCCATTTTGGCCCATGTAGTGATGGATCCCCTAGGTAGGGAGCCCAGCCACTGCTTGGCCTTAGACCGCAAAGAAAAAGGAAAAAGACGTAATCGAATGGCGTCATCGGTGACGCCATTGATCTTAAAAGTGTCGCAAATTTCAATAAAGTAAGAGATATGTGAATTTGGATCCTCGTCCGGTTGACCATCAAAGGTCACCGATTGTTGCACCATTTGTATGATGCTGGACTTGATCTCAAAATTATTGTTCGCCACCGTGGGGCGAACAATACTCAATTGTGTGCCTTCCAAATTCGGCCGCGCATAATAGGACATGGTCCGTTGCGCGTCCTCATTAGGATTTGGCTCGTTAAGATTAGGAGGATTAAGATTATGATCCATATTTTCTGCGTTAGTGTCCCCGATCGACTCTTCGGATTCTATTTGATTTCCCTGATCACGAGAACGGCGGTGCCTCAAAAGGGTTCGCTCGATCTCCGGATCAAAAGGAAGAATCGAAGTGCTACCTCGGGTCATACACTAAAAAGAGAAGAAAGGAAGAAGAAAAACTAAAAATGTTTTTTTTTTCTTTTTGAAAGTTAGAAAAAGCAAACTAAAATAGAAAGAAGCATGATAAAATTAATAGCTATCCTCTTTTCAAAATATCTACGCAAAGTCCTCGGCAACGGCGCCAAAAACTTGATATTTAATTTGGTAGGTTTTGAAATTTAGTGAAGGGTTAAGATTTTCTCCAAAACTATATCCGATAAAGGCAAGTGTACCTTATCGTCTATAATATAGGATATTTAGGAATATCAAGGTCGTATTCCACGGGGCGCGTTGATTACTTCTACTTCGAGGAAAATCACTATTATTTTATCAATGAAAATTTGAGGTGGTTTGTTTTCGCTTAACTAAAATTAAAACTAAATTCAAACTAAATGAAAAGCTTGAACATTGCATGAAAAGAAAGAGAAATTGACATTGCATAAAAAAAGAGAACATTACTAAGGAGAGAAAAATTTAACCTTGCATGAAAAGGAAGAAATTACTTAAGGAGAAAAAGAACATGAAAGAGAAAACTAATTTTATTGAAAATCAAAGAACTATTACAAGCCTTAAATTAAGAGTGCAAGGCTAAGGAAAATGAAAGTTGCAAGCTTAAGAAAACTAGTACACGAAAGTTACACTACAACATTGCATGAAAAAGGGAAGGAGGAGAACATAAAAGCCTTAAGAAACATGAACATTAACTTGAAAAACTCACTCTCAGCTCTAACAGCACCTCCCCATCTCCAAATTTCTGAACCCTGGACTCAAGGAGAGCCTCTGAATTTATAGGCAAAATTTTCAAGTTACACGCCCTCGGTCACGGGCGTGTCCAAGGGCGTGTAATCACTGTAACATTGGATCTGGCAGCGGCGTGGGCTTGGCGTGTCGGCGGTAGAAAAGTTGGACATTACACGCCCGTGTAACATGGTCACGGGCGTGACTTTGGACGTGTGCATTAAATGCGGCGTGGGCTGGAATTCGGTGCGGCGGTAGAGCAGGGATCACGCTGGAAAGTCACGGGCGTGACATGTGGGTCACGGGCGTGACTTAGGTTGACTTCTCGACAGCATCTCCTCGTCTCGACGGCGGCTCCACGTGGACGATTCTAAGATTACACGCCCCCGGTCACGGGCGTGACTTTGGGTCACGGGCGTGACCTGGGGCGTGACTTGGTGTGGACTGGTTCAAACAGTGCGACATCGATTCTGGACTGATCTTCAGCTTACACGCCCTTGGTCACGGGCGTGACCGAGGGCGTGACATGCCATTTTTCCCAATTTGTCCCAAAAATCTGCAAATATCGAAATTAAGCTAAGTTAGAATCAAAATTACAAAAAGAACTACTTATAACCTAAATTTGACATAAAATAGAGAATTCATATTAAATATTTACAAGATTTTCTATTAAAAAGTTATAAAAATACTACTTATCAGGCGTCGACGTGGATGTGGCCTACCACTGGCTCAACCTAGATCTAGGAACTCACCTCACCCATCAGAAGAGAAGGACCATTGCCAACAAGCTGGAGGAGCCAATCCAAGAAGAAGTGGAGAATCTCTTCAAAGCAGGTTTTGTATCGGAGATCCAGTACCCAGGCTGGGTCTCCAATGTCATTATGGTAAAAAAGGGCGATGGCTGCTGGAGAATGTGTATCGTTTTCTCTCTTTTAAATAAAGCATGTCCTAAGGATTGTTACCCTCTACCTCGAATCGGCGCGCTGGTTGATTCAGTCGTCGGTTTTTCTGTAATGAGACTTTTAGATGCTTTTTCAGGTTATCACCAGATCAGGATGCACCCGCCAGACATCAAAGATGTCTCCTTCATCATGAGGTAGGGGGTGCTAATGCTATAATATGATGTCTTTTGGGCTAAAGAATGCAGGGGCAACATACCAAAGGATGATGGACCGAGTCTTCCAGGAGCAGATGGGGAAGGAACATGGAGGTGTACGTTGATGACCTCACGGTGAAAAGTAAGAGCCTGAGCTTTCACCTACAGGACCTTGAGGGAACCTTTGCCACTTTGTGCAAGTTTAATATGAGGCTGAACACCTTGAAGTGTGTATTTGGGGCTAGGAAGGGATAGTTTCTAGGTTACCTCCTTACCCCAGCGGGGGTAGAGCCCAATCCAGATAGGGGGAAGACTATAATAGAGCTGGAATCACCGCGAAATGCCAAGGAAGTTCAACGCCTAACAGTAAAGCTCGCAGGGTTGAGTAAGTTTCTCTCCCGAGCAGGGGAGAAATGCTCGCCCTTCTTCAAAGTGTTGCGAGGCAATCAAAAGTTCGAGTAGTCAAAAGAGTGCGAGGAGGCATTTCAAGCCGTTAAAAATCAGCTCACCAAGGCTCCGCTCCTCCAGGGGCCTAGGGACGGGGAAGGCCTAACCTTGTATCTCGGAATGGGGGCAGAAGCTATGAGATCCATCTTGGTTCGAGAGGAGGGCAAGGAGTGAAAGTGCACAGAGTGCCTCTGAGAATCCTCTACACGGGGGGGGGGGGGGGGGGGGGGGGGGGGGGGGGGGGGTGGGGTGAATAGAGATTTAAAAAATAAATTCCTATTCTAGTTGTGCAAATACAATAACCTAAGTATTATGCTTCACCAAGATATATCCCAGAATAAAATATCTGCAGTTAAGTAATGAAATAAAAGACAGTAAATGAAATCTAATCTATGAGGGACAGCACAGAAAAGCAATCCAGAAGACACACAGAATTTTATAAAGGTTCCCCAAAATGTGGGTGCTCCCCTCTTCTACCACCTGGTAGGGATGCACCACTGTGCATGAGTCTTTTGGTAAGTAGACTCTTAGAACCACTAATCTTTTGACAAGGAGATCATGAATCACCAGATCTTTTGATAAGGAGATCTTGAACCACCAGATCTTTTGATAAGGAGATCTTGAACCACTGAATCCTTTGAAGATTGATTAATAAAACTCTTTTACAGTTGGAAGAATGAAGGAGAAAGAGAGAGGGAGAGGAAAGATTCATAAATCTGTCTTTCAGATTTCTGTAACAGTAATCCTAAGCTGTTGTTTGAGTGCTCTTCAGGATCTATATATGATTAACCCTAGCTTTTGATAGTGATGATTGCTAGGGTTGTTAAGCTTTTGATCCTTCTGCTTCCTGCTCTTAAAATAGAACTGTTGCTATATGATTTTGATGAAGAAGCAGCAGCTATTGACACTGAGCAGAGTATATCTTTTTTCTTTTTCTTTCTTTCCTATATGATGTCTATTAGGGTTCCTGAGGGAGGAACAAGTGTAGTGCCTCAATAGAATAGTATGGAGGATTGTCATAAGTGCCTTCCTTTTTCTCGTTCTTCGGTTGGCTTTTATTGTCCCTCTATTGAATTTGAATTAGAATTAGTTTCCCTTTCAGGTAAGTCCTGAAAGGGTATATTTGTCTGGACAATAAATCCTTCCTTCTTTAATTCCCGACCCGTCCACCAGCACTAAGCTTGTTTCCAAGAAAGTTTTTTGTCTTCTTTAATCCTTCTTTCTATTTCAGGCAATTAATGTGTCGTTGGAGAACGGTCTTGAGATAGGTGGGCCAAGAGAGAAGGTCTTAAATGACAGCTGAAAAGGTTTCCCTTTTCAGACTGTATTCGACGTAAAGTCGAGTTCTCTTCCTCTCTTATCGACGCACCTTCGAGTTCTTGTAGGAGCAGCTTCAAATTCATCCTTGCTCTGATTGAACTTTGCTAGTCAATGTTGCGTCGATATCCAATCGACGTAACTATCGAGTTGATGGCTTGGCTCTGAAATTCATTATCTGCGTCGAGATGAATTCGACGTTGCGTCAACTTTGAATGGCTTCGACAGATACTTCCTTCTACTCTAAGTTAAAGAAGAAGCTCCGTCGACTTATCAGAATACTTTAACCTTATACATGGCCTCTATGTCAATATCTATTCGACGTTACGTCGACTTGAATTACTTCGACAGAAGGGTGAACCACTTAGACTTCTAGTCAGAGTAGCGTCGACAATAATTCAAAGTTTCGTCAAATTCTATTCGACGCAAATATTAACTTTGTCCAAAATATGCTTCTCTTAATATGGTCTTGACACCCATGGTTGAGTGTAATATCCTAAGACATCTAATGACCAGATTACCCTCACTATACTATGGGTAATTCAATCCTAAGAGATAAAATCACTTTTTAGGTAATTTATTAAGTTAAATCAAAGGGGGTTTTCCCAACAATCTCCCCCTATTTACCTTAACAAATGTTACAAATTGGATAAATTGATTTTACTTATTTCTTTGCATAAATAAACATAAATGCATACAAGACATCCTGGACATAAGAAAATGAAGTACATACAAGACAGCATTAGTATATAAGAAAATAACATATTGTTTTTCACAGACCATTTCATTCTAATGTTATGAAGTATGTAGATATCCAGAGCTATTTTTCAGGAAGAATAGTTTCTTACAGAGTACCTGAGTCTCATTGCTCCTTCTCAGGAGTTCTTCTTTTTCTTAAAAATACTTTGGAGGAAACTTTCCTTGGGGCAATCTGCAAGGGCTCATCATTTTCTTCACTAGTGTCTTTGGGAAGCTCCCCCTGACTTTGTGCATTTACTTCAGCTTCCCTGGGCTGCTTCCTCAGCTATCTGAGCTACTTCATCCAATAGATCTTTATTCTGAATCTCATCATGAGCTACTACTGTGCTTACAGCTGCCATTTCTTCTTCTATGTTCCTTTGAACATCTGGGGCAAGCCCCCCTACTTATCTGCATCTATTTTCTCAACATTCATTATTTCTTAGGGCTCCCCCTCATCTATCAGAAACTGAATGACATCTGCCATATCTTTGTCAATTATCTCCCCCTGAGCCAATGGGAGTACATCATGATCTGCTTCATTCTTCTCTTCCTCATTCTACTTTTTTGAAGGCTCCCCTGAACTATTGGGAGCACATCATGATCTGATTCATTCTTCTCTTCCTCATTCTGCTTTTCTGAAGGCTCCCCTGAACTGTTGGGAGCTCCCCCTGAATCTGTGCACCCTGAAATGTGGACACTTTGTCAAGAGCAGGCTCATTATCAGCATCCCCTTTATCCTGTCCACTCATATCAAGAACAGGTCTTTCTTCCTCTAATATGTTCTCCCCCTTCTTGACCTTGCTGGCCAGTGAGGTTAAGAACTCCCTTGCAACCAAGGAGGAAGATATAAAGTATTTGTGGCTCTTAAAAGATCTTCGAAAACTTAATAGCCCGCCCTCTATTTGTGAGTATTTTCTGTCAAACCTTCTAGCCTCAGAGGCTACCTGGTCTGCAAATGTGGAGGAGGCAATGGCCACAGCTTTGTAAATGACCTGCTCGAGATCAATTATGGGTGGAAGAGATGTTAATGGAGGAAGTAATGGATGAAGGTCTTCTTGGATATGGGATAGAGGATGGTAAATGTCAAGTGAGAAATGAACTGATCGTGGTAGAGGTGGAGACAGTTGATAATTTGGAATGACAGTGGATGGTAGTTGATGTTGCTGTTGTTGTTGTTGAGGTGAATGTTGGGCTGGAGCATCATCCTGATGGATATCTGGAACATTGTCCAGTTGAGGTGGAGAGAGAGAAGGAGGGATATCATCCCTTAGGGGGTCTGGTATGTGACTTTCTGGCTCTTGAGGAGTAGGAGATGGAGGAGGAGAGACTGGAGCTTGACCAGGCTTCATAATTTGCCTGGTCCACTTGGAAAAGATTCCAATGTGAATCCTTTTCTCAGGAGGAATGGCACTCCCTTTGACTTGTAGATGCTTGAGTAATGTTGAAAGAGAAATTGGCTCATTATTCTCATATAAGCATTCTTTTTATGGGCATACATATGCCCAATCATCTTCAGAAGGCATCTCCCCCAATTTATCTTCTTCTTGAGGACCAGAACTCCCATTATTTGCAGCTGCTGCTTTGGTATAGCATCTTGAGCAGAGATTTTGCAGAGCAGCCCTTTTACCACAATGTCAGCAAGAAATTTGAATTCTTCTCCCAAATCAATCTTCTTGAGATTGATTGCTTTCTTTTTTCTGAACTACATAATCTCTAATTCTTTCTTAATCTCTTCACCTGTCAGCTCATCAGAGTCACTCCCAGTTGGAAGATCAAAAGTCTGACTCAGCATCTCCTCTGTGATGTGAATGTCTGTCGTAGAAACTTTCCCATTAAGGGAGCCATCTTCTCTTATCTGTACAGACTCCTTAAGCTCTGTCAGTTCAATATCAAGTATCTTGCTCCTAGTGGATATTAGTTTGGTTAGCCCAGCATCCTGAAATACGCCAAGAATGGCTCTAAAGCTGTCAGCCGCTGTGATGAAGGAGTCAATATCCACATCGAACCCAGAGTTAATATTAGGAGGGGTCATTGATTGGATGTACCTGTAAAGAAGGAGAAAACAAGAGAGAGAGAGAGAGAGAGAGAGAGAGATGCACAGAAAAATTGGAGGACAAGAAGGCAAGAAAGTAAGAAAACATGAAGAGAGAAATTTGAAAGCGTAATGTTTCGACGCAGTAATTTCTTAAAAACAGATGAATTGCCGCAACTTAGGGTTTAGGTCAACGCACCGTCGATAATACTTATTATTTGGCGCACAAAGCTATGTCGAGATTGCATCTAGAGGCAATTCTACGCGCACTGATATATCGATGTTGTGTCAACTAGTAATCGACGTAGCTTCGAGACTATTCAGAGACCCTGAGTCGATGTAGTCCTGTCGACATAACTTCACATTTAATTAGTGATCGATAAGCCGATGTATTTGTCGTTATGAACTCGACGTTACATCGAGATCTATTTGAATTGTCTGCTCTGAGTGCTTTCTTGCCGCTGGCATCGAGTAGCAGTCGATGGTACGTCGACTTCTATTTGACGCACCTCTGAATGAACAGAACTATTTTCTTAGGAATTTCTTATTATTTTTATCAGCAATTATTTGTATTGAAAATAGATTGTAATATAATTTTAATGTCCATTAGGAAAGGTTCAAGGAAGAAATTACTCCCTTGAATAAGTCTTGTTCCTTAATAAAAAACTATATCTTTCTTCCCACTCCATTTTCTCCAGAGTGGGACCCTACCTCAGCCTACACAGGTAATTCAAACATTAGAAGGAACCCATGTACCTTGGGCCTTTGATTTTACCATTATATAGTTGAATGAAAGAATAGAAGGGTCTTTCATGATACCATTTGGGATGATAGGGAATGGATTTCCCAAACCTCTTATCTTGATACTTAAAATAAGTATAAAATGTATCAAAATATAACAAATCAGCAAAATATTTTATTATCCTAGGTTTTGCCTTAACCTTTTGGTTGTAGTTTTTTGACTCCTCTATATTATTCTTACCTAGGGGTCTTTCTTTCCTATTCAAATTTACTTGATTAGGTTTGTTTATCCTATCTGGATGGTTGTTATCCTTAACCTTGAATGATGCACTCTTCTCACTTGATTTGCACTCACTAGATCTAACAAATGACACTGGATTTTTCTAGGCAGGTTTCTTAGGTGCTTCAGTGCTTATGGAGGGCTCTGCTCCTAAACCTATGTGATAAATCTCATAGAAAGATTTTCTGTGATGTCTTTGAGCTTCTGACTCCTCCCATTGAGTGAGTCCTCAAAGGCCTTTGCCTTTGCTAGCTCTTCTTTTAAATTTGTATTTTCTTCTCTAAGTTTAATTAATTCTATCTCTTTATCATTGATTTCATTTGTTTGTTATTGATTTATTAGATGCATTTCATCTTTCATAAGGTTCTCTAGTTCAGTTCTAGCTATGTCTAATTAATTTTCTACCCAAAGATGTTCAATGCAGAAATCTTTAAAACATGATTTGAAATCATCAGAGCTAAAGTCAAACTCATCAAAAACTGATACCTACTCTGTTGGAACATGGTCTTTCGCATCTCCTAGGTTTGAGAATAATAAAATCTATGTGTATTTGTGTTGAAATTATTGAAGTGAAGTGGAGGTGACCGGGCGGTCTGATTTTGGGTGACCGCAGAGATCACGCGGTCTGTGTTAGTGATCTGCTGGTCTGGCTCTATCGGTCTATTCTGGCGGTCTGCTGGTTGGCCAGTCTGTTCTTGATTGTTGCGATCTATTCCTGAGTTATTCTGCTTGATTGGCCTGTCTTCTTTGTTGGAATATCGGGCAGTCTGTTCTTATGTAACCGCCTGACTGGGCGGCTTGTGCTGGCGATCTGGCGACTTGTCTGAAGTCGGCCAGATGGTTCTTGGTTTGCTCCTGGTGATCAAAGGAAGGAGCATTCTTGTGCCCGCGTGGTTTGTGCGCGGTCTCGTGTTCGCGCGACTTGTGTGCGATCCATCTGCTGATCTGCGGTCTTGGACAGAAGGTTGTCCAAGCGGTCTGATCGCGCGGTCTTCTTTGTGAGACCGCTGGCGATCTGACGGGTGGTGATTGTATCTCTCCTGTGCGGTGACGGCATCCGTCTACCCGCCTATAAATAGGGGTGCATGGCCCATCATTCTTACCGAGAAATGTAAGAACTAGAGCCTGTGTTAATTTGTGCGGTCTCAACTTTGAGGTCGGGCGGTCTCGGAAGCGAGTTGACTGTTTGTTGTGTTCGCAGGTTTGCGGTCAGCAGGTTGCGGTCTCCTTCCTTGGTGATTCCCAGCGGCTTGAATAAACAGTTCGGTAGTGGTCTGTCTGCGAACTGGTTTATGGTGTTCTTGTGCTATTCGCATCGAGCTCAGCGATCAGGCGACCTTCAGGGGTTAGGCGATCTGAGTTGCTGTCTGGCGATAGCTTATGTTCTTTGTTCAATTAATAAACTCTAGTTCGTGCGGTCTAAGGTGGTGATCTTGCAGTATAGGCGGCTTGTCTATTTTCTGTTCGCGCGGTCTGAGGTTAAGTCGGGCGATCTCTGGAGTCGAGCGGTCTGTGCGGTCTCTGCTTGTCAAGCCGCCAGTTTTGCCTTTTTTGGTGTTTTGTTCTTCTCTCCTTCGCGATTCTTATGAATCATGTCTCACCATGTATACCTCGCACTGTAAATCAAGTTTGTAATTCAATAAAGTCTTTTGTGTTGCTGTGTGGCATTGTGGTTGTTTGGCTATAACTCAGTTGATGCAACTCCTGCTTACTCCTAAACGATTCAAATCAAAAATTTTAACATGGTATCAGAGACAGGTTGTTGGAGTGGATAAGCAGTGATCAACTTGAGTTGCCATCGTCTTTGTGAAGAAGAGACCACATAGTTTGCCATGGAAGGTGGATACGCAAGAGGGCTTGGTATTGAACTCCTCACATCGACTAACTATAAGAAATGGAGGTCATGTATGGAGAGCTACTTACATGGCGAGGATCTATGGGAGATAGTTAGAGGAGAAGACACACAAGAGGTGTTTCTAGCAGGAGATAATATGGCAGAGGTGAGACTTTGGAGGAGGACTAATGCTAAGGCAGAGTTCACACTCAAGAGGGCTATCTCACCAGAGCTGTTTGATCACATCATTGGATGTAAATCTGCTGCTGAGATTTGGACGTCTTTGGACGGGTTGTTTAATAAGAAGAAAGTAGCTCAGCTACAGTTTCTTGAAAATGAGTTGGCAAAAGCCTCTCAAGGTGATCTTTCTATTTCTACCTTCTTTCTCAAGATGAAGAACCTCATAGCAGAGATTTCTGCATTGGACCCTGATGAGCCCATCTCGAAGGCAAAACTGAAGAGGCATATCATCATCCGCGGGCTGCGGAAGGAGTATCTTGACTTTGTGACTTCAGTTCAGGGTTGGGCAAATTAACCATCTCTGTTGGAGCTGGAAAACTTACTTGCTTCGCAGGAAAGTTTGGCAAGACATATGGCGGGGACTTCTATCTTTGGGGGAGATAGTGAGGTGTTGTTCTCTGGAAAGAAGAAGAAGAAGTGGGAGAAGAAGAAGCCAGGTCAGGATGGACGCTCTACTTCAGGTCACCAGGATAGAGGTTATACTTCTAAGTCTGATGGGAAGAAGAAGGGAGAGGGACCAAGGTGCTTCAGGTGTAATAAGACCGGCCACTTCAAGAAGGATTGTCGGGTTAATCTTCAGTCGAGACATGTATAGGAGAAGGAGAAGCCAAAGTCTGATGAAGCTGGATGGGGAGGACCCTTTGCGGCTAATATGCCGGTTATCACGTTCTGTTTGGCCCAATAGAAGTGAAGTTTCTTAAAACTCAACCGGAGATAAAGGGAGACATTATCCATGTTGGAAAGCGGGTGAAGGACTTGTTTATTTTGTCGGCAAGTACCTATGTTGATAAGATGAAGACCAATGATAGCGCGGCTATTTGGCATGAAAGGTTGGGGCATGTAGGTATGGACAAATTGAACGCTATGGCGGTAGGGGGCCTTGTCAAGGGCTTGCCTAGCTTGTCCTCCTATGGAAACGGTCATGTTTGTGCGGGATGTCAGTTTGGTAAGTCTCATCAACTTCCATTTGATAAATCGCAAACAAGATGCAAAGCATCATTGGAGTGCATTCACGGTGATTTGATGGGACCGGCTGCCACCCCAAGCCTTGGAGGCAACAGATATATGTTGGTGTTGATTGACGATTACACCAGATATGTCTGGGTGTATTTTTTGAAAGAGAAGTCGGAAGCTTTTGCGAGGTTTGTGGAGTTCAAGGAGCTGGTTGAAGGTCGGTTAGTCCTGTGGGTGAAAAAATTGAGAACAGACAATGATGAGGAGTTCACCTCTGGTGAGTTCTCAAGTTTTTGCAGGAAACACGACGTTCGGAGAGAGCTCACTTGTTCCCATACTCCACAGCAAAATGGCGTTGCAGAACGAAAGATCCGTCATCTGATGGAAACTTGCAAATGTTGGCTTCATGCCAAGAGTATCCCAAAGTCCTTCTGGGCGGAGGGAATGTCTTGTGTGGCTTACGTCATCAACAGGATGCCTCTAAGTCCTATCAACATGAAGACCCCTCACGAACTAATGTTCAAGGAGAAACCAAGTGTTGCACACCTTTGGGTGTTCGGGTCAACCTGTTATGTGCATATTCCTGATGCTCTTCGGACAAAGCTAGATGCGATAGCAAGGAAGCTAGTCTTTGTTGGATATGATGAGCGGAAGAAGGGATGGAGATGCATGGATCCTGAAACTCGAAGATCTTTTGTATCTCGGGATGTGGTGTTCGATGAGGTGACTTGCTACAAGGGGATTTTAGGAGTTGAACTACCGGAGAGCAGGGTTGATGAAGAAAGGAAGGTTGTGGAAAATCTTGAAGTGGATTTGCCTGTTTCACCAGGAGCTCCTGTTGTGTCAAGCTCAGAGATGGAGGCTTTAGGTTCTGGAAGCAGGGGGAGCGATGCTCCAAGTTCATCTGGAAGAGGAGCTAGCACAGAAGAAGCAGCTGAGGAGGTGGCTAGTCAGGTTCAACCTCTTAGGAGGTCGAAAAGGACTATTAAGCCACCGGAACGATACACAGGAGGAAACATGGTGAGCTTTGTCTCATGTTTCTTTGCTGGTCCCTTGGATGAGAGGGAGCCATCGAGCTTTGAGAAAGCCAAAGGCGTGAAGCAGTGGGACATTGCTATGCAAGAGGAGATGGATGCTCTCAAGAAGAATGAGACTTGGTCTCTAGTGCCCAGGCCCAAGGGCATTACCCCTGTGACATGCAAATAGGTTTATAAGCTCAAGAAGAAAGCTGACGGCACAATCGAGCGATACAAGGCTCGCCTTGTGGCTCGTGGGTTCTCACAGCAGTATGGTGAAGATTATGATGAGACGTTTAGTCCAGTGGCAAAGATGACTTCGGTCCGATTTGTTATTGCTTTAGCGGCTTCAAGTGGATGGGAGATTTGGCAGCCCGATGTGAAGAATGCTTTCTTATACGGAGAGATTGACAAGGATATCTTCATGATCCAGCCGCCGGGCTTCATCTCGGAGGAGTGTCCGGACTACGTCTGCAAACTGAAGAAAGCCCTGTATGGTTTGAAGCAAGCGCCTCGGGCGTGGTATGGAAAGATCGCAGAGTATCTTCTATTCTGTGGGTTCTTTGCTTCAGACTTTGATTTTAGCCTATTTGTCAAGAAGGAGGGGGCGCTTTGGGTTATTGTTCTGCTGTATGTGGATGACATAATTGTCACCGGGAACTCAAAGGAGGCAGTAGAGAGGCTGCGAGCTGAGCTTGCTATCAGGTTTGACATGAAGGATCTGGGTGAGCTTCACCATTTCCTTGGACTCGAGGTCCAGAGGCAGGAGAGCGGAGTGCTCGTTTCTCAAGCTGGATATGCAGAGCTGATCGTTTAACGATTTGGCATGGAGTAAAGGAAGAGCAGCTCTATACCTCTGGAACAGCATCATGAACTTCAGAAGGATGAGGGAAGAGTTCTATCTGACCCGTTGGTGTTCCGAGCTCTGGTTGGGAGCTTGATTTACTTGACCATCATGAGGCCAGATATTGCTTATGCAGCTGGCAAAGTGAGTCGGTACATGGCGGAGCCACGGAGGCCCCATCTTCTAGCTGCAAAAGGAATTTTGAAGTATGTGAAGTCGACCTCTGATTTGGGCCTCCTATATAGGAGAGGGTCAAGCTTGGAGTTGCTTGGATACATGGATCCTGATTATGGGGGAGACGTGGATAATCGGAGATCAACGTCCGGTTTTGTCTTTATGATGGGCCCCACAGCTATTTCTTGGTGCAGCAAAAAGCTGGACTCGGTGTCTGTATCTACCACAGAAGCGGAATACAAGGCTTCGTCCTTGGCAGCTCAGGAAGCCGTTTGGCTCAGGAGGTTGGTGGAGGACGTTCATGAGGAGGTTCAAGGTCCCACTATGCTACGCGGGGACAATGAGAGTGCTCTCAAGCTGGTTAATAATCCAGTCTGTCAGGCGAGGACCAAACATATTGAGATTGAGCACCATTTCATTCGTGAAAAGGTGTTGGGAGGATCTCTTATGGTCGAGCATGTTCGGAGGGCGGACAATGTTGCAAACATCTTCACAAAGCCGCTAGCGAAGGGACCGTTTACTTGGTTGCGGAGTTTACTCGGGCTAGTTTCCACTTCCCACTTCAAGGGGGAGTGTTGAAATTATTGAAGTGAAGTGGAGGTGACCAGGCGGTCTGATTTTGGGTGACCGCAGAGATCGCGCGGTCTGTGTTAGTGATCTGCCGGTCTTGCTCTGCCAGTTTGTTCTGGCGGTCTGCTGGTTGGCCGGTCTGTTCTTGATTGCTGCGGTCTGTTCCTGAGTTGTTCTGCTTGATTGGCCTATCTTCTTTGTTGGAAGACCGGGCGGTCTATTCTTATGTAACCGCCTGACCGGGAGGCTTGTGCTGGCGATCTGGCAACTTGTCTGAAGTCGGCCAGATGGTTCTTGGTTTGCTCCTGGTGATCTTAGGAAGGAGCGTTCTTGTGCCAGCGCGGTTTTTGCGCGGTCTCGTGTTCGCGCGACTTGTGTGCGATCTGTCTGCTGATCTGCGGTGTTGGACGGAATGTTGTCCAAGCGGTCTGATCGCGCGGTCTTCTTTGTGACACCGCTGGCGATCTGATGGGTGGTGATTGTATCTCTCCTGTGCGGTGACGACATCCGTCTACCTGCCTATAAATAAGGGTGTGTTGGAACCTCAGTTTTTGATTTGAGTTAGGATCCATCCCTTTGGTCATAGACCATTTAATTACTCAGACCAAATCTCATTAAGATAAGAAAGCTGATAAATATAATATATATAAAACATACTAAGAAATTTATATATACTTTTGGCTGAGAGAAATAAAGAGAAGGAATTAAAATTTATATATATTCTCTGCGATCGACAAATGTCGATCGGTGCTCGACGAAAGCCAGCCAGCGTTCGACAGTTTTGTTGCCAGCGCTCGACGAAAGCCAGCCAGCGTTCGACAGTTTTGTTGCCAGCGCTCGACAAATCTCTATCAGAACAGCGGTGGACAAATTCCAGTCAGAATAGATCTCAGCAGCTAAGCATTCTCTAAACGACGCTCGACGAATCCAGAAGAGCTCGACAAATGTGTTATCAGCAATACTTTTATTATTGTTATTATACAGCTGGACTAACATTAATATATTCATGCTTTTCTGATATAGCCGTTGCAGGCAATAAAGATTATAGCCGTTTTCAGAAGAGTAAGAGACGGAAAACTTATCTTCCCAAGGAATCTAATTAAAGAGACTTTATCTCTTTCCTTTTTCCTGGGCAAGAATTCAAATACCTTCTCCAGATTATATATAGAGCAGAAAATATGAGATAGATAAAAAACAATAGACAGACATATACAACGGAGATACAACACTACAAGAAACCTCTCTTTTTGCCTAACATCTTCTTGCAGATCATACACATCCTGAGACAAAAATCACAATCATTTGCTTAGGATCATCACTGCATAAGAAGAGGTGCTTGTTCAATCAAGAGAAGGAGCCTCCAGAACTGTCACCAAGCTCTATCAGACAGGGGGATTCTTCTTCAACATCATAATCAGATCCTTTCAACACCATATCAGGATCTTCAAGAGTCTTCCTATACAGAGAAGAACATTATATTTTTCCCTTTCCCTTTCTCCCATCTTGTACAGGGTTATTACTCCCTTCAAAAGTGAACTCTCGGTGACAGGTTACCTTAGCAAAAACCTGACTGTGGTGAATTGGGCACCTGATCAAACCTCCATTGTTGTAAGGGCACCTGATCAAAAATCCTAGTGGATTCCTACCAAGGGTGGTAGAAGAGTAGACTACCCAGATTTGGGGAACGACTATATTTCTTTGTGTCACCTGGAATGCTTCTTGTTTATGCTTTATTTTATTTCCTGTGCTGTGTTATTTATGCACTCTAGCTGTTTGTGTTTATTACTCAGCAAACACTTATATATTTATATACCATTATTTTGAAACTAAAACTTAAGCAAGAGCTTTAAACTTATAAGAAGAACTAAACTCACTTTCAATTGGTATCAGAGGAGGTTGATTTTTCACACAGGCTAACACCTGAAATCACAAAGATCACTTAGTTCTTATTTTGTTTCAAAAGGGTTTTTCAAATGGCACAAGCAAATTTTCTATCTTCAGATCCACAAGTTGAAACTGCCTTATCTAACATCATTTTTGATGCAGCACCATCAGTTACTCTAACTGAAGAAGAAGAAAAAGAAGAACAAAAAGCCACAGCTTTCTGCATGTTGGCTATATATGGCTCAGATTACAAATCTGATGCAGAATCTGAATCTGATGAAGAACTTGATAAAGGAAAGGTAAAAGAGGTAACAACATTTCCTATTATTACCTCTGATTTTACATCTGTTTTCAACTCACCATCTACAGATTTGATAATTTCTGAAAACAGATTCAGTAAAAAGCTAATAATAAACAAATTAATTTCTGTTGAAATTAAAGAAGATTTTAAAATAACAGCAGAACAATTTGTTTACTTAAAAAACAAGTTCATTAAAGCTGAAAACTTCAAACAGAATTTTAAAGAAAAAGGAATTATGTCTGTTCAGCAACATAAAAGAAAATTTTCAAATTTATATTTCAATGAAATAAAAAGGCTACACATATTTCAAAATACTAAACCTTTCAACTTTAATAAAAACTCCTTACTTAATTATTAATAAGTTTTTCACCATTAAACTCCATCCCTAAATTAAACAGCTAAACATAAAATTCATTTAAATGTTTATATCATTAAAAGCAATGTCAGAAAACTTCACAGTCTTATAGATTTCTCTGAAAACCATGTTGAGCATTCTACTGTAGTTACATTAATCAGAAATGGTTATGTGACTGAGTGTGAGTCTCTTCTGATTTAAGGGATTCTTTAAGAAGGAAGGTATCAGACAAAGTTTTTCTAACTTCAACATTCAAATGAAATCCATTAAAGGTTGCTGAAATTGAAAATTTTAAATCAAAATTTAGGAAAGTAAAGGTGCAAAAATAACCTTACAAAGAATAAAAATTGCTAAAAGCCAAGTGAGAGAGAAAAGGAGAATATATAAATTAAAACTGTCTGCATCCTAAACCAAATAGGGGGAGAGTACCAGGCCACTAGTTTTAATTTGATTTAGGATCCCAAATCAAATAGGGGAAGATTGTTGGAACCTTAGTTTTTGATTTGAGTTAGGATCCATCCCTTTGGTCATAGACCATTTAATTACTCAGACCAAATCTCATTAAGATAAGAAAGCTGATAAAAATAATATATATAAAACATACTAAGAAATTTATATATACTTTTGGCTGAGAGAAATAAAGAGAAGGAATTAAAATTTATATATATTCTCTGCGATCGACAAATGTCGATCGGTGCTCGACGAAAGCCAGCCAGCGTTCGACAGTTTTGTTGCCAGCGCTCGACGAAAGCCAGCCAGCATTCGACAGTTTTGTTGCCAGCGCTCGACAAATCTCTATCAGAACAGCGGTCGACAAATTCCAGTCAGGATAGATCTCAGCGGCTAAGCATTCTCTAAACGGCGCTCGACGAATCCAGAAGAGCTCGACAAATGTGTTATCAGCAATACTTTTATTATTATTATTATACAGCTGGACTAACATTAATATATTCATGCTTTTCTGATATAGCCGTTGCAGGCAATAAAGATTATAGCCGTTTTCAGAAGAGTAAGAGACGGAAAACTTATCTTCCCAAGGAATCTAATTAAAGAAACTTTATCTCTTTCCTTTTTCCTGGGCAAGAATTCAAATACCTTCTCCAGATTATATATAGAGCAGAAAATATGAGATAGATAAAAAAAATAGACAGGCATATACAATGGAGATACAACACTACAAGAAACCTCTCTTTTTGCCTAACATTTTCTTGCAGATCATACACATCCTGAGACAACAATCACAATCATTTGCTCAGGATCATCACTGCATAAGAAGAGGTGCTTGTTCAATCAAGAGAAGGAGCCTCCAGAACTGTCACCAAGCTCTATCAGACAGGGGGAGTCTTCTTCAACATCATAATCAGATCCTTTCAACACCATATCAGGATCTTCAAGAGTCTTCCTATACAGAGAAGAACATTATATTTTTCCCTTTCCCTTTCTCCCATCTTGTACAGGGTTATTACTCCCTTCAAAAGTGAACTCTCGGTGATAGGTCACCTTAGCAAAAACCTGACTGTGGTGAATTGGGCACCTGATCAAACCTCCATTGGTGTAAGGGCACCTGATCAAAAATCCTAGTGGATTCCTACCAAGGGTGGTAGAAGAGTAGACTACCCAGATTTGGGGAACTACTATATTTCTTTGTGTCACCTGGAATGCTTCTTGTTTATGCTTTATTTTATTTCCTGTGCTGTGTTATTTATGCACTCTAGCTGTTTGTGTTTATTACTCAGCAAACACTTATATATTTATATACCATTATTTTGAAACTAAAACTTAAGCAAGAGCTTTAAACTTATAATAAGAACTAAACTCACTTTCAGGGTGCATGGCCCGTCATTCTTAACGAGAACTGTAAGGACTAGAGCCTAGGTTAATTCGTGCTGTATCAACTTTGAGGTCGGGCGGTCTCGGAAGCGAGTTGACTATTTGTTGTGTTCACAGGTTTGCGGTCAGCAGGTTGCGGTCTCCTTCCTTGGTGATTCCCAGCGGCTTGAATAAATAGTTCGGCAGCGGTCTGTCTGCGAACTGGTTTATGGTGTTCTTGTGCTGTTCGCATCGAGCTCAGCGATCAGGCGACCTTCAGCGGTAAGGCGATCTGAGTTGCCGTCTGGCGACAGCTTTTATTCTTCGTTCAATTCAATAAGCTCCAGTTCGTGCGGTCTGAGGTGGCGATCTTGTAGTACAGGCAGCCTGTCTATTTTCTGTTCGCGTGGTCTCAGGTCAAGTCGAGCAATCTCTGGAGTCGAGCGGTCTGTGCGGTGTTTGCTTGTCAAGCCGCCAGTTTTGCCTTTTTTGGTGTTTTGTTCTTCTCTCCTTCGTGATTCTTATGAATCATGTCTCGCCATGTATACCTTGCACTGTAAATGAAGTTTGTGATTCAATAATGTCTTTTGTGTTGCTGTGTGGCATTGTGGTTGTTTAGCTATAACTCAGTTGATGCAACTCCTGCTTACTCCTAAGCGATTCAAATCAAAAATTTTAACAATTTGATCTTGTGTGTTTAAGTGTGCAGGAAAACAAAGTCCACATGACTCAAGGATTACATAAGAAGGTTGCCCCCAAAGTTGAGCCATCAAATCCAAATCTCCTACTAGCGCTGGGAGTAGTCCTAGCGCAGGCGCTAACTGTCGTTCGACGAACTGTTAGCGGCGCTCGACAAAATGCTCTTAGCTGTCGTTTGATGAACTGTTAGCGGCGCTCGACGAAATGCTCATAACTGCGTTCAATGAAAATTCGATCGACGAACTCTTAGCTGCGTTCGACGAAATTTCGATCGACGAAATGTTTTCTTAAGCGCAAATGCCGGGAGTACTTATAAAAGGAGATAGCTCTAGGCGGTATCTGATAGCGCAGGCGATAGCGAGGAGCTTAGTAGGCAAGAGAGAAAAGTTTCCTCCGATTGAAGATTTTGCCGCGCAGAATATGTCCTAATATGGGATAGCGCCGGCGGTACCACTAGCGCTGAGACTATAAAAAGGACCCCTTGGCTCCGTCTTCCTAATCCTCTTAAGATCCAAAAATTCTAGAGCTTCGTGCCACAACATAGAGAGGAAGGTTCAGAGAGATACTCCCACAAATCCATAAAAGCTTAAGGAGATCTGTGGAGAAGATTTCAACACGCATCATCATCGTGACAAAAGACCGCATCGACTACGATCATACTCTGCGTCTTCATCTACTTCTCCAAGAGATCCACATAGAGGGAGTTTTTATATTATTGTCTTTGTATTTCACATCTTTTCTTTTGAATCGTGTAGTAAATTCGCCTCGTGTTGGCGACTAGGTCTGGGTAGGACTTAGGGCTGAAATTCCCCTCGTGTTGGCGACTAGGTCTCGGGTGTAGGTATAGGGGGTGCTCGAGGCCATATCCAGGGAAGGGTTGGCTAGAGCGGCTTGAGGCCGTATCCGGGGAAGGATCGGCTAAAGCCAACCGGTTCGTGGGGATACGAGTCAGTATAGAAAACAAAAAGAGTCTTTTCATATTTCGCTTTGATTTCTAGCGTCATTGAAATCAAAATTTTGTAATCAATTTTATTAATAATAATCATGTCTCTCTTTGTGTAATAAAATTGATTTGTTCTTAATTTCTCTAAATTGTTTATAATCCTCTCCTTTATTATAAAACAATTTAGATCTCTAAACAAAATCACTATTTTGATTTCTTATCATAAGCAAGTATTTCAAAATATAATATAAGTTTTTAAAACCCGTATTCACCCCCCCCCCTCTAAAGACTCCTACCGATCCAACAAGTGGTATCAGAGGCAGGTTATTCCAATCGGCTTAACAACCGGGGATAATGGCATCTCATGATCTCGCTTCTATTGGTGGGGAAAAATTTTATGAAGAAGAAAAATCTCTTGCACCACCTTTATTCGAAGGAAGAAATTATAAAGGGTGGAAATTATTAATGGAAAGGTTTATGAAAACATTAGATATCAACGCTTGGGATATAGCAATAACAAGACCAGCGGACGAATCAAATAAACAAGAGCGTCACCTAAATGCAAAAGCTATGCATTATATTTTTTGTTCTTTATCTCAAGATATTTTCAAATTAATATATTGTTTCTCTAGTGCATACAAAGTATGGAAATTTCTTGAAGAAATGTATGATTCTCCTTCTACAGGTGTGGAACAATCGCAAGAACCGGAGAATATGCAAGCTTGCACAAGTCTTCAAAAATGCTCCTCTCATGACGGATCCATGAAGTGCACATCAAGTGAAAGAGAAGAAGAAATACTATCTTCGGAAGAGGAGTGCCAAAAAGATGTCAATGAAACGATATGCTCAAATCGTGCCTCTCCCAAAAGCAATGTAAGGAAATCAAATCCCATTTTCTGTACTTCTATTTCTACATTACAAATGCTTCAAACTACAAAGCGCAAAATTAAGAAATTAAAAAATGCTAATAAACATTTGCGCTTAGAAAATAAAAATTTAAAGGCAAAAATTAATGAAGAATCAAATTCTAATTTATCTAGTTCTACACATGGCTCCTTAGTTGAAAACACCACAACTTGTGTAGAATATAATGAATTAAAAGAAAAGCACAAGAAACTTGAAAAGGATTTTATTTTAGTAAAATAACAAAATGAAAAATTATGTTTAGAAAATTCATCTTTGATAAATGATTGTGCTAAGTGCAAAGACTATAAAATTGAAATTAAAGAGATGGATGAGACATTTGATGAATATAGAAATGAATATCAAAACCATATTGATTCAATTGTTTCTACTCATAAAAATAGCACAATTGCTTATAATAAAGCTAGACATAATTTAAAAATCAAGAATGATGAATTAAAATCAAAAATCAACTTGCTTATGAAAATTGTAAATACAAATTCACAATATCAAACTATATCTAAAAACAAGTTGAATATGAATATGAACATCTTACCTAAGTTTAAAAATGGGAGTAAGGAACATGAAGGATTTGTAAATCAAAATCAAAATCACCATAATTTACAAAATCATGTTTCTCCCAACCTAAAATTAAATGCAAACAAATTTCCTTCAAATTATAAATTCAAAAACCTTTTTGATCCAAATGTTCAAGTAAATGATTATGGAAATTTGAAAACTAAAAATAATGTTAAACCAAGATTTGAATGGAGACCCAAAGTTAAAGATGAAACACAAACTCCACTCAAAAGGGCTCATTCACTTCCATCTCCTCAAAAGCAAACACGATGTATTTGGGTACCCAAAGGAACCGTCACACTCGGTCCTCTTTGGATACCTAAATCTCTCATTCATTAGTATCCAATCATTTGCATGAGTAGAAATCAATTAAAAATAATATATCAATTCTCTACTTCATGATGTGCTTAATTTCCTTTTTGTTTTTTGTTTTTATTTTTGTTGAACCATCATGATATGATCACTTTATATGACTTGTGATATGACTTTCTCATATTAAACCAAAATTCATAAATAAATCAAATTGAATAAAATTGAATAAAAAGTCATGTCATTTTTCAAGTGATCTACTTATCCTTTTTATTTCTATCCTTCTAAATCTATTTCCTAAAAGTCTTATAAAATTTGAAAAACTAAATTTGTTATATAATATTATTAAGACTAAATGAAATAAGTGTCAAAATGGATTTAAAAGGTGTATTTTAGGGGTATCAGGCTAAATTTATATAATGCGCAAGTTTTGCTTAGGTAGCTAATATATTTGTGTCATTTTCAATTACCCATAGTATGTTTAAATCAGAATTGAAAAATTGCATGAATATTATTTCACTTATTTATGATCATTTCACTCATACATATGTTGTGCAAAACTCAAGAATTAAGGTCTAACTAGTATGGAGCTTTAATGAATATGAAATCCATGTACTAAAATTTTAACTTCCGCAACTTTTTGCGATTTCTTCTCGTCCCATCACTTCATTAGACAGGCCTTACATTGCACAAACATAATTAAGAAAAATCAGAAGCAAAATCAAAGAAATTCTAGGTTATATGATTAAAATAAGTACTCTCTGTGAGCTAAAGCAGGCGCTAGGACCTAACGCTGGCACTAGCTCGAGTCTCCAATTTTCTGAAATTTTAAAATTCTGAAAAAATCAATAAAAATATATTATTTTATATGTACTACTCATTTTTGCAATTCTGCCTGTACTTGTTTTTGAAAAAATTAAAATACAAAATTAAAAAAGCCAAATTACAAAAAAAATATTTTGGTTTGTCCTTGAATATTTGTTTGAATTCTATTCCTATATGCAAAAATCAAATACAAAAATATAAAACAAAAAAGAGTATCAAAAAATATTATTTTTAACTTAACTTTTCTATTTACATGTATCTTGCAAAAGGGTGATTTGGGCTATCATCCCATCATATCACCTAGTACCGGGCGAACCTCTCACAAGGTAGTCCTCGGGAAGTCCAAGATCAATATTATGAGTTCAAACTTTAAATTATCAAAAATACTGTATGGACATCATTGAGAAAATCAAGCATGATTTAATGTATTAATTAGAACTTCTATAATGTTGCAATTTTTCTTTTCAAACTACTTTGAACATTGCTTTCATCATGCTTTGATATATCTATTAATATGTGCATCAATTATATTGAAATAGTTGTGTATAACTAAGCTTATCATGCCTCTAAGTATGAGTAAATGTTTTATGTTTGATAATGATCGCTATTCACTCATTTATTTTGGCATTGTCTACTTATGTGTTTAATCTAAGAATGCTTGTGTATGTTTTGCATTAGTACAATGAAATAAAATTGCATAAGTATCTTACCTACACTACTTTTATTTGCACTTTTAAAAGTCAAGAAAAGTGGTTATGTTTTCATAAATTCTATTGGTTTGCAAAACAAGTGTATTCGGAGAACTTTGTACAAAACAAAAATCATAAAATAAAGTGACAAAGATAACTCCACCAAGCACTACTTGAACCTCCTGATAAGTCTTAATAAGCGTTGTGAGGTTGAGCACCTTGGAAAGAATAGTAAAGTATCTTGTGCAAACCATATCTTTTTTTCAAAATAAAAACCACTTACTCTTAAGTACATCGGCTCACTAGTTTCAATATTAAAATAAAATATGTGATCCCCCAAGCACTACTTTGCACCCTGATAAGACTTAATGAGCATTGTGTGTGCAAAGCACCTTGGTAGTTGTACATTTTTTTGTGCATTGAAGTTTGTGGAAGTAAAATTATTTGTGTTTTATTGTGCTCTTACTTTACATATTTCTTGTATTTTTTAGTAAAACATTTGTCTACTCTACTCAAAAATACACTTATGTGCACATCATTATCTTCCATAACACTTCTTCTCATGAGTATTGGATCCTAATGCTAAAATTCTATAATACTCTTTATATATAAATGCACTAGATAACCTAGCATTCTTTCTACAATGTTTTGTATGTTTTTGAATTGTGAATTAAAGTAACATTGTAGTAATCTCTTTTTGATAACATTAATTCATGCTTGGTTACTTTATTGTCAAACTTAAATATTTTAATTGAAAAATGATTTACAAAAACATCTTCTTTTTGAAATTTAACTCATAAATCTTTTTATGGATCATCATTGATTATAATAAGATGTTTCTTGTATTTCTATAAGTCTTCTGCATCATAACCATATAATTGTTTTACCTTCCGCTTTCATGCTTTTTTAAAGTCTTTTATTTTGTGTGCATCATCACTTGAATCTTCAAATTCCTTTCTTGCAATAAGTCGTAGACTTGCTTGGTAAACTTTATGTTGGTTGCTTTTAACATGAATTTTTTTTTTCTATAAAACTCTGATTTATTTCTATGAAAATATTATTATGCTAAAAACTCCGATTCATTAATGGATTTCAATATAGCTATGTGAGTGCTTTCATAAATTCAAATAAAAATATAAATCCATAGGCTATGTCATTAGATTTAAAACGCTTAAATTTTTCCAATAATTATTATCCATGACTTCATATCTCACCATAGCGGGGGCGTAGGGTTGTAGACATTAGATAACCTTATCTCTAGTCATGTCTTGTCCTTAATCGGGGAGGGTTCGAATGGGGCCTTGCGAGGCACTGGGGGGAAAGAGTGCTAGGTTGAGTTGTGTCTAGTGTTTGCATATGAGACTAACACCCCAACCTACGACATGTTTGCAGCTCCTCATGCCCATCCGTCACTTAGTACGGGGCTAGGGTGTAGACATATTGTCTGGGTAGTTTAGTTACTTGGAAATCATTACATTTTTTTATGCTTAAAACTCTTGTATAAAAAGGGGATGAACCAACATAATAATACTTGAAAATGTTATATTAAGCAAAAAACTCTGATCTATCTCTATAAAAATTATTCTACAACTCCTTATCATTTCCTTCTCTCTAAAAGCTCGATCATGCCTTTATCTTATTATCAAAAAATTTGTGTTTTGCTTCCTTACCCACTTTTGCTAATAACCAAAGGGGGAGAGCTAACATGATAAATATAATCCGCTATCAAAAAAGAAAACTAACATGATTAATTAAAATGATAGCTTACATATTAGGGGAGAATTCACTTAGGGGGAGCATGTATTTACGGAGAGCAATTCTAAATGCTAAAATCGATAATTATCCTACGTCATCACTCTCACACACACACAAGTAAGTTTCATCATGCTTATTTATTAATGCTCTGATTTATCATTAATGGTTTTGTTATTATCAAAAGGGGGAGTTTGTTGGAACATGGTCTTCCGCATTTCCTAGGTTTGAGAATAACAAAACCTATGTGTATTTGATCTTGTGTGTTTAAGTGTGCAGGAAAAAAAAAGTCCACATGACTCAAGGATTACATAAAAAGGTTGCCCCCAAAGTTGAGCCATCAAATCCAAATCTCCTACTAGCACTGGCGGTAGTCCTAGCGCAGGCGCTAACTGTCGTTCGACGAACTGTTAGCGGTGCTCGATGAAATGCTCTTAGCTATCGTTCGATGAACTGCTAGCGACACTCAATGAAATGCTCATAACTACGTTCGACGAAAATTCGATCGACGAACTCTTAGCTGCGTTCGACAAAATTTTGATCGACAAAATGTTTGCTTAAGCGCAAATGCCGGGAGTACTTATAGAAGGAGATAATGCCAGGCGGTATCTAATAGCGCAGGCGATAGCGAGGAGCACAGTAGGCAATTGAGAAAAGTTTCCTCCGATTGAAGATTCTGCCGTGCAGAATATGGCCTAATATGGGATAACGTCGGCGGTACCACTAGCGCAGGGCTAGCGCTGAGACTATAAAAAGGACCCCTTGGCTCCGTCTTCCTAATCCTCTTGAGATCCAAAAATTCCAAAGCTTCGTGCCACAACATAGAGAGGAAGGTTCAGAGAGATACTCCCATAAATCCATAAAGGCTTAAGGAGATTCGTGGAGAAGATTTCAACATGCATCATCATCGTGACAAAAGACCGCATCGACTATGATCATACTCTGCGTCTTCGTCTACTTCTCCAAGAGATCCACATAGAGGGAGTTTTTATATTATTGTCTTTGTATTTCACATCTTTTCTTTTGAATCGTGTAGTAAATTCGCCTCGTGTTGGCGACTAGGTCTGGGTAGGACTTAGGGCTGAAATTCGGCTTGTGTTGGCGACTAGGTCTCGGGTGTAGGTCTAGGGGGTGCTCGAGGCCATATCCGGGGAAGGGTTGGCTAGAGCAGCTTGAGGCCGTATCCGGGGAAGGATCGGCTAAAGCCAACCGGTTCGTGGGGATACGAGTCGGTATAGAAAACAAAAAGCGTCTTTTCATATTTCGCTTTGATTTCTAGCGTCATTGAAATCAAATTTTTGTAATAAATTTTATTAATAATAATCATGTCTCTCTTTGTGTAATAAAATTGATTTGTTCTTAATTTCTCTAAATTGTTTATTATCCTCTCCTTTATTATAAAACAATTTAGATTTTTAAACAAAATCACTATTTTGATTTCTTATCATAAGCAAGTATTTCAAAATATAATATAGGTTCTTAAAACCCTTATTCACCCCCCCCCCCCTCTAAGGGCGCCTACCGATCCAACATGCTCATCTTTATCAGCTTTTTGTCTTCTTTCATCCTTCTTTCTATTTCAGGAAATTATTGTGTCATTGGAGAACGGTCTTGAGAGAGGTGGGCCAAGAGAGAAGGACCAAAATGACAGCTGAAAATGTTTCCCTTTTCATACTGTATTCGTCATAACGTCGAGTTCTCTTCCTCTCATATTGACGCACCTTCGAGTTCTTGTAGGAGCAGCTTCGAATTCATCCTTGCTCTGATTGAGCTCTGTTAGTCGACGTTGCGTCGATATCCAATCGACATAACCATCGAGTTGATGGCTTGGCTCTGAACTTCATTATCTGCGTCGAGATGAAGTCAACATTGCGTTAACTTTGAATGGCTTCGACAGATACTTCCTTCTGCTCTGAGTTGAAGTAGAAGCTGTGTCGACTTCTTAGAATACTTTGACCTTATTCCTTGCCTCTACGTCGATATCTATTCGACGTAATGTTGACTTGAATTACTTCGACAGAAGGGTGAACCACTTGGACTTCTAGTCAGAGTAGCGTCGACAATAATTCAAAGTTGCGTCGAATTCTATTCGACGCAAATATTAACTTTGTCCAAAATATGCTTCTCATGATATGGTCTTGACACCCAAGGTTGAGTGTAACATCCTAAGTAATCTAATAACCAGATTACCCTCACTATACAATGGGTAATTCAATCCTAAGAGATAAAATCACTTTTTAGGTAATTTGTTAAGATAAATCAAAGGATTTTTTCCCAACAAGGAGCAGCTGCCCATCTACTATGTGAGTAGGGTCCTGAAGAAGGCGGAGCTCTGATACCCAATTTTGGAAAAACTGCATTCACCCTGATTGTCTCGGCCAGGAAGCTCAGGCCATATTTCCAAGCCCATTCGATCCAAGTAGTGACCGACCACCCCCTTCACAAAATAATCAAGGGGTAGAGCATTTGGGGAGGCTCGCAAAGTTTTCAGTGGAGCTAAGCGAATTCGACATCAAGGAAGGCCCAGGTCGTGGAAGACTGTTGGAACAACCCTATTACTGATTTGGGCTAGGATTACTATGTGTTGACTAGGATTAAGTTAACCCCCAATGTATAGTCTAAGGGTCATAGCTTTAGGCTGATAAGATAGCTAGAACTTAGGATTTCTCTAAGTTTCTGCGTTCGACGAACTCAATACTGCGTTCGACGAATTGCTCTCTGCGTTCGACGAACGGCTTACACTCTGCGTTTGACAAACGGCTTGCTTCAATCTCAGCGGTCGACGATCTTCAATACTCGGCATCTCAACGGCTCAGCGGTCGATGAATTCTTTAGTTCAACGAACTCTAACTTGAGATCGGCGAACTTCAGTCTGTGTTCGACAAATCTTTATCAAATGTTCAGTTCGACAAACTCATCCTTCAGCTCGATGAATTTTCTCTCAGTCTATTCAGATCAGTAATTCTAATTCTCTAAACTCTGTTCAACTATCAGATTCAGTTCTATTCTTCATTTGGAGTTATTCTTCCAGATAAGACAAGTTTTATCCTTCCTTTATTTTATTCCCTTTCCATTTCCTTCTCTCGAGAAAAATAGTCGTTTAGCTTATTGGAAAAGGATATCATTTATTGTTGAAAAGGAAAGGAATTAAGATTTACTGAATCAGTTGAAGTTCCAAGGAAATAATTAATGCAAATTATTCTATTCCTATTCAGAGATTTGAATTTCAAATCAGTTATCTTCTCTCTAAGAAAAGAGGATACTAGCAAGAAAGAAAACTGTAACAGAGATAGAAAATATCAGAGCATCAGTCGAGAGAGAAAATATTCAGAAAGAAAAAGAAAGATCAACTTCCTCAAGCAGCCCATCTCATTCTCTGAGAACTTCTTCAAGATCAATCTCTCAGTTTTCTGCTGCAAGTTTCAAATCTTCAATAGAGCAACAATAATCTGAGAAACTTCTGTCTCTCAGATTCATCAGCTTATCAAGGAAGATATCTGTTGGAACATGGTCTTCCGCATCTCCTAGGTTTGAGAATAACAAATCCTATGTGTATTTGATCTCGTGTGTTCAAGTGTGCAGGAAATCAAAGTCCACATGACTCAAGGATGGTTGCCCCCAATTTTGAGCCAGCAATTCCAAGTCTCACACTAGCGCCGGCGGTAGCACTTAGCGCCTGACACTAGCGATGATAGCGCAATTCTGGGAGCAAATATGGAAGGAGATAGCGCCTGGCGGTAGCTGATAGCGCCGGCGGTAGCGACACACAGAGAAGGCAAGGGAGAATTGTTTCCTCGGATTGAAGATTCTGCCACGCAAAACATGTTCTAATTTGGGATAGCGCCAGCGGTAGCGCTAGCGTAGGCGCTAGCGCTAAGTCTATATAATGGACTCCTCTCCTCTCGTTTCAGACAGATATTAGACAGATATCAGAGAGAGATAGAGTGCTAGAATTCCAGAGGCTATTTTGGCCGAAAGTTGATGTCCTACCAAAGTTCTGCAAACTTCTGAAGGAGAATCTCATCACGCCAGATCCAAACGAAGTCTGCTTTTGCAACGCTTACTCTACAATGGATCTTCGCCTCCGACTTCAGAAGGGAGTTTTTATTTATTTTCATTTCATATTCTTCTTGTAAACGATTAGTGAAATCGCCTCGTGTTGGCGACTAGGTCTGGGTAGGACTTAGGGGGAAACTCGCCTCGTGTTGGCGACTAGATCTAGGCTAGGTCTAGGGGTGCTCGAGGCCACATCCGGGGAAGGGTTGGCTAGAGCGGCATGAGGCCGAATCCGGGGAGGATAGGCTAGGGCCACCGGTTCGTGGGGAAGCGAGTCGGGATAGAAAACAAAAAGGAGTCTATTTCTATTAGCTTTGATTTCTAGCTTCGATAAGGGATCAAGTTTTGTAATCATGCTTCTCAAGTTAATAAAATTATGTCTTTACTTTTACTTCACTTGATATGTCTTGATCTTGTTTAGTTTAATAATCAAAACTTTTTCTAAAATATTCAAAATATATCAAAAGTTTTTAAAACCCTTATTCACCCCCCTCTAAGGGCGCCTACCGATCCAACAAGTGGTATCATAGGCAGGTTTTATTCCAATCGGCTTAACAACCGGGAATAATGGCGTCTCATGATCTCGCTTTTCCGGAGGGTCAAGGGGTTAGTCGACCACCTCTCTTTACTGGGTCAGATTTTAACTCTGTTTTCTTATGACCATGGATGTAGAAGTATGGAACATGGTAGAAGTTCGGTACTCTCCTCCTACAACTGTAGTGGGGGAGGCAACATTAGCAAAACATAAGGATAAATGGGATGATAACGATAAACTAAGGTGTAAAAATAATGCTAAAGCAATGAACGCTTTATATTGCGCTTTAAATAGAACTGAGTTTAATAGAATTTCTGCATGCACAACTGCTTATGATATTTGGAATCAATTGGAAGTTACTCATGAAGGTACATCGCAGGTGAAAGATGCAAAGCTATTCCAACTGGAATCTGAATATGAAAAATTTAGGATGGATACCGAAGAGGACATTAACTCGATGTACACCCGCTTCACCAAGATCGTCGACGCTTCAAAGGCACTTGGAAAGACCTACTCAGACGGGGACTTGGTGAGGAAAATTCTTTGTTCCTTACCTCCAAGGTTCAATCCAAAGGTGACAGCCATCTCAGAGTCGCACAAATTAAGAACACTCCAGATCGAGAACCTTATTGGGGATCTCAAAACCCATGAGGTAGAACTCCAGATTCAACACGATGAATACAACAAAGAGCCAAAGAAAAAGGTGCTAGCACTAAAGTCAAAGAAGGAGAGCATCGAAGATGATGATGAAGATGAAGAAGGTCTCCTGGTGAAGAACTTCAGGAAGTTCATTAGGAATCCGGAAAGAAGGAACACATTCCGCAAATACTTCCAAAAGGATACTCGACGAAAGGATCTTCCTCTTCATCAAGGAAAGAAAAAGGAAGCGAAGATGAAGAAGAAAGACCACCACTAGAGTGCTACCACTGTAGAAAGACTGGGCACATTCAGAGCCAGTGTCCAAAATATCAAAAGGAGCAAAAAGAACAACACAAAGCAAAAGAGAAGAAGAAGGTACTGAAAGCCGCAACTTGGGATGATTCTTCCTCTGAAGAGTCAAATGAGTCTGAGTCAAGTAGCGAGGAGGAAGCAAACTTAGGCTTAATGGCAAAGAGCAACGATGATGACACCAGCGTTCTTAGCGACACTGAGGTAATTCCTCCTACTTTCGAAGAACTCTATGATGAATTCGTTTTAACTTGCAAATCTTATGATCAAAGTATAAAAGATAACATTATATTAAATCGTGAAAATGAAGCTATTATCAAAGAAAATCATAAGCTCACAAAAATATTGATTTCCCTTGAAAAGAGAAAGGTTTCATGTCAAGAGTGTGAGCACTCTTTATCTTTGGCAAAAGAACTTGAAGTTTCTCTTTCTAAATCCCTCTCACAAAACAAAACTATTGCAAAAGAAAAGGGGGACTTAGAGAGATAACTAAAACCTCTCTTTTACAAATTCAAAATAACAAAAAGGGATTTGAAAATAAATGTGTTATGATTGTACAAGAAAATACTTTTCTTAAAAAACAAAATCATGACCTCAATATAGCCATTAAAAAATTCGGGATTGGTCAAAAATCCCTGGATATGATTTTGGGAAACCAATGTTATGGTTCTGCAAAATTTGGGGTCGGATATAAAAGTGAACCCTACCGCACAGCGCTAGCCACTAACGCTGGCGGTAGCTCTAGTGTTAAAAAATCTTCTGCTTCTTCTAATATTCAAACATCATCCAACAAGAGCAACGTAGAAACTCAGAAAAGGGTCTCAACTCCCTTTATTTCGTGTGCTAATTGTATTAAGTTTGGACACACGTCTAGCTCTTGCAGGAATATAAAACAACGTTCTTTAAAAAAAATCTGGGTACCTATGAAATCCACTTACTCTATTGGTGGTACCTCTTGGGTATCTGGATCTTTACTCTCATCTTCTCTCTAGATTTGCAGGAAGGCTAAGGAAACGGAGGACGTATGGTACTTGGACTCAGGCTGCTCCAAGCACATGATGGGCAACAAAGCAAAATTCCTTAGCCTAGAAAAGAAGAAAGGAGGGATCGTAACGTTTGGTGATAATGGTAAAGGAAGGATCATGGGAATTGGTACAATGGGTAACGAATCTTTTCTTATCTCAAATGTTCTTTATGTTAAAGGTTTGAAACATAACTTAATATCTATAAGTCAACTATGTGATAAAGGATTGGACGTATTATTTGAATCATCCACTAATCTTTGCAAAATAGTTAATCCTAAAACAAAAGATGTGTTACTTACTGCACCTAGAATTCACAATGTTTACATAGTTTCGTTTCATGATCTTTCCAAATCATCTATAAAATGTTTTATAACCAAAAATGATGAATTAGAACTATGGCATAGACGTTTAGGTCACGCTAGTACAAAGCTCATTTTAAAACTAGCAAAAAGGGAATTGATTAGAGGATTGCCTAAGTTGAATGGAAATTTATCTTCACTATGTTCACATGCCAAAAAGGAAAATTTACAAAATCATCTTTTAAAAGCAAAAACGAAATTTCTACTTCAAAACCATTACCACTAATTCATATGGATCTCTTTGGTCCCGTTAACACCGCAAGTCTTGGTGGTAAAATATACACCTTCGTTCTAATAGATGATTTCTCAAGATATTGCTGGACTTTATTTCTCTCTTCCAAATCTGATGCATTTTGCGAATTCTCAAAACTATGTACGCGCATTCAAAATGAACTAGATTTAAAAATAAAATGCATTCGATCAGATCATGGAGGTGAATTTGAAAATGAAAACTTTAAATCTTTTTGTGAAATGTTAGGTATTAAGCATGAGTTCTCCGCTCCAGGCACACCTCAACAAAACAGTGTTGTAGAACGGAAAAATAGGACAATCCAAGAACTAGCACGCACCATGTTATCTGAATATAAATTACCTAAGTCTTTTTGGGCCGAAGCCGTAAGCACATCATGCTATGTAATGAATAGAGTTATGCTTCGCCCATCTCCAAATCGCACACCATATGAACTATATTTTCAAAAGAAACCTAACATATCATATTTTAAAGTATTTGGATGTAAATATTTTATTCTTAATACAAAAGACTCTTTAGGAAAATTTGATGAGAAATGTGATGAAGGAATATTTCTTGGTTATTCTTCAACCAGTAAAGCCTATAGAATATTTAATAAAAGATCGAGTAAGGTTGAAGAGTCTATTAATGTTAAATTTGATGAGTTTATTCCATGTGCAGAGAAGCCTTCTACAGGTACAAATGATGAACCTTTGCCATCTTTGGAGCACGACGAAGAGGAACCATCCAAAGAAGAGGAGGAGAAGTTCAATGAAGTTGAATATGTACCTCCAAGTGTGTTGAACTTCTCAAAAAATCATCCAAAAGAGCTAGTCATTGGGGAACCTTCTACTGGGGTAAGAACTCGATCCTCTCTTCATGAAACATTTTCAAATATTTGTTTTGTTTCCGACATCGAACCTAAAAACGTTTCCACAGCTTTAAATGGCGAATTTTGGTTTTTGGCTATGAATGAAGAGTTAGGACAATTTGAAAGAAATAAAGTTTGGAATCTAGTAGAAAGACCATCTAATCATCCAATTATCGGCGTAAAATGGATCTTTAAAAATAAATTAGATGGTGAATCTAGGATTATAAGAAATAAAGCACGCTTAGTTGCTCAAGGTTATTCTCAAATTGAGGGGGTAGATTTTGAAGAAACTTTTGCACCCGTTGCTCGCATAGAATCTATACGAATATTTTTGGCATTTGCGAGTTTTAAATGAATAAAATTATTTCAAATGGATGTTAAAAGTGCCTTTTTAAACGGGTTTATAAAAGAAGAAGTTTATGTAGAACAACCCCCCGGTTTCATAAATGATAAATTCCCTAATCATGTTTACAAATTAGAAAAATCGCTTTATGGTTTAAAACAAGCGCCCCGTGCATGGTATGATCGACTTACATCGTTTTTGTTAAAACACGGGTATATTATGGGATGTGCCGATAACACACTCTTCATTAAGCATAATAATAACGATCTAATTATTCTACAAATATATGTTGATGATATCATTTTTGGAGCCACTAATGAAGAGTTGTGTAATGAAGTAGTCTTAATAATGAAAAATGAATTTGAAATGAGTCTTGTAGGAGAACTATCATATTTTCTTGGTTTTCAAATCTCACAACGAACTGATGGTATCTTTATTTGCCAAACAAAATATGTTCACGATATGCTTAAGAGATTTGGATTTGAAAATCTTAAACAAGCTTCTACTCCTATGAGTGCTTCTTTAAAACTAGGAAAAGATGAATCCGGAATTTCAGTTGATCAAACATTATATAGAGGAATGATAAGATCTCTTCTTTACTTAAGTGCATCTAGACCAGATATAATGTTTGTCGTATGTTTATGTGCTCGCTTTCAAGCCAATCCAAAAGAATCTCATTTAAAAGCGGTAAAACGTATTTTTCGTTATCTATTAAGGTCATCTAAATTTGGATTATGGTATCCACACTATAATTCATTCACTCTCCACGGCTATTCCGATTCGGACTACGCCGGGTGTTCACTAGATCGAAAAAGCACTAGCGGTACTTGTCACTTTCCAGGACCCTCTTTAGTAGCTTGGTCTAGTAGGAAACAATCTTCGATTGCACTCTCCACCACGGAGGCCGAATATATCGCACTTGGTAACTGTTGTGCACAAGCTTTATGGATGAGTCAAACACTAGAGGATTTTGGATTTTATCTTAAAAACATTGATCTTAAATGTGACAACAAAAGTGCAATAGACCTCACATATAACCCCATACACCACTCTAGATCCAAACACATCGATGTTCGTCATCATTTCATTAGGGATCACATTAAGAAAGAGCATGTAAAAGTAAGCTTCATTGGCACGGACTCTCAACTCGCTGACATATTTACTAAACCTCTTCCCGATGCAAGATTTCGATTATTACGACTTGAGTTAGGTGTCTTAGATCTTTCGAGTTAAAACACATTCACAAAACACAATTCTTGCCAGTTTTAACCATCGAAAACATCTCCCAAAAATCTGAGATTTCAGCATGAAACTACTTTTGGGACACTTAATCAAGATCAACACTCAAAAAGTTCAAAATCATGAAAAATCGTGTATTGTTTCCCGCGCTAGCGCTAACGCCGGCGCTAGCGTACTTATGTGTTTTTCTGTAATTTTAAAATTTTAAAAAAATTCCTAAAAATATATTAATCTATATGTACTATTTATTTTTGCACTTCTAATTCTATTTAATTTTTGAAAAATCAAATAAAAAAATACAAAAGACAAATTAGAAAAATATGTTTTTCTTTGATTTATGCAAAAATCAAATACAAAAATATAAAAGCTAAAATTAAAAAAAAATTATTATGTTTTAGTACGTCTCTTTAGTCTTATGCCAAAATCAAATACAAATTACAAAACCAAATTACAAAACATATGTTTTTGCTTTTTGTTTAAAGGTTATGTCTTTTTGAAAAATAAAATCAAATACAAAAATATAAAACACTAAAACTATAAAAAAACTGTATGGATTTTCCTATGAAAATCAATCATGATTTAATCTATTCTTTAGAACTTCTATAATGTTGCACTTTACTTTTTCAAACTCTTTGAACATTATTTTCATCATGCTTTGATATATCAATTACCATATGCATCAATTATATTGAAAGTTGTGTAGAACTAAGTTTAGCATGCCTCTAAGTATGAGTAAATGTTTTATGTTTGATAATGATCATTATTCACTCACTTCTTTTGTCATTGTCTACATTTGTGCTTAATCTAAGAATGCTTGTGTATGTTTTGTATTAGTACTATGAATTAAAATTGCACAATTATCTTACCGACACTCCTTTATTTGCACTTTTAAAAATTAAGAAAAGTGGTTACCTTTCTCATAAATTATATTGGTTTGCAAAACAAGTGTATTCAGAGAACTTTGTACAAAACAAAAATCATAAAATAAAGTGACAAAGATAACTCCACCAAGCACTACTTGAACCTCCTGATAAGTCTTAATAAGCGTTGTGAGGTTGAGCACCTTGGAAATAATAATAAAGTATCTTGTGCAAACCATAACTTTCCTTCAAAATAAAAACCACTTATTGTACACCGGATCACAATAAAAATCAATCTTGAAGAATAAAACTATGTGATCCCCCAAGCACTACTTTGCACCCTGCTAAGTCTTAATGAGCATTGTGTGTGCAAAGCACCTTAGCAGTTGTACATTTTTTGTGCATTGAAGTTTGTGGAAGTAAAATTGTTTGTGTTTTATTGTGCTCTTACTTTACATATTACTTGTATTTTTGATTAAAACATGTGTTTACTCTACTAAAAAATACACTTATGTGCACATCATTATCTTCCATAACTTTTCTTCTCATGAGTATTGGATCCTAATGCTAATTCTATACTATTCTTTACTTATGAAATGCACTAGATAACCTAGCATGCTCTCTACAATGTTTAGTATGTTTTGAAACTATGAATTAACATAACATTGTAGTACTATCTTTCTGATATCATTATTTCATGCTTCGTTAATTTATTACTGATTTTAAAATGTTCACAAACCATCTTCTTTATAAAATTAAACTCCTATATTTTTTAATCATCATGTCTTACAAAAGATGTTTGCTTGTGTTTCTTATAAGTCTTCCGCAACTTTACATTTACCTTATATTTGGTTATGCTACAAACTCTGATTTATGACAATATTATGATTCTAAAACTCCTTCTCATTTCATTCTCTACAAGCTCGATCATGTCTTTATCCTATTATCGAATTTTTAGTGATGTCTCCTTACCCGCTTTTGCTAATAACAAAAGGGGGAGAACTAACATGATAAATATTAATCTGCTATCACACTATAATGCTTAATTAAGATGATAGCTTACATATTAGGAGAACATTCACTTAGGGGGAGCAATTCTAAATGCTAAAATCAATAAGTATCCTAAGTCATCACTCTCACACATACATAAATATAGTTTCATCATGCTTATTTATTAATGCTCTGATTTATCATTAATGGATTTGTTATTATCAAAAGGAGGAGTTTGTTGGAACATGGTCTTCCGCATCTCCTAGGTTTGAGAATAACAAATCCTATGTGTATTTGATCTTGTTTGTTCAAGTGTGCAGGAAATCAAAGTCCACATGACTCAAGGATGGTTGCCCCCAATTTTGAGCCAGCAATTCCAAGTCTCCCACTAGCGCCGACGGTAGTACTTAGCGCCTGGCGCTAGAGATGATAGTGCAATTCAGGGAGCACATATGGAAGGAGATAGCGCCTGGCGGTAGCCGATAGCGCCGGCGGTAGCGACACACACAGAAGGCAAGGGAGAATTGTTTCCTCGGATTGAAGATTCTGCCGCGCAAAACATGTCCTAATTTGGGATAGCGACAGCGGTAGCGCTAGCGCAGGCGCTAGCGCTAAGTCTATATAATGGACTCCTCTCCTCTCATTTCAGACAGATATTAGAGAGATATCAGAGAGAGATAGAGTGCTAGAATTCCAGAGGCTATCTTGGCCGAAAGTTGATGTCCTACCAAAGTTCTGCAAACTTTTGAAGGAGAATCTCATCACGCCGGATCCAAACAAAGTCTGCTTCTGCAACGCTTACTCTACAGCGGATCTTCGCCTCCGACTTCAGAAGGGAGTTTTTATTTATTTTCATTTCATATTCTTCTTGTAAACGATTAGTGAAATCGCCTCGTGTTGGCGACTAGGTCTGGGTAGGACTTAGGGGGAAACTCGCCTCGTGTTGGCGACTAGATCTAGGCTAGGTCTAGGGGGTGCTAGAGGCCACATCTGGGGAAGGGTTGGCTAGAGCGGCTTGAGGCCGAATCCGGGGAGGATAGCGAGGGCCACCGGTTCGTGGGGAAGCGAGTCGGGATAGAAAACAAAAAGGAGTCTATTTCTATTAGCTTTGATTAATAGCTTCGATAAGGGATCAAGTTTTGTAATCATGCTTCTCAAGTTAATAAAATCATGTCTTTACTTTTACTTCACTTGATATGTCTTGATCTTGTTTAGTTTAAAAATCAAAACTTTTTCTAAAATATTCAAAATATATCAAAAGTTTTTAAAACCCTTATTCACCCCCCCCCCCCCCCCTCTAAGGGCGCCTACCGATCCAACAATATCTTAATTCAAGATAAAGCTCCATCCTCAAGCTGTCAAGAATTTCAATCAGACAGGGGGAGCTTTACACCATCAATCCACTAGAGTCTTCTCTCAGATTGTTGACAGAGAAGAAATTCTTAACCCCTTTATTCCATCTTGTACAGGGTTATAACTCCCTTCAAAAGTTAACCCATTGGTGGCAGGGCACCTGATCAAAAACCTATGGTTTGGTTAGAGCACCTGATCAAAAGCTCCTTGGTGTGTGGACACCTGATCAAAAATCCCTTGGTGATAGGGCACCTGATCAAAAACCCTGTGGATCCTACCCAGGTTTATTGGGGAACTACTATAAAATCCTTGTGTCTCTGTGCTTGTGATTTTCTGTGTTGTTGTGTTGTGCTGATTTGTTTTTATTTATTTTATAAATCACTCTGATATACACATATATATATCACTAATTTAATTCCGCTATAAAATTAAGGGGAATGTTTTTAATACTCTATTCACCCCCCCCCCCCTTAGAGTAAATATAAGATCTAAACTCTCCTTCAAAGACTTCTTGGCAGACAATGTGGTTGAGATGGAAGAGGAAGCCCTTCATCACGTTCCCTGGAAGCTCTTGGTGGATGGGGCTTCGGGAAGAAACTCACTGGGGGGAGGGGTAGTATTGGAATGCCCCCACGGAGTGAAGATAGAGCAAGCCATAGTGATACATTTCCCCATCACCAACAACCAGGCAGAGTATGAGGTAGTGATCACTGTCTTACGTCTGGCCCAGGAACTTGTGGTTCACGATGTAAAGGTCCTCACAGATTCAACGGTGATAGTGTCACAAATCAAGGGTGAGTTTGAGGCAAGAGGGCCCACACTCATAAGGTATTTGACCAAGGTGAGGGGCCTCATTGGGACCTTTAGAACCTTCTCAATCAGGCACCTACCAAGGGAGGAAAGTACCCCAGCAGATTAGTTGGCTAAGTCAGGTCCCCGGGCCAGGGGGACCTAGATAGATCTGTTCTGCCCGTCGATCAAAGAGGGAGAGTTGATTGATATAGAGCGCCGACCCTCATGAAGGGATCATTTAATGACCTTCCTGGCAATGGGCAAGTTTTTAGAGGAGGTTCCAGATCAAAGGCGCTTCAGGCACAAGTCGGCCTACTATAAGTTGCATGATGGAACCTGTGCCGAAAGACCCTCTCAGGACTCCTAGCTCGATGTGTATCTGATGAGGAAGTCCCGAGGGTCTTGGATGAGGTTCACTCTGGAGAGTGTGGCAGTCCTTCGGGAAGCAGGACGTTGGAATCAAGGATAATGATGCAGGGATACTTTTGGCCGACCCTAAGCAAGGATGCAGCGCAGTTCACTAAAAAATGTCAGAAGTGCCAGTTGTTCGGCCCGCTTCAACTTTTGCTAGCTCAGAGGCTAAGAAGCATCACGACACCTTGGATCTTTGCAATTTGGGGGATGGATCTGGTAGAACCTTTCCCCCAGGCAAGTGGGCAAAGGAGGTTCTTCCTGGTCATGATCGACTACTTCTCAAAGTGGTTGGCGGTCAGGATGTTGGCCAAGATAGCCCCCCCAGGTAATCCACAACTTTGTATGGGGGGAGATCATCTGCCGACATGGGGTCCCTCAAGCCATAGTCACAGATAATGGGCCACAGTTTGTCAGTAAAGAGTTCATTAGCTTCTGCAGCCAACTGGGAATAGACTTCATATTCGCATTTGTTCACCATCCTAGGAGCAACAGACAGGTGGAGGCGGCGAACAAGATCATAGTAAACATGCTGAAAAATAAGGTAAAAATTTTGAAAGGAAATAGGGTGGAGCAGCTCCCCTCTGTCCTATGGGCTTTAAGGACAACACCCAACAACGCCACCGGCGAGACAAGGAAGCATGTCACCGTATCCTAGGTTCTCGGTCGGTTGCGAGGTAGTCCTTCCCTTGGAATTTGAGATCAAGACACTGTGGGTAAGGTCCGCCGAAGGAGACAACGAAGCATGGGGAGTGGATAATGAAGATGAACTACGACTCTCCTTAGACCTGATTGAGGAGGTCCGAGATCTTGCCTCCATTCGACAAGAAGAAGTCAAGCGCCTGATGGCAAGGTATTTTGACAAGCACATTAGGATCAAGCAATTCGAGAAAGGAGACCTAGTATTAAAAAAGGTCGACGTGGCTGGAAGGTCAGACGCAGTAGGGAAGCTCAATCCCAATTGGGACGGCCCCTATGTCATTGAAGAAGTCCTGAAATCAAGGGGATATCACCTCCAGAATGTGGAAGGCGAGTCCATCGGTCACACATGGAGTGGTGATGACCTAAAACATTTCTACCCTTGAATTCATGTAATAAGAATGTTTACTTTCAAACTTAATTTTTCTTATATATGATGTGATAACTTGTAAGATGAAAGGAAGTTTTAAAGTAAGGTTGGCCCCAAGCAGACCCGCTGACCAGGCTCCCACCTTGCTAGCAGGGTCATAGGCTAACTCGGCAACAAGATGAAAGGATTCAGAGGTTGGCCCATAGCAGACCTGCTGAACAGGTTCCCACCTAGCTGGCAGGGTCGTAGGCTCAATCTGTGTCCGGATGAAAGGTTTCACAGGTTGGCCCCGAGCAGACCCATTGACTAGGCTCCCACCTAGCTGGCAGGGTCATATGTTCACTCGGTGGCAGGATGAAAGGATTCAAAGGTTGGCCCCAAGCTCACCCGCTGACCAAGCTCACACCTATCTGGTAGGGTCGTAGGCTCACTCGGTGGCAGGATGGAAGGTTGTAAAGGTTGGACCCGCGCAGACCCGCTGACTAGGATCCCACCTAGCTGGAAGGGGCTTAGGCTCACTCAGTGGTGGGATGAAAGGTTTCAGAGGTTGGTTCCAATCAGACCCGATGACTAGGCTCTCACCTAGTTGGCAGGGACATAGGCTCACTCGATGGCAGGATGAAAGGTTTCAAAGGTTGGCCCTGAGTAGACCCGCTGACTAGGCTCTCACCTAGCTGGCAAGGCTGTAGGCTCACTCTGTGGCATGATGGAAGGTTTCAAAGGTTGACCCTGAGCAGACCCACTGACCAGGCTCCCACCTAGCTAGCAGGGCCGTAGGCTCACTCGGCGGCAGGATTAAAGGTTTCAAAGTTTGGCCCCGAGCAGACCCGCTAACTAGGCTCCCACCTAGCTGGCATGGCAGTAGGTTCAATCGGTGGCAGGATGAAAGGTTTCAAGGGTTGGCCCCGAGCAGACCCGCTGACTAGGCTTCCACCTAGCTGGCAGGGCTGAAGGCTAAATCGGTGGCAGGATGAAAGGTTTCAAAGGTTGGCCCCGAGCAAACCCGCCACCCAAGCTCCCACCTATCTGGGAGGGTCGTAGGCTCACTCGGTAGCAGGATAAAAGGTTTCAAAGGTTGGCCCCGAGCAAACCCACTGATCAGGATCTCACCAAGCTGGCAGGGTCGTAGGCTCACTCGGTGGCAAGATGGAAGGTTTCAAAGTTTGGCCCTAAGCAGACCCGTTAACTAGGCTCTCACCTAGCTGGCAGGGCCGTGAGCTCACTCGGAGGCATGATAAAAAAGTTTCAAGATATGGTTGGTGATGCGTGTTCGGCAAGTGCACCGGTCGCTGTTAAGTAATAATTATGGGAATAGTTTCCCCGAATGTCGATCTCTTGAGGAATGCAGGATATGGTGAATGAATTGCGTTGTGAGTCAATTGTTACGCGAGCGAAGAAAGTAACAACAAAGGGCGTTGTGATTGGTGTCCTAAGCTATTGCAGAAATGAAATAAATGCGGGTCGAAAGCACCGCTTCGCAAAGTGGGGGTGAGTGCAGCGGCCGCAATGCCGCGCTTCGGTAAGCGGATGAAATGACCACAGAGCGGGGTTTTGTGAGGGTCATATTCACCTCTTCGCCAACATCACCACTAGCAATTGCTAGATGGCTTCACACGCAAGCAACTCAGAATATCACAATGAAAATCAAAGCAATTCTCACAACCATAGCATCATTGCACATGAACATCAAACAAAGGATCTATAACATTAATCTAACAAGAGTTCATTACAACAACACTAAAAGAAGCACAAGCTCAAGGTTTAGAAAGGACCCAATAGAAGATGTCACCGTATCCTGGGTTCTCGGCCGAAATGAGAGGTTGTCGTGCCCTCTCCGGGCTTGGCCCTCAGATGGTGTGCGGACTCGAAGGAGGTTGTCACATCTCCAGCGATCTACATCACTTCTATGGTCTCCAAGATGAAGAATGCTTGAACTTGTGGTGGAGAAAGCTTGCAAACGATCCCAGATGGAAGTATGGTGGAGGAGATCACTAGATATGGTCTCCTAGGGTGGAAAAGGTGAAAATGCCGGGCTTCTCTGGTTTTTCCCGCGAGGGGAATCGTCCTCCCAATGAAGCAGATTTCCTGCTTTAAATACTAAACAGGCAGAATTTTAGTCACGCACGGGCGAACGCACGACCGTGCGCTGCCCATGTGTTATTTATGATAAAAATAAACTTGAGGAAGAAGCAGCAGCGCCCGTGCATTTTACTCACGCACGGGCAAACCCGCCCGTGCGTAAAAACGCACAGACAAATTCATATTGGCTAAAAACAAGGCTAAACAGGGTGATCATGCGATTCCTTCGCGCACGGGCGAATCCTCCCGTGCATAAAACGCACGCTCAAATTCAGATCACCTATTTTCTCCCCAGATGAAAGCGTACGACCGCAACCGTTCCTGCGTCAAGAAAACACACGACCATGCGATATACACATTCATTAATTCTGGGCAAAAAGGAGATGATCCAACCATCTGCAAGCACAGCAATCCAGCTGGGAATACACCTCCAGCGCCAATCAAACAAGGAAAAAGGATTGGGGAACACCATGTGCTTACCCCCAATAACATGGAGCGCATATGTACACCAAAACGGGCCTAAGAGTGCACTTAGCATGGAATAACGTATATGAATAAAAACATCCCTAAAGTGTAGTGCATAAACTAGATAATCGGCCCAGATGAGCCCATAAATGTGTATATAAATGGGACTCATCACACCCCCAGACTTAACCATTTGCACGTCTCGGGCAAACTACTCAGCTGAAAGGAGAGTTTAGTTCTTATTTATCTTATTAAAAGATCTTGCTTAATTTTTACTTTCAATATAGGTGATATATATATAAGATGTTTGCTGATTGCTGTAATTAAAACAAACAGTGAGAGTGCAAAGTAATCAGAGCACAACAAAACTGAAATAAAACAACAAGCAAACCAAACAATAAACAAGCATCCAGATGACACAAGGAAATATAGTAGTTCCCCTCAACTGGGTACATCTACTCTTCTACCCACTGGTAGGAATCCACTAGGAGGTTGTTGATAAGGTGCCCTCACACCAAGGTGATTTTGATAATGTGTCCACACACCAATGGGAGTTTTGATCAGGTGCCCAATTCACCTATAAGCTTTTGATAAGGTGCTTATAAACCAAGCTGCAGGTTTTTGCTAAGGTGACCTGTCACCGGGAGTAAGCTTTTGAAGGGAGTTTTAACCCTTTACAAGATGGGGAAAGAGAAATGGAAAGATTTATTGTTCTTCTCTTTTTGCTGAGAAGACTCTTGATGAAGATCCTGATTGGTAGTTGTGTTTGGATCTTGATGATGATGTTGAAGGAAGCTCCCCCTGTCTGATATGAATAGATGACAGCTTGTGGAGGATTCTTCTCTAAATTGCAAATAACTCTATTCTCCTTCTTCTTGCAGTTTTGATCCTGAGCTAATGATAGTGATTGGTGTCTCAGGATATATAAGATCTGCAAGAAAGAGTTAGCAAAAACAGAACAAGATAAAGTAATAGTGTTTTCTCTGTTTTTGCTGATGTTCTTCTTTTCCTCTTCTTCTTCTTCTTCTCTTATTCCTGTACATAAGATGTTATATGTATTCTGTGTGTAATATGAAATCTGTAGAGCAATATATATATGATCTGTATATATTCTATCTCTGCATAAATCTGTACAGCAATATATTATATATATATATGATCTGTCGAGAGAGACAGCTATATATAGCTTATATATAAAATCTGCTGTAATATATTCTGCTGCTTATTATCTGCTGTATAAGGAAATTCTTTCTGTTGTAGTATAAAATTGTTGTCTTCTTTTGGCTAATTTGACCAAAGAGGAAAGAAATAATATTTCTTTTATTTAGCAGATCCTCGAGCTGTCCTCTTTCCTTCTTTTGCTTGCTGCAATGGCTATAACATTTAATGTTTCTGCCAACGACTATATTAATTAATGCTTGCATGTTGTAATGTCAGAATAGCAATATATATAGCAATATATAAAATAGAATGAATAAATATTGCTTTATTAAAGTTTGACAGTAAATATATATTTTAGTCAAGCTAAATAATATAAAATATTACTGGAAGAAATTTGTCGAGCGGAGCTCTACGTTCGTCGAGCACATCATTTGGTTCGTCGACCAGATTATTAATTTTACTGTTTCTGAACAATTGTTGGAATTCGTCGACAGCTGTTCGTCAATCGTCGACCGCTGTTCTGGCTGGAATTCGTCGACCGTTGTTCGTCATTTGTCGACCGTTGCTTCCCTGCTAAATTGCCGAGCGCTGCAATAGTATAATCTTTTCGCCGATCGCCGTCCGACGAATGCTGAGCGCCGTTCGACGTTCGTCGAACGCAGCTAATATATGAAATATATTCATTCTCTTATTTTTTAGCCTATTATTTATATGTCTATTTGCAGCCTTCTTTCTTAATGATAATTAATCTAAGTTATAATATGAGTTATGATATAAACTTAGATACTAAAGGTGGATCCTAACTCAAATCAAAACTAAGGTTCCAACATCAGCTCTCCGTCTAAACAATTGGGTGTTAGAGTGAATTTGAGCGGTGGAGACCCATGCGAAGTCACATGCTCACGTGCGTAGAAATACGTTAGAATAGAATTTAACTCAAGATTATATTTAACTATTTCTAGAATAGTAATTCGAAATCTAGTTTACTCGGATGGTGAATCCCGGTGAATCTTTCGGTCGCGCACAAGGAAAAATAGCGTGACTAATGAGTAGAGTATTACTCGAATCAAAGCTCGGGACAATCTCCTAAGAAATCCATCAAAGTCGGTGTCTATAGGCTTGCACGTTGGCACTCTCTCTCTACTGCATGAGATGACTAATATCTAAAATCAATAGGACTTATAGGTTAGGATTTGGCTTAGTTTGAATTCAGGTTAGATAAGTAGAAGAATGATGGGCATCGCACGCAACATAGCCTGAATACTCAAGAGTATAAAATCACCAAAACAGGAAAATTAAGAACCACACAACACCTCCAGACTACAACTGGACACTAGGTGTGTGCTAAGCCGAACATACATTGTTTTGTCGAGAGATTGCATTTGAAAGTTCTTTTTGTACCAATTTTTTTCTTTTTCTTCCTTTTTTTTCTTCTTTTCTCGACAAACAAAACATTAAAGGCACAATATAAACTTCTCCTTTAGCTTTCTCAAAGCTACCATACACATCAAAGATAACACCAAACGTGATAGAAATATAAATTTCATTCAAACACATATGTTGGTGCGAATATAGGTTTGGTTGTATGGCTTTGGTGAAATTCAAGTGGAGCTAAGCAAGAAGGATAGGTGGGCTCAAGTGGGGTTGCAAAGGTGATTACATTGGTTAGGATTTCAAAAGCACAAACGGATCAAGGAACGGCCTACATCACGCTTTATAACGAGTTATTCAACGCAATCGTTTCAAAAGTCGCATAGTGCAAGTTCTAGCCACCAAGAAAGGTTATCCGTCCTTCCGATCCTAGTAATACGGTATTACTAATCTTGCTACACTCGACCCTATGCTACCGTTGGATTCACCGGATTCACCGGATTCACCACTAAAGTAAAATAAATTGCAGCTACTATAATAGAAATAATTAAATTATAACATTGAATTTTATTCTACTCTAATTGAATTTCTAGGCGTGACGGGAGCACTCGACTAGAGCACTACTCGAGTCAACATTTTTCTCCACCCTTCACTTCTACACTAACAATCCAATTATTATGAGCAGGGAACCTCGCAGTAAGACCTAATAACCACGTGTGATCAAGTACGTGTGAACTAGGTGCAAAAGTGTGCAACAAAAATAAAAATCCTAACTCAGCACATTCTAACATGCTATGCAAAGTGCGTGTACATGCATAACCGGTCTCTCCTCCAGACTAGATCAAAACCAGATAAAATAGAGAATTCATGAATAAAGATAATAGGGGTAGAGTGGACCTATGCTCACGAATGAGCATGCCAGAAGTGCTGTAATTCCTTCTTTAAGGTTCTCCTTCCTCTTCCTCCAAGCGAGTTCACACCTGCATTGTTAGCATAAAAACAAACAAACACAACATAATAGAGATTAAATAAGCACATGGAACCGGGTGGTTCCCATGGGTTGTCTCCCAAGAAGCCCTTTTGTTTAACGTCCTTAAAGGTGGACCAAATACCTGTATTAATGTTTGATAGAAGCAGTTATGAAAAATGTTGCAAACTAAATAAAAACACAACACGGCATAGCAAATTAACGAAGCACAAAAATCAGAGCAGAAGACACAGCACAAACAAAAACCCGGAGACCCCATCACGTATCAACTATATGCTGATTTGTGGTGGTTCTCCCCAGCCACGCGAGATGGAAGGGAGGTGAAGGCTTTAGGGCCCAAGGAGGATGTCTCCCCCTTGCCCCTAACCTGCTCCTTCTCGCGCCGGAGGGCAGCAGAGCGTGCACCACACAACAGTCGTTCTTGTTTAAGCTTCTCCACTGTTGGAGAGCGCCAACATTGATAGACTTCAGAATTTCCCACCTTGGTGGTGGGTGGCATCACTTCCGTTGTCGCCATGGAGACTGGATCAGCCTAGTGGACCTGCTTAAATTGTTTACATATCCCATTACGACTAAGAAAATTGTTTGTAAGGCGCATCGCTCCGCCTTCTCCCTTATCGTTCCAAACGTAAGTCTCGCTGCTTTCCCTTGCCATCTTCACCTCTTCTCCGCTCAATTGACCCTCTTCCTTTTTTTTATCAAACAATCTTTTGTCTCCCCTATTTTCTGCATCACTAAATGATTCATCAATAATAAGGCGGGGAGAGTGAATTAATGTTTCGGTTGCAATCTAGGGGCGAGTAGGCGGTGTCAACTCACCAGGTAAGATAACACACCCCGTAGAGAAATCCAAGGTGGCACCGCTCTCTTTCAAGAACGGCACTCCCAAGATGGGAATGGATTGATTTTCACGGGGTCCCAATACTTGAAAATCAGCGACCACCACCATCCCTTCGACTGTGACTTCAACATTTCTCACTTCTCCCTCTGCTTGAATGACAGTCCCGTTAGTAAGCACTAAGGACTTCCGGTCATCTGTATTCATTTCCAGTTGCAATTTAGCAACATCTTGTAATGCAAGGACGTTGCGGGATGAACCGGAATCACACAAGGCAGTAGTTTCAATATTATTGATGGAGCATGTGATTACCAACTCACTAGGGTCACTTACTTTCGCATCGGCGAGACTCATCCCTTGATTGATTGGATTCTTTTCAGTGTTGCTGGGAAGGGTCCCTTGCGAATGCTCGGTCAGCACTTGAGCCAATTGGCCCAATTGCGTCTCCAAGTTTCGCATGGACGCGGTTTGGTTAGCCATATTAGAGTTGGCAGCTTCCATAAACCTCTCCATCATTTCTTCTAGATTACTTTTCTTGGGGTCCGGGGCGCCTTGATTATAACCCGGATGAGGCGGCCTCGGTTGACTTCCGGAGGCAAAAGCATCATTTTGCTGTTGCCCCGGTTTCCATCATTGGCCTACCGCGTTTGGGTTCCATGAGAAATTCGGGTGATTCCCCACACCCGAAGTACAAACATTGTCATAGGGTGCCCCCTAGCTTGATTTCCAACATAATTAATAGATTCATTTAAATTAAAATGTGAAAATTCACCTGACAGCTCGCTACCTGGGCATTTGTATGCATGGTGACCACCACCTCCGCATCCTTCGCAAGTAATGCTAGTAGTGGGAGCAACTGCAGGAGGTAATGAATCCACCACAAAAAGTCCCCGAGCATTTCTCGGTGCATTTCTTCCCGCAGTCCAGAAGGTGTTGTGAGAGGCGGTGTCTTGCAGAATCCTAAGAGCTTCCTCCGGCGTATGGTTCATCAAGGTCCCTGCAACAGCAGCGTCAATCATTGCCCGGTGGTTGGGCTCAATGGCGAAGTAGAAGGTTTCCACAATGTTCCATGGCTGGAGCTCGTGATTCGGGCATCTGCGAAGAAGGTCACTAAGACGCTCCCAAGCCTCTGCGAGAGTTTCTTGATCCGCATGACAGAAAGTGGCGATCTCCCGCCGAAGGCTCACGATTTTGTCTACCGGGTGGAATTTAGCGAGAAATTTGGATGCGAGAGCATCCCATGTTGCAGCAGTTCCTGGGGTAATAGTGTGGAGCCAGACCATTGCTTTGTCCCGCAATGAGAATGGGAACAGTCTCAGCTTGACTGTATCATCAGGAATTCCTGCGTAACGGAAGGTCCCGCAAATATCGGCGAACTCCGCCAAGTGAAGATGTGGGTCTTCACTAGGCATCCCAGAGAACTGAGTATTGTTGCGGATGATGTTCAGGATGGCCGGTTTGATCTCAAACTGGTGGTTTATGATGTTAGGCCCGAACCCTGGATACACACTCCCAGCTGTTGGAGTGGTATAATCTCTCATTGTTCGGGGTCTTGGTTAACCGCCTCCTGCTCATCCCCCAGATGATTCTGCCCCCACATGAGGCATTCTAAGATTCACATCCTCTATATCAGTGGGTGCTCTCGGTTCATCTACAGGGTTCAGGTTATCTCCCATTGCCGCTTGCATGGCTGCAGCACGCCTTAGTGCGCGAGCAGTCTATTCAATTTCATGATCGAAGGGTACTACTTCCCTTCCAGCTTGTCTCTACATGCACAAAAAGAAGACAAAAGGAAAACAAAAATAAAAAACAACTGCTCCTATAACAATGGTTCACAACACAAAACATTACACGCCTGCACTCCCCGGCAACGGCGCCAAAAACTTGATGCGTGTTTGGCAAGTGCACCGGTCGCAGTCAAGTAATAATTATGGGAATAGTTTCCCCGAATGTCGATATCTTGAGGAATGCAGGATATGGTGAATGAATTGCATTGTGAGTCAATTGTTACGCGAGCGAAGAAAGTAAGAACAAAGGGCGTTGTGATTGGTGTCCTCTGCTATTGCAAAAATGAAATAAATATGGGTCGAAAGCACCACTTCGCAAAGTGGGGCTGAGTGCAGCGGCCGCGATGCTGCGCTTCGGTAAGCGAGTGAAATGACCACAAAGCGGGGTTTTATGAGGGTCGTATTCACCTCTTTGCCAACATCACCACTAGCAATTGCTAGTTGGCTTCACACGCAAGCAACTCAGAATATCACAATGAAAATCAAAGCGATTCTCACAACCATAGAATCATTGCACATGAACATCAAACAAAGGATCTATAACATTGATCTAACAAGAGTTCATTACAACAACACTAAAAGAAGCACAATCTCAAGGTTTAGAAAGGACCCAACAGAAGATGTCACCGTATCCTGGGTTCTCGGCTGGAATGAGAGGTTGTCGGGCTCTCTCCGCGCTCTGCCCTCAGATGGTGTGCGGACTCGAAGGAGGATGTCACTTCTCCAGCGATCTACAACACTTCTATGGTCTCCAAGATCAAGAATGCTTGAACTTGTGGTGGAGAAAGCTTGCAAACGATCCCAGATGGAAGTATGGTGGAGGAGATCACTAGATGTGGTCTCCTAGGGTAGAAAAGGTGAAAATGGCGGGCTTCTCTGGTTTTTCCCGCGAGGGGAATCGTCCTCCCAACGAAGCAGATTTCCTGCTTTAAATACTGAACAGGCAGAATTTTAGTCGCGCACGGGCGAACGCACGATTGTGCGCTGCCCGTGCGTTATTTACGATAAAAATAAACTTGAGGAAGAAGCAGCCGCGCCCGTGCGTTTTACTCACGCATGGGCAAACCCGCCCATGCGTAAAAATGCACGGACAAATTCATATTGGCTAAAAACAAGGCTAACTAGGGTGATCGTGCGATTCCTTCGCGCATGGGCGAATCCGCCTATGCGTAAAATGCACGATCAAATTCAGATCACCGGTTTTCTCCACAGATGAATGCGCACGACCGCAGCCGTCCGTGCATTAAGAAAATGCATGACCATTCGATATACACATTCATGAATTCTGGGCAAAAAGGAGATGATCTAACCACTTGCTAGCACATCAATCCAGCTGGGAATACACCTCCAGCGCCAGTCAAACAAGGAAAAAGGATTGGGGAGCACCATGTGCTTACCCCCAATAACATGGAGCGCATACGCACACCAAAACGGGCCTAAGAGTGCACTTAGCATGGAATAACGAATATGAATAAAAACATCCCTAAAGTGTAGTGCATAGACTAGATAATCGGCCTAGATGAGCCCATAAATGTGTATATAAATGGGACTCATCAGTTGGCTCCTAACAGATACGTTGACCAGGCTCTCACCTAGTTGGCAGGGTCATAGGCTCATTCGGTGATGACTCGCGATGAAGGCAAGATAGGGAGGAAAATCCAAGAAAGGAGATATCAAAATGAGGTAAGTCTCTCAATATGAGGTATGTGAATGGTGTCCATCGAGAAGGGCACTCATCTGGCGAATTGGGTCCATCGAGAAGGGCACTCGCCCGGTGAATGCACCCTGGTGAAAAGCTTACCCAAGGGGTGTAAGAATCTCGCGGGACGAGTTGAGCTCTCGGCGTGGTCACGCTACCGACAGAAATCAATACAACCACTTAAGTCCTACACGGGCATGGATGCGCACAAATGGGTTGCGATCATGTGGCGCACCTATGGCGCGAGAATGCCTTGGTCACGACCTAGGACTAAGGGTCAATGGTATGCGAATGAGCAAGTGATACACGAGCACGTGCGTGAAAGTGCGAGAGCATGGAGGACGACATACGAGCATACAAACTATTAGTGAATGACAACAAGTAATGTAAAGAATGAAATAACAGAAACTTGGACAAACAAAAATCTTTCATTCCATTTCATTTCCGAAGAGTTTACAAAAAGAAAGATCACGCATTACAACCAAAAAAGAAAAATAAAGTAGATCTTCAGGAGAACCGTCAGACTTCTCGCTATGGGAACCATTGCATGTGCCTGAAGGCATGGCAAAGAGCTCGGGAAGCACGTAGCGAGCCGTGATCCTCTTGCCCACTTCTTTCAAGAGCCCAGCACGCCGAAGCACCTCCAACGCATGTTTCGCCGCTCCTTGGGCATTCTCCTGCATCAACGCCTCGACCTCATCATTGGTGTAGCGATGCCGAGTATCCTTCTCTTTGGGAGGCGGTGCAACAATGGCGTCTCGCATCTGTTGGTTCTCGTCCTACATCTCCTTGACCCGATCCTCATGGGTGGCCACTCCTACACGCAGGATGTCGGAGTTGTCTATATCCTGTAAGAAAAGGAAGTTTTTGCTCTAGAACAAGGTTGTATGAAAGCATAAGTAATTACGAGGGTCATACTAACCACTTGGGTTGGGCGGCTGGCGAGAAGGGCCTCGATGATTGCCAGCTGCTGCTTTAAGGCCAATACCTTAGTAGAGAGGAGAGAGCGTGTCCTCTCGACCTCAGTCAGGTTCTGTGCAAGGGTGATGCTGTGGCGCGAGGAAATATGTGCGAGCTCTAGAGCGTACAGCTGAGCCCGTGTGGCCTCATGCGCGAACATTCGGTGGACTCAGTGTCATAGACCTTGGCGTCCTCGTGTATGTAAACAGCGAAAGAGAGGTCATCGGCCTCACCGTTGGTGGTCTCCTTCTGCATCCAGGTCAGAAGGAGGGTGGAAATGGAGGCCAGGTTGGCCTTTCTGTCCCACTGGAGCAGGGGCTCGCCTGCTTCATCGACATACTTCTCGCTTAGGGCAAAATTTCTATGCCCTCTCGGCGATGGTCCAGAGGAAGACCCCGGCGGCGCGTTGGAGGTCCTAACTGCCGCATCCGCCGTGACCGAAGCACTCATCTCAGGAGTTTCGGCGGCGACCATCTTACCCTTGGCGGTTGATGCAGGCTTGGACCGCTTGGAAGGAGAACCGGGAGCCACGTCAGGCTTCCGCTTTTGGGCACTGGGCTTCGAAGAGCCCGACTTAGTGTTGCAGGCTTCGACGGAAGACCGCGCGAGAGTATGGGTAGCGTCGGCAATACCCACACTCGCATTCGGCAGGTGGAGGGGGAGATCTCGGATCCCTGCATCAGATGAATCAAGTAAGAAAAGAAAAGAAAATAGATAAAAGTAAGCTGGAGTTGGGGATGGATTAGTTCGCCTTACCCTCTCCCGACAGGACTGGAGGGAGCGAATTGACATACTTTCGCAGGTACATGACGTCTATGTCATGCCCTTAGATGAACAGGTAGAGCTTGGCCTCATATCCCCCCAACGAAAGAGGCATGTAGGTCGACTTATCCTCCTGCACTGGTGCGAGAAGGGTGTTGCAAAAACTCCCATTCACGAAGATGAACCGCCGAACCCAGTTAGGGTTCTTGTTGGCGGTGTCGGTGATCTTGAGTGGGATTTGGCTGGAGAGGAACGCTACCCCACCTTTCGCCATGGCGATGGAGTTGGGGTTCAGCTGTGCGGGCACAACGCCAAAGTAGCAGAAGGTCTGGCGCAGCTCAGGCCAAGGGGGGAGGCAAAGTCCATCCTCAAAGTGCTCCAAGGGGATAGCGAGTGTGTCTAGCGAGAATTGGTTGATGTGGTCGCGGTCTCCAGGGCAGCGCGCAACAAACCCCGACGGGATGTAGTCAGCAATCGTCATGGTAAAATCCTCTTCGAACAGGTTGTAGTACCTCCCTCCGAGAACACAAGACACGGCCGAGGGGAGTCCTATGCCCACAACAGCCGTCTTGCTGTAGCATCAACACACAGGCTAACCTATACCCCAAGACGTATATCCTGCCTACTAAACCAATATCATCATTCCAACCCATCAATAATAGAAAAACAACAGAATCCATAGATTCACAAAAGTAAAAGTATCCCAACAAATTATACAAAATAATAGGTAGCTACAAAAGTTCCTGCAAAATATCACAATATAGAATTGCCTCAAGGGATACATCTCAAGCTCTCACTCACATCGGTCACTAACAGAAGGGATTGTATCGTAGTTTCAGGCCCTGTCGCCCTGGCCTGGCTGTCCTCCTGCGTCGTATGCTTCAGCTCTACCTGCCACTGGGTGTCCTCCTAAAAATAGTGACATAGCAACCGTTATTCACAAAGACTAGGTGGCTTCACATCCTCACCTCCGACGACTCTTAGGCACCGGGCGGAAGGAAGAAAGAGAACGCTGCAATATAATCAGTACATATAATACAGCAGGTCGCAAGGAAGACGGTAATCATAACAGATATATCAAGAGTATAAGAGCACATTTATTCTAGAATTATAGTCAGCAACAGAGTATGAAAAGAGTAGTGTAGGTAAACAACCGAATTAAACTTAACTTATAAGGATGCCCATACAAGCTAATAATTTAAGAGTCTTTAATAGTAATAAAAAGTAACTCATCATATAAAGGTGAACATACAAGTTTATATGATGAGGATCTTTATGCGGTGTAATGCAATGCAATACAATGGATGAATGTATGATGACTCACCCATGATTTATTCACGCACTCTGATTTGCTATGTCGACATAGACTTGTACTTCCTACTTTTCAAGGGTAGCTAACCACTCAGGCATCACCTGTCGTGGCTAGACGGTGATAGTGGATCAGGCTCTCCACTACTAGGTAGGTATGCACACTACCAGACCTAGGCCTTATGTACGCCTCGAAGCTAAGAACACAACAGCGGAGCACCTGCGTACTGGACACGAAATGGGTCATGGGAAGTAAACACAAAGAGTCTAGCCCAACTGGTAAATGGCATGGAAGGGGTCTTTGGAAGTAAGCACAAAGAACCCAGCCCAACTGGCCAAGATCTATCTGCCAGCTCCCGTCTGTGTGACGACTAGAGAGCCCATATATCTGCCACGAGCAATCATCCATCAAGGATCATTATGCAACCATGTGAGAGCTATAAACACCCAAGTAATTCCCATGTTCAATCGATGATACCTAACATACAAGGACCTACCAACCGGGTCCGTAACGAACACCATTGGATATAATTTTTCGTATAATCCACAACAACCGTCACTACTCCTCATCCCGAGTTGTCATAACTCCCGTGCAGTGCTTGTGTATATAACGGAAATACTCTCTTTGATCCTATTGGACTACTTGTGCGTTTAATGTCATGTTTCCAAAATCCTTGTCCAATTGAGCACCTTAACAATTCAATTAAGCTTAATAAATTATAACAACACATTTAATTAAGGACTCAATTCAAAGCCAAATCTGCTGAAACTTCTACCATAATTTATAATTAATGTCTGAATCATTCCCACCAAATTTCATCCTCGTTGTATTACGCAATACTTATTTATGGAGCTCTACTTTTATATGAAATGACAAGCGATTTCATGGTAAATATGTATCCAAAAATACTGAAACTAAACATGGGTGATCATAATATCATCAGACACGTCTCTACCAAATATTGCAAGCATCCGATAAATGTTTTGAGAGAAATCAGTAAAACATTAAAACCCTGTAAATATCCATTAATGTTTACTAAAACAGGATTTCTGGGAACTACATACTACCAAAAATAATGTGTCACCCCATTCTGAAAAGGTATCGCCAAGGGATACAACTTTTGTGTTGAGCCCAAGGTCCAGATCTAAACCTAACCTATCTAAAATCGGGTTTGAACCCAACAGAGTAAATCTGAACAGCAAGCTGCCCTGTGCATATACCGGATAATTTTCTGCACATCCATTTTCAATTTTACATTGCTGGAGCAAAAGAGCTCCCCTAAAAAACCCACAACCACTCGTTAGAAAGGTCTTTCCGAGGGCAACAACTTTCATTTTGAGCGCAAGACCTGAATGTGGCAGGATCATGCCTAAAAATAGGCTTGAAGTTCGTCGTGTGCAGAAAACAAATTTCTGTCTAAATATTATAAAATCTGCACTGATCTTAAGAAAGATGAACAACATCTGTTCATCTTCTTCCTCCAGCAAACAGATACAATATTTTTCCTTCTCTCCTCCAATACTCCCTCAATAGATCACCATTCTTCACGAAATCAGTTCCTACCACTTCGTATTGAACAGAGGACTTGATTGAAGAGATTCTTTCGGCAAACGACGCCCTAGAACTGAAGTTCTAGCCTGGTCTCTTCCTAGAAAACTCCATTAAACTCACCAAGGTCAAGCTCTTTTGAGCCGACATCTCTCCTAAATCAGATCTAATGATCTAGCACCAAGGGAGAGGGGCGGAAGTTACCTAATTTCCGGCCATGGAGTGGATTTGTCTTCTTGGCGGCATGGTGGTGGTCGGCCAAGCTCCAAGTCCTCCTTCAAATTTGAAATCCTTTAGGAAAATAACTTGTCCCAATGCTTGAGTGTGGGGAAGAGGAAGAAAACTGATCAGCCCTTGGATGAGGGATGAAGTTCATGGTTAAGGGAGGAGAGAGAAAATGGCGGCTGATTTGACTAGAATTAATGGGAAAAATACTTCCCATGCTTTAGATTTGACAATCCATCCATGTGTCACTGTATTATTGACCTAAGCCACCTCACAGCCTTGAAATAAGCAAAGATAAGGTATCACTGCCGTAAATATCTTTTCTGAAGGCTACCACCGCAGGTATCACTACCGTCGGTGCTAGTGTATTGACGATATCTTCGAGAAACCAACCCCTTTTCGACGACAAGATACCCTTCTCGACGACAAGATACCCTTCTCGATAACAAGGTACCCATATCATTTTGTGAGGCCACACATCATTTTGAAATCTACCCCCGGCACTAGCGTAACGACGATATCTTCGAGGAACCAACCCCTTTTCGACGACAAGATACTCTTCTCGACGACAAGATATCCTTCTCGATTACAAGGTACCCATATCGTTTTGTGAGGCCACACATCGTTTTGAAAGATACCTCCAGCGGTATCACTACCGCCGGCGCTAGTGTATCGACGATATCATCGAGGAACCAACCCCTTTTCGACGACAAGATACCCTTCTCGACAACAAGGTACCCATATCATTTTAAAGGCTACCGCCGGCGGTATCACAACCGCCCGACACTAGCTCTCTTCTACATGATTTTCCCTTATTTCTAACCTTTAGGGAGTGGGAGCGCAACACCCACCCTTGTTGACCGTGACTCAAACCTGGCAACCTCAGGGTCCTAGGGCTTCTACCGAGCCCGAGTTAACTCTCGGTGACATAAAACACTCATGAGGGGACTAGAGCGAATTGGGATGTTATACAGGTCGCATGTGTCGAAATCATGGTTGGCGAATGCTTAAGTGTACCTGCCCCTACAATCGGACTCGACCACCATTGCGCGGAAGAAAGGTTGCGAAAGAAATTTGGAGAGAGGCGTGAGTGCAATTTTGAAAGCAAGGAAGAGAAGGGAGTTGGAATAAAAGTGATAAATGTGGTGGGTGGGCCTAAATATTTATAGGAAAATAAATAAATCAAGAACATTTCGAGGTGTAGGGGTGCGGATAGTGACTGCGCTACTCCGACGCCTCAGGATTCAAGCCAGCCCCACCTCTGTCCCACTCGCTAGCGGGTGGCAAGGACCGCGCGTAGAGTCCTCTACAGAAAGGTAAAAGCAAGATAAAGCGGGGCGAGATCAAAGCATTAAGCTCTCCACTCGGCAAAACGTAAAGGAAATTATGTGAAATAGAAACACGATTAACGTCTAAAAATACATGATTGTTTACATTACAGGGCCGATCTCGGCAAGCATTACAGAAGTAAATTTGCTTCGCGGGGTGAGGGGATACATGGGGTGAGTGTCAGTAGGCTCAGTATTGAATCCATTGTCATCGACCCCGGCCTTGCCTCCCCATCCTCGGTGGCACTCGCGGGTAGTAATATGCGCTTACAGCTGTGAGCTCTTGATTGACCAAGTGCATTTGATCCCTAGCCTGCACGATGTGCCTCCTAGGTGAAATCCCCTCACACCTGCCTCCCTGATGCTCCATCTCTCCCACGAGATGCGAGTAGTCCCTCTTGAGCGTGCTCAGCCTATCTTCAAAGGTTGACCAGTGCTCATCCGTCCAGCTGGCTAGGTCTCGTTGCATCCAGATCAGCTTGCTGAGGACCTCCGTCATCCGCTCCTTCATCATCCTGGGATTAACAGGATCTCTAAGAAAGTCCGAGAGGTCGCTGGGAGAAGGGGCGGCGTGATCACCTCCTACTCAAACTGAGGACCTATCGGCGAGGCCTCTTGGTAGCCTACGGGAGAGAATGTTATAGTCTCTTCTAGTTGTTCGCGAATAAGGTCAAAGCGAAGTAACTAACTGATGTAGGGGTTTCCGTGATTAGGAGATTGACATGAGCAAGAAGACTCACGACGCATTTCATACCTAGATCTACCGCACCTACACAAACATCTATCATCGCAATACATTTCGCATCTAACGCAGCACATACACCACAAAGGAGGAATGATCGACTCTAAAATAATGATCGGAAGAGAGTCAGATTATTCCCCAAATTAACACAAAGGTTGCCAATTCTTTTTGAGAGCAAAACCATGGATATAGGCCAAGATCCGCTCAAGCAAATTGGACATACCCGATCCGGAATATAAAAGAGGTTCGATAACAACAAAATCAATTTCAGAAATCGCAAGCGGAGTATTTAAAATCACGGATAAAATGGATGCTCAACCTCCACAAATCTAAAGCAAGAAATCACAAGATGAGGGAGAGAAGTTACCCAACCTGGATCCAATAAACACACAAGATAAGTGGGAGAATCACTCTCTCTATGGATCCACCGGCATCACACCAAATGGGGCTGCAACCTTCTTCCTTGGAGTCGCACCGAAGGAATCCACGCCGGAGTCGCACCGAAGAGGGATGGAGGGAGCAAAGGATTGCTTCACACCAAAGGGGGGGCGATGGCAAGGGGGAAACCTACTTGGCCGAAATTCTCAAGGGGGAGAGATTTTTTTAGGTTAAATTCTTTCTAATTAATCCTCATCAAAGCCTCCTTATATAGGAGTTACAAACAACACACAACCGTCCAAGATGGAGATGTAATCTCAACCATCCGGGCGGTTAAATACACACCAGATATTAAAAGTGCAGGAAATAAAGAATTCAAATGCTTATGTGAATATAAAATTATTACCCATACATGGAATAATTTTATATTCACAAATATAAAATAAAAGAGCATAATAATTAAGAAGATTATTCTTCAAGTGGGCTTAGCACGCCGCGGGCGGAGGTTGTAACGCCATCTTCCGTTAGCGTCATCATGGCACCTAAGATCTTTATGTTATTGTGCCTCAGCAACCGTATCATCATCAAGTAGTGGTGGAGGGGTCGCGACATCAATCCTCCCCTGCTCAAAACCACGTATCTCCGATGCGTGGTCCGAGAGATAGCGGTGGAGAAGATCGGCATCCAAGCGTTGAAGCTCCGTCTCGAGTACCCATGAGTCGTCCGAAGGGGGGCGGTCACGCCAATGGATGAGGAAGAGGTAGGTATCACCATCAGCAGTAGCAAGTGGCTCAGTAGCAAGAATCGTATCTGGAGTGAGAAATGTCTTGGGAAACCTGGGAAACATGTCAGCAGTAGGAATAAAAGAATGCAGCTCACCATCCGATGATATACCTGTGGGGACCGAAAGAGAGAGATCATCCAAACTACCACTTTTGATGCAGGACGTCGGGGCCCTGACTGCACCCCTTGGCATCACACCAGCTAGCGGACCACGGCCAAGCACGCCTGCCAGAAGGATTGCAGTCCAGGCAACCCAACCCGTCACCATGCATGTTCTCAGCGTGGCGGGTTATTGAGGCTGGGGCTCGATCCCCAGACCTCCTTAATAAGAACCTCTCCTAACAAGCCTTATTAGGTCAGTTGGTGATAAGGCATGTTAGGAGAGTTTCTTATTAAGGAGGTATGGGGATCGAGCCCCAGCCTCAACAACCCGCCACGCTGAGAACATGCATGGTGATGGGTTGGGTTGCCTGGACTACAGTCCTTCTAGCAGGCGTGCTTGGCCATGGTCCGCTAGCTGGTGTGATGCCACGGGGTGCGGTCGGGGCCCCGACGTCCTGCATCAAAAAAGTGCACTTTTTTGATGCAGGACATTGGGGCCTCGACTGCACCCCATGACATCACACCAGCTAGCGGACCACGACCAAGCATGCCTGCTAGAAGGACTGCAGTCCAAGCACCCCAACTCGTCTCCATGACCGTTCTCAGTATGGAGGGTTGTTGAGGCTGGGGCTAGATCCCCAGACCTCCTTAATATGAACATCTCCTAACAGGCCTTTTCACCAACTGACCTGTAGGTCAGTTGGTGATAAGGCATGTTAGGATAGGTTCTTATTAAGGATTTCTAGGGATTGAGCCCCAGCCTCAACAACCCGCCTCGCTGAGAACAGGCATGGAGATAGGTTGGAGTGCCTGGACTGCAGTTCTTCTAGCAGGCGTGCTTGGCCGTGGTCCGCTAGCTGGTGTGATGCCACGGGGTGCGGTCTGGGCCCCAACATCCTGCATCACTAACCCGGTACATATTCTTTGTCTGGGCACTAGAGAGAGGAGCTAGGTTACCTTGTGAATGGCTGGCTGGGGGGATGAAGCAATTTCCTCTTGCCCCGGCAAGAAGGAACCGGGTGGGCGGCGGAAGTGTTGGCTAAATTGACTACAGGGGAATCACGGTTGATGTCCCTCCCGTCTGAGTGTTTTGGCTCCTATGCCGTAAGAATGGTGATGGTCTTGCGGGCTGGAGAGCTGCGCGGGACCAAGGATAGCCCCGTGGTTCCGAAGGTGGGGGCTGCAGAAGACAGGGTAAGAAAGAAGACAGGTAACAAGGTAGGAGAGAAAACAACAAGCGGCTTAATGGTCTCCGGCAGGGTCCCACCAAGGGTGGTGGGAGGGCAGGACTCCTGGTCTGGCGGAATGTCCTTAATAACAGGCGAGAGCATGTCGGCGCTCATCAGGCTGGTCTCAGGGTCGCCTCCTGTCCCCAGGGTGTCCTGCGAGTGATCTCGAATATTGAGGCAGCGCATCACCAGAATTAACTATAGAGCAAGCTAGATCATATTACCTCGACGATGTTGTTAGAAGGGTTGTGAGAAGGGGGCGGAGTCTTTGAAGCGAACTCAGCCGCCAAGGGGTCCCACCGAACCACTTTGGCCTTTCTTGGACGGTAGGGTAAGGCTGGATCCCTCTTCGACAAGAGCCAGGGGGCGCATCGAGCGGAATTGGAAGTATTCTTTTCCTGCGTGGTGGTGAGATGCTCTAGCATTCCTTGCGAAAGCGATCTCGGCGATGGCCTCATGAACGTCATTGGTTTGGCGAGAGCTTAGAGGGAAAAAGAGAAACAGTAAGTGGAGGACTGGAATTTTCAATGCAGCGGCCTGAGATATATATATAGCAGAGGGAAGGGGCCCACCAAAAAGATTCCCTCCAGGGCAGCAAGCACTCACCTAATACTGGGGGTTAGACTTTTCTTTCCGAGCTTAGAACTCGCTCGCAAAGAGTGGGGATTATGCACAACCCTGTATTCGTCGAGTGGGTCCCCGCGTCCCAAAGGGTCATGGGCATGCAAGGTCTGTCAAGAAGAGCATTCTCCAAGAGTGCTGGAGGATCACTCGCCCAGGTCATAGGAGGCAGGGAAGCCTCAGGGCGAGTGCAAGCCTCATCCGCAAAGCACTCGCTCGCTTAGGAGTGCGAATGTGTAGGAGGTCAGGCGAGTGAGGGCGGAACCCCACTTGCCCAATGATCTTGCGAGTGGAACCCCAATGGACCACCCGCTCAGTGGAACTTAGAGAGTCTAGTACACAAGGAGTCTGGCGAGTGGTGCCTTCATGGACCACTCGCCTAGAAGTGGAGAGTGGGGCCTTCACGGACCACTTGCCCAGAAAGGTTTAGTGAGGAAAATTGTAACACCTGCCCTGTAATGACTATATAATATAGGTCCGGTAGGGACCCCACAACATATAATCACCACAACTTTAGTATTAAAAAATGATATTGATTCTACCCAACTCAAAACTCAGAACAAACACAGCGGAAACATTTAAGAAGACACAGAAGTTGTCCACATCTACATAGGAGTATCCTGTCTTTAAGGCCTTACAAAACCAATGCTCAAGTCATCAACCATAGCACATAAAATAACAAAAAGATAATAACATTCCTATGCTACCTCGGCATGCAAGCCGGAATAAAGTAAAGACAACATAATCAAACATGAAAACAGGAGGGGTACACTTCATGAGGCTTAGGACATTTTGGCCGACAAAGTGGGTCTAGCATGCGATCCTTGCCCTGCATCCAATACACAAAGAGCGGTATAATGAGGGTCAGCTTTGGTTGACCAACAACGGTGTAACAACACCCCTCCTCCCGGCTATCCTAGGGGACCACGGGGAACTACATCACCCTGCAAGTCAGCACTTCGTATGCAAATGTAATAAACAATAATAACATAAAAACAATAGGTATGAGTGTCACAAGTATCATCAATGTTTCTATGTTGAGCAATTAAAGTAAGGGGCCTAACAATGCAGCATGTATGCAAACCTGGGTTTCACCCAAGGCACCCTATGGCATGTATGCTTCTAACATAATATCACATATCATCATTTCACAACAAACGAAGGGTACTCATCATTTCCCCAGGAGCGTGCAAGCCCAAGGCCAAGAACTCCACTGAGACCTCACCCGCACATGGCCCACAATGCCATCGGGCGCATCAGTTTACTTGCTCTCACCACAATCACCAAACCAAACAACTGATGCTAAGAACTCTCGCCGAGACCCCACTCGCACATGGGCCACAATGCCATCGGGCTTGTCCATCAACACAGACATTCTCATCAGTTATCACAAAAGGGGACTTGTCTTGCCGGGACACTCTCCACACATGAATCCCAGCATTAACGGGCTAGCCAGCCAACCACAAAGACAAAGCCACGCCTTCACATACAAGCGGCATCACAGGACATTCACCACGCATAATATTTCCCTTTTTGAACCAACATTCATTCTCACACGAAGCATAAAGGAAATCACAATGACATTTTCGCCGCAATCAGATTTCTAGCAAAAATCCCTAAAGTGCACGTTAAGCAACCTCACTAAATCAGACAATCGGTCACAATTTCGGCTTCACCCACAATGCCTAATCCGCTAACGGAGTGGATCTCTAATGCAAAATAATGTCGGGGATGGACTCAATCAACCCGATGGTTCTTCTTGAACCAAGGCGACCCAAACCCCTCTCATTTGAGAGATCCGGTGCCACAATTTCAGAAAAAGAGAAGGCAAAATAAGATATGTCATGCACGCATCCTAAAACCGGGAGGAGAGATGTCATTACCCTAAGAGCTCTCTTCTTCCCCATGGATCGGTTGAAAGGCACGGATATAAATGAGCTCCTTCGAGTCCTCTTCATGGATCTGGTTTTGGATCAACGAACGGAGCTCCCATGTCCAACAATGGCATATCATGCCCTTCTTCTTCCTCCAAACTCTTCCTCTCACCTTAGCCCCTAAAACTACAAAGAACTTGATAAAAAGAGAAGAGAACTCTGTTGGATGTTGAGGCTCCCTTAGGGGGGGGGGGGAATAAGGGTTTTAGAAAACTTTAGGATTTTAAGAAAAACATTTGTGATTTTCTAATAAGTAAATTCAAACAAAGTAAAGAGCTAGAAATAAGAATTGAAATCAATTTTAATTAACCTGAAAAGACTTGATTATCATTTATAAAATTTGTTTACAAAATTTGATTTCTTTGACTCTAGATATCAAGGCGAATATGAAATACTCTTTTCGTTTTCTATAACAACTCTTCTCACTAAGAACCGGTTGGCTTTAGTCGATCCTTCCCCAGATACAGCCTCAAGCCGCTTTTGCCTTTCTATCCCCAGAAATGGCCTCGAGCACCCCCTAGATCTACTCCCTAGACTTAGTCGCCAACATAAGGCGAATTCCTCCCTAAGTCCTACCCAGACCTAGTCACCAACACGAGGCGAATTCACTACACGATCACAATGAAAGAGGTGCAAAAAAATATATAACACAAGTAAAAACTCCTTATGAGGAATTCTGGAGATGGCGAAGATCCACTGAAAATCGTCGAAGTCGAAGCGAGCGTTCTTCTCATTGGGTGTGCATTGGTCTGATCCTCCTTTAAATTCTTCTCTTGAATTTGTGTGGGAGATGATGGTCTAAAAATACATCCCTCACAGAGTTTCTGAAGTGCTGGAATAAAGCTCTTGGAATCTCTTATTGAAGAGAATGAATGCCACCTATTTATAGGTCTGGAAGCTAACACCGGCGTTAAGGCTAACGTCAGACGTTGACTTAGTATAGAAATAATTTGATGGCTCAGATCTTCAAAATAGGAAGGAGATTTTGCATATTTGGAAACATTTAGTTTAGGCAACCTTAACAATGACGTTTAGGCTCGCTGACGTTAAGTCAAATCATTCCCAAAATGCTCCTGTAATCACGGCAGCTTTCCCTCTATGCCATTTTCTTCTTGGTGGGAATGAAAGTCAACGCCGACGTTAAGTCCTAATGCCTAGCATTAGACCACATTCATCATTTCATCTTGTGAGCAAGTCCAGACCAACAATGTAGCATCCCAGTGTCAATTTTGTTTAAACCTACATGCTAAAAACACAATGGCAAACAAGATCAAATATAAGTAGGATTTGTTATTCTCAAATCAAAGGGATGCGGAAAACCGTGTTCCAACAATATCCCCCTTTTGATAATAACAAATCCAATAGTGATAAATCAGAATCATATATAAGAGATGTGTTTTTAGAAAGATATATGACACTAAGCAACATAGAGAAAAGAGTTATAATTATAGTTTGTTAAATTGTGCTCACACTACTTAAGTGCTCCCCCTTAGTGTATGCTCCCATAAACTAGATTCATGCTCCCCCTTAAACTAGTGAATCCTACTCCTTTAATCATTAAGATTTATCATTTTATTCTCCCCCCTTTTGTTATTAGCAAAAGTGGGTGAAGTGAAGACAAAACTACAATAAAGAAGTCAAAAGTTGGGACAAACTAAAAGAGGATAAGACTTTTGTTTTAAGCATAAAGTAGGTCATGACCGAGCTAAGAGAGAGTAGCACAGCGGATAAAAATGTGATATGATAAGCGTGATTAATAACATCCCATGTACTTTACCAAGTTATTCTTCCACTTGTTAAAAGATTTTGAAAGATACAAGTGAAGAAGAGACCTTAAAGATAAGCATGATAAACGTGATAAAAGTACATGATCAAATCAACAATGCGGAGAAGCAAAAGAAAGTTACTAAGATTAATATTTTTGTAAAGATTATTTTTGTTTTGGTTTGACTATTCCAACAATATGTCTGGACTTTTCACATTTGAGCATTAACTTTGAAAATTTTCCATAACTAATAGGCAAGCATGATTTGACATATTCAAAAGATAAGAGCTACAATGTTACTAATTCGTATTTCAAGTAAAAAAACATTATAGAAATCATTCATTGCAATCAAGTGCTTTTACTAAAGTTTTTAGAGAATCATGTAAATATGCATTAGGATCCAATTCTCATGAGTAGAAGCTTTATGAAAAACAATGATGTGTGCATAAAATTGTATTGATAAGAGTATATAAGTGAAATAGTCAAAACACATGACATATGTAATGAAATAGTAAAACAATATTAAGATTGTAATCTTGTAATTACTTTCACACATCAATTCTAGAAGAAAATTTCAAAGTACATAAAGATTACAACTACCAAGGTGCTTCGCCCACACAATGTTCATTAAGACTTATCAGAGAGAGAAGTATTTCTTGGGGGATCACATAAGCATGTTTTATAAATTTCTATTATAAGTTATCTGGTGTAAAAATAGAAGTGATAAAGAAAATTTATTTGCATAAGACACTTTACAATTCTTTCCAAGGTGCTCAACCTCACAATGCTCATTAAGACTTATCAGGAGGGTGAGTAGTGCTTGGTGGAGTTATATTTATGATTTTTTTTTAATTTTTTTTTATTTTGAGACAAAGGTCTCCGAATTCACTTGTTTTTGCAAACACTAACAATATTGAAATGACACTTCAATATGTGCAAGAAATATTTTGTTTGGAAGATGGTGTAGGTAATATAGACACATAACATAGTAAGTTAAAACTATTACACTACACAATCATCAAGACTAAGATTATGAGCACATGTAGATTACTCAGACTTATAGGCATGCTAGGCAATCTTACATAAAACATTACTCAGACTTATAGGCATGCTAGGCAATCTTACAAAAATTTTTGTAGACCATTTCATTGCTCATAATAAGATTAAGGTCTAGGCATGACAAGATAAACAAATGTTTAGGAAACTTGAAATGAAAATTAAACATTGAAGGAAATCTTTAAGTGTATGACTTATCAATTTTGACCATTTGCAATGAAATTACTAAGATGTTTTGCTCATGTGAAGTTTTTATAATCAAACCATATTTTTGTAAACACATAAGCGAACTAAACATATTTTTCATCATTTTGGTTTATTTGAATTTGTTGTTGTTTTGAATTTTTTTTGGAATAAAAATAAATTAAGGAAAGAAAATAAATTCTAAGACAGAGAAAAAAAATCATAAAATATGGATGAGAAAAATATTAGAGTTTTGTTAGAAAAACCAGAATGACAATTGGACCAAAGGAGTTAACTTCGGGCGTTAACTCCTAACGCATAAAAAGAACTTGATTTCCTTAGGTTTTGAAAAACTTTTTCTTTGATTAAGAGGTATTGTAACTAGGCCTTTCTAGTGTAGAAATTTCAAACAGTTTAGAGATGATTAGAAGGCTCAAAATCATTGAATACTGATGGCGCAAATCTTAGCACACCGCTATAGGCGGTAGTAAGACTGCGGCACGAAACGGCAGTGTACCGATCGTTCAAGTAATATAAAATGGGAATGAATCCCCAAGTATCGATCTCAAAGGAACACAGTAAGGTGGAGTTTATTATCGAGGAAGGACTTGAGATTGAAGTCCTTTCGAGCGGATGGATGCGGAAACGGGGGGTTTTGGATTGTGGAAATAAAATAAAAGCTATCAACTACTCCTATGCAATGCCGCTATGCAATGCTTCGCTTGGCGGGATGGAGACTAGGCAGGCCTTGAGCGCGCTGCGTCGCAAGGGCGGATGGACGAGTAGGCAAGCGGAATCGAACTATACAGGCCTTGAGCGCGCTGCTTCGTAGGGCGAGTGGATTACACGGGCTGCTATGCCACGCTTCGCTAGGCGGATAGAAGAGTAGGCATACGAATGGAATGGAGAGAACGGCGGAATGAGGGTCGCAAGCACTTCTTCGCAAAGCACACCACTAACAATTGTTAGGGCGGCATAACACAACAAACAATCCACACCACGGGGCACACCTCAAATGAAAATATAACAAGATTACTCAATCACATAGACATGATTTCATACTAATGTTAACAAGTAAAAGTATACTTCATCAAAATGTTAGTTCTAGCTACATATACATCAATAAGAGAAGAACAAGGCAAGAAATCGAGCGAATCCGAAGTCTCATTGTAGATTCACGGTTGGAATCGCCGGGTTGTCAATCCGCGTCCAAGCTCGGTCCGCAACTACGTCCGGGGTAGAGAGAGCTGTCACTACTCTCCAATGAGCCCGTCTTCTTCGTGTCACGATCTGGTAGAGGTTGCAAACTTCCTCTTGCTTGATGGCGATGGCGGCTAAACCTTCCTTGAAGCTCTTGGATGAAGGAGGAGGCCGAGAGGAAGCTCCGGCTCAAGAATGGCGTGAAGAACAAGCCCGGAGCACCTCCCGATGGTGGGCTGCAATGGAGGGGCGAAATCGGGCGGAACGGAGGAGCTGGGCGAGAAAAACGGCGATCGATCTGACCAAATTCGCGAGCAGGTCGATTTATAGGCGCTGGAATAAATAGTGCGCATGGTCGTTGGCGCACGACCAGTGGTCGTGCGCGCTGGATTTTTGTGATCGTGCGCCTACCTGGGTGGAGCCTGCAAAGTAAGAAATTTATAAAATACCATGTTCGCATGACCAGTCGCGCACGACCGGTGGTCGTGCGCACTATCATAGGTGGTCGTGCGCACTGGTCAAAATAGAACTCATGAAATTGATGTTAAGTGCGCACGAACAGTGGCGCACGACCGGTGGTCATGCGCACTATCGCAGGTGGTCGTGCGCACTGTCCGAGATAGAACTAAAAAAAAGGGTTAAGTGCACACGATTAGCGGCGCATGACCAGTGATCCTGCGCAATCGAACCAGTGATCGTGCGCAGTGTTCCTGTACAGAATTTTACCAGGAACACCTACACGACTCCTGTTTCAACAGAAATGCTAATCAGGCCACTGAAAGTGGCACTCAACAAAATGATAAGGCTATCAAAAGGGAATAAGCATAAAATGCACCAAATTAGGCCAAGAAGTGCACCTAGCATAGAATGACAAATATGAGCTAAAACAAGGCTAAAGTGCAGTGGAAAGACTAGAAAAATGGCCCAGATGAGTCCATATATGTGTATATAATTGGGACTCATCACACCCCTAGACTTAATTGTTTGCGCGTCCCGAGCAAACAAATTCCTCAAGCGGTTGAGAAAAATACATAGCTGGCATAGAAATTGTAAAGCGGAGTATCATGCGAAGTCGCATGCTCATGCGAGTAGAAATACAGTAGACAAAATGTCTAATTGTACATATTAGTTTATACTTTTCTAGGGGCGTATTTATATATTACATTTACTCAAAAAGTGAATCACGGTGAATCATAAGGTCGTACATAGGAAGAAAGTAAACTGAACGCTGAGGCGAGCATTGCCAAAGATCGGGGCTCGAGACAACCTCCATTGAAATCCATCAATGTTGGTGACCATAAGCTTGCCCGTTCGCACTCTCTCCATGGCACTGGTTTGACTCAAATGCGTGAATCAATAGGACTTAAGGTTTTAGATTAGGCTTGGGTTTAGGTGAGGTAAACAAATATAAACATGAAGGCTTAGAACACAAAAACCTAAATGAGCAAATGCATAACACTATCCAAGTAGCCATAAAACACGCGGATGCACCACACCCCCAGACTTAGACTTAGACGCATGGGTGTGTGCACCGCCTACTCCCAAATATAAATCTCAAACAGATTTTTTTTTAATTAAACTTTTCATTCTTCTTTTTCTTTTCAAATCTTTTTCTTCTTTTCTTATTATTTCTTTAGCAATTTCAGCAATTTTTCAAAGATGCACATCCACATTTTCACATTGTACTTCCACAATCAACACCACCAATTTAAAATTTAAACAAAATGCTTGCATTTTGGGTGTGCGACTAGGATTGGAGTTTAGGCTTTGGTGAACAATAGTGGAGCTGAACCAAAAGAATGGGGTAGGCACAACTGGGCTAGCGAGGAAATGATGATAGGAATGGCACAAAGGCTCAACCGGGCCAAAATGATGGCCTATATCACATTCACGCAATTGACTAACCGTATACCCATGCTTCAAGAATCGCTTGGGGCAAGTTCTTAGCCACCGAGAAAGATAATCCTTTCTCCCAACTCGGGAAATACAAGGCTAACGAACGTCTACACACATCCCTATGCTACCGTTTGATTCACACCGGATTCACCAATTGTTGAGTGTAGTAAACAATATTTACGCTAATAGAAAAATATAAACTAAAAGCATAAAAAGAAATTGAATCTACACGAATTTCTATGTGAGACATGAGCACTCAACTAGGAGCACTATCGAAGTCAACATTTTACTCCGACTCACAATCCTAAGCCAGCACAATGATTTTCCAAATCACACAAAAGAAATGAGTTCAGCTCAAGGCGTGCCAACAGCTAAGTGCACGCTCGAGTGGGTGCTGTGGTGTGCAATGAAACTGAACAAAACAAAAATAAATAACACCTCCTAGTATGTTGTGCAATGGAGCACGTGAGCGGGTAAACGGAACTACTCTCCCCCAGACTTAAACTAAACAAAATGCGCAAAATATAGCTATGAAATTCAGAATAATGCTAGGGAAAGAGAGTACCCAGTGCTCAGAAATGAGCATACCAAAAGATTGGCGTGTAAACCAAGAAAAAGCTGCAGCATCCGCCAGAAGAACACCTGCAGGGGTGAGCTCCGCAAAAACAAAAGAAAATATACAACTAAAAAGAAATGCAACTAACTAAACTAAACTATATGAAATAAAAATGTAGGAAAAGTAAGATAACTACTGGGGTTATTGTCATCCCAGCACGACTTATTCTAAATTAAAACGGTTCTAGCTAATGGGAGTATGGAAGGAGAAGTGGACAGGTAACTGGCCCAATATCCGTGTCGGTAGCGGGTACCGATACGGTGATAGAACAGTAACCCCTCTACCTAAATATAGATACCTGCTCCTCACAGGTAAAGGGTAGAGAATGTAAGTGGAGGAGGAAATATCCTCACTCAACTCACCAAAAACATCCTTGCCTAGCAAGGTATCGTCTTCAGGGAGGCGGCAGGAGGAGAAGGCAATGAATGAGGCTTCCTCTATGGAGGAGGGATCAACCTCCTCACATGAAAGGATACACTCATCATTGACTTGAGCACATAGCTCCAAGTCCTCCTGGGGTACCTGTAAGGACTCAACCTGCACAGGCTCAGATGAAGAAGGGGGGTCAAGAAATAAAAGAGAGGAAGGACAAAAATAATCAGAAATCGGGGGAGTGGTCCCGGTCTCACTCCTAGCAGGATCCAAGGATAGATCGCTATCATCATCGTAAGTATCATAACAAGAGGAACCCAAGAACTCAAGGGCCTCGGTGGTGAGTTGGACCTCCTCGTCCCTTGAGGAAGTGCAAACCTCCTCATCAGAAAGAGTATCCTCCTCCTCCCACTTTGGAGCATCTTCCGAGTCCGAAGCATCACCCCGCTCCTTTACTTTGATAGGATCATGCATAATGTGTGTAGAAAAATCTTGCAAAGAAATTGGAGGAACATAAAGATTTGGTTCCTCCACAAAAAGGTCTGCTAAAGCCTCCCCGATGGAAAGAATACTTTCCTCATCATACTCAGGTGCATCTAGGAGCTCCCATTCCTCTCCTTGTTTGCAAACAGATGAGTGATCATCATCACTGGGAGTGAAGCCATACACAGGGAGTGAGGAGTCCATGCACGAGACAAGCTCGGGGGTAAAGGGCACAATTGCCTCCATGGGTAAAGAATGAGCGATAGGGACAATGTTGTCATGAGTGGAGGAGCAGCGGTCGGGATTGAAAAGACTAGGACAGTCCTTCAATTCATGACCCTCTCCTCGACACAACAAGCAAACAATGTTCCTACACTGCCTAGCATTTAACTCATTCATTTGGTCTATATAATAAACCATCTTATCATTAAAGCTAGGTGAAATATCCCTTGACGACATTTTCAATAATAAAAGCAGGTATAACGAGACTGAATTTCTTTGCAAGATAATTTACACAAACTAATAAAACTTCTTGGATTAGACTAGCCTAAAACTTTAAAATAAGAGGGAAAGAAATAAAAACAAGCAGTAAATAAGTAAAAAGCAAACAAAAATAACAAGGCGGCTATACACACTGGAAGAAACTTCTCTCTCTCAGCTCTCCCTCTCAAGAAAACTCACACGTCTGTGTTCCCCAGCAACGGCGCCAAAAACTTGATGGCGTAAATCTTAGCACACCGCTATAGGCGGTAGTAAGACTGCGGCACGAAACCGCAGTGTACCGATCGTTCAAGTAATATAAAATGGGAATGAATCCCCAAGTATCGATCTCAAAGGAACACAGTAAGGTGGAGTTTATTATCGAGGAAGGACTTGAGATTGAAGTCCTTTCGAGTGGATGGATGCGGAAACGGGGGGTTTTGGATTGTGGAAATAAAATAAAAGCTATCAACTACTCCTATGCAATGCCGCTATGCAATGCTTCGTTTGGCGGGATGGAGACTAGGAAGGCCTTGAGCGCGCTACGTCGCAAGGGCGGATGGACGAGTAGGCAAGCGGAATCGAACTATGCAGGCCTTGAGCGCGCTGCTTCGTAGGGAGAGTGGATTACACGGGCCGCTATGCCACGCTTCGCTAGACGGATGGAAGAGTAGGCATACGAATGGAATGGAGAGAACGGCGGAATGAGGGTCGCAAGCACCTCTTCGCAAAGCACACCACCAACAATTGTTAGGGCGGCATAACACAACAAACAATCCACACCACGGGGCACACCTCAAATGAAAATATAACAAGATTACTCAATCACATAGACATGATTTCATACTAATTTTAACAAGTAAAAGTATACTTCATCAAAATGTTAGTTCTAGCTACATATACATCAATAAGAGAAGAACAAGGCAAGAAATCGACCGAATCCGAAGTCTCGTTGTAGATTCACGGTTGGAATCGCCGGGTTGTCAATCCGCATCCAAGCTCGGTCCGCAACTACGTCCGTGGTAGAGAGAGCTGTCACTACTCTCCAATGAGCCCGTCTTCTTCGTGTCACGATCCGGTAGAGGTTGCAAACTTCCTCTTGCTTGATGGCGATGGCGGCTAAACCTTCTGATAAGAAGGATTTATGCTTATTTTAATTATAGTATTTAGGTTAAGTTTAATATAATTTTGTAAATATTATTTATATTTTAGTTAAAAATCACTTCTTTTATAATTTTAGTTCTAAATATAATTGTATTTTTGTTTTGCAGATTTTTTGGAGATTTTGGTAAAATTTCATAGTACACGCCCTAGGTCACACCCGTGACCAAGGGCGTGTAACATTAAGATCAGTCCAGGAGTTGTTGCCGCGCATTTGAGCTAGTCCACAGAAAGTCACGCCCTCGGTCACGCCCGTGACCCATAGTCACGCCCGTGACCTAGGGCGTGTAAATTTAAAGATCACTTCAAGCTTTCCACGTGGACCTGTCAGCCACCGAATCCAATGTTGACCCAAGTCACGCCCGTGATTTCCCGCGTGATCCCTGCTCCCTGCTGCGCCGAATTCAAGACCATGCCGCATTGATGGAGTTGACCCCAGTCACGCCCGTGACCCATGAGTCATGCCCGTGGCTTTTCGCGCGTGATCGCTTTTCGCTGCAGTGCCGCACTCAAGCCCACGCCGCATTGATGAAGCCGCCCAAGTACACGCCCAGGTACACGCCCGTGACCAAAGTTACATGGGCGTGTAATGTCCTTTTTCACGACACAATCACGCAAGACCCACGCCGATGTCGCAGCCGTGCAGAACAAGTATTACACGACCTAGGTCACGCCCATGACCGAGGGCGTGTAACCTGGAATTTTTTCCTATAAATTCAGAGGCTCCCCTCCAACATTCAATTCCCTTCCCCCTGCCCATTTGGGCTGTTCTTGTATAGTTTTCCTTATTTTTCATGTTTTAGGTTTAGATTTAATTTCATGTAATTCTCTTATTTCCTTTTTAATGTCTTGTTTTCTCTTTCATGCAAGGTAACTTAGCTTTAATTTCATGCAATGTAATGTAGCTTTCAATTTATGTAATCTCTTTTTTTTAATGAAATGAAATTTTGTTATCTCTTTCTTTTATGCAAACTCTCTTTCTTCCTCTTTCTCTCTTTTTCTTGTTTTAATTTTTCCTTTAGCTAGTAATTAGTTATTCTTGATTCTAGCAAGTTTTGAATAGAAATTATCTCTACACCTTATTATCGCATCTTCTCTCCTTCGATTTATTCTCGAAATATAACAATATCGAGTTCATATTCCGGTTATGAATTTCCGTATTTGTTTTCGTATTCTAGCTAGCCGAGAGGACGTGCGTACGAATCGATCACTCGAGAATAAAAAGAGTTGCATGAACCCCTCGAGAGAGGATGACGTAAATCTTCCGGATAGGAGTCAAATCCTATAGTGGGATTCACAGCGTAAAGCAAGTCCTAGGTAATCAATTATAGGACGAGAGTCCGGTTGATTTTTCCTAAGCTTAGTTGGGCATTAACCTCGAGAGAGGCATGTTCGAGCTTCGGGAATCCCCACGGTCAAGGCTTAGAGTTGAATGATAGTATTTATCTTTTAATTTCATTTCAAAGCGAGTTTTAATCAAGTTTTATTTTCTTTCATTATTTTCGTTCTCTTTTATTTAGTAGCAATTTAGTTCTCTTTTCCGCTCTCTCTCCGATAAAATAATAGTCCGCTTTCTCGAAGTAGAAGTACTCGACAAACCCGAGTTTAATACGACCTTGGTATTTTTATAAAATTTCCTATATTATATACGATAAGGTACACTTGCCTTCATCGAATATAGTTTTGGAAAATATCATCAGTCTTCTTCGCATTTTTATAAATCATAAACCCTAAGAAGAAGAAGTCTAATTTTTCTTATCAAGTATTTATCTTTTAATTTCATTTCAAAGCGAGTTTTAATCAAGTTTATTTTCTATCTTTATTTTCGTTCTCTTTTATTTAGTAGCAATTTAGTTCTCTTTTCCGCTCTCTCTCCGATAAAATAATAGTCCGCTTTCTCGAAGTAGAAGTACTCGACAAACCCGAGTTTAATACGACCTTGGTATTTTTATAAAATATCCTATATTATATACGATAAGGTACACTTGCCTTCATCGAATATAGTTTTGGAAAATATCATCAGTCTTCTTCGCATTTTTATAAATCATAAACCCTAAGAAGAAGAAGTCTAATTTTTCTTATCAAGTTTTTGGCGCCGTTGCCGGGGATATTTTGTCGATATTTTGAAAAGAGAAAGCACTATTACTTTTATCAAAAAAAAATAATAATAATAATAATAAGTAACTTTTATGTTTTAATTCTTTTGATTTTGTGTTTTGTCTTATGGTTTTGAAAGAAAATTTTTGCAGGTAATCGTGATGGTCGTCACTATTACTTCTTTTCCTCTCCTTGTTCTTTTTCTTTCATAATCATGCTCTTGTATTTTCTATTTTTATTCTCCATACTTAGCTTTCAACATTGAGGACAATGTTGAACTTTAAGTATGGGGATGTATTTCCCTTTCTTTTAAATTATAAAATCGTAGAAAATTTCCAAAAAAAATATTGAAAATCACAAAATTCCAAAAATATTTGTGTACATTGTTTTGTAAATAGTTTATTTCCTTTTTATTGTCTTTTACAAAAGAAAAATTAGCTTTTTCAAAAAAAAATTTAGAAAACCCAAAAACAATTAGATAATCGAAAAATTTAAATTCTCGGAAAGGACGCCTTGGGCTTGAATTCCCATCACAGCCACTAGTACCTTGCGAGCCCTTCACCGGGTAGACCTCGGGAAGTCCAAGAATTAACAAAAAAAATTAGTTTTTTTAGTTTATGTTTAGCATTTTTAGTATTTATTACTTATCCTAAAAAAATTCCAAAAAAAAAGATAATATTAAAAATTCCAAAAAAAGATAATATCAAAAAAATTCCAAAAAAAATTATTACATAAAACTTATAAAAAATCCCAAAAATATAATAAGCCCTTACTTTGGTTTTTGTCATTTCCAAAATCATTTTGAGTTTATTTATAAGCATTTATACTTTTTTATTTGCTAATCATTTATTCTATCATGGTTTGCTAAATCTAATTTTTGTTTAAGTGATTTAGTGTTAAGAAATATTTTATGATTTTAATTTGATTAGAGGTATTTCTTTAGCACTTATTCTCTTTTATTTTAAATAGTTACAAATTTTTAGTAATCTTGCTTAAACACCTTTAGATTTTAATTATTTCTACCTCAAGCTTTTAAAATTTTAGGAAAGTTTAAAGTACTAAAATTTGCTCTCAAAATAATTTAATTTATAAGCTAGAAGTCTTTTCTCTACCCTACCCCTTTGATGGCATAAAAAAAAGTATTTTAAAAGATCATATGTCATGGGAATAAGAGGATAAAATTCATTAGTCCCTAAAACATATGCACCCAAAATATTTGAAAAGATTATATGGCATGGAGTAAGAGGATAAAATTCATTACTCCTAAACCATATACATTTTGGGTTGTTGTTAGAAGAGAAAAAAAATATTTACTTAAAAAAAACCACTTTGGTGAAATGGAAAATCCATCACCTTCATTCAAGGATCTCTTCTTATGCCAAAATTTATGAAACCCCCCCTAACCCAATATCTTTGATCTAGATTTAAATTATGTTATGGAGAGAGCAATACTTAGTAAGTTACATTTTTCCTTTAGATTTTTCAAAGTTATGGTTTATATAAATTTTAAATCTAATTTTGTTTACTTATTAGTCAATTTTGTTAACTAGTTAATATTTTTGAGAACTCTTGGCTAAATATTTTTCTCTTATTATTTTAATTTCATAATTTAGGACTTAATTCGTCGATCCTTAAATTTTCTTTTTAGCTTACTTGTGATTCAATAAAGTTTTAGTCTTAATTAAAAATTCTATTAAATGTCTTACAAATATTTCTTATACTTTTGCTCTGGAATAGCAAAAGCTTAAGTATGGGGGTATTTGATAAGAAGGATTTATGCTTATTTTAATTATAGTATTTAGGTTAAGTTTAATATAATTTTGTAAATATTATTTATATTTTAGTTAAAAATCACTTCTTTTATAATTTTAGTTCTAAATATAATTGTATTTTTGTTTTGCAGATTTTTTGGAGATTTTGGTCAAATTTCATAGTACACGCCCTAGGTCACGCCCGTGACCAAGGGCGTGTAACATTAAGATCAGTCCAAGAGTTGTTGCCGCGCATTTGAGCTAGTCCACAGAAAGTCACGCCCTCGGTCACGCCCGTGACCCATAGTCACGCCCGTGACCAAGGGCGTGTAAATTTAAAGATCACTTCAAGCTTTCCACGTGGACCTGTCAGCCACCGAATCCAATGTTGACCCAAGTCACGCCCGTGACTCAAAGTCACGCCCGTGATTTCCCGCGTGATCCCTGCTCCCTGCTGCGCCGAATTCAAGCCCATGCCGCATTGATGGAGTTGACCCCAGTCACGCCCGTGACTTTTCGCACGTGATCGCTTTTCGCTGCAGCGCCGCACTCAAGCCCACACCGCATTGATGAAGTCGCCCAAGTACACGCCCAGGTACACGCCCATGACCAAAGTTACACGGGCGTGTAATGTCCTTTTTCGCGACACAGTCACGCAAGACCCACGCCGATGTCGTAGCCGTGCAGAACAAGTATTACACGCCCTAGGTCACGCTGCGTGTAACCTGGAATTTTTTCCTATAAATTCAGAGGCTCCCCTCCAGCATTCAATTCCCTTCCCCCTGCCCATTTGGGCTGTTCTTGTATAGTTTTCCTTATTTTTCATGTTTTAGGTTTAGATTTAATTTCATGTAATTCTCTTATTTCCTTTTTAATGTCTTGTTTTCTCTTCCATGCAAGGTAGCTTAGCTTTAATATCATGCAATGTAATGTAGCTTTCAATTTATGTAATCTCTTTTTTTTATGAAATGAAATTTTGTTATCTCTTTCTTTTATGCAAACTCTCTTTCTTCCTCTTTCTCTCTTTTTCTTGTTTTAATTTTTCCTTTAGCTAGTAATTAGTTATTCTTGATTCTAGCAAGTTTTGAATCGAAATTATCTCTACACCTTATTATCGCATCTTCCCTCCTTCGATTTATTCTCGAAATATAACGATATCGAGTTCATATTCCGGTTATGAATTTCGGTATTTGTTTTCGTATTCTAGCTAGCCGAGAGGACGTGCGTACGAATCGATCACTCGAGAATAAAAAGAGTTGCACGCACCCCTCGAGAGAGGATGACGTAAATCTTCCGGATAGGAGTCAAATCCTATAGTGGGATTCACAGCGTAAAGCAAGTCTTAGGTAATCAATTATAGGACGAGAGTCCGGTTGATTTTTCCTAAGCTTAGTTGGGCATTAACCTCGAGAGAGGCATGTTCGAGCTTCGGGAATCCCCACGGTCAAGGCTTAGAGTTGAATGATAGTATTTATCTTTTAATTTCATTTCAAAGCGAGTTTTAATCAAGTTTTATTTTCTTTCTTTATTTTCGTTCTCTTTTATTTAGTAGCAATTTAGTTCTCTTTTCCGCTCTCTCCCCGATAAAATAATAGTCCGCTTTCTCGAAGTAGAAGTACTCAACAAACCCGAGTTTAATACGACCTTGGTATTTTTATAAAATATCCTATATTATATACGATAAGGTACACTTGCCTTCATCGAATAGAGTTTTGGAAAATATCACCAGTCTTCTTCGCATTTTTATAAATCATAAACCCTAAGAAGAAGAAGTCTGATTTTTCTTATCACCTTCCTTGAAGCTCTTGGATGAAGGAGGAGGCCGAGAGGAAGCTCCGGCTCAAGAATAGCGTGAAGAACAAGCCCGGAGCACCTCCTGATGGTGGGCGGTGATGGAGGGGCGAAATCGGGCGGAACGGCGGAGCTGGGCGAGAAAAACGGCGATCGATCCGACCTAATTCGCGAGCAGGTTGATTTATAGGCGCTGGAATAAACAGTGCGCACGGTCATTGGCGCACGACCAGTGGTCGTGCGCGCTAGAGTTTTGTGATCGTGCGCCTACCTGGGTGGAGCCTGCAAAGTAAGAAATTTATAAAATACCATGTTCGCACGACCAATCGCGCACGACCGGTGGTCGTGCGCACTATCGTAGGTGGTCGTGCGCACTGCTCGAAACAGAACTCATGAAATTGATGTTAAGTGCGCACGAACAGTGGCGCACGACCGGTGGTCGTGCGCACTATCGCAGGTGGTCGTGCGCACTATCCGAGACAGAACTCAGAAAAAGGGTTAAGTGCACACGATCAGCGGCGCACGACCAGTGATCGTGCGCAATCGAACCAGTGATCGTGCGCAGTGTTCCTGTACAGAATTTTACCAGGAACACCTGCACGACTCCTGTTTGAACAGAAATGCTAATCAGGCCACTGAAAGTGGCACTCAACAAAATGATAAGGCTATCAAAAGGGAATAAGCATAAAACGCACCAAATTAGGCCAAGAAGTGCACCTAGCATAGAATGACAAATATGAGCTAAAACAAGGCTAAAGTGCAGTGGAAAGACTAGAAAAATGGCCCAGATGAGTCCATATATGTGTATATAATTGGGACTCATCAAATACTTTTTCATAAAGAAGTTGGAATTATTTTGAAGAATGTTAATTCAAATAATGTACTTAGGAGTGCATGAATACTGTACTAAGTGATATATAGATGAGATATTATTCAGCATTAAGATATTGAAGATGTTGCACAGAAGGATAAGGCTAGGCGTTAACTTCTAACGCTGGTGTTGAAGTCTAACACTGGAGTTATCTCTTAACGCCAAGATAGTAGATGATTTCATGCATTTTTGACAAAAAAAATCTTTGATTCTGAGCTATTATATATGAGTCTTCTTAGTGTAGAAATTTCAGACCTTTTTGAGATCATTAGAAGGCTCTTTAAGTATGTTGTAGTTTGTTTAAAAATGATTTTTTTTATTTTTATTGATTTTTAAGTACTTGTGTTTTACAAGATCATTAATGCTCAAAATGATAAAATATGCAAAACACAGGATAAGCATGTTCGATCGAAAACAAGAATGCATAAAAATGTAATCAAAACATATTTTATAGGTATGTCCTAGATTATAATACCCTAACTATATGCCTACACACTAGCCCATACTAAAAGACGGATGGGCATGAGGAGTTGCACACATGCCTTAGGTTGGGGTGTTAATTCCATATACATACACTAGAGAACGCTCAACCTAGCACTCTTTCCCCTAGTTCCTCGCAAGGCGCCACTGGAACCCACCACGGTTAAGGACAAGACATGACTTAGAGGTTAGGTCTTTAATGCATACAATCCTACGCCCCGGCTGATGTAAGACATGTAATCATGGGTGATGATGAAACTGATTTCTCGGTCTCTTGTGAAGCTCGGGCCCTCAATGAGTTGAGGGGCAGCTAGCCCTTACTAGTCCCTCGAGAGGATCAGATTTGAGACTTGGAGACTGACTAAGACCTTAATCACAGCGAGGAGGTCCCACCACAAACCCGGAAGATCATTGAGCGCTTCCCCTCCCAAGCCAAAGTTGAGACTTGGGCACCTTGGAGGGCTAGAGAGCTGAACCAAAGTAACCAAGGAAGAAGAAGAAGCTCAGAGATCTGAGATTGGAATCCCCTCTCAAGGTGCCCTTTAAGGTCTATTTATAGTTTTTTGTTCCTGGTCTATCAATAGTGGAATTCCGCCTTTTGGTTTTACTAAACGCACCCCCATTTTGGCCTGCTAACAGCCAAACTCCGTTGTTTCGAGGGGCTACCTGCAGACCACCAGGGGCTGAGGAATAACTCCACCCCTTTAGTTTACGGACGAATGGTTTACGAGAGCACCACTTGTGAGAGAGATGAATTCGTCGAACGGGATTCGTCGAACGGAGAGATGAGTTCGTCGAACGGGTTTCGTCGAACGGAGAGGTGAGTTCGTCGAACGGATAACGGAATTCACCGAACGCTGAACGGAGTTCGACGATCTCACCAAATGCTCGGCGTTCGTCGAACGCAGGACGGATCTCGTCGAACCCTAAGACTTGGAAGGGATCCGACTCGCTTGCCTTCTTGCGAACAACCGGCGAGTATCCGGCTCGCCAGCCTTCTCGCGACCAGCCGGCGAGTACCCGGCTCGCTCGCCTTCTTGCGAGCAGACGGCGAGTACCCGGCTCACTCGCCTTCTTGCGAGTTGACCTTGAAACTTGTGCTCGCAGGGATATGACTCGCGCGCTTTCCTGCGAGCGACCCTTGAAGCTCTAGCTCGCCTTCTTTGTTACCTCTTCCATCTGTTGGATTTACAACCCCCGTTGGGCGAGCGGCCTGTGAAGACCTCGCTCGCATTCTTACCGGTGACGCCCATCGATGCCGGCACTCGCGCTTCCTTTTGCGAATTCTTCCGCTGAGACTGGATAGAGGTAGCCGCTGAGACGGCCGTCGGACTGAGAAGCAAGTTCGTCGAACGGACAATGGAGTTCATCGAACTCAGGAAAGCGTTGACCGCTGAGCTGGGGTTAAAACATCAACCGCTGAGCTTGAGCAAAAGCGTCGACTGTGGTAACAATCTGTTCATCGACCGCTGAGCTGGGGCGGGATCGTCGAGCGCTACTTGGATTTCGTCGAACGCAGAGTGCCTTTCGTCGAACGCAGAGCGTCGTTCGTCGAACGCAGGTAGCCGTTCGTCGAACGCAGAGGACAAATGTAAGTTTTATCCTTTCTCTTATTTTCTGCCTATTAATATACATTCCTCCCACATTACTTTTGCTTGTTGATTATTCCTCCGTCTTTGTTCACCTCTAGGCGAATATCGGGGTTGTGCACAATCCCCGATCTTCGCGAGGCTTCTAAGGCTCGCGAAGAACCATCCAACCCCTGTTATTCGTCGATCCCGTGGTGACGTAGCGAGAATCTTTTGGTGGGCCCCACGACCACTACTATAAATACCACCCTTCCCGGCTGGCATTCGGACTTTTTCATTCTTCTCTCCCTTTTCTTACTCGCCGCGAGCCCCAACGCGATGTCTAAACAAGAAGAAATGTTGGCTCGCCTGAAGGCCTCGCAAGCGGCCCAGAAGGGAAAAGCTGCCGCCATCGCCTCCTGGGTTTCTCCGAGTTGCTCTCCGCCTCTGCCCTACAACAAAACAGCAAGGGTCGTCCGGCGCTTGATCGGCGAGGTTGGGTCCTCTCTTTCACCGCACTCCCCCCTGACGAGCTCGCCTCCCAGGAACTACCGTCAAGTTCGCTGATTTAACGTCTTCTTCTTTTGACCTTACTTTTCTTACTCACAGAACGCTCCCCTGGATGAGAGCGCCTTTGGGAGGCCAATCATAGAGACCCACCTCCCTTCTACGGGCGGAGCTGACGCTCTTCTCGTGGATGCGAGGGTCGTCGGCCGATGGGACTCGCCTTCGCAACGAGGTGAGTGATTTACCTTGTCTTCCTTCACGTCTCTCGACTTGCAAAATCACACATACTCCTTAGGTAGTTTCCCCTCTCGCGGCCCTGGAAGAACAAGTTCCTCCTCCGGCGGACTCGTCCACCCTGCCGAACCAGTCCATCGTCACTCCTGGATTTGGTCTCCTGGGACAAAGGAGCCCTAGAGGCACGTTGATCACCGAGCCCAGGCTGGGTTCTAGACCCGCGTTCGCTTCCGGTCTGGGTAAGGCCTTTACCCCTGCCTTTATTGAAGCATTCCGAGGCCAGCCAGGCACCTCTCGCCAGCGGCCCAGTACTTAAATTCCTACACTAGGTTAGACTATTGTTATTGGGTGTCACTTTCCACCTTCTTGCTGACTTCTACTTCGCAGGTGATTCCATGACCCCGCTCACCGAGTCGGAGTCTGGAGCATTGGAGATATCTCCACCCCCCCCCCCTCGCCCAGTCAGGTCGCAGATTTCTTGGGGGACCCAGTGACCCGGCGCGAATGAAGAGGCGAGTCACCGAGATATTCCAGAAGCATACCGCCCTACTGAGGGATCTACATGAATTGAATATGCTGGATCGGCTTGCAAATGAAGAAAGGTTTGCCGCGATGGAGGATGCGAACGCGCGCATCCTCGCAGAGGTGCGGCCAACCGATCATGGCGACGCGACCTCCCCCGGGGTGTACAATTCTCGAATTGACGATTACATGCGGCTGACGTGCCAGGCGAACCAGTCGCTTCGCGAGTATTACTACCCGCGAGTCCCCCCTCTCTGGTGTACGGGTTCGCGGTCGCTGGAAGTGGTTGCGATATTAAGAATTCTCGCTTCGCATTTTATTGTTTTTCTTCCCCCTCCCCTTCGTAGGGAGGGGTCACGAACAATTTTTACAAGTCTGTAATAATGATACTTTGACTCACTTGCGATCCCTTACCTTCCATGTTTATTATCTTTTCTTTCGCCTTTCCTGGCTCGCTCGATCGTTTGCTACTTTTATATCTCTATTACTCGCACTCGCGTCTTGCCCTCGCATTTTGCTTTATTTGATTATCCATCGCTAGCTCGCCGAAGGCTAACGGGAGGAAGTTCGAAAAGGTGCCGACTCGCCGAAAGAGAATAAGACCCCTAGAGGCAGAAGAATACCACGCGAATCCGCTATCCGCAGACACCGACGCTTAGACTTCTTCCCGCCTTTTTTATTTCTATAAATAGTCGGTCCTTTTTCTTTTCAACCACCGCATTTACTATTCCTCCTTCGCGCTCCCCCTCTTTCTAACTCTCTCGCAAACCTAGCTCGCTCTCGCGGCTTTTGTGATTCGCAGCTTCAAGACATCATGGTCGGCAATGCGGAAGCTGAGGGGCGGGCCAAGTGCTCTGGGGCCTTCTTTGAGGGCCTTTTCTTATGTGCCAACCTCACGAAGGAGGAATACCAAGCCACTGTCGATCAATACATCCACTCTGGGTTTGTGGCTCGCTGCCCTACCGAGCGAGACACCATCAGCGACCCGCACCCCGACGAGCTCGCCATCCCCATCGCTCATTTTGAGAATGGGCTGCGACTCCCTCTCTGGCCGGAAGTGCGCTAAGTATGTTTGTTTCTTGACCCCTATATTTCTGGTTCGCATTGCGAATGACACCCTGACCCCTGTCGACTTTATTAGGTGCTCAAGTACTTTGGCGTTCTGCCAAGCCAGCTGACGCCGAACGCGATCGTCGTGGTGGTCGCATTCGCCAGTTACCTTAGGGTGGAGAAGATCGAGTTCAGCCTACTCATCTTCCGCAAGGTATTCTCGTTCCACGCGTACAAGGACGGGATGGCTCATTTCGCCAGCCAGCATGTCACTGTCTGCGAGACGGTGAACAAATCCCACTATTGGACGCAGAAGTTCGTCCTGCTGAAGGGCCCTTTCGGCCACATCTCTTGCACCCCCACTTAGCGAGACGAGGCCGCTTATCGGCCTCCGGCCTCGCTAGGGGGTTGTGATGCGAGCTTATACCAGTACCTCAAAGGAAAGAACTTTGAGGTCGCCTTCCTCCGAGAGCAGGTGGACCTATTGCCGCCTGTCCCCCAAGGAGAAGGTTTGACCCGCGCTCGCCAATCTCTCCACTCTCCTCTCCTTCGATTAGCTAACGCTCTTAGTTATCTTTGCAGGAGAGCGTGAACTTCCGCTCAACCCTCTGCATGCGCCTCCTTCCTCCCTCACCTCGGGCTCGCTCACAAGCGTGGCCGTCGAGGCCTTCCGCGACGTCCCAAACTACTCGTCGGGGAAGAAGCGATCCCTCCCTCCATGCTGGCCCGCTTCGCAGGGGGCGGCGAAGAAGACCAAGAAAGCCCCCTCCACCGCCAAGGCGAAGGAGGTCATGGACCTCTCTGAATCCTACCTCCCCTCTTCTCCTGCAGTGAATCGGGAGCTCGCCAAAGAGGGTGGCGAGATGGGGGAGGCGGCCGCCAAGCCCAAGACGACGAGCCACGCAAACTTCGGGCTCGGCATGAAGCTTGCGGACGTGATTGGCGAGCCGGTGCTCGCGTGGAACCCTGATCAGAAGAAGATCGCCTGCTCCTCCCTCCTCCCTTCCTGGGTGGAGGGTGACAAAATCTGGGGTGAGGCGTTCGCCCTCGCCTTCGGACTCTATGGTCGCGAGGATGCCTCCTTCTTCCGGGCCAATACCCAGAAATGGCTCGTGTACGAGGCCATGCGGGCCCAATTCCGGGCGACGGAGCTTACCCATATGGTGGGTCGCCGCTACTTCACCGCAGACAAGGAAATTAAAGAGCTCAACGTTGAGCTCCGGAAGTCCGTTGACGAGGTCGCGGAACTTAAAGGGAAGGAGGCCTTGTCTGAGGGCCTCCTCGCCAGCCTTCAAGGCATATTGGTAAGCAAGGCTTTGCAAAAATCTTTTTCTGTGTCGCTTCGCATTTCCTTTGCTAACCCGCTTTTTGCAGGATGCCGAGTCCGTCAGTCAGCTTCATGCGAGGATCGCCGACCGGGAGACGGAGAACACTTGACTCAAGGCCCAGGTTCGCGATATGACCTTGGCGGTGCTTCCTCCCCCTCCTCCGCGAGCTGGGACTCGCGGTCAGTCGCGAGAGGAAAAAGAAGCCGATCGCAAAAGGTCGATTTAGATCACGGAGGTCGTCCTCGACACTCTCAAAGGGGCGGAAATGATCGTTCCCGACGCCATGGAGTTCACTGCGGAAGAAGTTGTCCCTGACTTGTTCGCGCCCATCTCCGAGGCAGAGGACCATGAGAGTGACTAAAGAGCTACCTGGCGAGCCGCCTTAGTTTTTTGTTGTTTATAATGTAAAAACTTTTCTTTTTGCCGGCGAGCCCGCCTTTGGACTGTAATCTTTTGTGGGGAATGAAAAGAAACACTTTGTCTGTCTTTCCAATGTTATTTCCTTACTTCTTATTCGCATGCGCTCTTTCATTCATGCTCGCGCGATCTTGATTTTCTTATTCTCGTGCCCTTAGAACTTTCGTTTGCTGCTCGCGCCCGCATCTCTTTAACTGACAATTCTCCCTTCGTCGTATTGTACCTAGGCCGCTCTCGCCCCCTTCTCTTCTGCGGCGATGGTAAGACTCAGGTTGTAGACCCTTATCCTTGCTTGGAATGTACCCTGTTGGGGGACCTTGCGAGAGGGGCCGGTATTAGCCTACCTCGCTCGCACTTGCCTTTTGCGAGCTCTCACCGTTATCCACGGACCACAACGAAGATGGGCCCTCTCTGGCTCGCCATCTTTACTCGCGCCACCGAAATTCATAAGTAACTTTGCGAACATCGGACTCAGTCGCTGTGCCGCGATCTATTTCCTTATGCGAACGGACCCCTGGTCTTGCCTCGCCTGGGCTTTGAGGTCGCTTGCGAGCCAAATCTCTCGCTATGAGTAACCTATTTGACTACCCAAACAACTTGCAACATTGTCAGCCTCTCCAGAGATCAACCAGACCCACCGTCTATGAGAGCCCAACAGTGTAATTGATCTGGGTCATTCCAGCACCAAACCACTTGATACATTGCCAGCCTCTCCAGAGATCAACCTGACCCACCGTCTATAAGAGCCCGGCAGCGGAATCGATCTGGGGCAATCCAGCACCAAATCACTTGAAACATTGCCAGCCTCTCCAGAGATCAACCTGACCCACCATCTATGAGAGCCCGGCAGCAGAATCGATCTGGGGCATTCCAGCACCAAACCACTTGAAACATTGCCAGCCTCTCCAGAGATCAACCTGACCCACCATCTATGAGAGCCCGACAACAGAATCGATCTGGGGCATTCCAACACCAAACCACTTGAAACATTGCCAGCCTCTCCCGAGATCAACCTGACCCACCATCTATGAGAGCCCGGCAGCAGAATCGATCTGGGGCATTCCAGCAGCAAACCGCTTGAAACATTGCCAGCCTCTCCAGAGATCAACCTGACCCACCGTCTATGAGAGCCAGGAAGTGGAATCGATCTGGGACATTCCAGCACCAAACCACTTGAAACATTGCCAGCCTCTCCAGAGCTCAACCTGACCCACCGTCTATGAGAGCCCGGCAACGGAATCGATCTGGGGCATTCCAGCAACAAACCACTTGAAACATTGACAGCCTCTCCATAGATCAACCTGACCCACCGTCTATGAGAGCCCGACAGCGGAATCGATCTGGGGCATTCCAGCACCAAACCACTTGAAGCATTGCCAGCCTCTCCAGAGATCAACCTGACCCACCGTCTATGAGAGCCCGGCAGCGGAATCTATCTGGGGCATTCCAGCACCAAACCACTTGAAACATTGCCAGCCTCTCCAGAGATCAACCTGACCCACCGTCTATGAGAGCCCGGCAGTGGAATCGATCTCGGACATTCCAGCACCAAACCACTTGAAACAATGTCAGCCTCTCCGGAGATCAACCTGACCCACCGTCTATGAGAGCCCGACAGCGGAATCGATCTGGGGAATTCCAGCACCAAACCACTTAAAACATTGCCAGCCTCTCCAGATATCAACCTGACTCACCGTCTATGAGAGCCCGACACCGAAATCGATCTGGGGCATTCCAGCACCAAACCACTTGAAACATTGCCAGCCTCTCCAGAGATCAACCTGACCCACCGTCTTTGAGAGCCCGACAGTAGAATCGATCTAGGGCATTCCAGCACCAAACCACTTGAAGCATTGCCAGCCTCTCCAGAGATCAACCTGACCCACCGTCTATGAGAGCCCGACAGCGGAATCGATCTGGCGCATTCCAGCACCAAACCACTTGAAACATTGACGGCCTCTCCAGAGATCAACCTGACCCACCGTCTATGAGAGCCCGGCAGTGGAATCGATCTGGGGCATTCCAGCACCAAACCACTTGAAGCATTGCCAGCCTCTCCAGAGATCAATCTGACCCACCGTTAATGAGACCCCGGGAGCGGATTCGATCTGGGGCATTCCAGCACCAAACCACTTCAAACTTTGCCAGCCTATCCAGAGATCAACCAAACCCACCGTCTATGAGAGCTCGGCAGCGGAATCGATCTGGGGCATTCCAGCAGAAAACCACTTGAAACCTGCCAGAGAGTTGATCTAAGATGCATGTATTTGAGTAGGAAATATTCAAAAGTTAGATACAAAAATTGCTAAGGATAAAACCTCTTCATATCATCCCCACTCCTGGCTCGGCCGAGAGATACCCCATCCACATCCCGGAGGTGATATCCCCCCGACTTGAGCACTTCACTTACAATGTAAGGCCCCTCCCAATTGGGCCCTAGCTTACCAACTGCGGCTCCTCTTCCAGCCGCGTCAACCTTCTTTAGTACTAAATCTTCATTTCTGAAGTGCTTTATCCTGATGTGCTAGTCGAAGTACATGGCCATTCGTCTCTTGACTTCCTCCTGTCGAACGGTAGCGAGGTCTCGGAGCTCTTCTACTAGGTCCAGGGACAACCTTTGCTCTGCATCATTTTCTACCAACCACTCTCCATCTCCATCGCCCGCGGTGATCACCCTAGGGGTTTTGACTTCGAACTCTATCGGGAGAATGGCCTCGGGCCCGTGGGATAGCTTGAAAGGGGTCTACCCTATGGCCGTGCCTGGAGTGGTTCTCAAAGCCCACAGGACCGAAGGTAGCTGCTCCACCCAATTGCCTCTGAGATTCTCCACCTTCTTCTTTAGTAGGCTGACGATTATCTTGTTCTCCGCTTCCACCTGGCCATTGCTCCTTGGGTGATGGACCGACGTGAACCCGAGGTCTATGCCGAGTTGGGTGCAAAAGCCAACAAATTCCTCGCTGGCAAATTGGGGTCCATTATTCGTCACGATGGCTATGGGAAGCCCATGCCTGCAAATGATCTCACCCCAAACAAAGTTTCTCACTACCTGGGATGTTACCTTGGCCAGCGCCTTCACCTCGACCCATTTGGAAAAATAATCTATCATTACTAGCAGGAACTTCCTTTGGCCGCTTGGCTGGGGGAAGGGTCCCTCCAGATCCAATCCCCATATAGCGAAGGGCCACGAAGCTGTGATGGTCCAGAGCCTTTGAGCTGGGAGGAGTTGGAGTGGAGCATAGAGTTGGCACTTTGAACACTTCCTTGCGAATTCTGATGCGTCCTTGCTGAGGGTAGGCCAGAAGTAGCCTTGCCTCAGCACTCTCCCCTCCAATGTCCGGCTCCCGGAGTGTTCGCCACACTCCCCCGAGTGGATTTCCTCAAGGACCCTCGGGACCTCCTCCTCTGACATGCAACGGGCCAGGAGCCCCGAGAGTGTTTTTCGGTACAGCAATCCTGCATGTAAGGAGTAGTATGCAGATTTGTACCTGAACCGCCGCCTATCAACATCTCCCTCGGGGAACTTTCCCAATGTTAGGAAGGTGATGAGGGAATCCATCCATGATGCTCGCTGATCCACCTCCATCAGCTCCCCTTCTTCAATGGAAGGTCGAAAGAGTTCCGACACTGTTCCCCCCGCCCGAGGACCAAACTTGGCTAGTAGGTCTGCCGGCGTGCTCTCCTCCCTTGGCACATGTGTGATGGAAAAAGTGCGAAATTGGCCGATGATCCCCTTGACCTTCTCTAGGTAGCGTTGGAGGGTCGGTTCCCTTGCTTCAAATTCTCCCCTGATTTGGCATGCCACCACCATGGAGTCCGTTGAGACCTCCACGTCATGCACCCCTAGATCCCTAGCCAGTCGCAGGCCCGCTATCACTGCTACGTACTCGGCTTGGTTGTTGGTAATAGGGAAATGGATGCTCAGGGCCTGCTCGATCTTTGTTCCTTGGGGGCTTATCAGGACGATCCCTCCTCCATAGGAATGCTTTCCTGACGCACCATCCACTAACATCTTCCAGGCGACCGGGGAGGGTGACTCATGCTCCCCTACTTTAGTTGCGTAGTCCGCCATGAAGTCTGTCACCGCTTGTGCCTTGATTGACGTCCTAGGTACGAACGCGATGTCGAACTCACTTAGCTCCACGGACCATTTGGCTAACCTTCCCGAATGCTCCACCCCCTCCATGACTTTTAGAAGCAGGTGGTCGGTCACCACTTTGATCGAGTGTACTTGGAAGTATGGCATAAGCTTCCGGGCTGATACCACCAAGGAGAATGTCAACTTCTCCAAAATTGGGTATCGGAGCTCCGGCTTCCTCAGCACTCGGCTGACGTAGTAGATGGGGAATTGCCTTCTCCCTTCTTCCTGAACAAGCACCGAACTTACCGCCTCTGATCCTACCCCTAAATATAGGGATAGGTCCTCCCCATGCCTTGGCCCCTGGAGTAGTGGGGTCTGGGTGAGTTGTCCTTTCAAAGCTTGGAAAGCTTCCACACATTCTGAGGTCCATTCAAATTTCTGGTTTCCCCGGAGCACCTTGAAGAAGGGGGCACGTACACTTCTCACCCGCCTTGGAGAGGAACCTGCTGAGCCCGGCAAATTTTCCCGTGAGGCGTTGAACTTCCTTCGTGTTTCTTGGCGACCCCAACTCCAAGATTGCTTTAACCTTGTCGGGGTTAGCTTCCGGGCCTAGGAATTTTCCCCTGCTAGCCCCGAAGACACACTCCAAGGGGTTGAGCTTCATCTTGTACTTCCTCAAAGTCCCAAAGATCTCTTCAAGGTCTTGGAGGTGAGACTTGAGGTCCCGGCTCTATACCATGAGGTCATCAACATAGACCTACAAGTTCCTTCCCTTTTGCTCTCGGAAGACCCTGTCCATCATCCGTTGGTATGTAGCCCCTGCATTCTTGATCCCAAAAGGTATCATCTTATAACAATAGCATCCATCCCCCGTGATGAAGGAGACATCTTTGATGTCGGGCGGGTGCATGCGAATTTGGTGATAACCTGAAAAAGCATCTAGAAAAGTCATTATAGAGAAACCGACGGCTGAGTCAACCAGTGCGTCGATTCAAGGGGTAACAATCTTTGGGGCATGATTTATTTAGCAATGAAAAATCAACGCACATCCTCCACTTACCATCCCCTTTTTCACCATTACTACGTTGGAGACCCAGCCTGGGTACTGGATCTCCGATAAAAAACCAGCCTTGACGAGCTTGTTCACCTCCTCCCAGATAGGTGCCTCCAGCTTGTCAGCAGTGGACCTCTTCTTCTGGCGGATGGGGCGAGTGTCGGGATTGAGGTTGAAGCGATGGAACGCCACATCTGTGTCGATCCCCGGCATCTCCGTGGCAGTCCATGTGAAGACGTCCATGTTATTTTGGACGCAAGCCGAGACCTTTCTCTGGTCCTCTGGGCTGAGCTCCCCGCTGATCCTGATTTTCTCAATTGTTCTGGCCTTGGTGGTCACCTCCACCTCCACTGCTTCCAACCTGGATCGCTCCCCCCAGGCACTGTCCTCCTCTCCGCCACAAGCGAGCCCCCTGGCTCCTTCCTCCATATCTTCCTTTTCCACCACCATCAACTCTTTCGCCCCTTCTCCTGAGGCCTCTTCTTCCTTCTCTCCCTCTTTCCCCTCCTCCGCCCTGGGCCTTTCAACGACCCCTTCCTGAGCATGGACTATTCCTTCACCCCTCCTTCCTTCCAACCTCTCCTCCTCTTCGGCCTCGGCCACCTCTTCCATCACCTTGTCCCACTCCTCCGCTTCTCCCATCCAAGAGACGGTGTTGACGGCAGTCACATAGCACTACCTCGCCACCTTAGGGTCTCCCCGGACCCGAATCTGGATCCCTACGGTGCTGAATTTGAGACACTGGTGGAAGGTGGATGGGACGCATCGGAACGCGCTGATGAGAGGCCTTCCGAAGATGGCACCGTAGCTGCTGGGGGCATCCACTATCACAAAGCGGTAGTTCTGGGACTGCCCCCCCAAGGTCACATGCAGTCCCACTCCGCCTTCCACTTCTTTCCTCTCCCCCGAAAATCCAAACAGAGGGCCATCCGAGGCCAACACCCTTCTGGCCTCCACCTTCATCTCATCGAACGCCCTCTTGAAGAAGACGTTGACTGAGCTCCCGTTATCCACGAGGATTCGAGACACCGTGAAGTTCTCGATGGCGGTTTGGATGACCAAAGCATCGCAGAATGGGTCCTCATGACCCGGTATGTCCTTCTGAGAGAAAGTGATTTTTTCGGCTGGGGGTGGGGCCGTGGATGTTGAAGCCACGCTCCAACGGTAGATGGTATGGAGGAACGCCTTGCGGGTTGCCTCTACCCCCCCCCCCCCCCCCCCCCTCCCCACCCCCCCACCCCCCCCCACCCCCCGTGGATCACCCCGATCCCTCCTCGGGTCCCCAAATCGACCTTGTCTTCACACCTCTCCTCCTCGTCCTCCCGAGGAGGAACTTCCTCGACCCTCACTTGCTGCTGCTGCCACGGCACCGGAACCCTGGATCTTTTTGTCTCCAAGAACTCGGGGCAGGTGGTCGTTGCGTGACCTTCCTCATCATGGAAGTCACAGTACGGCAACGCCGCCTCCCCACTCTCGGCCTCTGCCGCCCTATTTCCTCTTCTCCTCCCCGCTCCTACTTCCACTACCTCTCTCCTTCCTCTTCCTCCTCCTCTTCCTCGTCTGATTGCCATAGCCTGCTGAGGCGGGGGAGGCATCTGCCTCGGACCCTGCCTCCATCCTAACTGTTAGGGTCTTCCTTGTCCTCCATAGAAATTACCCCCTCCTGGGGCGTAGCCTCTTCCCTGACCTTGCATCCTCCCGCCATGATACCTCCATCCCCCTTCTGGGGCCCGGTGCTCTTACCTTCTTCTTACTTCTTACTGCCTGACCTCCGGCTCAGTGAGCTTTACTAGCCTCCTGGTGAGCTATGATTTGGACTCCTTGATGAGTCCCAATTATATACATATTTTCGGACTCATTTGGGCCGATTTTCTAGTCTTTGCACCACACTTTAGGCTTGTTTTCATTTATATTTAATAGCCGTCTATTATTCCACTCTTAGCGCACGTGTATGCCCGTTCTTGGTGTGATTCCTTGTATTCCAGTGGTCCTGGACATTTTCATGCAGGGTCAAGGGATCGTGCAATGCTCGGAGTCTGTTTGGGGGCAATTTATGCCTGAAATGCCACTGATCGTGCATTTCCTTCACGCACAATCAGTTGATCGTGCGCCTCTGATCGTGCGCGTTCTTTTGCTGCCCAAAAATAGATTCGGAGTTTGGTCGTTCCTTTGCTACCCACGATCGTGCGCACGGTCGTGCGCACGGTCGTGCGCACGGTCGTGCGCACGGTCGTGCGCTTTATTTTATCTGCAGTTTTGTTTTGCAGGTTTCTGGCACAGAGCGCACGACCACCAACTTCCAATGCGCACGACCACTGGTCGTGCACTACTGATCGTGCGACCTGTTTTCCTATAAATATGCAGCTCGTGATTTTAGGTCGGACAGCACTGTTTTGGGCGCGAATTCTTCCGCAAGCTCCGTCATTTTCCCTCTCCAAGCTCCATCCATCCATCCCCTTCCTTGGGAAAGCTTCTTCCATCGATCCTAAGCTCCACCAAGGGTTCCGGAAGCTTTCCCCGCCATCTACATCAAGCATTTCAAGTTGTGGCATCTCCTGTTGGGTCAAGGGGAAGAGACCCAGCTCTGAGAAGAAGACGGATGATGGTTGGAGGTAGTGACAGCCTCTGAACCCTGGAAGCAACCAAGGACTGAGCTCGGAGGAGGCTTGACAACCCCCCATTCTGACCAAATCTACGGCGAGGCTTCTCATCTCGTGGTTTCCTCTACCCTCTCTCTTTTGGAAATGTTTGCTTAACTTTCGTATTGAACTAGTGTGATTTCTATTTGTCTATGAATGAAATATACTCTTGTTTTATCTTACGCTTGATGCTTTGCTGTGATGCGCTCCGCCCCCATTCCACTTCCACATGCACGTTCTAGTTAGCCATCTAGCAATTCCTAGTGGTGATGTTGGCGAAGAGGTGAATACGACCCTCTCAAAACCTCGCACTGCGGCCATTTCACCCGCTTACCGAAGCGCGGCATCGCGGCCGCCGCACTCACCCCCACTTTGCGAAGAGGTGTGTGCGACCCTCAATCGTCACAGTTACTTTCCATCCACGCGCCTTCTGAAGCACGGCATCGCGGCCATTGCATCCATCCCGCCTTGCGAAGCGGAGTTTTGACCCGCATCTTATTTCTGCAATAGCTTAGGACACCAATCACAATGCCCTTGTTTTTACTTTCTTTTACTCGTCGAAACAATTACCTCACTTTACTTTCTTGTCACCACATCCTGCATTCCTCAAGAGATCAACATTTGGGGAGTTCCTCCCTATTTTATTACTTGACAGCGACCGGTGCACTTGCCGAATACGCATCAAGTTTTTGGCGCTGTTGTCGGGGAATGCAGGCGTGATGAGATTTTGGTTGTGAATCGATTGTTTGTGATTGAGTCTTTTGTTCCTTTTTAATTTACTCTTTTTCATGCTATTTTCTTCTTCTATATCATGTGGGCGCATTTGAATATCCGATGTCGTTGGTGTGGGGACACATCCAATGCTAGTGATAGGTGTCCCAAAGAGGATGGTGTCGTTCAGAAACCGTTCGGGTCCCATAAATCTTTTGGCTCCTCTACTGCGCCTTTGTTGTCGCACCATTACTCGGCTGCCGCACCTTGGGTGCTGGCTAAGCCGGTGAGACAGTGTTTATTTTGCAAAAGTAGAGAGCATGCCTTGAAGGACTGTGCGGATTACCTTCGCCAATTGGAGGATGACGATGAGCCGGATATCCGAATCGTCCCATCTTTGAATTCTGCGAGCACAGCTTCTTCCTCTGGTTACGTATCCCTTCCACCTTCACTTCTTGAAGTCTCTGGAATCGACACGTGCATCAGTGTCCCTCATGACCCTGTTTCTGATGCGACCCCCCATAACTCTTCGGTTCATGTACCACTTTGCGTGGATTTGTGCCCTTGTGTGGAGAGTGAGCCCAAACTCTTAAGAAGCACGTCTTCTCCCACTACACACGAAGCTACATCTATTTCTGATATTGTCATTGAGGTCAATTTGCAGGATGTTGCAGACCTGCGCAGTGTCGTGCCCACTCTCATGGAGGAGGACAGTCTCGATTGTGCCGAAGCAACCGTTTCGGTCCAGTGCGAGGAAGTTCAAGTTATAGAGGAGTCCATTGTGTGCGCTGTTGAGTCTAGTGAAATCTTCGATGATATCATCAGTTTATCTTTGCCGCACCCTATGAGGGATGAAGCCGGGATTATCCCCTCAGATGAGATTTCTTTTATTTTTTCTTCTAATTTATTTCCTGACCCCCTTTCTTTTTGTACAATGATGCAGGATGTCCCTCCTACGGTTGATCAGATCTTATGCATGGAGGAGCCGAACGCCTGGCGGGATGAGGAAGGTACAGTGAAGGAACATCTTATTTCCTCATCATCGTTGGTGCTTCCCCTTGAGGATTGGTTACAAGGGGGCAAGCGGTTCTTCTTTGAAGACATAATACTGGAGGAGAAGAAGAGAGCGAAAAAGGAGGAGATTTGGGGCTGAAGGCTGAGCATCCTACTTAATTTCCACCCCTACTACCAGGTCCCCGGACCCTTTCCTTTCATCAGTTGTTACTACTTCAAATCATCCTATAGCTGATTTGTTTTTAGCTTGTAATAATAATTAGGATTTATTAGCTTTTGCTTATTCCTAGACTTTATGAACTATGCTTTAATACAGGTATTTAGTCCACCTTAAGGACATTAAACAAAAGGGCTCTTGGGAGACAACCCATTTGGGACCGCTTGGTTCCGTTTTTTCGTTCTTCTTTATTTTCTTTATTATATTTTTGTTGTGCCTGGGGAATTTTTTAATCGCATGTCCGTATTTCTTGGAGCAAGGCGGAACAACCGCATTCAGGACAAAACACCAATTCTTTTGGTATGCTCACTTCTGAGCATGGGGTACACTCTCCCTTTTCTCCTTAGTTTAATGTTTAAAGAATCATATTTTAGATCATGCTTTCATGTAAGTCTGGGGGAGAGTGAGAACCATGCACGTGCACACACGCACGCATTCCGGTAGTGTTATTATTTTAGCTTTCAGTTTATTTCAGTTTATCAATTTCTATGTGGCACGCACACGCTGCACCCACTATGCACGCACTTACTTGCGAGTGCTACCGTGCCAAATTTCCTTTTGGAATGGAGCCGGGAGGTCAATTGTGTTAGCTAGGAATTGTGGTTTGGAGTACGATGTTGACTCCAGTAGTGTTCTAATCGAATACTCATGTTTTGCATAGAATTTTGTGTAGAAGTTATTTCTATTTTCATGCGTTGTAGCTTTATTCTTATCTAATTTAGTCATTAGAGTTTTACTTTACTCAAAGCATGAACCTGTGTCGATCTACCGGTAGTGTAGGTGAGTTGGTATCGAACGCTAGATTCGTATTACTCGAGTCGGGAGAAAGAGCTATCTTTCTTGGTGGCTAAGAACTCGCCCCTAGCGATTGTCGAAACATAGGCACCGGGTAGTTCTAACGCATTAGCATGATGTAGGCCATTCTTTGGACCGTTTGAGCTTTGAGCCAAAAACCAAAAATTCACCCTTGCTAACCAATTTTGTGTCTATCCCACCTTTTCTGTTTAGCTCCACCGCTCTCGCTTAAACCAAGATTACCAAACCTGTATGCGCAAGTGTTTCGAGCTTTATAGTATGACTGATTATTGTGCTGTGCTGTTATGTATGGGTACATATTTGGATTGCTTAAGTTGAAAAAAAAGGAGAAAATAAAAAAAATAAAAAAGTATTAGTGATCTAAAAAGTGAAAAGATTAGTGCTTCAAAAAGAAAAAAATCTGAGCTCTATATTCTAATTCAGAAATTCTGAATTGTTTGATAGGATTTACTTTATATTGGGTGTTGGCGATGAACACATCAGCTTTATTTGTTGCCGGTGTTTACAAATTGTATTGCTCAATTGTGTTAGGTGCGTTAGCCTCCGAGTTTATCATTGTATATCCTACCGCAACCTAAGCCTCATATTTACCCGAAAGCCCTATTGACTTGTGTGTAGTTTTACTTGATGTTGTGGAGAGAGTACGAAAGTGCGAGCTTATGGCTCCCGACACCGAAGGATTTCGGTGGAGTTAGTTCCGTATCCCGTATTTTTTGAAATACTCGTCTGAGCGCATCCTTACATTCTCCCTACACGTGACTGGCAGATCATACTTGGTTCAGCTTTTGAGTAAACTAATCTCTTATTTACTATTTTAGATATTTGTAAATTACTTTGCATAATAGAGATTTCCTCTACGTGAGTTTTATGAACATTATTATTTGATTTCGCATATTACTCCTAGCCACATTCACCTTTCTAACCCTTATTTTTCCCGTCCGTCGAGAGTAGTTTGCTCGGGACGCGCAAACAGGTAAGTCTGGGGGTGTGATGAGTCCCAATTATATACATATTTTCGGACTCATTTGGGCCGATTTTCTAGTCTTTGCACCACACTTTAGGCTTGTTTTCATTTATATTTAATAGTCGTATATTATTCCACTCTTAGTGCACATGTATGCCCGTTCTTAGTGTGATTCCTTGTATTCCAGTGGTCCTGGACATTTTCATGCAGGTTCAAGGGATCGTGCAATGCTCGGAGTCTGTTTGGGGGCAATTTCTGCCTGAAATGCCACTGATCGTGCGTTTCCTTCACGCACGATCAGTTGATCGTGCGCCTCTGATCGTGCGCGTTCTTTTGCTGCCCAAAAATAGCATCGGAGTTTGGTCGTGTGTTTGCTACGCACGATCGCGCGCACGGTCGTGCGCTTTATATTTTTTCTGCAGTTTTTTTTGTAGGTTTCTAGCACAGAGCGCATGACCACCAACTTCCAATGCGCACGACCACTGGTCGTGCGCTACTGATCGTGCGACCTGTTTTTCTATAAATACGCAGCTTGCGATTTTAGGTCGGACAGCACTATTTTGGGCGCGAATTCTTCCGCAAGCTCCGTCGTTTTCCCTCTCCAAGCTCCATGCATCCATCCCCTTCCTTGGGAAAGCTTCTTCCATCGATCCTAAGCTCCACCAAGGGTTCCGGAAGCTTTCCCCGCCATCTACATCAAGCATTTCAAGTTGCGGCATCTCCTTTTGGGTCAAGGGGAAGAGACCCAGCTCTGAGAAGAAGACGGATGATGGTTGGAGGTAGTGACAGCCTCTGAACCCCGAAAGCAACCAAGGACTGAGCTCGGAGGAGGCTTGACAACCCCCCATTCCGACCAAGATCTACGACGAGGCTTCTCATCTCATGGTTTCCTCTACCCTCTCTCTTTTGGAAATGTATGCTTAACTTTCGTATTGAACTAGTGTGATTTCTATTTGTCTATGAATGAAATATACTCTTGTTTTATCTTACGCTTGATGCTTTGCTATGATGCGCTCCGCCCCCATTCCACTTCCACATACGCGTTCTAGTTAGCCATCTAGCAATTGCTAGTGGTGATGTTGGAGAAGAGGTGAATACGACCCTCACAAAATCTCGCACTGCGGCCATTCCACCCGCTTACCGAAGCGCGGCATCGCGGCCGCCGCACTCACCCCCACTTTGCGAAGAGGTGTGTGCGACCCTCAATCGTCACAGTTACTTTCCGTCCACGCGCCTTCCGAAGCACGACATCGCGGCCATTGCATCCATCCCGCCTTGCAAAGCGGAGTTTTGACCCGCATCTTATTTCTGCAATAGCTTATGACACCAATCACAACGCCCTTGTTTTTACTTTCTTTTACTCGTCGAAACAATTACCTTACTCTACTTTCTTGTCACCACATCCTGCATTCCTCAAGAGATTGACATTCGGGGCGTTCCTCCCTATTTTATTACTTGACAGCGACCGGTGCACTTGCCGAATACGCATCACTCCTCACTCTCGACCTCCTCTGCCACCCTCTCCATCAACTCCTCGTAGGAGACGGGGGATTTCCTCTTTTAGTCCATCTTGAAGAAGCTCTCCTTCAGCCCCAACATGAAGGCGTGCTGAAGAGAAAACCCAGGCATCTCCTGGGTGAGCAGACCTTCATCCTGAAACCGATCCGCATAATGAGCCAACGACTCCTTAGGCTCCTGCTTCACTTTGAAGAGGGACTTGGCGTCCTTCTTCCTCTTTTACGAAGTTGAAAACCGTAGCAAGAAACTTCTACGCAGATCTTCGAAAGCATAGATCGATCCGACGGGAAGTTGGTTGAACCACTCCTGAGCTTTCTCCTTTAGGGTGACGGCGAAGAGCCGACACTTGAAGGCTTCCGACATCGGCCTAATAGAGACTGAGTCCTCGAACGACTGCAGGTGTTTGACTGGGTCGTCCCGACCATGGTAGTAGACCCTGTCCCACTCTCTGAACCCTTCCGGGACGGGTGCAGAGAGCACCAACTCGCAAAAGGGGGTTCCTCCCCCTACTTCCCTTTCCTGCTCGGCTCACCCCCCCGAGCTCTCTCGCCCATCTGGAGCTCGCCGGGGCCAAGCTCGCGAGAGCTACCATTGCCGGGTTGGCCCCCGCGGGTGGCGCGCCCACTGGAATTGCGTTCACCGGCGTCGTGCGTGCCTCCCCTGCTCCACCCTGTCTTGCGCTCTCCTGTCCCGCGCTCGCCGGGACTGAGCTCACCGGAATCGAGCTCGAGGGGCTGGCGAACAGCACTCATTCCTCCAGAACTTGCGCTCACCCGCCAGCCACTTCTTTTCCTGCCCTTCCTCCCGGAGCATCATTGCCAACCGCCATGGGAAGATGCGATGTCGGAACTATCGGGGTCGTGAACTCGCTTCGCTGCGACGCGACCGCGAACCCGAGGTTCTCAGGGACTTCTCTCCGGAAGTCTGAGAACATCTTCGGCGTCACCACCTGGGGTGACTCGTTGAGCTCCTCGCCTTGCTCTTCGTCTCTTTCCATGTTCCTTTCTCGGAATCTTCTTGGACCAGCCGTGCTCCACGCTCACCACACCAAAATGTTGAAACCGATTTCTCGGTCTCTTGTGAAGCTCGGGCCCTTAACGAGTTGAGGGGCAGCTAGCCCTTACTAGTCCCTCGAGAGGAGCAGATTTGAGACTTGGAGACTGACTAAGACCTTAATCACAGCGAGGAGGTCCCACCACCAACCCTGAAGATCATTGAGCGCTTCCCCTCCCAAGCCAAAGCTGAGACTTGGGCACCTTGGAGGGCTAGAGAGCTGAACCAAAGTAACCAAGGAAGAAGAAGAAGCTCAGAGATCTGAGATTGGAATCCCATCCCAAGGTGCCCTTTAAGGTCTATTTATAGTTTTTTGTTCCTAGTCTGTCAATAGCGAAATTCCTCCTTTTGGTTTTACTAAACGCACCCCCATTTTGGCCTGCTAACAGCCAAACTCCGCTGTTTGGAGGGGCTACCTGTAGACCACCAGGGGTCGAGGAGTAACTCCACCCCTTTAGTTAACGGATGAATGGTTTACGAGAGCGCCACTTGTGAGAGAGATGAATTCGTTGAACTGGGTTCATCGAACGGGGAGACGAGTTCGTCGAACGGGTTTCGTCGAACGGAGAGTGAGTTCGTCGAATGGAGAACGGAATTCGCCGAACGCTGAACGGAGTTCGACGATCTCACCAAATGCTCGGGGTTCGTCGAACGCAGGACAGATCTCGTCGAACCCTAAGACTTGGAAGGGATCCAACTCGCTTGCCTTCTTATGAACAGGCAGCGAGTATCCGGCTCACCAGCCTTCTCGCGAACAGCCGGCGAGTACCCGGCTAGCTCGCCTTCTTGCGAACAGACGACGAGTACCCGGCTCGCTCGCCTTCTTGCGAGTTGACCTTGAAACTTGGGCTCACAGGGATATGACTCGCGCGCTTTCGTGCGAGCGACCCTTGAAGCTCTGGCTCGCCTTCTTTGTTACCTCTTCCATCTGTTAGATTTACAACCCCCGTTGGGCAAGCGGCCTGTGAAGACCTCGCTCGCATTCTTACCAGCGACGCCCATCGATGTCGGGTCTCGCGCTTCCTTTTGTGAATTATTTCGCTGAGACAAGATAGAGGTAGCCGTTGAGAGGGCCGTCGGAATGAAAAGCAAGTTCGTCGAACGGACAACAGAGTTCGTCGAACTCAGGAAAGCATTGACCACTGAGCTGGGGTAAAAACGTCGACCGCTGAGCTTGAGCAAAAGCGTCGACCGTCGTAACAATCTGTTCGTCGACCGCCGAGCTGGGGAGGCATCGTTGAGCGCTGCTCGAATTTCGTCGAATGCAGAGCGCCGTTCGTCGAACGCAGATCGTCATTTGTCGAACACAGGTAGCCGTTCGTCGAACGCAGAGGACATATGTAAGTTTTATCCTTTCTCTTATTTTCTACCTATTAATGTACATTCCTCCCACAATACTTTTGCTTGTTGATTATTCCTCCATCTTTGTTCACCTCTAGGCGAATATCAGGGTTGTACAGGTGAATGATCAAGGACATACTAAGCATTTAACCCTAAAGATTGACTCCTAAACTCTGGCTTTATATTTAGGAATTTTTAGAATTATTGTAATTAAGATAGATGATTTTAAAGCCAAAAAAATTTCATGATGTTCAAATTTCATTATTCAATTTTACCTTCATGGCATGATATAACTATCATAGAAATTGATTTCCACCTATAGTGAGAGATGATGCTAGAAAGATTAGTTTGAATGCAATGTTATGTCATAGGATTAATAATGTTAATGTTGCATGCATTCAAAAATAGTATTTCAATTTTTAGACCTAGAATGAAGTGATGATTTTATATGATTTATTCTTATTGATATAAAATTGATTCTATTGTCGATGATACGAAAATAAAAATCTACTTCTTACTTAGAGATTTGTAATTCTGAAAAAGCGATGAGATTGATGATGTTTTCCAAACTATATCCGATGAAGGCGAGTGTACCTTATCGTCTATAGTATAGGATATTATAGAAATATCAAGGTCGTATTCCTCGGGGCGTACTAATTACTTCTACTTCAAGGAGGTCGCTATTATCTTATCTAATGATTTTTTAAGGTTTGTTTTACTTAGCTAAAAGAGATAAATTGCAAACTAAAGAAGACTTAAACGATGGTAAAAAGGATTAGTGCTCGATCTAAAGTCACCTTGGAGTGAGAATAATCAAAATAAAGTAAAAAATAATTCTAATTCCATTTAAGTAAACTACTTGAATATGGAGGTTCCCAAAGCTTGAACATGCCTCTCTCGAGGAAAATGCCCAACTAAGTTTAGGAAAAATCAACAGAACTCTCGTCCTATAATCGATTACCTAAAACTTGCTTTACGTTGTGATCCCCTCTATTGGATTTGACTCCAATCTGGGAGATTTACATCATCCTCTCTCGAGGGGTGCATGAAACTTTCGTTACTCTTGAGTGATCAATTCATACTTTGAACCTATCAGCTAACTAAGTAAGAAAACCTAAGCGAAAACCATATATCAAAAATATGGTCTCACTAATTGAAAATCAAGTGTAAATCAAGTATTTACAAAACGGAAAAAGAGAGCTAGAAAATCATAACTTGATTATCTCATCCTTGTATCATTTCGATTGAGAACTAATGAGAATTAGTAAATCATGGTGGAGGGAGAAAGGAGAGAAAGATAAAATTGCAATAAGGAAAATTTGACTAAAGTAGAAAAAGAGAAAGAAAGAGAGCAAAACTAAATTTTATTGAAATTAAAACTATTACAAGCCTTAAATAAGATTACCAAGCTAGAAATGTAAAGTTACAAGCATACACTAGACTATTGCATGGAAGAAAATTATAACTTTGCTTGAAAGGAAAAGGGAGAGAACATGAAATGGAAAGACATGAAAATGGTCACTAACATCTCTAGCAGCACCTCCCCCTATCCAATTTTCTGAACGCTGGACTCAAGGACACCTCTGGAATTTATAGAAAAAATTTCCAAGTTAAATGCCTTCGGTCACGGGAGTGACTAAGGGTGTGTAATCACTTTTCATCTCAGCTCCGACATTGGCGTGGGTCATGCGTGACGGTGCGTCAAAAAAGGACTTTACACGCCCTTGTAGTGTGGGTCACGGGTGTGTAATCTGGCAGCTTCATTAAATGCAGCGTGGGTATCACGTGGCGGTGTAGTGGGGAGCAAGGATCACGTGGGAATGTCACGGTCGTGACACTTGGGTCACGGGCGTGACATGAGTCAACTTTGCACGAGATCTCCACCTCTCGATGACAGCTCTGCTAGGAAGATCTTTATGTTTACACACCCTTGGTCACAGGCGTGACCTAGGGAGTGACTTACTGTGGACGAGCTCAAACTGTGCGGTATCAATTCTAGACTGATCTTATGATTACACACCCTTGGTCACGGGCGTGACCTAGGGCGTGTGATGCAAATTTTTCCAAACTTGTCCCAAAATTCTGCAAAAATATAAATAAGCTAAATTAGAAACAAATTTTATAAAAGAACTATTTATAAGCTAAAATTTTCATGAAAAAGACATAATTCATATTAAATAATTACTAAAATTTATACTAAAAAGTTTATATAAAAACTACTTATCAAATACCCCCATACTCGAGGTAATGTTGTTACAGAGCAAAATTATAAGACATATTTCATATGACATTCATATATATATATATATATTTAATTTTAAACTAAAATTTCATTTAGATCAAAAGTTAAGTTACGAATAAATTCTAAGAGGAGTTAAGTCCTAAATTATGATGATGATTTGAAAAGAGGAGGAGTGTTTAGGCAAGGACTTCTCAAGATAAATAATTAGCAAACAATATTGTAGAAATTATAAAACTAAATTATATTAAAATTATAAGAACTCTATCTTAAAAGAAACTTAAGGAAAAGTAACATACTAAATATTGCTCTCTCCATAACTTAAATTAAATCTAGATCAAAGATATTGGCTAAGGGGAGGTTTACAAATTTTGGCATAAGAAGAGATCTTAGAAAGGAGGTGATGAATTTTATCCTCTCACCTCACTATTTTTTTTTCTTTTTTTGTATATGTTTAGGAGTAATGAATTTTATCCTCTTACTCCATGACATGCATGTAATCTTTTAAAATTCTCTTCTAATAAAAACCCAAAATGTATATGTTTAGGAGTAATGAATTTTATCCTATTATTTCCATGGCATATGAACTTTTAAAACACTTTTTGTATGCCATCAAAAGAGGTGGGTAGGAAAAATTTCTAGCTAATAAATTAAATTATATTGAGAGCAAATTCTAGTAAATTTAAATTTCCTAAGATCTAAAAAGCTATAAGCAAATATAATAAAAATCTAAAGAGGTTTAGCAAATTTACTACAAAACGAAGCCATTTAAAATAAAAAGAGAAGTCTTGCTAAAAAATTCTCAAATCAAGCTCAAATCATAAAATTATTCTTAAAACAAGATTACCTAAAATTTAGATTTGAAAAACTATGATAAACAAAATTTTAGCCAATTAAAAACATAAAAATGCTTATAAATATTGTCAACTAAATTTTTAAGAAAACAAAAAAATAACATGTAGGGGCTTTATAAATTTTTTTGTTTTTTGTTCTAAGTTTTTCATATATATTTTTTGGAATTTTTGATATTATCTTTTTTTAGATTTTTGATAGTGAAAGAAAGGAAACTAATTTTAAACCTAATAGTTTTTTTTGTTAACTCTTGGACTTCCCGAGGTATACCCCATGAAGGGTTCTCAACATTACTAGGAGCTGTGATGGGATGATAGCCCAAACGCCCTTTCTAAGATTTAAATTTTCGATTTTCTATTTTTTTTTTTGAAGTTTTGTGTTTGAAAAGTACTTGAATAAAAGAAGACATAAGAATATTTTTTTTTTTGAAATATTTTCTAAATTAAGAACTACACATTTTTTAGGAACTATTTACACCCCCATACTTAAAGATAAACATTGTCCCCAATGTTTAAAACTAAGTATGAAGTAAAAGAAAAAGAAAAAACAAATAGTGTGCAAGACAAAGCAAAAAAGGAATGCAAATAAAAAGAAGAAGGAAGAAGGGCTTCCCTGATTTTGAAGTGGCGGGGGGGAGCGGTGGTTACCTACAAAATATGTTAGAAGAAAAGGAGAAACAACAAAAATATAACTTTGGGGTGCCTCCCAAAAGCGCTTTGTTTAAGGTCGCGTAGCTTGACCCAATTGGCGTTCACGTTATTGGTGGAAGGAATATTGATTAACTCTTCTCATTAGCTAGATCCCCTGGAAGATACAACTTAAGACCGTGACCATTTACTTTGAAGGAATCTTTTTTCGGGTGGGCAATTAGAATTGTCCCATAGGACCAAACCTCTTTAACGATAAAGGGTCCAGACCATCGAGATTTTAGCTTTCCTGAAAAAAGGCGAAGACGGGAATTATAAAGGAGGACAAGATCGCCCGGCGAAAAAGTTTTTGGAAATTTTATATGTTTATCGTGGTAAAACTTTGTTCGCTCCTTATATAATTTGTTACTCTCTTACGCATTCACTCGTCATTCATCTAATTCATTCATTTGAAATTTCTGTTGTTCGGCCACTAACGAAGAATTGAGATTTAAAAATTTAAGCGCCCAAAATTCATAGTGTTCTAATTCGACCGGAAAGTGGCAAGCCTTGCCATAAACCAATCGATATGGTGTACAACCAATAGCGGCCTTTTATGTCGTTCGATAGGCCCATATCACGTCGTCGAGCTTAAGAGCCTCCTTCCGATTAATAGAAAAAGTTTTTTCTAATATCTGCTTTAATTCTTAATTTACAACTTCGACTTGGTCGCTCATTTGTGGGTGATAAGCAGTGGAGAGTTTGTGCGTGACACCATATTTCGCTAAAATTTTCGGGAATTGCTTATTGGAAAAATGGGTGCCCCGATCACTAACTATATCACGCGGCATACCAAATTGAGAGAATAATTTTTTAAGAAGTTAACGATGACTCTCACATCGTTGGTGGGGATAGCTTGCGCTTCCGCCCACCTCGATACGTAGTCGACCGCAACTAGAATATATTTGTTTGAATAAGAGGTAGGGAGAGGACCAATGAAATCGATAACACAGAGGTCGAAAAGTGCGCATTCTAAGAAAATTTTTTGGGGCATCTCATCCCGGAGAGAGATGTTCCCTGACCGTTGGCAGCTATCTCAAGTACTTACAAGGGTGTGAGCATCTTTGAAGAGCGTGGGACAAAAAATCTAGCCTCCAGCGCCTTCCTCGCGGTTCGCTTCGCTTGATAATGACCATCGATTGGTCCCTCTTGGCAATGCTGCAATATTTGTAGGCCTTCCTCACTCGAGACACATCTTCTCACTACCTGGTGAGCGCAAACACGAAATAGAAAGGAGTCCTCCCAAAAGTAATTCTTTAAATCATAAAATAATTTCTTCTTTTGCTCACTCGAGAATTCTTTTGGCAGGACCCAGGCAACTAGATAGTTAGACAAATCAGCAAACCAGGGGGTGGAATATGTTTTTATATTTTTCAGAGCAAGGAGGCGCACTTCAGGGAGTTCATCATTAATATCGGCTTCTATTAACGCTTCCATGGCAGGATTTTCTAAATGGGAAAGATGGTCGGCCGCCAAGTTTTCAGCTCCCCTTTTTTCCCAGATCTCTAAGTCAAACTCCTGCAAGAGGAGGATCCATCGCAAAAGACAGGGCTTGGCGTCCGATTTACTTAAGAGATATCTAAGAGCATAGTGATCTGTGAAAATGATTACTTTAGAGAGAGTGATGCACGACCTAAACTTATCAAAAGAAAAAAAGATCGCTAAAAGCTCCTTTTCGGTAGTGGTGTAATTCGCTTGTGCCGATGTGAGTGTCTTGCTCACATAATAAATTGGGTGGAAATACTTACTCACCTGTTGACCTAATACGGCGCCTACCGCAATATCACCCGTGTCGCACATAATTTTGAAGGGTACTAACCAATCCAGTGCGACTAGAATCGGGGAGTTTATAATCTTATTTTTTATAAGTTTAAAGGCCAAATGGCATTCATCGTTAAAAAGGAAAGACGATTCATTTTCGAGAAGATGGGTTAAAGGCTTCGTGATTTTGGAAAAAATTTGTATAAAACGCCTATAAAACCCTGCGTAGCCTAGGAAACTTCTAATAGCTTTTACATTCATTGTAGGGGGAGTTTTTTGAAAACTTCAATCTTTGCCCAATCGACCTCGATCCCTTTGCCCGATATTTTATGGTCAAGGTCTAATCCTTCTTTGACCATAAAATGGCATTTCTCCTAATTAAGAGCAAGATTTGTTTCCTCACAACGTTGTAGCACACGCTTGAGATTTTTTAAACAATTTTTAAAAGAATTTCCGAAGACGGAGAAGTCATCCATGAAAACTTCCATCATTTCCTCTAGTAACTCGTCGAATATCGCCAGCATACATCTTTGGAATGTAGCTGTCACGTTACAAAGACCAAATGGCATCTTTCGATAAGCGAAGGTGCCAAAGGGACAAGTGAACGTTGTTTTCTCTTGGTCATCGGGCGAAATAGGGATTTGAATGTATCCTGACAAACCATGGAGAAAACAATAGTAAGAGTGACCTGAAAGGCATTCTAAGATTTGATCGATAAAAGGAAACAGGAAGTGATCCTTACGGGTGACATCATTTAGTTTATGATAATCTATGCACATCCGCCAACCCGTAATGGTACGGGTTGGGATCAATTCATTGTTCTCATTTGCTACTACCGTTACGCAGCCTTTCTTTAGCACGACATCTACTTGGCTAACCCAAGTACTATCCGATATCAGATAGATGATTCCCGCATCTAAAAGTTTGATAACTTCAGCCTTAATGACTTCTTTCATATTCGGGTTTAGCCGCCATTGAGGCTGGAGCGTATTGCGAGAATTATCTTCGAGGAAAATTTTGTGAGTGTAGAAGAAGTGTTAATACCCTTGATATCCGATATTTGTCACGCAATTGCGTGACAGTGATTGCTTAATACTAGAGTTAATTCAGAAATATCTGAATCACTCAGTTCGGATGACACAATAACGGGTAGCTTGGAATCTTTTTCCAGAAATAAATATTTAAGGTGAGGGGGAGTTGTTTTAACTCCAAAATGGGTGGCTCTTCATATGAAGTTTTAATTTTTTTAATTTTTCTAAATATAGTGGCTTGGGTGGTGTGGAGCGAGAGACTTCTTCTTCTAGACAAAAGAGCTCGGCGAGCTCGGAATCATTACTCGATAGGGAGACTAACTCGGGTAGTGAATACAACTCGTTCTCAAAACATTCTTCTAGGTAGAAACACGAATCGTCATTCTCTAAGGTGTTTCGCATCGAGGGATTTATACTAATAGTAACTTCATCATCTCCAACCCGTAGGAGGAGCTTTCCATTACTTACGTCGATAATTGTGCGGCAGGTGGCAAGGAAGGGGAGACGGAGTATGAGGGGTTACTTCAGCATCCTCTTTGATGTCAAGAATGACAAAGTCCACAGGGAAGATGAACTTGCCAACCTTAATGAGCACATCCTCCACTATCTGTACTGGATATTTTCATGAACGATCTAAGAGTTGAATACTCATTTGAGTGCAGCTGGGATCACCTAGATCTAACTTTTTAAATAATGATAAAGACATAAGATTGATGCTTGCTCCAAGATCAGCTAAGGCATGTTTTACTAACAAATTGCCAAATAGACATGGGATGGAGAACCATCCCAAGTCATTTGCTCTTTGAGGTAGTTTGTTAAGTATAACCGCGGAGCATTCAGCGTTTAGGGAAATATGTGAAATATCTTATAATTTCCTCTTATTGGAGAGAAACTCCTTAAGATATTTCATATACTTCTCCATTTGAGAGATACCCTCGCAGAAGGGTACATTAATATGAATTTGTTTTAAATTTTCCAAAAATTTCTTGTAATTTTTCTCGACACACTCGCTCTTAAACTTAGATGGATACGGAATATTTGAACTAGAAGTGTGTGGAGCTAATGTAGCGGGAAAATTTGAAGATAAAATAGGAGTAGGATGAGGGGGAGAAGAAGTTACCTTGGGTTTGTCCTGTTTTGAAACCACCTCCTTTTCGCTGCGGAGAGTAATCATGTTCGTGCTCTCCCTTGGATTTGGCTCCATATTTCCCGGTAGTGCTCCTTGATGATGCTCGGAGAACATTTTCGCTAGCTGGCCCACTTGATTCTCTAAATTTATTATCAATCCAGTGAGGTTCCGGATGATCGATTCATTTGTAGCAGCATATTTTGCAAAGACCTCTTCAAGCAAAGAGGGCTTTAGCTGTTGCGGTGGAAAACTGGGTGGATTAAAATTTTGAGGATTTAGATTTATAGGGGCATTAGGAGGTTGATTTATATTTAGAGGGCGCTGAGCATTTCCTTGGTTGCTCCATGAGAAATTCGGATGATTCTTATAAGCCACATTGTAAGTGTTGTTGTACGGAGCGGAGTTTGGGTCATAGGAAGGCCGAGGCGTATTTCCCATATAGTCAACCTACTCTTCAATTAAAACATTATTAGCCCAAGGAGGAGTGGTGGAGGAAGCGGACATCTCCGCCACTTGCTTCGTTAAACGCTCAACTTGTAAAGCTAAATTAGCATTTGCGTCTATTTCAAAAATACTGGTCGGCTTGTTAGGCCTAGCTCAGGGCATATTCCATTGATATGCATTCATGGCCATCTCCTCGAAAAGCTCTTGAGCGGAGTTCAGGGTTTTGTTATTTAACGTTCCCCCGGCGGCCTCATCAATCATTTGTCTCGTTTGGAAATTCAATCCATTGTAAAAGATTTGCACTTGTTGCCAAGTGGGAAGTGCGTGGTGAGGGCATTTATGCAAAAGCTCCTTGAAGTGCTCCAATGTATCATAGAGAGTCTCCAAGTCAATTTGTATAAATGACGCAATATTTGTGCGCAATTTGGCGGTCTTTGCAGGAGGGAAATATTTAGTTAGAAATTTTTCTGCCATTTCGGCCCATGTAGTGATGGACCCCTTAGGTAGGGAGCCCAGCCACTGCTTGGCCTTATACCGCAAAGAAAAAGGAAAAAGACATAATTGAATGGCGTCATCAGTGATGCCATTGATTTTGAACGTAACACAAATTTCGAGAAAGTAATGGATATGAGAGTTTGTATCTTCGTCCGGTAGACCATCGAAGGTCACTGATTGTTGCACCATTTGTATGATGCTAGACTTGATCTCAAAGTTATTGTTCGCCACCGCGGGGCGAACAATACTTGAATGTGTGCCTTCCAAATTCGGCCACTCATAATAGGACATGGTCCGCTGCGCGGGCTCATTAGGACTGGGCATGTTAGGATTAGTATGATTAAGATTAGGATCTATATTTGAAGTGTTAGTGTCCCCAATCGACTCTTCAAATTCTAAATGAGTATCCTAATCACGAGAATGGCGGCGCCGAAAAAGGGTTCGCTCGATCTCTGGATCAAAAGCAATATTTGAAGCGCTACCTTGGGTCATACACTATAAAGAAGAAGGGGAAAGAAGAAAGAACAAAAAGAGAAAAGAGAGAATAATAAAATAAAAAGAAAGAAAGAGGAAAACTTGATTATTATATTTTTTCTTTTAGGCGGATTAAGTTAGACTTGGACTTCTCGAGGTATACTCTGTGAGGGGTTCTCACCAGTACTCGGAGGTGTGATGGGATGATAACCCAAACGTCCCTTTCCAATATTATATTACACCTTTAAGATTTTTGAAACTATAGAAAGTGAAATAAAATAAAAAGAAACATGATAAAATTAATAGCTATCCTCTTTTCAAAACATCAACGCAAAACGTCCCTGGCAACGGCGCCAAAAACTTGAAATGAAAAAACTCTACTTCTTACTTAGAGATTTGGAAATATGAAAAAGCGAAGAGATTGATGATGTTTTCCAAACTATATCCGAAGATGGCAAGTGTACCTTATCGTCTATAGTATGTGATATTTTAGAAATACCAAGATCGTATTCCTCGGGGCGCGCTGATTACTTCTACTTCGAGGAGGTCACTATTATCTTATCTAATTATTCTTAAGGTTTGTTTTACTTAGCTAAAAGAGATAAATTGCAAACTAAAGAAGACTTAAACGATGCTAAAAAAGGATTAGTGCTCGATCTAAAGTCACCTTGTAGTGAGAATAATCAAGAGAAAGTAAATATAATTCTAATTCCATTTAAGTAAACTACTTGTTCGTGGAGGCTCCCGAAGCTTGAACATGCCTCTCTCGAGGAAAATGCCAAACTAAGTTTAGTAAAAATCAACCGAACTCCCATTCTATAATCGATTACCTAAAACTTGCTTCACGTTGTGAACCCCTCTATTGGATTTGACTCCAATCCGGGAGATTTGCGTCATCCTCTCTTTAGGGGTGCATACAACTCTCTTTACCCTTGAGTGATCAATTCATACTTTGAACCTTTCGGCTAACTAAGTATGAAAACCTAAGCAAAAACTATATATCGAAAATATGGTCTCACTAATTGAAAATCAAGGGTAAATCAAGTATTTACAAAAATGAAAAAAGAGATCTAGAAAATCATAACTTGATTATCTCATCCTTGGATCATTTCGATCAAGCACTACTGATAATTAGTTAATCATGGTGGAGGGAGAAAGAAGAGAGATAAAATTGCATGAAGGAAAATTTGACTAAAGTAGAAAGAGAGAAAGAAAGAGAGCAAATCTAAATTTTATTGAAATTAAAACTATTACAAGCCTTCAATAAGATTACCAAGCTAGAAAAGTAAAGTTACAAGCATACACTAGACTATTGCATGGAAGAAAATTATAACACTGCTTGAAAGGAAAAGAGAGAGAACATGAAATGGAAATACATGAAAATGAACATGAAAATGGTCATTAACAGCTCTAGCAGCACCTCCCCCTCTCCAATTTTCTGAACCCTAGACTCAAGGAGACCTCTAGAATTTATAGAAAAAATTACAAGTTACACCACCTCGGTCATGGGCGTGATCGAGGGTGTGTAATCACTGTTAATCTCAGCTCCGACATTGGCATGGGTCTTGCATGACGGCATGGCGAAAAAGGACTTTGCACGCTTGTGTAATGTGGGTCACGGGCGTGTAATATGGCGGCTTCATTAAATGCAATGTGGGTCTTGCGTGACTGCATGGTGGGGAGCAAGGATCATACGGGAATGTCACGGCCATGACATTTGGGTCACGGGTGTGACTTGAGTCAACTATGCATGACATCTCCACGTCTCGATGGTAGCTCCGCTGGGAAGATCTTTATGTTTACACGCCCTTGGTCACGGGCGTGACCGAGGGAGTGACTTGTTGTGAACGAGCTCAAACTGCGCGACATCAATTCTGGACAGATCTTATGATTACACGCACTTGGTCACGGGCGTGACCTAGGGCGTGTATTGCAAATTTTTCCAAACATGTCCTAAAATTCTGCAAAAATACAAATAAGCTAAATTAGAAATAAATTTTATAAAAGAACTATTTATAAGCTAAAATTGACATGAAAAAGAAAATTTCATATTTAATAATTACTAAAATTTATATTAAAAAGGTTATATAAAAACTACTTATCAGTCCACATATAAATGAGATACATGCACACACATTTTATAAACATTCATATACCATTCATGATCTCAAAACATATTTTGAAAGTAATATTATCTTTTTAAATTATGTTTAATATTTGAATTAGAAGATCTTTTGATTTTGTATGATTATTATGAATGATCATTTACTTTACCATATAGAAATTAAGTACTCTTAATCAATTATTCACGATGATGTAAGTGAAGTATTATGAGAAAATTCATATTCATCCTATTGAAATTATTAATGAGAGAGATTGTAGGGTGAATAATGAATATAAATATAATGAGAAAATATTTTTGATTATTTTAAAATGTTTAATATGATATGGGCAAGCAAATGTAGCAACAAAATTAAATAAATAAATAAATAGTTTCACATTTTATATTTCAACCAATGAACCCTATATAGTTTGTTTAAATCCATTTTTTAAAAGAATTTTATTAGTCTTTATAGTATCACATAACAAATTTAGTATTCAATTTATAAGACATTTATATGCCAAGGATTTAACAAGGATACAAACTAGAAAAGAGGATAAGTAGGTCACTTGAAATGATATGACTTTTATTCAAATTCATTCAATTTGATTTATTGATCATTGGGCTTTATGTGTAAAGTCATATTTCAAGATATATGAAGTGGCCATATCATTTTGGATAAAAAAAACAAAAAGAAATTATGCATTTCATGAAGTAGAGTATTTTCTAAAACCCTTATTCACCCCCCTGTAAGGGCGCCTCAAGATCCAACAAGTGGTATCAGAGGAATATGATAACGCTTGGCGTTAATAACAGCGTTGAGCATTAGGGCTTTTAGTTCAACTTTGACAATTATGATGTAGATAGATTCATGTAATTTCAGATTTGTTGAGACTCAATAATATTGATAGAGTAGTACAACAGCTTGTTTTGAGGAGAAATAGCTTTTGATGGGTTTCAATTTGATATATCTAGGACTCCTAATTCTAGTCTAAGCATGTTGAAACGAGGATCAGGGAGAGGTTTTGTTATGATGTCTGCAAGTTGGGATTCCATGACTATGAAGCTAACTCTCACATATTCTTTCTTAATATGATCCCTAATGAAGTGATGACACACATCTATATGTTTGGATCGTGAATGAAGAACAGGATTGTTGGTTAGATCAATTGCACTTTTGTAGTTACATTTTAATTCTATATTATTTAGATGCACCCCAAAGTCTTCTAGTGTTTGACTCATCCAAAGGGCTTGTGCACAACAACTCCCTAGTGCGACATATTCGGCCTCGGTGGTGGAGAGGGCAACATAATTCTGTTTCCTACTCGACCAAGCAACTAGTGAGGGGCCTAAGAAGTGACATGTACCGCTTGTGCTTTTATGATCTAGTGAGCACCCCGCATAATCAGAGTCGAAATATCCATGTAATATAAATGAATCATTATAAGGATACCATTGGCCTAGATTAGATGATCTGATTAAATATCTACAAATTCATTTGACCACTTTTAAATGAGATTCTTTAGGATTAGATTGAAATCTAGCACATAAGCAAATAACAAACATAATACCGGGTATAGACGCACTTAAATATAATAATTACCCTATCATTCCTCTATATAGTGTTTGATCGATAGAGATTCTGACTTCATCTTTTCCTAATTTTAGAGAGGCACACATAGGACTGGAGGCTTGTTTTAAATTTTCAAATCCAAATCTTTTTAATATGTCATGAACATATTTTGATTGATTTATAAATATTCCGTCATTTCTTTGTTTGATTTGAAAACTTAGAAAATAAGTAAGTTCTCCTACCAAGCTCATTTCAAATTCTTTTTGCATCACACTTACAATTTCATTACATAATTGATCATTAGTATCTCCAAAAATGATGTATCTACATAAATTTGTAATATGATTAGATCATTATTATCATGTTTGATAAAAAGTGTATTATCGGCACGTCCCAGTACATAATGTGTTTTAATAAAAATTAAGTTAATCTTTCATACCAAGCACGAGGCGCTTGTTTTAAACCATAAAGTGCTTTATCTATTTTAAAAATATGATTTGGGTATTTTTCATTTATGAAACCGGGGGGGGGGGGGGGGGGTTGTTCAACATAAACTTCTTCCATAATAATTCCATTTAAGAAGGCACTTTTAACATCCATTTGAAATAGTTTAAATCTCTTGAAACTTGCAAAGGCAAGAAAATTTCAAATGGATTCTAAGCGAGCTACGGGTGCAAGGGTTTCATCAAAATCTACCCCCTCAATTTGTGAATAACCTTGTGCTACTAAGCCATCTTTGTTCCTAGTAAGGCTAGATTAACTATCTAATTTATTTTTGAAAATACATTTTAAGCCTATTATCGGATGATTTGATGGTCTTTCTATAAGATTCCAAACCTTATTACGTTCAAATTGTTCTAATTCATCATGCATAGCTAAATACCAAAATTCATCGTTTAGCACGATAGAGACATTTTTGGGTTCAATTTCAGAAGCAAATCATAATTTAGGGGAGGATTCATGAATTGAAGGGCGTGTCATTACCCCTCTTGACAGTTCTCCAATGACAAGTTCCCTTGGATGATCTTTTGTGAATCTAAGAGCGCTTGGAGGAACAAACTCTTCTTGCACTGCCTCTATTTCTTTGTCAACTCCAAGTGGTTCAACATCATCATCCTCCAAGGGTGAAGGGAGTTCCTCTTCTTTTCCTGTAATGTTAGAATCTACACAAGGAACAAATTCATCAAACTTCACATGAATAGACTCTTCAACCTTTTTAGACTTTTAATTGTATATCCTATATGCTTTACTAGTTGAAGAATAGCCAAGAAATATTCCTTCATCACATTTCTCATCAAATTTTGCTAATGCAACTTCAGTGTTTAAGATAAAGCATTGACACCCAAAAACATGAAAGTAATATACATTAGGTTTCTTTTTGTAATATAATTCATATTGAAAGTGCACAGTTAATCTCACTAGAATCCTCTAGAGGGGGGTGAATAGAGATTTAAAAAAACTTTGTGCCATTATATATATATGTGTGTGTAATAATCACAGATTCAAACTTCCCACAAACCAACAAGAATTAAGCAAGTAAAGAAGAAAAATAGCAAGAAGAAAATCACAGCACAACACAAAGAAATATAGTGGTTCCCCAAACTTTGGGTAGTCCACTCTTCTACCCCCTTTGGTAGGAATTCACTAACTTGCACTGAGTCTTTTGATAAGGAGACTCTTAGAACCAGACTGAGTCTTTTGATAAGGAGACTCTTAGAACCAGACTGAGTCTTTTGATAAGGAGACTCTTAGAACCACTACAACTGAATTTTTTGAAGAGAGATTTGATGAGTCCCAATTATATACACTTTTATGGACTCATCTGGGCCAATTTTATAGTCTTTGCACCAAATTTTAGGCACGTTTTCATTCATATGTACTATTCCATGCTAGGTGCACTTTTTAGCCCATTCCGGTGTGCAATTGCGCTCCTTGTTGTTGGGGGTAAGCACATGGTGCTCCCCTTCTCTTCTTCTATGTTTTTCTGATGATGGACGTGTATTCCCAGCCATTGTATCATGTATGCAGGTGACCGGATCGTCCCGTTTTCCCCAGAAGTAATGTATGTGCATATCGCACGGTCGTGCGTTTCCTTGACGCACGGTCGGTTGTGGTCGTGCGTTTGTGTCTGGGCAGAAAACGGAGCGTCGGAGTTTACTCGTGCATTTTTACGCATGGGCGGTTTGCCCGTGCGTGAGTAAAACGCACGGTCGACCTGTGTATTCTTGATTTCAGAGCGTCCGATTTTGCCCGTGTGTTTGTACGCACGGGCGATATTGGTCGTGCGTGAGCAATTCGCACGGGCGGCATAGCGTCTTCCCCAAGTCAAGTTTTATCATTTAATAGCGCACGGTCTGCGCACGGTCGTGCGTTCGACCGTGCGTGACCATTTTCTGACAGAATTTCTATTTAAGCCGCAGGTCTTGCCCTATTCTGGATCGATCGTTTTTCCTGCTCCCAGAGCTCCGGTTTCGCTCCCTTTTCGTCGTCCATCGCCGCCCACCTTCAGGAGGTGCTCTGGGCTTGTTCTTCACACCAATCTTGAGTCAGAGTATCCTCTAGGCCTCCTCTTTCATCCTAGAGCTTCAAGGGAGATCTAGCCGTCATTACCATCAAGCAAGGGGAAGTTTGCAACCTTTACCGGATCGTGAGACGAAGAAGACGGGCTCATTGGAGAGTCGTGATAGCTCTCTCTAACCCGGACGTAGTTGTGGACCGAGCTTGGACGTGGATTGACAACCGGGCAATTCCAACTGTGAATCTACAACGAGCGTTCAGATTCGGTCGATTTCTTGCCTTGTTCTTCTCTTATTGATGTGTATGTAGTTAGATCTAAATATTATGATGAAGTGGCACATAAACTTGTTTGTATTTCTATATTTCCTGTCTATGTGAAATTCTTTTGTGGTTTATGTGATTTGAGGAGCGCCCCATTCCATCCTCCATCCCACCGTCGCCTTTGTTTGCCGCACTAGCAATTGTCGAAGAGGTGCTTGCGACCCTCATTCTGTTTGCCTACTCGTCCATCTGCCCTTACGAAGTAGCGCGCTCAAGGCATACGTAGTTTTCATCCCGCCCGGCGAAGCATTGCATAGCGGCATTGCATAGGAGTAATTATAGTATTTTCTCTTTATTTTCCACAATCCAAAACCCGCATTTCCGCATCCATCCGACTTAAAGGACTTCAATCTCAAGTCCTTCCTCAATAGATAACTCCACCTTACTGAGTTCCTTCAAGATCGATACTTGGGGATTCACTCCCACATTTTTTATTACTTAAACGATCGGTACACTACGGTTTCGTGCCGCAGTCTTGCTACCGCCTATAGCGGTGTGCTAAGATTTGCGCATCAAGTTTTTGGCGCCGTTGCTGGGGAACACGGTCGTGTGAGTTTTCTGGAGAGGGAGAATCTGAGATTTAAGCCCTTCCATTTGTGTATTGCATTTTTTTTGTTTTACTTCTTCCTATTCTGTTTTCCTATTTTTATTAGGTTGTTTAGTAAATTTTTGTAGGGTGTATTATTTTGCACAATAGTGTTTTCCATTTGAATCTTGTTATCTTCACATTATGTGGGCTTCTTTTAATATTCGTTGTTGTTGGTGTGGAGATATCTCTCATGCTAGTGATAGATGTCCAAAGGGAGATAATAGCCCTAGCACTCAAGGCCCAGCATATGGAGCACCGACTTCGTCTGGTACTCCATATGGTGCGCGTAATTCCTATGGCTATTCTGCCGAGCCTTTACCGTCACACTTCTTTTCAGCTTCAGCTCCTGCTGTGCCAAAGAAGCCCGCAAGGCAGTGCTTGTTTTGTCAGAGCACGGATCATGCCTTGAAGGATTGTGCTGCATTCCTTCGCCAATTGGATGAGGATGACGAGCCGGATATCTGGATCGTCCTGACTCCTACTTCTGGCAGCACACCTTCAACATCTGGTTATGTGCCCATTTCACCTTCAAGCTTTGAAGGGTATGATGTGGACACAGTCACCAGATGTGTGGATGATCCAGGATCTGACATGACTGAGACCATCTCCCCTGTACATATATCACCATGCATAGATTCGATTCTTTGTGAGGAATCGGTGCTTGATTCTTTTCAAGCCCTATCCCTCCCCCTATTGTGCATTCTATTACATTTATTTCTGATAACATTGTTGAAGATGCGTTGCAAGAGGAGGCTGGCGATCTTTGTGTTGTGCCTATTCCTATGGAGGAGCACAACCTTCTAGGTGAAGAGGATTTTTCCTCAACACCGGTGGAGGAAGTGCAAATCCCGGAGAAGGCCACCATTGATCCCACCGAACCTTGCGGCATTGTCAACAATGCCGACATTATTTTACTTCCCCAACCTGATGGGAGTGAGACCGGGACCACTCCCCCGATTGATTTTTATTTATGTTCTTCTTCTTGTTTATTTCTTGATCCCCTTTCTTCGTCTGAGCCTGTGCAGGTTGAGTCTTCACAGGTACTTCAGGAGGACTTGGAGCATGATACTCAAGTCAATGATGAGAGCATCCTCTTATGTGAGGAGGTTGATCCCCCCTCCGTAGAGGAAGCTCCGCTCATTGCCTTCTCCTCCTGCTGCCTCCCTGGAGATGATACCTTGCTGGGCAAGGATAGTTTTGGTGAGTTGAGTGAGGATTCCTCCTCTACTTACTTTTTATTCCCTCTACATGTGACGAGCAGGTATTATTTATATTCGGGTAGAGGCGTGACTGTTCTGTCGCCATATCAGTACCCGCTACCGACACGCATATTAGAGCAGTTACCTGTGCACATTTCTCACCCATTAGCTAGAACTGCTTTAAAGATGAATAAGTCGTGCTGGGAGGACAATAACCCCAGTAGTTATCTTACTTTTATTGCAATTTCAGTTTATCTAGTTTGTTTAGTTAGTTTTACTTTATTTTAGTTTGTATATTTTCTTTTGTTTTTGCGGAGCTGACCCCTGCAGGTGTTCTTCTGTATGGATGCTGCAGCTAGGTCTAGATTTTTACAAGCCAATCTTCTGGTATGCTCATTTCTGAGCATGGGTAACTTTTCTTCCCCCTAGTCTTTTATTTAATTTTCATGGTCACATCATTTGCTTTTACTGCTTGGATTAAGTCTGGGGGAGAGCCGCTATGTGTTACTCACTGCACGTGCACATGACACTGCATACTAGAAGTACATTTTAGTTCAGTTTTATAAGTTTTGTTTCATATGCACCGCACACCACTACACCCACTCTAACGCGCACTCGCTTGTTTGTATGCTCCTGTATATTCAATTCTTGGTTGTGATGTAGAAATTGTTGTATTAGCCTAAAAATTGCAAGATGGAGTGGCATGTTGACTCTTGTAGTGCTCTAGTTGAGTACTCGTGTCTTGCATAGGGATTTGAGTAGAATTAGTTTTTATTTATGCTTATAATTTATAATTAGTAGATTTGCGTAGATTTTAATTTATTTTACTCAAAACGGTGAATGTGGTTGAATCTAATGGTAGTGTGGTATTGTGTGTAAGCGAGCACGAGGTTCGTGTTGCTCGAGTAGGGAGGAAGGATTACCTTTCTCGGGGGATAAGAACTTGCCCCAAGCGACTCTCGAAGCATGGGTGCGAATGATTTGCAAGTTGAGCATGACGTAGGCCATCTATTTGGCAAGTTTGAGCTTTGTTCTACCATTCCTATACGCTAACCATTGCTAGCCTATTTTGTGCCTACCCGATCTCTTGGTTCATCTCCTCCATACTTCACCAAGGCCTAAAAGCTAATCCTATTATCGCAACCAAAAATTAAGCTAAAAGCATTTATGAATTGTAATTTTCCAATGCGGTGCGGTGATGCGACACTTCAGTGTTGATGTGGAAGTTTTAAAAATATCTATGTGCTGAAATTGTGCTAATAGATATGGGGATGAAAAGAAAAGAAAAAGAAAAGCAAAGAAAAAAATGTATCCCCAGCGTTGTAATTGAAACATCTATTTGGTTTTGATTGTTGTAGGTCGTGTGCACATCCGGTTTCAAAGTCAAGTCTGGGGGTGTGTACACGTGTATTATTATGGCTGCTTTGGATTAGCACTTTTGTGAGCTCTGTTGGGTTGCGATTAGCCTTCACGTTTATCTTTGCATTCCAAACCGTAACCTAAGCCTCGTGTAAACCCAAAGTCCTATTGATTCATCTTGTGAGTTCACTAGCGCCGTGGAGAGAGTTTGACTGGGCGAGCTTATGGTTCTCGACGTTGATGGATTTCAACGGAGATAATTCTGAGTTCTGATCTTGGGTAACATTCACCTTCGCGACTTGCTTACTTTCGTACTACGCGTGACCACGAGATTCACCAACATTCCATTTTTGAGTAAAAATAAATTTCTTTTTACGCATTTACACTTTTATAAATTAGCTAGCATATGTAGAAACTTCTTCTAATGAACTTCTATGCACACAAGTATGCAACTTCGCATTCTATTCCATGTTTGCAATTTTTTTGGCTAGCTATGCTTTTCCTACTCCGCCGGATTTGTTTGCTCGGGACGCGCAAACAGGTAAGTCTGGGGGTGTGATGAGTCCCAATTATATACACTTTTATGGACTCATCTGGGCCGATTTTATAGTGTTTGCACCACATTTTAGGCACGTTTTCATTCATATGTACTATTCCATGCTAGGTGCACTTTTTAGCCCATTCCGGTGTGCAATTGCGCTCCTTGTTGTTGGGGGTAAGCACATGGTGCTCCCCTTCTCTTCTTCTATGTTTTTCTGATGCTGGATGTGTATTCCCATCCATTTTATCTTGTATGCAGGTGACCGGATTGTCCCGTTTTCCCCAGAAGTAATGTCTGTGCATATCGCACGGTCGTGCGTTTCCTTGACGCACGGTCGGTTGCCGTCGTGCGTTTGTGTCTGGGCAGAAAACGGAGCGTCGGAGTTTACTCGTGCGTTTTTACGCACGGGCGGTTTGCCCGTGTGTGAGTAAAACGCACGGTCGACCTGTGTATTCTTGATTTCAGAGCGTCAGATTTTGCCCGTGCGTTTGTACGCACGGGCGGTATTGGCCGTGCGTGAGCAATTCGCACGGGCGGCATAGCGTCTTCCCCAAGTCAAGTTTTATCATTTAATAACGCATGGTCTGCGCACAGTCGTGCGTTCGACCGTGCGCGACCTTTTTTTGACAGAATTTCTATTTAAGACGCAGGTCTTGCCCTATTCTGTATCGATCGTTTTTCCGGCTCCCAGAGCTCCAGTTCCGCGCCCTTTTCTCCGCCCATCGCCGCCCACCTTTAGAAGGTGCCCCGGGCTTGTTCTTCATGCCAATCTTGAGTCGGAGTATCCTCTAGGCCTCCTCCTTCATCCTAGAGCTTCAAGGGAGATCTAGCCGCCATTACCATCAAGCAAGGGGAAGTTTGCAACCTTTACCGGATCGTGAGACGAAGAAGACGGGCTCATTGGAGAGTCGTGACAGCTCTCTCTACCCCGGACGTAGTTGTGGACCGAGCTTGGACGTGGATTGACAACCCGGCAATTCCAACCGTGAATCTACAACGAGCCTTCGGATTCAGTCAATTTCTTGCCTTGTTCTTCTCTTATTGATGTGTATGTAGTTAGATCTAAATATTATGATGAAGTGGCACATAAAGTTGTTTGTATTTCTATATTTCCTGTCTATGTGAAATGCTTTTGTGGTTTATGTGATTTGAGGAGCGCCCAATTCCATCCTCCATCCCACCGTCGCGTTCGTTTGCCGCACTAGCAATTGCTAGTGGCGTGCTTGTCGAAGAGGTGCTTGCGACCCTCATTCCGTTTGCCTACTCGTCCATCCGCCCTTACGAAGTAGCGCGCTCAAGGCCTACGTAGTTTTTATCCCGCCCGGCGAAGCATTGCATAGAGGCATTGCATAGGAGTAGTTATAGTATTTTCTCTTTATTTTCCGCAATCCAAAACCCCCGTTTCCGCGTCCATCTGGCTTAAAGGACTTCAATCTCAAGTCCTTCCTCAATAGATAACTCCACCTTACTGTGTTCCTTCGAGATCGATACTTGGGGATTCACTCCCACAATTTTTATTACTTGAACGATCGGCACACTGCCGTTTCGTGTCGTAGTCTTGCTACCGCCTATAGCGGTGTGCTAAGATTTGCACATCAAGATTCTAAAAACTCTTTTACACAATTTGAAAATGAAATATGAATGAGAAGAAGAAGTAGAACAAGTAGAAGAACAGAAGACAATATATGTAAGAAAAAATCTTCTTCCTAGCAAGAAGATTAGAAGCACAAGTATAGTGAATATGATCTCTCTTCTATAGTGAGAAGCAGATTGTAAGATTTTCTCTCTTTTGTGAGAGCTTTCAGAATTTGCAGCAGAATGGCTTCAGAAGGAGGAGAAGGTGAAGGCTTTTTCTTTGCTGCAGCACACTATCTCTTTTCTTAGCTTTCTCACTCTTCATTTGGGAGCTCTTCCTCTTTTTCAAATGTATATGGTGGATCACTGTTTTTTTATTCTCTGTCGACTTCCTTCTTATTTATAACTCTGTTTGAAAAGATATTGCTAAAGGAGAATAATCAATTAGCAGACAGAGAATTAGAAAGAGATAAAAGTTTCCATACTAATTTTTATCTGTAGATGGAAAGAGTTTATTCTGATTTCAAATAATATCCAAATAAATATTAATCAAATTAGCCAAGAATCAATTAGAAGGAAAGACAGCTTCAGAACGTCTATAAAAGAATAAAATCATTCCATAAAATTCAGATCTTTAGAAAGAAGGAAAGAGATCTGGCGAGAATTCGAATTTGACATAGAAATCGACATGCGTCGATTACTATTCGACGTAAGCGCCGAGTTCATCCTGTCTTGATGTCGAGAGGAGAATAAGGAAGGTGCATCGACTAAGGTGCGTCGACTTTATTAAATGCGTCGACTAAAAGTCAGAGTTACGTCGACAAAGATTACGTCGAATTCTTCTTAGAGTTACTTTGACTTATTTTGAGAGAAACGTCGACTATATTTCGACGTTGCGTCGAATTCTATTCGACGCATATTTACTTAGACTAACTTTTCATTCTTAGAAATTATATTCTTCTTAATTCTAGGGGTTAAGATAAATCATTTCCCCAACAATCTCTCCCTATTTGTCTTAACCCTATTCAGAGAGAAATTGTATCAGTATTTAATCAACCCAGCAAGATATTCATATAGGTTAGAAATATGTTAATAATCAGAAGAAGATAGAATAAGAAATTATATAAACAAATTTCATGTTCAGTTGACTAATCAGCATTTAAGCATAGACAATTGTAGAGTATATCATCATTGTTCAGGGGTAGGAGGAGTTTTTCTTTTCCTAGTGAATACTTTTGTGGGTTGCTCCTTCTCAGTAGCAGGTGATTCCCTTAGCTCCCCCTGAGTCTCAACAATTTGCTCCCCCTGGGATGGAACTTCCTTTGAGCCTTTTACTTCTTCTTCAGTTTCTCTTTCATCTCCAGCTCCAGTTTTAACTGCATCTGGCTCCTGAGCTCCTACTTCAGCTATCACAGTATCAGCTTCATTTTCTTTCTCTCCTTCAGCCTCTGTTTCCTTTTCAGCTTCATTTTCTGCCCTACATGCCTCTCCTTGAAATAGAATCACTTGTTGAGTAGCTTCTCTTACTATATTGAGTACCTCTGTTGGGTGCTATTCACTATGTAGCTCAGGTACAACTTCATTCCCAATGGTCTTGAGCAGTGCAAGACTATCAGTTTTTGAAGTAGGAAGAGACTTCTGAGAGAGAGATTTATGACTGGAGAGCTGCTCTTCATCTAACCTCTCCCCCTTCTTGACCTTCTTAGCCAAGGAGGTTAAGAAAGACCCGGTGACCTTAGAGGAAGAGATAGAGGTCTTCAGGCTTTGCACAGAGGCACTGACCCTATCTATTTGGGTCTGCATGTGCAAGATGGAGGAATGAATCTTGGAGCAGTGTCCATCCAGCATTTATTGGAATCTTTGGGTTGTGGATTGGATACACTGAGTGATGAGGTTTTCAGTGGATGGAGATGGTTCAAAATGTGGTGGTGGAGGAGGAGATAATGGTGGAGGTGTATGTGATGAAGGTGGAGAGGGAACTGTAACATTGTGATGAGGTATATTTGATGGAGAAGGTGAAGGAATAGTGGAGGGTTGAGCAGGAGTTTGAGTTGGTATTTGTGAAGGTGTGGATGATGGTGGTAGAGAAGGGATGCTTGTTTGAGGAGGAGGAGGAGGAGGTGAAGATGGATGAGCAGGAGAGTTGGGAGGAGATGGAGTCCTTTCAGGAATGGCACCAGGTTTGGGGATTTTCCTGGTCCATTTTGAGAAGAGAGCGATGGACATCCTTTTGCCAGGAGGGATGGGGATTCTTTTTGACCTGCATAGGTCATGGAAGGAGTGGAAGAGTACTTGGCTCATAATTCTCATGTAGGCATTCTCTTTGTGACAATATTTAAAGCCTATCATTTTGAGCATGCAGATTGCCCAGTCTACCTTCTTCTTCAGCACAAGGGCCCCCATGATGTTCAGTTGCTGCTTGGGCACTGCATCATGGGCAGAGATCTTACATAGTAATATTTTCCCAACTATGTCTGCCAACAGTCTATACTCCTCAGAGAAGTCTATTTTCTTCAGGTGGATTGGTCTATCTTTGGAGAACTTCATGGTGATTAACAGATTCTTTATTTCATCAGGGGTAAGTTCCACAGGTTCATCACCTGATAGGGGAATTATTTTAGTTATTCTTTAGAAAATGATTTGCTTTCCCTATTTGAACAAAGATAATATTGGACTGTACCTGATGGTAGATCAAAGGTGGTCCTAATGTGTTCTGCAGAAATTGAGACAGGTGTCTCATGGATTGTTCCTGTGATTTCTCCTTGTTCAGATATCTGAACATGAGTCATCAGCTCTGTGAGTTCTGTCTCCAGGAGCTTGCATCTTGTGGAGATGAGCTTATCCAGACCAGCTTCAGTGAAGAGAGCTATAATGCTGTTATAATTTTCTGCGGCGGCTTGGAAGGATTCGATGTCAATGTCGAACCCAGAGTTTATCTTGGGAGCCATTGTAGGTCAGTGAGAAAGAGGAAGAAATGGCTGGACTGAGAGGTAAGAGGAATGAAAGATGCAGAGTGCGAGAGGATTTCAAACTGAAGAGTCTATTTAAGTCAGGTGAAACGTCGAAATGAGACACAATTCGAGGCATATTCGGTACTACAGTGGATGTGCCCGAAAATTTTTTAGTATTGCCGCTCTTTTTCATGAAGTCGACGTTACGTTGAGTGGGATTCGACGTAAGCGTCGATACAGTCTGAGGTAAAATGTTAGGGTTTCATATCGACGTATACGTCGATTGGAGTCAACGCATGCGTCGATTTAAGTTATTATTGAAAGTTATCGACGGTGCGTTGATTATAAAATCGACGTGACTTTCATTTTCCTGAAAAATTTTGGGTTTCCCCTTGAGAGATTATTTCTTTCTGCTCCTAATGTTTTCTAAGACAGTCTTGGACTAATTTTTATAATCAATTAGATTGATTGTACCAACATTGTTTGGCAATGTGGCCAGTTTTATTGCAGATATAACATCTGACTATCTTTAGATTATGGGATTTTGACTTTAGAGAGGGATAGTGGTGTTGATTTAGATAAACATTTTGATTAGGATAAGAATTTTGGTTTGGATAAAAGTTTTGACTAGGATAGAAATTATGATCAGGATGAATGGGTCCTGAATGGGGGTTAAGATGGAAGGTTTTTGGAGGATGGAAGTGTTCTGTCTTTATGTTGCTCTGAGTTTGTATGCGTCGATATCTATTCGACGTACGTTGATAGTTGCGTCGATTTATACTCGGTGCTTTCTCCAGATTGCGTTGATCTGGAATCGATGCATGGAAGAAGTTGCGTCGATTTGAAGTCGACGTAACTTTATTCAAGCGTCGAGTTGAGGTTAAAGCATCTGAGATATTGCGTCGAGTAGAATTCGACGCACTATCATTCATGCGTCGATATGAAGTCGACGCAAATGTGTTTTCACAAATTTTATTTTTCCCTTTTTCTGACTTTATTTCTTTATGAGTTGTTTCTCTTGGCCTAGTTGCCTTCTCAGAAAAAGTTTGAGAGTCATCAGCTGAATAGTATGATGTTTCATCAAATTGGTTTATTTCCTTGAAGTCTTCTCCTTTATTTTGTGAGTCTTCTTCTTGGTTTGTTGATTTGATGGGTTTAGTAAATTTAACAGGGCTCATCCAAGCAGGCTTGTTGGATGGAATTGGACTAGTTGAGGGATCAGCTCCTAGTCCAAGATTTTTGTGTCTTCTTGTTTGTTTTTCTGTGATTTCTTTGAGTGTTTGGCTTCTCATTTTTATTGATTCTTCAAAAGCTTTTGCTTGGGATACCTTATTTTTAAGGAGCTGGTTTTCTATTTTAGCCTTCTCTATTTCTTTTTCTCTGATGTTAGCCCTTAATTCATAATTTTTAGAATAAGTGTCCTCTATATTTCTCTGGTTTTTAATGACATTAATTTGTTCTCTTAGATTCTTAATTTCTTGTTTAGCTTTTAGTTGATCTAAACATAATCCTTTAAAATCATTTTTGAAATCATCACATAGAAAATCTATGTCATCAAAAATGCTTACCCCATCCTTATCCTCAGATTCCTCTATGAGAATAAGGCTATTTTCTTCATCATCTTCAGAAGAGATGCTTCCTTCTGATTCTGTCTTACTCCATGATTTAGCACCATGTTCTTCCTTTGAGCTTTCAAAAGCCATTAACATAGGTCTTCTTGCTTAGACTCTTCATTGTCACTTTTGGATGAGGTGTTGTCCTCAGAATTTGTTTCACTCCAAGCTTCTGCAATGAAGCCTTTTTCTTTCTTCTTTCCCTTTTTCTTGAGATCTTTCTTTTTCAGATCTTTCTCTTTCTCAGTATTTTCTAGACATTTTGGTGCAATGTGTCCAGTTTTCCTGCAGGAATAACAAATGATTTCCTTAGTATGAGTTTTATCATACCTTGGTTTTGATTCTCTCCTTCTAGACCCATCTGTCCTGACCCATTTCTTGAATCTCCTAGCTAGGAAGCTGAATAATTCATCTTCAGTGACAGGGGTCTCTTCTTCTGTTGCTTTCAAAGCAATGTTTCTATCTTTTGAGGAGGTTGAAGTGCTTCCTCTTCTTTCCTTCTCTTCTCTGGTTTTCAGCAGTTGCTCATAGGATTTGAGTTTTCCTAAGAGGGCATCTGTTGAGATTTCCTTTTGTCCTCTTGTATCTCTTATTGCCCATATTCTTGAGTCCCATGAACGTGGGAGACTCATTAATAGTTTGTCATTGATCTCTATGAGAGAGATCTCTATCCAGGCTCCTTAATTGATTTATGATCAGACTGAATCTATCATACATCTCAAATATGCTTTCTTCATGCTTCTTTTGAAAGTTCTCATATTGGGAGATCAATAGAGCATTTTTATCTTTCCTTTCATCAGCACATCCTTCTACCATCTTTGTAAGAGCCTCCCATATTTCTTTGGCTGATTCACAGTCAACAACCTTTTGAAAGATTTCATGTGAGAGGGTTGAGACAAGAATGTTCACAGCTTTTGGATCACATGTTCCTGCCTTCTTCTCTTCAACTGTCCACTCAGCCTTTAGGACAGGTGTTTGAGTCACTTCACCACTTGTGTCTCTTCTATAAGGCTTGGGAGGACCTGTCAAAATAACATTAAATAACTCTTCATCAATAGAATTCATATAAATCCTAATTCTTGTTTTCCAAAGTGCAAACTTTTCAAGATTGCACATTGGTGGTCTGGTGGAAGCATAATCTTTGATTTGTGCCATGTGAAAAGAAATAGTTTTCAGAAATATATATATATATATATATGAGAGGTAGGATCTTTTTAATCAAGGAGTTAACCTTTTTAGATCAACCTACCTCTGATACCAATTGAAAGTGCACAGTTAACCTCACTAGAATCCTCTAGAGGGGGGTGAATAGAGATTTAAAAATACTTTGTGCAATTATATATATAGGTGTGTAATAATCACAGATTCAAACTTCCCACAAACCAACAAGAATTAAGCAAGTAAAGAAGAAAAATAGCAAGAAGAAAATCACAGCACAACACAAAGAAATATAGCGGTTCCCCAAACATTGGGTGGTCCACTCTTCTACCCCCTTTGGTAGGAATTCACTAACTTGCACTAAGTCTTTTGATAAGGAGACTCTTAGAACCAGACTGAGTCTTTTGATAAGGAGACTCTTAGAACCAGACTGAGTCTTTTGATAAGGAGACTCTTAGAACCACTACAACTGAATTTTTTGAAGAGAGATTCTAAAAACTCTTTTACATAATTTGAAAATGAAATAAGAATGAGAAGAAGAAGTAGAACAAGTAGAAGAACAGAAGACAATATATGTAAGAAAGAATCTTCTTCCTAGTAAGAAGATTAGCATTACAAGTATAGTGAATATGATCTCTCTTCTATAGTGAGAAGGAGATTGTAAGCTTTTCTCTCTTTTGTGAGAGCTTTCAGAATTTGCAGCAGAATGGCTTCAGAAGGAGGAGAAGGTGAAGGCTTTTTCTTTGCTGCAGCACACTATCTCTTTTCTCAGCTTTCTCACTCTTCACTTGGGAGCTCTTCTTCTTTTTCAAATGAATATGGTGGATCACTGGTTTTTTTATTCTCTGTCGACTTCCTTCTTATTTATAACTCTGTTTGAAAAGATATTGCTAAAGGAGAATAATCAATTAGCAGACAGAGAATTAGAAAGAGATAAAAGTTTCCATACTAATTTTTATCTGTACATGGAAAGAGTTTATTCTGATTTCAAATAATATCCAAATAAATATTAATCAAATTAGCCAAGAATCAATTAGAAGAAAAGACAGATTCAGAACGGCTATAAAAGAATAAAATCATTCCATAAAATTCAGATCTGTAGAAAGAAGGAAAGAGATCTGGCGTGAATTTGAATTTGACATAGAAATCGACGTGCGTCGATTACTATTCGACGTAAGCGCCGAGTTCATCTTGTCTGGACGTCGAGAGGAGAATAATGAAGGTGCATCGACTAAGGTGCGTCCACTTTATTAAATGCGTCGACTAGAAGTCAGAGTTACGTCGACAAAGATTACGTCGAATTCTTCTTAGAGTTACTTCGACTTATTCTTAGAGAAACGTCGACTATATTTCGACGTTGCGTCGAATTCTATTAGACGCATATTTACTTAGACTAACTTTTCATTCTTAGAAATTATAATCTTCTTAATTCTAGGGGTTAAGATAAATCATTTCCCCAACACATATGCAGTTAATTTCAAAATTGGGCGAAGAATGACTCAATTTATAACATAACAAGATGTATTTACCGCTTCGGCCCAAAATGATCTAGGCAACCCATACTCGGATAACATAGTGCCTGCAAGTTCCTGAAGGGTTCAATTTTTCCTCTCCACCACACAATTTTTCCTCTCCCCCTGAGCATTTGCAGTATGACTTGCTGTTTGAAATACAGTAAGTGCATTAGGATTTTCCACATCTTTATCCTTCATCTAATCAACCTTGTCTGGGACTGATCTTTCCTCCTCCTGAATATTCTCCCCCTTCTTAACCTTGCTAGTAAGTGAGGTTAAGAAATCCTTTATCACCAAGGAGGAAGACATGAACTCTTTGAGACTCTGAAGAGACCTCTTGAAGTCTAAGAGTTTAGACTCCATTTGGGAGTATTTCTTTTCAAATTTTCTGGCTTGGCTGGCCAGTAGATCAACAAATGTGTTGGAGGCTAGACCCACTGCTTTCGAGATTGCTTGCTCAAAGTCAAAGGACGGTGTAGGAAGGGAGGTAGAGGCAGGTAGAGGTGTGAGGTTCTCATTTAGTTCAAGAGGATCTTGGTAAGCAGGGAAAAGTGTTTGGTAGGTTTCTGGAGAAATATAGGTTGGTGGTGGAGATTGTACAGACTGATTGTCTGGAAGTGCTGTGGATGGTTGTTGTTGTGGTTGTGGAGTAGAGTGTGGTGTAGGTTCATGAGCTGGTGTGGATGGGATGGATTGGAAGTTTTGCTCTAGAATGATACCTTATTTTGTTGGTGGATTATTTTAGGCTGGAATATCTAGTACATTTGTCTCCATGTCCTATGGTGCTGGAGAGAGAGGGGGTGAAGGTGCAGCTTGACCAGGTTTGAGGATCTGCCTAGTCCATTTGGAGAAGATTCCAATGTTGATTCTTTTGCCTGGTGAAATTATCACTCCCTTGGATTTGCAGACCATTGGGTAGTGATGGAAGAGCACCTGGCTCATGATTATTATATAAGCATTTTCTTTGTGGGCATATTTGTGCCCAATCATTCTTAGGAGGCATCTCCCCCAGTTTATCTTCTTCTGTAGGACCAGAATGCCCATGATCTACAGTCGCTGCTTGGGTATAACATCATGTGCAGATATCTTGCACAACAATACCTTACCAACAATATCAGCTAGGAACCTGTACTCTTCTGCCACATCAATCTTCTTGAGATTTATTGGCTTCTCCTTCCTGAACTACATGAGCTGCAAAGCTTGGTTGATTTCCTCCCCTATTAATTCATCTGGGTCACTCCCAGTGGGTAGATCAAATGTCTGAGATAGTATTTCTTCAGATATACTGATATCTTGTCCAGAAATTGTCCCTTGAAGGGACCCATCATCTGCTATATGGATACCATCCTTTAATTTTATAAGTTCTACATCTAGAATCTTACACCTGGTAGAAATGAGCTTTATTAGACCAGGAAACTAAAAAAGGCCTAGAATGGCCTTGAAACTTTCGGCAACAGCATTGAAGGAATCCATATCCACATCAAAACCAAAGTTGATCATGGGTGGAGCCATTGGATTGTATGTACCTGCAAACACATTGAAAGGAGAGAGAGAGAGAAAGAGAGACAAGAGTATGAGAGAACTGGAGAAGGAGAGGGCAAGAGAGCAAGTAGAGGAAAATTCGAAATCGTAAATGATTCGACATTTAAGTTGCTTAAGAGAAGATGATTCGTCGCAACTTAGGGTTTAAGTTGAAGCACCGTCGATATACATTAATATTCAGCGCCCCAAAAATATGTCGAGGCTGCTTCTAGAAGCAATTCTGTGCGCGTTGTTTTATCGATGTTGCGTTGAATAATATTCAACGCAACTTTGAGATTGCTCAGCAATTCTTAAGCCGACGCAGTGATGTCGACATTGCGTCAATTTATAATCGATGCAGCCACGAGTTTGATTAGCGGATATTAAGTCGACGCATGCTTTGATATGAACTTGACGCTGTGTAGAATAACATTTGTATTATCCGCTCTGATTAGCTCTCGATGCTTGGGTCGAGTGGAGCCCGAGGATACATCGAATTCTATTTGACGCAACTTTGATTAAATAGTTCTATTTTCTTAGAAAATTCTTGATGTTTTTCCCAGCAATGATGTTTATTGAAAATAGTGGTTATACTATTAATTTTATGAACTATAAGGACAACAAGGGAAACTAAAGAAGAAATCACTCCCTTGAGTTCATTTAGTTCTTCTTTCATGACCTTGATCTTTCTTCCCACTCCATTCTCTATTAGGAGGGATCCTACCTAATCCTACACAAATAACTCAAACATTAGAAGGAACCCAGGTTACCTTAGGCCCTTTGCTTTTACCATTATAGGGTTCAATGAAAGAATAGAATGGTCTTTCATGATACCCTTTTGGATGATAAGGAATGGGTTTCCCAAACCTATGATCATTATTATGGTGCTTGAAATATGTATAAATAATATTCAAGTATAATAGATCTGCAGAATGTCTAACTATTTTATTCTTGACTTTAGTTCTTTGATTGTTGTTTGTTAGTTTCTCTGAATTATTTTTTTCTTAAGGATTTCTTTTCATTGTTTAGATTCACTTTGTGAGGAAAAATTATCTTATTTGGTTTATTATTGTCCTTAGCTATTTCACTCCTCTCACTTGATTGATACTCACTAGGTCTAACAAACATAACTGGATTTTTCCAGGCTGGTCTACTAGTGGATTCAGTGCTAGTGCAAGGGTCTGCTCCTAGACCTAGGTGTTTGAATCTCATGGAGAGATTTTGTGTGATGTCTCTGAGCTTCTGACTTCTTCCATTGATAGAGTCCTCAAAGGCTTTTGCCTTTGCTAGCCCTTCTTTCAATCTCATGTTTTCATTTCATATGTTAATTAGAATTGATTCTTTATTATTTATTTCATTTATTAACCTTTGATTTCTTAGATATAATTCATCTTGCATTAGGTTGTCTAGTTCTAACCTAACAATTCTATTTTTTTGTGCATTGAGGAAATCATTGCAAAACTCTTTAATGCAGTTTTTAAAATCATCAGAATTGAAATCAAAATTTTCAAATAAAGATACATGTTCTTCTTCATCATCATCTGATGACATCCCCATTGCTATCAGGCAAGTTTCTTCTGCTTCTGCTTCATCATCACTTTCAGATGAAGAGGAGGTTAACTCTGCTTCTGAGTCACTCCAGGTTTCAGCAATGAAACCCATGGCTTTCTTCTTGTCTTTCCCTTTGAAAAGACTTCTTATTCTTCTTTTCATCCTTGTTACTGCTCCTGTCCCTTTGTTCTTGTGGGAACTCAGAAGCTTTGTGCCCTGGCTTATTGCAGAAGTAGCATATTACCTCCTTCTTTGGAGTCTTGTCATATCTGGCCTTTGAGCTCCTCTCTCTTCTCCTAGAGTATTCTGTCTTGACCAATTTTCTGACTCTCCTTGCTAGGAGACTGAACATTTCATCTTCAGGAGTGGAGGGCTCTCCTTCAGTAGCTTTTAGAGCAAGGTTCCTTTGGATAGGAGATGGAGTTGTCTCCCCTTCCTCTGATTCAGCCCTGTTCTTCAAAAGCATCTCATATGACTTAAGCGTTCCTAGCAAAGACTTAGTAGAGATTTCTCTATGGTATATGGACTCTCTGATTGCCCAGATCCTTGAATCCCATGAGCTAGGGAAGCACATGAGGATCTTATCATTTATTTCAGTTAATGATATCTCCTTATCCAGACTCTTCAGCTCATTGACAATGATGTTGAATCTGTCATACATCTCAGCAATAGATTCATCACATTTCTTTTGAAAGTTCTCATATTGAGATATGAGAAGGGGCTTCCTGTCCTTTATTTCATCAGAACTTCCTTCTACCAGTCTGAAAAGAGATTTCCAGATCTATTTGGTTGATTGGCAGTCAGCCACCTTCTGGAAGATATCATCTGACATGGTGGATACCAGTATGTTCATAGCTTTAGCATCACAAGCCTTCTACTTCTTTTCAGTCTCTATCCACTCAGCCCTGGGTACAGGTTCCTGTGTAGAAGCTCCACTGGCATCCTTCTTATATGGGGCTGGAGGACCCGTCATGATAACATCAAAAATATCCTCATCAATGGAGTTCATATAGAATTTTTTTCTGGCCTTCCAGAGTGTAAACTTATTCAAGTTACACACTGGAGGACTTGTTGAGGCATAATCCTTAGAACTCATTTTATTTAAGAAGTTTTAATTAATTTTAAAGTAAATAAATGAGAGTAGGAGATCTTTTGGTCAAGGTGTTAACCTTCTAATGATCAACCTCCCTTTGATACCAATTGAAAGTGCATTGTGTGCCTCTGAATATACTCGAGAGGGGGGGGGGGGGGGGTGAGTAGAGATTTAAAAATTATTTCTATCCTATTTGTGCACACACAATAAAACACTAAGTGTTAAGCTTCAACAATACCTAACACAGAATAAAAGTAATGTTGTTAAAGTAGAGTAGAAAAATAGTAAGCTATATGAGACAGCACAGAAAATAAACACACACAGAAGACACAAAATTTTATAGAGGTTCCCCAAAATGTGGATAGTCCTCTCTTCTACCACCTGGTAGGAATGCACAACCTGTGCCTGAGTCTTTTGATAAGGAGACTCTTAGAACCAAAGATATTTTGATAAGGAGATCTTGAACCACTCAGATCTTTTGATAAGGAGATCTTGATCCACTTAGATATTTTGATAAGGAGATCTTGAACCACTCAGATCTTTTGATAAGGAGATCTTGAACCACTGAATCCTTTGAAGAGGGATTCTTAAAACTCAGTACAGTTAAGGAAGTTGAAAGAAGATACAGGATAGAGAAGAAGAATTCTGTTCTCAGAATTCTGTAGAAGCTTTCGGCTTCTATTTTTCCCTTCAATGGATCCGCTAATGATGAACCCTTGCTTATGATTGTAATGAATTGAAAGGGTTATTTTTCTTCAGATCCTTTTGTCTTTCTTTTGCTTGCTATCTGGCTGCTATATGATGTTGATGAAAAATCAGCTCAGTTTTCTGTTCTGAAAGAGCACTTGTTTTTCTCTGTTTGTCTCTGATAGGGTTTCAGGAGGAAGAAGAAGAAGTGGGAACCCTAATCGACAAGACAATATCAGATAGTGATGATCCTCTATATTCTTCTCTCTTCTCATCCTATTTATTGTCCATCATTAATTTTTGAATTCTTTTCCTCTTTTAGGTTGTCCTGAAAAGGCACAATCTTGGACAATTAATCCTTCTTCTTTCTTCATTTGTTCACGACCCGCCTGCCAACGGTTTGAATCCTTTCCAATAAAGCTTTTCTTGTCTTTTTTAATGCTCCTCTCCATTATAGGAAATAAACAAGCCATTGTAGAACGGTCTTTAGTGGTGTGGGCCTTCAGAGAGAGTTCTAAAAGGACAGCTGAAAAGGTTTATTTTTCAAACTATATTAGAGGCTGCGTCGATTTCATTCTCTCTCTTATTTACGCCCCTTTGAGTTCATGTAAGAGCATCTTTGAATTCCTTCTTGCTCTGGTTAAACTCTATTGTCAACGTTGCGTCGATTACTTGTCGATATAACCATCGAGTTTAAGACTTCATTTTGAACTTCATTGTCTGTGTCAAATTATAGTCGACATTGCGTCGACTTCAGATGGCTTCGACAGATACTTCCTTCTGCGTTGAATTCAAGTTGAGGTTGCGTTTACTTCTAAAATAACATCGACATGCTCCTTTATCTACGTCGACTCCTATTCGACGTAGCATCGACTTGATATACTCTGACAGAGAGATTGAGTTGCTTGGACTTCTAGTCTGAGTTGCGTCGACAGCAAGTCAAAGTTGCGTCGAATTATATTCGACGCAAGTATTAATTCAACTCAGATCGTACTTGCCCTGACCTAGTCTTGACACTCTAAGTTGAGTGTGACATCCTAAGCATCTAATGACCAGATTACCCTTACTATACAATGTGGGTAATAAACATAGAAGGTAAAATCACTTATAAATAATTTATTACATTAAATCACAAGGGGTTTTTCCCAACAATGGCCTTAGATCCATGAGAGAGTTTAAAAGGAGTTTCTCCTATGACCTTGTTGGGAGTAGTTCTTAAGGCCCAAAGGACTGTGGGGAGCTGCTCCACCCAGCTACCCTTCATGTTCTTTACCTTTTTCTTTAATAATTTTACAATGGTATTGTTCCCTGCCTCCACTTGTCCGTTGCTCCTTGGGTGGTGGACAGACGTGAAGCGAAGGTCAATTCCCAAATGACAGCAAAAGTTGATGACCTCATCACTAGCGAACTAGGCCCGTTATCCATGATGATGGCTAAGGGCAGCCCATGCCGGCAAATTATCTCTCACCGAATGAAGTTTCTTATTACCAGCGAGGTTGCCTTTGCCAGCATCTTGACCTCTATCCACTTGGATAAATAGTCAATCATGACTAAGAGGAATATCCTTTGCCCACTGGCCTAGGGGTAAGGGCCTACCAGGTCCATTCCCCAAATTGCAAAGGGCCACGGTGTCGTGATTTTCCCGAGCCTCTGTGCTGGTAGGTGTTACAGCGTGCAAAGAGCCGATACTTTTGGCACTTCTTCGCGTACTCTGCCACATCCTTGCTGGTCGTGGGTCAAAAATAACATTACCACATCACCCTTTTTTCCAAGGTCCGATTGTCGGAGTGACTACCCCACTCTCCTGAGTGAATCTCCTCCAGAACCCTCAGGACCTCCTCCGCAGAGACATACCTCGCGAGGAGCCCGGACAGGGTCTTACGATACAGGGCTCCTTCCTGAAACACATAGTAGGCAGATTTATACATGAATCATCTCTTATCAAGGACCTCATCTGGGAACTTGCATGGCGAGCTGTTTTCTGTTCTGTGCGGGTTAAGATGTTGACCGCACAGGGTTATTGTTCGGGCGGTCTTCTGGTCTGGTGACTGTCCGGGTTCTTGTTGGTGCGCGCCGACTAAGGTGCTCTTAGTCGCGGGGTCTCCTTCTTTGTGTTCGCGGTCTCTGGAGGAGGTCTCATATATGCGAACACTGGTGGTGGGCGTCTTGACCATGCGGGTTGTCATGGTCGCGCGGCTTCTTGGAGGAGTGGCGATCTCTGGTCAGGTTTGAAGTCGGTGAGCTCACAGGCGCAGAGCGATCTTCTGACCGCGCGGGTAGACCAGTCTTGGTTGTGCGGTCAGGGCGATGACTCTATCTCATAGGGTGGTGACTGGATCAGGTCGCACGCCTATAAATAGGAGTCAATGTAGCAGCAAAACCATATCGCACCAAGTGTAAGCTGAGCTCGCGCCTATTTCTTGCAGTCTCTTGTTTGTGACAGCGCGGTTTGCTGATTGAACTTTCCTTGTGCAGCTTCTGCGGATAGTGTGGACAGTAGTGGTCACCTCTTCTTCTAAAGTGTCCGGGCGGTCTTGCGGCTTGCATTGTGGGTTGCTGGAGTTTGGGAGAATCAGTGGAGTTCGGGAGGTCGCGGAGCTTCAGTGGTGTGGTTCAAGTCACGGGCAGTCTGTTCGCGTTGTCTCCTTTTCTAGTCGCGCAGTTATGCGGCTTCTGTTTTCAGACCGCTAGTTATCTTTCTTCAGCTGTATTTTTTCCTTTTGGTTTTGTGTACTGGCGAAATCATGTCTCGTCATGTATACCTCGCTTTGTAATGAAGATTTCTGCTATTATCAATAAAGATTGTGTTGCTTCATGTGCTTCCGGTTGTTGGCTGTAACTTTAAGTTGTACGATTCCTGCTCACTCCTAGATCTACGGAAAATTTCACATGGTTTCAGAGACGAGGTTGGAGTGGATAGAGCAGTGAACAACTTAAAGTTGCCATCGCCTTTGTGAAGAAGGAACCAGTGGTAGAGCCATGGAAGCAAGAGGTCTTGGAATTGAGATGCTTACCTCGACTAACTTCAAGAAGTGGAAGTCGTGCATGCAGAGTTATCTTCTGGGCGAGGACCTTTTGGGGGGTTGTTGGAGGAGATAGTATGGAGTAAGTTGTCCTAGTTGGGGATAATGGTCATGAGGTGAGGAATTGGAGGAGGATTAATGCGAAAGCAGAGTTCACTCTAAAGAGGGCAATATCACCTGACCTATTCGATCACATCTTAGGGTGTGGATCAGCTTCTGAGATCTGTAGAGCCCTGGACGGGCTATTTAACAAGAAGAATGTAGTGAGGCTACAGTTCGTGGAAAATGAGCAGGCTAGGTCGGCTCAGGGAGATCTCTTTATCTCTACCTTCTTCCTGAAGATGAAGAACCTGTGCGCTGAGATTTCAGCACTGGATCCTGATGAGCCAATTTCTGAGGCGAAGCTGAAGAGGCACATCATCCGCGGCTTGCGGAAGGAGTATTTGTCCTTTGACGTCCGTGCAGGGTTGGGCAAATCAGCCGTATCTGATGGAGCTGGAGAATCTGCTTGCGTCGCAGGAGAGCCTGGCAAGGAAGATTGCGGGGGTGTCAGTGTCTGGGGGAGAAGGCGAGGTGCTCTTCACAGGGAAGAAGAAGAGATGGGATAAGAACAATAAGACAGCTGGAGGCAATGGGACTTCAACTTCTGGACAGCAGGAGAGGGGCTATGCTCCCAAGGCTGAAGGGAAGAAGAAGGGAGAAGGACCCAAATGCTTTAGATGCGGAAAGCTTGGTCACATCAGGAAAGATTGTCGGGTGAATCTTCAGCCAGGGCATGCTGCTGCAGGGAAGGAGGAAGCTGAGGCCAGGCAAATTGATGGAGGATGGGAAGGAGCCTTCTCGGCTTCTACCGGAGCTGCCGCTCCTATCAACTATCAGGAGGACTGGATCGTGACTCGGGGTGTGGTCATCACCTCACCAGGGACGAGTCGAAGCTTTCTTCAGCGCAGCCTTACTCAGGTAATGATGCCATCATACCTGTTGATAATACTGTGCATACTATCGAGAAGGTGGGGGTTGTTTCCTTGGGCAGTGATAGAGGGCCACTAACTTTGAAGGGTGTCTATCATGTGCCCGGAATGAGGAAAAACCTCTTCTCCATGACCAACGCTGTAGACGCTGGGTATCACATTCTGTTCGGTCCAACAGAAGTGAGGTTTCTTCGAAACATTGAGGCGGTAAAGGCGGATGTCGTTCATGTCGGGAGAAAGGCAAAAGACTTATTCGTTTTATCGACAAGTTCTTATGTTGACAAGATGAGGACAAATGATAGTGTCGTTATATGGCATGAGAGGTTGTGGCATGTAGGGATGGATAAGCTGAAAGCTATGGCGATAAAAGGTCTAGTCAAGGGCCTGCCTAGTCTATCTTCCTACGGTGATAGTCATGTTTGCGCGGGATGTCAGATCGGCAAGTCTCATCTACTGCCATTTGATAAGTCGCGGACAAGGAGTAGTATGTCGTTGGAGTGTATCCACAGTGATTTGATGGGATCGACTGCTACCCCAAGCCTCGGAGGCAGCAGGTATATGCTGGTGTTGATCGACGATTACACCAGATATGTCTGGGTTTATTTCCTGAAGGAGAATGCGGAGGCATTTGCCATGTTTGTGGAGTTCAAGGAGCTAGTGGAGGGCCGGCTAGGCCTGCGGATAAAGAAGCTGAGAACTGATAATGGGGGGGAGTTCACCTCTAGTGAGTTCTCTTGTTTTTGTAGGAAGGAGGGCATCCGGAGGGAGCTTACTTGTGCGCATACTCCACAACAAAATAAAGTTGCAGAGCGAAAGATTCGTCATCTAACGGAGACCTACAAGTGTTGGCTTCATGCCAAGAGTTTCCCAAGGTCCTTCTGGGCGGAGGGAATGTCTTATGCCGCCTATGTCATCAACAGGATTCCTCTCAGTCCCATCAACATGTTGACCCCGCATGAGATGATGTTCAAAGAAAAGCCATGCGTGGCGCACCTTCGGGTGTTTGGTTCCACCTACTATGTGCACGTTCCAGATGCGCTTCGGACGAAGCTAGTTGCAAAAGCAAGGAAGCTAGTCTTTGTGGGATATGATGATCGAAAGAAGGGCTGGAAGTGCATGGACCCGGAGACGCGGAGATTTGTTGTATCTCATGATGACGTATTTGATGAGGTGACGTCGTACAAGGGGAGTTCTGGTGTTGAGCTACCAGAAAGCAGGGTGGAGGAGCCAGAGTGAGCTATGGAAAATCTTCAGGTGGAGCTTCCCTTGTCACCAGGTGGTCCATCTATTTCTAGTTCTGAGACAGAGGCTCCTGGATCAGGAAGCAGGGGGAGCGATGCGCCTAGTACGTCTGGAAGGGGAGCTAGGGAAGAAGCATCTGAAGATAATGCGAGTCAGGGGAAGGTGCTGAGGAGATCGAAGCGAACGATCATTGTCCCTGATCTCTATACAGGAGGAAACATGGTGAGCTTTGTCTCGTGTTTCTTCGCTGGTCCCCTGGATGAGCGGGAACCAGTGAGCTTTGAGAAGGCCAAAGGCGTGGAGCAGTGGGACATTGCTATGAAGGAAGAGATGGTAGCTCTTGAGAAGAATGAGACTTGTTCTCTGGTGCTCAGGCCCAAGGGCATTACCCCTGTGACATGCAAATGGGTCTATAAGCTCAAGAAGGAGGCAGACGGCAGTATCGAGCGATACAAGGCTCGCCTTGTAGCTCGTGGATTCTCGCAGCAATACGGTGAAGATTATAAAGAGACATTTAGTCCGGTGGCGAAGATGACTTCAGTTCAGTTCGTTATTGCCTTGGCGGCATTTTGGGGTTGGGAGATTTGGAAACTCGACGTAAAGAATGCTTTCTTGCACGACGAGATTGACAAGGATATTTTCATGATCCAGCCGCCAGGTTTCGTATCTGAAGATTTTCCAGATTATGTCTGTAAGCTGAAGAAGGCCCTGTATGGGTTGAAGCAAGCGCCGAGGGCGTGGTACGGGAAGATTGTAGAATATCTCCTATTCTGTGGATTTGGTGCTTCAGACTCTGATTCAAGCTTGTTTGTCTAGAAGAACGGGGAACTTCAAGTCATTGTGCTGCTTTATGTCGATGATATGATCGTGACGGGGAATTCGAAAGAGGAGGTAGCAAAGCTTCGGGATGAGCTATCTATCAGATTTGAGATGAAGGACTTGGGTGAACTCCACCATTTCCTTGGACTCGAAGTGCAGAGGAATGAAAGTGGAGTGTTGGTGTCCCAGGCTGGATATGCGGAGCGAATCGTGGAGCGATTCTGCATGAAGGAAGGGAAATGCATTTCTACACCTCTAGAGAAGGCCACAAACCTTCAAAAGGATGAGGGGAGGATTATGGAAGATCCGGTCGTGTTCCGAGCTCTGGTTGGGAGCTTGATTTGTCTGACGATCACTAGGCCAGATATTACGTATGCAGTTGGTAAGGTGAGTCGTTATATGGCGGAACCACGGATGCCTCATCTACTAGCGGCCAAGAATATTTTGAAGTATGTCAAGGCGACTTCGGATATGGGTCTCCTATACAGGAGGGATGCGGGCTTCGAGGTGCATGGGTACATGGATGCGGATTGCGTGGGAGATTCAGATGATCGGAAGTCGACGTCTGGATTCGTCTTCATGGCGGGCCCTACGGCTATATCATGGTGCAGCAAGAAGTAGGGTTCCGTGTCTGTCTCTACCACGGAAGCGAAATACAAGGCTTTGGCCTTGTCAGCTCAAGAAGCCATCTGGCTTAGGAGGTTGGTGGGAGACGTCCATAAGGAGGTTCGGGGTCTGACTCTGCTCTGCGACGACAATAAGAGTGCGCTCAAACTAGTTATTAATCCAGTCTGTCACGCGAGGACCAAGCATATCAAGATCGAGCATCATTTCATTCGCGAGAAGGTGCTGGAGGGGTCTCTTTCGGTCGAGCATGTTCGGAGTCAGGACAACGTTGCTGACATATTCACAAAGGCGCTGGCGAAGGGGCCGTTCACTCGGCTGAGGAGTTTACTTGGGCTGTTTTCAACTTCCCACTTCAAGGGGGAGTGTTGAAAATGTTGAAGTGTGAAGTTGGCGGTCTGGGGGTTGTTCGCGCGGTCTGGTCTAACCGCGCGACCTGGCGGTCTCCTCTGCGGTCTGACCTATTCGGTCTACCCGCAGTCTATTCGGCCTGACCGCCATTCTTTCTGTCCAAGGCTGTCACAACCCGCATTTTCTCCGAATTTAAGAATATCAGAGTAAGAGAAAATACACGTCATGATGCCACGTCATACAGGAGACAACTGTAGACGCTCAGGCGGGAACCTATTACTTAACTAAACAAACATGATTATATGATAAGTCATCATTTGAAATCATTTATTAGGGGTTTTGAGATAAGAACTGTGTCTCTCAGTTCGTGGATCAACTAGTCCACCGAGAAAGTATATATAATTGCAGCGGAAAATACTTGATTTAGTTTACTTAAAGTTTTACATGTATGCAAACGACGGAGCATGACGTAAGTGATATGCACATAACTAGGCATACTGTAAGAGTAGAAAATACCTTTAGACGACTTTAAAGTTAAGGGTTTTAGTTAGAAAGAATGCAATGAGGATGAAGAAAAACCATTTTATAACTATAATGCACCTAACATAAATCATTCCCAGAGGGTAAGATACTCAAGATCTAAAAGTAGTGGCATAATCTGGCAAATAAACTATAAAGTATAAAAAGGTGCACAATGGGCGTCAACAACATGACACTAACCCATTGGCACCAACTAGTATGTCTGAGCACAAGAAGTAACTAAAAACAACTACCTCGCAGCAGCTGGGTGAACAGCTACTAAAACTCTGAACTTCAGGCTACACCACTAGCCGTTACGGCTCTGAACCTGAGGCATTCAATAAAACAAAGAACGCCTCAGCAAGGGATTACAAGTGGCAGAAATCTAGCAGAAAAACAAGCAAGGCATAAGGGGTACCAACCCAAGCCAAATTTACCGAAAGAGAGCTCTGAACAAAGAACCAACAAGCATCAAGTGCACTAAATATCAAAAGAGGAACAACACGTTCATTTATTTAGTTTCATCAATTAAAGAGACTGATCAGCTCAAATTATACAGGAGCGATTAACTACCTCCGCTACCCAAAGCCCAAAACCAGGTGGGGGTACCACTAGACCCAACCACCCAAACACGACTACCGTGCAAGGCTATAACATTCCCCCACTATCCCCCAAACACGACTACCGTGCAAGGCTAAAGACAGTGGTTCTTAACAAATTTAATCTTTAATTAAAACACGGGGCGTAATCCGGAATAACAACACCATAACACTCTAAGAATAGGGTAATATATGAAGAAAATGGCCCAAAACTTCGATCAGAAGGTTCAGGGATTTCTTGAGTAAAAGTCTGTATTTCATGAGAGGAAGTCTGTAATTTCATGAGAGGAAGTCTGTAATTTCATGAGAGGAAGTCTGTAATTTCATGAGAGGAAGTCTGTAATTTCATGAGAGGAAGTCTGTAATTTCATGAGAGGAAGTCTGTAATTTCATGAGAGGAAGTCTGTAATTTCATGAGAGGAAGTCTGTAATTTCATGAGAGGAAGTCTGTAATTTCATGAGAGGAAGTCTGTAATTTCATGAGAGCCAGAGAGGATTTCTCGAGAGGCAGAATGATTTCTCGAGAGGCAGAATGATTTCTCGAGAGGCAGAATGATTTCTCGAGAGGCAGAAAGGATTTCTCGAGAGGCAGAAAGGATTTCTCGAGAGCCTGAAAGGATTTCTCGAGAGCCAGAAAGGATTTCTCGAGAGCCTGAAAGGATTTCTCGAGAGACAGAAAGGATTTCTCGAGAGCCTGAAAGGATTTCTCGAGAGCCAGAAAGGATTTCTCGAGAGCCAGAAATGATTTCTCGAGAGCCTGAAAGGATTTCTCGAGAGGCAGAAAGGATTTCTCGAGAGCCTGAAAGGATTTCTCGAGAGGCAGAAAGGATTTCTCGAGAGCCAGAAAGGATTTCTCGAGAGCCAGAAATGATTTCTCGAGAGCCTGAAAGGATTTCTCGAGAGGCAGAAATGATTTCTCGAAAAATAGCAGAAACCGAAATTTTCGAGTAAAAACTGATGATTTTCTTGACAGCAATTTAATAGTTAAGTATATAGGAGGATGTTTGATGAATCAGGGGAGAACAATAAGGAGGTTATAGGTTTTGCATGACAACAAATCAACACTCCAAGACTTAAGTTAAACCGTGCGACATGAAATCGACACAAGCGAAACAATGCTTCGAGAAACGAAAGAGAAGGAGGAGGAAGCCACTTGCCTTAAACCTTGCAAACTCGAAGATCTCCGCTCCGAAAGCTATGGATCGGCTAGGGAAACACATGAGCACAGATTCCTGAAACTTTTCGGGTCGAAAGAAGGGGTTAGGTCACTACCCTAACTCTAAAAATTCCACAAAACGGGAAAAGCTTACCGCTAGAACGAAGATCTCGCCGAGAGCTTTCCAAATCTTCTCTCCAAACACGATTCCGACTACTACAGCCCTAGAAATCGCCGATCGAACGCTCCTCGAAGCTCCGCACTCGCCCTTTCGCTCGGCGGCTGATTTGATCGAGGAAGAGGAAGAATAGGGAAAGGGGAAGGCTTTAGGCTTATATATAAACCTAAATTTGTTATTTAAATAATTAATTAATTCCCCAATTTACTTAAACTGCGAGGGCGACCAAAACACCTCGGATTTCTATGAAATTCGCACCCTAGCTGAAAAACGGCGCTACGAATCCAACGGCGAAGTCAGAATTCCATTCCGACGAGCCAAACCCCAGATAAAGCCTTCCAAAGCTAAAATCTTGATATCCACTCAAAATCTTCACTTTAACTCGAAACGACGCGAAATCTCGCACGCTTGACCTAAATCACAAGCTTTAACTAAGCTAAAACTCGAAACACTACCAGACGAGCTGACATAACGCCCTTACGCCAAAATTATGACATAGAGGGTACGTAAAATAATTAACGAAAATCAGGGGCGTTACAGTCACTCCCCCTAAAAGGAAGTTTCGTCCCGAAACTTGAAATCCAAGGATCAAGAAAGATACAGAAACAATTCTAAGGATACAGAAAAGAAGACTTACCCGAAGTCTAAGAGAAGAGGCTAGGATGAGTCTCTCTCATAGCAGATTCCAATTCCCAAGTTGCGCTTTCGACACCCTGATTCTTCCAAAGAACCTTAACCATTGGGATCGTCTTCCTTCTCAACACACGCTCCTGAGTCCCCAAGATTCGGACAGGCTCTTCGACATACGAAAGATTGGGCTGCAAAACTGGCACCGAATCAAGAACAAGCCGATCACTATGCAAACACTTCCTCAACTGGCTTACATGAAACACATCGTGAACATTAGGGAAGGAAGCAGGCAAATCCAATCTATACGCTGACACTCCGATGCGCTCAACAATCTGGAAAGGTCCCACATACCGGGGATCCAACTTGTGGTTCCTTCCAAACCTCTTAATACCAGGCATCGGAGAAACTTTCAAGAACACCCTGTCTCCAACGGCAAACTCTAAATCCACTCTTCTTCGATTCGCATACTTCTCATACCGCTCCTGAGCAATGCGGAGCTTCTCGCGGATATGAGTCACAGCAACATTCATCTCTTCCAAAGCCTCTGGGCCTAGCAAGGGACTCTCACCAACCTCGGCCCAAAACAACGGAGTCCGACAACGCCTCCCATACAGAGCCTCAAACGGGGCCATTTGAAGGCTTTCTTGATAACTGTTATTATACGCAAACTCCATCAATCCAAGCCGCTTATCCCAAGCTCCACCATGATCTAAGATATAGCACCTTATCATATCTTCCAAAATCTGATTTACTCTTTCTGTCTGACCATTGGTTTGGGGATGATAAGCGGTAGAGTACCTAAGGTCAGTACCCAAGGCTCCCTGCAAACTCTGCCAGAAACGAGACGTGTACCTTGAGTCTCGGTCTGACACAATGCTCACAGGCACACCATGCAATCTGATAACTTCATCCAAATACAGCTCTGCTATTTTCTCCATCGAGTATCCAATCTTAAACGGCACAAAGTGAGCACACTTTGTCAAGCGATCTACTATAACCCACACCGAGTCATGACCACTGGGAGATCTCGGCAAACCGGTAATGAAGTCCATCGAAATACTCTCCCACTTCCAGCTTGGAATATCTAACGGGTTCAACTTACCTCCAGGCCTCTTATGATCTGCTTTCACGCGCTGACAAGTTAAACATTTAGACACGTACTTCGCTATATCATTCTTCATACCCGACCACCAAACGATCTGCTTCAGATCCTTATACATTTTCGTGGAACCAGGATGATAGGAAACACTAGAATCATGCGCCTCGCTACAGATCTTTGTCCGAATTTCTCCCAACGCGGGGACGCATTATCTGCCTCGGTACCTCAAAGTATCCTTATCATCGATTGAAAAATCTGGTAATTCTCCTTTTTCAGTCCTACTTCGAAGATGCTGCAAGTCAGGATCTTCCTTCTGATGGAGCCTAGTAAGGGCAATCCAAGAAGGCTCTTCAACCTCTAAGCTCGAAGGTGCGGTACAACTACCGACTGAGATATCCATCAACATAAACTCCTCTACTAAGGACTGCACTGAAAGATTGAAGATATGTGCAGTTTTCCGGCTCAGGGCATCGGCCACCACATTAGCCTTACCCGGATGGTACAGAATATCTACATCATAATCCGCCACATACTCCAGCCACCTCCGCTGGCGCAGATTCAGCTCCTTCTGGGTGAAGACATACTTCAGACTTTTATGATCTGTGAAAATCTTGCATGACACTCCATATAATAGGTGTCTCCAAAGCTTCAAAGCATAGATTACTGCGGCGAATTCTAAGTCATGCGTAGGGTAATTCTTTTCATGAACCTTCAATTCTCTAGACCCATAAGCAATCACCTTCCCTTCTTGCATCAACACACATCCCAGTCCAATGTGAGATGCGTCTACATAAACTGCATACTCGACTCCTTCGATCGGCAATGCCAACACCGGAGCACTACACAAACGCCTCTTCAATTCCTGAAAGGCCTCTTCGCACTTATCGCTCCAAACAAAAGCAGTATTCTTCTGGGTAAGCTTAGTCAAGGGTGCGGACAGCACTGAAAATCCTTGGACAAATCTCCTGTAGTACCCGGCCAACCCTAGGAAACTCCTTATCTCCCTAGGCGTCGAAGGCGTCTTCCAATCCAATACGGCAGAAATTTTAGCGGGGTCTACCGTAATTCCATCTTTGTTCACCACATGACCCAGGAAGGACACCTGAGAAAGCCAGAATTCGCACTTACTCAGCTTCGCAAACAACTTGTGCTCTCTGAGAGTAGACAACACTAAGCGCAAATGCATAGCATGCTCCTCAGCACTCCTAGAATAAACCAGCACATCATCTATGAATACCACCACAAAATGGTCCAGAAAATCCTTGAACACGCGGTTCATCATGTCCATAAATGCAGAGGGTGCATTTGTCAAACCAAACGACATGACTAGAAACTCAAAATGACCATACCGGGAACGAAAGGCAGTCCGGGGAACGTCCGACTCACGGATCCTCAACTGATGGTAACCTGATCGAAGATCAATCTTTGAAAACACCGTGCTACCACGCAACTGATCAAACAGATCATCTATCCTTGGCAACGGATACCTGTTCTTGATGGTCACTTTGTTTAATTCTCTATAGTCTATGCACAATCTCATGGAACCGTCCTTCTTTTTCACGAACAAAACCGGAGCACCCCAGGGAGAAGAACTTGGCCTAATGAAACCACACTGCAACAACTCATCTAACTGAGTTCGCAACTCTTCTAACTCGCGCGGGGCCATACGGTACGGTGCCCTAGCAATTGGACGAGTACCAGGCTCAAGATCAATAACGAACTCCACATCTCTAACGGGCGGGAGACCAGGGAGATTAGCAGGGAAGACATCGGGAAACTCTCGCACCACCAGAATATCCTCGATACACGGCGAACCACCAACAGCTTCTACTACAGAAACAAGGTAAGCCAAACAACCGGAAATTAACAGTTTCCGAGCACATACCGCATAAATTATCGAAGAACTCTGGTACGGAGAACCAAAAATGCTCATGGGTTGACCGTTGTCCATCACGAAGTCCAGACGCTTTTCCTTGCATCGGATGACCGCATCATAACTGGACAACCAGTCCATACCCAATATTACGTCAAAGTCTTCTAAGTCCAACACTTTGAGATCAGCAACAGCCAAGAAATCTCCTAAGAGAACGGGGCAACTTCGAACGCACTGGTTCGAGGACACCAGATCACCAGAAGGGAACTTAACGAGGAACGAATCGTTGCCCAGCTCAGGGGTCAAACGGTGACGCTCAACGAAGGCCCTTGCTACGAATGAATGGGTAGCACCCGAATCGAACAGAACACGCGCCCAACGATTCTTTACCTTAAATCTTCCTATAAGCGCAAAGAGAAACTAGTCTAATACAGCAAACTAAAAAGGAAACAAGACAAAAAGTTGTCTTAAGGTCTAACCTGCGATCACTTGGGTCGAAGACTGCGCTTGCTCCTGGGTTAACACATTCAGCTTTCCTCTTCCTTTATCCTGAAGTTGCGGCGGCGGCAAGGTTCGAAGCGGAACAGGCTGCAACGGGGGTTGAATCAGCGGGCATTGGAACTTCATGTGCCCCTTCTGCTTGCACTGGAAGCAGACTTTATCTTTGGTCCAACACTGGGCCACATCATGCCCTTTCTGCCTGCACAACTGGCAGAGCACCTCACCCTTCGGAGCACCCTGGATTGCTAGCACTCGCTGCTGCTTCTGAGCTCCCTTCCTCTTGAAACATTTCTCCACTGGATGGCCGGGGCGGCCACAGAAGCTACACACCTCTCCGCTCCTTTTCTTTGGAGCCGAGCTAGATACCTTGGGGGTCTCCCCCTCTTCGACTTTCCTCTTGTCCTTTTTCATTAGAGCACCCCGATTCTTGGCGTTGTCGATAGCCTCGACTTTCAGCGCTGCTTCTACCACTTCAGCATAATTTTCAGATTTATAAGCACTCGCCAACTGCTGAATATCGCTACGAAGACCTCCAAGAAATCGCTTCATTCTTCCTGCCTCAGAAGCCACTAAATCTGGAGCAAATCTGCTCAACTTACAGAACTCGATCTCATATTCACTAACCGTGAGTTGTCTTTGCTTCAGGTGCAGAAAATTATTCATTAAACGGTCTTGCTCGACCGACGGCAAGAATTTCTTTAACACCATCGCCTTGAACGACTCCCACGAACATCCACCCACGAGATTTTCCCTCTCCCTGATCCACCAGCTCTTAGCAAGTCCTTTCAGTTGGTAAGCGGCGACCATCACCTTTTGGTCTGCAGAGATTCCTGAGTATGAAAACATCTCCTCAATGGCGACAAACCAGTCATCTAATGCCATGAAATCTGCTCTTCCGTCAAATGTAGGAGGTCCCAACCTTTGAAAATGCGAAATGAAATTCATTTCCGGAGGTATCGCTACTGGGGGTACCAAGGGAGCAGGAGGGGTAGGTACAGTCTGTCCTACTACTGGGGCCTGCACTACGGGTTGTTGCCTAGCACCGGCAGCCAACAATGCCTCCACCTGCGACTGCATCGCAACCATCTGCCTTGTCAGAGTCTCATTGCTCTGGCGCAGACTCTCGATCAAGGCTTCACTCTGCGCACCCGAAGACTCGCCCTCCGACTGGGGGGTCGACCTAGTCGCAACACGCCTCCGAGACATCTCTGCTAATACGCATAAACCTCTAATTAAAACTTAACCTTACACTAGAACTACACTGCTTGTTTCAGAACATACATGTACGGTTACTTGCCATTTCCACTACCTTTCTCTGGGATATTTTCATGATGATATGCTAAATTCAGGAACGATACTACATCGTCCCACTTGACTCATGTGCAAGGGGCATGAATGCATGAATTTTCTATTCGTTTTGAAATCATGTGTGTACGAATGTCATCATGTAAATCTTTAGCTTGGCACTTGTGCTTTATGCGGTGTTATGATATGTATGTTGTGCTATGCATTCTAAGAAAAGCCTTAATGCATGTTATGAGCGGCGTACACATGAAATATTATGCATCCCATACTACATAATATCGCATGTAACGAAAAAGAAAACGTGCTAATGGGCATCCATGTGATGATGGTTATGCATCCCATACTACATAACCGTCACATGTTGCCACCTATGGTGGATCCATATACAAACACATATTATGCATCCCATACTACATAATATGCCCCGTATACTTCTTATCATGCTATGAGTGTAGTGTTCATGCTTCAGCCAAGACGTACTGATGACACATCGGTGTGTGTATGCAATGAAACCAAATAACTAAACTATATCAGAATTCGTCGCTCGACCAACTTGTCGAACCAACCTCGCTCTGATACCAACTGTCACAACCCGCATTTTCTCCGAATTTAAGAATATCAGAGTAAGAGAAAATACACGTCATGATGCCACGTCATACAGGAGACAACTGTAGACGCTCAGGCGGGAACCTATTACTTAACTAAACAAACATTATTATATGATAAGTCATCATTTGAAATCATTTATTAGGGGTTTTGAGATAAGAACTGTGTCTCTCAGTTCGTGGATCAACTAGTCCACCGAGAAAGTATATATAATTGCAGCGGAAAATACTTGATTTAGTTTACTTAAAGTTTTACATGTATGCAAACGACGGAGCATGACGTAAGTGATATGCACATAACTAGGCATACTGTAAGAGTAGAAAATACCTTTAGACGACTTTAAAGTTAAGGGTTTTAGTTAGAAAGAATGCAATGAGGATGAAGAAAAACCATTTTATAACTATAATGCACCTAACATAAATCATTCCCAGAGGGTAAGATACTCAAGATCTAAAAGTAGTGGCATAATCTGGCAAATAAACTATAAAGTATAAAAAGGTGCACAATGGGCGTCAACAACATGACACTAACCCATTGGCACCAACTAGTATGTCTGAGCACAAGAAGTAACTAAAAACAACTACCTCGCAGCAGCTGGGTGAACAGCTACTAAAACTCTGAACTTCAGGCTACACCACTAGCCGTTACGGCTCTGAACCTGAGGCATTCAATAAAACAAAGAACGCCTCAGCAAGGGATTACAAGTGGCAGAAATCTAGCAGAAAAACAAGCAAGGCATAAGGGGTACCAACCCAAGCCAAATTTACCGCAAGAGAGCTCTGAACAAAGAACCAACAAGCATCAAGTGCACTAAATATCAAAAGAGGAACAACACGTTCATTTATTTAGTTTCATCAATTAAAGAGACTGATCAGCTCAAATTATACGGGAGCGATTAACTACCTCCGCTACCCAAAGCCCAAAACCAGGTGGGGGTACCACTAGACCCAACCACCCAAACACGACTACCGTGCAAGGCTAAAGACAGTGGTTCTTAACAAATTTAATCTTTAATTAAAACACGGGGCGTAATCCGGAATAACAACACCATAACACTCTAAGAATAGGGTAATATATGAAGAAAATGGCCCAAAACTTCGATCAGAAGGTTCAGGGATTTCTTGAGTAAAAGTCTGTATTTCATGAGAGGAAGTCTGTAATTTCATGAGAGGAAGTCTGTAATTTCATGAGAGGAAGTCTGTAATTTCATGAGAGGAAGTCTGTAATTTCATGAGAGGAAGTCTGTAATTTCATGAGAGGAAGTCTGTAATTTCATGAGAGGAAGTCTGTAATTTCATGAGAGGAAGTCTGTAATTTCATGAGAGGAAGTCTGTAATTTCATGAGAGGAAGTCTGTAATTTCATGAGAGGAAGTCTGTAATTTCATGAGAGCCAGAGAGGATTTCTCGAGAGGCAAAATGATTTCTCGAGAGGCAGAATGATTTCTCGAGAGGCAGAATGATTTCTCGAGAGGCAGAAAGGATTTCTCGAGAGGCAGAAAGGATTTCTCGAGAGCCTGAAAGGATTTCTCGAGAGCCAGAAAGGATTTCTCGAGAGCCTGAAAGGATTTCTCGAGAGGCAGAAAGGATTTCTCGAGAGCCTGAAAGGATTTCTCGAGAGCCAGAAAGGATTTCTCGAGAGCCAGAAATGATTTCTCGAGAGCCTGAAAGGATTTCTCGAGAGCCAGAAAGGATTTCTCGAGAGCCTGAAAGGATTTCTCGAGAGGCAGAAAGGATTTCTCGAGAGCCAGAAAGGATTTCTCGAGAGCCAGAAATGATTTCTCGAGAGCCTGAAAGGATTTCTCGAGAGGCAGAAATGATTTCTCGAAAAATAGCAGAAACCGAAATTTTCGAGTAAAAACTGATGATTTTCTTGACAGCAATTTAATAGTTAAGTATATAGGAGGAAGTTTGATGAATCAGGGGAGAACAATAAGGAGGTTATAGGTTTTGCATGACAACAAATCAACACTCCAAGACTTAAGTTAAACCGTGCGACATGAAATCGACACAAGCGAAACAATGCTTCGAGAAACGAAAGAGAAGGAGGAGGAAGCCACTTGCCTTAAACCTTGCAAACTCGAAGATCTCCGCTCCGAAAGCTATGGATCGGCTAGGGAAACACATGAGCACAGATTCCTGAAACTTTTCGGGTCGAAAGAAGGGGTTAGGTCACTACCCTAACTCTAAAAATTCCACAAAACGGGAAAAGCTTACCGCTAGAACGAAGATCTCGCCGAGAGCTTTCCAAATCTTCTCTCCAAACACGATTCCGACTACTACAGCCCTAGAAATCGCCGATCGAACGCTCCTCGAAGCTCCGCACTCGCCCTTTCGCTCGGCGGCTGATTTGATCGAGGAAGAGGAAGAATAGGGAAAGGGGAAGGCTTTAGGCTTATATATAAACCTAAATTTGTTATTTAAATAATTAATTAATTCCCCAATTTACTTAAACTGCGAGGGCGACCAAAACACCTCGGATTTCTATGAAATTCGCACCCTAGCTGAAAAACGGCGCTACGAATCCAACGGCGAAGTCAGAATTCCATTCCGACGAGCCAAACCCCAGATAAAGCCTTCCAAAGCTAAAATCTTGATATCCACTCAAAATCTTCACTTTAACTCGAAACGACGCGAAATCTCGCACGCTTGACCTAAATCACAAGCTTTAACTAAGCTAAAACTCGAAACACTCCCAGACGAGCTGACATAACGCCCTTATGCCAAAATTATGACATAGAGGGTACGTAAAATAATTAACGAAAATCAGGGGCGTTACAGTCACTCCCCCAAAGGAAGTTTCGTCCCGAAACTTGAAATCCAAGGATCAAGAAAGATACAGAAACAATTCTAAGGATACAGAAAAGAAGACTTACCCGAAGTCTAAGAGAAGAGGCTAGGATGAGTCTCTCTCATAGCAGATTCCAATTCCCAAGTTGCGCTTTCGACACCCTGATTCTTCCAAAGAACCTTAACCATTGGGATCGTCTTCCTTCTCAACACACGCTCCTGAGTCCCCAAGATTCGGACAGGCTCTTCGACATACGAAAGATTGGGCTGCAAAACTGGCACCGAATCAAGAACAAGCCGATCACTACGCAAACACTTCCTCAACTGGCTTACATGAAACACATCGTGAACATTAGGGAAGGAAGCAGGCAAATCCAATCTATACGCTGACACTCCGATGCGCTCAACAATCTGGAAAGGTCCCACATACCGGGGATCCAACTTGTGGTTCCTTCCAAACCTCTTAATACCAGGCATCGGAGAAACTTTCAAGAACACCCTGTCTCCAACGGCAAACTCTAAATCCACTCTTCTTCGATTCGCATACTTCTCATACCGCTCCTGAGCAATGCGGAGCTTCTCGCGGATATGAGTCACAGCAACATTCATCTCTTCCAAAGCCTCTGGGCCTAGCAAGGGACTCTCACCAACCTCGGCCCAAAACAACGGAGTCCGACAACGCCTCCCATACAGAGCCTCAAACGGGGCCATTTGAAGGCTTTCTTGATAACTGTTATTATACGCGAACTCCATCAATCCAAGCCGCTTATCCCAAGCTCCACCATGATCTAAGATATAGCACCTTATCATATCTTCCAAAATCTGATTTACTCTTTCTGTCTGACCATTGGTTTGGGGATGATAAGCGGTAGAGTACCTAAGGTCAGTACCCAAGGCTCCCTGCAAACTCTGCCAGAAACGAGACGTGTACCTTGAGTCTCGGTCTGACACAATGCTCACAGGCACACCATGCAATCTGATAACTTCATCCAAATACAGCTCTGCTATTTTCTCCATCGAGTATCCAATCTTAAACGGCACAAAGTGAGCACACTTTGTCAAGCGATCTACTATAACCCACACCGAGTCATGACCACTGGGAGATCTCGGCAAACCGGTAATGAAGTCCATCGAAATACTCTCCCACTTCCAGCTTGGAATATCTAACGGGTTCAACTTACCTCCAGGCCTCTTATGATCTGCTTTCACGCGCTGACAAGTTAAACATTTAGACACGTACTTCGCTATATCATTCTTCATACCCGACCACCAAACGATCTGCTTCAGATCCTTATACATTTTCGTGGAACCAGGATGATAGGAAACACTAGAATCATGCGCCTCGCTACAGATCTTTGTCCGAATTTCTCCCAACGCGGGGACGCAATATCTGCCTCGGTACCTCAAAGTATCCTTATCATCGATTGAAAAATCTGGTAATTCTCCTTTTTCAGTCCTACTTCGAAGATGCTGCAAGTCAGGATCTTCCTTCTGATGCAGCCTAGTAAGGGCAATCCAAGAAGGCTCTTCAACCTCTAAGCTCGAAGGTGCGGTACAACTACCGACTGAGATATCCATCAACATAAACTCCTCTACTAAGGACTGCACTGAAAGATTGAAGATATGTGCAGTTTTCCGGCTCAGGGCATCGGCCACCACATTAGCCTTACCCGGATGGTACAGAATATCTACATCATAATCCGCCACATACTCCAGCCACCTCCGCTGGCGCAGATTCAGCTCCTTCTGGGTGAAGACATACTTCAGACTTTTATGATCTGTGAAAATCTTGCATGACACTCCATATAATAGGTGTCTCCAAAGCTTCAAAGCATAGATTACTGCGGCGAATTCTAAGTCATGCGTAGGGTAATTCTTTTCATGAACCTTCAATTGTCTAGACCCATAAGCAATCACCTTCCCTTCTTGCATCAACACACATCCCAGTCCAATGTGAGATGCGTCTACATAAACTGCATACTCGACTCCTTCGATCGGCAATGCCAACACCGGAGCACTACACAAACGCCTCTTCAATTCCTGAAAGGCCTCTTCGCACTTATCGCTCCAAACAAAAGCAGTATTCTTCTGGGTAGGAAACTCCTTATCTCCCTAGGCGTCGAAGGCGTCTTCCAATCCAATACGGCAGAAATTTTAGCGGGGTCTACCGTAATTCCATCTTTGTTCACCACATGACCCAGGAAGGACACCTGAGAAAGCCAGAATTCGCACTTACTCAGCTTCGCAAACAACTTGTGCTCTCTGAGAGTAGACAACACTAAGCGCAAATGCATAGCATGCTCCTCAGCACTCCTAGAATAAACCAGCACATCATCTATGAATACCACCACAAAATGGTCCAGAAAATCCTTGAACACGCGGTTCATCATGTCCATAAATGCAGAGGGTGCATTTGTCAAACCAAACGACATGACTAGAAACTCAAAATGACCATACCGGGAACGAAAGGCAGTCCGGGGAACGTCCGACTCACGGATCCTCAACTGATGGTAACCTGATCGAAGATCAATCTTTGAAAACACCGTGCTACCACGCAACTGATCAAACAGATCATCTATCCTTGGCAACGGATACCTGTTCTTGATGGTCACTTTGTTTAATTCTCTATAGTCTATGCACAATCTCATGGAACCGTCCTTCTTTTTCACGAACAAAACCGGAGCACCCCAGGGAGAAGAACTTGGCCTAATGAAACCACACTGCAACAACTCATCTAACTGAGTTCGCAACTCTTCTAACTCGCGCGGGGCCATATGGTACGGTGCCCTAGCAATTGGACGAGTACCAGGCTCAAGATCAATAACGAACTCCACATCTCTAACGGGCGGGAGACCAGGGAGATTAGCAGGGAAGACATCGGGAAACTCTCGCACCACCAGAATATCCTCGATACACGGCGAACCACCAACAGCTTCTACTACAGAAACAAGGTAAGCCAAACAACCGGAAATTAACAGTTTCCGAGCACATACCGCATAAATTATCGAAGAACTCTGGTACGGAGAACCAAAAATGCTCATGGGTTGACCGTTGTCCATCACGAAGTCCAGACGCTTTTCCTTGCATCGGATGACCGCATCATAACTGGACAACCAGTCCATACCCAATATTACGTCAAAGTCTTCTAAGTCCAACACTTTGAGATCAGCAACAGCCAAGAAATCTCCTAAGAGAACGGGGCAACTTCGAACGCACTGGTTCGAGGACACCAGATCACCAGAAGGGAACTTAACGAGGAACAAATCGTTGCCCAGCTCAGGGGTCAAACGGTGACGCTCAACGAAGGCCCTTGCTACGAATGAATGGGTAGCACCCGAATCGAACAGAACACGCGCCCAACGATTCTTTACCTTAAATCTTCCTATAAGCGCAAAGAGAAACTAGTCTAATACAGCAAACTAAAAAGGAAACAAGACAAAAAGTTGTCTTAAGGTCTAACCTGCGATCACTTGGGTCGAAGACTGCGCTTGCTCCTGGGTTAACACATTCAGCTTTCCTCTTCCTTTATCCTGAAGTTGCGGCAGCGGCAAGGTTCGAAGCGGAACAGGCTGCAACGGGGGTTGAATCAGCGGGCATTGGAACTTCATGTGCCCCTTCTGCTTGCACTGGAAGCAGACTTTATCTTTGGTCCAACACTGGGCCACATCATGCCCTTTCTGCCTGCACAACTGGCAGAGCACCTCACCCTTCGGAGCACCCTGGATTGCTAGCACTCGCTGCTGCTTCTGAGCTCCCTTCCTCTTGAAACATTTCTCCACTGGATGGTCGGGGCGGCCACAGAAGCTACACACCTCTCCGCTCCTTTTCTTTGGAGCCGAGCTAGATACCTTGGGGGTCTCCCCCTCTTCGACTTTCCTCTTGTCCTTTTTCATTAGAGCACCCCGATTCTTGGCGTTGTCGATAGCCTCGACTTTCAGCGCTGCTTCTACCACTTCAGCATAACTTTCAGATTTATAAGCACTCGCCAACTGCTGAATATCGCTACGAAGACCTCCAAGAAATCGCTTCATTCTTCCTGCCTCAGAAGCCACTAAATCTGGAGCAAATCTGCTCAACTTACAGAACTCGATCTCATATTCACTAACCGTGAGTTGTCTTTGCTTCAGGTGCAGAAAATTATTCATTAAACGGTCTTGCTCGACCGACGGCAAGAATTTCTTTAACACCATCACCTTGAACGACTCCCACGAACATCCACCCACGAGATTTTCCCTCTCCCTGATCCACCAGCTCTTAGCAAGTCCTTTCAGTTGGTAAGCGGCGACCATCACCTTTTGGTCTGCAGAGATTCCTGAGTATGAAAACATCTCCTCAATGGCGACAAACCAGTCATCTAATGCCATGAAATCTGCTCTTCCGTCAAATGTAGGAGGTCCCAACCTTTGAAAATGCGAAATGAAATTCATTTCCGGAGGTATCGCTACTGGGGGTACCAAGGGAGCAGGAGGGGTAGGTACAGTCTGTCCTACTACTGGGGCCTGCACTACGGGTTGCTGCCTAGCACCGGCAGCCAACAATGTCTCCACCTGCGACTGCATCGCAACCATCTGCCTTGTCAGAGTCTCATTGCTCTGGCGCAGACTCTCGATCAAGGCTTCACTCTGCGCACCCGAAGACTCGCCCTCCGACTGGGGGGTCGACCTAGTCGCAACACGCCTCCGAGACATCTCTGCTAATACGCATAAACCTCTAATTAAAACTTAACCTTACACTAGAACTACACTGCTTGTTTCAGAACATACATGTACGGTTACTTGCCATTTCCACTACCTTTCTCTGGGATATTTTCATGATGATATGCTAAATTCAGGAACGATACTACATCGTCCCACTTGACTCATGTGCAAGGGGCATGAATGCATGAATTTTCTATTCGTTTTGAAATCATGTGTGTACGAATGTCATCATGTAAATCTTTAGCTTGGCACTTGTGCTTTATGCGGTGTTATGATATGTATGTTGTGCTATGCATTCTAAGAAAAGCCTTAATGCATGTTATGAGCGGCGTACACATGAAATATTATGCATCCCATACTACATAATATCGCATGTAACGAAAAAGAAAACGTGCTAATGGGCATCCATGTGATGATGGTTATGCATCCCATACTACATAACCGTCACATGTTGCCACCTATGGTGGATCCATATACAAACACATATTATGCATCCCATACTACATAATATGCCCCGTATACTTCTTATCATGCTATGAGTGTAGTGTTCATGCTTCAGCCAAGACGTACTGATGACACATCGGTGTGTGTATGCAATGAAACCAAATAACTAAACTATATCAGAATTCGTCGCTCGACCAACTTGTCGAACCAACCTCGCTCTGATACCAACTGTCACAACCCGCATTTTCTCCGAATTTAAGAATATCAAAGTAAGAGAAAATACACGTCATGATGCCACGTCATACAGGAGACAACTGTAGACGCTCAGGCGGGAACCTATTACTTAACTAAACAAACATTATTATATGATAAGTCATCATTTGAAATCATTTATTAGGGGTTTTGAGATAAGAACTGTGTCTCTCAGTTCGTGGATCAACTAGTCCACCGAGAAAGTATATATAATTGCAGCGGAAAATACTTGATTTAGTTTACTTAAAGTTTTACATGTATGCAAACGACGGAGCATGACGTAAGTGATATGCACATAACTAGGCATACTGTAAGAGTAGAAAATACCTTTAGACGACTTTAAAGTTAAGGGTTTTAGTTAGAAAGAATGCAATGAGGATGAAGAAAAACCATTTTATAACTATAATGCACCTAACATAAATCATTCCCAGAGGGTAAGATACTCAAGATCTAAAAGTAGTGGCATAATCTGGCAAATAAACTATAAAGTATAAAAAGGTGCACAATGGGCGTCAACAACATGACACTAACCCATTGGCACCAACTAGTATGTCTGAGCACAAGAAGTAACTAAAAACAACTACCTCGCAGCAGCTGGGTGAACAGCTACTAAAACTCTGAACTTCAGGCTACACCACTAGCCGTTACGGCTCTGAACCTGAGGCATTCAATAAAACAAAGAACGCCTCAGCAAGGGATTACAAGTGGCAGAAATCTAGCAGAAAAACAAGCAAGGCATAAGGGGTACCAACCCAAGCCAAATTTACCGCAAGAGAGCTCTGAACAAAGAACCAACAAGCATCAAGTGCACTAAATATCAAAAGAGGAACAACACGTTCATTTATTTAGTTTCATCAATTAAAGAGACTGATCAGCTCAAATTATACGGGAGCGATTAACTACCTCCGCTACCCAAAGCCCAAAACCAGGTGGGGGTACCACTAGACCCAACCACCCAAACACGACTACCGTGCAAGGCTAAAGACAGTGGTTCTTAACAAATTTAATCTTTAATTAAAACACGGGGCGTAATCCGGAATAACAACACCATAACACTCTAAGAATAGGGTAATATATGAAGAAAATGGCCCAAAACTTCGATCAGAAGGTTCAGGGATTTCTTGAGTAAAAGTCTGTATTTCATGAGAGGAAGTCTGTAATTTCATGAGAGGAAGTCTGTAATTCATGAGAGGAAGTCTGTAATTTCATGAGAGGAAGTCTGTAATTTCATGAGAGGAAGTCTGTAATTTCATGAGAGGAAGTCTGTAATTTCATGAGAGGAAGTCTGTAATTTCATGAGAGGAAGTCTGTAATTTCATGAGAGGAAGTCTGTAATTTCATGAGAGGAAGTCTGTAATTTCATGAGAGCCAGAGAGGATTTCTCGAGAGGCAGAATGATTTCTCGAGAGGCAGAATGATTTCTCGAGAGGCAGAATGATTTCTCGAGAGGCAGAAAGGATTTCTCGAGAGGCAGAAAGGATTTCTCGAGAGCCTGAAAGGATTTCTCGAGAGCCAGAAAGGATTTCTCGAGAGCCTGAAAGGATTTCTCGAGAGGCAGAAAGGATTTCTCGAGAGCCTGAAAGGATTTCTCGAGAGCCAGAAAGGATTTCTCGAGAGCCAGAAATGATTTCTCGAGAGCCTGAAAGGATTTCTCGAGAGGCAGAAAGGATTTCTCGAGAGCCTGAAAGGATTTCTCGAGAGGCAGAAAGGATTTCTCGAGAGCCAGAAAGGATTTCTCGAGAGCCAGAAATGATTTCTCGAGAGCCTGAAAGGATTTCTCGAGAGGCAGAAATGATTTCTCGAAAAATAGCAGAAACCGAAATTTTCGAGTAAAAACTGATGATTTTCTTGACAGCAATTTAATAGTTAAGTATATAGGAGGAAGTTTGATGAATCAGGGGAGAACAATAAGGAGGTTATAGGTTTTGCATGACAACAAATCAACACTCCAAGACTTAAGTTAAACCGTGCGACATGAAATCGACACAAGCGAAACAATGCTTCGAGAAACGAAAGAGAAGGAGGAGGAAGCCACTTGCCTTAAACCTTGCAAACTCGAAGATCTCCGCTCCGAAAGCTATGGATCGGCTAGGGAAACACATGAGCACAGATTCCTGAAACTTTTCGGGTCGAAAGAAGGGGTTAGGTCACTACCCTAACTCTAAAAATTCCACAAAACGGGAAAAGCTTACCGCTAGAACGAAGATCTCGCCGAGAGCTTTCCAAATCTTCTCTCCAAACACGATTCCGACTACTACAGCCCTAGAAATCGCCGATCGAACGCTCCTCGAAGCTCCGCACTCGCCCTTTCGCTCGGCGGCTGATTTGATCGAGGAAGAGGAAGAATAAGGAAAGGGGAAGGCTTTAGGCTTATATATAAACCTAAATTTGTTATTTAAATAATTAATTAATTCCCCAATTTACTTAAACTGCGAGGGCGACCAAAACACCTCGGATTTCTATGAAATTCGCACCCTAGCTGAAAAACGGCGCTACGAATCCAACGGCGAAGTCAGAATTCCATTCCGACGAGCCAAACCCCAGATAAAGCCTTCCAAAGCTAAAATCTTGATATCCACTCAAAATCTTCACTTTAACTCGAAACGACGCGAAATCTCGCACGCTTGACCTAAATCACAAGCTTTAACTAAGCTAAAACTCGAAACACTACCAGACGAGCTGACATAACGCCCTTACGCCAAAATTATGACATAGAGGGTACGTAAAATAATTAACGAAAATCAGGGGCGTTACAGTCACTCCCCCTAAAAGGAAGTTTCGTCCCGAAACTTGAAATCCAAGGATCAAGAAAGATACAGAAACAATTCTAAGGATACAGAAAAGAAGACTTACCCGAAGTCTAAGAGAAGAGGCTAGGATGAGTCTCTCTCATAGCAGATTCCAATTCCCAAGTTGCGCTTTCGACACCCTGATTCTTCCAAAGAACCTTAACCATTGGGATCGTCTTCCTTCTCAACACACGCTCCTGAGTCCCCAAGATTCGGACAGGCTCTTCGACATACGAAAGATTGGGCTGCAAAACTGGCACCGAATCAAGAACAAGCCGATCACTACGCAAACACTTCATCAACTGGCTTACATGAAACACATCGTGAACATTAGGGAAGGAAGCAGGCAAATCCAATCTATACGCTGACACTCCGATGCGCTCAACAATCTGGAAAGGTCCCACATACCGGGGATCCAACTTGTGGTTCCTTCCAAACCTCTTAATACCAGGCATCGGAGAAACTTTCAAGAACACCCTGTCTCCAACGGCAAACTCTAAATCCACTCTTCTTCGATTCGCATACTTCTCATACCGCTCCTGAGCAATGCGGAGCTTCTCGCGGATATGAGTCACAGCAACATTCATCTCTTCCAAAGCCTCTGGGCCTAGCAAGGGACTCTCACCAACCTCGGCCCAAAACAACGGAGTCCGACAACGCCTCCCATACAGAGCCTCAAACGGGGCCATTTGAAGGCTTTCTTGATAACTGTTATTATACGCGAACTCCATCAATCCAAGCCGCTTATCCCAAGCTCCACCATGATCTAAGATATAGCACCTTATCATATCTTCCAAAATCTGATTTACTCTTTCTGTCTGACCATTGGTTTGGGGATGATAAGCGGTAGAGTACCTAAGGTCAGTACCCAAGGCTCCCTGCAAACTCTGCCAGAAACGAGACGTGTACCTTGAGTCTCGGTCTGACACAATGCTCACAGGCACACCATGCAATCTGATAACTTCATCCAAATACAGCTCTGCTATTTTCTCCATCGAGTATCCAATCTTAAACGGCACAAAGTGAGCACACTTTGTCAAGCGATCTACTATAACCCACACCGAGTCATGACCACTGGGAGATCTCGGCAAACCGGTAATGAAGTCCATCGAAATACTCTCCCACTTCCAGCTTGGAATATCTAACGGGTTCAACTTACCTCCAGGCCTCTTATGATCTGCTTTCACGCGCTGACAAGTTAAACATTTAGACACGTACTTCGCTATATCATTCTTCATACCCGACCACCAAACGATCTGCTTCAGATCCTTATACATTTTCGTGGAATAAGGATGATAGGAAACACTAGAATCATGCGCCTCGCTACAGATCTTTGTCCGAATTTCTCCCAACGCGGGGACGCAATATCTGCCTCGGTACCTCAAAGTATCCTTATCATCGATTGAAAAATCTGGTAATTCTCCTTTTTCAGTCCTACTTCGAAGATGCTGCAAGTCAGGATCTTCCTTCTGATGCAGCCTAGTAAGGGCAATCCAAGAAGGCTCTTCAACCTCTAAGCTCGAAGTTGCGGTACAACTACCGACTGAGATATCCATCAACATAAACTCCTCTACTAAGGACTGCACTGAAAGATTGAAGATATGTGCAGTTTTCCGGCTCAGGGCATCGGCCACCACATTAGCCTTACCCGGATGGTACAGAATATCTACATCATAATCCGCCACATACTCCAGCCACCTCCGCTGGCGCAGATTCAGCTCCTTCTGGGTGAAGACATACTTCAGACTTTTATGATCTGTGAAAATCTTGCATGACACTCCATATAATAGGTGTCTCCAAAGCTTCAAAGCATAGATTACTGCGGCGAATTCTAAGTCATGCGTAGGGTAATTCTTTTCATGAACCTTCAATTGTCTAGACCCATAAGCAATCACCTTCCCTTCTTGCATCAACACACATCCCAGTCCAATGTGAGATGTGTCTACATAAACTGCATACTCGACTCCTTCGATCGGCAATGCCAACACCGGAGCACTACACAAACGCCTCTTCAATTCCTGAAAGGCCTCTTCGCACTTATCGCTCCAAACAAAAGCAGTATTCTTCTGGGTAAGCTTAGTCAAGGGTGCGGACAGCACTGAAAATCCTTGGACAAATCTCCTGTAGTACCCGGCCAACCCTAGGAAACTCCTTATCTCCCTAGGCGTCGAAGGCGTCTTCCAATCCAATACGGCAGAAATTTTAGCGGGGTCTACCGTAATTCCATCTTTGTTCACCACATGACCCAGGAAGGACACCTGAGAAAGCCAGAATTCGCACTTACTCAGCTTCGCAAACAACTTGTGCTCTCTGAGAGTAGACAACACTAAGCGCAAATGCATAGCATGCTCCTCAGCACTCCTAGAATAAACCAGCACATCATCTATGAATACCACCACAAAATGGTCCAGAAAATCCTTGAACACGCGGTTCATCATGTCCATAAATGCAGAGGGTGCATTTGTCAAACCAAACGACATGACTAGAAACTCAAAATGACCATACCGGGAACGAAAGGCAGTCCGGGGAACGTCCGACTCACGGATCCTCAACTGATGGTAACCTGATCGAAGATCAATCTTTGAAAACACCGTGCTACCATGCAACTGATCAAACAGATCATCTATCCTTGGCAACGGATACCTGTTCTTGATGGTCACTTTGTTTAATTCTCTATAGTCTATGCACAATCTCATGGAACCGTCCTTCTTTTTCACGAACAAAACCGGAGCACCCCAGGGAGAAGAACTTGGCCTAATGAAACCACACTGCAACAACTCATCTAACTGAGTTCGCAACTCTTCTAACTCACGCGGGGCCATACGGTACGGTGCCCTAGCAATTGGACGAGTACCAGGCTCAAGATCAATAACGAACTCCACATCTCTAACGGGCGGGAGACCAGGGAGATTAGCAGGGAAGACATCGGGAAACTCTCGCACCACCAGAATATCCTCGATACACGGCGAACCACCAACAGCTTCTACTACAGAAACAAGGTAAGCCAAACAACCGGAAATTAACAGTTTCCGAGCACATACCGCATAAATTATCGAAGAACTCTGGTACGGAGAACCAAAAATGCTCATGGGTTGACCGTTGTCCATCACGAAGTCCAGACGCTTTTCCTTGCATCGGATGACCGCATCATAAATGGACAACCAGTCCATACCCAATATTACGTCAAAGTCTTCTAAGTCCAACACTTTGAGATCAGCAACAGCCAAGAAATCTCCTAAGAGAACGGGGCAACTTCGAACGCACTGGTTCGAGGACACCAGATCACCAGAAGGGAACTTAACGAGGAACGAATCGTTGCCCAGCTCAGGGGTCAAACGGTGACGCTCAACGAAGGCCCTTGCTACGAATGAATGGGTAGCACCCGAATCGAACAGAACACGCGCCCAACGATTCTTTACCTTAAATCTTCCTATAAGCGCAAAGAGAAACTAGTCTAATACAGCAAACTAAAAAGGAAACAAGACAAAAAGTTGTCTTAAGGTCTAACCTGCGATCACTTGGGTCGAAGACTGCGCTTGCTCCTGGGTTAACACATTCAGCTTTCCTCTTCCTTTATCCTGAAGTTGCGGCGGCGGCAAGGTTCGAAGCGGAAGAGGCTGCAACGGGGGTTGAATCAGCGGGCATTGGAACTTCATGTGCCCCTTCTGCTTGCACTGGAAGCAGACTTTATCTTTGGTCCAACACTGGGCCACATCATGCCCTTTCTGCCTGCACAACTGGCAGAGCACCTCACCCTTCGGAGCACCCTGGATTGCTAGCACTCGCTGCTGCTTCTGAGCTCCCTTCCTCTTGAAACATTTCTCCACTGGATGGCCGAGGCGGCCACAGAAGCTACACACCTCTCCGCTCCTTTTCTTTGGAGCCGAGCTAGATACCTTGGGGGTCTCCCCCTCTTCGACTTTCCTCTTGTCCTTTTTCATTAGAGCACCCCGATTCTTGGCGTTGTCGATAGCCTCGACTTTCAGCGCTGCTTCTACCACTTCAGCATAACTTTCAGATTTATAAGCACTCGCCAACTGCTGAATATCGCTACGAAGACCTCCAAGAAATCGCTTCATTCTTCCTGCCTCAGAAGCCACTAAATCTGGAGCAAATCTGCTCAACTTACAGAACTCGATCTCATATTCACTAACCGTGAGTTGTCTTTGCTTCAGGTGCAGAAAATTATTCATTAAACGGTCTTGCTCGACCGACGGCAAGAATTTCTTTAACACCATCGCCTTGAACGACTCCCACGAACATCCACCCACGAGATTTTCCCTCTCCCTGATCCACCAGCTCTTAGCAAGTCCTTTCAGTTGGTAAGCGGCGACCATCACCTTTTGGTCTGCAGAGATTCTTGAGTACGAAAACATCTCCTCAATGGCGACAAACCAGTCATCTAATGCCATGAAATCTGCTCTTCCGTCAAATGTAGGAGGTCCCAACCTTTGAAAATGCGAAATGAAATTCATTTCCGGAGGTATCGCTACTGGGGGTACCAAGGGAGCAGGAGGGGTAGGTACAGTCTGTCCTACTACTGGGGCCTGCACTACGGGTTGCTGCCTAGCACCGGCAGCCAACAATGCCTCCACCTGCGACTGCATCGCAACCATCTGCCTTGTCAGAGTCTCATTGCTCTGGCGCAGACTCTCGATCAAGGCTTCACTCTGCGCACCCGAAGACTCGCCCTCCGACTGGGGGGTCGACCTAGTCGCAACACGCCTCCGAGACATCTCTGCTAATACGCATAAACCTCTAATTAAAACTTAACCTTACACTAGAACTACACTGCTTGTTTCAGAACATACATGTACGGTTACTTGCCATTTCCACTACCTTTCTCTGGGATATTTTCATGATGATATGCTAAATTCAGGAACGATACTACATCGTCCCACTTGACTCATGTGCAAGGGGCATGAATGCATGAATTTTCTATTCATTTTGAAATCATGTGTGTACGAATGTCATCATGTAAATCTTTAGCTTGGCACGTGTGCTTTATGCGGTGTTATGATATGTATGTTGTGCTATGCATTCTAAGAAAAGCCTTAATGCATGTTATGAGCGGCGTACACATGAAATATTATGCATCCCATACTACATAATATCGCATGTAACGAAAAAGAAAACGTGCTAATGGGCATCCATGTGATGATGGTTATGCATCCCATACTACATAACCGTCACATGTTGCCACCTATGGTGGATCCATATACAAACACATATTATGCATCCCATACTACATAATATGCCCCGTATACTTCTTATCATGCTATGAGTGTAGTGTTCATGCTTCAGCCAAGACGTACTGATGACACATCGGTGTGTGTATGCAATGAAACCAAATAACTAAACTATATCAGAATTCGTCGCTCGACCAACTTGTCGAACCAACCTCGCTCTGATACCAACTGTCACAACCCGCATTTTCTCCGAATTTAAGAATATCAGAGTAAGAGAAAATACACGTCATGATGCCACGTCATACAGGAGACAACTGTAGATGCTCAGGCGGGAACCTATTACTTAACTAAACAAACATGATTATATGATAAGTCATCATTTAAAATCATTTATTAGGGGTTTTGAGATAAGAACTGTGTCTCTCAGTTCGTGGATCAACTAGTCCACCGAGAAAGTATATATAATTGCAGCGAAAAATACTTGATTTAGTTTACTTAAAGTTTTACATGTATGCAAACGACGGAGCATGACGTAAGTGATATGCACATAACTAGGCATACTGTAAGAGTAGAAAATACCTTTAGACGACTTTAAAGTTAAGGGTTTTAGTTAGAAAGAATGCAATGAGGATGAAGAAAAACCATTTTATAACTATAATGCACCTAACATAAATCATTCCCAGAGGGTAAGATACTCAAGATCTAAAAGTAGTGGCATAATCTGGCAAATAAACTATAAAGTATAAAAAGGGGCACAATGGGCGTCAACAACATGACACTAACCCATTGGCACCAACTAGTATGTCTGAGCACAAGAAGTAACTAAAAACAACTACCTCGCAGCAGCTGGGTGAACAGCTACTAAAACTCTGAACTTCAGGCTACACCACTAGCCGTTACGGCTCTGAACCTGAGGCATTCAATAAAACAAAGAACGCCTCAGCAAGGGATTACAAGTGGCAGAAATCTAGCAGAAAAACAAGCAAGGCATAAGGGGTACCAACCCAAGCCAAATTTACCGAAAGAGAGCTCTGAACCAAGAACCAACAAGCATCAAGTGCACTAAATATCAAAAGAGGAACAACACGTTCATTTATTTAGTTTCATCAATTAAAGAGACTGATCAGCTCAAATTATACGGGAGCGATTAACTACCTCCGCTACCCAAAGCCCAAAACCAGGTGGGGGTACCACTAGACCCAACCACCCAAACACGACTACCGTGCAAGGCTATAACATTCCCCCACTATCCCCCAAACACGACTACCGTGCAAGGCTAAAGACAGTGGCTCTTAACAAATTTAAACTTTAATTAAAACACGGGGCGTAATCCAGAATAACAACACCATAACACTCTAAGAATAGGGTAATATATGAAGAAAATGGCCCAAAACTTCGATCAGAAGGTTCAGGGATTTCTTGAGTAAAAGTCTGTATTTCATGAGAGGAAGTCTGTAATTTCATGAGAGGAAGTCTGTAATTTCATGAGAGGAAGTCTGTAATTTCATGAGAGGAAGTCTGTAATTTCATGAGAGGAAGTCTGTAGTTTCATGAGAGGAAGTCTGTAATTTCATGAGAGGAAGTCTGTAATTTCATGAGAGGAAGTCTGTAATTTCATGAGAGGAAGTCTGTAATTTTATGAGAGCCAGAGAGGATTTCTCGAGAGGCAGAATGATTTCTCGAGAGGCAGAATGATTTCTCGAGAGGCAGAATGATTTCTCGAGAGGCAGAAAGGATTTCTCGAGAGGCAGAAAGGATTTCTCGAGAGCCTGAAAGGATTTCTCGAGAGCCAGAAAGGATTTCTCGAGAGCCTGAAAGGATTTCTCGAGAGGCAGAAAGGATTTCTCGAGAGCCTGAAAGGATTTCTCGAGAGCCAGAAAGGATTTCTCGAGAGCCAGAAATGATTTCTCGAGAGCCTGAAAGGATTTCTCGAGAGGCAGAAAGGATTTCTCGAGAGCCTGAAAGGATTTCTCGAGAGGCAGAAAGGATTTCTCGAGAGCCAGAAAGGATTTCTCGAGAGCCAGAAATGATTTCTCGAGAGCCTGAAAGGATTTCTCGAGAGGCAGAAATGATTTCTCGAAAAATAGCAGAAACCGAAATTTTCGAGTAAAAACTGATGATTTTCTTGACAGCAATTTAATAGTTAAGTATATAGGAGGAAGTTTGATGAATCAGGGGAGAACAATAAGGAGGTTATAGGTTTTGCATGACAACAAATCAACACTCCAAGACTTAAGTTAAACCGTGCGACATGAAATCGACACAAGCGAAACAATGCTTCGAGAAACGAAAGAGAAGGAGGAGGAAGCCACTTGCCTTAAACCTTGCAAACTCGAAGATCTCCGCTCCGAAAGCTATGGATCGGCTAGGGAAACACATGAGCACAGATTCCTGAAACTTTTCGGGTCGAAAGAAGGGGTTAGGTCACTACCCTAACTCTAAAAATTCCACAAAACGGGAAAAGCTTACCGCTAGAACGAAGATCTCGCCGAGAGCTTTCCAAATCTTCTCTCCAAACACGATTCCGACTACTACAGCCCTAGAAATCGCCGATCGAACGCTCCTCGAAGCTCCGCACTCGCCCTTTCGCTCGGCGGCTGATTTGATCGAGGAAGAGGAAGAATAGGGAAAGGGGAAGGCTTTAGGCTTATATATAAACCTAAATTTGTTATTTAAATAATTAATTAATTCCCCAATTTACTTAAACTGCGAGGGCGACCAAAACACCTCGGATTTCTATGAAATTCGCACCCTAGCTGAAAAACGGCGCTACGAATCCAACGGCGAAGTCAGAATTCCATTCCGACGAGCCAAACCCCAGATAAAGCCTTCCAAAGCTAAAATCTTGATATCCACTCAAAATCTTCACTTTAACTCGAAACGACGCGAAATCTCGCACGCTTGACCTAAATCACAAGCTTTAACTAAGCTAAAACTCGAAACACTACCAGACGAGCTGACATAACGCCCTTACGCCAAAATTATGACATAGAGGGTACGTAAAATAATTAACGAAAATCAAGGGCGTTACAGTCACTCCCCCTAAAAGGAAGTTTCGTCCCGAAACTTGAAATCCAAGGATCAAGAAAGATACAGAAACAATTCTAAGGATACAGAAAAGAAGACTTACCCGAAGTCTAAGAGAAGAGGCTAGGATGAGTCTCTCTCATAGCAGATTCCAATTCCCAAGTTGCGCTTTCGACACCCTGATTCTTCCAAAGAACCTTAACCATTGGGATCGTCTTCCTTCTCAACACACGCTCCTGAGTCCCCAAGATTCGGACAGGCTCTTCGACATACAAAAGATTGGGCTGCAAAACTGGCACCGAATCAAGAACAAGCCGATCACTACGCAAACACTTCCTCAACTGGCTTACATGAAACACATCGTGAACATTAGGGAAGGAAGCAGGCAAATCCAATCTATACGCTGACACTCCGATGCGCTCAACAATCTGGAAAGGTCCCACATACCGGGGATCCAACTTGTGGTTCCTTCCAAACCTCTTAATACCAGGCATCGGAGAAACTTTCAAGAACACCCTGTCTCCAACGGCAAACTCTAAATCCACTCTTCTTCGATTCGCATACTTCTCATACCGCTCCTGAGCAATGCGGAGCTTCTCGCGGATATGAGTCACAGCAACATTCATCTCTTCCAAAGCCTCTGGGCCTAGCAAGGGACTCTCACCAACCTCGGCCCAAAACAACGGAGTCCGACAACGCCTCCCATACAGAGCCTCAAACGGGGCCATTTGAAGGCTTTCTTGATAACTGTTATTATACGCGAACTCCATCAATCCAAGCCGCTTATCCCAAGCTCCACCATGATCTAAGATATAGCACCTTATCATATCTTCCAAAATCTGATTTACTCTTTCTGTCTGACCATTGGTTTGGGGATGATAAGCGGTAGAGTACCTAAGGTCAGTACCCAAGGCTCCCTGCAAACTCTGCCAGAAACGAGACGTGTACCTTGAGTCTCGGTCTGACACAATGCTCACAGGCACACCATGCAATCTGATAACTTCATCCAAATACAGCTCTGCTATTTTCTCCATCGAGTATCCAATCTTAAACGGCACAAAGTGAGCACACTTTGTCAAGCGATCTACTATAACCCACACCGAGTCATGACCACTGGGAGATCTCGGCAAACCGGTAATGAAGTCCATCGAAATACTCTCCCACTTCCAGCTTGGAATATCTAACGGGTTCAACTTACCTCCAGGCCTCTTATGATCTGCTTTCACGCGCTGACAAGTTAAACATTTAGACACGTACTTCGCTATATCATTCTTCATACCCGACCACCAAACGATCTGCTTCAGATCCTTATACATTTTTGTGGAACCAGGATGATAGGAAACACTAGAATCATGCGCCTCGCTACAGATCTTTGTCCGAATTTCTCCCAACGCGGGGACGCAATATCTGCCTCGGTACCTCAAAGTATCCTTATCATCGATTGAAAAATCTGGTAATTCTCCTTTTTCAGTCCTACTTCGAAGATGCTGCAAGTCAGGATCTTCCTTCTGATGCAGCCTAGTAAGGGCAATCCAAGAAGGCTCTTCAACCTCTAAGCTCGAAGGTGCGGTACAACTACCGACTGAGATATCCATCAACATAAACTCCTCTACTAAGGACTGCACTGAAAGATTGAAGATATGTGCAGTTTTCCGGCTCAGGGCATCGGCCACCACATTAGCCTTACCCGGATGGTACAGAATATCTACATCATAATCCGCCACATACTCCAGCCACCTCCGCTGGCGCAGATTCAGCTCCTTCTGGGTGAAGACATACTTCAGACTTTTATGATCTGTGAAAATCTTGCATGACACTCCATATAATAGGTGTCTCCAAAGCTTCAAAGCATAGATTACTGCGGCGAATTCTAAGTCATGCGTAGGGTAATTCTTTTCATGAACCTTCAATTGTCTAGACCCATAAGCAATCACCTTCCCTTCTTGCATCAACACACATCCCAGTCCAATGTGAGATGCGTCTACATAAACTGCATACTCGACTCCTTCGATCGGCAATGCCAACACCGGAGCACTACACAAACGCCTCTTCAATTCCTGAAAGGCCTCTTCGCACTTATCGCTCCAAACAAAAGCAGTATTCTTCTGGGTAAGCTTAGTCAAGGGTGCGGACAGCACTGAAAATCCTTGGACAAATCTCCTGTAGTACCCGGCCAACCCTAGGAAACTCCTTATCTCCCTAGGCGTCGAAGGCGTCTTCCAATCCAATACGGCAGAAATTTTAGCGGGGTTTACCGTAATTCCATCTTTGTTCACCACATGACCCAGGAAGGACACCTGAGAAAGCCAGAATTCGCACTTACTCAGCTTCGCAAACAACTTGTGCTCTCTGAGAGTAGACAACACTAAGCGCAAATGCATAGCATGCTCCTCAGCACTCCTAGAATAAACCAGCACATCATCTATGAATACCACCACAAAATGGTCCAGAAAATCCTTGAACACGCGGTTCATCATGTCCATAAATGCAGAGGGTGCATTTGTCAAACCAAACGACATGACTAGAAACTCAAAATGACCATACCGGGAACGAAAGGCAGTCCGGGTAACGTCCGACTCACGGATCCTCAACTGATGGTAACCTGATCGAAGATCAATCTTTGAAAACACCGTGCTACCACGCAACTGATCAAACAGATCATCTATCCTTGGCAACGGATACCTGTTCTTGATGGTCACTTTGTTTAATTCTCTATAGTTTATGCACAATCTCATGGAACCGTCCTTCTTTTTCACGAACAAAACCGGAGCACCCCAGGGAGAAGAACTTGGCCTAATGAAACCACACTGCAATAACTCATCTAACTGAGTTCGCAACTCTTCTAACTCGCGCGGGGCCATACGGTACGGTGCCCTAGCAATTGGACGAGTACCAGGCTCAAGATCAATAACGAACTCCACATCTCTAACGGGCGGGAGACCAGGGAGATTAGCAGGGAAGACATCGGGAAACTCTCGCACCACCAGAATATCCTCGATACACGGCGAACCACCAACAGCTTCTACTACAGAAACAAGGTAAGCCAAACAACCGGAAATTAACAGTTTCCGAGCACATACCGCATAAATTATCGAAGAACTCTGGTACGGAGAACCAAAAATGCTCATGGGTTGACCGTTGTCCATCACGAAGTCCAGACGCTTTTCCTTGCATCGGATGACCGCATCATAACTGGACAACCAGTCCATACCCAATATTACATCAAAGTCTTCTAAGTCCAACACTTTGAGATCAGCAACAGCCAAGAAATCTCCTAAGAGAACGGGGCAACTTCGAACACACTGGTTCGAGGACACCAGATCACCAGAAGGGAACTTAACGAGGAACGAATCGTTGCCCAGCTCATGGGTCAAACGGTGACGCTCAACGAAGGCCCTTGCTACGAATGAATGGGTAGCACCCGAATCGAACAGAACACGCGCCCAACGATTCTTTACCTTAAATCTTCCTATAAGCGCAAAGAGAAACTAGTCTAATACAGCAAACTAAAAAGGAAACAAGACAAAAAGTTGTCTTAAGGTCTAACCTGCGATCACTTGGGTCGAAGACTGCGCTTGCTCCTGGGTTAACACATTCAGCTTTCCTCTTCCTTTATCCTGAAGTTGCGGCGGCGGCAAGGTTCGAAGCGGAACAGGCTGCAACGGGGGTTGAATCAGCGGGCATTGGAACTTCATGTGCCCCTTCTGCTTGCACTGGAAGTAGACTTTATCTTTGGTCCAACACTGGGCCACATCATGCCCTTTCTGCCTGCACAACTGGCAGAGCACCTCACCCTTCGGAGCACCCTGGATTGCTAGCACTCGCTGCTGCTTCTGAGCTCCCTTCCTCTTGAAACATTTCTCCACTGGATGGCCGAGGCGGCCACAGAAGCTACACACCTCTCCGCTCCTTCTCTTTGGAGCCGAGCTAGATACCTTGGGTGTCTCCCCCTCTTCGACTTTCCTCTTGTCCTTTTTCATTAGAGCACCCCGATTCTTGGCGTTGTCGATAGCCTCGACTTTCAGCGCTGCTTCTACCACTTCAGCATAACTTTCAGATTTATAAGCACTCGCCAACTGCTGAATATCGCTACGAAGACCTCCAAGAAATCGCTTCATTCTTCCTGCCTCAGAAGCCACTAAATCTGGAGCAAATCTGCTCAACTTACAGAACTCGATCTCATATTCACTAACCGTGAGTTGTCTTTGCTTCAGGTGCAGAAAATTATTCATTAAACGGTCTTGCTCGACCGACGGCAAGAATTTCTTTAACACCATCGCCTTGAACGACTCCCACGAACATCCACCCACGAGATTTTCCCTCTCCCTGATCCACCAGCTCTTAGCAAGTCCTTTCAGTTGGTAAGCGGCGACCATCACCTTTTGGTCTGCAGAGATTCCTGAGTACGAAAACATCTCCTCAATGGCGACAAACCAGTCATCTAATGCCATGAAATCTGCTCTTCCGTCAAATGTAGGAGGTCCCAACCTTTGAAAATGCGAAATGAAATTCATTTCCGGAGGTATCGCTACTGGGGGTACCAAGGGAGCAGGAGGGGTAGGTACAGTCTGTCCTACTACTGGGGCCTGCACTACGGGTTGCTGCCTAGCACCGGCAGCCAACAATGCCTCCACCTGCGACTGCATCGCAACCATCTGCCTTGTCAGAGTCTCATTGCTCTGGCGCAGACTCTCGATCAAGGCTTCACTCTGCGCACCCGAAGACTCGCCCTCCGACTGGGGGGTCGACCTAGTCGCAACACGCCTCCGAGACATCTCTGCTAATACGCATAAACCTCTAATTAAAACTTAACCTTACACTAGAACTACACTGCTTGTTTCAGAACATACATGTACGGTTACTTGCCATTTCCACTACCTTTCTCTGGGATATTTTCATGATGATATGCTAAATTCAGGAACGATACTACATCGTCCCACTTGACTCATGTGCAAGGGGCATGAATGCATGAATTTTCTATTCGTTTTGAAATCATGTGTGTACGAATGTCATCATGTAAATCTTTAGCTTGGCACGTGTGCTTTATGCGGTGTTATGATATGTATGTTGTGCTATGCATTCTAAGAAAAGCCTTAATGCATGTTATGAGCGGCGTACACATGAAATATTATGCATCCCATACTATATAATATCGCATGTAACGAAAAAGAAAACGTGCTAATGGGCATCCATGTGATGATGGTTATGCATCCCATACTACATAACCGTCACATGTTGCCACCTATGGTGGATCCATATACAAACACATATTATGCATCCCATACTACATAATATGCCCCGTATACTTCTTATCATGCTATGAGTGTAGTGTTCATGCTTCAGCCAAGACGTACTGATGGCACATCGGTGTGTGTATGCAATGAAACCAAATAACTAAACTATATCAGAATTCGTCGCTCGACCAACTTGTCGAACCAACCTCGCTCTGATACCAACTGTCACAACCCGCATTTTCTCCGAATTTAAGAATATCAGAGTAAGAGAAAATACACGTCATGATGCCACGTCATACAGGAGACAACTGTAGATGCTCAGGCGGGAACCTATTACTTAACTAAACAAACATGATTATATGATAAGTCATCATTTGAAATCATTTATTAGGGGTTTTGAGATAAGAACTGTGTCTCTCAGTTCGTGGATCAACTAGTCCACCGAGAAAGTATATATAATTGCAGCGGAAAATACTTGATTTAGTTTACTTAAAGTTTTACATGTATGCAAACGACGGAGCATGACGTAAGTGATATGCACATAACTAGGCATACTGTAAGAGTAGAAAATACCTTTAGACGACTTTAAAGTTAAGGGTTTTAGTTAGAAAGAATGCAATGAGGATGAAGAAAAACCATTTTATAACTATAATGCACCTAACATAAATCATTCCCAGAGGGTAAGATACTCAAGATCTAAAAGTAGTGGCATAATCTGGCAAATAAACTATAAAGTATAAAAAGGGGCACAATGGGCGTCAACAACATGACACTAACCCATTGGCACCAACTAGTATGTCTGAGCACAAGAAGTAACTAAAAACAACTACCTCGCAGCAGCTGGGTGAACAGCTACTAAAACTCTGAACTTCAGGCTACACCACTAGCCGTTACGGCTCTGAACCTGAGGCATTCAATAAAACAAAGAACGCCTCAGCAAGGGATTACAAGTGGCAGAAATCTAGCAGAAAAACAAGCAAGGCATAAGGGGTACCAACCCAAGCCAAATTTACCGAAAGAGAGCTCTGAACAAAGAACCAACAAGCATCAAGTGCACTAAATATCAAAAGAGGAACAACACGTTCATTTATTTAGTTTCATCAATTAAAGAGACTGATCAGCTCAAATTATACGGGAGCGATTAACTACCTCCGCTACCCAAAGCCCAAAACCAGGTGGGGGTACCACTAGACCCAACCACCCAAACACGACTACCGTGCAAGGCTATAACATTCCCCCACTATCCCCCAAACACGACTACCGTGCAAGGCTAAAGACAGTGGTTCTTAACAAATTTAATCTTTAATTAAAACACGGGGCGTAATCCGGAATAACAACACCATAACACTCTAAGAATAGGGTAATATATGAAGAAAATGGCCCAAAACTTCGATCAGAAGGTTCAGGGATTTCTTGAGTAAAAGTCTGTATTTCATGAGAGGAAGTCTGTAATTTCATGAGAGGAAGTCTGTAATTTCATGAGAGGAAGTCTGTAATTTCATGAGAGGAAGTCTGTAATTTCATGAGAGGAAGTCTGTAATTTCATGAGAGGAAGTCTGTAATTTCATGAGAGGAAGTCTGTAATTTCATGAGAGGAAGTCTGTAATTTCATGAGAGGAAGTCTGTAATTTCATGAGAGCCAGAGAGGATTTCTCGAGAGGCAGAATGATTTCTCGAGAGGCAGAATGATTTCTCGAGAGGCAGAATGATTTCTCGAGAGGCAGAAAGGATTTCTCGAGAGGCAGAAAGGATTTCTCGAGAGCCTGAAAGGATTTCTCGAGAGCCAGAAAGGATTTCTCGAGAGTCTGAAAGGATTTCTCGAGAGGCAGAAAGGATTTCTCGAGAGCCTGAAAGGATTTCTCGAGAGCCAGAAAGGATTTCTCGAGAGCCAGAAATGATTTCTCGAGAGCCTGAAAGGATTTCTCGAGAGGCAGAAAGGATTTCTCGAGAGCCTGAAAGGATTTCTCGAGAGGCAGAAAGGATTTCTCGAGAGCCAGAAAGGATTTCTCGAGAGCCAGAAATGATTTCTCGAGAGCCTGAAAGGATTTCTCGAGAGGCAGAAATGATTTCTCGAAAAATAGCAGAAACCGAAATTTTCGAGTAAAAACTGATGATTTTCTTGACAGCAATTTAATAGTTAAGTATATAGGAGGAAGTTTGATGAATCAGGGGAGAACAATAAGGAGGTTATAGGTTTTGCATGACAACAAATCAACACTCCAAGACTTAAGTTAAACCGTGCGACATGAAATCGACACAAGCGAAACAATGCTTCGAGAAACGAAAGAGAAGGAGGAGGAAGCCACTTGCCTTAAACCTTGCAAACTCGAAGATCTCCGCTCCGAAAGCTATGGATCGGCTAGGGAAACACATGAGCACAGATTCCTGAAACTTTTCGGGTCGAAAGAAGGGGTTAGGTCACTACCCTAACTCTAAAAATTCCACAAAACGGGAAAAGCTTACCGCTAGAACGAAGATCTCGCCGAGAGCTTTCCAAATCTTCTCTCCAAACACGATTCCGACTACTACAGCCCTAGAAATCGCCGATCGAACGCTCCTCGAAGCTCCGCACTCGCCCTTTCGCTCGGCGGCTGATTTGATCGAGGAAGAGGAAGAATAGGGAAAGGGGAAGGCTTTAGGCTTATATATAAACCTAAATTTGTTATTTAAATAATTAATTAATTCCCCAATTTACTTAAACTGCGAGGGCGACCAAAACACCTCGGATTTCTATGAAATTCGCACCCTAGCTGAAAAAACGGCGCTACGAATCCAACGGCGAAGTCAGAATTCCATTCCGACGAGCCAAACCCCAGATAAAGCCTTCCAAAGCTAAAATCTTGATATCCACTCAAAATCTTCACTTTAACTCGAAACGACGCGAAATCTCGCACGCTTGACCTAAATCACAAGCTTTAACTAAGCTAAAACTCGAAACACTACCAGACGAGCTGACATAACGCCCTTACGCCAAAATTATGACATAGAGGGTACGTAAAATAATTAACGAAAATCAGGGGCGTTACAAAGGCTGCCGAGGTGAGGCCGTGCGGTCTGGTTTGTGTGACCGCGTGGCGAGCTGTTATTCAGTATGGTGAGGCCGCGCGGTCTGGTTTGTGTGACCGCGTGGCGAGCTGTTTTCTGTTCTGTGAGGGTTAAGCTGTTGACCGCACAGGGTTGTTGTTCGGGCAGTCTTCCGGTCTGGTGACTGTCTGGGTTCTTGTTTGTGCGCGCCGACTAAGGTGCTCTTAGTCGCGCGGTCTCCTTCTTTGTGTTCGCGGTCTCTAAAGGAGGTCTCGTATATGCGAACACTGGTGGTGGGCATCTTGACCATGCGGGTTGTCATGGTCGCGCAGCTTCTAGGAGGAGTGGCGATCTCCGGTCAGGTTTAAAGTCGGCGAGCTCACAGGCGCAGAGCGATCTTCTGACTACGCGGGTAGACCGGTCTTGGTTGCGCGGTCAGGGCGGTGACTCTATCTCATAGGGTGGTGACTGGATCAGGTCGCACGCCTATAAATAGGAGTCACTGTAGCAGCAAAATCATATCGCACCAAGTGTAAGCTGAGCTCGCGCCTATTTCTTGCGGTCTCTTGTTTGTGGCCGTGCGGTTTGCTGATTGAACTTTCCTTGTGCATATTCTGCGGATAGTGCGGACAGCAGCGGTCACCTCTTCTTCTAAAGTGTCCTGGCGGTCTTGCGGCTTGCAGTGCGGGTTGCTGGAGTTCAGGAGAATCAGTGGAGTTCGGGAGTTCGCGGAGCTTCAGTGGTGTGGTTCAAGTTGCGGGCAGTCTGTTTGCGCGGTCTCCTTTTCTAGTCGTGCGGTTAGGCGGCTTCTATTTTCAGACCGCCAGTAATCTTTCTTCAGCTGTATTTTTTCCTTTGGTTTTGTGTACTGGCGAAATCATGTCTCGCCATGTATACCTCGCTCTGTAATGAAGATTTCTGCTATTATCAATAAAGATTGTGTTGCTTCATGTGCTTTTGGTTGTTGGCTGTAACTTTAAGTTGTACGATTCCTGCTCACTCCTAGATCTACAGAAAATTTCACAATTACCTCATATGATGCTTGAAGAAAAAGACCCCAGCAAGTGAGGGTCTATACTTATGTTTTAATTTATGTGCAGAAAAGAGGTTGTTTTACCACTAACTAGCAGTGGTACCTGGCTGGTGGATGCTCGATGCATATGACTGAAGCAAAAGAGGTGCTGGAAAACTATAAGGCTCAGGAAGGACCTAAGTTAATTTTTGGTAACTCCCACTCTGGACAGACATGAGGATATGATGTGCTCTGTAACATCCCCCAAATGACTAGACCCCTAGGATAGTTTTGTCATGACTAGGTCATGACAAAACCCTAGGATGCGCAAAGAGAACATAAGAGCTTAGCCTTGAGGCGAAAGTCGCCATGGTCTGCGGATAGTGATTTCCAGTTAACAAGCCTAAGGTTGGCCTTAGGGCATCGCCGTGGCCCATGACCCCACCATGATGTGTCTAACCCATTAAAGGGGTTCCCTCATAGTACCTCAATTACCCAACCGTAGAAAGAAAGAGGTATATTGAGCACGGCGCTAGCGCCAGCGCTAGTGGCTAGCATTGGCAGTAGTGGTGGTTTAGGTGAACCATAGGCTATTTGTACCTACACCATAGGCTATTTGTACCTACACCATTAATATATCCAAAGATGGGAATTTTAGGAGGACATTTTTCTAAGGTTCTTGTAATAATTTAATAATTTATATATTATTTAATTATATGGTCTAATGACCTCCAATCCCCTCGAAATTTTGGTGATTTATTCCTATGGTTACTATATGACCCTGGTAAAAATTTCAGCCCAATTGGGACTGATTTGATTGGGTAATTGTTAACCCAGGTTTGGTCAAACTAGGTCAAAAGTGCACATGATGGAATTAGGTGGTCAAATCTCATCAAAGTGGTGTGAAACTTTGGCCACTGGTTTAGGGTCATCTAAGACACCCCCATGAGTAATTTGGGGTGATGTGGGGTGGATATGCCCTAGGACCCTAGTTTTAACCTTAGGGTTGCACTTTGAGCCTTGTGATGGACATAGAGGCATATGTCCTTGAATGGTCATGAAACATGGTAGATAAGTTCATGGGGTGTAAATATTCCCTAGGAAATTTTATGAGAATTTTAAGAACACTTATCCCCTCTGATTTATGTTATAACCTTTTTAGGGAACTTTATGATAAGAGAAATTTACACGCTCAAGTGATCTTGGATGTTGATGAAAGTTTGGTAGATTACATAGAACCATGATATAGACCTCTTGTAATTTTTGTGTAATTTATTTATTGATTTAATTAGTACTTCATTCACAAGTCATTTATTTTGTCTTAAGATTATGATAAATAATTGAGGGTCAAATATCCTTTGGAAAATTATGAAATTTGGTGGTTAGACATTTTAGGGCAGTTGAGAGCTCTGTGAATTTTTGGTATAATTGTTGGGATTATTTATCAGTAGGTTACTTCACAATTTTCCCTAGTTTACTTGGAATATTTATTTATGTGACTAATTAGTTCTGATAAATTCTGAAATTTAGTCAGTAGACTTTTCTGATCAATATAAAGATCTGGTAATTTTCCCATAACTTTTGGACAAGTATTTTTGGGGGTTCCTTCTTTAATTTATAATTTGGGGTATTTATTTAATACTATAATCAGAGGCCAACCCGTTATTGCAAAATTGTGATATTATGTATTTACTGTTATCTTGACATCATAGATTTTCCATAATTTTATGGGAGCTTTATCATAAGGATATCTTTCACCTCATGTACAATTTCATACTTGGCCAATGTTTGAGAAATTAAAATAAATGCCAAATAATTAGGGGAAAATATGATTCTCTGGATTTAGGCTTGGAATATCATGATAGACTCCCAGTAATAATCTTGGGTCAGTTGGATGAATATTCGGGGTACCTCCTCTTATGCAACTCATATAACTCATTTGGTCTGCATATAGTAAAAATGTGAAACTTAGGTAAATTGAAGACCAGTAGGTGGGAATGGAAGGTAGATGATGTACTAAGTCTGGTTGAGAAGATGTGAGGTCACCGAAAGAAGTCTATGCGATGAGAGTGTGCTTCGTGAGTTAAGGGTTAATGATGCGCAAAACTATGCCCACAAACGACAATGGCAAGTGTACCGTATCAAAACTAGTATAGGTTTATAAAACCAAGGTCGTATTAGACTCAGGGTGGTTGAGTAATTCTACTTTGAAAATCGCTATTATTTTATCAATAGAAATTTGGGTTGGTTTGTTTGCAAATAGCAGAAACAAAAAGAAATGCTAACGGAATTAAATCGATGGTTTAAAACTACTACCCGATCTTTGAGTCACCTCGGATTTATAAAATTACGAAATGAAAGTAGCAATATAATGCAATTCTCTTGTTGAAGAGGCTTTGACCGTGAAGGTTCCCGCAGCATGAACCCTCCTCTTTCGAGGATTTGGTTCAACTAAGCTTAGGTGCATCGACCGAACTTTCGTTCTCAAATCGCATCGCCTAAGACTTGCTTTAGGAAATGAACCTCGCTATTGGATTTTATTCAAATCTGGAAGAGTTACGTCGTCCTCTCTCGAGGGTTGCGTTCTACTCCTTTTACCAATGAGTGATTGATTCGACTTACGAGCCTCTCGGCTAACTAAAGAATGAAAATAATATGAAGACTATATTTTGATGATATAGCCTCATAATAATTTGTTAGATCAAAGGTAAATTGTAAGCGTTCAACAATTAGAGAAAGGAAAATGTAAAAAATCATAGCAAAATTATCTCATCCTCGGATCGTCGCGATCAAGCGCTATAGGAATTAGTTACTCATGGAGATGGAGGACTCATTCACATAAAAATATGACATGTTAGAAAAAGAACGAGAGTGGTGAGAGACGAAATGTAAACTAGGGAATGACAATATTTTAAATTCAAATATAACCTGCAATTTTTATTACTAGACGATAAAAGAAATACAAGAAATAAAATTAGTAAATAAAAAGGGCAAAGTTACAAGTTGATGAAATTTGAAACAAGAAGTACAGAATGTTGATTGAGCAACTAAAATGACGGACAAAAATAACAACTTTCCGGAGTGAAATACTGGACTGCTTTTCTCCCGGCCGAATGATCCTTTTGTACCCAGGTATTGAAATATATAAATATTCTCAATTGCATTTACTTCACGGGCGTTACTGTTTCTAGTATTACAGCTGGCGGGCTTGAGTTCCGGGCGGAAATTAAAGGCAGCGTTGAAGAGGAGCCCGGGCTGGATCACTGACGTGGAGGCAGAGGTGGATTACTGACGTGGAGAAGCAGCTAGTGGAGGCAGGGCTTGGGCGGAGGAGGCGCGCATGGAGGAAGCACTGCTGTATGGTGGTGGCCAAAAACTCCATGCATGCATGCAAAGGTGGATATTGGAGCTCGGCAGAAGGTCGATCGGATCGGAGGCCACCAGGAGACAGTTCGTCGATCGGATCGGAGGCCACCAGGAGACAGTTCGTCGATCTCCCACCCATTCGTCAAACGCAGTTCATCGATCTCTCACCCTTTCATTGAATGCAGGCCGCCAGGCGACAGTTCGTCGAACTCTCACACTTTCGTCGAACGCAGGCTGCCAGGCGATAGTTCGTCGAACTCTCGCACTTTCATCGAACGCAGGACGCCAGGCGACAGTTCATCTAACTCTCGCACTTTCGTCGAACGTAGGCCGCAAGGCGATAGTTCGTTGAACTCTCAAACTTTCGTCGAACGCAGGCCTCCAGGCGATAGTTCGTCGAACTCTCGAACTTTCGTCGAACGTAGTTCGTATATATATATATATATATATATATATATATATAACATATATATCTATAAACATATATATATATATAAACATATATATATGTATATATATATATAGAGATAAGTATGACAGCTTGCGCGTCATGGACGCGAGAGCGAGATTTCGCACATAAATTCCCCCAGGCCTGACGAATCCTTACAAATTAGAAAATATATGAGTTAGAACATAAAATATTATTTTTACAAAAATTTATAAAAACAACGAACAAAATGCGATAATTTATTTAAATATCTAATAAGATATTAGCCTAAAACGATGACTAAAATATTAGTCATCAAACACCTCCATACTTACTCGTTGCTCGTCCTGAGCAAACCATTCTTCATAAGGGTAGGAAAAACTAATGCTAGATAGAATCTTGAAAGCTAGAGAGTAAAATGCGAAGTTTTATGCCGGCATGCATAGATATTTTAGTAGAAAGACGTTCTTGGCATAAATACTAATTTATGAAATAATTCAAAGTGCATTTTAATTATTTATTATCACTTTTAAAATGAGTCGAATCAAAAAGTTATGTAAAGGGAAAAAATAGCGTGATTGCTGAGATTTAAATTACTAGAAGTTGGCACAAACAGCCAAATCCCGTTGTTCTGAGGTGCTAAACGCAGACCAAACCTCTTCACTGGGGCTGGGGAGAGAGGGGGTAGGCCTCCTCCTCTCGCCCCCAAACTAGGGCGGGGCGAGAGGGGAATGCGACTCCTCCTCTCGCCCCCTAACTGGGGCGGGGCGAGAGGGGCCTGTGGCTCATCCTCTCGCCCCTTAACTAGGGCGGGGCAAGAGGGGCATGCGACTCCTCCTCTCGCCCCCTACCTGTGGTGGGGCGACAGGGGCTTGCGGCTCCTCCCCTCGCCCCCTAGCTGGGGCAGGGCGAGAGGGGCCTGCGGCTCCTCCCCTCACCCCCTAACTAGGGCGGCGCGAGAGGGGCATGCGGCTCCTCCTCTCACCCCCTAATTGGGGCAGGGCGAGAGGGGTTTGCGGCTCCTCCCCTCGCCCCCTAGGTGGGGCGGGGCGAGAGGGACCTGCGGCTCCTCCCCTCGCCACCTAACTGGGGTGGGGCGAGAGGGGCCTGCGGCTCCTCCTCTCGCCCCCTAGCTGGGGTGGGGAGAGAGGGGCCTGCGGCTCCTCCTCTCGCCCCCTAGCTGGGGCAGGGCGAGAGGGGTATGCGGCTCCTCCGCTCGCCCCCTAACTGGGGTGGGGAGAGAGGGGCCTGTTGCTCCTCCCCTCGCCCCCTAGTTGGGGCGGGGCGAGAGGGGCCTGCGGCTCCTCCCCTCGCCCCCTAGCTGGGGCGGGGCGAGAGGGGCAAGCGGCTCCTCCTCTCGCCCCTTAGCTGGGTCGGGGTGAGAGGGGCCTGTCGCTCCTCCTCTCGCCCCCTAACTGGGGTGGGGGCGAGCCCAGAAGGTCGCACGCCTCCGCCTCGCCCACCCGCCCCCTCCTTGCCTGAGGTCAGCGCAAAAAAACTATTGGGCCTAAAGACATTTTAGGCCCCGGGGACCCACTCGGCGAATACGGGGTTGTACACGAAAGTTCCAATTCATCATTTTTAGTGATAAAATATTTTATAGATGATTTAGAAAGATCATGAAAAGAAACTATATAAACATTATGTATTCTTTGTGTAGTTAGTAAAATATCTTTTGTAGTAGGATTGGATATTTTGCATAAATTAGTAGAAGATTCAAATAAAACATCTAATCCTTTGTCGCATTATTGGCTAATAGAAATTAGATTGTGTTTTAGCCCTTTTACATATTGAACATTAGATATCGTAAAGGATTCATTACCAAATGTACCAATTCCCATGATCCTTCCTTTTTCGTTATCGCCAAACATCACGATCCCTCCCTTCTTCTTTTCTAGGCTAAGGAACTTTGCTTTATTGCCCGTCATGTGCTTGGAACATTGAGAATCCAAGTACCACACATCTTCCTTTTCCTTAGCCTGCCTGCACATCTAGAAAGAAGATGAGAGTAAAGATCCAAATACCCAATTGGTACCACACATAGAATAAGTGGAAGCCTTAGGTACCCAGATTTTCTTTAAAGTAGTTTGTTTTAATTTCATGCAAGAACTAGACATGTGACCAAACCTATAACAGTTTGCACACGTAATAAAGGGGGTTGAAAAACTTTTCTGGAATTTTTTCTTGCTGGAAGGAATTAGATTTATAGAAGAAAAAGGTTTTGCAAAAGAAATCATTGAATTTTTGTATGAGGAGCTAGCGCTGGCGTTAGTGGCTAGCGCCGGGCGATAGCTCTCTCCTCGATATCCGAGCCCAAATTTTCCGGAACCATAGCACTGGTTCCCTAAAATCATATCGAGTGATTTTTGGCCTATTCCAAAAATTTTAATGGCCATTGTGAGATCATGAACTTGTGCTTTAAGTGAGAAATTTTCTTTCTCAAGCATGACACACTTATTTTCAAACCTTTTTTATTTTTTTTAATTTTCACAAGAGAGGCTTCTAATTTTCTTTCTAATTCCCCCTTCTCTTTTGTAAGAGTTTTGGCATGGGAGAGGGCTTTAGAAAGTGACTCTTCAATATCTTTTGCCATTTTAGTGGAGTGATCACATTGTTGGCAAAAAACCTTTCTCATTTCTAAATTAATTAATTTTTTGAAAAACTTTTGATTTTCTTTAATTAGAGATTCATTTTCCCGATTTAATAAAATATTATCTTTCATATTTTTATCAAAAGCTTTGCAAGTTTCAAGAAATTCATTAAAAAGTTCATCATAAGTGGGAGGAGTTACCTCAGTGTCGCTAAGAACACTGGCGTCGTCGTCGTTGTTTCCATGTCCCATAAGGCACATGTTTGCTTCCTCATCTTCGCTTGATGAAGTCCCGCTTGATTCTTCGGAGGAGGAGGAGTCATCCCATGTTTTTGATTTTAACACCTTTCTCTTTTCCTTTTGTGCCGCTTTTCCTTTTTCTCCTTCAAAAACTTTGGGCACTGGCTCCGAATATGCCCGGTCTTCCTGCAGTGATAACATTCTAGAGGAGGTCTTTCTTCCTCATCGTCGCTCTCCTTCTCCTTCTTTGAAGATGACCCTTTCCATCTCCCTTCCTTTTGGAAATATTTCCGGAAGGTGTTTCTCCTTTCCGGAATCTCATGAACTTTCAGAAGTTCTTTACTAAGAGACTTTCTTCATCTTCATCCTCATCCTTCTGGCACTCCTTCTTTGATTTTAGTGCCAACGCCTTCTTCTTTGGCTCCTTGTTGTATTCATCGTATTGGATCTTGAGTTCTACCTCATGGGTTTTGAGATTCCCAATGAGGCTCTCAACCTGGAGCATTCTTAGATTGTGCGACTCCGAGATAGCCGTCACCTTCGGATTGAATTTTGGAGGAAGAGAACGAACAATCTTTTGAACCAAGTCGTCGTTGGAGAAGGTCTTTTCGAGAGATTTGGAGGCATTGACGATCTTGGTGAAGCGTGTGTACATTGCATCAATATCTTCGCTTTCATCCATCCAAAACTTTTCATATTCTGACTCCAGTTGGAAATGTTTTTAATCTTTAACCTGCGATGTACCTTCATGAGTAATTTCCAAATGGTTCCAAATTTCATATGCAGTAGTACATGCAGAAATTCTATTAAATTCATTTCTATCTAACACACAAAATATAGCATTCATGGCCTTGGCGTTATTTTTGCATTTAAGTTTATCCCTATCATCCCATTTATCTTTTGGTTTTTCTAATGTTATCTCTCCAACTACAATTGTAGGAGAAGAGTATTCCTCTTCTACCATATTCCATACCTCAATATCTAGGGTCATTAGAAAGCATCGCATCCTATTTTTCCAATAATTATAATCTGACTTACTAAATAGTTGAGGTCTACTAATTCTCTGACCCTCGGAAAAAGTGAGATCATAAGACGTCATTGTTGGAACCTTAGTTTTGATTTGAGTTAGGATCCACCTTTAATGTCTAAGTTTCTATCATAACACATCCTATAACTTAGATCAAATCCCATTAAGATAATAGGTTGAATATATATAATAGGCTGAGAAAATAAGAGAAGAATAAAAATAACATATGTTCTCTGCGTTCGACGAATGTCTATCTACGTTCAACAAATGGCGCTCTGCGCTCGATGAATGGTATTCATTCTGCGCTCGATGAAATCCAGCGGTTCAGCGTTCGACGATCCCATCTCAGCAGTTCAGCGTTCGACGATCCTGTCTCAGCGGTTCAGCAGTCGACGAACAGATTGTCTCAGCGACCAACGAATAGACCCATCTCAGCGGTCGACGAAATCCTGCGTTCGACGAACTCAAGTCTGCGTTCAACGAACAGCTCAATACATCAGCGCTCGACGAAATCATCCAGGCTCAGCGGTCGATGAATCCTTCCGTTCGACGAACTCAAGTCCGCGTTCGATGAATCTTCGGCAGATGCTCAGAACGACGAATCAAATGTTCAGGTCGGCGAACGTGAAGCTGAGCTCGACGAAAATATTATCAGCTATATAAATTATTCATTCTCAGCTCGACTAAAATTATATATATGCTGTCAGATTTATTAAAGCAATATTTTATTATTTCTATTTATATATTGCTATATATATTGCTGCCTTAACAATACAGCCGTTGAAGCATTAAATGATATAGCCGTTGCAAAAGCTAAAGACGGCAATTTGTCTGCTCGAGGATCCAGGAAATAAAAGAAATATTATTTCTTTCCTTTCTGGTCGGCAAAAATTCAAACTAGCCGAACAGATCTCCAGATTATATATTCAGAGAGAAGAATAGAGAAGAAATTAAGAGATAGAAAGAAAAGGAGAAAAAGGAAACAGGAAGAACCAGGAAGAGAAAAATAGAGGGCAAAAAGAAGAAGCAGATCTAAATATATTATATCTTCTTTTTGCTAACTCTTCTTTGCAGATCATCTACATCTTGAGACACCGATCAATATTATTTGCTCAGGATCTAAACTGCAAGGAGAAGAAGAAGATTATTTGCAATCAAAAGAAGAAGCTCCATCCACAAGCTGTCATCAATCTAAATCAGACATGGGGAGCTCTTCAACATCATCATCAAGATCCAAACTCAACAACCTATCAGGATCTTCAAGAGTCTTCTTAGAAAGAGAAGAACACTATAATCTTTTCTGTTTTCTTTATTCCTTCCCATCTTGTAAAGGGTTATAACTCCCTTCAAAAGTTAACTCCCGGTGACAGGGCACCTTAACAAAAACCTGCATCTTGGTTTTGAGCACCTGATCAAAAGCTCTGTGGTGTGTGGACACCTGAACAAAAACACCTTGGTGTGAGGGCACCTGATCAACAACATCTAGTGGATTCCTACCAGTGGGTAGAAGAGTAGATGTACCCAGGTTGATTGGGGAACTACTATATATCTTGTGTCTTCTGGTTGTTTGCTTTGTTCTATTTCTTTATTGTTGTGCTGTGATTATTATGCCCTCTTAGTGTTTGTTGTTATTACTCACTCAGCACATATATTTATACATATCATTATTTTGAAATAAACTTAAACAAGAGCTTTTAAGATAATATTAAGAACTAAAACTCACTTTCAATTGGTATCAAAGGGTAGTTGATTATTTATACAGGCTAACACCTGAATCACAAAGATCACTTAGTTCTTAATTTTTTTAAAATATTTTTCTAAAATCTAATGGCACAAGTAAAATTTTCAAATCCACCAATCTGTAATTTGGATAGATTCTCTTTATGGCAAGCTAGAATCAGGTTATATATGAATGCAATAGATGAAGAAATTTATAATTCCATTTTGACGGGACCTTCATCATCAACTTCTTCAACAGATGATCAAGAAAAGTTGATAAGTGTTGATGCAAAAGCTATGAAAATATTAGCTCAATCAATGTCAAATGACATTCTTCAAAGAGTTAATGACTGCACTTCAGCAAAGGGCATCTGGAACTCCCTCTCAAGGATGGTAAATGAATCCTCTTCTTCCACTTTTACTAACTGTATTTTTGATGCAAAACCATCATCTACTCTAAGTGAAGAAGAACAAAAAGAAGAACAAAAAGCCAGAAGATTCTGCATGTTGGCCATATATGGCTCATATCACAACTCAGAGGCAGAAGCTGAATCAGAAAAGATAAATGAGGTAACTTCAAATCCCAACTCTACCTCTGAAAATTACAAATCAGATTTTGAAAATCTATATACAGATATAATAAAATTTGAGAAGAAAATTATAAAAAAGTTAATAGAAATAAATATTTTAAGTCCTGAAAAATAACAAACTTCAAGAAAATTTAAAAATATCAGAAGAACAAAATATTTTGTTGAAAAATAAATTTGAACAATCTTTTAAAAAGAAAATTTTTCATGTTCAACAAAATCAGAGAAAATTTTCAAATTTATATTTTAATGAAATAAAAAAGCCAACATATCTATCTATAAGGCAATTTTTTTAAAACTATTTAATATTTTTACTCAAATAATAATTAAACAGCAGTTTTAAGATTCTTTTGAATTTTCTATCTCAAAAACAAAGTCAGATAAACTTCAGATTCTTACAAATTTTCTCCAAAATCAGTTTGAGCATTCTACTCAAATTGCATAGATCAGAAATGATCAGAGTATTGAGTATGAGTCTTTTCTGATAAGGGGATTCTATAGAAAGAAGGTATCAGGCAATGTTTTTCTGATTTTAAAATTCCTCAAAATCCAATAAAAGCTGTAACAATTCATAATATTAAAATCTTATTTAAATCAAAATCTAGGAAATCAGAAATTGCTTGGTTTTAAAAAGAAATTTAGAAATAATCTCTGACCCTTAAGCCTTAAGTTATTCAAGACTTTTTATGCTTAGGTATCCTAAACCAAATAGGGGGAGATTGTTGGAACCTTAGTTTTGATTTTAGTTAGGATCCACCTTTAATATCTAAGTTTCTATCATAACACATCATATAACTTAGATCAAATCCCATTAAGATAATAGGCTGAAAATATATATATAATAGGCTGAGAAAATAAGAGAAGAATAAAAATAACATATGTTCTCTGAGATCGACGAACGTCTATCTGCGTTCGACGAACGGCGCTCTGCGCTCGACGAATGGTATTCATTCTGCGCTCGACAAAATCCAGCGATTCAGCGTTCGACGATCCCGTCTCAGCGGTTCAGCGTTCGACGATCCCGTCTCAGCGGTTCAGCGGTCGACGAACAAATTGTCTCAGCGGTCGACGAACAGACCGCGTCTCAGCGGTCGACGAAATCCTACGTCCGACGAACTCAAGTCTGCGTTCGACGAACATCTCAATACTTCAGCGGTCGACGAAATCATCCAGGCTCAGCGGTCGGCGAATCCTTCCGTTCGACGAACTCAAGTCTGCGTTCGACGAATCTTCAGCAGATGATCAGAATGACGAATCAAATGTTCAGGTCGACGAACGTGAAGCTGAGCTCGACGAAAATATTATCAGCTATATAAATTATTCATTCTCATCTCGACTAAAATTATATATATCTGTCAGATTTATTAAAGCAATATTTTATTATTTCTATTTATATATTGCTATATATATTGCTGCCTTAACAATACAGCCGTTGAAGCATTAAATGATATAGTCGTTGCAAAAGCTAAAGACGGGCAATTTGTTTGCTCGAGGATCCAGGAAATAAAAGAGATGTTATTTCTTTCCTTTCTGGTCGGCAAGAATTCAAACTAGCCGAACAGATCTCCAGATTATATATTCAGAGAGAAGAACAGAGAAGAAATTAAGATATAGAAAGAAAAAGAGAAAAAGGAAACAGGAAGAACCAGGAAGAGAAAAACAGAGGGCAAAAAGAAGAAGCAGATCTAAATATATTAGATCTTCTTTTTGCTAACTCTTCTTTGCAGATCATCTACATCCTGAGACACCGATAAATATTATTTGCTCAGGATCTAAACTGCAAAGAGAAGAAGAAGAGTATTTGCAATCAAAAGAAGAATCTCCATCCACAAGTTGTGATCAATCTAAATCAGACAGGGGGAGCTCTTCAACATCATCATCAAGATCCAAACTCAACAACCTATCAGGATCTTCAAGAGTCTTCTTAGAAAGAGAAGAACACTATAATCTTTTCTGTTTTCTTTATTCCTTCCCATCTTGTAAAGGGTTATTGAAATAAATCATTGTCTACCTAAATCACCTAGAGGGGGGTGAATAGGTGATCTCTACTGCGATTGCAGAATAAAAATTTAGCACACACACAACAATAAATATCACAGCACAGAGACACAAGATTTATAGAGGTTCCCCAAAGGTGGGTACTCCTCTCTCCCGCTCCGCCTATCAAGCACTTCGGGCTAGCGTCGGCAACTTCACCAAAACTCAGATTTATCAACAAATCCTACACTCGGAGACAACGGCTCCTACAAACTCGGAGAACAACCTCTCCTACAAACTCAGAGTAAACAACTCCTACAACTCGGAGTAAACAACTCCTACAAAATAACTCGGAGTAAAAACTCCTACAGGAATTAAATAAAGTTTGAAACGAAACTTCTCTTGAATCTCAATAGAGATTAACTTCAGATCTAGAGAGACTGAATCTTCTTCTTCCTTTAGAGTGAAAGCTTGGATCTTCAAGGATTAGGAAGAATAAAGAATCGGCAAACCTGATCTGAGTAGGCCCTTTGATTAATTTGAAAAGATCTTCAATATAGAGAGCAGCAACTAGATCAAAGGCCTTCTTATCTGAGAAATCTCTAGCAACACTGAAGAACGAATCTTGAGCGGCGCAGACTTTAGATCTCAGAAACTTGTTCAGTAAGAGAGAAAGAAATGGCTAGCTTCTTTTTTAACAATCGGGTGATTTCTTGAGTTTGCCCTAAAAATAAAAGATTATTTATAGCGAGACCTCCAACGGCTCGGGCGACAAACAAGGAGAGATCACCACGTGTACTGTACATGGCGGCCAACCCTAAATTTCAAAAACGAAACATAAATTTGAAATCCGTCTGTCCGTCATTCGTCGAGACTTTCGTGAACATTCGACGAATTAACTTAGCCATTGAAAAATACTGATCAAAGCTTGAAAACTGTCTTCTGTTTTCGTTCGTCTGAGTTCGTCGGGAGTTCTCGAGAACATTCGACGAATTGACTTAGCCACACATTTTCCTTCACAAGTCTGCCTTTTTGACTTCTGTCTGCGTTTGTCGATATTTGTCGGGAGTTCATGAGAACATTCGACAAATAGACTTAGCCGCAGAAATTTCTTCTTTAAACTAGAAATTTGGCTTCTGTCTGGATTCGTCGAGATTCATCGGAACTTCACGAGACATCTCGACAAATTGACTTAGCAAAAATTTCTTTTCTCCTGAAAACCTGCTCCACTCCTCAAACTTGAAAACCTTCAGTTATGAGTATATGAAGTACACCCCAATAGAGAGATTACACATGGACCAACACTTTGTTCTACACAATGAGGGATTACATTGTCTAGAACTGTGTTTGGTGATCCATTGCAACCTGACTTTGGTGTGCACTTAGCATTAAGACCTGTCATAACACATCTAAACAGAAATCATCAAATACATCCTCAATTCAATTTAGTTCACTAGGGGACATCTTCAAATCCAGGTAATTGTGGATACAATACCCAACAATCTCCCACTATTTGAAGATGTCATAACCCTATGCACTAAGTTGAATTGTACAAAAAATATAATGAATAAGAAGAGCACTAATCAGGCAGTAATATTTAAAGAAAAACTCAATGTTTATCTTAACACAAAAAAATATATATAAAAACAAAGAAAATATCATGATTCCAGAACAGCTCAGCTCATGCTTGATCCTTGCCTTTCTGCTTTTCAAAAATTCTTTCCACTACCTCAGCTCTCCTTTTCTGTTCAGATTCCATTCTTTCAAAAAATGCCTTTGGCTTAGGCCAATATTTATCAGGAGCAGTTTCTTTAGATCCACCTGTCTTGAAATGAATTTTCCTTTCAGTTGTTCTCTTTTTGAACTTGTCCCATTCATGCTGACTGTAATGATCACTGACATTTTCATGATGTTTACTGACTAGATTGAAGGTTGTGAGAACAATACCTTTGGAAGTAGGACTCCAGCTTTCTTGGAAATTCCTTGGGGGTGGCCTATCATTAAACTCTCAAATCTTTTTATAAGGATTAGACCTCTTTGCAGAAGGTTTGTCACCAAAAATTTTCCTTTTCAGAGGGTTCAGATGCTTTGGAGCTGTCAGGCCCTTCAACAAGAACTGGATCATCCCAGAACTCTTGGTAGGTGGAGGCTGGGATATCTGCTTCAGCAAAATCAAAATCCTCAACAGGATTTGGAGAGGAACTTGGAGCACTTGGACCTGGAGCATCTGGCATTTTGTCCACAACAGTGAATCCAAGCATGCCTGCAACTTCCTTGAACAGCCAACTAGTTGATTCATGGGTATACCAATTTACATCTTTAACATTTTGCAAGATGTTCTCCTGAAGCTCTTGCATTTTTGAAAATACATTTCCATCCAAATCATTCACTTTACCATCCAAATCATTCACTTTACTAGCACTCTTCTCTATCTTAGACACCATACTCTCCTCCCCCTTTATGACATCTTCATGTAGGAGGGCATAGAGTTTGGCCAATTGCCTTTCAACTTGATCATCCAGAAAATTAAGCCCTTGAACATGAGAAATTCTGAGAGCTGTTTGAGCAGTATTCAGATTAACAACATCTTCAGCAACCTGATGCAAGTTATTTAGAACATGCCCAACTCCCTTATTGGTGTGGTCCAATGCCTTTCCTGCCTTTGTCATCCAGGCTTCTTGATCACTTTTGAATTTGCCCATTTCATGCCTCATTTCAGTCATTTCCTGCCTCAAAGCACTATCAACAGTATCAATCTTCTGATAGACTTTCTTGATAGACTTATCAAAATGCTCAGTCTGAGCTTGCAGCAAACTTGCAATATACTTCAGTAGAGAAGAATGAGAGCTCTCTCCAGTTTCAAAATCTTCAGGAGAGGCTCTATCAGTTACAAAACTGGTAGACTGTGCTTGCTCATCAAGCACAGTTACTCTTGGAGATTTTCTAATAAGACTTTCTGGTGGGGGCAAGAGCAGCACAGAAGGAAGAACCTGAGGAACTGCAGATTCTCCCATGAATATGTCTTCATGTTCTTTCTCCCCCTCAGCCAAAGACATCCTCTTGGCAAACTCCAACTGAGCACCAAAACTGCCCTTCTCCATTGAATCAGGTTTCTCAGAATGAACAAATGCAGGATCTGGCAAGTCTTCATTATCTTCTGAATTAGAAACAAACACTGCATGTGATCTCCTTGATTCTTCTAGCATAGCAGCTTCATCTACATCAACAAATTTCCCTTGACCCTCTAGGTCATGAACAACATCAGGGACAGCAGTATTAACTGGATCAACATTGTCTCTTGGGGTTGGAAACTCCCCCTCAACATGTTCACCTCTTCCCTGATCAGGAGTTGGACTAGGTCCACTTCCCCTTGAGGGTTGACCTTCTTCCATAAATTTGTCATCCCTCTGCAAGCCTGCTTCATCAGCATCAGCAGCTCTCTTCTCTCCACCTTTTGGGATGACTCTTTCCCACTTGGAGAAGATAGATGAGGTAATTTTCTTTGTATGATGGAGTGGAGAGCCACTTCCAAGATTAAACATATCAGGATTACTACCATTCAGCAGCAGACTAAGAATTCTGCCAAAATTTGGGGCTAGGGAACTTTCTTTAATTTTTTCAAATATAATTTCACCAAAATTGAAATCTTTTCTACAGATAATAGCAGTGTGAATCTTAAAAGCTTCTTCAGATAGGTAGTCATGAGAGCCTACCTTGCACAATAAAACTTTTCCTAAAATATCACATAACAATTTACCTCCATCATTCATGAATTTCCTTCTTATTTTAGAACCTTCATCAGAGATGCCACAAAATATCTTGGCATTGAGAATGTCTTCAGCATACACTTCTTCTGATTCGACTTCAGGCATCCTTAAGATCTTGTTGATGCCACTGGCTTTCAAAACTATTTTACATGACCTGAAGCAGCTCTTTATTTTCTTGCCTTGACTGGAAACTTTTGCATTCCTGTAGAACTCAAGAACATCTTGTTCTAAAATTTTAGCCGGCTCCTCCAAAACATAACTGAGCTCGGCGACATCAAGCATCATGATGATGTTTCTGAACTCATCTGAAGCCGCTCTAAACGCACCTCGCACTAGCTCTCCACCAGAATGCAGACCTTCTTTTGGCGCCATTGAGCTTGACGAAATCGGGAAGAAGAACAGTGATTTCTCGAGGGAGACGAAGAGACGAGAAGGGTTTTCATGGAAGGGACGCGTGGAATCACGTGTTTTCAATATTTATATATATATATAATTGGGTGCGTACCTGATTTCACGGATGGCTCTTCGGATCCAATAAATTGTATTTAATAATAAGATTTCACGGGAGACGTGTCCGAGAAGAGAAATATTTTGACATGTGAAATCCCGTGAAACTTCATGAAATTTTCTGATTTATCCAGTGAAATCCCGTGCAATTTCGTGAAATTCCAACAGTCCTGTCTTCAAGATTCCTTGTTAAGCATTCCAAGTTCCATTTTGAAGAAATTGAACTTGGTCTCGTCCAGAGACTTTGTAAAAATATCTGCAATTTGCTTGTCAGTATTAACATATAACAAATTTATATCCTTACTCTCAACATGTTCCCGGATGAAGTGGTAGCGAAGCTCGATGTGCTTTGTTCTGTTGCGAGAGACTGGATTATTTGTTATGGCAATAGCACTTGAGGAGTCACAGAACATGGGGATTTCTATGAGCTTTAAGTTATAGTCCTCAAGCTGATTCTTTATCCACAAGAGTTGTGCACAGCAACTGACCGCAGAGATATACTCTGATTCAACAGTTGATATTGCAATACAATTTTGCTTCTTGCTACTCCATGAAACAAGCTTTTTTCCCAAGAATTGGCAAGTTCCTGAAGTACTCTTTCTATCATCTTTGCTACCTGTAAAATCAGCATCTGAAAAACCAATTAGTTCAAAGTCATTGCTTCTCGGGTACCATAAGCCGAGATTTGGTGTACCCTTAAGGTGTCTCAAAATCCTCTTTGCAGCGGCATAATGAGATTCCTTACAGTTCACCTGATACCTGGCACAAACACATGTTGAAAACATTATATCAGGCCTACTAGCAGTAAGGTAGAGCAAGGACCCAATTATGCTTCTGTACTTGGTTTCATCAAAAGGTTTCCCTTTCTCATCCTTGTCCAGAGACATGCTTAAGCCCATTGGAGTCCTCATAGAGGTTGCACTCTTCATTCCAAATTTCTTAAGGAGCTCTTTGGTGAACTTCGTCTGATAGATGAAAATTCCATCTTCAGATTGGTGCACCTGGAGTCCTAAGAAATATTTCAGCTCTCCCATACTTCTCATTTCAATCTTACCTTGCATCAAGTTAGAAAACTTTTTGCAAAGTTTGTCATCTGTAGAGCCAAAAATAATATCATCGACATAGATTTGCACAAGCAAAATCTCGCCTTTCACTTAATGTCTTATCTATTGTTCCTCTTGTGAATTTGTTCTCAAGAAGGAACTTAGACAATGTCTCATACCAGGCTCGGGGTGCCTGTTTGAGACCATACAAAGCTTTATGTAAATAATATACATGATCAGGAAAGTTAGGATCTGCAAAACCTGGAGGCTGAGTTACATATACTTCCTCTTTAAGGTCTCCATTCAGGAAGGCTGACTTCACATCCATCTGGAAAACCTTAAAGCCCTTATATGCAGCATAGGCCAGAAATAATCTGATGACTTCAAGTCTTGCTACTGGTGCAAAGGTCTGATCAAAATCAATCCCTTCTTCTTGCATGTATCCTCGTGCAACCAGTCTTGCTTTGTTCTTTGTAATGATGCCCTTTTCATCAAGCTTGTTCCGGTAGACCCATTTGGTTCCAATCACATTTTGTCATTTGGGTCTTGGTACTAACTCCCAAACTTTACATCTCTTGAATTGGTTGAGCTCTTCTTGCATAGCAAGGATCCAAGATGGATCGGTGTTTGCTTCTTCAAACTTCTTCGGCTCAATCTGTGAAAGAAAACTTAAATGTAAAACTTCGTTAGTTGTACCTCTTCTCGTTAGAACTCTGCTTGAAGGATCTCCGATAATCTGATCAGCTGGATGATCTCTTGAATATCTGACTCCCAGGTTACTTGCATTTTCAGGAGCAACTTGAGGTTCAGCCACCTATGGAACATCTTCTTCTTCATAAACTTCTTGTTCATCTTCAGAGTGATATGAGATCTCTTCTGCCAACTTTGGTGCATCATCTGTGGTATTTACTCCATCTTCCATAGTGAGTTCATTTAGCTTTTCACCTGCATCTTCAATGAACACACTAGACGAGTTGCTATGCAGCAGGCTCGTCTCATCAAATACAACATGGACTGTTTCTTCTACCACCAAAGTTTTCTTATTAAAAATCCTATATGCCTTACTATGGCTACTATATCCTACGAAAATACCTTCAAAACATTTTTCACTAAACTTGGTTGTAGGATGTTTCCCACTGTTAAGTACATAGCATTTACTGCCAAAAATTCTAAAATATGAAATCTTTGGTTTTCTGCCCTTTAGAATCTCATATGGGGTCTTACGATGGTTCTTATTGATGAGTGCTCTATTTTGCACATGGAAAGCTGTGTTGATAGCTTCTGCCCAGAAGTATTCTGGAAGAGCAGAATCACTCAACATAGACCTGCCAGCTTCTATGAGGGTTCTATTCTTTCTCTCGGCTACTTCATTTTGCTGTGGAGTACGTGGAGAGGAAAACTCATGGGAGATACCTTGACTTTCACAAAACTCTATCATGGCCCCAGACTGAAATTCTGTTCCATGGTCACTTCTGATTTTGACCACTGAACAGTCAAGTTCATTCTGAATAAGCTTGACAAATGTAGTGAATATGCTAAAGGTTTCTGACTTAAGTTTTAGAAAGAACACTCATGCAAACCGGGAATAGTCATCAACAATAACCAAGGTGTAAGCTTTCCCACCTAAGCTTCTAACTGACATTGGACCAAATAAATCCATATGTAGCAGATGAAGACATCTGGTAGAATTATTGTCAATTATGCTCTTAAAGCTAGCCTTTGTTTGCTTACCCATTTGGCAAGCATGGCAAGGGCTTTCTTTAATGCATTTAACTTTGGGGGCATCCCTTACCAAGTTGTGAGAAAATAACATAGATATAGTTTTGAAATTAATATATGCTAGTCTCTTGTGCCATTGGTCACAAAGAGATGCACTATCTTTGGCAACAAAACACACTGGGGTAGAAGACTGTAAACATATAAAATCCAAACAGTATATACCACTACTCCTAGAGCCTGTTAAAATAGTTTCCGCAGACACGGACATCTTTATCAGGCATTTATCTCTAAAGAACTCAACGGTGTAGCCTTTGTCACACAGTTGGCTTATGCTAATCAGATTGTATTTCAATCCTTTCACATGAGCTACACGTGTGAAAATGACTGAGCCGTTAGTTATTGAACCATAGCCTATAATAATACCTCGTTCAGATCCGCCAAACATTACTTTAGGCTCGTTCTCAACTGGAACATAATCATGAAGTAATTTCTTCTCCCGGTCATATGCCGAGAGCAACCACTGTCCAAATACCAGATAGGAATTCCGTCGACCTTTGGACATTCCTGCAAGCATGATCAATACCCCTTAGGAGCCCAAACATTTTTGGGCCCTTGGTTCCTTGTTAGTGGAACACCACTTGGAACATTAACTTTGCAAGTGGTCGGTCTTGCACTGTTAACTCGTGGAGTTCTTGGCACAGTATGATTGAACCAACAATCTATGGAAAAATGACCAATTTTGCCACAACACCAGCATTCAAATCTATTGTATCTCCTCTTTGTATTCTGCTGAGCCTTTTGAACGGGTGGCTTTGCAGGAGGAGCAACCTTGGAGGTAGAAGCCTCGTTGGTGCAACATACATAATTCTTAGGCACAATAGGCTTGACCTGCGGTGCCTTCTTAGCATTTGATCCATGAACGAATGGTCCATGATGCTTCAATTGAACTTCCTCATAAGGAGCCTTGAGGGAGCTAGATCCAAAGTTTCTGGGTCTGGTCCACACTGAGTTCACCTTGGCAGGCTCAACATGGGTTGGTCTGCTGAAGTGACCATAAATGCTCTCAAAATCATAGGTGTTCGTAGGAAGAATCACCTTCTTGAAAGTTGGAGCACACTGTGGACCCTTACCCTTTGCTTTAGCAGCTCTTCTTTTGGCTGACTTACTTAGGCTCTTTTCAGCAACATGGCCCAAACCACTACTACCAGAACCAGCAGTGAAAGTGTCTATGATAGGCAAAACTGTCTTGGGCTTACAGAAGTTCATTGTGATCTTCTTTTCAGCCTCAAGCTGTTTCGTCAAATCATTGATAATTTCACTCTTCTGAATGCCTGCTGAAGTGGCCTCGGAGAGATCAATCTTCAAGGATAAGATTTCATCCCTGAGTAGGTTAGATTCTTCAATCTCCTTTCTCAGTTTTGATTCTTGATTCTTTAGGGATTGAATCTCCTTTGATTGAGTTTTAACAAGCTTTCGACACTCATTAAACCCCTTCAACATTTCCTCATACTTAGCAGTCAACTCAGAATCCTCTTCCGAGTAGTAGTTTTCATTAGCATCAGATGTCGTCTCTGAACATGAAAGAGGTGTAGAAGATAATACCTGACCGCTGAAAGGAACAATATCTTTGTCATCATCTGACGTGGCCATTAGACTGTAGAAGCAGTCTTTTGTGAGACCTTTTCCTCTATATTGACCAAATTGGTCTTCTGTATCAGGTTGAGCCATCAGTCCAAAGAATGCCTCTTCATCTGAGTTAGACTCATTTGAGTCACTATCACTCAGAGTCTTGGACTTCTTGGCAACAAAACTCTTCTCCTCTTTCTTCTTTCCTTTGAAGGACTTCTTTTCTTCTTTTCTTGAAGATTCCTTCTTCTTGTGTTGGCAATCAGCTATCATGTGCCCTGGCTTCTTACAACAATAACAAACAGGTTCAGTATAATCATGTTTGTTTGGTTTAGAACCATACCTGTCGTTTCTGTCACGGTGTGATCTCCTGTGATCTCTTGAGGAAGATGATCCTTTTCTCATTTGTCTCCTCTTGCTAAGCAACTTTTTGAATTGCTTGGAGAGGAGGGAAAATTCTCCTTCAGATAGTTCTGATTCTTCAGAAGTGTTTTCAGCTTTATCCTCAGAAGACTCATCCCTCACAGGGGACAGAGCCCTGCTTCTCCGGGAGCTTTCAGCCTTTAGAGCAATGGTCTTCTCCTTGCTAGAGCTCCTACTGCTTTCCTCTTCTGACTTCCTGATATTCAACTTCAGCTCATGGGAGAGCAGCTTCCCATACAGAATCTGTGGCTCCGTAGTAGCCAACTTAGCATATTCTCTGATAGCTATCACCTTGGGGTCCCATTCCTTAGACAGGGATCTAAGGAATTTATCGTTTAGTTCACCCACGGTGAATTCTCTTCCATAGTTTCTCAGACCATTTACAATCTTGAAGAATTTCTCGTAGGTGTCAGAAATTGTGTCTTTGCCTTGTTGCTTGAAGGCTTCGTATTCTTGGTTCAGCAAAGACTTCATGTCATCTCGAACATCTTCAGTACCTTCCATCAAAACCACAATAGAATCCCACATCTCTTTTGCAGACTTGCAGTGAATCAGATTTTGTAGCATTGAATCATCAATTGCACCTGCTATGATGTGCTTTTCTTTCTTTTCCAGAGTGACAAGTGCAATTTCATCATTTGTCATGTCCATCAGTTTCTTTGGCACTTGTTTGGTGGCATCAATGGTAGAAGCAACCATGGGAATATGGGGACCTTCCTTAACTATCTGGGAGATTCGGGGATCATTTGCTTCCATGTAGAAGATAACTCTTTCTTTCCACATGGGGAAATTCTCCTTAGTGCAAACTGGGAGCTTGGAGGAAAACCTTTCCATGCCTCTTTCCATAGATAGAGATCTTGACAACGTAGAAGGATCTTTAATCTAGGTGTTAACCTCTTAAAGATAACCTCGCTTTGATACCAATTGAAAGAAATCGTTGTCTACCTAAATCACCTAGAGGGGGGGGTGAATAGGTGATCTTTACTGCGATTGCGGAATAAAAATTTAGCACACACACAACAATAAATATCACAGCACAGAGACACAAGATTTATAGAGGTTCCCCAAAGGTGGGTACTCCTCTCTCCCGCTCCGCCTATCAAGCACTTCGGGCAAGCGTCGGCAACTTCACCAAAACTCAAATTTATCAACAAATCCTACACTCGGAGACAACGGCTCCTACAAACTCGGAGAACAACCTCTCCTACAAACTCAGAGTAAACAACTCCTACAACTCAGAGTAAACAACTCCTACAAAATAACTCGGAGTAAAAACTCCTACAGGAATTAAATAAAGTTTGAAACGAAACTTCTCTTGAATCTCAATAGAGATTAACTTCAGATCTGGAGAGACTGAATCTTCTTCTTCCTTTAGAGTGAAAGCTTGGATATTCAAGGATTAGGAAGAATAAAGAATCAGCAAACCTGATCTGAGTAGGCCCTTTGATTAATTTGAAAAGATCTTCAATATAGAGAGCAGCAACTAGATCAAATGCCTTCTTATCTGAGAAATCTCTAGCAACACTGAAGAACGAATCTTGAGCGGCGCAGACTTTAGATCTCAGAAACTTGTTCAGCAAGAGAGAAAGAAACGGCTAGCTTCTTTTTTTAACAATCGGGTGATTTCTTGAGTTTGCCCTAAAAATAAAAGATTATTTATAGCGAGACCTCCAACGGCTCGGGCGACAAACAAGGAGAGATCACCACGTGTACTGTACATGGCGGCCAACCCTAAATTTCAAAAACGAAACATAAATTTGAAATCCGTCTGTCCGTCATTCGTCGAGACTTTACGTGAACATTCAACGTATTGACTTAGCCATTGAAAAATACTGATCAAAGCTTGAAAACTGTCTTCTGTTTTCATTCGTCGGAATTCGTCGGGAGTTCTCGAGAACATTCGACGAATTGACTTAGCCGCACATTTTCCTTCACAAGTCTGCCTTTTTTACTTCTGTCTGCGTTTGTCGATATTCGTCGGGAGTTCATGCGAACATTCGACGAATAGACTTAGCTGCAGAAATTTCTTCTTTAAACTAGAATTCGGCGTCTGTCTGGATTCGTCGAGATTCATCGGAACTTCACGAGACATCTCGACGAATTGACTTAGCAAAAATTTCTTTTCTCCTGAAAACCTGCTCCACTCCTCAAACTTGAAAACCTTCAGTTATGAGTATATGAAGTACACCCCAATAGAGAGATTACACATGGACCAACACTTTGTTCTACACAATGAGGGATTACATTGTCTAGAATTGTGTTTGGTGATCCATTGCAACCTGACTTTGGTGTGCACTTAGCATTAAGACCTGTCATAACACATCTAAACAGAAATCATCAAATACATCCTCAATTCAATTTAGTTCACTAGGGGACATCTTCAACTCCAGGTAATTGTGGATACAATACCCAACAGTTATAACTCCCTTCAAATGTTAACTCCCGGTGACAGGGCACCTTAGCAAAAACCTGCATCTTGGTTTTGAGGACCTGATCAAAAGTTTTGTGGTGTGTGGACACCTGAACAAAAACACCTTGGTGTGAGGGCACCTGATCAACAACCTCCAGTGGATTCCTGCCAGTGGGTAGAAGAGTAGATGTACCCAGGTTGATTGGGGAACTACTATATATCGTGTGTCTTCTGGTTGTTTGCTTTGTTTTATTTCTTTATTGTTGTGCTGTGATTATTATTCCCTCTTAGTGTTTGTTGTTATTACTCACTCAACACATATATTTATACATATCATTATTTTGCAATAAACATAAACAAGAGCTTTTAAGATAATATTAAGAACTGAAACTCACTTTCAGTCATTATTCCTGGTTTTTACACCAATTTGGAATAACCTCGCTCTGATACCACTTGATGGATCAATAGGCGCCCTTAGAGGGGGGGGGAGAATAAGGGAATAAAAATTCTTTTTATAATTTTGAGAAATTTACTAAATTGTTTAGGAATAAATGAGAGCAAAATAATAATTTACCAAAAAGTAATTTGCAATAATAAAATTTACGCCAAATGAAAGAAATCAAGTAAACACTAATAGAGACATGATTTTATTATATGAAAAAGTGTTTACATAAATTTGATTTCAATATCGCTAGAAATCGGAGGCGTATAAATGTAAATATATTTTCCTTTTCTATACCGACTCGTATCCCCACAAACCGGTTGGCTTTAGCCTATCCTTCCCCGGATATGGCCTCAAGCCACTCTAGCCAATCCTTTCCCGGATATGGCCTCGAGCACCCCTAGATCTAATCTCCTAGACCTTGTCGCCAACCCACACGATGAATTACCCCCTAAGCCGTGCAAGGACCTAGTCGCCAACACAAGGCGATTTTACTACAAAAATTCACAATAATGAAATAAAGCAAATAACAAGAACTCCCTCTATGAGATTTCTAAAGATGAGGATGAAAGATCGATGTAGCATAAGCGAGGTTGAACCGATCGTTCTTCGGATGTAGCGTGACGGCTTCCTTCTCCAGAAATCTTCTTTGGCTTTGAGTGGGAGATGAACTTTCGGCAGAGTAACAACTCCAAAATTTTGGCACAAGTAATTTCTCTGGGATGTCTAACCGAAACGAGAGAGAAGACATCAAATTATATAACTTGGAGATAGCGCAAGCGGTCGCTCCTAGCGTCTGCGGTAGCGTTCATGTAGAAGCGCTTACGAAACCGTCGCGTTGTGGCGCTGTGTGCACAAACTCGAGCTAGCGCCAGGCGGTAGCGCTAGCACCCTGCGGTATCCCTAGCGCTGGCGGTAGCTCTCCTTCAGAGAATTTGATTTGAAGTTGTTTTCTACCTGTGGAGTATTGCACAAATAGTTCCTGCACACAATAAACACACGACAAACAAGATCAAATACAATATGAGATTTATTATTCTCAAACAAAGGGTTGTGACACACATGTCCAACAGGGTGAAACCCATATTTGTATACATACTGCATTGATAGACCCCCTTCCTTTATTTGCTCAATATAGAAATGCGGATGATGTTTGTGACACTCATACCTTTGTTTTTGTATGTTACTTTTGTTTAATTACATTTGCATACGAAGTGCTGACTTGCAGGGTGAGGTAGTTCCCCGAGGTCCGCTAGGACAAACGGGAGGAGGGGTGTTGTTACACTGTTTGTGGTCAGCCATAACTGACCCTCATTATACTGATTTCTCTGTGATGGATGCATGACAAGGATCGCAAGCTGGAGCCAGCTCGCAGTCCAAAAAAGCCTAAGCCTCATGAAGTGTACGTCCTCCTATTTTCCTGCATATTTTTGTTTTTGTTATATTGTCCCGGCTTGCACGTCGAGGTAGCATAGAGATGCTTCTATCTTTTGAGATGTTTTTGTGTTGTATGGATGATAATTTGAACATTGGTATTGTAAGGTCATAAGGCCAGGGTACTCCTATGTAGTTGTGGACAGCTTCTGTGTTTATGTTAGTGTTTCCGCGGTGTTGTTCTGAGTTTTGAGTTGGGTAGATTCTGTATTATCTTTTAATGCCAAAGCTGTGGCGATTATATGTTGCGGGGCCCGATCGGGCTCATATTATATGGTCATTACATGAGAGGTATTACAGGTACCTCGACATATATGAGTTTCCACCCCTATCGATTAATTAATGCAGCTTAAAATAAACACATTATCAATTAAATTTTTTTATCTTCATGCATATATTATTATATCTGCTAAATAAATTTTAATAAATTTGATTAGTTTAATAGTAGCTCCTCGAAAATAACGTTGATGTATTTATAGACAGCCTCCTCAAAAAGACCGATGACATTTTTAATAATAGCCTACATAGTAGGTATAGGAGCTCTAATAAATTTTTTTCTATTTTATAAATTTTCATCATTATTTTTAATTAAAAAAAATATAATGTAATTAATGAAATGGACATTGCATACCTTTTTTAAATATATTATAATATATGTCAAAATCTTTAATATTAAAGAATAAGACTATATTAGACAAATTTGAATGTTTCATTCGTAGCCAACTTTTTTTTTAATATGATAAAGATAGTAACGATATAAAAGTCATGTTTGTCACGGAGAGACATTAAAAGGAAAGGACGAATCTGCAGCTGTACACAATCGAATCGATTTATAGATTATTCATTGAAGGTCGCACGCGTGAGAAACGTGTTGGATCTGATGATTTTGTAAAAGGCAAACTTTAATGGTGACCGCCGGGGTAATTCCTTTTATTATCGCGTATTCAAATTAAAATCATTTACAGGTATTTTTTATGTAAATTTAAAATACTCCGTCATTTAAAAGCATTCAATACACATTTTTTATTTAAAAACAAAAAAATATTAATACTATCAAATAAGTACAAATGACTCCAAATTAAAAATTATTTGTATTAAATGTAAATATAAATGCATTTGTTAAACTTAAAAAATTCAAGGCACTACAGTTTTGTATATCCGCATTTTTTTTGTATGAGTTATTACGCGCCTTTTGAAAATACGCATTGTACAAGTATTTTTAGGAAAAATGTTCAGCACGAAAGTTGTAGATCTCGACGAGATCTACAACTTTTGTGTTGAACATTTTTCCTAAAAATGCATGTACAAGTCGTATTTCCAAAAATTCGTTATAGTTACGCACATATTTCAATCAGGGCGACAATACGTCTTATGCGTGCATTTTTAGGAAAAGTGTTCAACACGAAAGTTGTAGATCTCGATGATATCTACAACTTTTGTGTTGATCACTTTTTCCTAAAAATGCATGTACAAGACGTATTTCCAAAATGCGCGTAATAACTCATACAAAGAAAGTGTGGATATCCAAAACTGTGGATATCCAAAACTGTAGTGCGGATAACAATTACCAAATTCAAAGGTGCATTTTAGGTGCATGTTGCATGAATTAAATTTTTTTCTTGCTTTAGATAAAAGTATACGAGTTAAGATATTGCGTATCAAATATATATTTATATATATATATATATATTACTAATTAAATTTACTATTAATCATGAATTCATATAAATTATTTTTATGGTACTATAATATTTTTATGGCTCTTTCATTTCCATGAATTAGAGACACAATGCATGTTTGTTCTCTCAGAGTTTTAGTTTTTTTTCATTATTTTAAAATTACAATTCTATGTTGTTGGAGACAAAAGTGCCCCCAACCTCCATGCTCAGCTACAAACTGCCAAAAGACGGGGAAACAAGGAGCGACAAATGGCCAACTACTAATCGCAAAGAGCCGGAGAGAAGAGAAGGGGAGAGAGGAGAAGGTTGCCGCAAACTACTACACCGGGCTTTCCCTAACTGCAAACCTTAGTGCTGGTGATTTTATTACTCCGTGATTAAAAACTATTACATAGTTATTACAACCAAACTCGTCAAAGAGAGATGTTAACTAGAGCTCGCACCAGCATGGACGATTTGGCTCAAGTTCAGCGTATCTTTCTAGGTACCATGTCTCTCTATTTATACTAATTGGGGCCTGCTCGAACGAGCATATACAAAAATCACGAGATGCTCGGGGTACAGGAGAACCGGGCAGGGGTGAGAGGGAAAGAGAGGGTGCATTTATAACAAGTTGTAGCTGTTGGATCGTGTGACGCCCTTAGAGGTGTAAGACCCCTTTTTTTTGCAAAAACCACCGGGTCTTAGGCCCAGAACCGCCGCTTTGCGGTGACACCTTCACTCGGGAAGGTCGCCACTACAAAACGCCGATCCTGCCGGCCAAATCGATCACGAAGAAAAGTACATTAAAGAAGACAAGTCCACAGAATCAACATGAAATATAAATGTCCACATATATTAACTGAATAAAAGAGATACAAGGGTTGCAATAATAAAAGGGCTCTTGCCCTGTACATCATTTCCTCACTACAAGATCACTCGTGGAAGCTGACTCCTAGGTGAAACTAAAGCTAATCGTCACCGATACTGAAACCGGAGACATCAATGGGGGTTCCAAGGGGTTTACTACCTTAATGGCCATGAATACCACCTTCTCTCTCCATTAAAATTGGGTTTTTCTCTCTCCTACTCACCATGGCCGATTCTCCTCTCTCTCCTGGGTTAAATATCAGTCTACTAGGCTGGTCAAGTGATCAATTTGGGCTTAGCCCAAAGGGATTGGGCTAGATTCAAGAGATTTGACCTAATTTGGGCAAGTTTGACTTTTGGTCAAATTGAAAAATTGGGTGACCCTAGGATGGGGCTTTTGGGTCCATTGAACTCCAAATTAGGTTTAGAAACTACTGGTGGGGTCAATTTGGTCACATGAGCCTTTGTTGACCCAATTTGAGTTGATTTGACCAAAATAGGCTAAGTTGACTTTGATCAAATTGAACCCTAGGGTAGGCCCAGTCATGGGGCTTTTTGGTCCACTGGGTCCCCTATGACATGATAACACTATGGGTAGGGTCAATTTAATATGGTGGTGGTCAATTAGGGTACTTAGTGAAGAATTGCCATTTTGACCTAAAAAGGGCATTTTGGTCAATTTGCACCACTGGGGGTCCCATGATAGGGCTTTTAGGTCTACTAGGTTTCTTATGATATTTTAGACCCAGAGGAGTGGTCAATTTGGCATGGAGGAGGTCAGTTGACTCTAATTTGGCTACTTTGACCAATTTAGGGTTAGGGTTGACTTTGGTCAATTTGGCCTCTTTGGTTGACCCCAATGGGTCTTTGGTGCCCTAAGGGGACCCCTAAATGGTTAGGGATACTATGGTGGGGTCAAATGGTCAAGTTGAGGCCCTAAAGTCCAACCCTAAGCTTGGTCACTTGAAATTGCTATTTGCAGTCCAAGGCACTTTCAATCCTAATCTTGCCTAAGTTAAAGGGATTTCTACTCTACCAAGGCCTTGTCATGACCTTGTCAAGACAGATTCACCCGGGGGGGTCTAGCTGTCTGGGGGATGTTACAAGAGGGGGGTGAATAAGGGTGTGTTTAAAATATAATTTTTACTTAATAATTTTTAAACAGATTTTACTTTTCAAAAAAAAAATTACTTATAAATAATTTCAAACCAATGTAATTTTTGTTTTAAACCAAACAATGGGGGTTTGATGTGGGCATCCATTCAAAGTTCAGTCAAACTTTGCACTAAAATGGGTGCTGAGTTCAAACCAGGACTCCAAATTGGGTGAAGTTAATTTTGTATGATCCTAGGGGTCAAGGCCTACAACTTTCATGTTGGGCACTTTTTCTGTAGAGGGCATCTAGCATTTTCTATATTTAAAATTAGATTCTGCATATATAAGCTATAATAAAATGATATTAATATTAATCAATAGTTATTATTAACTCTATAACGCGCGATCCGACGGCTCCTGTTCATCGTCCCCGATGAATCAAGGGTTCTCAGAGCCCGCGACTGGGCGGTTTGATCTTCGAATTCCCCGGCCATCTGAGCGCCGCCTCGGCCAACCAACGCCACCACCACCTCCGTTGAGGTGGTGGCCGGCGACGAACGAGGCTTGATTGGCCGGAGGTGGCCGGAAATGTGGATTCTGGGTGGAAGCCCAAACCCGATATCCTGGTGGCGTGGCTGGCTCGATCCACGACCTATTGGCCACGAATCGAGCCGCCGATGAGTTAGATTTACACCACTGAGGGAGGAGCAGAGAACCAGACCTGATTTAGGGCTTGAAGCCTTGCCGATTGGGGGATTGCCATGGCCGACCTCCATGCTTTCCAAGTTCTGCAACCACCACATAGAAGAGCCCGACCTCCTCTGAAAACATGGGGGTTTCACTCCTCTTTAACCCCTGAAGGAGTGAAGTAGGCCAATTGGGAAGAGGAATGGGTGTAACCTCCTTTGGCCATTAATGGCCTCTTCACCTCTCTCCATGGCCGGCCACATTACATCCCCCCCTGCCTTAATTCCTCCAGAAACTCCTGGAATTCCCTCCACATTCATCAGGGGAGATGAAAGGAGACATCAATGGGGGTTCCAAGGGGTTTACTACCTTAATGGCCATGAATACCACCTTCTCTCTCCATTAAAATTGGGTTTTTCTCTCTCCTACTCACCATGGCCGATTCTCCTCTCTCTCCTGGGTTAAATATCAGTCTACTAGGCTGGTCAAGTGATCAATTTGGGCTTAGCCCAAAGGGATTGGGCTAGATTCAAGAGATTTGACCTAATTTGGGCAAGTTTGACTTTTGGTCAAATTGACCAATTGGGTGACCCTAGGATGGGGCTTTTGGGTCAATTGAACTCCAAATTAGGTTTAGAAACTACTGGTGGGGTCAATTTGGTCACATGATCCTTTGTTGACCCAATTTGAGTTGATTTGACCAAAATAGGCTAAGTTGACTTTGATCAAATTGAGCCCTAGGGTTGGCCCAGTCATGGGGCTTTTTGGTCCACTGGGTCCCCTATGACATGATAACACTATGGGTAGGGTCAATTTAATATGGTGGTGGTCAATTAGGGTACTTAGTGAAGAATTGCCATTTTGACCTAAAAAGGGCATTTTGGTCAATTTGCACCACTGGGGGTCCCATGATAGGGCTTTTAGGTCTACTAGGTTTCTTATGATATTTTAGACCCAGAGGAGTGGTCAATTTGGCATGGAGGAGGTCAGTTGACTCTAATTTGGCTACTTTGACCAATTTAGGGTTAGGGTTGACTTTGGTCAATTTGGCCTCTTTGGTTGACCCCAATGGGTCTTTGGTGCCCTAAGGGGACCCCTAAATGGTTAAGGATACTATGGTGGGGTCAAATGGTCAAGTTGAGGCCCTAAAGTCCAACCCTAAGCTTGGTCACTTGAAATTGCTATTTGCAGTCCAAGGCACTTTCAATCCTAATCTTGCCTAAGTTAAAGGGATTTCTACTCTACCAAGGCCTTGTCATGACCTTGTCAAGACAGATTCACCCGGGGGGTCTAGCTGTCTGGGGGATGTTACAAGAGGGGGGTGAATAAGGGTGTGTTTAAAATATAATTTTTACTTAATAATTTTTAAACAGATTTTACTTTTCAAAAAAAAAAAATACTTATAAACAATTTCAAACCAATGTAATTTTTGTTTTAAACCAAACACAAATTTCTAAGTTAAAGATTAAGAAACCAAATTTGCAATTAATGAAAGAAGCATAATTATATTATTCATGAAATTTACATACAGTAAAATGATCTTAACAATGCTTAAGATCAATGCACAAATATGATAATATAAATTTCACTAATTTTGATTTTACCAATCCTTCTCCCAAGGATCGGAAGGCTATCACTTGTCTCTCCCTAGATCAAGCCCAAGCCTACCCTCTAGATCTTCTCAAGATCTAGACGTAGCACACAAGGCCACGATTTCCTACCAAGCCACACAAGGACTTCGATGCTCCGCACAAGGAAGCGATTTTCCCCTAAGCCGCGCAAGGACTTAGACGCCGCACGCAAGACGACGATTTCTCTACCAATACAAAGTTGAATGTAAATGAATGAAAATACAAAGTCAAGTGAAGAACTCCCTAGAAAATCAGATCTCTGAAAGGAGGGTTGAAGCCTCGAGATGATCGTTGATGTAGAAACGCGTCCGATCTCGTCTTCAATCTCAATCCTTCTAGCACAAATGGGAGTTGATGGAGTTCTGGAGCTTTCTGGTTCGAATGCACTCTGGAAGAAGGTCTGGAAATCTCAAGAACTGAATTCTACGAAGTTTTGAGCTCTTTTAAGAAAAAAGAGGTGTCGCCGTCCGATAGCTACTGTCGCCGGAATCTGATATCTCCAGAAGCTGCCACGTGTCCCATTAAAACGAAGTTTCTGCGTCAAGTTGAGGTCGTGGTTGAGACGTGGGCTGTCGGATATCCGATAGCACTGTCGGATATCTGTTAGCTAAGGTAACTGCTGCACGTCCTGGCGTTATTGGAAGATCGTGGGCTGTCGGGAATCTGTTAGCGATATCGGAAATCCGGCAGCTCTTAACCGTTGAGCAGAGATCAGAGAAACGCGCTGTCGGAAATCCGATAGGGCTGTCGGAAATCCGATAACTCCAAAATCTGGAAAATTAATATTTGCTCCAATTGAAAACAAGTTATTCTTGCACCTGTTATCTGCACACCATTAAACAAAAATAGGATCAAATACATTCGGGATTTGTTATTCTCAAACCGGACGAATGCGGAACGCATGCTCCAACAATCTCCCCCTTTTGATAATAACAAATCCTTATAAAAAGAAATCGAATAAATCCTATTGAGATAGTGAAAAATACATTGTGTGTGTACAAGTGTGAGCTTAAGATCTCCCCCTTAATATGATCTCCCCCTTAATATTAGCTCCTTCTAAAAATATTCTCCCCCTACATATAAACCCCCCCTACATGTATGCTTACTGAATTAATTTAGTATTTTAAGTGATTTAAGTGATTTCTTATTATCCTCTCCCCCTTTGATATTATCAAAAGATGTTAATAGATTCGAGGAAAGAGGATTATAGAGAGCTTCTAGAAAATTAGAAAGAATATAGGAAAAAATTGGAGTATACTAGCGGAAGCTTTGTAATTGATAGAATATTGAGATAAGGAATAATAGAGATGAGGCTAAGCATTCTAGTAATGTGTTATAATGTATAGAAGCAAATATACTTAACCATGATGAGATTCAATTTCAATTATCAAAGAGAGACACAGGAGGATATAGAATATTGAATTGTTTCGGTCCAATTCTCATAAGAAGAAATTTTATAAATAACAATGAAGTGTAGTAGTGAGACTTTGAGAAAGAATACATATGAATATATTTAAAATATACATGACCATGGAATTGGTAAACATAACATAAATATACATAAAGTCCATACTTTTGAACCAGAAACTTTGCAAATATACATAAAAGGACCATTTTGTTTTTTGCAAGACACTTTGTAATTCTTTCCAAGGTGCTTAACCTCACAATGCTCATTAAGACTTATCAGGAGGCTAAGTAGTGCTTGGTGGAGGATCCTTTTCAATTTTTTTTTATGACTTTTAACATTATTGACAAAATGAATGTTTTGCATTTGAATTTTCCTCCTTTTTTTTTGTTTTGAGGATTCATAGATGTGAAGGATCTCCGAATTCACTTGCATGCCATAAATGGTAAAATTTGAATAAGTGCAAAGTATCAAAGGTGAAGGTGACATTTATGAAATGTATTTTGTTATGTTCGATTAATCATGATGTACGTATAAAATAAATTTCATTAACATGTATTACCAAAGTAAGTGTTTGTGATTGCTCATTGTCATAGATAAAAGATTTCTTATACTTAGAGGCATGCGAAAACAATTCGTAATTACTAGATGAATGTGTCATCACAATGATAAGTTAAGATTGAACATCATCATCATGTGGTAAGCTTTTGTTTTGAATAATAACACAAGAAGAATCCTTTATGCAAGATACCAAAATTCTCAGAAAATTATACAGACCAAAATTTTTTTATTATTTTTGAGAGCTGTCGGATTTTCGATAGCTAGCTGTCTCCTTCCGACAGCTCAGAAAGGATAAAAAGACGTGTTTCGTCTTTTGACCGACACTTCACTTCAGTTTGAGGAGAAATTTCGAGATCTAGACCTCCAGGTGCCGGAAAACTTCAGATCTAAGGTGAGATTTCTTGGTTTTTCAAGTTTTGGTTAAAATTTCTCCAATAGTTTTGTGATTCTCATATTCCTCTTGATTTTCATGGAGTTTTTTGAAGATAAAATGTAGAAGGTTTAGTAGATCTAGATATTTAAGATCTTGGGTTGTATAAGAGATGTAGATCTTGTTTTTTGTAAGAGAAATTAGAATTTTTTGTTATTTTATGTTTGGAAACATGGGTTTCCTTTCTTTCTTGTTGTTTTTGTGTAGATCTAGAAGTTCATAGTTATCAGATTTAGGAAAAAGATGACCAAAAAAAAATTGAAGTGTTATAGGAAGAAGATGATGAATAGTGTTTTGCACTAAAGTTTTGATTTTTCAAAAATATTAGAGATGTTGAAGAATTTTTGCTGTGTGAAAATTTTTTAGATTTGGGATAGGAAGATTTTTGTGAAATTTAAATTTTCGGAAGCAAAAATTTTTTAGCTATCGGATATCCGATAGGTGGTATCGGAAATCCGACAGTGCCAGAATTTGTTTTTTTTAAATTTTCCTTATTTCTTATGCAGATATGTCTTCTATTTGGAGATCGAGAAGGGGTGAGTCAGGAGATGCGCATTCCTCTTATCAAAGTTTCCCGGGCATAGAAAAGACCCAAATTGGAGTTTCAAAGGTTGTAGAATTCGATCTACCAAGACATGAACGAGTATATTATATGCTTGCGGAGGCAGGTATACTTTATGTTATTATCCAAGATATTTTCTCCTCATTTTTAGTCCGAGAATTTTATAATCATCTGGAGGATCCTGCATATACCGATTTGAATGGAGGAGTGAGATCCAAAATTCAAGGGCAATATGTGGAGATCACTCCATTTGATTTAAGAAGTGAGTTTGGTCTAATGGAAAGTGAGAATATCTTGGATATAGTGGAAAACTATAGACTTGAGAGAGATTGGACGTTAATGAACATGTCTTTACATGGAAATTCCACCAAAAACCTCATATCCACTATGACGACATTGACAGACGATGCTCGTCTTGTACAAGATATACTAAGGCACACGATTATGTTGAAGTCCGGTGATACACATAGTATTACGGCTCAACTTAGTCTTGTGACTTATTATATAGTGGAGAAGGAGTTATTTGATGTGGCCGATCTTTTGTTATCTATGATTCGTTATACATATCGCTTCAAAAATCCGGAGTGGAAAAAGGCACACACTCTCCCATTGGGTGCGATTATCCAGCATATCCTATTCAAGAAATACGCATGGATCGATCAAAATTTTTATCTTGGAGATTGTTTCCCGGAGGTATATCAAACGGCGGCTATAAGTAAGAAAAATCCAAGGAGGCCGCCTACTACGGAAATGAGAGAGCCTCCTATTGCACGTGGAGGGTCTATGCGGGAGGCACTCGACTCGTTCCAAACAAAGTTGGATAAACATATAGATGATTTTCAAGAGCATAGAAGGTCTTTTGAAGAACACAAAGTAGAGGTGAAGAAGGATAGGACGCGAATGCAGAAGTTTATGAAATTCCTTGTAAAAGGACTTAAATTAAAGCCGACGCCTTCTGAAGCCGCGGAATGGGAAATGCCTACAGAGGAGGAGCCTCGTCGCCAATCAGTCAGTCAGGGTCAACGGAGGAAGATAGTAGTAAGGAGATCAGATTTTGATATTCCTGAAAGCAGTGGAGCAGGTAGTCGGAATGAGGAGGAGTCGGATTGAAACAGAGTTCTGGGGGATATCGTCAGCCGACAGCTCATTGTCACCATCCGACAGCTGCCCAGTCCAGATCTCTTCCTAATTCTGTGAACTTCTATTTTGAGACTTTTTAAGTACCCTTTTATTAAAATTCTGTAATAATTTTTAAGATTTGGACATGATTGATGTGGTGAATGTTTATGTTAACATTTAATTTTTCTTTTTAAAATGTAAGGCTATTGTGATGTTTTCATTTTTTATAGGTTTTAAGTAGTGATATAATCATTGTGAAATGTCTAGGATTCCCAATTCTAGCCTAAGCATAGAAAAACGGGAATCCGGTAACGGTTTAGTGAATATATTCGCTAGTTGATTTTCCGTGCCTATAAAGTTGATTTTTATATTACCCTTCTTAATATGATCCCTTATAAAATGATGTCAGACATCTATATGCTTAGATCTAGAGTGTAATACGGGATTATTAGTTAAGTCTATAGCACTTTTATTATCACACTTTAATTCTACACGACTTTGTTGCATGCCAAAGTCTTCTAATGTTTGTGACATCCAAAGAGCTTGGGCACAACAACTACCTAGTGCAATATATTCGGCCTCGGTAGTAGAGAGGGCAACAGAATTCTGTTTCCTACTCGACCATGAAATAAGTGAAGGGCCGATAAAATGATAAGTGCCACTAGTGCTTTTCCTATCTAAAGAACATCCTGCATAATCTGAATCCGAAAAGCCATGTAAAATAAAGGAATCACTATGAGGATACCATAATCCTAATTTAGATGTTCCTATAAGATATCGAAAGATGCGTTTCACCGCTTTTAAATGTGACTCTTTAGGATTAGCCTGAAATCTAGCACATAAACAAACGACAAACATAATGTCAGGTCTAGAGGCGGTTAAATACAATAAAGATCCTATCATACTTCTATAAAGGGTTTACTCAATTGAAACACCACTTTCATCTTTTCCTAATTTTAGTGAAGTACTCATAGGAGTGTTTGCATGCTTAAGATTTTCAAATCCAAATCTTTTTAACATATCATAAATATATTTGGATTGACATATAAAGATACCATCATGTTTTTGTGTAATTTGAAAACCTAGAAAATATGAAAGTTCTCCTACCATGCTCATTTCAAATTCATTTTTCATAATTTGAACTATTTCATTACACAACTCTTCATTAGTGGCTCCAAAAATAATATCATCAACATAAATTTGCAAAATAACTAAATCATGATCAATTTGCTTAATGAAGAGTGTAGAATCGACACTTTCTATTTTATAATCATGCTTTAACAAATATTGAGTTAATCGATCATACCAAGCACGAGGCGCTTGTTTTAATCTATAAAGCGCTTTATCTAATTTATAAACATAATTTGGATATTTCTCATTTATAAAACTAGGGGGTTGTTCTACATAAACCTCTTCTTTTATATACCCATTTTAAAAATGCGGTTTTGACATCCATTTGAAATAAATCTAAATCTTTTAAAACAAGCAAATGCAAGAAATATCCTAACCGCTTCTAATCTTGCTACGGGTGCAAAAGTTTCATCAAAATCCACCCCTTCAATTTGTGCATAACCTTTTGCAACTAATCTGGCTTTATTTCTAATAATTCTAGATTCACTATCCAATTTATTTTTGAAAATCCACTTAACTCCAACGACAGGATGATTTTTGGGTCGTTCTACAAGATTCCAAACCTTATTACGTTCAAATTGATTAAGTTCTTCATTCATAGCTAAAAACCAAAATTCATCATTTAAAGCGGTGGAAACATCTTTTGGTTCTATTTCAGAGACAAAACAAAGGTTTGAAAATAAAACATGTAACGATGAACGAGTACTAACCCCTTTTTGCGGATCTCCAATGATAAGCTCCTTTGGATGATCCTTTGAAAATCTCAATTCACTGGGAGGCACATATTCTTCTCTTTCTTCTCCTTCTCTATCTTCTTCTCTTTCTCCTTCTCTCTCTTCTTCTTTTTCTTCTTCATTTTCTCCAAGTTCTTCATCATCACTCTCCACCGAAGGGAGGGGTTCATCTTCTTTTCCTGTGATTTTCTTTTCTACACATGAAACAAACTCATCAAACCTAACATGAATAGATTCTTCAACTATTTTTGTTCTTTTATTAAAAATTCTATAGGCTTTACTAGTTGAAGAATAGCCAATAAAAATACCTTCATCACATTTTTCATCAAATTTTCCTAAGGAATCTTTAGAATTCAAAATAAAACATTTACACCCAAAAAACTTTGAAATAAGAAACATTTGGTTTTTTACTAAAAATTAATTCATAAGGAGTTAATTTTAAAATAGGGCGAAGCATTACTCTATTAATTACATAACATGTCGTACTAACCGCTTCAGCCCAAGAAGATTTTGGTAATTTAAACTCAGATAGCATCGTACAGGCTAACTCTTGAAGAGTTCTATTTTTCCTCTCCACTACACCTTTTTGCTGTGGTGTGCGTGGAGCAGAAAATTCGTGTTTAATTCCTAACTCCGTACAAAAAGAAATAAACTTTTCATTTTCAAATTCTCCTCCATGATCCGATCATATGCGTTTAATTTTTAACTCAAATTCATTTTGATTACGCAAACATAATTTTGAAAATTCTGAAAATGCATCGAATTTGGAGGTTAGAAATAAAGTCCAACAAAAACGAGAATAATCATCGATTAATAAAAATGTATATTTTCTACCTCCTAAGCTAGAAATTCCAATTGGCCCAAATAAATCCATATGTATTAATTGAAGTGGCCTAGTGGTAGAAATAATATTTTTACTTTTAAAGGATGATTTTGAAAATTTTCCTTTTTGGCAAGGCACACATAGTGAAGAAGATAAATTTCCATTTAACAATGGTAAACCTTTAATTAATTTATCTTTTGAAAGTTTTGTAATTAACTTGGCACTAGTATGTCCAAGTCGCCTATGCCATAAATCTAATTCATCATTTTTTGATAAAAAACATTTTAAAGTAGAATTTGAAAAATCAAGAAATTTAATCATATATACATTATGACATCTAGGTGCGGTAAAAACAATTTCATTTGTTTTAGAATTAATAATTTTGCACAAATTTGTAGAAGATTCAAATAAAACATTTAAACCCTTATCACATAATTGACTAATAGAAATCAAATTATGCTTTAATCCTTCTACAAATAGAACATTTGAAATTGAAAAATTTTCGTTGCCCACAACTCCGATGCCCATGATTTTTCCTTTTCCATTGTCTCTGAATGTAACAACTCCTCCTTTCTTCATCTCCAGGCTAAGGAACTTCTCTTTATTGCCCGTCATGTGCTTTGAACAACCCGAGTCCAAGTACCACACGTCTTCTTTGTCCTTAGCCTGCCAACACACCTAGAAAGAAGAGGTGAGTAAAGATCTGGTTACCCAAGTGGTTCCACCCATTGTATAGGTAGAAGCCTTAGGCACCCAGATTTGTTTAATTTTACTTTTTCCTTTCCTCCAGCAAGAGTCTGTAGTGTGACCAAATCTATTGCATTTGGCACATGTAGTGTATTGAGATGAGTATAACTTTTCTGGACTTTTACTGGATGAAGATGCAGTATTAGACAATTTATTAACTTCAGAATTTGTAAAAATAGATTTTCTGGACTTTTCACTGTCGCCGGCAACAGTGGTTGTCGCCGGACGATAGCTTCCTGACGTGTATCCGAGTCCAAACCTTCCAGATCCATGGCGTTGGTATCCTAAGATCATATCCAGTGATCTTCGGCCCATTCCAATTTTTTTCATTGCTAGTGTTAAGTCATGAATCTAGTTTCTCATTTCTGTATTCTCGGATATTAGTTTTACGCATCTACGTTCAAAAGATTTCTTTCCCTCATGGACTTTAGAAATTGAAGATTTCAGATCTCTCTCTAAAATCTCATTCTTTTTAGTAAGAATGTTTATTGTAGAATGAGATTTGGAAAGAGATTCTTCAAGTTCTTTAATTCTTCCCAAATAGTGATCACAGTCTTGGCAGGAAATATCTCTTTTTCCAATAGTCTTAATTTCATTTAACAATTTTTTGTTTTCTTTAAGCAAAATTTCATTTTAAGATTTAAGAAGATCATTATCTTTTAAACTCTTTTCAAAAAATTGGAAAGTCTTTAAAAATTCAGAAAATAATTCATCGTAGGTTGGAAGAGTTACCTCAGTGTCACTTTGGACACTGCATTCGTCATCAGATATGACACTCTTTCCCATTAAGCACATGTTGGCCTCCTCTTCTTTACTTGAGCTTGAACTGCTTGCATCCTCAGAAGTAGTATCATCCCATGTTTCCTCCTTCAACACCTTCTTCGACCCTTTGTGCTTCTTTTCTTTAAGTTCTTTTAAGTACTTTGGACACTTGCTTCGGATGTGTCCTAACTTCTTGCAGTGATAGCACTCTGGTGGCGGTCTCTCTTCCTCATCATCGCCTTCCTTTCCTTTTTTCTTCCTAAACGTCTCCTTCTTAAAATACTTCTTAAACGAATTCCTCCTCTCTGGATTTTTCATAAATTTTCTAAATTTTCTAACAAATAAACTTTCCTCATCTTCTTCTTCCTCCTCAGAATCACTAGTTTCTTCCTTCTTAGATCTTAGAGCCAATCCCTTCTTCCTTGGCTCCATATACTCTTGTTGTTGAATTTTCAATTCAACTTCATGAGTTTTCGAGTTCCCAATGAGGCTCTCCAATTGTAAGGTCTTAAGATCATGTGACTCAGAAATTGCAGTCACTTTAGGATTGAACTTCGGGGGAAGTGATCTTAAGATTTTCCTTACTAAGTCTCCATTTGAGAACACCTTTCCTAGCACCTTTGAGTCGTTCACGATTTTTGTGAATCGTGTGTACATCGTATCAATCTCTTCATCTACCTCCATTTTGAACCTTTCAAATTCAGACTCCAGTTGAAATAGCTTTGAATCCTTTACCTGCGAAGTACCTTCATGAGTAATTTCTAAAAGATTCCAAATATCAAAAGCAGTATGACAAACACAAACTCTATTAAATTCAGTGCGATCTAGTGCGCAAAATAAAGCATTCATGGCTTTTGCATTGTTCGTATATTTTAATTTATCATTGTCATCCCACTTGTCTTTGGGTTTATCCATAGTTACATCTCCTACAACAAATGTTGGAGAAGTGTAACTAAATTCTACCATATTCCAGACTTCTATATCTAGCGCAATTAGAAAACAACGCATACGTGTTTTCCAATAATTATAGTCTGTTCCCGTGAATAAAGGTGGTCTACTTATCCCTTGCCCCTCAACGAACGCATGATCGTTGTGCGCCATTACTCCCGGTGGTAAAACCGTTTTGGAGTAACCTGCCTCTGATACCACTTGTTGGATCATGTGACGCCCTTAGAGGGGGGGGGGGGGGTGAATAAGGGTGTGTTTAAAATATAATTTTTACTTAATAATTTTTAAACAGATTTTACTTTTTAAAAAAAAAAATACTTATAAACAATTTCAAACCAATGTAATTTTTGTTTTAAACCAAACACAAATTTCTAAGTTAAAGATTAAGCAACCAAATTTGCAATTAATGAAAGAAGCATAATTATATTATTCATGAAATTTACATACAATAAAATGATCTTAACAATGCTTAAGATCAATGCACAAATATGATAATATAAATTTCACTAATTTTAATTTTACCAATCCTTCTCCCAAGGATCGGAAGGCTATTACTTGTCTCTCCCTAGATCAAGCCCAAGCCTACCCTCTAGATCTTCCCAAGATCTACACGTAGCACACAAGACCACGATTTCCTACCAAGCCACGCAAGAACTTGGACGCTCCGCACAAGGAAGCGATTTTCCCCTAAGCCGCGCAAGGACTTAAACTCCTCACGCAAGACGACGATTTCTCTACCAATACAAAGTTGAATGTAAATGAATGAAAATACAAAGTCAAGTGAAGAACTCCCTAGAAAATCAGATCTCTGAAAGGAGGGTTGAAGCCTCGAGATGATCGTTGATGTAGAAACGCGTCCGATCTCGTCTTCAATCTCAATCCTTCTAGCACAAATGGGAGTTGATGGAGTTCTGGAGCTTTCTGGTTCGAATGCACTCTGGAAGAAGGTCTGGAAATCTCAAGAACTGAATTCCACGAAGTTTTGAGCTCTTTTAAGAATAAAGAGCTGTCGCCGTCCGATAGCTACTGTCGCCAGAATCCGATATCTCCAGAAGCTGCCACGTGTCCCACTAAAACGAAGTTTCTGCGTGAAGTTGAGGTCGTGGTTGAGACGTGGGCTGTCGGATATCCGATAGCACTGTCAGATATCCGTTAGCTAAGGTAACTGCTGCACGTCCTGGCGTTATTGGAAGTTCGTGGGCTGTCGGAAATCCGTTAGCGATATCGGAAATCCGACAGCTCTTAACCGTTGAGCAGAGATCGGAGAAACGCGCTGTCGGAAATTCGATAGGGCTGTCGGAAATTCGATAGGGTTGTCGGAAATCCGATAGCTCCAAAATCTGGAAAATTGATATTTGCTCCAATTGAAAACATGTTATTCTTGCACCTGTTATCTGCACACCATTAATCAAAAATTGGATCAAATACATTCGGAATTTGTTATTCTCAAACCGGACGAGTGCGGAACGCATGCTCCAACAGTAGCCACACTAACTAAAAGGTTGCGAGGAAGAGCTGGGGAGGTCTTTGGATGGTGTCTACCCATACTTCTTGACGCCAATAGGCTTTTTGCTTCATCTGAGATTGGCTGGATCTTGCTGGGCTCACATAATTCTGGGCTAACATAATCCCCGCACTTTTTTAATTCCGCGTCGACTGCAAAAAAGTAGATCAGTAGCCGTGGAGGCTGCAACTCGGCTAGAATGCTCCGAAAATCTATAAATTGCCCAGGATTAGGCTGTTTGGAGGACCACTTTTCTGGCGATTCCCTTCATACTTGATGCGGTTATGAACCTCGATGAACGGATGATTGCTCGAAATACTTCATTGTAAGAGGCACTGCCGAAAAAAACTACCACCTTCTCATCCCCTCGCAAGAAGTAGGGTGGAAAAGGTACGACGAACACAACCAAAGTACCGGCGACAACAACTATTCCGAAGGTGAAGAAGAGAATGGTGATCTCCCGAAGAGACCGTCGTTCTCGCAAATCCTGGGGCCTCCATAGAGGTAAATGTGATAGACATGCCGACTTTTACTTCACTAAAGATGGCGACCGCTAATACCCCAGATTATATGGACAAAATGCTGGATGAGTACCCAGAGAAGGTGGATGATGAGTCTGCGAAGGATCCTTCCCGCGAGCCTTTGCATAAGGAGCTGGGCGAGCAAAAGATACCCCCACCCCGACGATGAAGGTGGTCTTGGCAGATACTTCTAGCAAGGAGAGGTAGCAAAAGAAGAAGGGCTCTAAGAAGGAGACTGCTAAAAAGAGGCACAAGTGTGCTACTGCCGAGGGTGGAGAGGGAATACTTCCCTCCGACGTTATTCGTTTGGACACAGAAGATTCTGGGCGAGCTCTAGTGGTTGAGGACCTACCCAGCACTCGAGTTCATAGTGACCCGGCGTCTGACGCAACAATTGATGTACACTATGTGGATGGTACGATCAATATGACTGGTCTACAAGACAAGGAGAAGGTGAAAGAGACTGCTGAGAAGGAAGCCCATGACTGGGCAGACGATGAGATGGCGTTAAAGGTTGCTAAGGAAAGGAAGGTTGTCAAGAAGTAGCAGAAAGGCGCCGAGAAGACGCAGTTGAAGAGTGAGGCTCGGGAACGAGCAGCTGCCGAGCATGCAATAAGGATGTTGTGGCTGAGACCACGCGGTGTGAGGACGAACTTTATGGTAAAGAAGTTGATCTTGGTCCAACGGATGCCTTGGCTCAATTTATTGCTAGTAACGTAGAAATTCTAGGAGAGCATCGAGTAACTAGGGAAGGAGGTGTTATGAATGTCGAGGCTCCAATGAACTGACCCTCCAACATCCTGACGACATGCGAGCGGAGGCGTCTTCTTGAATGACAAAGTGAGGAGGCGCATGAGGCGGGTTGCGTGAATACATCTTCTTTTGGGAAGTGAAAGTTCGCACAAGCCCATGCAGATGAGGTAGGGCAGTTTGCATTCACGGGCCGTGGAGAGGACATGCGAGTTGCAGCGGGTTGCCCCCTGATGCAGTGAGATCCCGAGGGTTCAACAGTCACTCTTAGCACCGATCTTTCTTCTTGGAGGGAGGATGAAAAAGCGAAGCAGCATTCTAATGTGGTCACCACCGCTTTATTCGGTAGAGGAAACCTCCATGAGTTGGAGAAGAACCCAGTGGAGGACCGTACCAAGAGGGTAGCAACCGCGTCACTATGTGAAGTCAATCTTGACCATGTTGTTAGATGCAGACAGGGTCTTCTGAGAACAGAAGGGAAGGAACTTGGAAGTTTATGTCGACGATCTCATGATCAAGAGCCGGGAACTCGAGTCCCACCTTCGGGACCTCGAAGAAACCTTTGGCACCTTGCGAAAATTTAAGATGAAACTCAACACCCAGAAGTGTGTATTCGGGGCTAGCCGAGGGAAGTTCCTGGGCCACTTTCTCACCCCAGCCGGGGTGGAGCCTAACCCCGACAAAGTAAGGGCGATCTTGGAGTTGGGATCGCCGAGGAACGCGAAGGAGGTCCAACGCCTCACCGAGAAGTTGGCTGGGCTAAGCAGGGTTCTTTCTAGGGCAAGGGAAAATGTGCATCATTCTTCAAGGTGCTAAGGGGGAATCAAAAGTTCGAGTGGATCCCGAAGTGCGAGAGGGATTTCCAAGCATTGAAGAAGCAGCTAACTCAGGCTTCCATGCTCTGGGGACCGAGGCAGGGAGAGGACCTATCCCTATACTTAGGGGTAGGGTCCAAAGAGGTAAGTTCCATACTGGTGCTGGAAGAAGGGAAGAAACAACTCCCGATCTACTATGTCGGCCGGTTCCTGAGGAAGGTCGAGCTTAGGTATCCCATCTTAGAGAAATTGACCTTCGATCTCGTGGTGTCGGTTCAGAAGCTTTGGCCTTACATCCAGGCACACTCAATCAAGGTGGTGATCGATCACCCTCTTTGCAACATCATGTATGGAGTGGAGCACTCAGGAAGGTTGGCTAAATGGTTAGTAGAGCTAAGCGAATTCGACATCTCATTCGTGCCTAGGCTATCTATAAAGGCACAAGCGATGACAGACTTCTTAGCCGACTACGTGTAGAGGTGGAAGAAGCTGGGCCACTCCATTTGGTGGCCTGAAAGATGTTGGTTGATGGAGCGTGGGGAAAGCATTCCTTCGGAGGGGGAGTCATCCTAGTAAGCCCCCAAGGGACAAGGATCGAGGAAGCCATCAACATTTACTTCCCGATCACCATCAACCAGGCTGAGTACGAGGTAGCCATAGCAGGCCTATGGCTGGCTCGGGAGTTGGGTGTGCAAGACGTGGAGGTCTCGACAGACTCCATGGTGGTGGCATGTCAGATCGGGGGAGAGTTTGAGGCAAAGGATCCAACCCTTTAGCACTATCTGGAGAGGGCCAAGGGGATCATCGGCCAGTTCTGCACCTTCTCGATCCAACATGTGCCGAGGGAGGAAAGCGTCCCAGCTGACCTCCTGGCTATGTTCGGTTCCCGGGCAGGGGGCACAGTGACGGAACTCTTCCGACCATCCATCGAGGAAGGGGATTTGATGGAGATAAATCAACGAGCATCAAGGATGGATCCCATCATCACCTTCCTGACATCGGGGAAGTTCCCCGAAGGTATGTAGACAAGCTAGGGATCAGGTACAAATCAGCATACTACTCCCTACATTCAGGCAAACTATATCGAAAGACCCTCTTGAGAATCCTAGCCCATTGCGTGTCATAAAAGGAGGTCCCAAGGCTCCTGGAGGAGATCCACTCGGGGTGTGTGGAAGCCACTCGGGGTGCAGGACCTTGGAAGGAAGGGTGTTGAGGCAGGGCTACTTCTGGTCCACCCTCAGCAAAGATGCGGCAGAGTAGCCGAGAAATGGTCCAAGTGCCAGCTATATGCTCCCCTCCAGCTCCTTCCAGCCCAAAGGCTCCAGACCATCACAGTGTCATGGCCTTTTGCAATATGGGGATTGCATCTAGTGGGTCCCTTCCCTCAGGAGAGCGACCAGAGAAAATTCCTGCTAGTAATGATCGATTACTTCTCCAAATGCCTAGAGGTGAAAGCACTAGCTAAGGTAACTTCTCAAGTAGTCAGAAATTTTATTTGGGGGGAGATAATCTGTCGACATGGGCTACCACTAGCAATCGTCACAGACAATGGGCCGCAGTTTGCTAGCGATGAGTTTGTCAGCTTTTGCACCCAGCTAGGCATAGATCTTTGGTTCGCGTCGGTCCACCATCCAAGGAGCAATGAGCAAGTGAAGGCGACAAACAAGATAATCATGAATTTGTTGAATAAGAAGTTCGAGAACCTAAGGGGCAACTGGGTAGAATAGCTACCCTCGATCCTCTGGGACTTGAGGACTACACCAAACCTAGCCACAGGGAGACTATGTTCAAGCTCTCTCATGGGTCCGAGGCCATTCTCCCGATAGAGTTCGAGGTAAAGTCACCTAGGGTGATCACCACAGAAGAAGGAGATGAAGGATGGCTAGTGGAAAATGAAGGGGAGTAAAGGCTGTCTTTGGACCTGGTTGAAGAGCTCTGGGACCTAGCCACCATCCGGTAGGAGGAGGTCAAGCAGCGGATGGCTCGGTACTTCAATAAGCATATCCGAGTAAAGCAGTTCGAGAAGTGGGATTTAGTCTTAAAAAGGTTGATGCGGTGGGGAGAGGGGCCGCAGTGGGAAAGCTCGACCCCAACTGGGAGGGGCCTTACATTGTAGGCGAAGTGCTCAAGTTGGGAGGGTATCACCTCCAGGATGTGGAAGTGGTATCTCTCAACCGAGCTCGGAGTGGGGATGACTTGAAGCGTTTCTATCCTTGAACTTTTTGTGTTACTTTATTATATGATCGATTCACTATTATGTTGATTTCAATGTCTTTTTTTTAATAATTGGCCCTCTAAAGAAAGTTTGAGCTGGAATGCCTAGATCGATTCCGCTGTCGGGCTCTCATTAGATGGTGGGTCAGGTTGATCTCTGGAGAGGCTGGCTAGGAAAGGTTTGAGCTTTGTTAAATTTTGAAGTGGAAGGGGTCTAGGCGGTCTGTAGAAAGGAGACCACAGTGACCGCATGGTCTGTGCTGTTGTTCTGGTCGGTCTGTTCTGGGAGACCGCAGGTGTTCGAGCGGCTTGTGCGGGTTGTTCTGGCGACTTGTTCTAAGTCAGCCAGATGTTCAAGGTTTGCCTTCTTGCAGTGACCGGGCGGTCTGACGACTTGATCTAGTCGGTCAGGCTTACTCAAGAAGTGTTCTGCTCTTGTTATAAGACTGTGCGGTTTGGTTGTAACCGCGCGGTTTAATAAGGGAGATGATAGTTATGCTGAGCTCGGGCGGTCTGTCTTGGGAGACCGCTCCCGATCTGATGGGCGGTTAGTGTATCTCTTTTTGGGCGGTGATGACATCCGTCACCTTGCCTGTAAATAGGGGTGCAGGGCCCGTCATTTGTAACAAAGAGCTGTAAGAACTACAACTCGGGTTGTTTGTGCCGGTCTCATATTGAGGTCGTGCGGTCTCTGGAAGTGTCTTGACCATTTGTTGTGTTCGCATGTTCGCGGCCAGCAGGGTGCGGTCTCCTTCCATGGTAATTTCCCAGTTGTGAATAACCAGTTAGCCAGCGGTCTTCCTTTGGGCGATCTGCGGTTTAGTTCTTGAGTTGTTCATGGTGAACTTGGCGATCAGGCGACCTCAGCGGCCAGGCGATCTCAGTTTACGGTTTGGCGATAACTTGTGCAGTTCTGTTCTCTATTCGCTGAGGCTTCTGTGACAAGGTGACCTTGCGGTCAGGCGGTTTCGAAGTGCGAACAGGTTATCTTTCAGCAGTTCTATAAAGCAGTAAGTTGAGCAATCTGTGGTTGCGGTCTGGCAGTTCGAGGTCATCAAGCCTGCTCTATTCGCGCGGTCTCAGGGTTTACCGTGCGGCTTGGCTGTTCGTACAATCTGGCGGTCTCTGCTTTGGCAGTTCGCTGACAACCTATTTATGTCTTGTGCTTCTCTCCTTTTTGATTCTTATGAATCATGTCTCGCCATGTATGTCTCAAGTTGTAAAGAGATATTTGATACCAAAGCACTATTCGGTCTTACCATTGTCATTGGTTGTTATTCTTGTGGATTATGTTGAAGTGTTCTGCATTTTTTACTTCACTCTGGACCTCTAAAATTTTAACATGGTATCAGAGGAAGGTTTTTGAGAAGAAATCAGCGTTGCCTTCTGCTTGGTTTTCTACAAGTCGATTATCAATCAGTGGGATAACAATGGAAGGAGGATATGCTAGAGGTCTTGGTATTGAGCTCCTTATGCAGACTAACTTTAAAAAGTGGAAGTCGTGCATCGAGAGCTATCTTCTTGGCGAGGATTTATGGGAGGTAGTAGGAGGAGAAGCAAGACAAGCTGTTGTTCCTGCTGAGTGGAATGATGAGCTCGTGAAGGCTTGGAAGAGAACGAATGCGAAGGCTGAGTTCACTCTCAATCGATCTATCATTCCGGAGTTGTTTGATCACATCATTGGATGTAGGTCAGCTGCTGAAATTTGGACAGCCTTGGATGGCTTGTTCAATAAGAAGAATGTAGCTCAGCTACAGTTCTTGGAGAATGAGTTGGCTAAGGCAACTCAAGGTGACTTGTCCATTTCAACGTTATTCTTGAAGATGAAGAACCTTTGCGTAGAGATATCGACATTGGAATCGGATGAGACTATATCAGAAGCTAAGCTAAAGAGGCAGATAATCCGCGGCTTGCGGAGGGAGTATGTGGCCTTTGTTACTTTTGTGCAAGGCTGGACCAATCAGCCAACATTGCTGGAGCTGGAGAACTTACTTGCTTCGCAAGAGAGTTTGGCTAAGCAAATGGCGGGGATGACAGTCTCTAGGGGAGAAGGTGAGGTTCATTTTTCTGGCAAGAAGAAGAGATGGGACAAGAAGAAGAAGTTGCCTGATGGAGATGGTCCTTCTACTTCATATCAGCAATAGAGGAGTTATACTCCTAAGTCTGATGGAAAGAAGAAGGAAGGGCTGAGGTGTTACAGGTGTAATCAGATTGGTCACTTCAAAAGAGACTGCAAGGTGAATCTTCAGCCAGGGCATGCTGCCTGAAAGGAGGAGGTTGGTTCCAGTTCTGAAGGTAGTTGGGGTGGTGGAGGTGCGTTCATGACCGACACTTGTGTTCGGGCATTGCTTCCATTAACTATCAAGATGATTGGATAGTAGACTCTGGGTGTGGTCATCACCTCACCGAGGATGAGTCGAAGTTCTCCTCGTTGCAAGCATACTCAGGTAATGATGCTATCATTACAGCTGATGATACAGTTCATGCAGTAGAGAAGGAGGGTGTTGTTTCTTTAGGAAGTGATAGGGGTCCACTCACTTTGATGAGTGTTTATCATGAGCCTCTTGTAAGACCCCAAATCAGAAAAATCAGATTTCTGGAATCCAGCGCTATCGCCGGCGATAGCGGCTATCGCCTAACAATAGCGTTCTGTTGAGAAGGGTTCTGGAGAGGCTGTCGGGCGGCGTTAAGTGCTAACGCTGGCGATACCGTGACATGTGTCATGCACTGTTCGCAGCACTGGCATTGACGGGTCAAGTCGGTTCTTTACCGCTGTCGCCAGGCGACAGCGGCTATCGCCGGGCGACAGCTCCAAGTTGTACTTTGCAGCCAAAATCGTGGCCATTTATGGCACTTTGACTTTGGGGCCTGTTTTGGATGGAGGAGGCTAGGTGGCTGGCATAAGGTGGCCGAAAACCCCCATCATTTCCTTATTCACTTAAGGGTTTAATTAAGAGAGAGAGAGAGAGAGAGAGCTTGGAGAAGGAGATGAATAGGGTTTTCCAACCATAGAGCTCATCTTTGGTGGAGCTACACGCATCGGAATCCCTCATCGTTGGTGGCTACGCGTAGAGTAGGGCTATACGCTCCTTTCCATCCGTGCCAAAAATCAAGTTATGACTTTGAAGCGACGTCTAAGGGTAACGATTCTCTTTACCCTCATTTGGACACGTTCTAGTCCGTTTCGTACATCGTTGAGGCCCCTACCCAAAAGGGTGAGGTCGTGGCCTCCGACGGGTCGATTTGTGTTATCCCCATCAAATCTTGCAGAGTCCATGCGTGAAATGGACATAGGCGCGCTGTGTGAAGCCCATCTGAGACGGTGCGTCCGGATTGGTGATGCTTTTTGATATTGTGCGTGCCGAGGGAAAACTCCGTGTTGATATCCTGCTTCGTAGGACTAGAGATTGCTACTGCATGCGCAGCAACGCCTGGGGGTGTGCCCCGAGAAGCACCCAGAGTTAGAAGCAGAAAAGGAGTTCTGTTCACTGTCGCTGGCGATATTGACTATCGCCAGGCGACAGCTCCCAGACTTGGTTCTGGTGATCTTGTGCATTCTGAGGCAGTTGGAGTGCTACTCCATGTGCAGCAATGCATGGGGGTGTGCCCCGGGAAGCACCCACAGCTAGAAGCCACTTTGGAGTTAAGTTCACTGTCGCTGGCGATATTGGATATCGCCAGGCGACAGCTCCCAGACTTGGTTCTGGTGATGTTTGCTGTGCCCAGCTTGTTGTGGGACTTGCGGCCTGCGTGCCTGTGTTTTGTAATGTCCTGCTGGGTGGACCCGAGGCGCGTACGACTTCCCTGTGAGGGGTCCAGTTGAGGGAACCTAGTCGCCTTAGGGCCTGGCTAGTTGAGAATACCTGGGCTGAGGGGACGCCATACCCGCATTTCGTGTTGTACAACGAGTGTGTGAACAACGGGCATTTGGCGAACCCGCACCCGAACCATTGTGCGCCTGATTAGTAAGCCTCGCTCAGCATGTCGGGAAGCAATGGGGAAGAGTCTTCGGACTATGGGAAGTTCACAATTAAAGTACGGGGTACCCTGGTATTCGGGTCACCGACTTTAGCCTCGAAGGGCAGAAGCCATCAAGAGTGGATGGAGGTGGAAGGCGGAGTACACCAAAGAGTGCCTGAGAGCACGAGACGTGGAGTCCATTCCCACGTTTGTGATTGTTGCATATGTATGAACTGTTGTGGGCTTTACTAGTCGCACTCTTATATATATATATATATATGCTGCTGAGGTTGTTTTGCAGGGTTGATTAGAACTACCACCTCCTCGAAGGGGTGGGGTCGTTATAATTTTGTCAGCTTTAGCTGACCGTTGCCCTGTTTTGCCACCGTTTTTGGTGGGCTTGTTGTACAGGTGCTGGACCGAGCGGGAACATAGCGGGCTCATAGCGGGCTGAAGCCCTTGTGCTGCTGCGGCCCTTGAAGGCCTTTTTGATGTTCCTTTTGCTTTTCATGTATGGCCGGCCTGCGAGCCGAGGTTGGTAAATTGTAAGGCCGTCAGGCCTAAATTTTGTGTTGTAAAACATTTATTCCTATTTTAGTAAAAGTGGACATACCCGGGTACGGGTTTTGGGGTTTAGCTTGTCTCTTTTCAGCTTCCGCATAGAATGCTCTGAGTTAGGCATCGTTGTATAATGTCGTTCGATATTTCAATTAAGTGACGTTCCCGTTTGTTTTGTAGTATATGGCGTGGGGCCCCGGCCGGACCTTCTGTCATATGCTCCCGAACGGACGGGGGTGTTACAAATTGGTATCAACTTCTAGGGTTCCGTATCCTTCTATGGAATTCATGGACGAATTCTTTTAAGGGGTGGTGAGCACGTGTGTGCGCTACCGTCGAGACGTAAGATAAACCCAAAATGTCCACTTAGGAATGAAATGTAACAACAAACCAACAATTAATGCATGATTGTGGAAGCTGAGTGTTCCTTTTGTGGTTAGTTTGCGACCATGCTTGTCTCCTAACTGTGCGATGCACTTGTGTAGGATACTCAAAGTGCTGCGGGACCATCGCGTCCTCGTGAGATGATTCAAAGTAGTGGATCTGCTGAGGTGTCTACACCTCCTTCCCTGGTGCAGACGATTCGTATGATTGCTGAAGTGGTCGTAGGCGTGCTCAATGCTCAGTCAAGAAGACCTGAACACCTTCCTTCTCCCGTGGTGGTCACGAAGCCAGCAACAGTCATTGAGCCAAACGTAATGACAAGAGACTTCAATCAGTGGTTCCACTTGTGTGTGGGGCAAGGTGAGCGCTCGGTAGACGAGTACTTATGTGAATTTATTAAGTTAACTCACTTTGTGGGATCATCGTCAGAGGAGGACGAAAAGACCAAGGTAGATAGGTTCTACTTGGGCTTGCGAGATGACTTACGGTTGTTGCTTCTGGGCCCAATGCTATTGGGCTTTCATGCGTTGGTGACCTCTGCGAGGGAGTTGGAGCGAGACCTCCAGCATGTCCAAAGAAAACAAACCGTGAACGCTGAAAAGCTGGAATGTCATCAGCCAAAAAAAGGAATGCGAAAGAGCAGGATGAAGAAGGCTAAGCTTGTGGGACGAGCTCCCCTGTTATGCTTTACGTGTGGTAAGGCGGGGCACATAGCTCGAGTTTGTCGCAGTGGCCGGAAGAAGAGGAAAGTAGAGGAGCCAACTCCTCCTCGAGCTTCGGGTGCGATGACTAGCCGAGAGCTCCCTGTTTGTTATCGCTGTGGAGGGTTAGGCCATAGCGCCTGCGAGTGTATTGTACGTCTTGTATAGACGAGGGGAAAGCTAGGTAGCCAATATCTTTGGGTAAAACTATGATGGCAATGTATGCTTGTATATAGTTTGTACTACTCTTTTTGCACACTTTGGTGGTAATGAGATGTTGTTGAAGCTTAACCATGCTGTTGGGTGCCTTTGTGGCACCACTTTTCTGTTAATGTGTAGTTAGCTTTTAATATGTGCTTTAATGCGTTGGGCACTAAGCTGGTGCAAGAAAGTATAGTAATATGCAGAGGTGAAACACTTACGTGTTCAAACCCCACGCAAAGTCTAACGTCGTGACGTTGTGTTAGCATGTGCGGTTGGAGTCCAAGAACCTTCGTGCAAATACGTCTGAGGAAGTTAGGCAGGGGCGGAATACCGACCGCAAGACTGTTTTGCGGGCATGCGTGAAATGAGCACGATGTTGATGTCCGCTTTCTAGGTGTCCAAGGCGGTGCGGTAGAGGGGCAGAGTTGCTCTTTTCCCTAGTTGAGGCTTCAGAGCCAAAGCCTAGCCTAGCTGACGTTCCGGTAGTGTGGGAGTTTGCCGGTGTATTCCCGAGAGATCTCCCCGGTGCTCCACCGCAGCGGGAGATAGATTTCAAGTTTGATTTGGTGCCAGGCGCTAAGCCTGTGGCCCGCTCGCCGTATCGTATGGATCCGAAGGAGTTGGCGGAGTTGAAGCTGCAGTTGCAGGAGCTGCTCGAGCAGGGCTACATGCGTCCGAGTTCCTCACCTTGGAGTGCACCGGTCCTCTTTGTCAAAAGAAGGACGGTAGCCTGCGGCTTTGCATCGTTTATCGGGAGCTGAACAAGCTGACCGAGAAGAACAAATATCCTCTTCCGAGGATAGACGACTTGTTCGACCAGCTCGTTGGTTCGACAGTATACTCGAAGCTGGACTTGAAGTTCGGCTATTATCAGGTGCGGATCAGGGAGTGCGACATTCCGAAGACTGCCTTCAGTACAAGGTACGGGCAGTATGAGTTCACCGTGATGCCGTTTGGGCTGTCTAATGCGCCTTCGGTGTTTATGGACTTGATGCACCAGACTTTCCGAGAGTACCTCAACCGGTTTGTGATCGTCTTCCTTGATGACATACTGGTCTACTCTCAGTCCGAGGAGGAGCACAGTGATCACCTGCGAGTAGTCTTGGAGGTTCTGAGAAGGAACCAGCTGTATGCCAAGTTCTCGAAGTGCGAGTTCTGGCTACCTTCCGTGGCGTTCTTAGGCCATGTGGTTAGTGGAGCGGGTGTGGCGGTATATCCGGTGAAGGTTGCGGCCATCAGGGAGTGGCCTGTTCTTCCTTCTGTAGCGGAGGTCCGTAGCTTTCTCGGGCTGGCCGGCTATTACAGGCACTTCGTGGAGAACTTCTCACGTATCGCGCTGCCTCTTACGATGCTGACACGGAAGATGCAGGAGATTATTTGGACGCTCGCGTGTGCGCAAACTTTTGAAGAGCTGAAGTAGTGGCGTACCACTGCCCTGATCTTATATTTCCCTTGCGGCACAAAAGGCTACAAGACTTGTAGTGATGCATCTGGTAGTGGCCTTGGTTGTGTTCTGCTGCAGCGGGGCAAGGTGGTGGCGTATGGCCCTCACCAGTGAAAGGTGCACGAACGAAACTATCCGGTTCACGACTTGGAGTTGGTGGCCGGGATTGAAGGCAGTGTGTGTGTGTCGTAGCGGCTTTATGTGTGTAATGTGAAGAGCGACATCTTTACAGACCGTAAGAGCCTGAAGCACCTTCTGGCGCAGAAGTTTCTGATCAGGCGACAGCGGATGTGGATGGAGTTCCTCGGGGACTACACCATCGAGTTTCACTACACTCCCGGAAAGGGGAATGTCGTCGCTGATGCGCTTAGTCGAAGGGCTCCAGTATAGGGAAGATGGATTCAGATGCGCGTTGAGCATTTGATACATGATCTGGAAGCCCTGGACATTTCTTGCGTAGAGAAGAGGAGCAGTGCCAGTGCCTGTTTGAGTTGGACTGAGGTACAGTACGACCTCGTAGATAGAGTCCGCCAGGCTTTAGAACTCGATCCGAGTTTAAAGCGCTACGCGGAGGAGGCTGGTGGTGGGCCGGATGCCCAGTTTCAGGTGCGTGATGGGTTGCTGTGGAGAGGTGACCGTTTGTGCGTCCCCAAGGTGGGTGAGCTGCGCGATGAGTTGAGGTACGAGGTACATCGTACCAGGTATTCAGTTCATCCGGGGAGCACGAAGATGTATAAGGACATGAAGGTCCTTTTCTGGTGGCCGGGTATGAAGAGGGACATCGCTCACTAAGTGGCCAAGTGCCATACTTGTGCGCTAATGAAGGCGGAATGTCAGGAGCCCGGTGGCTTTTTGAAGTCATTACCGGTTCCAGAGTGGAAATTTGATGACATTTCCATGGATTTCGTGAATGGGCTGCCGAGATCGCAGCGCGGGAACGAAGGCTGGCGAAGGTGGCGCACTTTATCCCCAACCGGAGGGATGACTCGGTGGAAAATTTGGAGAAACTGTATGTCTATACAGTAGTACGATTGTACGGTGTGCCCTGTATCATCGTCAGTGATCGAGATGGACGCTTTTCTTCGAGCGACTGGAGGCTAGTCAACCGTCTATTGGGTACGAAGCTGCAGTTTAGCACGGCCTTTCATCCGCAGACGGATGGCCAAACTGAGCGTACCAATAGGACGATGGAGGACATGCTCCGGATGTGCGTCCTGGATTTTGGCAAGGGGTGGGAAGATCACCTCTTTCTTGTTGAGTTCGCGTACAACAACAGCTACCAGGCGAGTATTCAGATGGCGCCTTTCGAGGCCCTCTATGGCAGGAAGTGCCGCAATCCCTTAGCTTGGGCGGAAACGGGTGAGACGAAGCTCTTCAAGAGGAAAGACGTCGAAGAGGCGACTTCGACGGTACGTATGATCTGGGAGAGGCTTTTGGTTGCGCAGGATAGGCAGACGAAGTACTATAATGCGAAGCACCGCGACGTCTAGTTTGTCGTTGGCGATTGGGTTTACTTGAAGATCAGGTCATTCAAGGGTGTATCCAGGATTCGACGCTTGAAAAAGCTGAGTCCGAGATACCTTGGGCCGTTTGAGATCATCGAGCGCGTCGGCGAGGCGGCTTATAGGCTTGCACTATCGGCGGAACTGAGCGGGCTGCACGATGTATTCCACATCTCTGTGTTGCAGAAGGCAGTGCAAGAGCCTACGCATGTGGTCGCGGCGGATCAGGTGCCCGTGGATAGTGGGCTTAAGACGGCGGTCAGGCCCATTAGCATCGAGGATGCTGAGGTGCGTCAGTTGCGGAACAGGGCGATCCGTATGGTAAAGGTCCGTTGGGACAACTGTGGTCGCGAGGAACTCTCATGGGAGCGTGAGAAGACCATGATGGAGGAGTTCCCCGAGCTGTTTCGGTGACGTTTATCTCTCTTTTTCCCCTTTATGTAAAGACCTTTTTGGATATATATATATGCCTGTTTTTACAAATTTCGGGACGAAATTTTTATAAGGAGGGGAGGGTTGTAAGACCCCAAATCAGAAAAATCAGATTTCTGGAATCCAGCGCTATCGCCGGCGATAGCGGCTATCGCCCGACGATAGCGTTCTGTTGAGAAGGGTTCTGGAGAGACTGTCGGGCGGTGTTAAGTGCTAACACCGTGACATGTGTCATGCACTGTTCGCAGCGCTGGCATTGACGGGTCAAGTCTGTTCTTTACCGCTGTCGCCAGGCGACAGCTCCAAGTTGTACTTTGCAGCCAAAATCGTGGCCATTTATGGCACTTTGACTTTGGGGGCTGTTTTGGATGGAGTAGGATCGGTGGCCGGCATAAGGTGGCCGAAAACCCCCATAATTTCCTTATTCACTTAAGGGTTTAATTAAGAGAGAGAGAGAGAGAGCTTGGAGAAGGAGATGAATAGGGTTTTCCAACCCTAGAGCTCATCTTTGGTGGAGCTACATGCATCGGAATCCCTCATCGTTGGTGGCTACGCGTAGAGGAGGGCTATACGCTCCTTTCCATCTGTGCCAAAAATCAAGTTATGACTTTGAAGCGGCGTCTAAGGGTAACGATTCTTTTTACCCTCATTTGGACACGTTCTAGTCCGTTCCGTACATCGTTGAGGCCCCTACCCAAAAGGGTGAGGTCGTGGCCTCCGACGGGTCGATTTGTGTTATCCCCGTCAAATCTTGCATACATGTAGAGTCCATGCGTGAAATGGACGTAGGCTCGCTGTGTGAAGCCCATCCGAGACGGTGCGTCCGGATTGGTGATGCTTTTTGATATTGTGCGTGCCGGGGGAAAACTCCGTGTTGATATCCTTCTTCGTAGGACTAGAGAGTGCTACTGCATGCGCAACAACGCCTGGGGGTGGCCCCGGGAAGCACCCGAAGTTAGAAGCAGAAAAGGAGTTATGTTCACTGTCGCTGGCGATATTGATTATCGCCAGGTGACAGCTCCCAGACTTGGTTCTGGTGATCTTGTGCGTTCTGAGGCAGTTGGAGTGCTACTGCATGTGCAGCAATGCCTGGGGGTGTGCCCCGGGAAGTACCCATAGCTAGAAGCCAATTTGGAGTTAAGTTCACTGTCGCTGGCGATATTGGATATCGCCAGGCGACAGCTCCCAGACTTGGTTCTGGTGATGTTTGCTGTGCCCAGCTTATTGTGGGACTTGCGGCCTGCGTGCCTGTGTTTTGTAATGTCCTGCTGGGTGGACCCGAGGCGCGTACGCCTTCCCTGTGAGTGGTCCAGTTGAGGGAACCTAGTAGCCTTAGGTCCTGGCTAGTTGAGAATACCTGGGCTGAGGGGACGCCATACCCGCATTTCGTGTTGTACAACGAGTGTGTGAACAACGGGCATTTGGCGAACCCGCACCCGAATCATTGTGCACCTGATTAGTAAGCCTCGCTCAGCATGTCGGGAAGCAATGGGGAAGAGTCTTCGGACTATGGGAAGTTCACAATTAAAGTACGGGGTACCCTAGTATTCGGGTCACCGACTTTAGCCTCGAAGGGTAGAAGCCATCAAGAGTGGATGGAGGTGGAAGGCGGAGCACACCAAAGAGTGCCTGAGAGCACGAGACGTGGAGGCCATTCCCACGTTTGTGATTGTTGCATATGTATGAACTGTTGTGGGCTTTGCTAGTCGCACTCTTATATATATATGCTGCTGAGGTTGTTTTGCAGGGATGATTAGAACTGTTGTGGGCATATGTATGACAGTATCGTCGTGAGCTTCCTTCTTGCATCATGTCGTCGTAATCATATGTTCTCTCGACGACATGAGTTCCACACGATGATGTCCTGTGTCATCTCTGCGTTCGACGAACGGCATTCTGCGATCGACAAGCTTGCCATCCTTCGTTCGACGATCGACGATCGACATTCTTCGTTCGACGATCTCGCCACGTCTTAGCGGTCGACGAATATCTTGCTTCTCAGCGGCTGCTGCTCTGCCCGTCATTACGACGACAAGCATGGATTGTCGACGATATCGCCTGTGCTTCTCGACGATATAGTACTTATATTTTCCTGAGATTATGAACTAGATGTACGATCAAATACAAAGTGAAGTACTCTTGAAATGATGACTTCTTCAAATCAGGAATCATGTGGGAAAGATTCTCAACAATCTCCCCCTATTTAAAGAAGTCAGAATCTCAATTCAAGCCTACTTTCACTTGACATTAAATATCATAATCTTAGATGAAACTGTTTAAAGATTTAACTTATCTTTTGTAGAACTCTTGGAGTACATCAAGCTTGTAGATCCCCCTTGATTTGATGCCTCTTCCTTTCTCCCCCTGCCTTTAAGGTCTTCTTGAGCACCACTTGAGCACCATTTCTCCCCCTTTCCGACTTCTTGCCTTCCGGTTTTCTAACTAAGGAGTAGCACAAGCTCCCCCTTGCTCAGGCATGAATCTTCAAGGTCCTGTGAGATTTTCTGACCACTCATCTAGAAAGGCATTAGTAAATAGTAAAGTTGAGGGTTACTCTAAGTTTAACATTCCCAATTGGAATTTGAAGAAGTTAAACTTAGCTTCATCTAGGGGCTTTGTAAATATATCAGCCACTTGTTTATCTGTTGGGACAAATTCAAGGGTGATATCTTCATTTTCCACATGCTCCTTGATGAAGTGATACCTGATCTCAATATGCTTAGTCCTGCTGTGAGACACAGGGTTCTTAGCAATTGAGATGGTACTTGAAGAGTCACAAAACAAGGGTGTTTTAGTCATCTTTAGATTGTAGTCTTCAAGTTGATGCTGAATCCATAGCAGTTGGGCACAGCAACTCCCAGTAGATGTTAAATTTTTTGATTTGAATCGTTTAGGAGTAAGCAGGAGTTGCATCAACTGAGTTATAGCCAAACAACCACAATGCCACACAGCAACACAAAAGACTTTATTGAATCACAAACTTCATTGCAGTGCGAGGTATACATGGCGAGACATGATTCATAAGAATCACGAAGGAGAGAAGAACAAACCACCAAAAAGCAAAACTGGCGGCTTGACAAAGCAGAGACCGCACAGACCACACAACTCCAGAGATTGCCCGGCTTGACCTGAGACCGCGTGAACAAAAAACAGACAGACCGCCTGCACTGGAAGACCGCCACCTTAGACCGCACGAACTGGAGCTTATTGAATTGAACAAAGAACAGAAGCTGTCACCAGACCGCAACTCAGATCGCCTAACCGCTGAAGGTCGCTTGATCGCTGAGCTCGATGCAAACAACACAAGAACACCATAAACCAGTTCGCAGACAGACCGCTGCCGAACTGTTTATTCAAGCCGCTGGGAATCACCAAGGAAGGAGACCGCAACCTGCTGAATGCAAACATGCGAACACAACAAACAGTCAACTCGCTTCTGAGACCGCCCGACCTCAAAGTTGAGACCGCACGAATTAACCCAGGCTCTAGTTCTTACAGTTCTCGTTATGAATGATGGGCCATGCACCCCTATTTATAGGCAGGTAGACGAATGTCGTCACCGCACAGGAGAGATTTAATCACCACCCATCAGATCGCCAGCAGTCTCACAAAGTAGATCGCGCGATCATACAACTTGAAAAACCTTCCGTCCAAGACCGCAGATCAGCAGGCAGATCGCCCACAAGTCGCTGCGAACACGAGACCGCGCATAAGCCGCGCGGACACAAGTGTAGTCCTCCCTTAGATCGCCAAGAGCAAACCAAGAACCATCTGGCCGACTTCAGACAAGTCGCCAGATCGCCCAGCACAAGCCGCCCGGTCAGGCGGTTACATAAGAACAGACCGCCCGATCTTCTACAAAGAAGATAGACAGACCAAGCAGAACAACTCGGAGAGAGACCGCAACAACCAGGAACAAACCGGCCAACCAGCAGGCTGACAGAACCAGACCGCAGAGACAGACCGGCAGATCACCAACACAGACCGCGTGGTCTCTGCGGTCACCCAAATTCAGACCGCCGGCCACCTTCCACTCCACTTCAACAATTTCAACACTCCCCCTTGAAGTGGGAAGTGGAAACTAGCCCGAGTAAACTCCGCAACCGAGTAAACGGTCCCTTTGCCAGCGGCTTTGTGAAGATTTCTGCAACATTGTCCGCACTCCGAACATGCTCGACCACAAGAGATCCTCCCAACACCTTTTCACGAATGAAATGGTGCTCAATCTCAATGTGCTTGGTCCTCGCGCGACAGACTGGATTATTAACCAGCTTGAGAGCACTCTCATTGTCCCCACGTAGCATAGTGGGACCTCGAACCTCCTCATGAATGTCCTCTACCAACCTCCTGAGCCAAACGACTTCCTGCGCTGCCAAGGCCGAAGCCTTGTTTTTCGCTTTTGTGGTAGATGCAGACACCGAGTCCTGCTTTTTGCTGCACCAAGAAATAGCTACGGGGCCCGTCATAAAGACAAAACCAGACGTTGATCTCCGATCATCCACGTCTCCCCCATAATCAACATCCATGTACCCATGCAGCTCCAAGCTTGACCCTCTCCTATATAGGAGACCCAAATCATAGGTCGACTTCACATATTTCAGAATTCCTTTTGCCTCCAGAAGATGAGGCTTCTGTGGCTCAGCCATGTACCGACTCACTTTGCCAACTGCATAAGCAATATCAGGCCTCGTGATGGTCAAGTAGATCAAGCTCCCAACCAGAGCTCGAAACACCAACGGATCAGATAGAACTCTCCCCTCATCCTTCCGAAGTTTATGTTGCTGTTCTAGAGGTATAGAGTTGCTCTTCCCTTCCTCCATGCCGAACCGTTGAACGATCCGCTCTGCATATCCAGCCTGAGAAACGAGCACTCCGCTCTCCCGCCTCTGAACTTCGAGTCCAAGGAAATGGTGAAGCTCACCCAGATCCTTCATCTCAAACCTGATAGCAAGCTCATCTCTCAGCCTTGCTACTGCCTCCTTCGAGTTCCCGGTGACAATCATGTCCTCCACATACAGCAAGACAATAACCCGAAGCGCCCCCTCCTTCTTGACGAACAAGCTAGAATCAGAGTCTGAAGCAAAGAACCCGTAGAATAGAAGATACTCTGTGATCTTTCCATACCACGCCCGAGGTGCTTGCTTCAACCCATATAGGGCTTTCTTCAGTTTGCAGATGTAGTCCGGACACTCCTCCGAGATGAAGCCCGACGGTTGGATCATGAAGATATCCTTGTCAATCTCTCTGTATAAGAAAGCATTCTTCACGTCGAGCTGCCAAATCTCCCATCCACTAGAAGCTGCCAAAGTAATAACAAATCGAACCGAAGTCATCTTTGCCACTGGACTAAATGTCTCATCATAATATTCTCCATACTGCTGTGAGAACCCGCGAGCCACAAGGCGAGCCTTGTGTCACTCGATCGTGCCGTCAGCTTTCTTCTTGAGCTTATAGACCCACTTGCATGTCACAGGGGTAATGCCCTTGGGCCTGGGCACTAGAGACCAAGTCTCATTCTTCTTGAGAGCATCCATCTCCTCCTGCATAGCAATGTCCCACTGCTTCACGCCTTCGGCCTTCTCAAAGGTCGACGGCTCCCTCTCATCCAAGGGACCAGCACAGAAACATGAGACAAAGCTCACCATGTTTCCTCCTGTGTATCGATCAGGTGGCTTGATAGTCCTCTTCGACCTCCTAAGAGGTTGCTCCTGACTAACCACCTCCCCAGCTGCTTCTTCTGTGCTAGCTCCTCTTCTAAATGAACCTGGAGCATCGCTCCCCTTCCTTCTAGAACCTGAATCCTCCATCTCAGAGCTTGACACAGCTGGAGCCCCTGGTGAAACAGGCAACTCCACTTGAAGATTTCCCGCAACCTTCCCTTTTTCATCAACCCTGCTTTCCGGTAGTTCAACTCCTGAACTCCCCTTGTAGGAAGTCACCTCATCGAACACCACATCCCGAGATACAATTGATCTCCGTATCTCAGGATCCACGCATCTCCATCCTTTCTTCCGCTCATCATATCCAACAAAGGCTAGCTTCCTTGCTTTCACATCTAGCTTTGTTCGAAGAGCATCAACGATATGCACATAATAGGTTGACCCAAACACCCGAAGGTGTGCAACACTCGACTTCTCCTTGAACATCAGTTCGTGAGGGTTCTTCATGTTAATAGGACTTAGAGGCATCCTGTTGATGACGTATGCTACACAAGACATTCCCTCCGCCCAAAAGGACTTTGGGATACTCTTGGCATGAAGCCAGCATTTGCAGGTTTCGGTCAGATGACGGATCTTCCTTTCCGCAACACCGTTTTGCTATAGAGTATGGGCACAAGTGAGCTCTCTCCGGACGCCGTGTTTCCTGCAAAAACTTGAGAACTCACCAGAGGTGAACTCCCCACCATTGTCAGTTCTCAATTTTTTCACCCACAGGCCTAACCGACCTTCCACCAGCTCCTTGAACTCCATGAACTTAGCAAAAGCTTCCGACTTCTCTTTTAGAAAATACACCCAAAGATATCTGGTGTAATCGTCAATCAACACCAACATATATCTGTTGCCTCCAAGGCTTGGGGTGGCAGTCGGTCCCATTAAATCACCATGAATGCACTCCAACGACGCTTTGCATCTTGTTTGCGATTTATCAAATGGAAGTCGATGAGACTTACCAAATTGACATCCCACACAAACGTGACCATCTCCATAGGAGGACAAGCTAGGCAAGCCCTTGACAAGGCCCCTTACAGCTATAGCCTTCAATTTGTCCATGCCAACATGCCCCAACCTTTCATGCCAAATAGCCGCGCTATCATTGGTCTTCATTTTGTCAACATAGGTACTTGTCAATAAAACGAACAAGTCCTTCACCCGCTTTCCAACATGGATAACATATCCCTTTATCTCCGGTTGAGTTTTAAGAAACTTCAGTTCTGTTGGGACAAACAGAACGTGATAACCAACATCAACCGCATTGGTCACAGAGAAGAGATTCTTCTTCATACCAGACACGTGATAAACACTCCTCAATGTGAGTGGACCCTTATCATTGCTTAGAGAGACAACACCTTCTTGTTCTACTGCATGAATAGAATTATCAGCCATAATGATTGCATCGTTACCTGAGTAAGGTGCCAAAGAAGAGAACTTTGATTCATCCCCGGTGAGGTGATGCCCACACCCTGAATCCACGATCCAATCCTCTTCGAAGTTGATGGCATCCAAGGCCTTAACGGGCATCGCCGTCATATTAGCCGCATAGGCTCCTCCCCATCGAGCTTCATCAGACTTGGCTTCTCCTTCTCCGCTGCATGTCCTGGCTGAAGATTAACCCGACAATCCTTCTTGAAGTGGCCGGTCTTATTGCACCTGAAGCACCTTGGTCCCTCTCCCTTCTTCTTCCCATCAGACTTAGAAGCATAACCCTTATCCTGCTGACCTGAAGTAGAGGGTCCATCCTGACCTGGCTTATTCTTCTCCCACTTCTTCTTCTTCTTCCCAGAGAACAACACATCACTATCTCCCCCAGAGATAGAAGTCCCCGCCATCTGTCTTGCCAAACATTCCTGCGAAGCAAGTAAGTTTTCCAGCTCCAACAGAGATAGTTGATTTGCCCAACCCTGAACTGAAGTCACAAAGGCAAGATACTCCTTCCGCAGCCCGCAGAAGATATGCCTCTTCAGTTTTGCCTCCGAGATGGGCTCATCAGGTCCCAATGCAGAAATCTCTGCTGTGAGGTTTTTCATCTTGAGAAAGAAGGTAAAGATAGAAAGATCACCTTGAGAGGCCTTCGCCAACTCATTTTCAAGAAACTATAACCAAGCTACATTCTTCTTATTGAATAACCCGTCCAAAGACGTCCAAATCTCAGCAGCAAATTTACATCCAATGATGTGATCAAATAGCTCTGGTGAGATAGCCCTCTTGAGTGTGAACTCCGCCTTAGCTTTAGTCCTCCCCCAAAGTCTCACTTCTGCCATATTATCTCCGGCTAGAAACACCTCTTGTGTGTCTTCTCCTCCAACTATCTCCCATAGATCCTCGCCAAGTAAGTAACTCTCCATACACGACCTCCATTTTTTGTAGTTAGTCAATGTGAGGAGTTCAATACCAAGCCCTCTTGCGTATCCACCTTCCATGACAATCTATGTGGTCTCTTCTTCACAAAGACGATGGAAACTCAAGTTGATCACCGCTTATCCACTCCAACAACCTTACTTTGATACCATGTTAAATTTTTTGATTTGAATCGTTTAGGAGTAAGCAGGTGTTGCATCAACTGAGTTATAGCCAAACAACCACAATGCCACACAGCAACACTAAAGACTTTATTGAATCACAAACTTCATTGCAGTGCGAGGTATACATGGCGAGACATGATTCATAAGAATCACGAAGGAGAGAAGAACAAAACACCAAAAAGAAAAACTTGGGCTTGACAAAGCAGAGACCGCACAACTCCAAAGATCGCCCGGCTTGACCTGAGACCGCGTGAATAGAAATTAGACAGACCGCCTGCACTGCAAGATCGCCAACTCAGACCGAACAAACTGGAGCTTATTGAATTGAACGAAGAACAGAAGCTGTCGCCAGACCGCAACTCAGATCGCCTAACCGCTGAAGGTCGCCTGATCGCTGAGCTCGATGCGAACAGCACAAGAACACCATAAACCAGTTCGCAGACAGACCGCTGCCGAACTGTTTATTCAATCCGCTGGGAATCACCAAGGAAGGAGACCGCAACCTGCTGACCGCAAACCTGCGAACACAACAAACAGTCAACTCGCTTCCGAGACCGCCCGACCTCAAAGTTGAGACCACGCGAATTAACCCAGGCTCTAGTTCTTACAGTTCTCGTTATGAATGATGAGCCATGCACCCTTATTTATAGGCGGGTAGACGGATGTCGTCACCATACAAGAGAGATACAATCACCACCCATCAGATCGCCAGCCGTCTCATAAAGTAGACCGCGCGATCAGACCACTTGGACAACCTTCCATCCAAGACCGCAGATCAGCATGCAGATCGCGCACAAGTCGCGCGAACACGAGACCGCACATAAGCTGCGCGGACACAAGTGTAATCCTTCCTTAGATCGCCAAGAGCAAACCAAGAACCATTTGGCCGACTTCAGACAAGTCGCCAGATCGCCCAACACAAGCCGCCCGGTCAGGCGGTTACATAAGAACGGCCTGCCCGATCTTCTACAAAGAATATAGACAGACCAAGCAGAACAACTTGGAGAGAGACAACAACAACCAGGAACAAACCGGCCAACTAGCAGGCTGACAGAACCAGACCGCAGAGCCAGACCGGCAGATCACCAACACAGACTGCGCGGTCTCTGCGGTCAACCAAATTCAGACTGCCGGCCACCTTCCACTCCACTTCTATAATTTCAACAGCAGAGATATACTCTGATTCTACTGTCGAGATTTCCACATTGGTCTGCTTCTTACTGCTCCAGGAAATCAGTCTTCCACCAAGGAATTGGCATGTCCCTGAGGTACTCTTTTTATCTTCCTTGCACCCTGCATAATCTGTATCTGAATGTCTAGCAAAACCTGCATAACCTGCATCTGATTTCTGGCGTATACCTATGTATTATATTTTGCTAGCTAAGCATACAAGGTGCAGGGCACGTTGTCAGCAGGCAATAGCAGTAATTGCATTTTATGAATACCATGCTGCAATAACATCACATGCATATGCCTTATAAGAATTCATAGATAAATGTTCTCATATTAGAATTGTTCATATATGAGATTAGTCATATAACTGGACTAATTGTTCTTAACATAAAATGAACTTAAGAGAAATAAATGTTTTTCAGCCGTTGATAAGCAGGGTGTTTTTGCTGGAGTTGGCGTTCATTGCTTCCTTCTTCATCTTTCGCCTATAAAAGTTTAGTGGCTTTGGAATCTTCTTTGTAGGAGGAGGGGGACCATGGGGAAAAGTCATCTTATGTCTTGCTCTTTCTTCTAGATTTTTTATGTGACGACTCCATTCGATGGAGGAGTACACTCTTTCATGGTCCTTCTGACCATGTACAAACGCTATCCACGATTCTGTGATGATCTCTCTAGAACGAGGACTCCATCTACCAACTTCTGGGTCCTGCTCAACCTCACTTAGCCTTTTCTTCCGGTACTCCGCGCTGAATGTTCTCCTTCTCTTCCTAGTTGTTGTTACCCAACTGCATTTGACTCCATTTGATACCACTTGTTGTTACAGATTCACCCGAATCGATTTCAGAGTCGGAGCTGGAGGAGGGATCAGTGGGTATGTATTCAGAGGGGGGGGGGGGGGGGACTTGAAGCGCTTGCTGTACTTGATTACTTACCCACTTCGCTTGATGCGAGCAAGCAGCTATGCTTCCTTTGATCTCTTCCCGGATGTCTTCTTCAATTCTTCTTTCCCCATCTTGGAGTACTTCTTTCACAGACTCCTTTAGTTCAAATATCTGTTCAAGAGTTTCTTGATCCCCGACATTAATAAAGTTTCTTAGTTCCATAAGAGGAGCGTCTAGGGTTTGCTCGTGGTTGGTGAGTCTGTTCATGATGAGGTTTGTGGACTTCGCATGTTGAGTTTGCAGTTGAGTGATGTCCTCCTTTATTGACTTTATTTCCTCCTTCATCTCATCCCTGATTTTGTTTACTGCTTTTTCTATAAGAGCTTCCATCCGCTCCCACAAAAACTCGCCGGTTCCTTTTTTGGTTGACATTGTTCTTGGGAAGACGACAGGTGGGAGACAAAGAGGTGGGTTGTCAAGGAATGTATTAGGGCAAATGAGCTCCAACCTTGGCATTCACTCTACTTACAGGGGGAGTAGGTGAAGGGGCGCGCACTCATTTTTGAGTTTATCGAGGCAACAATGTATGCTGCATCGAGCGGCTCTGATTTGTCTAATTTAAAATTATTTATGTTATTTAGATGTAGTTCCGATGATACTATTTTGTCATTGAAATAAGTCTAGGATACCCATTCTTCCTAACGCCTCTGCCTAAGGCATTCTCACGCCCTGCTTGGGTGTTGTCTTTTGGTACCAAACCTGCACTAAGATTGTTAGTGAGCTAATTTAGCTGTTCTGCCGAAGGGTTAGAACATCCGCCTTGTCCAAGGCCCAGATTTGCTTCTGGTAAGCACTTGGGCTACCTGCCAGATAAGATTACAATCCCTTAGGAACCAAAATGAATTTGGGTCCTTGGAATTTGTTAGCATTAATAGGCATACTGGATTCAATTACTCCAGGGTATATATAGTTGTAGTGAATAAAGCGTTTTGCAGGCTTAGCATTCGTTACCTTTGAAGCAGTTGGATTTTACCAATAATCGATTACAAAGTGGCCTGTTTTGCCACAGCACCAGCATTCAAACTTGTTGAATCGACTTTTCTGACTGACTTTGTGAACTGGGGTTCTTTGTGTGTGAACAAATGAATGAGGCAAATAATCACTCATCTTTGTTGTTCTTTTCTCTATTCTGAACTAAGCTAGTTCACTTGTGGAGCTCCATTTTTTGAGATTCCCAAGATCGGGTTGCCCAGCCTTCCAGATGGAGGGCGAATTTACCTTCCTCAAGCTAGCCTGCATCCTGCAGGGTCTATCTGATCTATCTTTCTTAAAGCATTCCAGCTCCCTACTTTGAGTGGAGCACCGACCATCAACCAGTGGAGGAGAGGTCTTTGGTTTGAAGGAGCTTGCCGCTGAATTTCCTTTAATGAAGGATTTGTTCTCCATTCTTTTGAATTTATTAGCCCTCGTCTTCAGGAAACCAGCCTGATTTCTATCCCTCTTTAGGAGCATGATCTCTTTGCTGAGAGAGTAGCATGCTTCCCTGCTATCTACCAGCGCCTTCTGGTTTTTCCAAACTTGCACATTAGGTCAAGGTTTGAGTTTGCATTGTAGTCTCTCTTGAGCTGGCAGAAGTCTGCGTTCTCTAAAGTCAGCCTTTTCCGAGAGGTCAGAGTTTCTGTCCTGGAGATTTAAGATTTCATCTGCTTGCTTCTTGCAGATCTCCTTGCTCCTTATGAGCTCTTCTAGAAGATCCTCATAGGTTTCTGAGGGAGTCATTTCAGAATCTGAATCAGTGTTCGACAGGGGAGCTCTTATTCCACCTTGTTCAGAGATGACTTCATTCTGAACTTCTTCCTCTGATTCTGATAGGGCAGTAAGTCCAAAGAGGCTCTTCCTCTGTATCCGTATTGCTTGACTTACTATCACTCAAGGTCTTGATCTTCCCCTTCTTTGTGATAGTGTCTTTTACTCCTGGTGATCCTTCCATGAGGATTGCCAGTGACTCCCACATTTCCTTGGCTATAGTGCAGTGAGTAATTTGATGGAAAGTGTGAGTATCAACTGCATCAGCTATGATGTCTTTGTCTTTCTTGTCTAGACTGATTACATCCTCTGTCATTGTCTTAGATGTGGTCTTGGGAGTACATGTCCCTTCTTGAGTAACTTGAAACATCCTGGGATCCCAAGCTTCCATGAATATTCTGGCTCTAACTTTCCATAGAGGAAAGTTTTCTCTACATCACTTAGCTATTCTTGACTCCATACTAATGATCCTTAGACACCAGTTGGCAGATCTGTTCAAGCTGTTAAGCTTTTCTTTGAACAACCTAGCTCTGGTACCACTTGTTGTTTATTGGGGTGTCTACTTAATCACCTAGAGGGGGGATGAATAGGATTTTCAGTTTTAATTCTTCCCCTTTATGATGTTGTTGGTTTCTGATTTATGATTCTATAAAATAAAGAGCAAACCACAGAAAAGCACACAACGATCTATAGAGGTTCCTCAAGACCGGGTGTCTTGAGTAGTCCTCTCTCCCTCTGCGGCTACCCAGCAGTGTGCCAGGCTCAGCAAACCCCGCCAAAAACTTTAGGCCCTCAAGCCTTACACCTCAGACCCGCCAATCCCAACAGCCTAGGCCCGCAAGCCCCTACTGCCCCCGAGCCCGCAAGCTCGACACTCAGGCTCTCAAGCCCTACAACACGGACCCGCAAGTCCAAACAGCCTAGGCCCGCAAGCCCCTACTACCCCCGAGCCCGCAAGCTCGACAGATCGCACCCGCAAGTGACAACAGCCTAGGCCCTCAAGCCCCTACTGCCCCCGAGCCCGCAAGCTCGACAAATCGCACCCGCAAGTGCACTGCCCTGGCCCTCAAGCCTCACAGTTCTCCAGCCCTCAAGCTAGACGGTTTGGCCCGCAAGCCTTACAAGAAATTACAGTAAATTAAAACTGCTTCTTCTGCCTGATGGTGATTGGCGACTTAGCCTGATGGAGATTGGCTTCTTTAGGTTGAAGAAGATGCTTCTTGATTCGGAGTTTCAGCACTAGATCTTCTTCAGCCTTTACTTCCTTTGCCTGGTGTTGATCGACTACCTTTTAGTCGATGATGACTGATTCTTCAGAGAGCACTTGAGTCTTGCTCTCAACTTTTCTCCGCTGAAAAAATACTGTTCTATTGAAGAGCGGCGAGATTCTTTTTCACGTTCTTTTTCTTGCACAGCACATTTCTTTTCTATGGCAACACTGTTCCCTTTTAAAGGACAGATGAGCCGCATAAAGGTAACATTTGTTGTCCTTTAATGTCAGACGCCCATTCCATAAGAGCACGCGCTGATTGGACAATCAGGCGACGACATTAATTGCTGACATCACGTCTGCAAGATTTGAATTCTGTCTTGAAGATATTTGCATCATTACAACGACAAGCTGTCTCTGACATTGTCGTCGCGATCTTCTTCCTCTGACAGTATCGTCGTGAGCTTCCTTCTTGCATCATGTCGTCGTAATCATATGTTCTCTCGACGACATGAGTTCCACAAGACGATGTCCTGTGTCATCTCTGCGTTCGATGAACGGCATTCTGCGATCGACGAGCTTGCCATCCTTCGTTCGACGATCGACGATCGCCAATCTTCATTCGACGATCTCGCCATGTCTTAGCGGTCGACGAATATCTTGCTTCTCAGCGGCTGCTGCTCTGCCCGTCATTACGACGACAAGCATGCATTGTCGACGATATCACATGTGTTTCTCGATGATATAGTACTTAATTTTCCTGAGATTATGAACTAGATGTACGATCAAATACAAAGTGAAGTACTCTTGAAATGATGACTTCTTCAAATCAGGAATCATGTGGGCATGATTCCCAACAATTTCGTCGAGTCATTATGATTTTGTTCATTCGACGAACTGAAGTAAGAGTCGTCGAGACACTCTCGATGACTCGACTCGAAAACTCGTCAACACACTCCATGCAATATTCACAATACCTATGGAGCATTCAGTTGACTCGACCCAACTCCAAGTCATAGGATTGGTCCTTCACTCATATCCAATATGAGTAAGGCCAACACAATTCTTTCTCCAACTTCTCCAAACACTCTTGTGTGTGACCCCATTGGCTCATATCGCATTGGCAGTGAGACTAGATGCCTGATCGCTTCCAGATCACATTGGAAGCACCAACAGTATCCCACTTGATCTTGAACGTATCAAACAAAAGTCTCACAAACAATGAGCAACATCAAGCAATACATCATTGCTACCTAAGCGATAAGAGTTCATAATTCAATGAGCCTGTCTTGACCAATGTACCAGTGCTGTCATGTTCCTTTGTCCCTTACATCCGGATAGAACTAGAGGCATGGACCGTGTCACCCTCATAATTCTTCAATCCTAGTTTTCTGATCTAGAATAGACCTTAAGAGAGTGGTAAGCTCAATATCACATATTGGCTCAACCCAGCATGGTCATGCATTTCTCGGTCTCATTCCATCAAGGGGCCCATGGATGTAACTCCTGTCATGAAGGAGGACAAATCCTATATCTATCCACACCCAAACACCCAAATGAATCGTAACATACCCAATAACCACCCTTATCATCAACCTTTCTCAAGGAAGACTTTAGATGGCATCAAAGTACGCTCTTCCTCACTTGATGAATGCTGTGACTTCATGTCAAAGAACTACAAACACCATTGTCAGTTGAGACCTACTTGTGACACGTTCATATAACAATACACAAAGTAGTCTCAAGGTGGATCTGTCCCGTACAACTTGTTCACTAACAAGTACTCATGTGATGACTTGATATCACAATATCATGACCTGTGAGAACTGGTCACCAGTCAACGCATATGCTAGTCTTAACGTATCATCATTTCCCTTCAACTTCTAAGATGATACTCCGACTAGGGACCATTTAAGAATGAAGCTTCTTGCTATACATAGGCCCTCACATTCAAGTCACGTACTTGAATTCCCATGTAAGCAAACATTCTAAGGGCATTTATTATGCTAATTAATCTATCAAATAAAAACTATAGACATAACAATAAGAACTTGCCATAAATGTAAAATGAAAAACACAGTACATATCACAATTCATCAAATGAATAAATAACCAACAAACATACAATCCACAAGGCTCCCACTAAAGACGATCATTCAGGTATCTAATACCCATTGATCTAACATGGCCATCATGCTTCTTTTGCGCAAGAGGCTTTGTCAGTGGATCCATTATATTTTCTTTAGTCGGTACTCTACAAATGTTCACATCTCCTCGACCGACAATCTCTCAAATAAGATAGAACCGCCGAAGTATGTGCTTGGAGCGCTGAAGAGATCTAGGTTCCTTAGCTTGTGCAATAGCACCGTTGTTGTCACAGTAGAGAACTATGGGATCAACAATGCTAGGAACTACACCAAGCTCGCTGATGAATTTCCTAATCCACACAGCCTCCTTCGCCACATTTGCAGCAACGATATACTCTGACTCAGTCGTAGAATCAGCAACTATCTCTTGCTTGGAACTCTTCCAGCTTACAACTCCTCCATTAAGGCAAAATACAAAACCTGATTGAGACTTTGAATCATCCCTATCAGTCTGGAAGCTAGCATCAGTGTAACCCTTTACAACGAGCTCTTCCTTTCCACCATACACCAAAAATACATCCTTTGTCCTTCTCAAGTACTTTAGGATATTCTTGACAACAACCTAGTGACCATCACCAGGATCAGACTAATACCTGTTCGTCATGCTTAAAGCATAAGAGACATCGGGTCGAGTACACAACATTGCATACATGATTGATCCAATTGCGGAAGCATATGGAATCAACTTCATGCGGTCCTTATCTTCCAAAGATTTAGGACATTGGTCCTTAGAGAGACTCACATCATGTGACATGGGTAAGAATCCCTTATTGGACTCAAGCATGTTGAACCGTTTCAACACCTTCTCAATGTATGTACTCTGGGTCAAACCCAACAACTTCTTCGATCTATCTCTATAGATCTTAGTACCATGTATATAAGTCGCTTCACCCAAGTACTTCATAGAAAAGCAGTCCCTTAGCCTATTATTAACTGCTTGCAGGGTCGGAATGTCATTCCCGATCAGCAGTATGTCATCTACATACAATATCAGGAAAATAACAATGCTCCCACTAATCCTCTTGTAAACACAAGGCTCATCCTCGTTCTTGATGAAACCAAACACTTTGATTTCCTTATTAAAATGCAGATTCCATCTTCGAGAAGCTTGTTTCAATCCATAAATGGATCGATTCAACTTGCATATTTTAGTGGCTTCACTTGGAGATACAAAACCCTCGGGTTGTGTCATATACACTTCCTCAAGGAGGTTTCCATTAAGGAAAGCCGTTTTGACATCCATTTGCCAGATCTCGTAGTAATAATACGCAACAATAGCAAGTAGAATTCTAATGGACTTGACCATGGAAATAGGGGAAAAGGTCTCATCATAGTCAACACCATGAATTTGCAGGAAACCTTTAGCCACCAGCCGACCTTTGAATGTCTGTACATTCTCATCCATGTCGGTCTTCTTTTTGAAGACCCACTTGCAACCTATGGGTCGTAACCCTTCAGGCGGTTCCACCAAGGTCCAAACATGGTTTGCATATATGGAGTCCATTTCAGATTTCATGGCCTCAAGCTACTTCTCGGAGTCTGGTCCATTCATAACATCTTGGTAGGTTGCAGGCTCATCATCATGATCCTTAAGCAACACATTACCCATATGAGACATGAGAAATCCATATCTCTCAGGCTCAAATCTTGGTCTACCAGATCTACGTAGGACTTGTGTTTCTTGAGCAGGCTCTCCATCTACAACTTCTCATAGTCCTTGCTCATGTTCCAATTCTGGTTCGTTCATTGTTTGTGGTTCTTGAACTTCTTCAAGTTCTACCTTTGCAGTATTTCTGGATAAGAACTCTTTCTGCAAAAAGACACCAGTCATTGTGACAAACACTTTGCCCTCAGATGGCAGGTAGAAGTAGTACCCTTTGGTCTCCCTAGGATACCCCACTAGATAATATTTATCTGATTTGGGTTCCAGCTTGTTAGGCATTTGACGTCATGCATATGCCTCACAACCCCAAATCTTAATGAACGACATACTAGGATGCTTCCTAGTACATATTTGATATGGTGTCTTTTGAACCATTTTCGTCGGAACTCATTTTATTGTGAAAGCAGCAGTCTCTAGAGCAAACCACAAAAAGAAATGGGCAGATCTACATGACTCATCATCGATCGCACCATGTCTAACAAGGTACGATTCCTCCTCTCAGAAACACCATTATGTTGTGCTGTTCCATGCAGAGTGAGTTGTGATACAATACCACACTCTTTGAGATGATCACGAAACTCATGACTCAGATATTCGCCACCTCGATCAGATTGGAGTGCTTTTATCCTTTTTCCCAGTTGGTTCTCTACTTCATTCTTAAACACTTTGAACTTTTCAAAGGTTTCGAATTTGTTCTTCATAAGAAACACGTATCCGTATCTACTGAAATCATCAGTAAATGTAACGAAGTAGTAGAACCTACCTCTATCCATAAAACTCATGGGTCCGCATACATCACTATGTATTATACCCAAGAGATCATCAACCCTCTCACTACAACTAATGAAAGGAGCTTTCGTCATCTTGCCTAATAAACATGACTCGCATCTCTCAAATGATTTATAATCAAATGAGTCCCGTAGTCCATCTCTATGAGGTTGGATATGCATTTCTCATTTATATGGCCTAAACGACAATGCCAATGGTACGTAGGATTCAAGTCATTTATTTTTAGTTTCTTAGTATTTTCTACGTTATAGATTGGATGGTCTAAGTTCAAAACATATAAACCATTAAACAATTGGGCTACACCATAACAAACATCATTCATAAAAATTGAACAACATTTGTTCTTAATTATAAACGAAAAACCTTTCATGTCAAGACATGAAATGGATATAATGTTTCTAGTTATCGCTGGAACAAAATAACAGTTATCTAATTCTATTACAAGCCCAGTGGGCAAAGAAAAACAATAGACACTAATGACTGTTGGAACATGGTCTTCTGCATCTCCTAGGTTTGAGAATAACAAATCCTATGTGTATTTGATCTTGTGTGTTTAAGTGTGCAGGATAACAAGTCCACATGACTCAAGGATAACATAAGAATGCTGTGCCAAAATTTGAAGCCAAAATTCTAACATGCCCGCTAGCACCGGCGCTAGCGCTAGCGCAGGCGCTAGCGCAGACTTGAGAAAATCTCGGAAACTATTTTAGAAGGTGCTAGCGCCTGGCGATAGCAGCTAACGCAGGCGGTAGCAGCTAGCGCAGGCGAAATCTACTAGCACCGACGATAGCGCAAAGTACAAGAGGAAGGCGGCCGGCTTGCTTAAAATGACAGATTCTCACGCGGAGAATATTGCCTAATCTGGGATAGCGCTGACAGTAGCGATAGCGCAGGCGCTAGCTCCAAGGCTATAAAAAGGACCCCTTGGATCCATCTTCTTCATCCTCTTCAGATCCAGAATTCCAGAGCTTCGTGTCACAGCAAAGAGAGGAAGGTTCAGAGAGATACTCCCACAAATCCATGAAGGCTTAAGGAGATCTGTGGAGAAGATTTCAACACACGTCATCATCGTGACGAAAGACCGCATCGACTACGATCATACTCTGCATCTTCGTCTACTTCTCCAAGAGATCCACATAGAGGGAGTTTTTATATTATTGTCTTTTCATTTCATATCTTTTCTGTAATCGTTTAGTGAAATTCGCATCGTGTTGGCGACTAGGTCTGGGTAGGACTTAGGGATGAATTTCGCCTCGTGTTGGCGACTAGGTCTCGGGTGTAGGTCTAGGGGGTGCTCGAGGCCATATCCGGGGAAGGGTTGGCTAGAGCGGCTTGAGGCCGTATCCGGGGAAGGATCGGCTAAAGCTAATCGGTTCGTGGGGATACGAGTCGGTATAGAAAATAAAAAGAGTCTTTCTATTAGCTTTGTTTTTTAGCTTCGATAAGAGATCAAGTTTTGTAATCATGCTTCTCAAGTTAATAAAATCATGTCTTTACTTTTACTTCACTTGATTTGTCTTGATCTTCTATAGTTTAATAATCAAAGCTTTTTCAAAGTAATTCAAAATATCACTAAAGTTTTGAAAACCCTTATTCACCCCCCTCTAAGGGCGCCTACCGATCCAACAAGTGGTATCAGAGCGAGGTTATTCCAAATCGGCTTAACAACCGGGAATAATGGCGTCTCATGATCTCGCTTCTACTAGTGGGACAAATTTTTATGAAGAAGGAAAATCACTAGCACCACCTCTATTTGAAGGAAGAAATTTTAAAGGATGGAAAATATTAATGGAAAATTTTCTTAAAGCTTTAGATGAAAAAGTTTGGAACATCACTATTAAAAAGCCACCTAGCGTATTAAATAAAAACGAAATGGTTTTAAATGCAAAATCGATGAATAGTCTATTTTGTGCGTTAGATCAAAATATTTCCAAACTCATTCATACTTTTCCTACTGCATACGAGATGTGGAATTTTCTTGAGATAACTTATGATCTTCCTCTTACAGGTATGGAACAAACACAGGAAGAGAAAGACATACAAGCATCCACCATTATTCAAGAAAAATCTCTCTTGTAGCAAAACAAAGGAAATCATAGAAATTGACTTAGCCAAAGAGAGCAATTCATCAAGAGAAGATGAAAATCCATCTATAAAGAAGGAAGGCCTAAAAGACGACAAAGGAACGTCATGTTCACATTTTGCCTCTTCCGATTGCGCTGTAAGAAAGTCTAATTTTTTTATCTTATTTCCATATACAAAAAATTGCTAAACGTAGAATGAAGAAATTAAAAATTGTTAATAAGAGATTACGTTTAGAAAATAAAACTTTGAAAGCAAATGTGAATAAAGAATCCAAAAAGGATATGTTTGAATCTCAATCATGCTCTTCATTTGAAAACTATACACCTTATTTTGATTATAATAATATTAAAGAAAAACTCAAGGATTTAGAAAAAGAACTTTTAATTTCAAAAGAACATAACGAAAAATTAATAAACGAAAATAATACTCTCTCTTATAAACTAGAATCTTTAAAATCACTCTTTCAAAAAGGATTAAATAATTTTAAATATATTATTTCTAGTTTATCATCAATCATGTGCAAAACTTCTACTAGTATGTTAAAACATATTAAACATGCACCTAGTAGAATGTTTAACCACACAAACATAATGAATTCTAACCCACATTATGTATCTCCCAAATTAAATTCTAATGTGCACAAATTTCCTATGAAATATAATTTCAAAAGTGATTATTATTTTAAACCTAAGTTTAATGAATATGGAAATTTGATGCATAAATTAAAATATGAATGGAGACCCAAAATAAAATATGAAATATTAACTCCACTTGAAAGAATTCGTTCGTACTTGTCTCCCCAAAAGCCATCTCGCTATATTTGGGTACCCAAAGGAACCATCCCACATGGTCCCCTTTGGATACCTAAAACACTTATTTACTAGGTATCATCAAATGCCTGAAGTAGAAACTTTACAAATTAAAATATACAAATTTCTACTTCATGATGTGCTTTAATATTTTTTTTTATTTTTCTCTTGTTGTTTTCCTTTTGAACTATCATGTCATGGCCATCCTATATAGTATTGAAATTATGATCTTATCTCTTAAAAACATAATAAGTTTACAAAATCAAATTGATCAAAATTCAAAAGTCATATCTTATTTTGATGACCTATCTATCTCTCTTATATTCATTGCCCATAAATATCTTATATTATCAATATAAATAATATTCCAAATTTGTTATGAGATATTTATCTAAATCACAAAAGACATATTGATAGATTAATTGTCTTAAATGCTAATACCACACGCACCACCATGATCTATTGATGTCCTTTGATAAAATTCTCTAAAGTTCATATATCATAATTCATATCAAAAATCATCTAAAAACTACTATCCTTATCACATGTATATGAATTATATGATAACAATTGACATTATAATTGTTTACCATGGTTAGTGTTATGGTGTATTATGTGTATTGTGATTTATTTCAAGTTTAGACCTTAGAATCATCTTGATATCAATAAGATCAAATCAAATTGAATCTTCACTTCATTTTAGGTCTATAAGTTGAAACACAATCAAACTTTGGCATAAAATTAATCTCAAATTTATCATACTAACATTGTCACCTAAAGAATATTTATATCTATGTTAGGTTTTATATGTTAGGGCATATCCATGTTACTATTTGCGTGAACATTACTCTTTGTTCACCGAAACCATGCATATTTGATTTGTTCAAAGATGATATCTAGGGTTTTCATTTCCTATTTTTTTTTCAAGTTATAAGCACAAGTCTTTAGAAAAGTCAAAATGAAAACATAAGCAAATATATCTCATGCAATGATTATTTTGTCAAGTCGTATAAGAAATCGCTAACGTTTCATGCAATTTGGACCATCCAAAGCATCTCCTAAAATTCTAAAATTTCTGCATGAAACTACTATTGGGATAATTAATCAAGATCAACAAGTAAAATTTTCAAAATCATTGAAAATCATGTACTATTTTCAGCGCTAGCGCTAACGCCGGCGCTAGCGAACCTATCCGATTTTCCGTAATTTTAAAATTTTGAAAAATTCTTAAAAATATATTATTCTATATGAACTATTTAGTTTTGCACTTCTGACTTTATTTGATTTTTGAAAAATTAAAATACAAAATTACAAAAGCCAAATTACAAAAAATATTTTTTTTATTTGTTTGATTTCTATTCCTACATGCAAAAATCAAATACAAAAATATAAAACAAAAACAAGTATCAAAAATTATTATTTTGAACTCATACTTTCTACTTACACGTATCTTGCGAAAGGGGGATTTGGGCCATCATCCCATCACATCTCCTAGTACCGGGCGAACCCCTCACAAGGTAGTCCTCGGGAAGTCCAAGATCAATCTTATGAGTTCAAACTTTAAATCAAAATTATTCTTCAAAAATACTGTATGAACTTCATTGAAAATCAAGCATGATTTAATCTATTCCTTAGAACTTCTATAATGTTGCACTTTATTTTTTCAAACTCTTTGAACATTGTTTTCATCATGCTTTGATATATCTATTACCATGTGCATCAATTATATTGAAAGTTGTGTAGAACTATGCGTAGCATGCCTCTAAGTATGAGTAAATATTTTATGTTTGATAATGATCTTTATTCACTCACTTATTTTGGCATTGTTTACATTTGTGTTTAATCTAAGAATGCTTGTATATGTTTTGTATTAGTACAATGAATTAAAATTGCACAAGTATCTTACCTACACTCCTTTATTTGCACTTTTAAAAAATTAAGAAAAGTGATTATCTTTTTCATAAATTTTATTGGTTTGCAAAAACAAGTGTATTCGGAGAACTTTGTACAAAACAAAAATCATAAAATAAAGTGACAAAGATAACTCCACCAAGCACTACTTGAACCTCCTGATAAGTCTTAATAAGCGTTGTGAGGTTGAGCACCTTGGAAAGAATAGTAAAGTATCTTGTGCAAACCATAACTTTCTTTCAAAAAAAAAACCACTTATTCTTAAGTACACCGGATCACTAGTCTCAACATTACAAATAAAATATGTGATCCTCCAAGCACTACTTTGCACCCTGATAAGTCTTAATGAGCATTGTGTGTGCAAAGCACATTGTTAGTTATACATTTTCTTTTGTGCATTGAAGTGCGTGAAAGTAAAATTATTTGTGTTTTATTGTGCTCTTTACTTTACATATACTTGTATTTTTGATTAAAACAATTGCTTACTCTATTCAAAATACACTTTTGTGCACATCATTATCATCCATAACACTTCTTCTCATGAGTATTGGATCCTAATGCTAATTCTATACTAATCTTTACTTATGAAATGCACTAGATAACCTAGCATGCTTTCTACAATGTTTGGTATGTTTTGAAATTGTCAATTAAAGTAACATTGTAGTAAATTCTTTTTGATAACATTATTTCATGCTTGGTTACTTTATTATCAAACTTAAAGATTTTAATTGAAAAATGATTTACAAAAACATCTTCTTTTTAAAATTTAACTCATATATCTTTCTATGGATCATCATTGATTACAATAAGACATTTCTTGTATTTCTATAAGTCTTCCGCATCATCACCATATAATTGTTTTACCTTGCACTTTCATGCTTATTTAAAGTCTTTTATTTTGTATGCATCATCACTTGAATCTTCAAATGCCTTTCTTGCAACAAGTGGTAGACTTGCTTGGTAAACTTTATATTGGTTGCTTTTAACATGGATTTTTTTTAAAACTCTGATTTATTTCTATGAAAATATTATTACGCTAAAAACTCTGATTTATTAATGACTAACACCCCAACCTACGGCATGTATGTCTAGTGTTTGCATATGGGACTAACACCCCAACCTACGGCATGTATGCAGCTCCTCATGCCCATCCGTCACTTAGTACGGGGCTAGGGTGTAGACATATTGACTGGGTAGTTTAGTTACTCGGAAATCATTTACCTTGTATTTGTTTATGCTACAAACTCTGATTTATGAAAATGTTGTAATCACTCAAACTCTGATCTATTTCAATGAAAAATATTCTAACACTCCTTATCACTTCCTTCTATACAAGCTCGATCATGCTTTTATCTTATTATCAACGTTTTAGTGGTGTCTCCTTACCCGCTTTTGCTAATAACAAAAGGGGGAGAACTAACATGATAAATATTAATCTGCTATCAAACTATAATGCTTAATTAAGATGATAACCTACATATTAGGAGAACATTCACTTAGGGGGAGCATGTATTTAGGGGGAGCAATTCTAAATGCTAAAATCGTTAATTATCCTAAGTCATCACTCTCACACACACACAAGTATGTTTCATCATGCTTATATATTAATGCTTTGATTTATCATTAGTGGATTTGTTATTATCAAAAGGGGGAGTTTGTTGGAACATGGTCTTCTGCATCTCCTAGGTTTGAGAATAACAAATCCTATGTGTATTTGATCTTGTGTGTTTAATTGTGCAGGATAACAAGTCCACATGACTCAAGGATAACATAAGAATGTTGCGCCAAAATTTGAAGCCAAAATTCCAACGTGCCCGCTAGCACCGGCGCTAGCGCTAGCGCAGGCGCTAGCGTGGACTTGAGAAAATCTCAAAAACAATTTTAGAAGGTGCTAGCGCCTGGCGAAAGCAGCTAACGTAGGCGGTAGCAGCTAGCGCAGGCGGTATCTACTAGGGCTGGCGGTAGCGCAAAGCACAAGAGGAAGGCAGTCGGCTTGCTTAAAATGACGGATTCTCATGCGGAAAATATTGCCTAATCTGGGATAGCGCCGGTGGTAGGGATAGTGTAGGCGCTAGCTCCAAGGCTATAAAAAGGACCCCTTGGATCCGTCTTCTTCATCCTTTTAGATCCAGAATTCCAGAGCTTCGTGCCACATCAAAGAGAGGAAGGTTCAGAGAGATACTCCCACAAATCCATGAAGGCTTAAGGAGATCTGTGTAGAAGATTTCAACATGCATCATCATCGTGATGAAAGACTGCATCGACTATGATCATACTCTGCGTCTTCGTCTACTTCTCCAAGAGATCCACATAGAGGGAGCTTTTATATTTTTGTCTTTTCATTTCATATCTTTTCTATAATCGTTTAGTGAAATTCGTATCGTGTTGGCGACTAGGTCTGGGTAGGACTTAGGGCTGAAATTTGCCTCGTGTTGGCGACTAGGTCTCGGGTGTAGGTCTAGGGGGTGCTCGAGGCCATATCCGGGGAAGTGTTGGCTAGAGCGGCTTGAGGCCGTATCCGGGGAAGGGTCGGCTAAAGCCAACCAGTTCGTGGGGATACGAGTCGGTATAAAAAACAAAAAGAGTCTTTCTATTAGCTTTGATTTCTGGCTTCGATAAGAGATCAAGTTTTGTAATCATGCTTCTCAAGTTAATAAAATCATGTCTCTAATTTTACTTCACTTGATCTGTCTTGATCTTCTCTAGTTTAATAATCAAAACTTTTTCAAAGTTATTCAAAATATAACTAAAGTTTTGAAAACCCTTATTCACCCCCCCTCTAAGGGCGCCTACCGATCCAACAATGACAACGACATCAACTCTTGCTCCATTTCCAACGCGCAGGTCTACCTCCCTTTTACCCAACATTCTTCTCCTTCTCAGTTCCTGCACATTTGTATAAATGTGAGAACCGCATCCGGTATCCAATACCCAAGATGACGGAACAGAAATGTTTATCTCTATAACGTAAATACCTGAAGTGGAAGTCACACTTCCTTTTTATTTTCTGCAGATCCTCAAGGTAGAGGGGATAGTTCTGCATCCAATGCCCTCCCTTACCGCACTGGTGATAGTTTCCTTCCTTCTCTAGACCTTTCCTTTTTAGTGCAGAAGATTTGGGATCAAGATGAGACTTCGAACCTATCTTCATCTTCTTGGATCCAATGACCTTGCCCTTGTCTTAATGCACCATCAGTATGGGGCCAGCAGGCTTGACCTTCTTCATATTATTTTTGGAAGTTCTCAACATGCCTAGGAGCTTGGGCAGTGTCTTGTCTATTTCATTCATGTTATAATTCAAGACGAATTGCTCATAACTGTCCGACAATGATTGTAGGATCAGATCTGTGGCCAACTCTTGGCCCAAGGGAAAACCCAGTTTTTCAAGGTTCTTTATATACCCAATCATCTTGAGTATGTGAGTCCCTACTGAGTCTCGAGCTCCCATCTTGCACTGAAATCTTGCCTTGGATATGTCAAACCTCTCTTGCCGAGTGATGAGTAGTATTTATGCGTATTTTAATTATAGTATTTAGTTTAGTTTTAATTTAAAATTGCAAATATTATTTATATTTTAGTTTAAAATCACTATATTTATAATTTCTATTCTAAATGTAGTTTTACTTTTGTTTTGCAGATTTTCTGGCATTTTTGGACAAATTCCACAGTACACGCCCGTGACCAAGGACCTGTAACCTAAAGATCTGCGTTTGACGAAAGTCGAGCTGAGTTCGACGAATCCACCGCCGCACCGCAAGTCACGCCCAGGTCACGCCCGTGACCCCAAGTCACGCCCGTGACCAAGGGCGTGTAAACTAAGAATCTTCCCAGCGGGCTGCCATCGTGACATGGAGATGCTGTCGAGGAGTTGACCCAAGTCACGCCCGTCACCAAAGAATCACGCCCGTGTCTTCCCGCATGATCTCTGCTCCCTGCCGCGCCGAATTCAAGTCCATGCCGCATTAATGGAGTTGACCCCATTCACGCCCGTGACCCATGAGTCACACCTGTGACTTTTTGCGCGTGATCGCTTTTCGCTACAGCGCCGCACTCAAGCCCACGCCGCATTAATGAAGTCGCCCAAGTACACGCCCGTGGCCAAAGTTACACGGGCGTGTAATGTCCTTTTTTGTGACAGTCTCACGTAGGACCCACGCCGATGTCACAGACGTGCACAACAAGTATTACACGCCTTAGGTCACGCCTGTGACCGAGGGCGTGTAACCTGGAAATTTTTCCTATAAATTCAGAGGCTCCACTCCAGCATTCACACTCCCTTCCCCCTGCCCATTTGGGCTCTTCTTGTACAGATTTATCTTATTTCCATGTTTAGGCTTAGTTTTTAATTAATTCAATATTCTTTGTTTAATTTCTTGTAATTTCATTTCATGCAAGTTAGCCTAGTTTTATTTCAATGCAATGTAACTTAGTTTAATTTCATGTATATCTCTTTTTATGTAATGAAAATTTAAGCTTCCTTTAATTTTTGCAAACTCTCTTTCTTCCTCTTAATTTAGTCTTGTCTTCTTTATTTTATTTTTGTTGTTCTCTTTTTAGTTAGTTTTAATTACGCTTCCCTTATCAAATTTTATTTCCGATAAAATAATAGTTAGCTTTCTCGAAGTAGAAGTACTCTACAGCCCCGAGTTTAAATACGACCTTGATATTTTCTTTAAAATATCCTATGATATACACGATAAGGTACACTTGCCTTTTCGAATGAGTAGTTTGGATTATATTAACAAAAACTTGCAAAAACTTTCTCCTTTTCTTTTTAATTATTTAGAGTTTTCGGCGCCGCCGCGGCGGCGTAAACGTCGATATTCCGAAAAAAGGAAAGACTATTACTTTTATCATCTCGATAAGTAGGATAATGGTTAGTTCCTCAAAGTAGGATTACTCGCGAGATGCCTCGAACGCGCCCGTCAAATTCTTATCGCATCGCAGAAAGGATTTTGCAAACCTTTAAATTTTTTCTACATCAATTTTTGGTGCCGTTGCCGGGGATTATTTTTTATCGATATTTTGAAAAAAGAGAGCGCTATTACTTTTATCCTTTTTCTTAATCTTGTTTGTTTAACTAAAAGAAAACAATATTTTCCTTTCTTTTCCTTCCTTTTTTTATAACTTTCAAAAAAAAAAATCCTTTTGAAAACACAAAAACATTATAAAACTAATTAAAACCAAAATAAAATAAAAAATAATAATAAGTAACTTTTATGTTTCATTTCTTTTTATTTTGTGTTTTGTTTTATTGTTTTAAAAGTAATGTTGCAGGTAATCATGGTGATCATCCGTCTCCAAATCAGGGACGTCCTTCTTTCTCGTCTCCCTGTTATTTTTCTTTCATTAATCTTGTGCTTGTATTTTAATTTATTGTTCTCCTTACTTAGCTTTCAACATTGGGGACAATGTTGAATTTTAAGTATGGGGGTGTATTTTTCCCTTTCTCTTAAATTATAAAATTGTAGAAAATCTACAAAACAATTTTAAAATCCCAAAATTTCAAAAATATTTACTGTGTACATAGTTTATTTTCGTTTTGTACATAGTTTATTTCTTTTTTTATTGTCTTTTTAAAAAGAAAAATTAACTTTTTCAAAAAAAAATATAGAAAACCCAAAAATATTCAAAAAAATTAGATAATCGAAAATTTAAATCTTGGAAAGGGACGTTTGGGCTATCATCCCATCACACTCCTAGTACCTTGCGAAGCCTTCACTGGGTAGACCTCAGGAAGTCTAAGAATTAACAAAATTTTTTTTAGTTTATGTTTAGCATTTTTATTATTTAGATAATATCAAAAATCCAAGAAAATATAATATAAAAAATGTCAAAAAGAATTGAAATAACTTAGAAAAATCCAAAAATATAATAAGCCCTTACTTTGGTTTTTGTTATTTCCAAAATCATTTAGAGTTTATTTATAAGCATTTATATATTTTTTTTGCTAATCATTTATTATATCATGGTTTGCTAAATCTAATTTTTGTTTAAGTGATTTAGTGTTAAGAAATATTTTATGATTTTAATTTGATTAAAGATATTTCTTTAGCACTTCTTCTCTTTTATTTTAAATAGTTACAATTTTTTAGTAATCTTGCTTAAACACCTTTAGATTTTAATTATTTCTACCTCAAGCTTTTAAAATCTTAGGAAAGTTTAAATTACTAAAATTTGTTCTCAAAATAATATAATTTATAAGCTAAAAATCTTTTCTCTACCCTACCCCTTTGATGACATAAAAAAGGTATTTTAAAAGATCATATGTCATGGGAATAAGAGGATAAAATTCATTATTCCCTAAACATATGCACCCAAAATAATTTTTAAGAGATTATATAGCATGGAGTAAGAGGATAAAATTCATTACTCCTAAACATATACATTTTGGGTTTTTATTAGAAGAGAAGTTTCTCATTTCACAAATTAGAAAAAAAACCACTTTGGTGAAAAGGATAAAGTCCATCACCTTCATTCAAAGATCTCTTCTTATGCCAAATTTTATGAACCCCTCCTAACCCAATATCATTGATCTAGATTTAAATTATGTTATGGAGAGAGCAATACTTAGTAAGTTGCTTTTTCCTTTAGCTTTTTCAAAGTTATGGTTTTTATAAATTTTAAATCTAATTTTGTTTACTTATTACTCAATTTTCTTAACTAGTTAATATTTTTGAGAACTCCTGGCTAAATATTTTTCTCTTATTATTCTAATTTCATAATTTAGGACTTAATTCGTCAATCCTTAAAATTTCTTTTTAGCTTACTTGTGATTCAATAATTTTTTAGGCTTAATTAAAATTTTTATTAAATGTCTTATAAATATTTCTCATACTTTTGCTCTGCAATAGCAAAAGCTTAAGTATGGGGGTATTTGATGAGTAGTATTTATGCGTATTTTAATTATAGTATTTAGTTTAGTTTTAATTTAAAATTGTAAATATTATTTATAATTTAGTTTAAAATCACTTTTTTTATAATTTCTATTCTAAATGTAGTTTTACTTTTGTTTTACATAATTTCTAGTGTTTTTGGACAAATTCCATAGTACACGCCCTCAGTCACGCCCGTGACCAAGGGCGTGTAACCTAAAGATCTGCGTTTGACGAAAGTCGAGCTGAGTTCGACGAATCCACCGCCGCACCGCAAGTCACGCCCCAGGTCACGCCCGTGACCCCAAGTCACGCCCGTGACCAAGGGGTGTAAACTTAGAATCTTCCTAGCGGGTTGCCGTTGAGACGTGGAGATGATGTCGAGGAGTTGACCCAAGTCACTCCTATGACCAAAGAGTCACGCCCGTATCTTCCCGCATGATCCCTGCTCTCTGCCGCGCCGAATTCAAACCCATGCTGCATTAATGGAGTTGACCCCAGTCACGCCCGTGACCCATGAGTCACACCCGTGACATTTCGCGCGTGATCGCTTTTCGCTGCAGCGCCGCACTCAAGCCCACACCGCATTAATGAAGCCGCCCAAGTACACGCCCGTGACCAAAGTTACATGGGCGTGTAATGTACTTTTTTGCAACACTGTCACGCAGGACCCACGCCGATGTCGCAGCCGTGCAGAACAAGTATTACACGCCCTAGGTCACGCCCGTGACCGAGGGCGTGTAACCTGGAAATTTTTCCTATAAATTCAGAGGCTCCACTCCAGCATTCACTCTCCCTTCCCCCTGCCCATTTGGGCACTTCTTGTACATATTTTTCTTATTTCCATGTTTATGCTTAGTTTTTAATTAATGCAATTTTCTTTGTTTAATTTCTTGTAATTTCATTTCATGCAAGTTAGCCTAATTTTATTTCAATGCAATGTAACTTAGTTTAATTTCATGTATCACTCTTTTTTATGTAATGAAAATTTAAGCTTCCTTTAATTTTTGCAAACTCTCTTTCTTCCTCTTAATTTAGACTTGTCTTCTTTATTTTATTTTTGTTGTTCTCTTTTTAGTTAGTTTTAATTACGCTTCCCTTATCAAATTTTATTTCCGATAAAATAATAGTTAGCTTTCTCGAAGTAGAAGTACTCGACAACCCCGAGTTTAAATACGACCTTGATATTTTCTTTAAAATATCCTATGCTATACGCGATAAGGTACACTTGCCTTTTTGAATGAGTAGTTTGGATTATATTAACAAAAACTTGCAAAAACTTTCTCCTTTTCTTTTTAATTATTTAGAGTTTTCGGCGCCGTCGCCGCGGCGTAAACGTCGATATTCCGAAAAAAGGAAAGACTATTACTTTTATCATCTCGATAGGTAGGATAATGGTTAGTTCCTCGAAGTAGGATAACTCGCGAGACGCCTTTAACATGCCCGTCGAATTCTTATCGCATCGCAGAAAGGATTTTGCAAACCTTTAAATTTTTTCTACATCAGTGACACCATCACTCGGGAAGGTCGCCACTACAAAATGTCGATCCTGCTGGCTATATCGATCATAGAAGAATAAAAGTATAAACAAACAAATGGAAGTTCAAGTCCACAAATCATAAGCTATTATATATATATATATGTCCACAAGATATAACTGAAATAACAAAGGTTAGAATAATAAAAGGGCTCATGCCCAGTACATCATGTCCTCACTACAAGATCACTCGCGGAAGCTAATCACTAATCACTCACTGATCCTGAAACTGGTGCTCCTGTACTAGACTTCCCCGCCTCCTTCTGCACCAACCTCTGGTGCCGCTGCGTCTCCTCGGTCCCCTAAAATGATATGGTCCACCGACCGTTAGTCAAAAAGACTATGCCACATTCCCCCCCATCCATCCACCAGTGGACCTAGGCACCGAGCGGGAGGACGAAGCGGAGGACATCAAGGGGTATAAATAAAGCAGATGGTGTGGCCTAGCTACGGGAACAACTACCACTACATAGGTGTGCGTATATAATTAAAGCAGTAAATAAAGCATAATAAAGAGCATATAAAGGACAGTAAGTAAGAGTAGAAAAGTAACCATTGATTTATAGGAATGCCCATACAAACCTATAGACCAAGAAGTCATTTAGCAGAGCCTATTGTATAAGAAGTCCCATACCGATTTATACGATAGGGTAGGGGTTGAAATGCAATGCTTATGCCATGACATGCAGAGTTATGTATTTTATGCTATGTTCATATAAGTGTAACTCACACACTTCGACTCTCTGCGCATAGACCTTTAGTTCCCCATTTTTGGAGCTAGCAAGACTCCCAGGATACTCCCGTAGTGGCAAACGGAAGAGGTAGGTTTGGCCTCGCCCACGTCTAGGTTGGTATTCACACTACCTAACCTAAACCTATCGTACGCCTCAACGCAAAATAGCGGAGTATCTGCATACTCTTACTGGCTGGACCACCAGACTTTTCATGGCTAAGTGCAAATTTACACTTGCCGAGTTAGCGTATCGACGTTGGTGAGAACGACCATCAATACCGAAGACCCACCACCTTTATGCACATATGTTTACCATCTATCTCCGAGCCATAAGATCCCCGGGCTAACCCGCCCATCACCTTAACCTTCCGAGCCACCGGCTCGCCGGACCAACCCGTTCGTGCCAACAGCCATCGAGCCCACCGCTTGTTATTTTAAACCAAATAACCTCCTGTAAACATGGGGTGTGGGTGCGTGTATTATTGAGTTAATCTTAAATATCATCTTATTCCTATAATTTAGGGTAAACCATGGGCTTCCCGAGGGTTACCATGTGCGAGGCTCGCAGCGGTACCATGAGCTATGATGTGATGACACCCCAAAGCTACCTCTTTACCAAGCACTTAATGTTATTGGTAACTACCCATTACAATTACCCTTCTTATCATTACACTTGAATTAACCTCCTAAGTGTTTTTTCGACTCACCACCGGAAAGACAATCTTTCGTCAATCACGAGCATAACTTAACCCTTAACTCACGAAGCACACTCTCATCACCTAAACACCTTTTGGTGACCTCACATCTTCTCAACCAGACTTGGTACACCATCTACCTTCCATTCCCACCCACTGGTCTTCAATTTACCCAAGTTTCACAGTTTTACTATACGCAGACCAAATGAGTTACATGAGTTGCATAAGAGGAGGTACCCCAAATATTCATCCAACTGACCCAAGATTATTACTATGAGTCTATCATGATATTCTAAGACTAAATCTAGAGGATCATATTTTTCCTTAATTATTTGGAATTTATTATAATTTCTCCAACATTGGCCAAGCATGAAATTGAACATGAAGTGTAAGATCTTCTTATGATATGGCCGCCATAAAATTATGGAAAATCTATGATGTCAAAATAATAGTAAATACATAATATCACAATTTTGCAATAAGGTATTGACCTCTAATTATAATATTGAACATTTATCCAAAATTAGAAATTAATGAAGGAACAACCAAAAGTACTTGTCCAAAAATTATGGGAAAATTACCAGACCTTTATATTGATTAGAAAAGTCTACTGGCCAAATTGTAGAATTTATCAAAACTAATTAGTCACATTGCTAAATATTCCAAGTAAACCCATACTAGGGGAAATTTTGAAGTAACCAACTGATAAATAATTCCAAAAATTATACAAAAATTCACAGAGATCTTTAATGCCCTAAAATGTCCTACCACCAAGTTTCATAATTTTCCAGGGGATATTTCACCCTCATTTATTTAATATATTCCTAAGACAAAATAGATAACTTGTAAATGAAGTGCTAATTAAATCAGTTTAATAATTACACAAAAATTACCAGAGGTCTATATCATGATTTTATGTAATCTACCAAACTTTAATCAATATACAAGATAGTTTGAGCATGTAAATTCCTTTTATAAGAGGGCTCCCTTAAAAGGTTATAACCTAAATCAGAGGGGATAAGTGTTCTTAAAATTGTCATAAAATTTCCTAGATCATATTGACACCCTATGAACTTATCTACCAAGTTTCATGACCATTCAAGGACATATGCCCTATGTCCTTCACAAAGCTTAAATTGAAACCCTAAGGTTAGATCTAGGGTCCTAGGGCATATCCACCCCACATCACCCCAAACTACTCATGGGAGTGTCTTATGTGATCCTAAACCAGTGGCCAAAGTTTCACATCACTTTGATGAGATTTGGCCACCTAATTCCATCATGTGCACTTTTAACCTAGTTTGACCTAATTTGACCAAATTTGGGTTAACAAATTAGCCAACCAAATCAGTCCAAATTGGGCTGAAATTTTTACTAGTGTCATATCAAGACGCCAAGGACCTCCCACCAAAATTTGTAGGAGATTGGATGTCATTAGACCCTAAAATTAATTAATATATGGTTTATTAAATTTTTATAAAAAACTAAGGAAAATATTCTCCCAAAATTCCCATTTTTGGATATTTTAAGGGTGTAGGGATATGCAGCCTACGTTTCAAATTTTATGCCAATATAATTATCCCATTAAAAGTTATTTAAGAAATAGTGGTTGTCCCACCCTACGGACCAGCCCCACCAAAATGGCTCTACATGGAGCTACAGTGCTCCTTTTGGGCTGAAACAAATTTTAAATTAAACTGCACACCACGGACTACAACTTTGGTGTTGGTCACTTTTCCATCAGGGGCAGTAAGTATTTTCTATAATTATTTCTAACTACTGCCAATATAGGGACATAAATAAGAATATCAAATATATCACTACATAACTTGCATAGATATTAAAGCACAAACGAAGGACATCCCTTCATCTTCTCCAATCAGCCAACGACCACGGTTGGCCCGTTCTGCAGCAACTTGGGAGGTGATTTCCCAGCCACCTAGACGCTCTCCCGGTTTGCCAATGCCTCCACCACCTCCGTTGAGGTGGCGGCCGGCGATGTACGGTGGTTGGCCGGCCGGAGGCGGCCGGAATCAGAAATTTAAATGAGAGAAGAAATCTTGATCACAAGCTTCCGGACATGCCGATTCAAGACCAATTGGCCCCAAATATAGTGGCCAAAATGATAAGATCTACCCACTAAGAAATAGACGAGATGGGAGGACCTGAATTGCGGCTTGTAGCCGTGTTGATTGCTGGTACGCCATGGTTGGTCGAGAGCTCTTGGGTGCCATGTCGGTAGGTGCCTAGGTATGAGAATTCTTCTATAATATGTGGGAAACTCATTCCCTCCACCCCTTACGCCATTTTATAGAGCCAAATCCTGGTGGGGAGGGGAGGGGTGGGGGGTGGTGGTGGTGGGGGGTGAGGGAAGATGAAGCTTGGGTTTCCTCAATTAACACCATTCATGGTGAAAATTTCGGCCATCTCCAAAGGTCACCCATTTCACCCTCCTTAAAGGTTGGAAAAACTCTGAATATTCTTCCAATTGATAGGGGAAATGAACCCCCATCAATTGGGAGGACTTTTAAACTCTCTTGGTCATGAATTTGACCAGCAAAACGTGTCCCGACCGTCTCCTATCGATTTAGCTACCATCGGCGCTAGTGCTAGCGCCAGCGTTAGCCCCTCGGAGGCGTAACGCTTGCATGTTCGACAACCGTCATGCCTACCGCTACCGCCAGTGCGAGCGCTAGCGCATGTGCTAGCACTGGCGCCTGCACTAGCGTTTTGATGGTATTTGGTTCGTCTCAGCGGTTCAGTTTTCATCTTAGCGGTTCACCTAAACCACCACTAACGCCAGTGCTAGCCACTAACGCCGATGCTAGTGTTGTATTCAATATACCCCTTTCTTTCTACGGTTGGGTAATTGAGGTACTATGAGGGGACCCTTTTACTGGGTTAGACACGTCATGGTGGGGTCATGGGTCACGATGATTCCCTAAGGCCAACCTTAGGCTTGGTAACTGGAAATCACTATCTGCAGACCATGGCAATTTTTGCCTCAAGCCTAAGCTCTTATGTTCTCTTTGCGTATCCTAGGATTTTGTCATGACCTAGTCATGATAAAACTGTCCTAGGGGTCTAGTCATTTGGGGAAGTTACAAATCCCAATAAATTAAAAAATAATTTCATCACCGAAATTCAAGTTAGGCCTGCAGGGTTTCTGCCACAAACGATTGTACGTAACATCCCAAAAGAATTGAAGTTATTCCTGACTCAAAGAGCACCGACTATCTCTCTCACACTAGTTCTAGTGGATCTCAGGTGTGCTCCTCCTGTCCATAATTTTACCACATGACTTTTACCTATGGAACCTTCTTGTGCCGCAAGACTCACACCGTCGTATCAACTATCCGGACCAGCTCGAGGTGAATCAATCAATCGGAGGCTACGAGGTCGTCTATAGTATAAATCAACTGCTCCGGCTGTATTAGAGCTCTCCTATAGGAGGAGACATGGAAGACGTCGTGCAATCCCGCTAACTCTAGGTGCAGCTCTAGTTTATAAGCCAACGAGCTGATCCACTCCAGGATCCTGTAGAGCCCCATCTATCTCAAACTGAGCTTCTTCCGCCTGCAAACCCGCGAGACTCCCTGCATCAGACATATCTTCCAGCACACCCGGTCTCCAACCTGGAACTCTACTACACAATGTCGTGCATCGTATACTTGTCCTGCCTATTCTGGGCTTCATGCATCCTAACTCGAATCAGTCGCACCTAGGCATCTGTGTCTTCCAAAAATTCCGAGCTGAGTGCCTTCAGATCCTCATCCTGGGTCCAAGGTGGTGGAATTCTACGCCTCCATCCCCCGAAGGGTGGAAAGCTGTGCTGAATGTCAACCAGGAGTCCAGATCAACCTTGACTGATCTTGACTACTTGGACGTAACCCATCCATCCTGATCTGACACGATCGTCCTGGGTACACCGCGATAATGAACAAAGATCTCATCAAACACCAACGGGAGCTTCCTTCCAGCCCGGGGTGACCCTAACTACCTTGGTTAATTGATCCTCGATGTTCCAAATAAACTTGTGCCCAGACTGGAGATGTGGTAACCTATGTATGAAATTCATGATTATATCCTCGAGCTTCCACTCTAACACGGGCGGTGACTGTGGTAGTTCCCCAAAGACTACTTCACTTGGTCTTCACCAGTCGACAGACCTCACCATGTATCACAAACCTACGATGTCTTTCTTTATTTCGGGAGGCTACATGCTCTGGAAAACACCATTTCTTCGGTGACCAAGGCTCTTGTTTGTAAGGGTAGACAATGCTTTTATAAAATTTCTCTACACGTTCAGATTCTCACTTCATCATGTACGTCCGAGCAATCAACTCAACTCCACAACTTATCCAATTCCTACCATTGCTGGAACTGATCAGATCGTCCTACGTCTCAGTTATCGTCAAAATTTTAAAGTGGGGTGTACTCGTGAACTCTTATTAGTATCTGTTAACCAATCATTATTAGTATCAATGTTTGTAAAATGACTCCTAATCATTTTCTAGGTGGAGTTTGATTTATAAGGTATGCGTGTAAAATCTTTTGAAACCATAAGATTTTTCACAAGTCAATTTCATCAAGGAAATATCATCATGTTCATTTCACCAAATTCCTATCACTTCCACAAATGCTAGTCTTGATCACTTTCGGATGGTCCAAAGTAAGTTAAACTTAGATCGTTCTTATCATAGTGAACTTAAACACTAGATTCTAAATCCAATAATTCATCATCTAAGATCTCTGGTTATTCATCATCATAGCTCCCAAGGTATAAGGGCTATTATTGCAGTTAAAATTTTCTACCATTATAGGGTGTGATTTTTAACAAATCATAAGTTAATCACTTCTGAATGCCCCAAGTCACAAGAACATCAAATATAACTACAACTTGTAAGACCTAGTTTCAGTTCCCAACTTCCAGAAGGGCATCTACATCCCTAAGTTACTAAACCTGGTGACTTTAAATTTCCAATGATTCAACTAAGGTTCACGGCCGGAATTGTAGGGTAGTCAATCCTCGTCCGCGCTCGGTCTTCGACTATCGTCCGTGATAGAAGATGGTTATCACTAACTCCCAATGGACCCGTCTTCTTCATCAATAGCCTTCAGCCATGATCTTGTCGGAGAACTCAAGGAATATAGTGCAAAATCCGTTGAAATGGAGCTTTGAAGCTTCTGAACGATGGAGGAAGCTGAGAGGATACTCCGACTTGAGATTGGCGTGAAGAATATGCCCGGAGCTCCTCCAAATGATGGTTGGTGATGGAGAGTCAAAAGGGGCAGACTGGAGCTCGAAAAATCGGCAGTGATGGCGCTGGTTTTTACCTAAAATCGAGAACCAGGTTATATATAGGCGTCAGAATAAAATAGCGTGCACGATAAGTGGCGCACGACCAGTGGTCGTGCGCGAAGAAATGCCATTGATCGTGTGCGGACAACCTGTAGCAGAATATGGAATGCTAAAATAGTGCATGAGAAGAAGCGCACGACCAGTGGTCATGCAAGAAGGAATCCAGTGATCGTGCGAACCGCTCATGTGAAAATGGAGGAATGCGCACGACCAGTGGTCGTGCGCCTGATTGTGCATGAACAAAAATGCACGACCAGTGGCCATTTAGGAAAAAAATGCCCAAACCAACTCTGAGCATCCACACAACCCCTGTACCTACAAGAAAACCTCTAGGACCATTGGCAGAGGCAAAATAATATCCAATCCAAGCATTCAAAAATATCTAGATAACTATAAAAATGAGCTGAATACAAGGGTAGGACAAAACCACACCAAAATGGGCTTAATTGTGCACTTCGTGTACGTAAATGATATTGCGTAAATATAAACGATTTTTAACCAAAAGTGAAGTGCAAGTGCGTGAAAACTAGCTGAGATGAGTTTAAAAAACCCTATATAAATCGGACTCATCACACCCCCAGACTTACCTGTTTGCACGCCCGGAGTAAACAAATCCTAAGCAGGCGGGAAAAAATGAAATAGCTAGCTTAAAATTACAAAATGGAGTACCATGCGAAGTCGCATGCTCAAGTGTATAGAAACATAGTGGAGAATATTTCTAATTATACACATAGTTTATAAATTTCTAATAGAGTAAATAAAAATTAATACTACTCATAAAATGACTAACGGTGAATCATTCGGTCTCGCATACGGAGAAAGTAGAATAATCGCTGAGATGAGCATTGCCTAAGTTGGGATTCAGGACAAACTCCACCGAAATCCATCGGTGTCGGAGACCATAAGCTCACCCGGTCACATTCTCTCCACAACACTATATCTGTTCGTAGCGTGAGTCGGTAGGACTTTAGGTTTTAAATGGGGCTTGGGTTATGGTGAGATAAACAAAGATAAACACAAAGGTTTAGTACACCTAAACCCAAATGAGCTTTATTACAACTCCCCGCACACCAACATCTAAAGCAAGTGCACCACACCCCCAGACATAGACTTTTGCAACATGGGTGTGTGCACCACCTATTCCCAATATTTCAAATAATATTCAATTTAGAATTTTTCTCATTTCAACATTTTTTATCAATCAATGTATATTTTTTCTTTTCTTTTCAGCACATATTCAATGAACACATCCACATCTTCACATTATAATTCCACAATCAACACCACAAAATTAAAATCTACACAATGCTCGCATTTGGGTGTGCGAGTAGGATTGGCTTTGAGGCTTTGGTGAGGTATAGGTGGAGTTGAACCAAGAGAATTGGGTAGGCACAAAGGGGCTAGCGAGGGAAGATATCAACAATGGCTCAAAGGCTCAACCGGGCCAAAATGATGGCCTACGTCATTCTCGCGCAACGAAAATATCCTATGCTTATGCATCAAGAATCACTTTGGGAAAGTTTTTAGCCATCGAGAAAGATTATCCTTCCTCCCGGCTCGAGCAATATGCGTCTAACCATACTTTACACACATACCTATGCTACCTTTTGATTCCTGACACATAGATGTATGGTACACTATGCTCATCCTTTCAACTTGTTCTGCTAGCTGGTCTTCTTCATGTATAATAGTGCTGGTGGAAGTTTCCTTCCCTTTGATAAACATGTTAGTTTCATCAAAGACCATATGCACAGACTCCTCAATTATGAGAGAGGTTTTATTGTAGCATATATAGGCCCTGCTTGATGATGAATATCCCAGAAATATCCCATCATCAGCCTTCTTGTAAAATTTGGCAAGATGGCTTTTCCCATTATTGAGGATAAAATAGGTACACCAAAAAATTCTAAAGTAAGGGACTATTGGTGCTTTTCCCTTCAATAACTCATAGGGAGTCTTTAACTTAATCTTGTGAATGAGACTTCTGTTCAAAACAAAGTTGGTTGTATTCACTGCCTCAGCCCAAAAGGACTTTGGCCAGTTGGATTCAACTAAAAATGTCCTACTAGATTCAATTAGAGTTCTATTTTTCCTTTCAGCCACCCCATTTTGTTGGGATGTTCTAAGAGCTGAAAAGCATTGTCTGATCCCTTCATCCTCACAGAATCTACCCATTAACTGATTTTCAAACTCAGTGCCATGATTACTTCTGATCACAGCAACCTGGGTGTTGAATTCTGATTGAATCTGTCTAATGAATCCTAAGAGGATCTTGAAAGTGTCTGACTCTGCTTTCAAAAAAAGCACCTAGCTGAATCAAGAAAAATCTTCCACAATGACTAGTGTGTAAGACTTACCTGCTAAGCTTTGAGTGGAGATGGGACCAAATAGATCCAAGTGCAATAAGAAAAGGATTCTAGGAGTCATTCTTACCAATTGGTTTGAATGATGCTTTGATCTGCTTTCCTAGCTGTCAGGCTCTACAAGGATGGTCCTTATTAAATTTACCAGTTGGTAAACTCCTAACTAGGTTAAGTTTGGAGAGTTTGGCAATGGTCTTAAAGTTAAGATGACTAAGTTTCTTATGCCATAGTTCACTATTTTTTAATAGGGAATTGAATAAGTAGATCTCAGACTTTGTGTACTCAAAATCTACAACATAAACCTTACCCTTTCTGAGGCCAGTCAATACTATTTGATCAGTGTTTGAACTGACTATATGTCACTGAGATTTGGTGAATACAACTTTGTATTCACCATCATATAGCTGGCTAATGCTAATCATATTATGTTGAAGTCCTTCAACATAAGCTACTTTAGAATAGGAGATTTCCCCAAGCCTGACCAAACCATATCATCTGGTTTGACCAGAGTGAGAATTCCCAAAAATTACCTTTGTCCCTTCCTTGGCCTTGAAATTCTCCAGCAATTCTTTTGCTCCAGTCATATGCATGGAGCAGCCACTGTCCAGAAACCACTGCTGGTTTGTGGTTGAACAGTCTTCCCTCTGCACATTGAATTAAAAATTAGTATAGACCCTCTTATGATGGGGTCTCTTTCTTCTATCATCATATGGAGACATGAAAGATTGAGATGGTCTTCCATTGTTACACCTTAGGAGAGAAGTGCTGCATAATTATGCTAGTAACGTTGGCAATATGTCTTAGTTTAGAGAAGTAAAAACATATAGGAATAGAAGTAGAACGAGGTTTTGATGTTTGATAATTCTGTGCAGAAAATATGCGTCGAGAATAATTCGAAGCATTTTTGGAGTTGCGTCAAATGGAATTTGACGCACCTGCATAGTCCTGTCAATAGTCATTCGCAGCATGGTATTGGTTGCGTTGAGTGTAATTTGACGCACCCACATAGTTGCTTCGAAATGATGTCAACGCATATGCTGGATTTCGTCGAGCTACACACAATGCATTCTTAAAATTGCGTCGAGTTATATTCGACGTATGATTCTTGGCATTAAAATTTTTAATTGATTTTTCTAAGGGATGTTTGCCTAATATTCCTGGTTGTTCACTCATGTTTACCCTATTAAATATGGTGAGTTTATTAGGGTTATTATTACTATGATCTTTGCATGATTCTAAATAATTATTAGGTCTAGATCTAAATGATGCTACAGGTTTTTCCCAATCATGTTTGTTAGGGATCTGGGTGTTAGTGGATGGTTATGATTCCTGATCAAAATGATCAAATCTCTAGATATCTTTGATCTTTTGACTCCTTCCATTTAGAGAGTCCTCAAAGGCACTTGCCTTTGAGAGTTCTTTCTTTAGGTCTGAGTTCTCTATATCTAATAAGTATATTTCTTTATCTTTTCTAAATAATTCACCTCTTAGATCATAGTTGACTGAGAGAAAAGGATCTTTCTTAAGAACTTCTAGTTTTGATTTGATTATTTCAAGTTCCTTTTGATTATTAATGTAGTCCTGGCAAAATTCCTTGAAGCATTCTTTGAAATCTTTTGAAGAAAAGTCAAGGGATTCAAACAAGATTACCTCAATATATGCAGAGCAGTCTTCCAGAGCCATAAAGCAGGTTTCTTCTGGCCCATCTTCATCATCAGAGGAGGAGGAAGAGCTTGATTCAGAGTATGAATCACTCCAGGTTTCAGCTATGAAACCTTTCCTTTTTTTCTTATCCTTACTCAGATAGGATTTCATCTTATGCTCCTTCCTCTGCTTGTTTTTCTTGTTCTTTTCTTCCTCAGGACATTCAGTAGAAATATGTCCTGGCTTTCTGCAGGAAAAATAAATAATCTCCTGTTTATGAGTGTTATCATACCTTGGCTTGCTTGAGCTCCTCTCTCTCCTTCTAGAATCTTCTATCCTGACCAACTTTATGAATCTCTTAGCCAAGATATTAAACGTTTCTTCTTCAGTGGTGGAGGACTCTGCTTCTTCAGTCTTTAATGCACGAGTCCTTTCTTTAGGAGTTGGTGTCCTTTCTTGGGCTTCTGACTCAGCCCTGCTTTTTAGTAGAAGCTCATAGGACTAGAGCTTTCCCATGAGGAGCTTGTCATTAATTTCTATCAGAGAAATTTTCTTGTCAAGCCCTCTCAACTCATTTATGATGAGGCTGAATCTGTCATACATTTCTGTTATGCTTTCATTAGCCTTTTTCTTCAAATTCTCATATTGAGATATGAGAAGAGCCTTTTTGTCTTTTCTATCATCAGAGCTTCCTTTTACTGGTCTGGAGAGTGATTCCCACATCTCTTTTGCAGAGTTACAATCAGCAACTTTCTGGAATATGTCATCAGACATGGTTGAGACCAGTATGTTCATGGCCTTGGCATCACATGCCTTGACCTTCTTCTCATCATAAGTCCATTCTGTTGGATCGGAAGGTGCCCTTAGAGGGGGGGGGGGGGTGAATAAGGGTTTTAAAAAATTTAGTGATATTTTAAAAGGCTTTGTAATAATGCAAGAAAAAGAATATAAGAAGTCAAGTAAAACAATTGAAATAATGTAGAGACATGCTTTATTAATATCAAAACTGGTTTTACAAAAATTGACTTCTATAACGCTAGAAATCGGTGGCGATGAATAGTAAACTATTTTTGTTTTCTATCCCGACTCGCATCCCCACGAACCGGTGGCCCTAGCCTATCCTCCCCGGATTCGGCCTCAAGCCGCTCTAGCCAACCCTTCCCCGGATGTGGCCTCGAGCACCCCCTAGACCTAGCCTAGATCTAGTCGCCAACACGAGGCAAGTTTCAGCCCTTACTCCTACCTAGACCTAGTCGCCAACACGAGGCGAGTTCACTAAACGATTACAGAAAAGATGTGAAATGAAAAGACAATAATAATATTAAAACTCCCTCTAAGATACTTCTGAAGTCGGAGATGAATGATCGCTGTAGAATAAGCGAGGTTGAAGCGATCCCTCTTTGGATGTAGCGTGATGAAGTCCTCCTTCAGAAACTCTCTAAGTGTTTGATGGGAGATCAACTCTCGGTCATATAAGACTTTGGAATTCTGGCACAAGACCTCTCTTAGTAATCAGCACGGCACACGAGAAGAGAAGGGTCCATTATATAGCCTCAGCGCTAGCGCCTGCGCTAGTGGTACCGCCGACGCTATCCCATATTAGGATATATTCTAGGCGGCAGATCTTCAAACCAAGGAAACAATTCTCCCTTGCCTAATGTGCTCCTCGCTATCGCCTACGCTATCGGATACCGCCTGGCGCTATCTCCTTCTATAAGTTCTCCCGACAATTTCGCTTAAGCCAATATTTCGTCGAACGAGATTTCATCGAACGCTGCTAAGATTTCGTCGAGCGAAGTTTCGTCGAACGCCGTGATGAGAATTTCATCGAGCTCCGCTAACAGTTCGTCGAACGGCAGCTAGCGCCAGCGCTAGTACTACCGCCAGCGCTAGTAGATGTTTTAGATTTGTTGGCTCAACTTTGGGGGCAACCTTCTTATGTAATCCTTGAGTCATGTGGACTTTGTTATCCTGCACACTTGAACACACAAGATCAAATACACATAGGATTTGTTATTCTCAAACCTAGGAGATACGGAAGACCATGTTCCAACAAACTCCCCCTTTCGATAATAACAAATCCATTAATGATAAATTAGAGCATTAATATATAAGCATGAAGAAACATACTTGTGTGTGTGTGTGAGTGATGACTTAGGATAATTTACGATTTTAGCATTTAGAATTGCTCCCCCTAAATACATGCTCCCCCTAAGTGAATGCTCCCCTAATATGTAAGCTATCATCTTAATTAAGCATGTTAGTTTTATATTTTGATAGCAGATTATATTTATCATGTTAGTTCTCCCCCTTTTGTTATTAGCAAAAGCGGGTAAGGATACAACACTTATAAGTTGATAATAAGATAAAGGCATGATCGAGCTTGTAGAGAAGGAAATGATAAGGAGTTTTAGAATTCTTTTCATTGGAATAGATCAAAGTTTGAGTATTACAACATTTTCATAAATCAGAGTCTGTAGAATAAACAAAATGTAATGATTTCCAAGTAACTAAACTACCCAGACAAAATGTCTGCACCCTAGCCCCGTAAAAGTGACGGATGGGCATGAGGAGCTGCATATATGCCGTTGGTTGGGGTGTTAGTCCCATATGCAAACACTAGACACAACTCACCCTAGCACTCTTTCCCCCCAGTGCCTCGCAAGGCCCCACTGGAACCCTCCCCGGTTAAGGACAAGACATGACTAGAGATAAAGGTTATATAATGTCTACAACCCTACTCCCCCGCTATGGTGAGAAATGAAGTCATGGATGATAATTATTGGAAACATTAAGCATTTTAAATCTAATGACATTGCCTATGGATTTATATTTTTATTTGAAGTTATGAAAACACTCACATAGCTATTTTGAAGTCATTAATAAATCAGAGTTTTTAGCGTAATAATATTTTCATAGAAATATATCAGAGTTTTATAGCAAAAAAAATCCATGTTAAAAGCAACCAATATAAAGTTTACAAAGCAAGTCTACCACTTGTTGCAAGAAAGGAATTTGAAGATTTAAGTGATGATGCACACAAAATGAAAGACTTTAAATAAGCATGAAAGCGCAAGGTAAAAATATTATATGGTGATGATGCGGAAGACTTATAGAAATACAAAAAAATTCTTATTGTAATCAATGATTATCCATACAAAGATATATGTGTTAAATTTCATAAAGAAGATGTTTTTGTAAATTATTGTTCAATTAAAATCTTTAAGTTTAACAATAATGTAACCAAGCATGAAATAATGTTATCAAAAAGATTGCTACAATGTTATTTTAATTCACAAATTCAAAACATACCAAACATTGTAGAAAGCATGCTAGGTTATCTAGTGCATTTTATAAATAAAGAGTAGTATGGAATTTGCATTAGGATCCAATACTCATGATAAGAAGTGTTATAGAAGATAATGATGTGCACATAAGTGTATTTTGAATAGAGTAAACAAATGTTTTAATTAAAAACACAAGAAATATGTAAAGTAAGAGCACAATAAAACACAAATAATTTTACTTCCACGCACTTCAATGCACAAAAAAATGTACAACTACCAAGGTGCTTTGCACACACAATGCTCATTAAGACTTATCAGGGTGCAAAGTAGTGCTTGGGGGATCACATAATTTTATTCTTCAATATTGATTTTTTATTGTGATCCAGTGTACGTAAGAATAAGTGGTTTTTATTTTGAAAGAAAGTTATGGTTTGCACAAGATACTTTACTATTCTTTCCAAGGTGCTCAACCTCACAACGCTTATTAAGACTTATCAGGAGGTTCAAGTAGTGCTTGGTGGAGTTATCTTTGTCACTTTATTTTATGATTTTTGTTTTGTACAAAGTTCTCCGAATACACTTGTTTTGCAAACCAATATAATTAAAAAAAAAACATAACCACTTTTCTTAACTTTTAAAGTGCAAACAAAGGTTGTGTAGGTAAGATACTGGTGCAATTTAAATTCATTGTACTATTACAAAACATACACAAGCATTCTTAGATTAAACACATAAGTAGACAATGCCAAAATAAGTGAGTGAATAGCGATCATTATCAAACATAAAACATTACTCATACTTAGAGGCATGCTACGCACAGTTCTACACAACTTTTTCTATATAGTTGATGCACATATTAGTAGATATATCAAAGCATGATGAAAGCAATGTTCAAAGTATTTTGAAAAGATAAATTGCAATATTATAGAAGTTCAAAATAATAGATTAAATCATGCTTGATTTTCATAGGAAAATCCATATAGTTTTTTTAATAATTTAAAGTTTGAACTCATAAGATTGATCTTGGACTTCCCGAGGACTACCCTGTGAGAGGTTTGCCCGGTACTAGGTGATATGATGGGATGAAAGCCCAAATCACCCTTTTGTAAGATACATGTAAATAGAAAAGTTAAGTTCAAAAAATAACAATTTTTGATAATACTTTTTTTTTTGTTTTATATTTTTGTATTTGATTTTTGCTTTTAGAAATAGGATTTAAACAAATGACAAAAAACACAAAGGCAAAACATATAATTTTTTTTTGTAATTTGGCTTTTGTATTTTTGTATTTGTTTTTTCAAAAATGTAAAAAAAGCAAAAGTGCAGAAATGAATAGTACACACAGATTAATATATTTGTAGGGACTTTTCAAAATTTTAAAAATACCGAAAAACACATAGGTGCGCTAACGCCGGCGTTAGCGCTAGAGCGGAAAATAGTACAAGGTTTTTTATGATTTTGAAATTTTTAATTGTTGATCTTGATTAAGTGTCCCAATAGTAGTTTTATGCTGAAATTTTAGATTCTTAGGAAATGTCTAGATAGTGCGAATTTCATGAAACATTAGCGATTTTGTATATGACTTTATCAAATAAACTTTGCATGAGATATAAATTATTATATCTCCATTTTATTTTTTCTATGGCTTGTATTTATCAATCTAATGTAGTTTGATAATGATAGGAAATGTAAGTACGAGAAGACACGAATGAACAAATCAAATATGCATGATTTTAGTGATTAAAAATAATGTTCATGCACAAGAATATCATGGATAAGCCCTAGATGAGAATACCCAGCCTGTATATCTTGGTAAACACTTAAAGCCTAACATAGACACGAATATTCTTTAGGTGGCAATGTTAGACTGATAAGTTTGAGATTAATGTTATACCAAGGTTTGATAGTGTTTCAACTTATAGACCTAGAATAGAGTGACGATTCTATTTGATTTGATATCAAGATGTTTCAAAGGTCTACACTAGAAATAAATCACAATATACACCAACCATTATAATATCAATTGTCATCAGTTAATATATCAATTATAATTCACATAAATGTGATAGAAATAATTATTTTTAGATGACTTTTGATATGACTTATGATGTTAGAGAATTTTAGCAAAGGACATCAATAGATCATAGTGGTGTTTGTGAATTCAATATTCATTATGAAGATAAATTCTTTCAATACATTTTAGTGATTTTCCATTAATTAAGAATTTTGAATATATATATATGTGATTTTTGATAGATGAACAATAGTGATGGTTTAGATCATGTTTGACATCAAGGAGTGAACACAATATAATTTTTTGTTGTGAACAATGACAACCATATTGAAAGTTGAGCTTTTATTTAGATCTTGAATTTTCTTTTAGATCAAGTTATTTCACTAAACCACTTGTTGGTGAAGGCTAAGAATCTTAATAGCCTAATAACCGGAATTAATTTGAAATATCTTATAGCAGATTTAGAGTTTGATTCATATGGATAATATAAGATATTTAGAAGCAATGAATATAAGAATAAAAGATAGGTCATCAAAATAAAATATGATTTTGAATTTTGATCAATTTGATTTTATAAACATATTAAGCTTTTAAGAGATAAAATCATATTTTTAATACTGTATAGGATGACCATGGCATGATAGTTCAAAAGAAATAGAAAAATAATAAAAATTAAAAGACATGAAAGCATATCATGAAGTAGAACTTTGTATATTTCATTTTGAAAGGATTCTACTTCATGCAATTGATGATACCTAATGAATAAGAGTTTTAGGTATCCAAAGGGGACCATGTGGGATGGTTCCCTTGGGTACCCAAATATAGCGAGATGTCTTTTAGGGAGACAAGTACGAATGGACCCTTTCAAGTGGAGTTAATGTTTCATCTTTAATTTTGGGTCTCCACTCATACTTATGTTTAATATTATAATTTTGCATTAAATTTCCATATTCATTAAACTTAGGCTTAAAATAATGATGACATTTGAAATCATTTTTCATAGGAAATTTTTGCATATTTGATTTTACTTTAGGAGATACATAATTTTGTAAATAATGGTGATTTTGATTTAGATTAACAAATCCTTTATGTTCCTTACTCCCATTATTAAACTTAGTTAAGATGTTCATATTCATATTCAATTTGTTTTTAGATATAGTTTGATATTGTGAATTTGTATTTACAATTTTCATAAGCAAGTTGATTTTTGATTTTAATTCATCATTTTTAATCTTTAAATTATGTCTAGCTTTATTATAAGCGATTGTGCTATTTTTAAGAGTTGAAACAATTGAATCTATATGATCATGATAATTGTTTCTATATTCATCAAATGTTTCATAAATCTCTTTAATTTCAATTTTATATTCTTTACACTTAGCATAATCATTTTCCAAAGATGAATTTTCTAAACATAATTTTTTATTTTGTTCTTTTATAAAGAGAAGTTCCTTGAATTTTTCTTTTAAGTCATCAAATTCCATACAAGGTGTAGTGTTGCCAACTATGGAACCATGGATAGAACTAGATAAATTTGAATTTGATTGTTCATTAATTTTTGCCTTTAAATTTTTATTTTCTAAGTGCAAATGTTTATTAGCATCTTTTAATTTCTTAATTTTGCGTTGTGTAGCTTAAAGCAATTGTAATGCAGAAATAGAAGTACAGAAAATGGGATTTGATTTCCTTACATTGCTGTCGGGAGAGGCACGATTTGAGCATATCGTTTCTTTTACATCTTTTTGGCACTCCTCTTCCGAAGACAGTAATTCTTCTTCTTTTCCATTTGATGTGTGCTCCATTGATCCGTCATGAGAGGAGCATTCTTGAAGACCTGTGCAAGCTTGCATATTCTCCGGTTCTTGCGATTGTTCCGTACCTGTAGAAGGAGAATCATACATTTCTTCAAGAAATCTCCATACTTTGTATGCACTAGAAAAACAATATATTAATTTGAAAATGTCTTGAGATAAAGCACAAAAAATATAGTGCATAGCTTTTGCATTTAGGTGACGCTCTTGTTTATTTGATTCATTTGCTGGTCTAACTATTGCTATATCCCATGCATTGATATCTAAATTTTTAATAAAATTTTCCATTAATAATGTCCACTCTTTATAATTTCTCCCTTCGAATAAAGGTGGTTTAGGAGATTTTTCTTCTTCATAAAAATTTACCCCACTAGTAGAAGCGAGATCATGAGACGCCATTATTCCCGGTTGTTAAGCCGATTTGGAATAACCTCCCTCTGATACCACTTTCTGGATCGGAAGGCGCCCTTAGAGGGGGGGGGGGGGGGTGAATAAGGGTTTTAAAAACTTTAGTGATATTTTAAAAGGCTTTGTAATAATGCAAGAAAAAGACAATAAGAAGTCAAGTAAAACAATTGAAATAAAGTAGAGACATGCTTTATTAATATCAAAACTGGTTTTACAAAATTGACTTCTATAACGCTAGAAATCGGTGGCGATGAATAGTAAACTCTTTTTGTTTTCTATCCCGACTCGCATCCCCACGAACCGGTAGCCCTAGCCTATCCTCACTGGATTCGGCCTCAAGCCGCTCTAGCCAACCCTTCCCCAGATATGGCCTCAAGAACCCCCTAGACCTAGCCTAGATCTAGTCTCCAACACGAGGCAAGTTTCGGCCATAAGTCCTACCCAGACCTAGTCACCAACACGAGGCGAGTTCACTAAATGATTACAGAAAAGATGCGAAATGAAAAGACAATAATAATATTAAAACTCCCTCTAAGAAACTTCTGAAGTCGGAGATGAATGATCGCTGTAGAATAAGCGAGGTTGAAGCGATCCCTCTTTGGATGTAGCGTGATGAAGTCCTCCTTCAGAAAATCTCTAAGCGTTTGATGGGAGATCAACTCTCAGTCATATAAGGCTTTGGAATTCTGGCATAATACCTCTCTCAGGAATCAGCACGACACACGAGAAGAGAAGGGTCCATTATATATCTGCAGCACTAGCACCTGCGCTAGTGGTACCGTCGGCGCTATCCCATATTAGGATATATTCTGCGCGGCAGAATCTTCAATCCGAGGAAACAATTCTCCCTTGCCTACTGTGCTCCTCGCTATCGCCTGCGCTATCGGATACCACCTGGCGCTATCTCCTTCTATAAGTTCTCCCAGCAATTTTGCTTAAGCCAATATTTCGTCGAACAAGATTTCGTCGAACGCTGCTAAGATTTCGTCGAGCGAAGTTTCGTCGAACGCTGTGAAGAGAATTTCATCGAGCACCGCTAATAGTTCATCGAACGGCAGCTAGCGCCTGCGCTATTACTACCACCAGCGCTAGTAGATGTTTTGGATTTGTTGGCTCAACTTTGGGGGCAACCTTCTTATGTAATACTTGAGTCATGTGAACTTTGTTATCCTGCACACTTGAACAGACAAGATCAAATACACATTGAAAGTTCACAGTTAACCTCACTAGAATTCTCTAGAGGGGGGGGGGGGGGGTGAATAGAGATTTAAAATATTTTGTGCAAATATATATATTTATATGTGGTGATCACAGATTAAGGCTTCCCACACACCAACAAGAATTAAACAAGTAAATAAAATAAATACAAGAAAAGAAATCACAGCACAACACAAGAAAATATAGTGGTTCCCCAAACTTTGGGTAGTCCACTCTTCTACCCCCTTGGTAGGAAATTCACTATCTTGCACTGAGTCTTTTGATAAGGAGACTCTTAGAACCACCTTGAGTCTTTTGATAAGGAGACTCTTAGAACCAATACAACTGAATTTTTTTGAAGAGAGATTCTAAAAACTCTTTTACAATATTTGAAAGTGAAAATAAGATAAAGAAGAGAGAGAGATAATAAAAAGACAAGAAAGAATCTTCTTCCTAGCAAGAAGATTGGAAGCACAAGAAGTAGTGAATAAAATCTCTCTTCTATAGTGAGAAGGAGATTGTAGCCCTTTTCTCTCTTTTGTAAGAGCTATCAGAGTATGCATCAGAGTGGCTTCAGAAGCAGGAGAAGATGGAAGCTTGATCTTTGCTGAAGCACTATCTCTCAATTTTCTCTTTTTACTTGGGAGCTCTTCCTCTTTTTCAAATGTAAAAATGGTGGATCACTTCTACTTTTGCTCCCTGCCGACCACCTTGTTATTTATAGCTCTGTTCATTGAAATAGCACTATAGGAGAGTAATCAATTAGCAGGCAGAGTATTAAAAAGAAGGAGAAATTTCCATAACAATTATATCCATAGAAGGAAAGTATTTATTCTGATTTCAAATAGTGTCCATAATGGATTGAATCAAATTAGCCAAGAATTCATTACAGGAAAAGAATAATTCAGAACGACTAAAAAGAATAATTTGATTCCATATAAATCAGATCTATGAAAGAAGGAAAGAGATCTGGCGATTTTTGAATTGATCATTGAAATCGACGTGCGTCAATTACTATTCGACGTAGGCGTCGAATTCGTCCTGGCAGAATGTTGAGAGGAGAATAAGGAAGGTGCGTCGACTAGGGTGCGTCGACTAGGGTGCGTCGACTTCTCAAGATACGTCGACTAGAAGTCAGAGCTACGCCGACATAGGATACGTTGAATTCTGCTTGAAGCTACTTCGACTTATTCTGATAGAAACGTCGACTTTATTTCGACGTTGCGTCGAATACAATTCGCCGCATATATATTTACCTTGATTTTCCTTTCTTGGAATTCATATTCAACTCATTTTCATGGGTTAAGAGAAATCATTTTCCCAACAATCTCCCCTATTTGTCTTAATCCTATTTAGAGGGAAATTGTACTAGCATTTAATCAACTCAGCAAGGAAATTATATAGAACAGAAGTATGTCAAACAATCAGAAGAGAAATTAGAATAAGAAAGAATATGACAAGCATTTGTCTTTCACAAGAATTAAATCAGAAACTTCTTTTTGTACATGAAGTTGACAAAAGCATAATAAAGTTTCCTAGATAAGTTTTCAATAGCATCAAAATAGCCCCTGGCTCTATCAGGTCATTCCTGGACATTCCTGATGATTGTATGCAGTTTTTCCAAGAGTTTATCACCATCAGGGATAATGTCATTTATGGAGTAGCCTTTGCTGATGATGATTGCTGCCTTTTCATCAATCATCTCAATTGTAATGTTTTGAATTTTCTTTTCAGTAGGCTTGATCTCAGGTGGTCCCTTGCTATCAACCTTGGACCTATATTTTGTTTTCTTTTCTGATTGCTGCTTCTCAGGAATCTCAGCCATTTTTCCTTTCCCTTTCCAGGGTGAGGCATGCCACTTGTCTAATTTTACAGGTCTGTTGGGCTTCTTGTAGGGAATGTAAGTATCTTCTGTACACCCTACACCCTTCTTGTGCTTTTGACCTTTTTCTAGAATGATCCCTGCCTGAGGGTTTTTCTTTTGATAGGCTTCAATATCAAACAACTTCTTTGGAATTCTGATAGAAGGTTCAGCAAGAATTTGTTCCTTAGTCATTCCCTTGTTGATCTTTTCCATCCATGCATTCCTTTTATCTTCCACTTCTTTCCTAGCTGCTTCATATTCATACAGTTCTCTTTCTCTTATCTCTTCATGCGTCTTTTCCATGTCAGGGTCATGGTACTCCTTCACAGGGCTGTTAGGAGTGATAATAGGCATCTTTTCAAATCTTTTTATTTCCTCACATGCTTTTCTATACTTCTTTTCTTTTGCATACTCTTTCCTTTCTTCTTTGGAGAAGTTTTGCCAGTAGGGAATGGCTTCTCTTTTCCTTTTCATCTGTCCTTCTGGACTTTGCCTAGGTAGGATCTGTTTAGTGAGTTTTGCTATTGGAGGAGGTAGAGGTAGCAGTGGAGGTTGAGAAGAAGGTTGAGGTGGAGGTAGAGGTAGCAGAGGAGAAGGAGTTTTCTCTTTAGGTGGAGAAGGGATTTGTTCAAGAGGGGGCTGAATTTCTGAAGGGATGTCCTCAAGTAGAGGTGTCTTCAGTTTGATGTAACTGGCAGAGAAGCCAGGAGAGTGATGCTGAATTTCTTCCTCACATGGGATTGCTTCAATCCACACTTGTCCTCTCCAGTCATCAGAGTAGGCTGCTTCTTCCTCCCCCTGGACTTCTGTGTTCTTTACCACAACAATCTCCCCCTGGGTATGTGGGGCATCTATTCTGAATGCTGAATCCACAGCATGCTCTCCTTCAGTATGGTAGGAGGAGGTCTCTTCAAAGTTTTTGTTGAAGGTGTAGTTAGAGTGATTGGAGAAGATTGGAGCCTATTGTAAGAAGAGAAGTTGGAGTAATACTTTAGAGATAATAATATTTAGAGTTGAGGAGGAAATTAATCCTGAGCTTTTAAGAGAGATAGATAACCTGACAAGAGGGGTTTCTGGAGCAACTCTCCCCATGGTTTATATCCTGCACAAAGGATTTAAACCTTTCTGGCGACAGAGGTCGTTTGGCTCAAGAAGAGAAGAAGAGAGGGTTGCCAGTTTGGCTGCACAGGTGTTGATCAGGCAGCACATTCGTTGGCGAAGTGATTCAGGCGATTCTGGAAATCACTTACTAGGTGTTCGAGAGCATCATTCATCGTTTTGATGAGGGCCGATTGATCAGGAGTTGGTGCCATTGTTGCAGAGAGAGAGAGAGAGAGAGAGGTAGAAGACAAAGTTTTGGCGGGTTTTAGGAGAGTATTATTTAAAGGAGGTGAAACGTCGAGAAAGGAAACAGAAATCAAGGTATATCAGACAATCCAATCGTCAAAAGAGGAAGTAAGGATTTGATTCTAATTGTAGCCAGATGTCGACGTTACGTCGAATTGATGTCGACATATGCGTCGATATAAAGTCGACCCTCCGTGGAGATTTGTCCACTTAGTGTTCTGTCGACGTGTTCATAGCCCTGCGTCGATATCAATTCGACGGAGCGTCGATAAGTTATCGATGTATCTTTGCTGGGAAGAAATTAACGTCAACGTCGAGTTCTTCTCAAAGTTGCGTCGATATGTATTCGACGCATCTTCAAATACTTTCTTAGATTTCCTGATTTCTTTTAGATTTCCCAACAATGGTGGTTACAGACTACCATCAAGCATTCCTAAGGTGTTGATGAAATAATTATGCTTAGTTTCATCTAAGGGTTTTGTGAAGATGTCTGCTCTTTGATTGTCTGTGGGAATATATTCTATGGTTATCTTACCCTTCTCAACATTGTCTCTAAGAAAGTGATGTCTAATCTCTATATGTTTGTTCCTACTATGAAGGACTGGGTTGGATGCAATGGATATAGCACTAGAGCTATCACAATAGATCTTAGAGTTATGTATTTCCAATTTGTAGTCAAGAAGCTGATTTTGCATCCACGGGATTTGTGAACAACAGCTCCCAGCAGCAATGTATTCAGCTTCAGCTGTTGAGGTTGAGACTGAGGTTTGTTTCTTACTAAACCATGATATCAATCTGTCACCTAGGAATTGGCAAGTGCCAGGTGTGCTTTTTCTATCAACCCTACATCCAACATAATCTGCATCTGAGAAACCTATTAATTCAAAGTTGATTTCTGCTGAGTACCATAGACCTAGGTCAGGGGTTCCCTTTAGGTATCTAAGAATCCTTTTTACAGAGGTGAGATGGGATTCTTTTGGATCAACCTGAAATCTAGCACATATGCAAGTGGCAAACATGATGTCAGGTCTGCTAGCTGTTAGATATAGAAGGGATCCTATGATGGCCCTATAAGTCTTTTGATCTACTGATTTTCCTTTATCATCTTTTTCTATAATGACATTGGTTGCCATGGGTGTTTTCATGGTAGATGCTGATTCCATACCAAACTTTTTAATTAGCTCTTTAGTATATTTGGATTGTGAGATGAAGATTCCCTCACTACTATGTTTTAATTGTAATCCTAAGAAATATGAGAGTTCTCCCATACTACTAATTTCAAATTTAGATTGCATTAGATTAGCAAATCTTTTACACAGTTTAGGATGAGTTGAGCTAAAGATGATGTCATCTACATATATTTGAACAAGGAGGAGTTGGTTTTTATGGGTTCTAGTAAAGAGTGTCTTGTCCACTTTTCCTCTTTCAAAGGAATTTTCTAAAAGGAAATTAGAGAGAGTTTCATACCAAGCTCTAGGTGCTTGCTTAAGACCATATAGTGCTTTGTTAAGTCTATAAACAAAGTTAGGAGAAGAAGGATTAACAAAACCTGGTGGTTTCTCCACATATACCTCTTCTTGAAGGTCACCATTCAGAAAAGCACTCTTGACATCCATTTGGTAGACTTTCATCTTCATGAAGGCTGCATAGGCAAGAAAGAGCCTGATTGCCTCCAATCTGGCTACTGGAGCAAAGGTCTGGTTGTAGTCTATCCCTTCTTCTTGTCTATATCCTTGTGCTACAAGTCTTGCCTTGTTCCTAATAATTACTCCAGTGGAATCTAGTTTGTTCATGTATACCCATTTTGTACCAATCACAGGGTAGTTTCTTGGTCTTTCAACTAGGTTCCACACTTTGTTTCTCTCAAATTGGCCTAGTTCTTCTTGCATGGCCATAATCCAGTGAGGATCACAATTTGCTTCCTCAAACATCTTTGGTTCAACTTGTGATAGGAAGCATTGGAGCATCATCCCATTGGAGACCTGGTGTCTTGTTCTTACTCCTGTATTGGGGTCTCCAATTACTTGAGTTTGTGGATGATCTTTCAACTTGACCCTTGTCCTGCCTAGACTTGTCAGATGTTCTACTTCTTCCTCATTGGTGATAGGATCATTGTCCACCTGGCCTTCCTGAACCATGTTCTCTTGTGGGAGTTGGTTTTGAATGCTCTTTTCTGAATCTTCTTCATGTTCTTGTTCAGATTCCTCACTTGATTCCTCTATCTGGTTTTCTTTTCCATTATCTGTGTTCTCTAGAACCAGTTGTTCAAGCTTTGTTTCTATGCTGCTGCTTTCCTGTGGAAAAGAGCTGGTGGGAGTTCCCTCCCCCTTAAACTGCATGTTAGTTTCATCAAATATAATATGCATAGACTCTTCAATTTTAAGAGTTCTCTTATTATAGCACCTATAAGCTTTACTAGATGCTGAGTATCCCAGAAATATTCCATCATCAGATTTCTTGTCAAACTTGGCAAGATGATCTTTTCCATTATTTAGGATAAAACAAGCACATCCAAAGATCTTAAAATATTTAACTATGGGTGTTTTTCCTTTCAGGAGCTCATATGGAGTTTTTGATTTAGTTTTGTGTATTAGGCTTCTATTTAGAACATAGTTGGCAGTGTTGACTGCTTCAGCCCAGAAAGTTTTTGGTAAACCTGATTCTACAAGTAAGGTCCTTCCTGATTCTATTAAAGTTCTATTCTTTCTTTCAGCAACTCCATTTTGCTGAGGGGTTCTAGGGGCTGAAAAACTTTGTTTGATACCTATATCTTCACAGAAACTACTCATAAACTGATTTTCAAATTAAGTCCCATGATCACTTCTGATTATGGAAACCTGACTATTGAGTTCAGATTGAATTTGTTTTATGAATCTTGAGAGAGTCTTGTGGGTTTCAGACTTAGCCCTTAGAAAGAATACCCAGCTGAATCTAGAATAGTCATCCACAATGACTAGGGTATATGATTTTCCACCTAAGCTCTGAGTGGATATGGGACCAAAGAGATCCATGTGTAGTAAGTAAGGGACCCTGGGAGAGTCATCCTTACCAATTGGTTTGAAGGATGATTTGGTTTGTTTTCCTAGTTGGCAAGGTCTGCATGGAGAATCCTTAGAGTACCTACCCTTTGGTAAGCCTATAACTAGGTTATTCTTTGCTAGTTTACTAATGGTTTTGTAGTTTAGATGACCTAGTCTCCTATGCCATAAGTCACTTTTATCAATAATATTGTTGAATAAACAGACTTCTGTGGGTGAGGAGCTAAAGTCCACTACATATACTTTTCCTTTTCTAATTCCATTGAGTACCGTGGCACCAGTCTTGATATCAATGATATCGCAGAGTAGTGTGGTGGATTTTACCTCATACTTACCATTTTCACATATCTGACTTATACTTATCAGATTGTGCTTCAGTCCTTTAACTGCTGCCACATTCTTGAAGGTGACTTTCCCTTCTTTGAAGTCTCCAAAGCCCCTGGTTTGGCCACAGCTAGAGTCTCCAAAGGTCACTGATGGTCCAAGTCTATCCTCAAAGTTGATCAATAAATTTTTGCATCCTGTCATGTGCATGGAGCATCCACTGTCCAAGTACCACACCAGTCTGGAGATGTGATACATCAGCACATAAAGTTTTACACATTAGTTTGGACCCTGCTGAGCTGGGGTCCCTTCCTCCCATCAGTGAAAGAATTAATGAAAGAATAAGTAGGTTTTTCTGAATATCCTTCCTCCTTTAGGGGTATTGGTTTATCATACCAATTTTCTTTGGTGATGTTACAGAAATAGTGGTCATAGTAAAAGGAAATGGATTGAGAGACCTGTTTGGAAGAGGAGAAATTTCTGTCTGATTGGTTGCGTCGATATGGATTCGACGTAGGTTTATGGTTGCGTCGATATGAAATCGACGCTTCCTTCTCCATTCTGCATTTATTATCAGTCGAAGCATGAGAGAGGTTGCGTCAAGTAAGAGTCGATGCACTTTGGTGCAAGCGTCGATTAGAAATCGACGTGCGTTGATAAGAATTCGACGCATGTTTGACTCTTTTCTGAGGATATTTTCCTAGGATTCCTTCATATGTAATGGGATTAGTTTTATTAATGACAGTGGTTGTTTCTAGATTTTCCTGTGATCTTTCTCCTGTCAAATGACCTTCCCTAGTGAAGTGAATGGGATGTCTCCAAATAGATTTTCTAGGTGATTGAGTTTTTGGTTCTAAGTTAGTATTATCTCCTAGTTGTCTAAGTCTTTCAGTAAGATTTCTAGAGATGTTTTTGAGCTTCCGACTTCTCCCATTTAGAGAGTCTTCAAAGACCTTTGCCTTTGCTAGCTCATTTTTCAGTGTTAGATTTTCTGTATAGATTTTGTCTAATTCCTTTAGGCTAAGCTCATAGTTATTATACTGTGTATTTACTTGTTTGAGATTGTTTAATTCAATTCTTAGTTCTTTAATTCCTTTTTCAGATTTGATTAGATTTCAACAGAGTTCTTTGAAATTGTTTTTGAAATCAGTGGAAGAGAAATCTATATCATCAAGTATATTTACCATAGATGTATCATTAGGCTTCTCAGTGGCCATCAAACAGGTTTCCTCCAGCTTGGCCTCTTCTTGATCATTGTCAGATGAGGTGCTTTCTTCAGATTCTGAATCACTCCATGATTGAGTAGATCTGTTCTTTTCAGATCTTTCTTTTTGCTGATCTCCTTAGGACATTCAGGTGCAATATGTCCAGGTTTCCTGCAAGAGTAACATATAATCTCTTTAGTAGGTGTTTTATTATACCTGATTTTTGAGTCTCTTCCTCTGGATCCTTCTAGTTTGATCCACTTCTTGAACCTTCTGGCCAGTAGGCTGATCAGCTCCTCATCGCTTGTAGAGGGTTCACCTTCAACAGCCTTCAATGCAATACTCTTTTCTTTTGAGAGTGAAGGAGCCTTTTCTTTCTCTTCTTTCTCAGCTCTTGTCTTCAACAGATGTTCATAAGATTTTAACTTGCCCAACAGGACATCTGTTGAAATTTCTCTTTGACTTATGGAGTCTTTAATTGGCCAGATTCTTGAATCCCAAGAGCTAGGGAAGCAAGTTAGCAGTTTGTCATTTATCTCAGTGAGAGATATGTCCTTTTCAAGTGTTCTCAACTCATTCACTATGAGGCTAAATCTGGCATACATGTCATCAACACTTTCACCTTCTTTCTTCTGAAAGTTTTCATATTGAGAGATGAGTAGTGCCTTTCTATCCTTTTTCTCATCAGCACTTCCCTCTACCATTTTGGTGAGAGCTTCCCATACTTCCTTAGCTGACTAACAATCAGCAATCTTTTGGAAGATTTCATCTGAGAGGGTTGAGACTAGGATATTCATAGCCTTGGCATCATATCCTTGGGCTTTCTTTTCTTCCTCTGTCCACTCAGCTTTTGGAGCAAGTGTTTCAGTCACTTTTCCACTTGAGTCCTTTCTGAATGGCTTGGGGGGACCTGTCAAGATAACATTAAACAATTCATCATCAATAGTGTTTAACTAAATTCTAATTCTTGTTTTCCAAAGTGCAAACTTTTCAAGGTTGCAAATTGGTGGTCTGGTGGAAGCATAATCTTTGATTTGTGCCATGTGAAAATTAATATTTTTCAGATATATATATATATATATATAAATAAGAGGTAGGATCTTTTTGATCAAGGAGTTAACCTTTTTAGATCAACCTTGCTTTGATACCAATTGAAAGTGCACAGTTAACCTCACTAGAATTCTCTAGAGGGGGGGTGAATAGAGATTTAAAATATTTTGTGCAAATATATATATTTATTTGTGGTGATCACAAATTAAGGCTTCCCACACACCAACAAGAATTAAACAAGTAAAGAAAATAAATACAAGAAAAGAAATCACAGCACAACGCAAGGAAATATAGTGGTTCCCCAAACTTTGGGTAGTCCACTCTTCTACCCCCATGGTAGGAAATTCACTATCTTGCACTTAGTCTTTTGATAAGGAGACTCTTAGAACCACCCTGAGTCTTTTGATAAGGAGACTCTTAGAACCAATACAACTGAATTTTTTTGAAGAGAGATTCTAAAAACTCTTTTACAATATTTGAAAGTGAAAATAAAATAAAGAAGAGAGAGAGAAAATAAAAAGACAAGAAAGAATCTTCTTCCTAGCAAGAAGATTGGAAGCACAAGAAGTAGTGAATAAACTCTCTCTTCTATAGTGAGAAGGAGATTGTAGCCTAATGCGTGTCGGCAAGTGCACCGGTCGCTGTCAAGTAATAATTGTGGAGAATAAATTCCCCGGATGTCGGTCTCTTGAGGAATGCAGGATGGGTGAACGAATCGCGCAGTGATGATTGTTACACAAGCGTTCAACAGACACAAAGAGGGGTTTTTGGTTGGTTTTCCTAATCTTAGCAATAACAAAAGAAATGCGGGTCGAAAACACCGCTTCGCAAAGTGAGGTGGATGCAACGGCCGCGATGCCGTGCTTCGTGAGGCGGATGAAGTGAACTCAAGTGCGAGAGGGTGAGGGTCGCAAACACCTCTTCACAACCGTCGTTAGCTCTTGCTAACGCGGGTCAAACACCTTGCGTGCGGGCGCGAGTGAGTGAATGAGAACGGAGTGAATCACAACCAAACCATGAAGAATAACAAAGAGACATTCATTTAAACAAATAACATCTCAATATTCGAGTTTTGCACGGTTCAAAGAGTACAACGAGGAAAGAGGAAAGAAATAACCGATGTTGAAGACTAGCGGCCGTTCACGGCCGGAATGGTAGGTTGTCGGGCTACCTCCGGGCTCGGGCGGACTATGCTTCCGGCGTAGAGAGCTGTCACGATCTCCCTACGTAGCTCCGTCGTCTTCGACTTCAGGTTCCTTCTTCTTCTCACCGGGCGGAATGAGAGAATGGTTGCTTGGAGGCTTGCGGACGATGGAGAACACTCACGGACAATGGAGGAAGGCTTGGAATGGATGGAGGAGGCTTCCCCTTGCGTAGAAGATGAAGTGGAGGCGTCCCACGGTGGAAATCAGCGGCGTACGGAACAGGAATCCCGCTCCCGGAATGAATGATCCGCCCTAAAATCGCAACAGGCGTTTAAATAGGTGCTGGATTAAATACTGCGCACGATCATTGGCGCACGACCAGTGGTCGTGCGCACTGGAATTCTGCGATCGTGCGCACTGCCTGGGAGGAACCTGCAAGATACGAAATTATAAAATAAAATGTTCGCACGACCAGTGGCGCACGACCGGTGGTCGTGCGCACTATCGTTGATGGTCGTGCGCAATACAGCAAACAGAACTCAGAATTTTAATGATAAGTGCGCACGAGCAGTGGCGCATGACCGGTGGTCGTGCGCACTGGCGTTGGTGGTCGTGCGCACTGCACCAAACAGAACTCGTGAAAAAGGGTTAAGTGCACACGATCAGTGGCGCACGACCAGTGGTCGTGCGCAATAGAACCGGTGATCGTGTGCAGTGTTCCTGTGCAGAATTGCACCGGGAACACTTGCACGACTCCTATTCCAGCATAACCACAGATCTAGCCACTGAAAGTGGCACCTAACAGCACAAGAATACTACTAAAGACAAAAAGCACGAAAATCCCACCAAAGTGGGCCTAGATGTGCACCTAGCGTGGATTATCAAATATAAACTATAACAAGGCTAAAGTGCGGAGAATTGACTAAATAACGGCCCGGATGAGTCCATAAATGTGTATATGATCAGGACTCATCATAGCCCTTTTCTCTCTTTTGTAAGAGCTATCAGAGTATGCAGCAGAGTGGCTTCAGAAGCAGGAGAAGATGGAAGCTTGATCTTTGCTGCAGCACTATCTCTCAATTTTCTCTTTTCACTTGGGAGCTCTTCCTCTTTTTCAAATGTAAAAATGGTGGATCACTTCTACTTTTGCTCTCTGCCGACCACCTTGTTATTTATAGCTCTGTTCATTGAAATAACACTATAGGAGAGTAATCAATTAGCAGGCAGAGTATTAAAAAGAAGGAGAAATTTCCATAACAATTATATCCATAGAAGGAAAGTATTTATTCTGATTTCAAATAGTGTCCATAATGGATTTAATCAAATTAGCCAAGAATTCATTAGAGGAAAAGAATAATTCAGAACGACTATAAAGAATAATTTGATTCCATATAAATCAGATCTATGAAAGAAGGAAAGACATTTGGCGATTATTGAATTGATCATAGAAATCGACGTGCGTCGATTACTATTCGACGTAGGCGTCGAATTCGTCCTGGCAGAACGTTGAGAGGAGAATAAGGAAGGTGCGTCGACTAGGATGCGTGGACTTCTCAAGATACGTCGACTAGAAGTCAGAGCTACGTCGACATAGGATACGTCGAATTCTGCTTGAAGCTACTTAAACTTATTCTGATAGAAACGTCGACTTTATTTCGACGTTGCGTCGAATATTATTCGACGCATATATACTTACCTTGATTTTCCTTTCTTGGAATTCATATTCAACTCATTTTCAGTGGTTAAGAGAAATCATTTTCCCAACCCACATAGGATTTGTTATTCTCAAACCTAGGAGATGCGGAAGACCATGTTCCAACACATTCTGCGCTGGGGACTGAAGTTTTTATGACCTTTCCGCTAGTGTCTTTCCTTATTGGGACTAGGGGACCTGTGAGGATGACATTGAAAATTTCCTCATCAATATAATTTATATAAAGTTGTATTCTGGCGTTCCAGAGTGTAAACTTATTCAAATTACACACTGGAGGTCTTGCAGAAGCGTAATCCTTAGAACTCATTTTTCTTTATGAAATATATTTGTAATAATGAAATAAGTTTAGGAGATCTTTTTGATCAAGGTGTTAACCTTTTAATGATCAACCTCCCTCTGATACTAATTGAAAGTGCACTGTGTGCTCCTGAGATCTACTCTAGAGGGGGGGGGGGGTGAATAGAGATTTAAAAATATTTCTATCCTATTTATGCAAATACAATAAAAACAATAAGTGTTATGCTCTACAATTCCACACACAGAATAAAACACAGGCCATTTAAGTAAAGCAAGAAATGAATAATAGAAAAAGTAAATATATGGGACAACACAGAAAATGAGCAACTAGAAGACACAAAGATTTTATAGAGGTTCCCCAAAATGTGGGTAGACCTCTCTTCTACCACCTGGTAGGATTTCACCACTTGTGCCTGAGTCTTTTGACAGAGAGACTCTCAGAACCACTGATCTTTTGATAAGGAGATCATGAACCAACCAAATCTTTTGATAAGGAGATCTTGAACCAACCAGATCTTTTGATAAAGAGATCTTGAACCACTGAATCCTTTGGAAGAGGGATTCTCAAAACTCTTTAAGAGTTGGGAGTGAGAAGGAAAAATATGAAGAGGGAGGAAGAAGAATTCTGTTTTCAGAATTCTTATGAAGCCTGTATCAGGAACAACTTCTTTAATCTTTTCACTGGATCTGCTGATGATGAACTCCTGCTTATGATTGTGATGATTTGCAAGAACTAAGATGGTCAGATCCTTTCTCTTCCTTTTGGCTGCTATATGATATTGATGATGAGCAGCCTTCTGTTGTTCTGTTCAAAGAGAGGGAGAGCAGTTGTTCTTTCTTCACTGTGTTTTTTTTCTATAAGGGTTCCTGGAGGAAGAAGAAGAAGAGGTAGCCTAATTGAAAAGGTTTTGCGGATTGTAATGAATGCTCTAGGTTTTTCTTTCTGCTCCTGCCTTATATTGTCCCTCTTTAATTTGAATTAATTTCCTTTTCTGGTAGATCCTGAAAGGTATTTTTCCCTTCATAATTTATTTTCCTTTCCTTCTTTAATTCACGACACTCGTCCACCAACTATAAGCTTGTTTCCAAGAAAGATTTTCCGTCCTCCTTTAATTCTTCTTTCTATTTGAGGAAATTACGGAGCCGTCGGAGAATGGTCTTCAGTATTGTGGGCTATGAGAGAGAGTCCAAAATGACAGGTACAAAGGTTTCCTTTTCAGACTGTATTCGATGTAGCGTCGAGTTCTCTTCCTCCCTTATCGACGCACCTTCAATTCCTTGTAATAAAAGCTTCAAATTCATTCTTGCTCTGATTGTAGTTAGTTTGTCGACGTTGAGTCGATATCTTATCGACGTAACCGTCAAGTTGAAGGCTTGCCTCTGAACTTCATTATCTGTGTCGAGATAAAGTCCACACTGCGTCAACTTTAGATGGCTTCAACAGATTCTTTCTTATGCATTGAGTTGAAGTAGAAGCTGCGTCAACTTCTATAGGTACTTCGACAAGTCCATGGCCTCTACGTCCATATCCATTCGACGTAGCGTCGACTTGATCTACTCCGATAGAAGGAGTGAGTTGCTTAGACTTCTTGTCATAGTAGCGTCGACAATAACTCGATGTTGCGTCGATTTCCATTCAACGTAACTATTAACTTTACCCAAACTTTGCTTCTCTTGATATGGTCTCGACACCCTAGGTTGAGTATGACATCCTAAGACATCTAATGACCGGCTTACCCTCACTATACAATGGGTAATACAACCTAAGAGATAAAATCACTTTTTAGGTAATTTGTTAAGTTAAATCAAAGGAGTTTTTCCCAACAAGCTCCGCAAAACAAAAGAAAATGGAAAACTAAAATGAAATGCAACTAACTAAATAGAACTAAAAAGGATGAAAATGCATGAAAAAGTAAGAAAACTACTGTGGTTATTGTCCTTCCAGCACGACTTATTCAAAAATTTAAGAGTTCTAGCTAATGGGAGTATGGAAGGAGAAGTGAACAGGTAACTGGCCTAATATCCATGTCGGTAGCGGATACTGACAGGGCGATAGAACAGTCACTCTACCTAAATATAAATAATAATTTCTCTTCACAGGTAGAGGGAATAAAAAGTAAGAAGAGGAGGAGGAGTACTCCTCACAAATCTCACCCAAAACATTCTTGCCCAGCAAGGTGTCATCTTCAGGGAGGTGGCAGGAGGAGAAAGTAATGAGTGAGGCTTCCTCTATGGAGGAGGGATCAACCTCCTCATATATGAGGATACGCTCATCATTGACCTGAGCAAAATGCTCCAAGTGCTCCTTGAGTTCCTGTGAAGACTCAAACTGTACAAGCTCAAATGATGAAGGGGGGTCAGGAAATAAAAGAGAATCAAAGCTTAAATAAACATCAATCGTGGGAGTGGTCCCAGTCTCACTCCTGATAGGTTGAAGCAAAAAGATACTGTCAGCATCGTCGACATTGCTGCATGGCTTAGTAGGATCATTAGTGGCCTCCTCCACGATTTGGACTTCCTCCACTGGTGCTGAGGTAAAATCCTGGTCACCTTGGAAAATATCCTCCTCCATAGGAATCGGCACAGCACACAATTTACCTGCCTTATACTGTGAAACATCCTCAATAATGTCATCAGAGATGAATGTAGTAGTATGCACAATAGGGGAGGAATATTGCTTGGATAAAAGTCAAGCACCGATTCCTGACAAAGAATCGAATCCACACATGATGTATGCACAGGGCAGATAGGCTCAGCTATGTTGGAACATACATCTGTCACAACTCTGATGACTGTGTCTGCATCATTCCTTTCAAAAGTTGAAGGTGACACAACTATATAATCAGAGGTAGAAGGTGTGCTGTCATAGTTAGGAGTCGGGACGATCCCGAGATCCGACTCGTCATCCTCATCCAATTGGCGAAGATAAGCAGCACAATCCTTAAAGGCATGATCCGTGCTCCGACAAAACAAGAAATGCCTTGCTGGCTTCATTGGCACAATAGGTGCTGAAGTCGCAAAGAAGTATGCCGGTAAAGGCTCAAAAGAATAGCCATAGGACTTATGCGACCCTATGGAGTACCAGACGAAGTCGATGCTCCATATAATGTGGCCTTGAGTGCTAGGGCTATTATCTTTCCTTGGACATCTATCACTAGCGTGAGAGATATCTCCACACCAACGACAACGAATATTAAATGAAGCCCACATTGCGTGAAGATAACTAGATTCAAAAGAAAAACACTATTGTGCAAAATACTACACCCAACAATAGTTTATCTAAGCAACCTATATAAAACAAGAAAATGGAATAAGAATAACTGAAATAAAATATAGGATGCAATTTACAAATGGAAGAACTTCTCTCTCTGGTTCTCCCTCTACAGAAAACTCACATGACTGTGTTCCCCGGCAATGGCGCCAAAAACTTGATGCGGCAGAACTAGCATACTGCTATAGGCGGCACCAAGACTGCGACACGAAATGGCAAAGTATCGATCGTTCAAGTAATATAAAATGGGAGTGATCCCCAAGTATTGATCTCATAGGAACACAGTAAGGTGGAGTCTACTTTTTAGGAGGGACTTGAGATTGAAGTCCTTTAGGTCGGATGGACTGCGGAAGAGGGGATTTAGATTATGAAAATAAAACAAAAGAACTAAACTACTCCTATGCAGGCCTCTATGCACTGCTTTGCCGTGCAGATGGAAACTATACAGGCCGCTATGCACTGCTTCGCAAGGTAGATGGATGAGTAGGCAAGTAGATGAGCTGAGTGTAACTTCAGAAAGGTTTGAGGGCCATTAGGCACCTCTTAGCTAGGAGGATGGATTACATGGGCCATTAGCACCGCTTCGCTGCGCAGATGGAAGAGTAGTCTTGCAAATGGAATGGTTTGCACCAGCGGAGTCGAGGTGGATTATACAGGCCGTTAGCACCTCTTAGCTTGGCAGTTGGAAGAGTAGGCACACTGAATGGGAGAGTAGTCAGGCGGAATGGATGGTGGAATGGGGGTGCTCCTCAAATCACATAAACCACAAAAAAAACCACAATACCATGGAAAATTACACTAATAACATTTAGGGTTTATGGACATCGTTCATATAGAAACATACACATCACACACATTAAATAGAATTAGCAAAAATAACAAGCAGGTAAGATTAAAACCGAAGCACGAAGACTCGTCGAAGATTCACGGCCATAATCATAGGGCTGTCAATCCTCGTTCGCGCTCAGTCTTTGACTATCGTCCATGGTAAAAGAGGGTTGTCACTACCTCACAATGGACCCTTCTTCTTCGTCAATAGCCTTCAGCCACGATCTTGCCGGAGAACTCCAAGAATATTGTGCAAAATTCGTTGAAATGGAGCTTTGAAGCTTCTGAATGATGGAGGAGGCCGAGAGGATACTCTGGCTCCAGATTGGCATGAAGAATATTCCCGGAGTACCTACAAATGGTGGTTGGTGAAGGAGAGGCGAAAGGGGCAGACTGGAGCTCAAAATATTGGCAGTGACGGTGCCGGTTTTTACCTAAAATTGGGAAGCAGGCTATATATAGGCGTCAGAATAAAACAGCGTGCATGATCAGTGGCGCACGACCAGTGGTCGTGCGCGAAGAAATACCACTAATTGTTCTCGGACAACCTATAGCAGAATATGGAATGCCAAAATAGCGCACGAGCAGAGGCGCACGACCTGTGGTCATGCGAGAAGGAATCCAGTGATCGTGTGAACCGCTTGGGTGAAAAATGGAGGAATGCGCATGACCAGTGGTCGTGCGGCTGATCGTGCGCGAACAAAAATGCACGACCAATGGCCATTTAGGCAAAAATGCCCAAACCAACTCTGAGCGTCCACACAACCCCTGTACATGCAGGAAAACATCCAGGACCACTGGCAGAGGCAAAATAATATCCAATCCAAGCATTTTCAAAGATCTATATAATTATAAAAATGAGCTGAATACAAGGGTAGGACAAAACCATACCAAAATGGGCTTAAATGTGCACTTCGTGTACGTAAATGATATTCTGTAAATATACACGATTATGAACCAAAAGTGAAGTGCAAGTGCGTGAAAACTAGCCGTGATGAGTCTGAAAAACCCGATATATATTAGACTCATCAATAGACAGTTTGAGATATTTCTTGATAGAACATGAATTATGATTTATGATTATAGAGACTTTTGCATAGAATATATGTTAGATCATCATGATGTATGTGAATTCTATTCCTTCTAGACTTATGGCAATATGATTTGGTGATTTTCTTTTGAATGATCAAGTTTCATTTGTAAGTCTAGAAAATGATGATCATGCAATCATATTAAAGAGAAAGATCACATATATAAAGTTTTGAAATTTATAATAAAATTGCATTCAATAATTGAATTTATGATCTTTGGTTTTGCATGATAATATATTATTCATGATACAATATTCATATATATTCTAATGATTAATCCATACACTATGTGTTTGTTGGAATTTTAGTATTCTATTATAATTTCAAATCACCTAGTTATCATGAAATTTGAATAACATTGTAGATGTTATACTAGCATAAAAATTTAAGCATAAACTAAGAAGTAATGTAAAGATGATGAGTTTGAATGCAATGTTATTACATAGGATTAATGGAGATAATGTTGCATGTAATATGAGAAGATTTCAAATTAATTTACTTTAGACCTATAATGAAATGATTAAACTTTTGATTTGAACTTAATGATACAAGATGATTCTAAGGTCTAAATATATGCAAACAATGGTGACACACATCACACACATAATACTTAAATCAATATATGAAATAATTATACTAAGGATATCATGTGACGAAAAATCTATAGACACAGAAATTGCCGAAATAAGAAAACTGAAATAACTTTTAAATAGAGTTGAATTTGTGGTATTTGATAGCACCAAATGAACTCGAACGAGCAAGCCTAGTACGCCATTGGATGGAGATTTTTGTGCTCTTTCCGAAAACATATTAAATGCAAAAATTGGACGAGTGGATCAAAAGATATGGTTGTTTGAAGTTTTTATCGAAAACTCACATTTTTGAAGGATTAAACATGCGTTTTGTGAATTTTTGATTTCGATTATACTTGATAATATTCTTCATTATAAGGGATATCATATGCAGCAAACAAAATAGAAAATAATCAAAACATTGTGCAATTTAATTTTTAGCGTAAGCCCTTTAATAAACCATTTAAATCCATTCTTTAAAATAATTTCATTTGTCTTGATAATAATTTCAATATTCAATTTATAATGATAATTCAAGACATTTATTGGTAAAAGATTTAACAGGATAAAAACTAAAAAGATGAGAGATAGGTCACTTTTTAAAAACATATGACTTTTTATTCAATTTAATTTATACGTTATAAAGCTTTAAATGATAAAGTCATATTTCAAATATTTATAAGATGACCAAGACATGTTAGCTTAAAAAAGAAAATAAAAAAGAATAGTAAGCATATCATGAAGTAGCATTATATATCATTTTTATTTGTTTCTACTTCATGCATTTGAAAGATTCTAATCGATAAGAGATTTAGGTATCCAAAGTTGACCATGTGTAAAGGTTCCATTGGGTACCCAAATATAGCATGATGATTTTTGGGGAGACAAGGATGAATGGCCCTTTCAATTAAAGTTGATGTGTCAATTTCCTTTATGGGTCTCCATTCATACCTTGGTTGTTTATCACTCAAATCCATATAATGATTATGTGACATCTTTACATGATGATATTTGTTTGAAAAATAATTCATTGGGGATTAATGTTTATTCAAATTATTTTTCAAAATAGATTGATGTTGATAATCATAATGAATTTTATTATATGGATTCTTTGAAAGTTTATAAGAGTGATAGTCTTTCTTTAGAAGTGATTGTTGATAGAGTGTGTTACAATATGTGTTAAATGGTTGGTTCTTATTTTGATGATTTTCATTTCCACTCTTTCTTATAGACATACTCTTATAATGTGAAGGAAAATATTTATAGTTTGATTTTCAAGAAAAGGAGTTTTTAAATTTGAGTCATGATTGAAAATATATTGAGACTTATAATAGTGACTCTTAAGAATTTTGTGAGGATCATAATTCCTTTTGAAACTAAACTTCTTTTGAGTTGATGTGTGAAAATGGTCCCTTTTAGAAATGATTTTGTAAGTTAGTTTATCTTTGTTATTCAAAATCTTATGATGAAAGTCATTACAAGAAATTAGAACTTTTTCAACAAATGATTTTAATTATCTCAACTTACAAGTTAAAGCATTATTTTCAATTATTAATTTTTCATTATGCTCTTTAGAAACTAAGAGCCCTTTTTCAATATCCTTGAATTTTTCTTTTAATAGATTGCAATCAAAACAAGGTTTTGAAATTGTAATAAAAGAGCAAGATGGAGAAGCCACATCATAATTAGATTCTACATTAGCATTAGCTTTTAACCTTTAATTTTCTAAACATAATTTATCATTTGTAATTTTCAATTTCTTAATTTTACGTTTAGCAATTTGTAGCATATGTAATGTGGAAATAGAATTTATCATAAAGAGAGAAGAATTTGATTTACTTACATTGCTATCGGAAGAGGCAAGATTTGAACTTAAAGTTCCTTTAACATCCTTTTGGCACTTCTCTTCCAACGATAAGATTTCTTCTTCTCTTCTACTTGATGTGCACTCCATGGTTTCATCCTTAGAGATTCTTTTTTGAATGCTTGTGCTAATTTGATTGTTTTCTAATTGTTGTGCATACTCCAAACCTATACACGGAAGATCAAACAGTAAGTGTTTATCAGTGTTTACCCCCCCCCCCCCCCCCCCAAAAAAAAAAATCTACTTCCTTCTTTAAGAAAAGTAGATAGTGTTGGAACATGGTTTTCCACATCCCTTTGATTTGAGAATAACAAATCCTACTTGTATTTGATCTTATTTGCCATTGTGTTTTTAGCATGTAGGTTTGGACAGTTATGACACAAGGTTGCTGAAACAATGGTCTGACACTAACCACATGCTGAAGGATTGAAAGCTGTCTAACGCCAGGCGTTAGCGCTAGACAAAATGCGTTCGACGAAATTTTTGTTCTACGAACTGAAATCTGCGTTCGACGAACTGACGATCGATGAAATGAAACCGCGGAGAACGGAAGCTGCGTTCGACGAACTGAAAGCTGCGTTCGACAAACTGACGATCCACGAAATGAAACCGCTAAGAACGGAAGCTGTGTTCGACGAACTGAATGTTGTGTTCGATGAACTGGTGATCGACGAAATGAAACCGTTGAGAACGAAAGCTGCGTTCGACTAACTGGAAACTGCGTTCGACGATCTGGCGTTCGACGAAACTGTGTTCGACAAAAGAAGAAGCCCGTTCGATGAAATGTGTTCGACGAAATTATCTGTTCGTCGAATTGGCGTGCCAGCTGATTAAAGAAAGAAACTCAACGCCAGGCATTAATCTTAACGCTGGGCGCTATCCGGTCGATAAATTTGGCAAGCAGAAAGCACCCGTGATTGCAGGAGGAACATTAGGAATGATTTGCCCAACGCGCCGCGTTAGCCTTAACGCCAGCGTTGCTATTGCCTAAAATAAAACATTCCTAAAGTGCAGAATCTCTTTCCTCTTCTAAAGATCCGAGACATTAATATATTGCTATACACGGTCAACGCTAGGCGTTATCACCTAACGCCAGCGTTATCTCAAAGTCTATAAATTAGAGGATTTTGTCTTCTCCGACTACTGATTGTCAAGAGCCCTCTTCCAGCATTTCAGAAACCTTGTCAAGGCCATATTTTCCAGACCATCATCTCGCACACATATTCATGCAATGAATTCAAGGAGGACCAGATCAATGCTTACACAACGCGAAGAACGCACGCTTCGACTTCATGAATATTCAGCGTGCCTTTGCCATCTTCAGAATTCTTCTAGGGAGTTTTTACTTGAATTTAATATTTGTCTTTTATTTTTATTTGTGTAATCAATTCGTGAATTCGCCTCGTGTTGGCGACTGGGTCTGGGTAGGACTTACGGAGAAATTCACCTCGCGTTGGCGACTGGGTCTAGGGAGTAGATCTATGTTGGAGTTACCATTGTGATCTAGAAGTGGTCAAACATGTAATGTCACTGCCAACGCGATATGATCCTGCAGGGTCGCACATAAGAGCATGTGGAGAAGATGGAAGATTGACTGTGTTGGTAAAGGTTACCAATCACCATAAAGGATCGGGGAGGTAAAGCAAATGTTGCTGTCGGAATTCGTCGGAATTCGTCGGATGGGATTCGTCGGATTTGTCGGAATGTTCCGTGAAATCTCGACGAATTATCACAGAGACTCTAAAGTCGGCAAATGTTGCCGTCTGATATGATTCATCGGATTCGTCGGATTGTTCCGTGGAATCCCGACGAATTGTTACGGAGTCCCTAACCTGGGCAAATGTTGCCGTCTGATTCGATTCGTCGGATTCGTTGGGTTGTTCCGTGGAATCCCGACGAATTATTACAGAAAACTGTTTTTGTATGGACTGCGGATAGCGATTTTTTAGGTCTTTTATACTTCGGGTATAAATAGACGGTTCGACGGTTCTTCTTTAGTATCCACGATTATTACGCGAAGAAGAAGAGACGAGACGGAAGAAGTTCCGCCACTCAAACCGTAGCCGACGGAAGTGTTCCGCCGTCTCGTTCGCCTCCGCTGACCTCCTCTCCGGCGATCGTCGTCGTGATTGCTCTTCCTGGAGCGAACCTAGCAGTTTGTGGAAGTGCAAGGTGCAGTCGTTCTTCTCCCGGCTCGTGTGGACTGCTGTAGAGACGTAGACATTATTCTACGTGAGAACTCTCTTTGCCGCCGACAGGAATCTTCTTCTTGGAGCATCTAGGTTGGATTTGATCCAACCCCACTAAGGTAATTTTTGCCTAATAGTTTTGTTTTACTTCTTGAATCAATGTTCATGGCCCGATCCGAATCTTTTTGGGTTGTTTCTCTTTATTTCCGCTGCCCCTACATGTGATGTATGGTTCTAGATAAACCCAACAGTCTAGGGGGTGCTCGAGGCCATTCTGGGGATAGGAAGGCTAGAGAGGCTTGAGGCCATATCTGGGGAGAGATCAGCTAAAGCCAATCGGTTCATGGGGATACGAGTCGGTATAGAAAACAAAAGGAGTTTTCATATTTGTCGCCTCAATCTCTAGCAACATAGAGATCAAATATTGTAATTAAGTTTATTAATGATAATCATGTCTTTTTTGATTTAATAAAATTGATTTGCTACTCTTTGTTTTATATTCACTATTATTCAAATAAAATATCAAAAGTTTTCTATTAAAGCTTAAGATTTTTAAGACCCTTATTCACCCCCCCCCCCCTCTAGGGCCCCTCAAGATCCAACAGATAGGTCCTCATAGACCAACCTGAATTTCCTTTCCACATAATTGAAATTTACAGGAGTGGCTCTCTCTGGATTCTTCTGGATCCTTTCATGACCATTGAACAATTTCTCCAAATCCACTTCAGTATTAGGATGAACATCCTTGAGTGTGAAGCCAAGACCAAAAACTTTTGCTGTCATCAAATTTATAATTTCTAGATTTAAATCACCTAAATCAGGTTCTTTATCAGGATTTTATTCAGCAGCAGTTTCTTGTGCTTTCCCAGAGGTTGAGGCCTTTGTGAACATAATCTTCTTTTTCTTCTTCTCATCTTCAGGTGACGTTTCTCCTTTCTTTCTTTTCTGAGGAAGATGTACTGCATCCTCTGGATTGCACCCAATACCTCCTCTGTGGAGTTTCCCTACTCCTTCTAACATTTTGGCTTGGGGATTCTTTGTAGCATACTTTGTATGATCAAATAGAGTAGATTTAATTGGAATTGCTTTGGCCAATTCTTCCTTCTCAACAACCTCTTTTCCCCTTTTCAGGATATCAATGAACCTATTTTCTTCTTTTCAAGCTCCTTTTGGGCTGCCTCATATTCATATCTTTCTCTATCGCCAATCTCCTCTAAAGCTCTATCAAGCTATGGATTAGTGTAAGTTTTCATTGTGTTCTCTGGAAACTCAAACTTCTCAAATTTTTTGTGAAAGGATTTGTTTTTCTTGTACTCCTTCCTTTGTTCTTTTGAGTACATCTCCCAAATAGGCACTCTTCCTCTACCTCTACCTCTATATGGAGGTCTTCCCCTGAAGACAGGTGTTGGAAGAATTGATTGGTTAATTGGAGCAGGTGAATATGAGACCTGAGCTGAAGGTGGAAGTTGAGGTGAAGGTGGAAGCTGGGCTGTAGATATTGGATAAACTGGTGCTAGATCAGATGAAATAGGATCCTGATCAGCCACCTTGACTGGAGAGGGTGTTGTAGAGGAATCTTCAGAAGACACTCTGAATAAATGTGGATCAGGGATATATGGTTCAGTGTCTTCATGGAATTCTTGTAGAGAATTGTGGTACGCTTGATCATCTGAAATTAGATGAATCTCCCCCTTAATTGAGGACTCCCCCAGAGAAACAGGCATGATCCTTGGAAGGATTGGCTCCCCCCTGAGTTGATGAACTTTCATGCTGCAGCCTAGATGTGATGGCTGGCTCTCCTTCAGAAACAAAAGAGATAAGAAGTGTTGTTGTATGTACTGAGTCTTGGAGAGGCAGCCTGTTGATACCCTTCTCCCCCTGCTTTATATCTCTAACAAGAGATATAAAGACATCGGCAGGTACAGTCGACGATCTGATCTCTGCGTCAAGAGCCTTGATTTCAGAGTTAATTTCTTTCAATATTTTGTGTTGGGCGCATAGCTTGCGATAGCAACCCTTTTAGAAATCTAAATAGAGAGAGCTGAACTGTGAGAGAAGAGTTTCCATGGCTTGATCAACTGCATCAGCAACGTCTTGAAGAGATGCCATTGTTGTGCTGCAAGTACCTACAAACAAAAAAGAAAAAGACGAAGAAAGGGAAGATGGGGATTGCAAGTGGGAGAAAATTCGAATAGCACAATATAAGTATACACATAAGTTGCTTTGAGTAGAAGAATCATTGCAATTTAGGGTTTTATTCAAAGCAATGTCGAATTGAGCAGAATTCAGTTCGCCAAAACAGGTTAATGCGCGCGATTTGTCAAATCGGCTGAGCATCGAGTTACAGTCGACGTGGCTTCGAAATACAATCATCAATGATGATGTCGACGTGAGCGTCGATAAGTATTCGATGTTACTTCCAGTGCTATTCGCATGATCCTTCCCAAGTTGCTCTCGAAGCTAACGTAGAGTAGAAGTCAATGGTACATCGATTTCAATTCGACACAGCTCTGATTAATCAGTTATGATTTTCTTTAAAATCCTTGTTGTTTTTCCTAGCAATAATTTTCTATAGAAAATAGGTCTTTATACATAATAGGTGTGACCTATAATGCTCCATCATGCATACCTAGTGCATTGATGAAGAACTTGTGCTTACTTTCAACAAGAGGCTTAGTGAAGATGTCAGCCCTTTGAATGTCAGTAGATATGTATAGAAGGTTGATCTTACCCTTCTATATATTGTCTCTGAGAAAGTGGTGTCTTATCTCTATGTGCTTAGTTCTAACTGTGAAGAACATGATTGGAAGCAATTTAAATAGCACTAGAGCCATCACAATAAATTGTGGAATTGTTAAGGGAAAAGTTGTAATCCAACAACTGGTTTTGCATCCAAAAAATTTGTGAACAGCAGCTTCCTGCATCCATATACTCAGCTTCAGCTGTAGAACTGGAGACTGTGGCTTGCTTCTTGCTAAACCATAAAATTAGTCTAGCACACAGAAATTGACATATTCCTAAATTTCTTTTTCTATCCAGCCTGCATCCAGCATAGTCTGCATCTGAATAACCAACCAATTCAAATCCAGATTCAGTTGGATACCATAAACCAAGCTCAGGAGTACCCTTCAGATATCTAAGAATTCTTTTGACAGAACTCATGTGGGATTCCTTTCAGTCAACCTGAAATCTTGCACAGATACAGGTAGCAAACATAATATCAAGTCTGCTAGCTGTTAGGAAGAGAAGAGAGCCAAGGGCTGTTCTGTAAGTCTTTTGATCAAAGGACTTACCTTTTTCATCTCTATCCAAAATAGCATTGGTAGCCATGGGGGTTTTCATGACAGAGGCATTTTCCATTCCAAATCTCTTGATGAGTTCTCTGGTATATTTGGATTGGGATATGAAAATTGCATCTGTATTTTGTCTCACTTGAAGACCAAGAAAATAGGATAATTCCCCCACAGTACTCATTTCAAATCTATACTACACTAGGTAGGCAAACCTTTTGCAGAGAGATTGATCAGTAGATCCAAATATGATGTCATCTACATATATTTGTATAAGAAGTAGCTGATTTTTATGTGCTCTTGTGAAAAGGGTTTTATCCACCTTTCCTCTTTCAAAGTTGTGTTCCAGGAGAAAAGTGGATAAGGTCTCATACCAAGCTCTTAGAGCTTGCTTGAGACCATATAGTGTTTTATCTAGTCTATATACACAAGAGGGAAAAGTTGGATTGACAAAACCTGGTGGCTGTTCCACATACACCTCTTCTTGAAGTTGTCCATTGAGAAATGCACTCTTGACATCCATTTGGTATACTTTGATCTTCATGTGGGCAGTATATGCTAAAAATATTCTGATTGCCTCCAACCTTGACACTAGAGCAAATGTCTGGTTAAAGACAATTCCTTACTCTTGCATGTACCCTTTTGCCACAAGTCTAGCCATATTCTTGATTATGACTCATGTTGAGTCCATTTTTTTTTTGAACACCCACTTAGTGCCAATAACTGGGTAATTCTTTGGTCTTTCAAACAATGACCAGACCTTGTTCCTTTCAAATTGTGTCAGTTTCTCTTGCATAACAAATATCTAGTGAGGGTCACTGTCCGCTTCTTAAACTTATTGGGTTCATATTGTGACAGGAAACATTGCAGCATTGTCTCGCTTTTGAGTTATCTCCTTGTCCTGACTCCAGCTGTCAAGTCTCTTATTACTTGTGTTGGAGGATGATATTTTTGAGTCATCCTAGATCTTGTTGAGTGATCTAGGCAATTCTCTTCTTCTTAAGGTGTCACTTGCTCAGTGACAGTGGGGGCTTCATCCTCATTTACTGGGATGAAGTCTGCGGCAGGTAGCCCAGGTGTTGTTGTTTCCCCTTCATCTACTACATAATCTTCACCTGAGTCAGTGTCACTCTCCTGTTGTCCTTTTTCCTGACACATAGTTGTATGGTCCACTATGCTCATCCTTTCAACTTGCTCTGCTAGCTGGTCTTCTTCATGTATAATAGTGCTGGTGGAAGTTTCCTTCCCCTTTCTAAACATGTTAGTTTCATCAAAGACCACATGCACAGACTCCTCAATTATGAGAGAGGTTTTATTGTAGCAAATATAGGCCCTGCTTGTTGATGAATATCCCAGAAATATCCCATCATCAGCCTTCTTGTAAAATTTGGCAAGTTGGCTTTTCCCATTATTGAGGATAAAACAGGTACACCAAAAAAATCTAAAGTAAGGGACTATTGGTGCTTTTCCCTTCAATAACTCATAGGGAGTCTTTAACTTAGTCTTGTGAATGAGACTTCTGTTCAAAACAAAGTTGGTTGTATTCACTGCCTCAGCCCAAAAGGAATTTGGCCAGTTGGATTCAACTAAAAATGTCCTACTAGATTCAATTAGAGTTCTATTTTTTTCTTTCAGCCACCCCATTTTGTTGGGATGTTCTAAGAGCTGAAAAGCATTGTCTGATCCCTTTATCCTCACAGAATCTACCAATTAACTGATTTTCAAACTCAGTGCCATGATTACTTCTGATCACAACAACCTAGGTGTTGAATTCAGATTGAATCTGTCTAATGAATCTTAAAAGGATCTTGAAAGTGTCTGACTTTGCTTTCAAAAAAAAACACCTAGCTGAATCAAGAAAAATCTTCCACAATGACTACTGTGTAAGACTTACCTGCTAAGCTTTGAGTGGAAATGGGACCAAATAGATCCAAGTGCAACAAGAAAAGGATTCTAGGAGACATTCTTACCAATTGGTTTGAATGATGCTTTGATCTGCTTTCCTAGCTGGCAGGCTCTACAAGGATGGTCCTTATTAAATTTACCAGTTGGTAAACCCCTAACTCGGTTAAGTTTGGAGAGTTTGGCAATGGTCTTAAAGTTAAGATGACTAAGTTTCTTATGCCACAGTTCACTAAATTCTAATTGGGAATTGAATAAGTAGATCTCATACTTTGTGTACTCAAAATCTACAACATAAACCTTACCCTTTCTGAGGCCAGTCAATACTATTTGATCAGTCTTTGAACTGACTATATGACACTGAGATTTGGTGAATACAACTTTGTATTCACCATCATATAGCTGGCTAATGCTAATCATATTATGTTGAAGCCCTTCAACATAAGCTACTATAGAATAGGAGATTTCCCCAAGCCTGACCAAACCATATCATCTTCATCTGGTTTGACCAGAGTGGGAATTCCCAAAAATTACCTTTGTCCCTTCCTTGGCCTTGAAATTCTCCAGTAATTCTTTTGCTCCAGTCATATGCATGGAGCAGCCACTGTCCAGATACCACTGCTGGTTTGTGGTTGAACAATCTTCCCTCTGCACATTGAATTAAAAATTAGTATAGACCCTCTTATGATGGGGTCTCTTTCTTCTATCATCATATGAAGACATGAAAGATTGAGATGGTCTTCCATTGTTCCCCCTTAGGTGAAGAAGTGCTGCATAATTATGCCAGTAACGTTGGCAATATGTCTTATTTTAGAGAAGTAAAAACATATAGGAATAGAAGTAGAATGAGGTTTTGATGTTTGATAATTTTGTGCAGAAAATATGCGTCAAGAAGAATTCTAAGCATTTTTGGAGTTGCATTAAATGGAATTTGCCACACCTGCATAGTCCTGTAATAGTCATTCGCAGCATGGTATTGGTTGCATTGAGTGTAATTTGACGCACCCACATAGTTGCTTCGAAATGATGTCGACGCATATGCTGGATTTCGTCGAGCTACATACAATGCATTCTTAAAATTGCGTCGAGTTATATTCGATGCATGATTCTTGCCATTAAGATTTTTAATTGATTTTTCTAAGGGATGTTTGCCTAATATTCCTGGTTGATCACTCATGTTTACCCTATTAAATATGGTGAGTTTATTAGGGTTATTATTACTATGATCTTTACATGATTCTAAACAATTATTAGGTCTAGATCTAAATGATGCAATAGGTTTTTCCCAATCATGTTTGCTAGGGATCTGGGTGTTAGTGGATGGTTATGATTCCTGATCAAAATGATAAAATCTCAAGATATCTTTGATCTTTTGACTCCTTCCATTTAGAGAGTCCTCAAAGGCACTTGCCTTTGAGAGTTCTTTCTTTAGGTCTGAGTTCTCTATATCTAATAAGTATATTTCTTTTTCTTTTCTAAATAATTCACCTCTTAGATCATAGTTGACTGAGAGAAAAGGATCTTTCTTAAGAACTTCTAGTTCTGATTTGATTATTTCAAGTTCCTTTTGATTGTTAATGTAGTCCTGGAAAAATTCCATGAAGCATTCTTTGAAATCTTTTGAAGAAAAGTCAAGGGATTCAAACATGATTACCTAAATATATGCAGAGGAGTCTTCCAGAGCCATAAATCAGGCTTCTTCTGGTCCATCTTAATCATCATCAGAGGAGGAAGAGCTTGATTCAAAGTATGAATCACTCTAGGTTTCAGCTATGAAACCTTTCCTTTTTTTCTTTCCTTACTCAGATAGGATTTCTTCCTATGCGCCTTCCTCTGCTTGTTACTCTTGTTCTTTTCTTCCTCAGTACATTCAGAAGAAATATGTGCTTTCTGCAGGAAAAATAAATAATCTCCTGTTTATGAGTTTTATCATACCTTGGCTTGCTTGAGCTCCTCTCTCTCCTTCTAGAATCTTCTATCCTGACCAACTTTTTGAATCTCTTAGCCAAGATATTAAACATTTCTTCTTCAGTGGTGAAGGACTCTGCTTCTGCAGTCTTTAATGCAAGAGTCGTTTCTTTAGGAGTTGGTGTCCTTTCTTGGGCTTCTGACTCAACCCTACTTTTTTGTAGAAGCTCATAGGACTAGAGCTTTCCCAGGAGAGCATCAATTGATATCTCTCTGAGGCATCTAGAATCTCTAATGGCCCAGATTCTAGAGTCCTATGTGCTTGGGAAGCACATGAGGAGTTTGTCATTAATTTCTATCAGAGAAATTTCCTTGTCAAGCCCTCTCAGCTCATTTATGACGAGGCTGAACCTGTCATACATTTCTGTTATGCTTTCATCAGCCTTTTTCTTCAAATTCTCATATTAAGATATGAGAAGAGCCTTTTTGTATTTTCTATCATCAGAGCTTCCTTCTACTAGTCTGGAGAGTGATTCCCATATCTCTTTTGCAGAGTCGCAATCAGCAAGTTTCTGGAATATGTCATCAGACATGGTTGAGACCAGTATGTTCATGGCCTTGGCATCACATGCCTTGACCTTCTTCTCATCATAAGTCCATTCTGCTCTGGGGACTGAAGTTTTTATGACCTTTCCACTAGTGTCTTTCTTTATTGGGACTGGGGGACCTGTGAGGATGACATTGATAATTTCGTCATCAATAGAATCTATATAAAGTTTTATTCTGGCGTTCTAGAGTGTAAACTTATTCAGATTACACACTGGAGGTCTTGCAGAAGCGTAATCCTTAGAACTCATTTTTCTTTATGAAATATACTTGTAATAAAGAAATAAGTGTAGGAGGTCTTTTTGATCAAGGTGTTAACCTTTTAATAACCAACCTCCCTATGATACTAATTGAAAGTGCACTGTGTGCCCCTGAGATCTACTCTAGAGTGGGGGTGAATAGAGATTTAAAAATATTTCTATCCTATTTATGCAAATACAATAAAAACACTAAGTTTTATGCTCTACAATTCCACACATAGAATAAAACACAGGTCGTTTATGTAAAGCAAGAAAAGCAGTAATAGAAAAAGTAAACTATATGGGACAACACAGAAAATGAGCAACCAGAAGACACAAAGATTTTATAGAGGATCCCCAAAATGTGGGTAGACCTCTCTTCTACCACCTGGTAGGATTGCACCACTTGTGCCCGAGTCTTTTGAAAAGGAGACTCTCAGAACCACTGATCTTTTGATAAGGAGATCATGAACCAACCAGATCTTTTGATAAGGAGATCTTGAACCAACCAGATATTTTGATAAAGAGATCTTGAACAACTGAATCCTTTGGAAGAGGGATTCTCAAAACTCTTTTAGAGTTGAGAGTGAGAAGGAAAAATATGAAGAGGGAGGAAGAAGAATTCTGTTTTCAGAATTCTTATGAAGCCTGTATCAGGAACAACTTCTTTATTCTTTTCACTGGATCTGTTTTCAGAATTCTGCTTAGGATTGTGATGATTTGCAGGAGCTAAGATGGTCAGATCCTTTCTCTTCCTTTTGGCTGCTATATGATATTGATGATGATCAGCCTTCTGTTGTTCTGTTCTAAGACAGGGAGAGCAGTTGCTCTTTCTTCTCTGTGTTTTTTTTCTATTAGGGTTCCTGGAGGAAGAAGAAGAAGAGGAAGACCTAATTGAAATGGTTTTGCGGATTGTAATGAATGCTCTGGGTTTCTCTTTCTGCTCCTGCCTTATATTTTCCCTCTTTAATTTGAATTAATTTCCTTTTCTGGTAGATCCTGAAAAGGTATTTTTCCCTGCATAATTTCTTTTCCTTTCCTTCTTTAATTCACGACCCGTCCAACAACTATAAGCTTGTTTCCAAGAAAGATTTTTTGTCCTCCTTTAATTCTTCTTTCTATTTGAGGAAATCACGGAGCCGTTGGAGAACGGTCTTCATTATTGTGGGCCATGAGAGAGAGTCCTAAATGATAGGTACAAAGGTTTCCTTTTCAGACTGTATTCAATGTAGCGTCGAGTTCTCTTCCTCCCTTATCGACGCACCTTCAATTCCTTGTAAGAGAAGCTTCAAATTCATTCTTGCTCTGATTGTAGTCAGTTTGTCGGTGTTGAGTCGATATCTTATCGACGTAACCGTCAAGTTGAAGGCTTGCCTCTGAACTTCATTATCTGTGTCGAGATGAAGTCCACGCTGCGTCGACTTTAGATGGCTTCGATAGATTCTTTCTTCTGCGTTGAGTTGAAGTAGAAGCTGCATCGACTTCTATAGGTACTTCGACAAGTCCATGGCCTCTACGTCCATATCCATTCGACATAGCGTCGAATTGATCTACTCCGACAGAAGGAGTGAGTTGCTTGGACTTCTTGTCAGAGTAGCGTCGACAATAACTCGATGTTGCGTCGATTTCCATTCAACGTAACTATTAACTTTACCCAAACTTTGCTTCTCTTGATATGGTCTCGACACCCTAGGTTGAGTATGACATCCTAAGACATCTAATGACCGGCTTACCCTCACTATACAATGGGTAATACAACCTAAGAGATAAAATCACTTTTTAGGTAATTTGTTAAGTTAAATCAAAGGAGTTTTTCCCAACAAGCTCCGCAAAACAAAAGAAAATGGAAAACTAAAATGAAATGCAACTAACTAAATAGAACTAAAAAGGATGAAAATGCATGAAAAAGTAAGAAAACTACTGTGGTTATTGTCCTTCCAGCACGACTTATTCAAAAATTTAAGAGTTCTAGCTAATGGGAGTATGGAAGGAGAAGTGAACAGGTAACTGGCCTAATATCCATGTCGGTAGCGGATACTGACAGGGCGATAGAACAGTCACTCTACCTAAATATAAATAATAATTTCTCTTCACAGGTAGAGGGAATAAAAAGTAAGAAGAGGAGGAGGAGTACTCCTCACAAATCTCACCCAAAACATTCTTGCCCAGCAAGGTGTCATCTTCAGGGAGGTGGCAGGAGGAGAAAGTAATGAGTGAGGCTTCCTCTATGGAGGAGGGATCAACCTCCTCATATATGAGGATACGCTCATCATTGACCTGAGCAAAATGCTCCAAGTGCTCCTTGAGTTCCTGTGAAGACTCAAACTGTACAAGCTCAAATGATGAAGGGGGGTCAGGAAATAAAAGAGAATCAAAGCTTAAATAAACATCAAGCGTGGGAGTGGTCCCAGTCTCACTCCCGATAGGTTGAAGCAAAAGGATACTGTCAGCATCGTCGACATTGCTGCATGGCTTAGTAGGATCATTAGTGGCCTCCTCCACGATTTGGACTTCCTCCACTGGTGCTGAGGTAAAATCCTGGTCACATTGGAAAATATCCTCCTCCATAGGAATCGGCACAGCACACAATTTACCTGCCTTATACTGTGAAACATCCTCAATAATGTCATCAGAGATGAATGTAGTAGTATGCACAATAGGGGAGGAATATTGCTTGGATAAAAGTCATGCACCGATTCCTGACAAAGAATCGAATCCACACATGATGTATGCACAGGGCAGATAGGCTCAGCTATGTTGGAACATACATCTGTCACAACTCTGATGACTGTGTCTGCATCATTCCTTTCAAAAGTTGAAGGTGACACAACTATATAATCAGAGGTAGAAGGTGTGCTGTCATAGTTAGGAGTCGGGACGATCCCGAGATCCGACTCGTCATCCTCATCCAATTGGCGAAGATAAGCAGCACAATCCTTAAAGGCATGATCCGTGCTCCGACAAAACAAGAAATGCCTTGCTGGCTTCATTGGCACAATAGGTGCTGAAGTCGCAAAGAAGTATGCCGGTAAAGGCTCAAAAGAATAGCCATAGGACTTATGCGACCCTATGGAGTACCAGACGAAGTCGATGCTCCATATAATGTGGCCTTGAGTGCTAGGGCTATTATCTTTCCTTGGACATCTATCACTAGCGTGAGAGATATCTCCACACCAACGACAACGAATATTAAATGAAGCCCACATTGCGTGAAGATAACTAGATTCAAAAGAAAAACACTATTGTGCAAAATACTACACCCAACAATAGTTTATCTAAGCAACCTATATAAAACAAGAAAATGGAATAAGAATAACTGAAATAAAATATAGGATGCAATTTACAAATGGAAGAACTTCTCTCTCTGGTTCTCCCTCTACAGAAAACTCACATGACTGTGTTCCCCGGCAATGGCGCCAAAAACTTGATGCGGCAGAACTAGCACACTGCTATAGGCGGCACCAAGACTGCGACACGAAATGGCAAAGTATCGATCGTTCAAGTAATATAAAATGGGAGTGATCCCCAAGTATTGATCTCATAGGAACACAGTAAGGTGGAGTCTACTTTTTAGGAGGGACTTGAGATTGAAGTCCTTTAGGTCGGATGGACTGCAGAAGAGGGGATTTAGATTATGAAAATAAAACAAAAGAACTAAACTACTCCTATGCAGGCCTCTATGCACTGCTTTGCCGTGCAGATGGAAACTATACATGCCGCTATGCACTGCTTCGCAAGGTAGATGGATGAGTAGGCAAGTAGATGAGCTGAGTGTAACTTCAGAAAGGTTTGAGGGCCATTAGGCACCTCTTAGCTAGGAGGATGGATTACATGGGCCATTAGCACCGCTTCGCTGCGCAGATAGAAGAGTAGTCTTGCAAATGGAATGGTTTGCACCAGCGGAGTCGAGGTGGATTATACAGGCCGTTAGCACCTCTTAGCTTGGCAGTTGGAAGAGTAGGCACACTGAATGGGAGAGTAGTCAGGCGGAATGGATGGTGGAATGGGGGTGCTCCTCAAATCACATAAACCACAAAAAAAACCACAATACCATGGAAAATTACACTAATAACATTTAGGGTTTATGGACATCGTTCATATAGAAACATACACATCACACACATTAAATAGAATTAGCAAAAATAACAAGCAGGTAAGATTAAAACCGAAGCACGAAGACTCGTCGAAGATTCACGTCCATAATCATAGGGCTGTCAATCCTCGTTCGCGCTCAGTCTTTGACTATCGTCCAGGGTAAAAGAGGGTTGTCACTACCTCACAATGGACCCTTCTTCTTCGTCAATAGCCTTCAGCCACGATCTTGCCGGAGAACTCCAAGAATATTGTGCAAAATTCGTTGAAATGGAGCTTTGAAGCTTCTGAATGATGGAGGAGGCCGAGAGGATACTCTGGCTCCAGATTGGCATGAAGAATATTCCCGGAGTACCTACAAATGGTGGTTGGTGAAGGAGAGGCGAAAGGGGCAGACTGGAGCTCAAAATATTGGCAGTGACGGTGCCGGTTTTTACCTAAAATTGGGAAGCAGGCTATATATAGGCGTCAGAATAAAACAGCGTGCATGATCAGTGGCGCACGACCAGTGGTCGTGCGCGAAGAAATACCACTAATTGTTCTCGGACAACCTATAGCAAAATATGGAATGCCAAAATAGCGCACGAGTAGAGGCGCATGACCTGTGGTCATGCGAGAAGGAATCCAGTGATCGTGTGAACCGCTTGGGTGAAAAATGGAGGAATGCGCATGACCAGTGGTCGTGCGGCTGATCGTGCGCGAACAAAAATGCACGACCAATGGCCATTTAGGCAAAAATGCCCAAACCAACTCTGAGCGTCCACACAACCCCTGTACATGCAGGAAAACATCCTGGACCACTAGCAGAGGCAAAATAATATCCAATCCAAGCATTTTCAAAGATCTATATAATTATAAAAATGAGCTGAATACAAGGGTAGGACAAAACCATACCAAAATGGGCTTAAATGTGCACTTCGTGTACGTAAATGATATTCTGTAAATATACACGATTATGAACCAAAAGTGAAGTGCAAGTGCGTGAAAACTAGCCGTGATGAGTCTGAAAAACCCGATATATATTAGACTCATCAATAGACAGTTTGAGATATTTCTTGATAGAACATGAATTATGATTTATGATTATAGAGACTTTTGTATAGAATATATGTTAGATCATCATGATGTATGTGAATTCTATTCCTTCTAGACTTATGGCAATATGATTTGGTGATTTTCTTTTGAATGATCAAGTTTCATTTGTAAGTCTAGAAAATGATGATCATGCAATCATATTAAAGAGAAAGATCACATATATAAAGTTTTGAAATTTATAATAAAATTGCATTCAATAATTGAATTTATTGATCTTTGGTTTTGCATGATAATATATTATTCATGATACAATATTCATATATATTCTAATGATTAATCCATACACTATGTGTTTGTTGGAATTTTAGTATTCTATTATAATTTCAAATCACCTAGTTATCATGAAATTTGAATAACATTGTAGATGTTATACTAGCATAAAAATTTAAGCATAAACTAAGAAGTAATGTAAAGATGATGAGTTTGAATGCAATGTTATTACATAGGATTAATGGAGATAATGTTGCATGTAATATGAGAAGATTTCAAATTAATTTACTTTAGACCTATAATGAAATGATTAAACTTTTGATTTGAACTTAATGATACAAGATGATTCTAAGGTCTAAATATATGCAAACAATGGTGACACACATCACACACATAATACTTAAATCAATATATGAAATAATTATACTAAGGATATCATGTGACGAAAAATCTATAGACACAGAAATTGCCGAAATAAGAAAACTGAAATAACTTTTAAATAGAGTTGAATTTGTGGTATTTGATAGCACCAAATGAACTCGAACGAGCAAGCCTAGTACGCCATTGGATGGAGATTTTTGTGCTCTTTCCGAAAACATATTAAATGCAAAAATTGGACGAGTGGATCAAAAGATATGGTTGTTTGAAGTTTTTATCGAAAACTCACATTTTTGAAGGATTAAACATGCGTTTTGTGAATTTTTGATTTCGATTATACTTGATAATATTCTTCATTATAAGGGATATCATATGCAGCAAACAAAATAGAAAATAATCAAAACATTGTGCAATTTAATTTTTAGCCTAAGCCCTTTAATATACCATTTAAATCCATTCTTTAAAATAATTTCATTTGTCTTGATAATAATTTCAATATTCAATTTATAATGATAATTCAAGACATTTATTGGTAAAAGATTTAACAGGATAAAAACTAAAAAGATGAGAGATAGGTCACTTTTTAAAAACATATGACTTTTTATTCAATTTAATTTATACGTTATAAAGCTTTAAATGATAAAGTCATATTTCAAATATTTATAAGATGACCAAGACATGTTAGCTTAAAAAAGAAAATAAAAAAGAATAGTAAGCATATCATGAAGTAGCATTATATATCATTTTTATTTGTTTCTACTTCATGCATTTGAAAGATTCTAATTGATAAGAGATTTAGGTATCCAAAGTTGACCATGTGTAAAGGTTCCATTGGGTACCCAAATATAGCATGATGATTTTTGGGGAGACAAGGATGAATGGCCCTTTCAATTAAAGTTGATGTGTCAATTTCCTTTATGGGTCTCCATTCATACCTTGGTTGTTTATCACTCAAATCCATATAATGATTATGTGACATCTTTACATGATGATATTTGTTTGAAAAATAATTCATTGGGGATTAATGTTTATTCAAATTATTTTTCAAAATAGATTGATGTTGATAATCATAATGAATTTTATTATATGGATTCTTTGAAAGTTTATAAGAGTGATAGTCTTTCTTTAGAAGTGATTGTTGATAGAGTGTGTTACAATATGTGTTAAATGGTTGGTTCTTATTTTGATGATTTTCATTTCCACTCTTTCTTATAGACATACTCTTATAATGTGAAGGAAAATATTTTATAGTTTGATTTTCATGAAAAGGAGTTTTTAAATTTGAGTCATGATTGAAAATATATTGAGACTTATAATAGTGACTCTTAAGAATTTTGTGAGGATCATAATTCCTTTTGAAACTAAACTTCTTTTGAGTTGATGTGTGAAAATGGTCCCTTTTAGAAATGATTTTGTAAGTTAGTTTATCTTTGTTATTCAAAATCTTATGATGAAAGTCATTACAAGAAATTAGAACTTTTTCAACAAATGATTTTAATTATCTCAACTTACAAGTTAAAGCATTATTTTCAATTATTAATTTTTCATTATGCTCTTTAGAAACTAAGAGCCCTTTTTCAATATCCTTGAATTTTTCTTTTAATAGATTGCAATCAAAACAAGGTTTTGAAATTGTAATAAAAGAGCAAGATGGAGAAGCCACATCATAATTAGATTCTACATTAGCATTAGCTTTTAACCTTTAATTTTCTAAACATAATTTATCATTTGTAATTTTCAATTTCTTAATTTTACGTTTAGCAATTTGTAGCATATGTAATGTGGAAATAGAATTTATCATAAAGAGAGAAGAATTTGATTTACTTACATTGCTATCGGAAGAGGCAAGATTTGAACTTAAAGTTCCTTTAACATCCTTTTGGCACTTCTCTTCCAAAGATAAGATTTCTTCTTCTCTTCTACTTGATGTGCACTCCATGGTTTCATCCTTAGAGATTCTTTTTTGAATGCTTGTGCTAATTTGATTGTTTTCTAATTGTTGTGCATACTCCAAACCTATACACGGAAGATCAAACAATTCATCAAGAAATTTCCAATCTTTGTAAGCATTAGTAAAACAATAAATCAATTCGGAAATATCTTTAGATAGAGCGCAAAATAAAGTATTCATAGCTTCGCATTTAAATGACATTCCTGTTTATTTGATTCATCCGCTCGTCTTATAATTGTCGTATTCCAAATTTTGATATCATATGAGTTAAAAAAAGATTTTATTAATACTTTCCACCCTTTGTAATTTTTGCCTTCAAATAAAGGTGGTGCCAAAGATTTTTCATTTATATAAAAGTTTCTCCCACTAGTAGAAGCGAGATCATGAGACGCTATTATTCTCGGTTTTTAAACCGATTTGGAATAGCCTGGCTCTGATACCACTTATTGGATCGATAGGCGCCCTTAGAGGGGCGTGAATAAGGGAATAAAATTCTTTATGTAAAATTAAGCAATTTACTAAATTGTTTTAAAGCAAATGAGAGTGAAATAACAATTTAGGTAAAAGAAGAAAATAATGTAATTTGCAATTTTAGAATTTAGCCAAATGAAGGAAATCAAGTAAACTCAAATTGAGACAAAATTTTTATTAGATAAAAAAGTGTTTACATATATTTGATTTCAATATCGCTAGAAATCAGAGGCATACAAATACAATTACTTTTTCCTTTTCTATACCGACTCGTATCCCCACGAACGGGTGGCTTTAGTCTATCCTTCCCTGGATATAGCCTCAAGCCGCTCTATCCAATCCTTCCCCGGATATGGCCTCGAGCACCCCTAGATTTAATCACCTAGACCTAGTCACCAACACACGCGGCGAATTCCCCCTAAGCTGTGCAAGAACCTAGTCGCCAACATTAGGCAAATTCTCTATACGGATACAAAATGTATGGAAAAAATAATGATAACAGTAATAAAAAACTCCCTATATGAGATCTTCTGTAGTCGGAGATGAAGGATTGTTGTAGTATGAGCGAGGTCGAAGCGATCATCCTTCGGTTGTAGCGTGACCTAGTCCTCCTCCAAAATTCTCCTTAAGATTTTTGTGGGAGATCCATCTTTGACAGCATAACAGCAATGAAAAATTGGCACTTGTATTCTCTCTGGGATGCATTACCAAAACGAGAGAGAAATCTTCATTTTATAGAACTTGGAGTTAGCGCCTACGGTAACACCTAGCGCCTGCGGTAGCGGTCGTATAGAGGCGGTTACAAAACCTTCACGGCATGGCTTTGTGGCACGAGCTAGAGCTAGCGCTAGGCGGTAGCGCTAATGCCTGCGGTATCGGCTAGCGCTGGCGGTAGTGCTCCATTCAGAGAATTTGATTCCAAGCTACTTTCTACCTGTGGAGTATTGCACCTATAGTTCTTGCACACAATAAACACATGACAAGCAAGATCAAATACAATATGGGATTTGTTATTCTCAAACAAAGGGATGTGACACACAAGTCCAACATTATTCACTAAGTCCTTATGTCATATAGTTAGTCATGTGACAAACCAAATTGTATTGACTGGACTTAGAAAGGGTAAAGTCTATGTATTAGATTTTGAGTACGCATAGTAAGAGGTCTGCTTATTTAATTCCCAATTAGAAAATAGTGAACTGTGGTATAGGAGACTTAGTCACCTGAACTTTAAAACCATAGCTAAGTGGTCCAAGCTCAACCTAGTAAGAGGCTTACCAATTGGTAAGATTAAGAAAGACCATCCCTATAGAGCCTGCCAACTAGGAAAGCGGATCAAATCATCATTCAAACCAATTGGTAAGAATGATTCCCAAAGAACCCGATATCTCTTGCACATGGACCTATTTGGTCTTATATCCACTTAGATCTTAGTAGGAAAGACCTATACTTTAGTCATTGTTGATGATTTTTCTAGATTCAGCTGGGTGTTCTTTCTAAAAGCTAAGTTAGACACTTTCAAGATCCTCTCAGGATTCATTATACAGATTCAATCGGAATTCAATACCCAACTTGCTGTGATCTGAAGTGATCATGTTACTGAGTTTGAAAATTAGTTAATCTGTAGATTCTGTGAGGATGAAGGGATAAGACAAAGCTTTTCAGCTCCTAGAACCCACCAACAAAATGGGTGGTTGAAAGGAAAAATTGAACTCTAATTGAATTAGGAAAGACATTATTGGTTGAGTCCAACTTGCCAAAGTCCTTGTGGGCTGAGGGAGTGAATACTGCCAACTATGTCCTGAATAGAAGCCCCATCCATAAGACGAAGTTGAAGACTCCTTATGAGTTATTGAAGGGAAAGGCACCTATAGTCACATACTTTATAATTTTTGGGAGTACTTGTTTCAATCTAAAAAATGAAAAGAGTATTCTTGCCAAATTTGACAAGAAGGCAAATGATGGGATACTCTTGGGGTATTCCTCATCAAGCAAGACCTATAGGTGCTACAATAAAAGCTCTCTCAAAATTAAGTCAATGCATGTGGTATTTGATGAAACTAAAATGTTTTATAAGCGGAAGGAAACTTCCACCAATGATATAATGCAGGAAGAAGACCAACTAGCAGATCAAGTTGAAAGAATCAACATCTTGGACCATCCATCAGATAGCCAGGACAAAGATAAACAGAAAGCAACTGCTTCACCAAATACAGAGATCATTCCAGAGAATGAAGATAGGGTCTCCACAGTTGATGAGCAAGAGGAATTTCAGGTGGAGATGGATCCACTGAATAGTTCAACAAGAATTAGGAAGACTCAAAAGGATCATCCTCCATCTCAGGTTATAGGAGATTTATCAGTGGGAGTGAAGACAAGGAATCAAATAATGAATGAGACTATATTGCAATGCTTCCTCTCACAGTATGAGCCAAAGAAGTTTGAGGAGGCTGATAGTGACCCTCGCTGGATAGCTGCCATGCAAGAAGAATTATCTCAGTTTGAAAGGAATAAGTTCTTCTCCCTAGTTGAGAGACCAAGAGATTACCCAGTAATTGGAACAAAATGGGTATACAAGATGAGAGGACCCAGCGCAACCAACTACACCAAAAGCCCGGACTGTTGGTGAAGGCGCAACTTGATCTTTATATCAATGGAAGGGCGCTACGGGTCAAGTGAGGAGACGCTGGACCCAACAATCCCCCCCCCCAGCGTTCAGCACGTCCCGCAATTCAGAGGTGCTCCACATGGCCCGCAGGCTCAGAGGTGGCTTGACACATGGCTGCGGCCGCCTGACCCACCGGGACCCACACAGGTAGAGAGAATTTTCAGGAATTATCAGCGCCCCCCCACCGGTCTCGAACCCACAACCTGCTTTGATACCAATTGAGAGGACCCAGCGCAACCAACTACACCAAAAGCCCGGACTATTGGTGAAGGCGCAACTTGATCTTTATATCAATGGAAGGGGGCTACGGGTCAAGTGAGGAGACGCTGGACCCAACACAAGAACAAAATGGAGTCAGCTGGAGTCATCATCAGGAATAAGTCCAGACTTGTTGCTCAAGGATATAGGCAAGATGAGGGAATTGACTTCGACCAAACATTTGCTCCAGTGGCAAGATTGGAAGCAATCAGGATGTTTCTTGGCAATGCAACACATATGAAGATAAAGATCTAGCAGATGGATGTGAAGTGTGCATTCCTAAATGGAACTCTTTATGAAGAAGTATATGTGGAGCAGCCTTCTATTTTTGTCAATCCATCTTACCCCTTTTTGTTTATAAATTAGACAAAACATTATATGGTCTCAAGCAAGCTCCAAGATCTTGGTATAAGACCCTATCCACTTTACTTTTGGAACACTCCTTTGTAAGAGGAAAGGTGGATAAAACACTCTTCACTAGAGCACATAAAAATCAGCTACTTTTAGTACAAATATATGTAAATGATATCATATTTGACTCAACAGATCAAAAACTATGCAAACGTTTTGCTGACCTAATGCAGTCTAGATTTGAGATGAGTAGCATGGGGGACTGTCCTACTTTCTTGGTCTTCAAGTAAAGCAAACTGTAGATGGCATTTTCATATCCCAATCCAAGTATACAAGGGAACTCATCAAGAGGTTGGGGATGGAAAATGCCTCTATCATGAAAACCCCCATGGCTACCAATATTGTTCTAGATAAAGATGAGTAGGGTAAGTCCTTTGATCATAAGACTTATAGAGCAGTCATTGGCTCACTCCTCTATCTGCCAACTAGCAGACCAGATATCATGTTTGATCAATGCATATGTGCTAGGATTCAGGTTGATCCTAAGGAATCCCACATGAGTTCTGTGAAAAGAATACTCAGATATCTAAAGTGTACACCTGATCTTGCCTTATGGTATCCTGCAGAATTAGTATTTGACCTAGTAGGCTTTTCAGATGCAGACTATGTAGGATGCATGCTTGATAGAAAAAACACATAAGGAACCTATCAATTCTTGGGTGATAGACTGATCTCATGGTTTAGCAAGAAGCAAACATCAATCTCCACTTCTACAGCTGGTATAGAGCTGCAGGAAGTTGTTGCTCACAAATTTTGTGGAATCAAAATCAGTTGTTAGACTACAACTTTTCTCTTGACAATTCCATAATATTATGTGATAACTCTAGTGCTATTTCTATATCTTCTAATCATGTTCTCCACAGCAGAATAAAGCACATAGAGATAAGGCACCACTTTCTCAGGGACAATGTAGAGAAGGGTAAGATCAATCTTTAATACATTTTAACTGATATTCAAAAGGCTGACATCTTCACTAAGCCACTTGATGAAAGTAAGCACAAGTTCTTCATCAATGCACTAGGAATGCTTGATGGAGCTCTCTAGGTCACCTTTATTATGCACTCATACTATATTTCATAGAAAGTTATTGCTGGGAAAAACAACAACATTTTTGAGAAAATATTTTCGTCCAGCCAAGACCGCTAAATTGCCCACTGATGTTTTTTCGTTTATGCAAATCGATTCTGAGATTCTCTATGACACATGGGAGTGCTTTAAGGAACTTTTTCGAAGATGTCCCCACCATGCGCTTCCTTCTTTATTACAAGTGCAAACATTCAATTTAGCCAAATTTGATTAGTCGAATCAAGCTAATTGGGTTAAACCCTTTAGCCGAATTTGGCGTAGTTCAGTTAAACCCTTTAGCCAAATTGGTCAAGTAAATACCCATTCATTTAAACCATTTAAACGATTGCCCATTGAAACATTCTCAACTTAATTATAAGCAGTCACAGGATTGGTCCTCCACTCATATCCAATATGAGTAAGGCCAACACAATCCTTTCTCCAATTTCTCCAAATGCTTTTATGTGCGACCCTATAAGCTCATATTGCGTTGGCAGTAAGACTAATTGTTGATTGCTTTGAGAACACCTCAGAAGCTCCAACAGTCTCCCACTTGATCACAAAGTATCGACAAAAGTCTCACAAACAATGAGCGGCATCTAGCAATACATCATTGTTACCCAAGCAATAAGAGTTCATAACTCAATAAGCCTGTCATGACCAATGTATTGGTGTTGTCATGTCCCTTTGTCCTTTACATCCGGATAGAACTAGAGGCATGGACTGTGTCACCTTCATAATTGTTCAATCCCAATTTCCTGATCTAGAATAGACTGTCTGAAATTGGTGAGCTCAATATCATATATTGACTTAACCAAGCATGAACATGCATTTCTCAGTCTCATTCCATCAAGGGGCCCATGGATGTAACTCTTGTCATACAGGAGGACAAATCCCATTTCTGCTCACACACAATCATCCAAATGATTCGTAACATACCCAACAACCACCCTTATTTTCAACCTTTCTCAAGAGAAGACTTTAGATGGCATCAAAGTACGCTCCTCCTCACCTGATGAATGGTATGACTTCAGGTCAAAGGACCACAAACACCATTGTCACTTGAGACCTACTTGTGACACGTTCATATAACAATCCACAAAGTAGTCTCACAGGGGTCTGTCCAGTACAACTTGTTCTTAACAAGTACCCATGCGATGACTTGATATCACAATATCATGAACTGTGAGAACCGGACATCAGTCAATGCACATACTAGTCTTATGGTCTCATCCTCGCCCTAAATTTCTAGGATGATACCACGACCAGGGACCATTTAAGAATGAAGCTTCTTATAAACATAGGCTCTCACATTCAAGTCACGTACTTGAATTCCTATGGAAGCAAACACTCTAAGGGAATTTATTATGCTAATTAATCTTATCAGACGGATATAAATGACATAATAAAAGAACTTGCCATAAATATAAAATGAAATACATAGTACATTTTACAATTCATCCAATGAATAAACAACCAACAAATATGCAATCCACAAAGCTCCCACTAAAGATAATCATTCAGGTATCTAATACCCATTGATCTAACATGACCATCATGCTTCTTTTGCGTAAGAGGCTTTGTCAGTGGATCCGCTATATTTTCTTCAGTCGGTACTCTGCATATGCTCATATCTCCTCGATCGACAATCTCTCGAATAAGATGGAAGCGCCGAAGTATGTGCTTGGGGCGTTGATGAGATCTAGGTTCCTTAGCTTGTGCAATTGCACCGTTGTTGTCACAGTAGAGAACTACGGGATCAACAATGCTAGGAACTACATCAAGCTCGCTGATGAATTTCCTAATCCACACAGCCTCCTTCACCGCATTCGCTGCAGCGATATACTCGGCCTCAGTCGTAGAATCAGCAACTGTCTCTTACTTGGAACTCTTCCAGCTTACAGCTCCTCCATTAAGGCAAAACACAAAACCTGACTGTGACATTGAGTCATCTCTGTCAGTCTGGAAGCTTGCATCCGTGTAACCCTTTACAACGAGCTCCTCCTCTCCACCAAACACCAAGAATGTATCCTTAGTCCTTCTCAAGTACTTTAGGATATTCTTGACTGCTATCCAGTGACCATCACCCGGATCAGACTGATACCTACTAGTCATGCTTAAAGCATATGAGACATCAGGTCAGGTACATAACATTGCAAACATGATTGATCCAATTGCCAAAGCATATGGAATCAACTTCATGTGGTCCTTATCTTCCAAAGATTTTGGACATTGGTCCTTAGAGAGACTCACACCGTGAGACATGGGTAAGAATCCCTTCTTGGACTCAAGCATGTTGAACCATTTCAACACCTTCTCAATGTATGGACTTTAGGTCAAACCCAGCAACTTCTTCGATCTATCTTTATAGATCTTAATACCAAGTATATAAGTCACTTCACCTAAGTCTTTCATAGAAAAGCACTTCCCTAGGTTGTTCTTAACAACTTGCAGGGTCGGAATGTCATTCCCGATCAGTAGTATGTCATCTACATACAATATCAGGAAGACAACAATGCTCCCACTAATTTTCTTGTAAACACAAGGATCATCTTCGTTCTTGATGAAACCAAACTCTTTGATCTTCTCATCAAAACATAGATTCCAACTTCGAGAAGCTTGTTTCAATCCATAAATGGATAGATTCAACTTGCATATTTTAGTGGCTACACTTGGAGATTCAAAACCCTCGGGTTGTGTCATATACACTTCCTCAAGGAGGTTTCCATTAAGGAAAGCCATTTTGACATCCATTTGTCAGATCTCGTAGTCATAATACGTAGCAATAGCAAGTAGAATTCTGATGGGCTTGACCATAGCTACAGGGGAAAAGGTTTCATCATAGTCAACACCATGAATTTGCCTGAAACCTTTAGCCATCAGCCGGCCTTTGAATGTCTGTACATTCCCATCCATGTTGGTCTTCTTCTTGAAGACCCACTTGCACCCTATGCGTCGTACCCCTTCAGGTGGTTCCACCAAGGTCCAAACTTGGTTTGTGTACATGGAGTCCATTTCAGATTTCGTGGCCTCAAGCCACTTCTCAGAGTCTGGTCCATTCATAGCCTCTTGGTAGGTTTCAAGCTCATCATCATGATCCATAAGCAACACATTACCTATTTGAGTCATGAGAAATCCATATCTCTCAGGCTCAAATCTTGGTCTACCAGATCTACGTAGGACTTGTGTTTCTTGAGCAAGCTCTCCAGCTACAACTTCTTGTAGTCCTTGCTCAGGTTCCAATTCCAGTTCGTTCATTGTTTGTGGCTCTTGAACTTCTTCAAGTTCTACCTTTGCAGTCTTTCTGGATAAGAACTCTTTCTCCAAAAAGACACCAGTCCTTGCGACAAACACTTTGCCCTCAGACGGTAAGTAGAAGTAGTATCCTTTGGTTTCCCTAGGACACCCCACTAGATAACATTTATCCAATTTGGGTTCCAACTTGTCAGGCATTTGACGTCGCACGTATGCCTCACAGCCCCAAATCTTGATGAATGACATACTGGGACGCTTCCCAATCCATATCTTATATGGTGTCTTTAGAACCATTTTCGTTGGAACTCAATTTAGTGTGAAAGCAGCGGTCTCAAAAGCAAAACCCCAAAAGGAAACGGGCAAATCTGCATGACTCATCATCGATCGCACCATGTCTAACAAGGTACGATTCCTCTTCTCAGAAACACCATTATGTTGAGGTGTTCCGGGCGGAGTGAGCTGTGATACAATACTACACTCTTTCAGATGATCACGAAACTAATGACTCAGATATTCGCCACCTCGATTAGATCGGAGTGCTTTTATCCTTTTTCCCAGTTGGTTTTCTACTTCATTCTTAAACACTTTGAACTTTTCAAAGGTCTCGGATTTGTTCTTCATAAGAAACACGTATCCGAATCTACTGAAATCATCAGTAAATGTAACGAAGTAGTAGAACCCACCTCTAGACATAAAACTCATGGGTCCGCATACATCACTATGTATTATACCCAAGAGACCATTGGCCCTCTTATTATAACTAGTGAAAGGAGCTTTCATCATCTTGCGCAACAAACATGACTCGCATCTCTCAAATGATTCATAATCAAATGAGTCCAGTAGTCCATCTTTATGGAGCTTGGATATGCGTTTCTTGTTTATATGGCCTAAACGACAATGCCAAAGGCACGTAGGATTCGAATCATTTGTTTTTAGTCTTTTAGTATTTTCTATGTTATAGATCGGATGGTCTAAGTTCAAAACATATAAATCATTAAACATTTGGGCAACGCCATAACAAACATCATTCTTATAAATAGAACAACAATTGTTCTTAATTACGAAAGAAAAACCAATCATGTCCAAACATGAAATATAAATAATGTTTCTAGTTATGGCCGGAACATAATAACAATTATCTAGTTCTATTACAAGCTCTGTGGGCAAAGAAAGACGATACAATCCAACGGCAATGACAATAACTCTTGCTCCATTTCCAACGCGCAGGTCTACCTCTCCTTTACCCAGCATTCTTCTCCTTGTCAGTTCCTGCACATTTATACAAATGTGAGAAACACATCCGGTATCCAGTACCCAGGATGAAGGAGCAGAAAGGTTTATTTCTATAACGAAAATACCTGAAGTGGAAGTCATACTTCCCTTCTTATTCTGCAGATCTTCTAGATACTGAGGACAGTTCCTCCTCCAATGCCCCGCCTTACCACAATGGTGGCACTTTCCTTCTTTCGCCAGACCTTTCCTTTTCAGTGCAGAAGACTTGGGATCAAGAGGAGACTTAGATCCAATCTTCATCTTCTTAGATCCCTTGGCCTTTCCCTTGCTCTTATGCACCATCAATATGGGGATGGCAGGCTTGACCTTCTTCATGTTATTCTCGACAGTCCTCAACATGCCAAGGAGCTCGGGCAGTGTCTTTTCTATTTCATTCATGTTATAGTTTAAGATGAACTGCTCATAACTGTCCGACAACGATTGCAGGATCAGATCCGTGGCCAACTCTTGGCCCATGGGAAAACCCAGTTTTTCAAGGTTCTCTATATACCCAATCATCTTGAGTACGTGAGTCCCTACTGAGTCTCGAGCTCCCATTTTGCACTGAAACAATGCCTTGGATATGTCAAACCTCTCTTGCCGGGCTTGCCCCTCGAACATTTTCTTGAGGTGCCCGATTATCCCATAACCACACATGCTCTCGTGTTGCTTTTGAAGCTCAGAGGACATGGTAGGAAGCATGAGGCATTCCACATCCAAGGTATCATCTTGATACTTCTTGTAAGCATCTTTATCTGCTCTCGAAGCATTTCCGGTCGGCTCTGCAGGGGCTTCTCCTTCCAAGACATAGAGCTTGCGCTCTTGCCTGAGAACAATTCTCAGGTTTCTGTACCAGTCAAGGAAGTTCATCCCGTTGAGCTTGTCCTTCTCAAGAATATCTCTCAGGGACAGGGTGGAGTGAGATCCACTTGCCATGGATATTCTACAAGGAATTTTGCAAAGTGAAATTTTAGTACTATATTCCAAATTACATTTTATATAATTTTAATAAGGACTTTTATTAAAGAGCTCCCACTATTTTAATCAAATCAATAACCCTTGATATCGATTCGGAGAGTTTATGCGAGTTGCTCTCTTGGTGGACAAGATCCGTATTTCACCAACACAATGAGTCCGCTTTGGCGTTCCTCTCATAATGCGGTTATTTAGGTAGACAACATTTATCAATTGCATCACTATGCAACTCTTGTATGGTTGGTGAATAACTCTTTATTCGCATCCATCATATGGAGCATGCCAACCCTATGCCTCTAGGAACTCAACCTTTGAGGTCACCTAGTTAAGTTAAACCCGATGTCGACAGTGGGATATCACAATTATCCGCTCGCACCCTTACCAAGATAGATTAATGCACCTTGCTTTGGCAAGCCCACACTTCATCGATCGAGGCAGGAAGAGTGTCATCCATCGGAAGGCATCCGAATACTTAATATTAGATAAGGGTTTTTTATTTCAAGTGATTAACATTTTAATCGTGATTAACATTTAATCATAGTGCACAATCAGAAAATAAAATTACAACATTCACATTCCAGATACATCCCAGATGTTCACAAAAATAGTCTTTCAACACTTTGACAAAACAGGGCTAAATCTGAGCATTTAGAACACTTCTAAATCTCGAGATTTACATGCATTGGACATATGAACAACACCTCCACTTGTGCAGTAGACAAGCTCGTCTCTCATGTCAGATTCAATAATCTAAACATTTGGTTTCACAAACCATTTTGAGGGACGGTTACTGCAGAGGAGAAACAACCTCTGGAAAATGAAAATTGCAACGCAATCACATGCGTTCCTGGCGGGGTTCCAAGGGGCCGCGCCCCTGGAGGGGTCTTAGGGGAAGAGGCCCTAACGAGGTCCAAGGGGTAGCGCCCCTGGCGGTGGTCTCACCACACAAAATCACATCAAATGTGATATTCCAAGAAGAAATTAGGGCATTTAGAACGCTTCTAAATGTCCCAATTTGCACGCACTTGACCGCAGCCTGGCTCTGATACCACTGTTGGGTTTTCTATACCCCTAACGTGATGACATATCGAATATGCGCAGCGGAAATAATAATAAGAACAACCCAAAAGAAGCTAACGGATCTTGCGGTTTTCATGATTCAAGAGAATAATCAAATCGAAATACAAAGTACCTTTGCGGGATTGAGTCAACACTCAACCAAGGTGCTCCAAAGAGAGATCCAAAAATCTGCATTTGAGTTCTTCAAGAATCAAAATGGATCGATCCCACTACAGAAGTCCACACAAGCAAAAGGAGAAACCTAGCTTCTTGTCGTACAAGAACTAGGTCGGAGAAGGATGCTCTCAACGTCCCCACTGACTGCTAGGTCCGATCCAGGGGAGGCGGCGACCAGCGGCGGCGGAAGACGATCGGCGAATGGGAAGATTGAGATGCCCTCGCGCGGAACAGTTCCGGTCGGCAGTTCTCGTCTAAATCGCAAAAAGGATTAAGTCCCGTAAACCTAAAATCGCATGCCCTTTTATACTAAAACGCTTAAATCAGGCTATCCGCAGACTAGAGGAAAAAAACAGAATATCTGTCCTGATTTACATTCGCCGAATTTGACTAATCAATATAACCGAATTCTACTCAAATTCGGCGAAACCATTTCGACGAATTCGTCTATATAAATTCGGCTATATCATTTCGTCGAAACCATTTCGTCGAACTGACATGATTCGGCTAAACCCTTTAGTCGAATCTGTTACAATTTCGGCTAAACTCTTTAGCCGAATTTGATTAGTCGAATCAAGCTAATTCGGTAAACCCTTTAGCCGAATTTGACGCAGTTCGGTTAAACCCTTTAGCCGAATTTGTCAAGTAAATACCCATTCGTTTAAACCCTTTAAATGATTTCCCGTTGAGACATTCTCAACTTAATTCCAAGCAGTCACAGGATTGGTCCTCCACTCATATCCAATATGAGTAAGGCCAACACAATCCTTTGTCCAATTTCTCCAAACGCTTTTATATGCGACCCTATAGGCTCATATTGCGTTGGCAGTATGACTAACTGTTGATTGTTTTGAGATCACCTCAGAAACTCCAACACTAGATTCTCCAAACGATGAACTATACCAATTATAATCATAGCTTCCTAGATGGAAATAATCACTAGAATGGTTAAACGCTTTGCACCATTTACATTTTTGATAAGAATACATATTAATGCAAAGATGGATTCACAAGTAATATAAGCAGAAAATGAACTCAGTATGCACGAAGTAAAATTTAAATCGGTGGAGACCTGATTTTTTTTTAAACACTTAAAATAGATAATTAGATAATTTACAAGCACTAAATTAAAACAAATGTGATAAACAAATGGAAAAGAACTTTATCTATCAGCTCTCTCTCTCTCTCAAGAAACTCACAGGTATGTGTTCCCTGCCAACAGTGCCAAAAACTTGATGCGCTAATCTTGCACACCGCTATAGGTGGGAGCGAGACTGCGGCACGACACGACAGTGTACCAATCATTCAAATAATATAAAATGGGCGAATAAATCCCCAAGTATCGATCTCAAAGAATGCAGGTTGGGGTGTGTAGTTTTAATATTAGGGAAACTAATTATAAAGATTTCTACTAATTAAAAATAAGGGGTTTTTGGTTTTGTTGTGAAAGACACGATCAAAGAAAACTAATTTAACAAATGTGAGTCGACTGCACCGCTTTCCTTGGTGGATGGACGAGTAGGCTTGCGAATGAGCGAGAAGGTTTGCAGATGGATGGTTCGTAACCGGCGGAGTGAGGGTCGTAAGCACCTCATTACTAAGTACACAAATAGCAATTGCTAGCGCTAGTGCGACACACAATGCAACGGTGGAATGGAAAGCGGAATGGGGCGCTCCTTAACTCACATAAACAACAATAAATTTCACAAACATGAAATTAACTTTAACATACAAACATTTTATGATCATCATTCTCAACAAACATACATCCACAAGAAATTATCGCAGCAATACAAAGGCGGAAAGAGTAAACCCAAACTCGAAGACTCGCTGAAGGTTCGCGGCCAGAATCGTAGGTTTGTCATGCCTCGTCCGAGCTCGGTCTTCAATTGCCGTCCAGGGTTCAGAGGAGCTGTCACATTCCTCCACATTACCCATCTTCTTCGTAATATATCTCAAGCAAGCTATCGCTGGAGAACCCTTGAATGTAGCAGAAAATATCTTAGAATGGAGCTTTTGAGCTCACGAACAACGGAGGAGGCAAAGGAGGAAGCTCCAGCTCTTAATTTGGAAGGAAATGGTGCCCTGAGCTTCTCCTTAGGGTGGACGGTGGTGGAGTGATGAAACAAGTGTAAATGGTGCTAAAATGACAAGCTGGGTTGCGCTTCTCTTGATAGGGCAGAATCCCTAACTTTAAATAGTAAACAGTGATAAAAATGGTCACGCACGGTCGAACGCACGACTGTGCGTGGACCATGCATTATTAAAGAAGCAGGAAGCCCAGGAAGATGAAGCAGAGTGCCCGTGCATTTTTACTCATGTACGGTTGAAGCCGACCATGCGATCGAATGCACGGGCAAATCCAGAAAACTCGAAAACAAGCAAACAACAGGAGATCGTGCATTTCCCTCGCACACGGCTGAGTCCAATTATGCGTGAAGAAAATGCACAGACAATAAGCGCCAAACATATTTGGACAAAAGAGATGCTCATGTGATTTTACTCACGCATGAGTGAATTTCCCGTACGCGAATAAATCGCATGAGCAGGGACAGAACACCATTCTGAGTTGGAGATGAATATGCACGGTCGGAGCGATCGTGTGTCAAGGAAACGCACGATTATGCGATTCATGCAAGCATAAAATCTAGGCAAAATGGATAATCCACCCACCTGCACCGAAATCCAAATAGCAAACACACAGTTGGTAACACCCTTCCAGCTCAATTCAAATATATAAAAAGGGTTGGGGAGCACTATATGCTTACCCTCAACAATATGGAGCACAAAATCACACCAAAATGGTCCTAAACAATGCACATAGCATGCAAGCATGTACAAGTGAAATACAAGAAATTATGTCTTGAAAGTGTAGTGCACACAGGTGAAAACTACTCCGGATGAGTCCATAAAACAGTGTAAATATCGGACTCATCAACCACATTTCAAAAGGTCTTGCTTCCTTCCCAGAGGTATGACCAGGACAGTATCTATGGTCACTGGAAGAATGGAAGCTCCTATAGTAAGGGGAATGCTCTTAACTATGGTGGGAGAAAGGGCATGGGGATGAGTGCTATAAATGCTCCCCAAGAAGATATCCAAATGGCTCATGATGGACCATTTGTGTTTGGTGCTCCAGCCCCCACACTCATATTAAATTTTTGAAGTGGAAGTCTCAGGTCGGGCGGTCTATTTTTGTAGACCGCAAAGACCACGTGACTTGTGTTGCGGTCTTCCTCTAGAAACCGCGAGCTCAGTGTGGCGACCTGGCTAGTGTGGTCGCGTGTATCTGGTTTTGGCGGCATGTGTTTGGTTTGCCTGTTTGGCCAAATTATCCTTGTTTTGTCTTAGACCGGGCGGTCTGTACTGGAGGTCGCTTCTGCAGTCTCGTACTCTGGCCTGCATGAGATTGTTCTGGCAGTCAGCATGGTGTGTCAAAATGTTCATGTGGCTCCGATATTATAAGAGTCCGGACGGGTTGTATAAGATCATTTCTGGAGGTCTTATAAGAGACCGCGGGGTCTACCGATTTGTTCTTGGCAAGATGTCTTGGACAATTTTGCTTAAGTGTAATAAGGTCTTGATGAGACCGCGCGGTCTGATACTGGAGACCGTGTGCTTCAATAAGGAAGGTGACTATATCCCTTAGGGCGGTGACAACATCCATTCATTTGTTAATAAATAGAGACGCCGGGGTAGCCATTTATACGCAAGAACTGTAAGAACTCAAGTTGGCTTAATTGTGCCAGTCTCATTTTGAGGTCGCGCAGTTTGAGTTGTCTGACCGGGTTGTTCTGTTCGCAGGTTAGCGGCTAGCAGTCACCGTCAGCATTCTCCTTTCTTTACAGCTTTGAATAAACTAATTCTGCAGCGGTCTGTCTGTGTGGACTGTCTTTAGGAGATCTTGGACTGTGCATCAGACTCAGTTGATCAGGCAACCTTAAGTGGTCGGGCGGTCTTAAGTTGCGGTCTTACAGCAGGAAGCAGTTCTTTGTCAAAAGTTTGCGGGTTCTTCTGTGATCTTGAGACCGTGCGGTATGGGCGATCAAGAAGTGCAGACAGTTGTTTTTAGGAGTTGAATAAAGCAGTGAGTTGTGCGGTCTGTGGTTGCGGTCTAACAGCAGCGGCTTGTGCTTTGTTCACGCGGTCTCAGGGATAGCCGTGCGGATTGCCTGTTCAAGCGGTCTGGCGGTCTATGCATTGGCAGTTCACTGGAGGCTTGTTTTTTGTGTCTTGTGCTTCTCTCCTTTGTGATTCTTATGAATCATGTCTCGCTATGTATGTCTCGCGTTGTAAAGAGATAGTTAATACAAGAGCACTATTCTGTCTTCCCATTGTCATTGATTGTTATGCTTGTGGATTGTGTTGAAGTGTTCCGCATTTTTACTTTACTCCGGACCTCTAAAATTTTAACATGGTATCAGAGGGAGATTCTGAGCAGTAATTAGCATAGTCTTCTGCTTGGATTTTTGCAAGTCGGTTATCAATCAGTGGGATAACAATGGAAGGAGGATATGCTAGAGGTCTTGGTATTGAGCTCCTTACGCAAACTAACTTTAAAAAGTAGAAGTCATGCATGGAGAGCTATCTTCTTGGCGAGGACTTATGGGAGGTAGTTGGAGGAGAAGTAACACAAGTTGTTGTTCTTGCTGAGGGGAATGTTGAGCTCGTGAAGGCTTGGAAGAGAACAAATGTGAAGGCTGAGTTCACTCTCAAGCGAGCTATCATTCCGGAGTTGTTTGATCACATCATTGGATGTAGGTCAGCTGCTGAGATTAGGACAGCCTTGGATGGCTTGTTCAATAAGAAGAATGTAGCTTGGCTACAGTTCTTAGAAAATGAGTTTGCGAAAGCAACTCAGGGAGACTTGTCCATTTCAACGTTCTTCTTGAAAATGAAAAATGTATGGGCAGAGATTTCGGCATTGGACCCAGAAGAGCCTATCTCAGAAGCGAAGCTGAAGAGGTACATAATCCGTGGCTTGCGGAGGGAGTATGTGGCCTTTATTACTTCTGTGCAAGGCTGGGCCAATCATCCATGATTGCTGAAGCTGGAGAACTTATTTGCTTCGTAAGAGAGTTTGGCTAAGCAAATGGCGGGGATGTAAGTCTCTGGGGGAGAAGATGATGTTCTCTTTTCTTGAAAGAAGAAGAGTTGGGACAAGAAGAAGAAGACATCTGGTAACAATGGTCCATCTACTTCATATCAGCAAGAGAGGAGTTATGCTCATAAGTCTGAAGGGAAGAAGAAGGAAGGACTGAGATGTTACAGATGCAACAAGCTTGGTCATTTCAAAAGAGACTACAAGGTCAATCTTCAGCCGGGGCATGCTGCAGGAAAAGAGGAGGCTGGTTCCAATGCAGATGATAGACGGGGTGATGGAGCTTTCATTATGGGCATGTGTGTTCGGGCTATGGCTTCCATCAACTATCAGGATGATTGGATAGTGGACTCGGGTAGTGGTCATCACCTAATCGGAGACCAGTCGAAGTTCTCTTCTTTGCAGGCATATACAGGTAATGATGCTATCATTACGGCTGATGATACTATACATGCAGTAGAGAAGAAGGGTGTAGTTTCTTTGAACGATGATAGAGGTACTCTTACATTGAAGAGTGTCTATCATGCTCCGGGGATGAAGAAAAACCTCTTCTCGGTGACCAATGATGTGGATGCTGGCTATCGCGTTCTGTTTGGTCCAACAGAAGTGAAGTTTCTTAGAAACGTGTCAGCGGTGTAGGTTGAATTCACTCATGTTGGTAGAAGGGTGATGGACTTGTTTTTGTTAAGATGAGGACTAATGATAGCGCTGCTATCTGGCATAAAAGACTTGGGCATGTTGGGATGGACAAATTGAAAGTTATGGCAGGGAGAGGCCTTGTGAGAGGTCTGCCTAGTTTGTCATCCTTCGGCGAAAGTCACGTTTGTGCAAGATGTCAATATGGCAAAGCTCATCATCTTCCATTCGACAAGTCACAATGCAGATGCAAGGTGCCATTGGACTGTATTCACGTTGATCTATGTGGACCAACAGAGAATGCCGGTCTTGGAGGCAGCAGGTATATGCTGGTCTTGATTGATGATTTCACTAGATATACTTGGGTATATTTTCTGAAGGAGAAGTCGGAAGCTTTCGGGAAGTTTGTGGAGTTCAAGGAGCTCATGGAAGGTCGGCTTAATCTGCGGATAAAGAATTTCAGAACCAACAATGGAGGGGAGTTTACTTCCAATGTGTTATTTAACTTTTGTAGAAAGCATGGCATCCGGAGAGAGCTTTCTTATGCTCACACTCCACAACAGAACGACATTGCAGATCGGAAGATCCGTCATCTAACGGAGACCTGCAAGTGTTGTCTTCATGCCAAGAATATCCCAAAGTCCTTTTGAGCAGAGGGAATGTCTTGTGCAACCTATGTCATCAATCAGATGTCTCTTAGTCCCATAAACATGAAGACCCCTCATGACTTGATATTCAAGATAAAGCCCATGGTGGAACAACTTAGAGTGTTTGGATCTACCTTCTATGTGCATTTTACTGATGCCCTCAAAACGAAGCTAGATGCGAAAGCAAGGAAGCTAGTCTTCGTCGGTTATAATGACCGGAAGAAGGGTTGGAGATGCATGGATCCAGAGACATGGAGAGTTGTGGTCTCAAGGGATGTGGTATTCAACGAGTTGACATCATACCAGGGTAGCTTTTCTGTTGAACTATAAGGAAGCAGGGTAGATGGTGGACCATATGAAGTAATTAAGGAGGTTCTGGTGCAGTTGCCTGTTTCTCCAGGTGCTCCAGGTGCTCCAGGTGCTTCTAGCCCTGGGTCAGGTGGTTCAGGTTTTGGAAGAAGGGGGAGCGATGTCAAAGTATTCCTGAAAGGAGAGTTAGTCCAAAACAAGTAGCTGGAGAGGTGTAACAGAGTAAAGCTCTGAGGACGTCCAAGAGGACCATTATTCAACCAGATCGGTATACAGGGGGAAACTTGGTGAGCTTCATCTCATGTTTCTTCGCAGGTCCCCTGGATGAGAGAGAGCCATCTTGTTTTGAAAATGCCATTGGAATCAAGGAGTGAGAAGGATCCATTGATGAAGAGATGGCTACCCTCAGGAAAAATGAGACTTGGGACTTGGTGCCTAAGGTTGAGGGTATTACTCCGGTGACTTGCAAGTGGGTTTTCAAAATGAAGAAGAAGGCTGATGGAAGTATTGAGTGGTACAAGGCTCTCCTTGTAGCTTGAGGTTTCTCTCAGAAGTGGCGACCTGGTTGGTGTGGTCGCGTGTCTCTAGTGTTGGCGGCCTGTGTTTGGTTTGTCTATTTTGCTCAAGTATCCTTATTCAGGTTTATACCGGGCGGTCTGTACTGGAGGTTGCTTCTGCAGTCTTGTACTACGACCTGCATGAGTTCATTCTAGCGGTCAGCTTGGTGTGTCAGAATGTTTATGTGGCTTCGATCTTATAAGAGAACGAACGGGTTGTATAAGCTCATTTCTGGCGGTCTTATAAGAGATAGGGCGGTCTACCGGTTTGTTCTTGACAGGCTGTCTTGGACAGTTTTGTTTAAGTGTAATAAGGTCTTGATGAGACCGCGCGGTCTGGTACTGGAGACTGTGTGCTTCAATAAGGAAGGTGACTGTATCCATTGGGGACAGTGACGACATTCGTTCGTCTGCCTATAAATAGGGACGCCGGGGTAGCCATTTATATGCAAGAACTGTAAGAATTCAAGTTGGCTTGATTGTGTCGGTCTCATTTTGAGGTCGCGCAGTTTGAGTTGTCTGATCGAGTTGTTCTGTTCGCGGGTTAGTGGCTAGCAGTTACTATCAGCATTCTCCCTTCTTTCCATCTTTGAATAAATTAGTTCGGCTGCAGTCTGTCTGTGCAGACTATGTTTAGGAGTTCTTCGACTGTGCAGTTGACTCAGTTAATCTGGCTCCCTAAGTGGTCGGGCGGTCTTGAGTTGCGGTCTTGCAGAAGGAAGCAGTTCTTCGTCAAAAGTTCAAGGGTTCTTCTGTGATCTTGAGACCATTCGTTCTGGGCGATCAAGAATTGTGGACAGTTATTTTCAGCAGTTGAATAAAGCATCGAGTTGTGCGGTATGTGGTTTCGGTCTGACAGCAGCGGCTTGTGCTCTGTTCACGCGGTCTCAGGGAAAGCCGTGCGGCTTGCCAGTTTGAGCGGTCTGGTGGTCTCTGCTTTGGCAGTTCGCTGGCAGCCTGTTTTTTGTGTCTTGTGCTTCTATCCTTTGTGATTCTTATGAATCATGTCTCATTATGTATGTCTTGCGCTGTAATGAGATAGTTAATACAAGATCACTATTATGTCTTCCCATTGTCATTGATTGTTACACTTGTGGATTGTGTTGAAGTGTTCCGCATTTTTACTTCACTCTGGACCTCTAAAATTTTAACAACTCAAGGATAAGGAAGTGGCATCTTCTCAATCCCCTTCAGCAAAGAAGCAGGCTGGTGGCAAAACAGTACTCAACTCTCACTTGATCATATCAGATGCAATCAACACCATATCAATTACCAAGTTGACATTTGTTGCTGTCAAGCAAATACAATCAAGAAGGACTGAATACCATAAAACATCCTGTCAGGTTCTGCTGAGAGTGATTGGAAGAATGTTGCTGCCTTCTTTACTAAACATAAGCATTCTGATGCTCCCTCCACTTCAATAAATGTTCAGAAAAGAAGGTACAACATCCAAGAATGTTGGTGTTGCGGTAAAGTGGGACACTTTACCATTGATTGTTGGCACAACCCTAATGTACCTAATGCAAAGACGAGATTTCCTTCCAAGGCTGCGGTTGGTAGAGGTATTTCTTCTTGTGCTAACAAGGACCTAGGACCCCAAACTAATTTGGTACCTAAGGCTAAGTAAATTCAACATTGCAGGTTAGTTCAAGTACCCATCTAAATTGGATATGTTACTTGGAAAGTGGATGTTCCAGACACATTACTGGAACAAGGAGCTTACTTAAAGAATACAGTCCATTAAAGAATGGTCCAAATGTGATCATTGGAGGGTGTGACAGAGGTTTCATAAATGGCTTTGGTATGATTACCAATGGCATAGTTTAAATAATAAGGGTAGTTTATGTTGAAGGGTTACAACATAACTTTGTAAGCATAAGTCAACTATGTGACTTGGGCCATGTCATTGAATTCCACAATGATAAGTGCTTGATCAAAAAGCCAATTGACTTAAAGGCCATTTGATGAGTCCCAATTATATACACTTTTATGGACTCATCCAGGCTAGTTTTCATTCTCTTGTGCGTCATTATCGAACTATTGTTGCATCTATTTGTCTTATGCTCTTTCATGCGCACTTGCGTGCTTCATGCTCCTTTTAGGCCCGTTTTGGTGTGCGTTTGCACTCCACATTATTGGGGGTAAGCACATGGTGCTCCCCAATCCTTTTTCTTTGTTTGATTGGTGCTAGAGGTGTATTCCCAGCTGATTTGTTGTGCTTGCAGGTGTTTGGATCATCTCCTTTAGCCCAGAATTCATGAGTGTGCATATCGCACGGTCGTACATTTTCTTGATGCATGGACGGCTACGGTCGTGCGCCTTCATCTGGGGAGAAAACCGGTGATCTAAATTTGGTCGGGCGTTTCTACGCACGGGCGGATTCGCCCGTGCACGAAGGAAACGCACGATCGCCTGTTTTCACTGATTTTTAGCCAATCTGAATTTACCCGTGTGTTTTTATGCACGGGCGGATTCGCCCGTGCGTGAGTAAAACGCACGGGCGCTGCTGCTTCTTCCTCAATCCATTTTAATCGTTAAATAACGCACGGGAAACACACGGTCGTGCGTTCGCCCGTGCGTGACTAAAATTCTGCCCGTTTAGTATTTGAAGCAGGAAATCTGCTGAATGAGGGGAGACCCGCGGGAAAAGCTTCGACAGCCCGCCATTTTTGCCCACTTCGCCGCTCCACCACCAATTTGACCTAGGAGGAGCTCCGGTGACCTTTGGCTTGCAAATCTACCGCCAAAGCTCCCTCCTTGGCCTCCTCCATCATCCTTGAGCTCAAGAAAGCCATAGACGGAGAACTTCCGCAGTATTTCAGGTGTCGAACAAGAGCTACCTCAAGCTAGACCACGAAGAAGATGGGTAATAGTAGAGGAAGGTGACAGCTCCTCCAGACCCCGGACGCAACTGAAGATCGAGACGGACGAGGCTTGACAACCCTACAATTCCGGCCGAGAATCTTCTGCATAGTCTTCGAGCTTTTGTTGACTCTATTCCCCTACGCTTGCTTCAGAGATTTCTCTTTATATGTGTTTGTATTATGGATGATGTTCATAAGCCTTTTGCTTTAATTATTATGATTTCATTTTGTTGAGATCTTCTGTGGTTTATGAGATTTGAGGAGCGCCGTAGTCCGCCATCCACTCCACCGCTTGGTTGTGCTCCACACTAGCAATTGCTAGTTGCGTATTTTGCGACGAGGTGCTAACGACCCTCATCCGCTAGCCTTCTCGTCCACCCGCTCACCAAAGCACGGCATCGCGGTCGTTGCATCATCCTGCCTTGCGAAGCGGAGCTTTAGTCCCGCATTTTCTTTCTCCATTGATAGCATAGGAAAACCACTTTCAAACCCCCCCCCCCCTTTTATTAAGTGTTTTGGAATCTTTTTAAGAGTTTCCCTAGTAGGCAAACCATACTACCCAACTTGCAGTCCTTTGAGAATGATATTCGGGGAGTTTCTCCCAACTTTTATTACTTGACATTGACCAGTGCACTGTCGTCGTACCGCATTTCGCGCTTGCTAATTAGCAGTGCTGAAATCGCGCGTCAAGTTTTTGGCGCCGTTGCCGGGGACTGTAAGCGTGTATGATTCGTCCTTCGCAGGAATTAGTCTTTTACTTTTATTTGTGTTCTCCTTTCTTGCTTGCCTTTCTTGTTATTATTGTTAATTTATTCTTCACCATGCTATTTTCTTCTTCTGTATCATGTGGGCACATTTGAATATCGGATGTCGTTGGTGTGGGGACACATCCCACGCAAGTGATAGGTGTCCCAAAGAGTATGGTGTTGTTCAGAAAACGTACGGAGCCCATAAATCTTTTGGCTCCTCTACTGCGCCTCCGTTGTCGCACTTTTACGCGGTTTCCGCACCTTTGGTGCTGACGAAGTCGGTAAAGCAGTGTTTATTTTGCAAAAGTAGAGAGCATGCCTTGAAGGACTATGCTGTTTTTCTTCGCCAATTGGCGGATGACGATTAGCCGGATATCCGGATCGTCCCATCTTCGAATTCTATGAGCACAGCTCCTTCCTCTGATTACGTGTCACTTCCACCTTCACTTCTTGAAGACTATGGAATCGAAACGTGCATCAGGGTCACTCATGACTCTAATTCTGATGCGACCCCCCATACCTCTTCGGTTAATGTACCATTTTGCGTGGACTTGTGCCCTTGTGTGGAGAGTGAGCCTGAACTCTTAAGAAGTACGTCTTCTCCCACTACACACGAAACTACATCTATTTCTGATGTTATCATTGAGGTCAATTTGCAGGATGTTGCAGACCTGCGCAGTGTCATGCCCACTCTCTTGGAGGAGGACAGTCTCGATTGTGCTGAAGCAACCATTTCGGTCTAGTGCGAGGAAGTCCAAGTTATAGAGGAGGCCATTGCGTGCGCTGTTGAGTCTAGTGAAATCTTCGATGATATCATCAGTTTGTCATTACCGCACCCTATGGTGGATGAAGCCGAGATTATCCCCTCAGATGAGATTTCTTTTAGTTTTTCTTCCAATTTATTTCCTGACCCCTTTTCTTTATGTACAAGGATGCAGGATGCCGCTCCTCCGGTTGATCAGACCTTATGCATAGAGGAGCCGAAAACCTGGCGGGATGAGGAAGGTACAGTGAAGGAACATCTTGTTTCCTAATCATCGTTGTTTCTTCCCCTTGAGGATTGGTTACAAGGGGGCAAGCGGTTTTTCTTTGAAGACATAATACTGGAGGAGAAGAAGAGAGCGAGAAAGGAGGAGATTTGGTGTTGGAGGCTGAGAATCCTACTTAATTTCCACCCCTACTACCTGGTCACCGAACCTTTTTCTTTCATCAATTGTTACTACTTCAAATCATCTTATAGCTGATTTGTTTTGAGCTTGTAATAATAATTAGGATTTATTGACTTTTGCTCATTCCTAGACTTTATAAACTGCTTTATACAGGTATTTGGTCCACCTTAAGGACATAAAACAAAAGGGCTTCTTGGGAGACAACCCGTGGGGAAACCATTCGGTTCCGACCTTTCGTTAAGATTTTTGTTTATTATGTGTTGTTGTGGGCTTTTTGCTAACATCGCAGGTTTAAGCTCTCGCTTGGAAGATGAGGAAGGAGCACTTTAAAGAAGGAATTACCGCACTTCTGGCATGCTCATTCATGAGCATAGGTCCACTCTACCCCTATCATCCTTATTCATGAATTCTCTATTTTATTTGGTTTTGATCAAGTCTGGGGGAGAGATCGGTTATGCACGTGCACACATTTTGCATAACATGTTAGAATGTGCTGAGTTAGGATTTTTAATTTTGTTGTACACATTTGCACCTAGTTCACGCATACTTGATCACATGCGCTTTTTGAGTATTGCTGCGAGGTTCCCCGCTCGTAAGAATTGGATTGTTAGTATAGGAGTGAGTGGTAGAGAAAAATGTCGACTCGAGTAGTGCTCTAGTCGAGTGCTCCCGTCACGCTTAGAAATTCAATTAGAGTAGAATAAAATTCCATGTTATAATTTAATTATTTCTATTATAGTAGTTGCAATTTATTTTACTCTAGTGGTGAATCTGGTGAATCCAATGGTAGCATAGGGTCGAGTGTAGCAAGATTAGTAATAGCTTATTACTAGGATCGGAAGGACGGATAACCTTTCTCGGTGGCTAGAACTTGCACTAGGCGACTCTTGAAACGATTGCGTTGAATAACTCGTTATAAAGCATGATGTAGGCCGTTTCTTGATCCGTTTGTGCTTTTGAAATCCTAACCAACGTAGTCACCCTTGCAAGCCCACTTGAGCCTACCTATCCTTCTTGTTTAGCTCCACTTAAATTTCACCAAAGCCATATGGCCAAACCTATATTCGAACCAACATATGTGTTTGAATGATATTTATATATCTATCACGTTTGGTGTTATCTTTGATGTGTATGGTAGCTTTGAGAAAGCTAAAGGAGAAGCTTATAAAGTGCTTAAAAAAGAGATATATTTGTCGAGAATAGAAAATAAAATTAATTGTGCAAAAAAAAACTTTCAAATGCAATCTCTCGACAAAACAATGTGTGGTCGGCTTAGCACACACCTAGTGTCTAGTTGAAGTCTGGGGGTGTTGTGTGGTTCCTAATTTTCCTGTATTGGTGATTTTATGCTCTTATGTGCTCAGGTTATTTTGAGTGTGATGCCCATCGTTCTTCTACTTATCTAACTTAAGCTCATCCTAAGCCCAATCGTAACATATAAGTCATATTGATTTTAGATATGAGTCATCTCATGCACTGGAGAGAGTGCGAACGTGCAAGCCTATGGACACCGACTTTGATGGATTTCTTAGGAGATTGTCCCGAGCTTTGATTCGAGTAATACTCTACTTATTAGTCATGTTATTTTCCCTCGTCCACGACCGAAAGATTCACCGGGATTCACCATCCGAGTAAAGTAGATTTCAAATTACTGTTCTAGAAATAGTTAAATATAATCTTGAGTTAAATTCTATTCTAACGTATTTCTACGCACGTGAGCATGCGACTTCGCATGGGTCTCCACCGCTCAAACTCACTCTAACACCCAATTGTTTAGACGGAGAGCTGAATAGTTTTCCCGAGACGTGCAAATGGTTAAGTCTAGGGGTGTGATGAGTCCCAATTATATACACTTTTATGGACTCATCCGGGCTAGTTTTCATTCTCTTGTGCATCATTATCGAGTTACTGCTGCATCTATTTGTCTTATGCACTTTCATGGGCACTTGCGTGCTTCATGCTCCTTTTAGGCCCATTTTGGTGTGCGTTTGCGCTCCACGTTATTGGGGGTAAGCACATGGTGCTCCCCAATCCTTTTTCTTTGTTTGATTGGTGCTGGAGGTGTATTCCCAGTTGATTTGTTGTGCTTGCAGGTGTTTGGATCATCTCCTTTAGCCCAGAATTCATGAGTGTGCATATTTCGTGGTCGTGCATTTTCTTGACGCATGGACGGCTGCGGTCGTGCGCCTTCATCAGGGGAGAAAACCGGTGATCTGAATTTGGTCGTGCATTTCTATGCACGGGCGAATTTGCCCGTGCGCGAAGGAAATGCATGATCGCCTGTTTTGACTTATTTTTAGCCAATCTGAATTTACCCGTGCGTTTTTACGCACGGGCGGATTTGCCCGTGCGTTAGTAAAATGCACGTGCGCTGCTGCTTCTTCCTCAAGCCATTTTAATCATTAAATATCGCACGGGCAACACACGGTCGTGCGTTCGCCCGTGCGTGACTAAAATTCTGCCCATTTAGTATTTAAAGCAGGAAATCTGATGAAAGTGGGGAAACCCGCGGGAAAAGCTTCGATAGCCCGCCATTTTTGCCCACTTCGCCGCTCCACCACCATTTTGACCTAGGAGGAGCTCCGGTGACCTTTGGCTTGCAAATCTACCGCCAAAGCTCCCTCCTTGGCCTCCTCCATCATCCTTGAGCTCAAGAAAGCAATAGACGGAGAACTTCCACAGCATTCCAGGTGTCGAACAAGAGCTACCTCAATCTAGACCACGAAGAAGACGGGTAATAGTAGAGGAAGGTGACATCTCCTCCATGTTGGATCGGAAGGCGCCCTTAGAGGAGGGGGGGTGAATAAGGGTTTTAAAAACTTTAGTGATATTTTAAAAGGCTTTGTAATAATGCAAGACAAAGACAATAAGAAGTCAAGTAAAACAATTGAAATAAAGTAGAGACATGCTTTATTAAAATATCAAAACTGGTTTTACAAAAATTGACTTCTATAATGCTAGAAATCGGTGGCGATGAAAAGTAAACTCCTTTTGTTTTCTATCCCGACTCGCATCCCCACGAACCGGTGGCCCATCCTATCCTCCCCAGATTCGGCCTCAAGCCGCTCTAGCCAACCCTTCCCCGGATGTGGCCTCGAGCATCCCCTAGACCTAGCCTAGATCTAGTTGCCAACACGAGGCGAGTTTCCCCCTAAGTCCTACCCAGACCTAGTCGCCAACACGAGGCAATTTCACTAACGGTTTACAAGAAGAATATGAAATGAAAATAAATAAAAACTCCCTCTTGATGAACTTCTGAAGTTGGAGACGAAGATCCACTGTAGAATAAGCGTTGTAGAAGCGGACTTCGTTTGGATCCGGCGTGACGAGATTCTCCTTCAGAAGTTTGCAGAACTTTGGTAGGACATCAACTTTCGGCCAAGATAGCCTCTGGAATTCTAGCACTCTATCTCTCTCTGATATCTCTCTGATGTGTGTCTGAAATGAGAGAAGAGATGTCCTTTTTATAGCCTCAGCGCTAGCACCTGCGCTAGTGGTACCGCCTACTGTGCTCCTCGCTATCGCCTGCACTATCGGATATCGCCTGGCGCTATCTCCTTCTATAAGTTCTCCCGGCAATTGCGCTTTGAGCCAATATTTCGTCAAACAGGAATTCATCGAACGTCGCTAAGAGTTTGTCGAATGATTTTCGTCGAACGAGTTTTCCACGAATGCCGCTAACAGTTCGTCGAATGACAGCTAACGACCGTGCTAGTACTACCGTAAGAGTTAGTGGATGTTTTGGATTTGTTGGCTCAACTTTGGAGGCAACCTTCTTATGTAATCCTTGAGTCATGTGGACTTTGTTATCCTGCACACTTAAACACACAAGATCAAATACACATAGGATTTGTTATTCTCAAACCTAGGAGATGCGGAAGACCATGTTCCAACAAACTCCCCTTTTTGATAATAACAAATCCATTAATGATAAATCAGAGCATTAATATATAAGCATGATGAAACATACTTGTGTGTGTGTGAGAGTGATGACTTATGATAATTTTCGATTTTAGCATATAGAATTGCTCCCCCTAAATATATGCTCCCCCTAAGTGAATGCTCCCCTAATATGTAAGCTATCATCTTAATTAACCATTATATTTTGATAGCAGATTATATTTATCATGTTAGTTCTCCCCCTTTTGTTATTAGCAAAAGCGGGTAAGGAGACACCACTTAAAAGTTGTTAAAAGAGATAGGCATGATCGAGCTTGTAGAGAAGGAAATGATAAGGAGTTTTAGAATTCTTTTCATTGAAATAGATCAGAGTCTGAGCATCACAATATTTTCATAAATCAGAGTATGTAGCATAAACAAATACAAGGTAAATGTAAGGTTGTGGAAGACTTAGAAAAAATACAAGCAAACATCTTTTGTAAGACATGGTAATTAAAAAATTATAGGAGTTTAATTTTATAAATAAGATGTTTTGTAAATCATTGTTCAAGTACAATCTTTAAATTCAATAATAAAGGAACCAAGCATGAAATAATGTTATCAAAAAGAGAGTACTACAATGTTATGTTAATTCACAATTTCAAAACAAACTAAACATTGTAGAAAGCATGCTTGGTTATCTAGTGCATTTCATAAATAAAGAATAGTATAGAATTAGCATTAGGATCCAATACTCATGAGAAGAAGTGTTATGGAAGATAATGAAGTGCATAAAAGTGTATTTTTGAGTAGAGTAAACACATGTTTTAATCAAAAATACAAGTAATATGTAAAGTAAGAGAATAATAAAACACAAATAATTTTACTTCCACAAACTTCAATGCACAAAAAAAATGTACAACTACCAAGGTGCTTTGCACACACAATGCTCATTAAGACTTATCAGGGTGCAAAGTAGTGCTTGGGGGATCACATAATTTTATTCTTCAATATTGATTTTTATTGTGATCCGGTGTACTTAAGAATAAGTGGTTTTTATTTTGAAAGAAAGTTATGGTTTGCACAAGATACTTTACTATTCTTTCCAAGGTGCTCAACCTCACAACGCCAATTAAGACTTATCAGGAGGTTCAAGTAGTGCTTGGTGGAGTTAACTTTGTCACTTTATTTTATGATTTTTGTTTTGGACAAAGTTCTCCGAATACACTTATTTTGCAAACCAATATAATTTATGAGAAAGATAACCACTTTTCTTAATTTTTAAAAGTGCAAATAAAGGAGTGTAGGTAAGATACTTGTGCAATTTTAATTCATTGTACTAATACAAAACATACACAAGCATTCTTAGATTAAACACATATGTAGACAATGCCAAAATAAGCGAGTGAATAAAGATTACTCATACTTAGAGGCATGCTAAGCTTAGTTCTACACAACCTTTAAAAGACACTTGATGCACATATTAATAGATATATTAAAGCATGAAGAAAACAATTTTCAAAGAGTTTGAAAAGATAAATTTCAACATTATAGAAGTTCTAAATAATAGATTAAATCATGCTTGATTTTCATAGGAAAATCCATACAGTTTTTTTTGTTTTAATGTTTTATATTTTTTTATTGGATTTTTGCAAAAAAAAATAAACTTTAAACAAATGGCAAAAACAAAAAAAGGCAAAGACATAATAAATTTTTTTTTTTTGAATTTGGCTTTTGTATTTTTGTATTTGATTTTCACATAAAAGATAGACTTTTAAACAAAAAGCAAGACATATTTTTTGTAATTTGGTTTTTGTAATTTTGTATTTGATTTTTGCATAAAAAAGGAGACTGTAAATAAAAAGGCAAAACATATTTTTGTAATTTGTCTTTTGTATTTTTGTATTTGATTTTTCAAAAATAAAATAGAATCAGAAGTGCAAACATAAATAGTACATACAGATTAATATATTTTTAGGAATTTTTCAAAATTTTAAAAATACTGAAAAATGGATGAGTGCACTAGCGCCGGCGTTAGCGCTAGCGCGGGAAACAGTACACAATTTTTTAGGATTTTGAAATTTTTGATTATTGATCTTGATTAAGTGTCCCTATTGTAGTTTAATGCTGAAATTTCAGAATTTTAGGAGGTGTTTCGATGGTTAAAATGTACAAAATTGCGTGTGTGAATCTGTTTCAACTCGAAAGATCTAGGACACCTAACTCAAGTCGTAACAATCGAAATCTAGCATCGGGAAGAGGTTTAGTAAATATGCTAGCGAGTTGAGAGTCCGTGCCAATGAAGCTTACTTTTACATGCTCTTTCTTAATGTGATCCCTAATGAAATGATGACGAACATCGATGTGTTTGGATCTAGAATGGTGTACGGGATTATATGTGAGGTCTATTGCACTTTTGTTGTCACATTTAAGATCAATGTTTTTGAGATGAAATCCAAAATCCTCTAGTGTTTGGCTCATCCATAACGCTTGTGCACAACAACTACCAAGTGCGATATATTTGGCCTCCGTGGTGGAGAGTGCAACCGAAGATTGTTTCCTACTAGACCAAGCTACTAAAGAGGGTCCTAGAAAGTGACAAGTATTGCTAGTGCTTTTTCGATCTAGTGAACACCCGGCGTAGTCCAAATCGGAATAGCCGTGGAGTGTGAATGAATCATTGTGTGGGTAACATAGTCCTAATTTAGATGACCCTAATATATAACAAAAAATACGTGTTACCACTTTTAAATGAGATTCTTTTGGATTGGCTTGAAAGCGAGCAAATAAACATACGGCAAACATTATTTCTGGTCTAGATGCACTTAAGTAAAGAAGAAATCCTATCATTCCTCTATATAACGTTTGATCAATTGAAATTCCGGATTCATCTTTTCCTAGTTTTAAAGAAGCACTCATAGGAGTAGAGGCTTGTTTAAGATTTTCAAATCCAAATCGTTTAAGCATGTCGTGAACATATTTTGTTTGGCAAATAAAGATACCATCAGTTCGTTGTGAGATTTGAAAACCAAGAAAATATGATAGTTCTCCTACAAGACTCATTTCAAATTCATTTTTCATTACTAAGACTACTTCATTACACAACTCTTCATTAGTGGCTCCAAAATTGATATCATCAACATATATTTGTAAAATAATTAGATCGTTATTATTATGCTTAATGAAGAGTGTGTTGTCGGCACTTCCCATAACATACTCGTGTTTTAACAAAAATGATGTAAGTCGATCATACCATGCACGGGGCGCTTGTTTTAAACTATAAAGCGCTTTTTCTAATTTGTAAACATGATTAAGGAATTTTTCATTTGTGAAACCGGGGGGTTGTTCTACATTAACTTCTTCTTTTATAAACCTGTTTAAAAAGTCACTTTTAACATCCATTTGAAATAATTTTATTTGTTTAAAACTCGCAAATGCCAAAAATATTCGTATAGATTCTAAGCGAGCAACGGGTGCAAAAGTTTCTTCAAAATCTACCCCCTCGATTTGAGAATAACCTTGAGCAACTAAGCGTGCTTTATTTCTTATAATCCTAGATTCACCATCTAATTTATTTTTAAAGATCCATTTTACACTGATAATTGGATGATTTGATGGTCTATCTACTAGATTCCAAACTTTATTTCTTTCAAATTGTCCTAACTCTTCATTCATAGCCAAAAACCATAATTCGTCATTTAAAACCGTGGAAACATTTTTAGGTTCAATTTCAGAAACAAAGCAAATATTTTAAAATGTTTCATGAAGAGAGGATCAAGTTCTTACCCTAGTAGAAGGTTCCCCAATGACTAGCTCTTTTGGATGATTTTTTGAGAAGTTCAACACGCTTGGAGGTACATATTCAACTTCATTGGACTTCTCCTCCTCTTCTTTGGACGGTTCCTCTTCGTCATGCTCCAAAGATGGCAAAGGTTCATCATTTGTACCTGTAGAAAGCTTCTCTGCACATGGAATAAACTCATCAAATTTAACATTAATAGACTCTTCAACCTTACTCGATCTTTTATTATATATTTTATAGGCTTTACTAGTTGAAGAATATCCAAGAAATATTCCTTCATCACATTTCTTATCAAAATTTCCTAAGGAATCTTTTGTATTAAGAATAAAGCATTTACATCCAAATACTTTAAAATATGATACGTTAGGTTTCTTTTGATAATATAGTTCATACGGTGTGAGATTTAGTGATGGGCGAAGCATGACTATATTCATTACATAGCATGGTGTGCTTACGGCTTCGGCCCAAAAAGACTTAGGTAATTTATATTCAGATAACATGGTGCGTGCTAGTTCTTGGATTGTCCTATTTTTCCGTTCAACAACACCGTTTTGTTGAGGTGTGCGTGGAGCGGAGAACTCATGCTTAATACCTAACATTTCACAAAAAGATTTAAATTTTTCATTTTCAAATTCACCTCCATGATCTCAGCGAATGCATTTTATTTTTAAATCTAGTTCATTTTGAATATGAGTACATAATTTTGAGAATCCACAAAACGCATCAGATTTGGAAGAGAGAAATAAAGTCCAGCAATATCTTGAGAAATCATCTATAAGAACGAAAGTGTATATTATACCACCAAGACTTGCGGTGCTAACGAGACCAAAGAGATCCATATGAATTAATTGTAATGGTTTTGAAGTTGAAATTTCGTTTTTGCTTTTAAACGATGATTTTGTAAATTTTCCTTTTTGGCATGGAGAACATAGTGAAGATACATTTCCATTCAACTTAGGCATTCCTCTAATCAATTCCCATTTTGCTAGTTTTAAAATGAGCTTTGTACTAGAGTGACCTAAACGTCTATGCCATAGTTCTAATTCATCATTTTTGGTTATAAAACATTTTATAGATGATTTGGAAAGATCATGAAACGAAACTATGTAAACATTGTGAATTCTAGGTGCAGTTAGTAACACATCTTTTGTTTTAGGATTAACTATTTTGCAAAGATTAGTGGATGATTCAAATAATACATCTAATCCTTTATCACATAGTTGACTTATAGATATTAAGTTATGTTTTCATCCTTTTACATAAAGAACATTTGAGATAAGAAAAGATTCGTTACCCACTGTACCAACTCCCATGATCCTTCCTTTACCGTTATCACCAAACGTTACGATCCCTCCTTTCTTCTTTTCTAGGCTAAGGAATTTAGCTTTGTTGCCCGTCATATGCTTGGAGCAGCCTGAGTCCAAGTACCACACGTCCTCCGTTTCCTTAGCCTTCCTGCAAATCTAGAGAGAAGATGAGAGTAAAGATCCAGATACCCAAGAGGTACCACCCATAGAGTAAGTGGATTTCTTAGGTACCCAAATTATTTTTAAAGAACATTGTTTTATATTCCTGCAAGAGCTAGACTTGTGTCCAAACTTAAGACAATTAGCACACGAAATAAAGGGGGTTGAGACCCTTTTCTGAGTTTCTACGTTGCTTTTGCAAGATGATGTTTGGACATTAGAAAAAATAAAAGATTTTTTATCAGTTGAGCTACCGCCGACGTTAGTGGCTAGCGCTGGGCGGTAGGATTCACTTTTATATCTGACCCCAAATTTTGCAGAACCATTACATTGATTTCCCAAAATCATATCCAGGGATTTTTGACCAATCCCGAATTTTTTTATGGCAATATTGAGGTCATGATTTTGTTTCTTAAGAAAAGTGTTTTCTTGTACAATCAAAACACATTTATTTTCAAATCCCTTTTTATTATTTTCAATTTGTAACAGAGTGGTTTTTAGTTTTCTCTCTAAGTCCCCCTTTTCTTTTGCAATAGTTTTGTTTTGTGCAAGGGCCTTAGAAAGAGAAACTTCAAGTTCTTTTATCTTAAATAAAGAGTGTTCACACTCTTGACATGAAACCTTTCTCTTTTCAAGGGAAATCAATCTTTTTGTGAGCTTATGATTTTCTTTGATAATAGCTTCATTTTCACGATTTAATAAAATATTATCTTTTATACTTTGATCATAGGATTTGCAAGTTAAAACAAATTCATCATAGAGTTCTTCGAAAGTAGGAGGAATTACCTCAGTGTCGCTAATAACACTGGTGTCGTCGTCGTTGCTTTTTGCCATTAAGCATAAGTTTGCTTCCTCCTCGCTACTTGACTCAAATTCGTTTGACTCTTCAGAGGAAGAATCATCCCAAGTTGCGGCTTTCAGTACTTTCTTTTCTCTTTTGCTTTGTGTTGTTCTTTTTGCACCTTTTGATACTTTGGGCACTGGCTCCGAATGTGCCCGGTCTTTCTGCAGTGGTAGCACTCTGGTGGTGGTCTTTCTTCTTCATCTTCGCTTCCTTTTTCTTTCCTTGATGAAGAGGAAGATCCCTTTCGTCGAGTATCCTTTTGGAAGTTTTTGCGGAATGTGTTCCTTCTTTCCGGATTCCTGATGAACTTCCTGAAGTTCTTCACCAGGAGACCTTCTTCATCTTCATCATCATCTTCGATGCTCTCCATCTTTGACTTTAGTGCTAGCGCCTTTTTCTTTGGCTCTTTGTTGTATTCATCGTGTTGAATCTGGAGTTCTACCTCATGGGTTTTGAGATTCACAATAAGGTTCTCGATCTGGAGCGTTCTTAAGTTGTGCGACTCCTAGATGCCTGTTACCTTTGGATTGAACCTTGGAGGTAAGGAACGAAGAATTTTCCTCACCAAGTCCCCGTCTGAGTAGGTCTTTCCAAGTGCCTTTGAAGCGTTGACGATCTTGGTGAAGCGAGTGTACATCGAGTTAATGTCTTCTTCGGAATCCATCCTGAATTTTTCATATTCAGATTCCAGTTGGAATAGCTTTGCATCTTTCACCTGCGATGTACCTTCATGAGTAACTTCCAATTGATTCCAAATATCATAAGCAGTTGTGCATGCAGAAATTCTATTAAACTCAGTCCTATTTAAAGCGCAATATAAAGCGTACATTGCTTTAGCATTATTTTTACACCTTAGTTTATCATTATCGTCCCATTTATCTTTTGGTTTTGCTAATGTCGCCTCTCCCACTACAGTTGTAGGAGGTGAGTATCGAACTTCTACCATGTTCCATACTTCTACATCCATGGTCATAAGAAAACAAATCATTCGATTTTTCCAGTAGTTAAAATCTGACCCAGTAAAGATAGGTGGTCGACTAATCCCTTGACCCTCTGGAAAAGCGAGATCATGAGACGCCATTATTCCCGGTTGTTAAGCCGATTGTAATAACCTGTCTCTGATACCACTTGTTGGATCGGAAGGCGCTCTTAGAGGGGGGGGGGGGTGAATAAGGGTTTTAAAAACTTTAGTGATATTTTAAAAGGCTTTGTAATAATGCAAGACAAAGACAATAAGAAGTCAAGTAAAATAATTGAAATAAAGTAGAGACATGCTTTATTAATATCAAAACTGGTTTTACAAAAATTGACTTCTATAACGCTAGAAATCGGTGGCGATGAATAGTAAACTCTTTTTGTTTTCTATCCCTACTCGCATCCCCACGAACCGGTGGCCCTAGCCTATCCTCCCCGGATTCGGCGTCAAGCCGCTCTAGCCAACCCTTCCCCGGATGTGGCCTCGAGCACCCCCTAGACCTAGCTTAGATCTAGTTGCCAACACAAGGCGAGTTTCCCCCTAAGTCCTACCCAGACCTAGTCGCCAACAAAAGGCAATTTCACTAACCGTTTATAAGAAGAATATGAAATGAAAATAAATAAAAACTCCCTCTTGATGAACTTCTGAAGTTGGAGACCAAGATCCGCTGTATAATAAGCGTTGTAGAAGTCGACTTCGTTTGGATCCGGCGTGACGAGATTCTCCTTCAGAAGTTTGCAGAACTTTGGCAGGACAATAACTTTCGGCCAAGATAGCCTCTGGAATTCTAGCACTCTATCTCTCTCTGATATCTCTCTGATGTGTGTCTGAAACAAGAGAAGAGTCTTCTTTTTATAGCCTCAGCGCTAACGCCTGCGCTAGCGGTACTGCCGGCGCTATCCCATATTAGGACACATTCTGCGCGGCAGAATCTTCAATCCGAGGAAACAATTCTCCATTGCCTACTGTGCTCCTCGCTATCGCCTGCGCTATCGGATATTCCTTCTATAAGTTCTCCCGGCAATTGCACTTCGAGCCAATATTTCGTCGAATAGGAATTCGTCGAACGTCGCTAAGAGTTTGTCGAACGATTTTCGTCGAACGAGTTTTCGTCGAATGCCGCTAACAGTTCGTCGAACGACAGCTAGCGCCTGCGCTAGTACTACCGCCAGCGCTAGTGGATGTTTTGGATTTGTTGGCTCAAATTTAGGGGCAACCTTCTTATGTAATCCTTGAGTCATGTGGACTTTGTTATCCTGCACACTTAAACACACAAGATCAAATACACATAGGATTTGTTATTCTCAAATCTAGGAGATGCGGAAGACCATGTTCCAACACTCCAGACCCTGGACGCAACTGAAGACCGAGACGGACGAGGCTTGACAACCCTACGATTCCGGCCGAGAATCTTCAGCATAATCTTCGAGCTTTGGTTGACTCTATTCCCCTACGCTTGCTTCCGAGATTTCTCTATATATGTGTTTGTATTATGGATGATGTTCATAAACCTTATGCTTTAATTATTATGATTTCATTTTGTTGAGATCTTCTGTGGTTTATGAGATTTGAGGAGCACCGTAGTCCGCCATCCACTCCACCGCTTGGTAATGCTCCGCACTAACAATTGCTAGTTACGTGTTTCGCGACGAGGTGCCTACGACCCTCATCCACTAGGCTTTTCGTCCACCCACTCACCGAAGCACGACATCGTGGCCGTTGCATCCATCCCGCCTTGTGAAGCGGAGCTTTAGGCCCGCATTTTCTTTCTCCGTTGATAGCATAGGAAAACCACTTTCAACCCCCCCCCCCCCCCCCCCCCCATTTTATTAAGTGTTTTAAAATCTTTTTAAGAGTTTCCCTAGTAGGCAAATCATACTACCCAACATGCAGTCCTTTGAGAACAATATTCAGAGAGTTTCTCCCAACTTTTATTACTTGACAACGACCGGTGCACTATCGTCGTACCGCATTTTGCGCTTGCTAATTCGCAGTGCTGAAATCGCTCGTCACCATTCCCTCAGGCACTAGAAGTGGGAATGTTTACTGCTTAGATTTTATTTGCAATAGTTCATCATCTCCTGTGTGTCTTGTAGCTAATGAGAGTGAGTCACTTTGTGTTCAATGGCACAAGAGACTTGTCCACATTAACTATAAGACAATACATAAATTATTCTCTAAAAACCTTATAAGAAAGAGTCCAAATTTAAAATGTGTTAAAAGTTGTCCAAGTCATGCATGCAAAATGGGTAAGCAAACAAGGGCCACCTTTAAAAGCACTAGCTCCAAAGATACTGAAAGATGTCTATTTCTGTTGCATATGGACTTGTTTGGTCCTTTGCCAATTCGGAGCCTAGAAGGAAAGTTGTATACTCTTGTGATTTTTGATGATCACTCAAAGTATACATGGGTATTATTCCTTAAGAAGAAATCTGATACTCTAGATGTCTTTATAAACTATGTCAAGGCAATTCAGAATGAATTATAATGTATTGTGGTCAAAATTAGATCTGATCATGGTATAGAGTTTCAATCTGGTGTCATGATAAAGTTTTGTCAAGAATTTGGTATCACCCAAGAGTTCTCCTCTACTAGAACTCTATAACAAAATGGAGTGGCTGAGAGAAGGAATAGGACCATGATTAAGGCAGACAGAACATTGCTTAGTGACTCCTCACTCCTAGAATATTTTTGGGTTGAGGAAGTCAATACAGCTTGTTATGTTGTGAATAGAGCATCCATCAATAAGTCCCATGGGAAAATTCCATATGAAATTATGAAGGGCAAACAACCAACTATTTCATATTTTAGAATCATTGATTAGGAATGTTACATTTTAAATAATGGGAAAACTCAACTTATATAGTTTGCTAAGTAAATTCAATGTTGGTGTTCTTGTTGGATATAGCTCACATAGTAGAGCCTATAGAGTGTTCAACAAGAAGACTCATGTAGTTGAGGCATCAATGCATGTTAATTTTGATGAGACTAGCCTACTTTATAAGGGTTGGTCCAGCACTCCTGCTCTTGCAGAAAATGATCAAAAAAATACAAGATCTGTCCAAACATGATAGACCAAGCTCCAGCAGGATAGCTTCAGGGATTGAAGGATTGAAGTTGTCAATGAAGAGATGGTTCAAAATTAAGATGATCAGATTGGTGAAGAACGATCTGCTGTAGAAGAAGTTCAGCAGGGAGCTGTTAGATTACCTGCAGCAAACAGACATCTGAGGGATCATCCAAGAAATCTAATCACTGGAGATGAACATTAAGGTGTGATCACAAGGAGCATGGCTCACAATGAAGCCCTACTCTTGAGCTTCTTGTCTCAGGTTGAGCAAAAGAAGTTTGAAGAAGCTTGGCAGGACACTTTCTGGATCCAAGCCATGCAAGAGGAATTACTTCAATTTAGGAGATGCAAGGTATGGAAATTGGTGCCAAAACCACTAGGACAAAACATTATTGGCACCAAATGAATTTTTAGGAATAAGCAAGATGAGCATGGTGTCATCATCAAGAACAAGGCAAGGTTGTTAGCTAAGGTGTATATGCAGGAAGAGGGAATGGACTTTGATCAAACCTTTTCCCCAATTGCATGGTTGGAGGCAATAAGGTTTTTCCTTTCCTATGTTGCCCACAAGGGATTCATAGTCTACCAAATGGATGTCAAGTCTACTTTCCTAAATGTAAATCTGAAGGAAGAGGTGTATGTGGAGCAGCCCTTAGGTTTTGTTCATCCTACTCTTACCTCACATGTATATTTGCTTAAGAAAGCTTTATATGGTCTAAATTAAGACCCTAGGGCCTAGTATGAGACCTTGTCTAGCTTTCTCATACAGAACAAGTTCTTGAGGGGAAAGATAGACAGTGCATTATTTCTTAGGGAAACATGAGACAAGTGTCTCCTAGTCCAAATTTATGTGGATGACATAATTTTTGGGTCTACTGATGATATCCTTTGCAAAAGGTTTGCCAACCTTATGCAGGGGGAGTTTGAAATGAGCAGTGTAGGAGAGCTCAAGTACTTTTTAGGCCTCCAATTGAAACAGTCTTATAAAGGGATATTTATCTCTCAGACCAAGTACATTAGGGAGCTCATTAAGAAATTTTGGATGGAACCAGTTTCCACCATGAAAACCAATGGGGTACAACATTTACTTGGACAAGGATGAGAAGGGAAAACCCTTTGATGAATCCATGTACAGATGTATCATTGGATCCTTGTTATATCTGACTACTAGTAAACAAGATATTATGTATGCAACATGTGTATATGCTAGGTATCAGGCATGCCCTAAGGAATCTCATTACGTAGCTGCAAAGAGGATTTTGAGATATCTCTAGGGCAGCCAATATCTTGGCCTTTGGTACCCTAGAAACAATGATTTTGAACTGATAGGTTTTTCAGATGCTGACTTTGTAGGCTGCAAGGAAGATATGAAGAGTATAAGTGGGACTTTTCTATTCTTAGGCAGGAGATTGATTTAATGGAGTAGTAAGAAGAAGGCCAGTGTGGATATATCCACTGCTGAGTCTGAATATATAGCTGTTGGGAGCTGCTGTGCACAATTACTATGGATTCAGCACCAGCTAGAGGACTACAAACTCAAGGTAAGTCATTCTCCATTGTATTGTGACTCATCCAGTGCAATTTCAATTCCTAAGAATCCTATCTCTCATAGCAGGACTAAGCATATATAAATTAGATATCATTTCATTAGGGAGCATGTAGAGAGTAAAGATATCTACCTTGAATATGTATCCACTGACAATCAAGTTGCTGATATCTTTACAAAGCCATTGGATGAGGAAAATTTTAATTTCTTTAAAATTGAGTTCGGAATGTTAAATGTTGAATAGTCATTTACATTTCATATGTTTTAATTTATACCTTAACCTTGCTAGATCATGGTTGATACTTAAACACTTAGTGGCATGATAGGTCTACAAATAATACTACTTAAATGGTTCACTATTAGGTAGTGAGTTCAGCTAAAACAGCTGAGAAAGTTTCAGCTGAAATAGTTGAGACAACTAAGATGGTCTCAGCGGTTGATAATACCCTATCCCAACGGTTTATTATCTAGTCTGAGCAGTTTATCACTCCGTCTCAGTAGATCTACTAAGACGGGCTATGTTAAATTAAATCAATTAATATTAATAAGTCAAATCATCATCACTCCCAAGGGAATCTTACTCTCAATCCCTATAAATAAGAGCAATATTAATTAAACAATTATAATCCATAAACCTAGTCCAGCCGACAAGATGAACTCTCATTTCCCCCTTCTCAGCGACTCATTTTTCTGAAGCAATGACACAAAAGAATGCTAAGGATCTTTTGGAAGGGTATGAAATTATGAGAAATGGATTTCAACATGCTCTAGAGGAGATAAAGGAGGTGATTCATCTACTTGATGCCCAAGGCTTGGAATAAATGTTGTTCGAACCTTCTCCAATTCTCAAAACTGAAGTTCTGGAATTCTACAATAACATAAAGTTATCTTCTTCCAAGTCTTCCCTAAAATTAATGATTGGTAGTGATAAGATAAAGATAACACCAAGGAAGTTGGAAAAAGCTTTGAAGTTGCATTCAACCAACAAGGATGAAGATAGAATCTCTAAAAAAGACAAAGTACATGAACTGAAATGGTGTAAGTACAGTGATGCTAAGACAAGCTCACTAAAGAGGAAAAACTTCAACTAAAGAGGGATGCTCCTAGCTAACATTATTTGGAAAGCAATTCTTTGCAAACCAGGATCACATGACACAATCTCCAAGCACATGTTTGAGTTAATAACAAGAATTGTTCTGCAAAAAAAGACATTTTGGGCTAATGTGATCTTTCAAAGAATAAATGAATGCCTCCTAGCCCCAAATCTTGGAAGGTCAATATCTCTTTACCTCTTGAACACCTATCGAGAGCTATTTGACAGTTCAAAATGTTCAAAGATTCATTATCTAAAGAGGATGGACATCAAGTCAATGGATAGATTCACAAGTGTGCTTCCAATGAGTCAACCTTCTGAGGCTAAACAAAAGAGAAAAAGGTTAGTCAAAGGACATAAGAATGCAAGAATAGTCAGTTCAGAATCTGAATATGAACACCAAAGAGTAGATTTTTCTAGCCAAGTTGATCTTGAACAAGAGAGCATTCAAAACAAAGAGGAGCATGATAAAGAAGATCATGTCAAGGATAAGACTGATGCTTCCAATCTTATAGATTTCCCAGTTGATGATGATGCACATGATGTGTCTACAGCTTTAGAATGGGATGATGAGGAACCGTTGGATTCTTCTTTACAAGGTTAAATTGATAAGATTATTTCCAACATTGAAAGAAGGATTAGTCTAATTCCGGATGATCCCCCAAAATTCTTGGAGAATCATCAAGAGAATATGAATGCTCCATCTGAGGGGGAGCAAGAGATGTAAACTAATGCTGAAGGTTGGGTGGATGATGTTGATGCTGATAATGATGATCAAAGTGAAGAAAATGCCAAACTAAATAATGATTTAGTTGAGGAAGAGCATACAAAGGTTCCTGCGTAGGATAAGATGGTCCAATCCACCCCAGCAGCTGAGACATCCACTCTACTTGAGTTTGATGGTCTAGAGTTCCAAGAGAAGACCTAACAGCTGATCTACCTGTAATAGAGCATGCTCATCCCTCTACATCTTCAGATGAACATCTTCTAAGTTCAATCAAGTCACTACTTGATTATCAAATGTCTCCAATCAAGGATTACATAGTCAAATCAATTTCAGATGTGAAGGCTGAGGTGATGGATGAAATCAATGTCTCAAAGGAATACACAACTTATCTAAATAGTCAAATGACCAAGTGGTTTGAACTGGATGGAAACACAGTTATGACTCATGATTATCTTGATTTCTATGGACAAAAGTCTCAAAATTTTAGAAAAATACATGACATATGTCAAGAACTATGTCAGCAAGACTGATGAGGTGATTGAGAAAGCTTCAAATTGAAAGTGCACAATGTGCCTCTGAGAATTCTCTGGCGGGGGGGGGGGGGGGGGGGGGGGGGGGGGTTAATATAGATTTTAAATATATTTACTCTAACTATGCATACAATAAAATACTAAGGTATTATGCACTAAACAAAACTAGCACAGAATAAATAACAGAAAAACATTAAGCTACAAAAGGGGACAACACGGAAAACAAACAACACAGAAGACACAAGATTTTATAAAGGTTCCCCAAAATGTGGGAAGTCCTCTATTCTACCTTCCTGATAGGATTGCACAACCTGTGCCTGAGACTTTTGATAAGGAGACTCTAAGAACCAAAGATCTTTTGATAAGGAGATCTTGAACAACTTAGATCTTTTGATAAGGAGATCTTGAACCACTTAGATCTTTTGATAAGGAGTTCTTGAACCACTCAGATCTTTTGATAAGGAGATCTTGAACCACTGAATCCTTTGGAAGAGGGATTTTTAAAACTCTGTTACAATAGTAGAGTAGAGTAAGAAGAAAGAAAGAAGTAGAAGATAATGAATTATGTTCTTAGAATTCTTTAGAAGCTTTTCTCAAGTTCAACGTTTGTTTTCTTTCACTGGATCTGCTGATGATGAACCTTTGCTTATCAGTGAGCTAATTTTCAAGGGTTATGTTTCTCGGATCCTTTTCTATGAAAGCTTCTTGTAATCTAGCTGTTCTGAGATGTAGAAGAAGAAGCATCCTTGTATATTCCTGTGCAGAGAGAGCACTTGATTTATGTATGTGTCTCTTAGGGTTGAAGGAGGAAGAAGAAGAAGCAACCCTAATCGACAACCAAATGAATGTAATTCCGATATCATTCTCTTCTACTTTTTTTGCATACATATTGTGTATGATTGAATTTTCAAAAGCCTTTCTCCTTTTGGCTTGTCCTAAAAAGGAACTCACCTAATTTCCATTCCTCTTTTGTTCTCGACCCATCAATCCAATTTGAATAGCTTCCAAAAGTGATTTCTTGGCAACAAATGAGTCATTGGAGAACCTTCTCTAGCCTGGTGGTCCTTATGAGAAGGTCCTAAAAGGACAGCTGGAAAAGATTCCTTTTTCTGACTGTATTCGATATTGTGTCTACTTTATCAACCTTCATGCTGACGCACCTCTGAGTTCTTATCAATGTGGCTTCGAATTTCTTCTTAGTTTTGGATATACTCAGATGTCGATGTTACGTCGATATCTTATCGATGTACCCTTCGAGTTGAAGCATTGGACTTGATCTCTTAAATTCTGCATCGAATTGTAGTCGACGTTGCGTCGACTTGTTAGGTGGCTTCGATAAGCTCTGTCTTCTGCATTGAGTTCCTTTCGATGTTCCATCGACTTGACTTATACTTCGACAGGCTGAATGATTTGCTTCGACATCAACTTAGAGTTGCGCCGATATCAAGTCAAAATTGTGTCGACTTGTATTTGACGCAAGTCTTCACTTAACTGAATTTAATCTTGTCTTGACTTGTCTTGACACTCTAAGTTGAGTGTAACATCCTAAGACATCTAATGACCAGATTACCATTACTATACAATGTGGGTAATAAACCTAAGAAGTAAAATCACTTATAGTTAATTTGTTAAGTTAAATCAAAAGGGGTTTTTCCCAACAATCTCCCATATTTATCTTAACAAATTTTACATTTTGTTTTAAAGTGCTTTTACATAATTTTTGACATAAATACAAATACACATACACACAAAACATTTTTAGACAATATGATAAGATATAACAAAATCACATGCCATATATAATAAAAAGTAACTAATTGGTATAACTCAGTGTTTACCAGAATTAGTTTATCCAAGACATGATTCATTTTTTCTTCTTGAGAAAAATTGCCAAGGCCTCAAAGATTTTTCTGGACTTTCTCTCCATATATTTGAAATTTGCTGGGATTGCTTTCTCTGGATTTCTCTAGATTTTCTCATGCCCTTTGAACAGCTTTTCGAGATCAACTTCAATTTCAGGATATACAATACTAAGCTTTGTTCCCATACTGATAACTTTGGCTGTCAGTAAATTAATTTCTTTTAGATCTAGATCTGGTACTATAAATGTTGACTGAGGAACACCTGCAATTGTTGCTGTTTTGAAGGTGATCTTTCTTTTCTTTTGATATTGAAGGTCTTCTAAGTCTTGATTGACTCCAAGACACTTTTTACCTTGTTGACCTTTCTCATCCTTGAGTTTTGCTTGAGGATTCTTTGCAACATATTTGGAGAGATTAAATAGAGTGCTGGGGATTTTGAATGTCTCTTCTAATTGTTCCTTCTCTACAGCTTCTTTGCCCTTTGTTAGCCTTTCAATGAACAATCTTTTCTTTTTCTCTAGTTCCCATTGGGATGCTTCATACTCATCTTGCTCTCTTCTTCTACACTCATCCAGGGCTTAATCCAGCTTTGGATCATTATATTCCTTCCAGTTATCTTCAGGAATCTCAACCTTCTCATAGGTTTTGTTATAGGATCTATCCTTTTTGTACATTTTTCTTTGCTCTTTTGTATACCTTTCCCATATTGGTATATTTCTTCCATATCTTCCTCTGAAATTTCTTCCCTGACCTCTCCCCCTGTATGGAGGTCTTCCTCTGAAGATTGGTGTTGGAAGAGTTGGGGTGGGTGTTGGGGTAGGATCAATAGGAGGTAAAGCTGGAGGTGAAGGGGTGGAGCATTAACAATGACCTGATTAGCCACCTTGACTGGAGAATGCGTTGTTGTAGATTCTTCAGAAGAGACCCTGAATTTTTGTATATCAGGAATGGATGGCTCAGTACCGTCATTGAACTCTTGCGGACTCTTTAGAAAGGCCTGATCATTTAAAAATAGAGGAACTTCTAGAACAATCTCCTCCTGAATTGATGACTCCCCCTGTGTTGAAGGATGAGTCCTTGGAGGAGATAACTCCCCCTATGTTAATGATGATTCAGGTAGAATAAGGAACTTAGAAGTAATGGTTGGCTCTCCTTCCGACACAGAGTATATAGGGAGAGCTGCAGTGTAGATTGAGTCTTGAGGTGGCAGCCTGCTGATACATCTCTCCCCCTGCTTTATATCAGTGATTAAGGATATAAAGACATCGGCAGGCATAACTGATATTCTCTTCTCGTCATTAAGAGCCTTGATTTCAGATGTAAAGCACAACCTTCTGTGCTGATACATCACAACCTTTTGTGCTGTGCGTATAGCTTGCGAAAGCAATCCCTTGAGAAGTCTAGATACAAAGTACTGAATTGGGATAATAATGTCTCGAGGGCAAGATTAACTGCTTCAATAACATCTTGTTGATTTGAAGAAGATGCCATTCAACTCCTACAGGTACCATCCAGAGAACAGAAAGAAGGAAGTAGAGGGGAAAATGGAGGAGTGTGAAAGAGAGAGAAGTTGAAAAAGCACAATAGAGTCGAATGCCGGAGTTTCTATGAGTAAATGAATTGTGATAACTTACGGTTATATTCAAAGTGACGTCGAAAAGAAATGAAATCAGGGCGCCAAAATTCTGTTAACAAGTCGACGTAACGTCGATAAGAAGTCGACGGTGGCTCCGAACATAGTTTACTGACCATGATGTCGACGTGAGTGTCGATATGTATTCAACGCTACGTCGAGTGCTATTCAACGGAACTATTCCAATCTTCTCTCGAAGCTAACGTCGAATAGAAGTCGATGGTGCGTAGATTCTTATTCGACGCAGCCCTGATTTACTAATTTTTGTGAAATTTTTTGTTGTTTTTCCCAAGAATACTTTTCTATTGAATATAGTTTTCAATACATAATATAGTAGGAGTGACCTAGAGAGCTCCATCAAGCATTCCTAGTGCACTGATGAAGAACTTGTGCTTACTTTCATCAAGCGGCTTAGTGAAAATGTCAGCCCTTTGAGTATTGTAACACCCCAAAATTTTGAATAGATTATTTAAAACGGAAATAATAATTATTATTTTGGATCGAATGATTTATTCCTTCGTAGCGAGGGCATTACCTTCGTAGGTGTGTCGCCGTAGTTCATCTCGGGTGTTCGCGAGGTCGCGTTTGATAAAAATCCATATTGATCCTGGTATGAAATATTTAATTAGCATACAAAATATATTTTATAAGAATTTCTTATCAATTCTGTATAAACTTATATTAATAAATTCTAATAAAAATTTATGTATATTTATAGCCTGACAAAATATGTATATATATACATATATATATAACTTTTTATAAAAAAAACTGTTTATAATTTATATTCTAGGAGAAGTTAGTGGGGTCCAGTTGGAAACCACCTTCATCCTCTTAAATAGGATTTTTCTTTTTTCTTCCGATGCAAAATCATCCTCTTGTTCTTGTTTCGTGAGCTTCAGCCATTTTAGAGAGAGAAAGAGAGAAAGAAGGAGAGAAAGAAGGCGAGAGAAGGAGGATTTTTGTTTGAGAAGGAGGTTTGGAAATCGAGGCAAGTGCGGTTTTTGTGAACGTATTCTTGTTGATGATCTTTTCCCAAAAATTGGTTGTATTTCCATATTTTATTTTGGAGATAATGTTCAGATTTCTGTATTTATCTATTTTCCTCTCTTCCAAGATATTTTATGAGTCTTTAAACTCTTACAGAAAATTTGCATGTGCTTAAGCACATAAATAAATTGTTTCTGCTGTTTCAATTTTAGGTAAGTTCCAGGAAATCTGTAGCCTTTACAGTTTCTGTAGTTGTAAAATGCTCTGGAAATTTTGCCTAAGTGAAAATCGACGGGCCTTTCTGTCGATCGACGGGACCTCCCGTCGATCGGTGAGACCATCCCATCGATCGGCAGCTTTGGCAGGGGAAGATGCTTCCCCGAATCGTTTAAGTCAAAATCGATGGGCCTTCCCGTCGATCGGGGACATAAGCTGGGGGAGATGCTTCCCCGGGTCGTTAAGTCAAAATCAACGGGCCTTCCCAGCGATCGACGGGACCACCCTTCAATCGATGGAACCACCCACCGATTTTCTTTCCTTAAGTGCAGTTTTTGCTTTAAATGCTCTTTTTTTAGTCTTTTTGGTCGTATAGTGGGAAAATCCCCTTTGATTCCTCTTGAATCCTCTTATATTATTGTAAACTCTTTCATTATTGTACTGACTTGTCCAACTGTTTGGAAGTATTAGTTTTTGATTATTTTATGGTAAGGTCTACCTTATGAATCTTTTGTCTTGGCCTGGTTTGCCACCTTTAGACATTGCCTAAGCATGTATAATGGTGATTTATATATGGATTTACTTTGAACCGGAAGGGTGGGTAAGGGAACAACGAGATCCTCCATCTCAGATCTTTTATTAATGGTAGGTTGGACAATGAGACCACCTCCATCTTCTATTAATGGTAGGTTGGACAATGAGACCACCTCCATCTTTTATTAATGGTAGGTTGGACAAAGAGACCACCTCCATCTTTTATCAATGGTATATTGGACAACGAGACTGCCACCATCTTTTGTTAAGGGTAGTTGGACAATGAGACCACCACCCTCTTTACTTGATGCCCCCGTTAATGGGCATGTTTTTTTGTAAACTGGTGTATTTTTAAAGCTGCTTACGCTAACTCTTTGCTTACTCTTGACTAATTCTCAGTCATGTTGCCTCATAGCTTTCTTTCCTACTTTTACTATTACTTGCTCCCTTTTGTGATGAGGCATTCTTTTCTATTGAGTGCCCCAGGTTCTGGTTCGGGTCAGCAGTTGCGGCAAGTGGTAGAGCTGCGTTGTCCAGTCCCCGGTAGAGGATCTTCCTGGTGAGGAGTAGTCCTACATGTTTTGCCTTCCTGCTATCACCTTGTGGGCTCATTTCAGTTGTAGAAGCCCGCCAGGTTTTGTTTTTAGTGTACTTGCAGGTTGCTGCTACTTTTGCTACTTTTGAGGTAGATTGATGTTGCACTCTAGGAAAGTGTGTAAAACATTGCATAACACAATTTTTCTTATTATGTACCACCTATTTTTTTGGAAATTGTACTAAGTATTTTCATATATATATATAATAAATCTAGCCATATGATATTCTTGAAGACAGGCTTGGTCTTCATGCTTATAAGGTAAATGAACCTATATTTTCGCCGCGTATGTATATTTTCTATTTGTGGACTAAGTATTCCACGGGACGAGGGACACGGTCCCAACCTAAAAGAAGCTCAAATTATCTTTTGACTTACAAATACCTACATTTTGTATAAATGTTCATAAAAGTGCTTGCCTGAGCGTCTGCAGTTGTCCCTTGTATGATGTGGCATCATGATCCGTATTTTCCCCTTACTATGTTAATACTTAAAATATTCTGGGGAAAATGTGGGTTGCGACAGTTGGTATCAGAGGGAGGTTAGTTGGGTTGTTGGGGTAGTTTGGTTGGCCCGGTTAACCACCTGGTGAGAACGTTATTCATTGCATACACCCACCGATGGGTCATCGGTATATCTCAGTTGAAGCATGGACATTACACTCATAAGCATGAAAGAAGTATACAAGGCATATTATGTGGTACGGGATGCATAATATGTGTCTGTAGATGGATCCTCATAGGTGACAACATGCAACTATTATGCAGTATGGGATGCATAACATAGGTCGCATGCGTGTACATTAGATATTCTTTTTCATTACATGCGATAATATGTAGTATGGGATGCATAAGATCACATGTGTATGCCACTCATAGCATGCATTAAGGACTTTCTTTAACTGTATAGCACTGCATGCAATGCATAACATTGCATAAGGACACGTGCCAAGCTGGAGATCTACATGATGACACATGTACACTCATGGTTTTAAAAGAAAGATGTTAAACCTTCATGCATACGGGAGAGGTTGATGAGTACTGTTTGTACTCATCCATTAATATAACTTTAATGATATTTTAATATGAATTTGTATAAATTGCATGAATTATCTCATCAAATTCATTTCTTTTTATTTCTATAAACTAACTTATGCTTTTTCTGTGTTTTTTAGGTTTTCTAGGCACTTTGAGCAAAAATGTCAGGTACACGCCCAAGGTGACGGGTGTGACCAAGGTTATGATAGCCTAGATGTGTTCCATACCCGATTCCACCACCCCGGGCTCATTCGATGAAGATTCGCCAAGTACACGCCCCAGGTCACGGGCGTGACCGAGGCCGAGACACCAAGTCATGGGTGTGACTCATCCCATGCTCTTTCCGGCCGATGACTTCCCGCCAGGCGCTATTTTGAAGATTACACGGCCTAGGTCACGGTCGTGACCTAGGACGTGACGCGCACGTAGCGCCCGCATTGAAGCCAAAAGGCTCCCTCTCCGCACCGGCACCGATCACACCCCTCATACGCCCTTGGTCATGAGCATGAACAAGGGCGAGTAACCCCAGTTTGAAGCCTATTTAAAGCTAGCTCCACCAGAAGTTCAAGGACAAATTTTGGAGGCTGAAGTCTTCTTTTTTCTTGCTTATATTCATATTTTAAGCACTTCTTGTATTTCTCTTTCTAGTACAATTGTAAGTTTAAATTCTTGTACTTTTCTTTTGTAAGTGTAACTTTCTTTTCAATAGTTGTAATCTAAATTCCTTAGTTTGTAATTCTCTTTTGAAATCAATAAAATTAGTTCTCTCGATCTCTCATTCCCCTCTTATTTTATCATGCACTCTTTTATTTTCATCAGTTCCTCCATCTCCATGAGTACCTAAATTTCTATTAGTACTCGATCGAGATGATCCAATGAATGATACTCGCAATGAATTAATTAGATCTTCTTCTCTTCTTTGAAATGCTTAAGATATATCCTTAATTTTATTGAAGTGAGATTATATTTTCGATATATAATTCTCACTCTTGTTTTCGTAATTTTGTAGTCGAGAGACTCATAATTCGAATTGATCACTTAAGGATAAAGAGAGTTGATTGCAACCCTTGTGAAAGGATGACATAAATCTCCCAGATTGGAGTCAAATCTAATAGAGGGGTTCACCAAGTTAAAGCGAGTTTTAGGGGTTTCAAATATAGAATGAGAGTTCGGTTGATCAACCTAAACTCAGCTGAACGTATCCTCGAGAGAAGTGCATTTAGAATTCGGGAACCTCCACGGTCCAAGTAAATTTCTTAAGAGATATAGAACCTTATTTTATTCTTGTTATTTCTATTCCAAGGTGATTCAAGATCGAGTGTTAATCGTCCAAATTATTGTTTTAATCTTCATTTCAATTCTTCTCTCTCTTTAGTGCAAAAACCAATCCAAGTTCTAATTGATAAAATAATAGAGATTTTCTCGAAGTAAGAGTACTCAACTGCCCCGAGTCTAATACAACCTTGGTTTTATAAACCTATACTACTTTTGATACAGTACACTTGACGTTATCGTTTACGGATATAGTTTTGTGCATCATGTTTTTGGCGCCAATATCGGGGAGCTAGGTTGATATTTCAAAAAAGGAAATATCTATTAAATTTATCGCTCTCTTTCTCTTCGCTCTTCATCTAAAAATTTTAAAAATCCTAAAAGGCGCAATTTAAATTATCGGAAAGGGAGATTTGGGCTATCATCTCATCATATCTCCTAGTCCCGATGCAAACCCTTCACAGGGTAGACCTCGTGAAGTTCGGGACTAACTTAACCCGCTTTTGAAATATATATATATATATATTTAATTAAAATATTATAATAATATTATGAATTTTTGAATTTTTTTTTTCTTTATTCACCTTTTTATTCTTTTCGCCTCTATTTCTCTTTTTCTCTTTTTTCTTTTCTCTTAGTTTATGACCCGAGGAAACTCTTCAATTAATCTTGAATTGTGTTTTGATCTGGAAATCGAGCGCACCTTGCGGCGACGTCTCCGATTTTGTGATCTACCAATAATTCTAGAAGAGTCAATCAGAGAGACTAACAAAGGTATAATGGAAGACCTCGACCATAACGAGGCCCCGCTACGGACCATGTCCTACTATGCGAGGCCAAATTGGGAGGGAACACAATCTAGTATTATTTGCCCGGCGGTGGCGAATAATAATTTTGAAATTAAAATGGGCATCATTCAGATGGTACAGCAAACCGTCATTTTCGATGGCTTACCGAATGAAGATCCAAATTTACACTTATTAAATTTCTTAGAAATTTGTGATACATTCAAGATAAATGGCGTCATTGATGACGCCAAGCAGTGGTTGGAATCTCTTCCTAGAGGTTCCACCACCAAATGGGTCGAAATGACGGAGAAATTCTTAACGAAATATTTCCCTCCTGTAAATTCCGCTAAATTACGTACGGACATTCTCTCGTTTACGCAAATAGACTCATAGTCTCTCTACGACACATGGGAGCGCTTCAAGGAATTATTGCAGAGATGTCTTCAGCATGCCCTCCCGTTGTGGCAATAAGTTCAAACATTCTACAATGGTTTGAATCTCCAAACGAGGCAAATGATTGATGCGGCAGCTGGGGGAACTCTTAATAACAAAACCCCAGAGGTCGCTCAAGAGCTTTTCGAGGAGATGGCCATGAATGTGTATTAGTAGAATGCGCCGCGATCGCGCCCTAATAAGCCGACCGGACTTTTTGAAGTCGAGGCCAGCCCTAACCTAACGCATCAAGTAGAATGACTTACTAAGCAAGTGGTGGAGATGTCTGCTTCCTCCGCCACTATTTGGGCTAGCAATAATAATAATAATAAAAATAATTTTATTCACGAGCATGTAGACTATATGGGGAACTCCTATCATCCTCCTTATAACCCGAATAATAATCTTCCGCTTAATAATAGTTATAATCCGGGTTTAAGGAACCACATAAATTTTTTATGGAGTAACCCCAATAATGCTCAATGCCCACCACAAGTGAAACCACCCGGATTCGCTCCATCGCCACCATACAAGCCCTCTTCACTTGAAGAGGTCTTCACCAAATACGTCGCCTCCAATGAGTCCAATATCGGGAATCTTACCGGATATATTAAAATTTTGGAAAACCAAATTGAACAGCTCGCCAAGATGTTCTCTGAACACCAGCAAGGAGCTCTACTGGGTACTACCGAGCCCAATCTAATATAAGCATTTCTCTTAACGCAGAATGTTCGGCGATTATTGTAAATAAATTGCCGGAAAAATTTAATGATCCGGGATAGTTCTCCATCCAGTGTTTGTTCGGTAATTTATTAATTAAACACGCCTTGGCCAATCTATGAGCTAGCATAAATCTTATGCAATTCTCCTTATTTAAGAAACTTGGTTTGGGCACCCCAAGCCCAACTAATATAAGCATCGAACTAGCGGATCGATCGGTTAAATACCCAATCAGGGTCATTGAGGATATGCTAGTGAAGGTTGACAAGTTTATCTTTCCGGTAGACTTTGTTATCCTCGATATAAAAGAGGATGCCGGAGTACCCCTCATACTCAGCCGACGCTTCTTAGCCACCTCTCGGGCAATTATCAATGTAAGTAATGAGAAACTTCTCCTACGAGTTGGGGATGAAGAAATTATTTTTAATGTAAATCAATCAATGAGAAATGCGCTTCCAAATAATGATTCTTGTTTTACTTTAGAATCAAATTTTGAAGAAGAATTATGGTCTTTTGCTGAAATAACTTCCCCACTTTTTGAAACCCCGGAATTAGAAACTTTGCTTTATTTAAAAGAAATGCCTCGACAGCTAAATGTTGAACAAATAAATCTCGATAATCTTAAAATTAAAACATCTTATGATGAGTTGCCGAGCCTTGAATTAAAACAACTTTCGGATCATCTAAAATATATTTTTCTAGAAAAAGACTCAAAAATGCCCATAATCATAACGTCTGCACTTAACAATTCGGAAATTTCCAAATTAATTAAAATATTAAATAATCACCATCACGCAATTGCGTGGCAAATCTCTGATATTAAGGGAATAAATCCCTCATTCTGCACGCATAAAATAAATCTCAAAAATATTCCTCGCGGTACTATTCAGCCTCAACGATGCCTTAACCCCAATATGAAGGACATCATTAAGGACAAAATTACAAAATTATTAGACGCGGGAATTATTTACCTAATTTCTAATAGCACTTAGGTGAACCCGTTGCAAGTCGTGCCCAAAAAGGGCGGAATAACGGTTGTTATATACGAAAAAATGAGTTGATCCCAACTCGTACTGTTACAGGTTGGCGGGTATGTATCAATTATAGAAAATTAAATGACGCTACCCGCAAGGATCACTTTCCCTTGCCCTTTATTGACCAAATCTTAGAACGCTTATCCGGTCATTCACACTACTGTTTTCTTGACGGTCTTTCGGGATATTTTCAAATCCCAATTGCGCCCAAAGACCAAGAGAAAACCACTTTCACCAGTCCTTTTGGCACATTCACATATCGAAGAATGTCGTTTGGCCTTCGTAACACGCTGGCTACATTTCAAAGGTGTATGTTGACAATTTTTAATGAATTAGTAGAAGTCGTCATGGAAGTTTTCATGGATGATTTTTCTGTCTGTGGCAATTTTTTTACAAATTGTTTAAATAATCTTGATCGTGTTCTACAACGCCGCGAAGACACGAATTTGTCACTCAACTAGGAGAAATGCCACTAGATGGTCCAAGAGGGATTAGTTCTCGGGCATAAAGTCTCTAGTAAAGGGATCGCGGTCGATAGGGCCAAGATCGAAGTCAGAAAAACTTCCTCCGCCCACCAATATTAAATCTATTAGGAGTTTTCTAGGACACGCAGGATTCTATAAGTGATTCATTCGAGATTTTTCTAAAATTACAAAAACTTTAACTCATCTCTTAGAAAAAGAATCCGCATTTATTTTTGACGATGAATGTTTGAAAGCTTTTGAAAAAATAAAAAAAGAACTAATAAACTCGCCTATTTTAATTGCGCCGAATTGGACTCTTCCATTCAAAATTATGTGCGATGCGAGCGATAATGTTGTAGGTGCAGTTTTAGGCCAACTGGTGAATAAATATTTTCAACCGATTTATTACGCAAGCAAAATGCTAACATCAGCGCAAGCAAATTATACAACAACGGAAAAGGAATTTTTGGCTATAATTTTTGTGTTTGATAAATTTCGATCTTATATAACCCTTTCAAAAGTTATTGCATTTACAGATCACTCCGCTCTCCGGTATTTACTAAATAAAGGAGATGCAAAGCCTCGACTGCTAAGGTGGATCCTCCTACTGCAAGAATTTGATCTGGAGATCCAGGACAAAAGCGAAGCGGAGAATGTTGCGGCCGACCACCTCTCACGATTGGAGAATCTAGCTGCAGGAGCACTAGTGGAGGCCGAAATTGATGATAAATTACCTGATGAGCGCCTCCTCGCCATCGAAAAGGTAATGAATTCTTCCACCCCTTGGTACGCAAATTTTGCCAACTATCTAGTGGCCCTGGTCCTACCAAAAGATTTCTCAAGTCAACAAAAGAAGAATTTCTTTTCGGACTTGAAAATTTATCTTTGGGAGGATCCATTTTTATTTCGTGTCTGCGTGGACCAAGTGGTAAGAAGATGTATTTCGGGCGAGGAGGGCGTCCAAATTTTGTGGCACTGCCACGAAGGACCAACCGGTGGTCATTATCAAGCAAACCGGGCCGCTAGAAAGGCGCTTGAGGCAGGGTTCTATTGGCCCACCTTATTCAAAGATGCTCACACCTTTCTGAGTAAATGCGATAAATGCCAAAGTTTAGGTAACATTTCTAACCAAGACAAAATGCCCCAAAATATATTTTTAGAATGCAAAATTTTTTATTTATGGGGAATAGATTCCGTAGGTCCGCTATCTTCTTCTTATAATAATAAATATATCCTTGTTGCGGTCGATTATGTGTCGAGGTGGGCAGAAGAACAAGCTGTTCCCACCAACGACGCGAGAGTCATCGTAAATTTTTTAAAAAAATTATTTCCATGATTCAGCATACCCCGAGCACTAATTAGCGATAGGGGCACACATTTTTGTATCTACCAACTCAATAAAATTTTAGCAAAGTATGGAGTTACACACAAGCTCTCTACCGCCTACCACCCACAAGAAAACGGCCAAGTGGAGGTAGTAAATAGTGAATTAAAAAGAATATTAGAAAAAACTGTGTCAGTTAATAGGAAGGATTGGTCGCTAAAATTAGACAACGTACTATGGGCTTATCGGACAGCGTACAAAACTGCCATCAGATGTACAACGAACTTATTAGTCTATGGAAAAACTTGCCATTTACCGGTAGAATTAGAACATTGCACTTTCTGGGTGCTAAATTTTTTTATTTGGAAATTTCAAATAAATGAATTAGACAAATGGCGTGCAAACACCTATGAAAACAACAAATTTTATAAGGAGCGCACTAAGTTTTATCGTGATAAAAAAATTAAAAATCCAAAAATTTTTCTCTGGGAGACTTAGTCCTTCTTTATAATTTTAAAGTTAATCTTTTTCCGGGCAAATTAAAATCCTGATGGTCCGGTCCCTTCATAGTAAAAGAAGTTTGGCCATATGGGACCGTGCTAATAGATCACCCGGAAAAAGGCTCTTTCAAGGTCAACGAACATCATTTAAAATTATATCACCCCAGCGACGCAATATCCAAAGACATAGAAATTATTCACTTCCAAAACATTAAAAAGAAAATCGCCACTTAGTCAAGCTACGAGATGGTAAACAAAGCGCTTCCGGGAGGCATCCCAACGTTATCCTTTTTCTTATTTTTGCTTTGTTTGTTTTAACTTCTTTTTCAGGTTTTTGTTCCGGCAACCCAATCTACCAACCACGGAAGCCCCCTTCTCCCCTCCTTTCATTTACTTCATTTTTTTATTATTACCTTGGTGATACTTCATACTTAGTTTTAAACATTAGGGACAATATTTAACTTTAAGTATGGGGGTGTAGTGTGGTTTTCTAGACTTTCTTTTCAATTTATAAAAAGAAAAAAGAAAAAATATATATATATATATTTATAAAATTCATAAATAAAGTCTAATTTCTTGGAAAGGGAGGTTTGGGCTTGTCATCCCATCGCACCTCCAAGTACCTTGTGAACCCTTCACTGGCTAGACCTTGGGAAGTCCAAGAATAAAAAAAATATTTATATATATATCTCCCATTTACTTATTATTTTTATTTTTCTAGAAATCTAGTTTGAGGACTGATTATAAGTATTCTTACATTTATAATTTAGCTAATATTTTTTTATCAGAATTTGTTAAAGTTTAATTTGAAGTAATTTAGTTTTAAGAAAAACTTTATGTTTGTAATTCGATTAAATAAACTATTTAGCACTAATTCTCATTTTAATTCTAAATAGCTTCACTTTGTGGTAAATTGGCTAAACATCTCTAGATTTTTATTATATTCTCTACTAACTTTAAGATCTTAGGAAATTTCATTCCACTAAAAAAGTCGCTCTCAAAATAGTTTAATTTATAAACTAGAAGTATTTCTTTACCCTCACCATTTGTTGGAAAAAGTATAGAAAAAGATCATATGTCATGGGAATAAGAGGATAAAATTCATTATCCCCTAAACATATGCATCCAAAATCGTTTAAAAGATTATATGTCTTGAAGTAAGAGCATAAAATTCATTACTTCTAAACATAATTTTGGGTTTTTGATTGAAGAGAAATTTTTGAAATATTATATGGTACGGAAAATAAGAGGATAAATTTCATTATTTTCCTAAACATATACAAATTCGTATTCAAATAAGGTGAGAGGATAAAATTCATCACCTCTATTTTAGTATCTCTTCATTTTGTCATTTTGTCATTTTGTTAAAACTCATCCCTAGCCAATTCTATTGATTCTATTCCTAAATAAAATTATTAAGAAAGCAATATTTTAGTAGGTGTCTTTTCCTTAAGCTTCTTTTATGTTAGAGTGTCTATAATTTCAATCTAATTTTGTTTAAAAATTTCTATAATTTTGGTTGCTAAATAGTTGTCTTGAGAAGTAGTTAGCTAAACAAATATCTCTTTTTAAATTATCACCATAACTTATGACTTAATTCTTGAATTCCTAGAATTTGCTTTTAACTTACTCTTGGTTTAATGAAATTTTAGTTAATTAGAAATAATATCGATGTCTTATAATTCTTACCTCATTCTTTTGCTCTGGAATAGCAAAAGCTCAAGTATGGGGGTGTTTGATGAGTACTTTTTGTACTCATCCTTTAATATAATTTTAATGATATTTTAATATGAATTTGTATAAATTGCATGAATTATCTCATCAAATTCATTTTTTTTTATTTCTATAAACTAACTTAAGCTTTTTCTGGGTTATTTAGATTTTCTGGGCACTTTGAGCAAAAATGTCAAGTACACGCCCAAGGTCACGGGCGTGACCAAGGGCGTGATAGCCTAGATGTGTTCCAGACCCGATTCCGCCACCCCAGGCTCATTCTGTGATGATTTGCCAAGTACACGCCCCAGGTCATGGGCATGACCAAGGGCGTGACCCAATGTCACGGTGGTGACCCACCGCTAGCAACAAAATTGCAATGCCATGTCATTTAAAGTTACACGCACCCGGTCACGGGCGTGACCGAGGGTGTGACATCAAGTCACGGGTGTGACTCATCCCGCGCTCTTTCCCACCGATGACTTCCCACCAGGCGTTGTTTTGAATATTACACGCCCTAGGTCACGGGCGTGACCTAGGGCGTGACGCGCACATAATGCCCGTATTGAAGCCAGAAGGCACCCTCTCCACACCAGCATCAATCACACCCCTTACACGACCTTTGTCAAGGGCGTGACCAAGGGCGTGTAACCATAGTTTGAAGCCTATTTAAAGCCAGCTCCACCAGAAGTTCAAGGACAAATTTTGGAGGCTGAAGTCTTTTTTTTTTTCTTGCTTATTTTCATGTTTTAAGCACTTCTTGTATTTATCTTTCTAGTACAATTGTAAGTTTAAATTCTTGTACTTTTCTTTTGTAAGTGTAACTTTGTTTTCAATAGTTATAATCTAAATTCCTTAGTTTGTATTTCTCTTTTGAAATCAATAAAAATAGTTCTCTCAATCACTCATTCCCCTCTTATTTTATCATGTACTTTTTTATTTTCATCAATTCCTCCATCTCCATAAGTAGCTAAATTTCTATTAGTACTTGATTGAGATGATCCAAGGAATGATACTCGCAATGAATTAAGTAGATCTTCTTATTCTCTTCTTTGAAATGCTTAACATTAATCCTTAATTTTATTGAAGTGAGATTATATTTTCGATATATAATTGTCACTCTTATTTTCGTAATTTAGTAGTCGAGAGACTCATAATTCGAATTGATCACTTAAGGATAAAGACAGTTGATTGCAACCCTTGAGAAAGGATGACATAAATATCCCGGAATAGAGTCAAATCCAATAGAAGGGTTCACCACGTTAAAGCGAGTTTTAGGGGGTTCAATTATAGAATGAGAGTTTGGTTGATCAACCTAAACTCAAATGAATGTATCCTCGAGAAAGGTGCGTTTAGAATTCGGGAACCTCCACGGCCGAAGTAAATTTCTTAAGAGAATTAGAATCTTATTTTATTCTTATTATTTTTATTCCTAAGTGATTCAAGATAGAGTCCTAATCATCCAAATTATTATTTTAATCTTCATTTCAATTCTTCTCTCCCTTAAGTGCAAAAACCAATCCAAGTTCTAATTGATAAAATAATAGAGATTTTCTTGAAGTAAGAGTACTTAACCGCCCCGAGTCTAATTCGACCTTGGTTTTATAAACCTATACTACTTTTGAGACGGTACACTTGTCGTTATCTTTTGCGGATATAGTTTTGCGCATAGAGGTTGGTGATTAAAATTCCGCTTGCATGAAATAAAATCTGAACTAGCAATCCGAGAAGGCAAGTATACCTATCGAACAGTAGTATAGGAACACAAGTGTCGTATTAAAATCCGAGAACCGTTGATTACTTATACTCAAACGAATTACTATTATTTTATCTTAATAATTTTTTGGAAGGTTTTGTTTGCTAAATTGAAATAAAAGCTAGATAAAAGTACGGCTAAACGATGATTAAGAAATAGCACTCGATCTTGACTTACTTTGGCTTAAGTTGATCAAAATTCAACTTGCAAACTTAAAAGTTAATAAAGTAAGGGTAGCTTGACCGTGGGGGTTCCTATAGTTTGAACATGCTTCTCTCGAAGATATGCCCATCTGAGTTTAGGAAAATCCGACCGAACTCTCATCCCGTATTCGAATACCTAAAACTCGCTTTAAGCGGTGAACCCCGCTATTGGATTTGACTCCAATCCAGGAGATTTACGTCATTCTCTCTCGAGAAATGCGTGCAACTCTCTTTACTCTTAAGTGCTCACTTCAGACTATCGTCCTCTCGGCTAGCCAAGAATGAAAGCAAAGGTGGGGACTATATATCGATAATATAGCTCCACTAAATTATAATTAAGAGTAAATCTAAGGCCCAAGACTTTAGAAAGTGAAAGAGGGATAAAGGATCATAACTTGATCAAGTCATCTGCAGATCATCAAGATCGAGTACTATGAGGATTTAGTACTCATGGTGGAGGGGTAGGAGAGAGAAATGAGGAAGATATTAAGAGAACAAAAACATACGATTTTTATTAAAAGAGAGTTCAACTGAGGATACATTTGCATGGAAACCCTACTAAGCATTAGCAATACACTATGAAAGGAAATTACAAAGGCATTACAATATTCATATGAAAACTAGAAAGAGAAGTGCATTCAAATAAGAGAGAGAGAGAGAGAGAATACAAAAATAACATAGGAATTAAGCAGCAGCACAACTTTCTCCCTCCAAAAACTGATTGGTGAAAGCTTGGAGACCTTCCCAATTTATAGAAATTTTTCTGCCTCGGTCACGCCCCCTAATAACGCCCGTGATTAGGGGCATGACCTGTTAATCAATTCTGCGGCTTGGATCAGGTCCGGCGCACGATTCTGGCGTGATTTGATGGGTCATGCCCCTAGGTCACGCCCGTGACTTAGGGGCATGGCTAATTCGGTGGTCAGCTAGTCATGGGCGCTAGTACGCGAGCCTGGGCGCTGGCGGCTGGTTGTTGTGGCAGTCACGGGTGGAAGTCACGGGCGTGACTGGAGGCACGCCCGTGTAACAGAGGCATGTCCTCCATTTTTTGCGGCTGGGCAAATCTGATTGCGCGGTGAGCTGGTCACGTGCTGGTCACGGGCGTGACTTGTGTGTCACGCCCGTGTACTTTGGGCATGTCTGACCAAAACTTCTGAATTATGATGGCAGCAACTTAACTGCTAACAGCAACTTACACGCCCTAGGTCATGGGCATGACCTAGGAAAATTTGCATTTTTGACCTAAAAATTCAGAAAACTTAAGTTAGCACTAAAAATAGGAAAATGAGCAAAAATTGCATTTAGAGAAACAACAATAAGCAAAATTAAGTGTAGATAACCTAAAAATAACCTAATTAAATTAACTAGATTTAGCACTATCAGTGGTGCACGAGGGATTCAGGGGTGACGATTTATCATCCTAAGTGTAGCGAAATATCATATATAAAACTTTTTCCAGAGCAAGGTGTTAACAAGAGCAAGCGTTTGTATGTCTTTTTGTATCTCTTCTCTTCCTAGAGGGTTGAGTCCAATTTTGATATGTGGTTTGTCCTTGTCTTCCTTAGATATGGCCCCAAAGAGCCAGCCCGTGAGACTTATCTCCCTATCTGAGGGAGAGTCGTCAGGTGCGTATAGTGTTGCTATGTTGGAGGAGTTGTGTCTTAGCAATGAGACGTTGGCGCAACAGTTGGTCGCAATGCAGGAGCAGAAGCAAGTATTCTTGACTGCCACTTAGCGGCAGTAACCAGTGATGAATCAGCCAGAACCCGTCCGTCCGTCATCACTCATTCCCCCTGTAGCGTTGCCTCCAGAGATGAACTTTATTTTGCTCTTCCAGAGGCTTGGACCCCCGACCTATGATGGGAGGGTAGACTTTATGGCACTAGATGATTGGATCCTAGCGATAGAGGAGATGTTATCATACTCTGGTGTTTCTGTTGACCAGAAGGTGATGGTCGCAGCCTTCCAACTGAAGGGTCTGCCGAAGAGTTGGTGGATTAGAGAAAAACAAGCACTTGCAGAAGGTTGCTCGTGGGAGAAAATTTAGAGGATGTTGTTAAAGTAATTTTTGCCTACATTGGAGCAGGATCGATTGATGAATAACTGCCTGCATTTGAAGTAATGGCAACTTATAGTAGGTGAGTATGAGGTTGAGTTCAGCAAGCTGAGCAGATTCACTCCAGATTTGGTTGCCACTGAGGAAAGCAGGGTGAAGAGGTTTCTAGGAGGTCTCCGCAGTGAGATCCAGTGGTTGGCTAGTGCTTAACGGCCCGTAAGCTTCGCGAATGTGGTGGAAGATACATTGAGGGTAGAGGCGATAGAGAATGCAAATAATAGAGGAAAGGAATTAAGAAAGGAAAAAAAGGAAAGCTGGTGATGGGGGCAGCCTTGCTCTGAGTAAGAAGGTCAAGGTGGTGTACAGTTTTTGCAGTCGGGCAGGCCATCCGTTCGAGAAGTGTTTCAAGAAAATGGGCAGGCAGAAGCAGCTTCAGGTGATGGCTCTACAAGGTGCTATGAATAATGATATGTCTTACGCTTCGTGCAAATAGAGGGGGCACGACGTCAGTCATTGCTAGTCAAAGGATAAGGTATGTTATCAGTGTGGACATAAAGGATATGTGAAGTCCCGATGTTCGCAGTTCCAATCGGCTGGCCAGCAGCTTGCTCTTACAGCTCCGGCGCCACCTGCGCCTCAGCTGCAGCAGTTAGATTGAGAAAAGGCCAAGTTAAATACAGTAATGATGGAGGAAGCGTAGTGCTCAACCCAGGTCATATCATGTTTGTCTTCGCTCTCCTTGTAAACTGATCTTTGTGTAGAAGCTTAGACATTATATCTTTGAGATATCATTTGTTCATAATGATTGGTTAGGTGAGTTTAAGGTCCGAGATTGTTGGGCGCGTGTCCTCTTTGATTCAGGTGCCACCCATTCCTTCATGGCTAGAAAGATTGTGGATCATCATCGTTGGGCTATAGAGCGAGTTGATGATCCACTTTGTGTTAAGTTTTCATCCGGTAATTCAGTGATGGCGGACCAGAGTATTGTGTAGTGTCTGATTCTTTTGGAAGGATTCTCGGCCTATGCAGATATGAAGGTGTTAGACTTGGAAGATTTTGACGTGATTCTGGGAATGCATTGGTTAGCCCAATATGACATTATTATCTGTTGTAGGGATAAGCATTTGGATTTTTTGATGGATGATGGCCAGCCCATGAGTTTGTTTGGCTTTCTGCGTCAAACTTCCTTGGTTATGTCTATCATCTGTGCTCAGGCATTTGCAGAGTTGGTGGTCGTCTTTGTTTTGTTTCTATTTTGTGTGCGGTGTGTGCATCGTCGCCTTGTGTTGAGGACATACCGGTGGTGCGAGAGTACCCAGATGTGTTTCCCAACAGCCTTCCTGATCTCCCCCCTAAGCGGGAGATAGAGTTCGTGATAGATCTGGAGCCCAGAACTCAACCTATTGCAAAGGCACCTTATCGTATGGCACCGCGTGAGTTGGAGGAGCTATGTGCTCAGTTGGATGAGTTGTTGCAATTTGTTTTTGTTAGGCCGAGTACGTCGCCTTGGGGTGCGCCAGTTCTGTTTGTGAAGAAGAGGGACAGTTCGATGTGGTTATGTATTGATTACCGAGAATTGAACAAGGTGATGACCAAGAACAGATATCCGCTGTCGCGAATTGATGACCTGTCCGATCAATTGCAAGGTAGCTGCGTATTTTCCAAGTTTGATCTTCGGTCTGGTTATCATCAGCTGAGGATTCAAGAGTCCGATGTTCCGCGGACTGCTTTTCGTATGCATTAAGGGCAATTTGAGTTCTTGATGATGTCGTTTGGGTTGACGAATGCACCCTCTGCCTTTATGGATTTGATGAACAGAGTATTTAGAGATAATTTGGATCAGTTTGAGGTGGTCTTTATATAGATGACGTGTTGGTTTATTCGCCAAATGAGGAGGAGCATGCTCGGCATTTGCGCTTAGTATTGTTGACCCTGAGAGCACACAAGTTGTATACCAAGTTGAGATAATGTGAGTTTTGGATTTCTCAGGTTTCCTTCTTGGGTCATGTTGTGGGCAAGGATGGTATTTCTGTGGACCCAGCAAAGGTGGCTGGTGTTTTGGATTGTAAGAGACCAACAACTCCTAAGGAAATCCGGAGTTTCTTAGGGTTGGCAGGTTATTATAGAAGGTTTGTGGAGGGATTTTCAGGAATTTCTGCGCCTCTAACCAAGTTGACGCAGAAAGGATTATTTTTTATTTGGAGCGAAAAGTGTGAGGAGGCTTTTCAAGAGCTAAAGAGAAGATTATGTTCTGCCCTAGTTTTGGCACTTCCTGTTGAGGGGATAGAATATCAAGTCTATGTTGATGCTTCACGGATTGGTCTTGGATGTGTTCTTATACAGGATGGGATGGTGATTGCGTACGGGTCGAAATAGCTGAAGGTTCATGAGAGGAACTACCTTGCGCATGATTTAGAGTTCAATATGGTGATTTATTCCTTAAAGATGTGGAGGCATTTGTTGTGCGGGGTGTCATGCAAGATCTATTCAAATCATAAGAGTTTGATTTATGTGTTTTCGCAGAAGGAGTTGAATTTGCGTCAACATCGGTGGATGGAGTATGTTGCAGACTATAATGTGGATATCTTATATTACCTTGAAAGGCGAATGTAGTGGCGGATGCCCTATGTAGAAAATCTGCTGCTGTTTTCAGCCTCTCAGTGCAGTCGCTAGTGGAGGAGTTTCATTTGATGATCATAGTTGTGAAGTTCAAGGATGAGCCGTCTAGTATGAAAGTTGAAGAACCTTCCTGGATTACCCTTACGAGGTTGCATCAAAAGGATGATCCTAATTTGCAGCACCTCCATGGTAGAGCTGAGAAAGGTGAATTGTCGGATTTCTTGATCGATGAAGAAGGTACCTTGAAGTACCGTGGCAGGTTATGCATCCCCGCTGTGGAAGCGATTTGAGCAAAGATTTGCGAGGAAGCTCATGATTCCAGTCTTGCATATCATCCTGGTTCTACAACAATGTACCACGATTTGAAGCAGATCGTCTGGTGGTCAGGCATGAAGAATGATATTGCAAGGTTTGTGTCGAAGTGTTAAACTTTTCAGCACGTCAAGGCAGATCATAAGAGACCCAGAGGCAAGTTGACGTCGTTGGACATTCCGATGTGGAAATGGGAAAGTATCTTTATGGATTTCATTGTTGGCTTACCGAGATCCCCTCGCGGTCATGATTCGGTGTGGGTGATTGTGGATAGATTGACCAAGTATGCTCATTTTGTTCCATACAAGATTGGTTATTCGATGGAGAAGATTGCCTCACTATACGTGCAACAAGTTATTAGATTGCATGGTGTGCCAGTGAGCATCATGTCAGATCGAGATTCTAGGTATACATCCCGCTTTTGGCGGAGTTTGCAGGGAGCTTTGGTCACTGACCTTCGGTATTCTGCCGCATATCATCCACAGATGAATGGGCAGACAGAAAGTATAAATCAAATTGTAGAGGATATGATCAGGTGTTATATTTTGGAGCGTGGAGGAGCTTGGGATGAACGCCTTGGGATTATGGAGTTTGCATACAATAACAGTTATCAGGAGAGCTTGCATATGGCTTCTTTCGAAGCTCTGTATGGGAGACGGTGTCAGACTCCCCTGTTTTGGGCTGAAGTGGGTGAGAAGCCAGTTTTGGGTCCAGAGGCCTTGGAAGAAATGAGCGTTGTTGTAACGCAGATCCGTGAGAAGCTTCGAGTGGCTCAGGAGCGTTATGAGAAGTACATCAATCGGCATAGGGTCGATTTAGAGTTTGCAGTTGGGGACTCGGTGTTCTCTAAGGTTTCTCCGATGGCTGGTTTTAAAAGGTTTGGGAAGAACCATAAGCTAGATCCCAGGTATGTGGGACCTATTCAGGTCGTGGAACGCGTCAGAGTTTCAGCTTATAGGTTGTTGTTGCCTGCCTCCTTCCCTGGTGTTCACGATGTGTTCCATGTGAGCCAGTTGCGGAAGTGTATTCTCAGTGATCGCCATATCCTGAGCCTGTACCTGAGTTGCAACCAAATCTGTCCTTTGTGGAGCAGCCTGTTCATATCTTGGAGAAGCAAGATCGGGTTTTGCGAGGGAAGACGATTCCTATGGTGAAGATTCTCTAGAGCAATCAGGATATTCGAGGTGCAACGTGGGAGCTGGAATCGGCGATGAGAGAGTCTTATCCTCATCTGTTCGTCTAGAGTTTACACGGTAGTCTTTCCCCTGCTGTGCTTTCTATTTGTGCTTAATATTATAAAGTTTGGGGCCGAAACTTTTTGGTATGAGGGGTGGCTATAATGCCCCGAAATTTCAAATAGTTTATTTGAAATGAAAATAATTATTATTATTTTGGATCGAATGATTTATTCCTTCATAGCGAGGGTGTTACCGTCGTAGGTGCATCGTCGTAGTTCGTCTCGGGAGTTCGCGAGGTCGCGTTTGATAAAAATCCTTATTGATCCTGGTATGAAATATTTAATTAGCATACAAAATATATTTTATAAGAATTTCTTATCAAATTCTGTATAAACTTATATATATATATATATATATATATATATTCTTATAAAAATTTATGTACATTTATATCCTGACAAAATATGTATATCGTTAACTACTATATACAAGAAGTTGTCTTTGGTGCAACATTCAAAATTGCCAAATATAGCCTCATTCTTTTAGTCCAATGACTTTACATATATTATGAAAAAAATAAAAATTCATAAAATATAATAGCTATTTGTGTAATTAAACTATAACCCTGTAATAAAAATAATGATGGAAATTCATAAAATCCAAAAGCTTTTTAGTAGACCTCCTATACCTACTATGATAGGTAATCATTAAACATCCTAGACCTACTTTCAAATGATTTTTTGGAAAAATATAAATGTTTTTGAAAAATAATAATTATAAAATATTAATTAAAATTTGTGTGCTATCATTTTGAGTACTCATATGTATATGTTGTGGGCGCAAGGGCGGGCGAAGCCCGTCGGGGGCGGGCGAAGCCCCTCGGGGGTGGGTGAAGCCCGTTGTTTCCGGTCGGGTACTGTTGCGCTTGGCAGTAGGGGCGGGGCCCCGTGCTTGTCACTCGTATATATATATATATATATATATATATATATATAACTTTTTATAAGAAAATCTGTTTATAATTTATATTTTAGGAGAAGTTAGTGGGGTCCAGTTGGAAACCACATTCATCCTCTTAAATAGGATTTCTCTCTTTTCTTTCGATGCAAAATCATCATGTTGTTCTTGTTTCATGAGCTTAAGCCATTTTAGAGAGTGAAAGAGAGAAAGAAGGAGAGAGAAAGCTAGGGTTTTTGTCTGAGAAGGAGGTTTGGAGGTTGATTTCGTCGCCAGAGAGAGGTATCGGAAGGCCGCCGTCAAGATCGTCAAGATCCGTCAAGTCGTCGTTCGAAATCGACGCAAGTGCAGTTTTTGTGATCGTATTCTTGTTGATGATCTTTTCCCAGAAATTAGTTGTATTTCAATATTTTCTTTTGGAGTATATGTTCAGATTTCTGTATTTATCTATTTTCCTCTCTTCTAGGAAATTTTATGAGTCTATAAACTCTTACATAAAATTTGCATGTGCTTAAGCACATAAATAAATTGTTTATGTTGTTTCTATTTTAGGTATGTTCCAGGAAATCTGTAGCCTTTACTATTTCTGTAGTTGTAAAATCCTCAGGAAATTTTTCCTAAGTGAAAATCGATGGGCCTTCCCGTCAATCGATGGGACCTCCCATCGATTGGAGATACCGTCCCAACGATCGACGGCTTTAGCAGGGGAAGATGCTTCCCTGAATTGTTTAAGTCAAAGTCGACGGGCCTTCCCGTCGATCGGTGGCATCAGCTGGGGAGATGCTTCCTCGGGTCGTTAAGTCAAAATCGACGGGCCTTCCCGTTGATCGATGGGACCACCCGTCGATCGACGAGAACATCCACCGATTTTCTTTCCTTAAGTGCAGTTTTTGGTTTAAATGCTCTTTTTTTAGTCTTTTTGGTCTTACAGTGGGAAAAATCCCCTTTGATTCCTCTTGAATCCTCTTATACTATTGTAAACTCTTTCAGTATTGTACTGACTTGTCCAACTATTTGGAAGTATTAGTTTTTGTTTATTCTACGGCAAGGTCTACCTTATGAATCTTTTGTCTTGACCTGGTTTGCCACTTTAGACATTGCCTAAGCAAGTATAATGTTGATTTATGTATGTATTTACATTGAACCGGAAGGGTGGGAAAGGGAACAACGAGATCCTCCATCTCAGATCTTTTATTAATGGTAGGTTGGACAATGAGACCACCTCCATCTTTTATTAATGATAGGTAGGACAATGAGACCACCTCCATCTTTTATTAATGGTAGGTTGGACAATGAGACCACCTCCATCTTTTATTAATGGTAGGTTGGTAAATGAGACCACCACCATCTTTTGTTAAGGGTAGTTGGACAATGAGACCACCACCCTCTTTACTTGATGCCCCCGTTTATGGGCTTGTTTTTCTGTAAACTAGTGTATTTGTTCAAGCTGCTTATGCTAACTCTATGCTTACTCTTGGCTAATTGTCAGTCCTGTTGCCTCATAGCTTTCTTTCCTACTGTTATTGTTACTTGCTCCCTTTTGTGTTGAGGCTTTCTTTTCTGTTTAGTGCCCCAGGTTTAGGTTCGGGTCAGTAGTTGTGGCAAGCGGTAGAGCTGCGCTATCCGGTCCTCGGTAGAGGATCTTCCTAGTGAGGAGCAGTCCTAGATGTTTTGCCTTCCTGCTGTCTCCTTGTGGGCTCATTTCAGTTGTAGAAGCTGGTCAGGTTTTGTTTTCAGTGTACTTGCAGGTTGCTACTACTTGTGCTAGTTTTGAGATAGATTGATGTTGCTCTCTGGGAAAGTGTGTACTTTACTACATTATGTGAAATATTTTGTGTAAAATATTGCATAGCATAATTTTTCTTATTATGTGCCACCTATTTTTTTGGAAATCGTGCTAAGTATTTTCATATATATATATAATAAATTTAGGCATATGCTATTCTTGAAGACTGGATTGGTCTTCATGCTTATAAGGTAATTGAACCTATATTTCCGCCGTGTATGTATATTTTCTATTTGTGGACTAAGTATTCCACAGGATGAGGGACCCGGTCCAAACCTAAAAGAAGCTTAAATTATCTTTTGACTTAAAGATACCTACATTTTTTATAAATGTTCGTAAAAAGTGCTTGCATGAGCGTCTACAGTTGTCCCATCTATGATGTGGCAACATGACCCGTATTTTCCCCTTACTCTGTTAATACTTAAAATATTCTGGGAAAAATGCGGGTTGTGATAAATATCAGTGGAGATGTATTGAAGGTTAATCTTATCTTTCTCAACATTGTCCCTGAGAAAGTGGCGTCTTATCTCTATGTTCTTAGTTCTGTTGTTGAGAACAGGATTGGAAGCTATAGAAATATCACTAGAGCTCTCAAAGAATATTGTGGAATTGTCAAGGGAAAATTGTAATCTAACAACTGATTTTAATCAACTTCAGATGTAGGCGTGGAGACTGTGGTTAGCTTCTTGCTAAACCATGAGATCAGTCTAGCACCCATGAACTAACATGTTCCTGAGGTGCTTTTTCTTTCTAGCCTGTAAGACCCCCCTCCCGGAACACAAGACACGGCCGAGGGGAGTCCTATGCCCAGGATAGCCGCCTTATAGAAGTGTCAGCCCACGGGCTAGCCCCCTCCACAAGACGCCTATCCTGCCAGCTATTCTCACATATCATCATGACAAACCATCAATAATAGAAAAACATTAGAAGTTATAGATTCACAACTAAGTATTAATGTCCGTTCAAGTAAAAAAGGACATGTAGCTACAAAATCTCCTGTTAAACATCAGAGTAAAAACTTGCCCTAAGGATACATCTCAAAACACTCGCTAACATCTATCACTGATGGTAGCAAAGGTATCATAGTCTCAGGCCCTGTCGCCCTGGCATGGCTATCCTCCAGCGTCGTACATTACTGCTCTACCTATCGCTGGGTGACCTCCTAAAATAGTGACGTAACAACCGTTAGTCATAAAGGCAAAGTGGCTTCACATCCTCTCCCCTGGCGACTCCAAGGCACTAGGTGGAAGGGAATGAAGAGAAGCTGCAATATAAATTGTAGTAGCAAAAGCAGGTGGCAATGATAGATGTAATCACAATTGTATATCAAAAGTATAAAAGTACATTTAACAAATAGTATGGTTAGCGACAGAGTATAAGCAAGCAGAGTATATTGATAACTGAATTGAACTTAACTTATAAGGATGCTCATACAAGCTTATAAGTTAAGGATCTGAACATAAAGTAACCCATCATATAAATGTGCCCATACAAGTTTATATGATGAGGCTCCAATCCAGTGTAGTGCTATGATCATGTAAAGATGAATGCAATGATTATGATATGATGACTCACCCATGCATATTTGTTATGTCGACATAGACCTGTACTTCCCACTTTTCAAGGGTAGCTAACCTCTCCGACGCCCCCCATCATGGCCAGATGGTGGCAGTGGAATGTGATTCTCCACTACTAGGCGGGTATGAACTCTACCAGACCTAGGACTATGTACACCTCTATGCTAAGAACACACAGTGGAGACCCTGCGTACTGCTCACATCAGGCTGAGTCTTCATAACACAGAAGGGGTCTTTGGGAAGTGAGCACCAAGAGTCCAACCCAACCGGTCTTGAGTATAACTGTCAACTTCTGTCGGTGTCACGACTAGCAAGCCCATAGACTTGCCACAAGTAATCCTCCGACCAGGATCATTTCACAACCAGGTTTAAACCATGCACATTCATGCAATTCCCATACACATTCATGCAATTCCCATGCACATTCATGCAATTCCCATGCATATTCATGCAATTCCCATGCACATTCATGTAAGTCCCATGCAAAACCCGTGTTATCAAGCACCCGAGGACTCATGAATGGAGCCTTCTTACATTCCACACCATACAAGTTCAACCGATGCTAATTAGCATCCAAGGCCCCCAACAACCGGGTCCTTAACATTTCACCATAAGATATAACCATATCTTATAATCCACTCCAAGCCATCACTGCTACCCATACCGAGTTATCCTAACTCTTATGCAGTAGCGTGTGTATAGCATGGATATTACTCTACAAGATCATGTATGACTACTTGTGTATACAATGTCATATTCATATTTTACTAAATAAGTAATCCCAAACATATCACCAATATTCAATCCTCAAGCACAAATCACAACGTGTTTCAACATGATTAAAGATATCAACCTTATTAAGAGGTTATCACCAATCTAAACCATCCAACAGATTATCAAGTGATATGAATAATTCACACATGTTCCCCCACACTCTATATTTAGATGCTCATCATAATGTTTCGTTCATCATAATTATTGCCAATAGCACATTCAGTAGAAATGCACATCCAAGAAGTTCTACTCAGCTCCGAACATGATCTACTTTCCTTCCCTCTAGGGGCTGGGCTTCAATAGTAGGCTTATATCAACTATTATCATCATAAGCCCATTCCCTAAGGAATCATATTCACATAATAATTTATAACATAATATTTAATTAAGAGATTATTTCAGAACCGAATCCTCCGAAATTTCTATCATAGCTTATACCCGTCATTTTGAACATCTCCCCCAAATTTAAGTCTCATCAATTATTACCATAATTATGCATCGCAATGTCCTATTTTAGAATCATAACATTCATCTACGCCTCACCCAATTGACATGAGAATCCAGGAGCTCTTACCACACCAAAGGGGGAGAACATAAAGTTCTCTGTTTGCTAGCATCGACGGTAGTGCTACGGCCAGGCGCTAGTTATCCATTTGACACACCTTGTCGTCGACATTAAGTGTCGATGGAAAGTTATCCCTTCCCATCGACCAGTCGACACGCTAGCGCCGACAGTAGGGCTACCGCCGGGCGCTAGTGATTCTATCAGCACTCCTTCCCGTTGACCTTAAGTGTCGAGGGGAAGTTATCCCTTCCCATCAACTAGTCGACACGCTAGCGCCGACGGTAGGGCTACCGCCGGGCGCTAGTGATTCTACCAGCACTCCTTCCCATCAAACTTAAGTGTCGACGGGAAGTTATCCCTTTCCGTCGACCAGCCGACACGCTAGCTTTGGCGTTAGGGCTACCATCGGGCGCTAGTGATTCTACCAACACTCCTTCCCGTCGACATTAAGTGTCGACGGGAAGTTATCTCTTCCCGTCGACCAGTTGACATGCTAGCTCCTGCGGTAGCGCTACCATCGGGCGCTAGCTAACAGGAAGCAGATCCTCTGTTATTCACCTCCAAATAACTTCACTGGAAGCCCAGCTCCAAATCATATACATATTCTTTCTTTCCATAATGGTTGGACTCCCATCACTATGTATATGTCTAATATGATTCAAGTTCAATATTTTCTACCATATTTATGATTAAAGCCCTTTTTAACGTGGACTATTCATCATCTTCCTCCACAAGAAATTAGGGCATTTCACCTTCTCTCCTCCAAGACTCCCTCATTTGGCCACCGATCTTCCCGAAATCAACTTCTTTAACTTAGTATTGAAGAGAGGAGTTGATCGAAGACATACATGCGGCGAACGATGCCCTAGAACATATGCTCTAGCATGCCCACTTCCTAAGAAACTCCATTAATCTCACTAAATCAAGCTCTTTTGAGCTCTATGTCTCTCCTAATTAGATCTAAAGATCTAGCACCAAGGGAGAGGGGCCGGAAGTCACCTGATTTCAGGCTGACGATCGTGGTTGTCTCCTCGGCGGCATAGCGGTGGTTGGCCGAGCTCAAGGACTTCTCCAAGGTTGCTCCTTCAAGAACCCTAAGTTAACACCTTGAGGTTTGAAGAAGAAGAAGAAGAAGAAGAAGATAATCTGAGAAGTGATCATCCCTTTTTGTTTAAGAGAGGAGAGAGTGTGGGATTTGATTTACATTAATAAGCATTAATGGCAACAACTTCCCATGCCTTATGTTGGAAATCCACACTAGGTGCCAACTGCCTATTGGCTTTTAATTCTACCATTAACTTAGATTTAGGTAATTTAGGCCACCCACCATAGAAGAAATCATGTGCACTGATTCGTCCGCTACCGCCGGCGCTAGCTCCCTTCTACGAATCCTTTGCCATTTGCTTTCTAACTTAAAGGAGTGAGGGTTACACCCACTCTTGGAGATCAGGGCACATCCATGGCACCATTAGGACCTCAAGAATCCGACCTAGCCCAAGCATCTCAGAGTGACTCGTGTCACTCGATGTACAACCCCGTGTTTGCCATATGGAATAAGGCTCAAAGATGTGGTTTAGGCTGCAGTGGTCACCTCGCCACCGCGCTCTCGTGAGATTCAGGCCAGATGAGTCAGGGTGATCTCGCGGGATAGAATGCGATACCTGGCCCGAGGGATCTTCGTCAGAAGGAAGGCGAGCAGGGCCTTCAACGGTCGCTCGCCTGAGGAGGGTTCGCGAGCAGTACTTGCGAGGAGACTCGCGAGAAGTGCTAGGAGTGGCGCTCTCGCAGGACACTTACCCAAGGGTTAAGGAGGTGAAATTACCCTTCTGCCCTTGGTGGGCTGCCAGTAGCCCTTCAGAACAGTGGAGTTTGGTTGTTAGCATGCCAAATTGGGGTGCGTTTAGTAAAACCAAAAGGCGGATCCCCGGTATTAGTAGACCAGTTCAGGAAAACTATAACTAAGACCCTAAGGGCACCATTGGAGGAGACTCTTTTTTGGCTTCTCTCTCCTTGGGTCATTATTGGTTAGCATTCTCGGAGCTCTCCAAGGTGCCCGGCTTCAGTTCTTGGCTTGGGACGGGAAGCGCTCTACGATCTTCCGGGTATGTGGTGGGACCTCCACACTATCGCCAAGGGTCTCAGTTCTAAGTCTTCGGACAAGTTACTCCAGGGGATCAGTAAGCATGAGTTGCACCCATCTTTGGGGTCCAAACTCCTCGTTGGGCCAAATCCCGGTTCCAACATTTTTGGTGCGGTGAGCGTGGATAGCAGTTAGTGCAAGAATGTTTCAAGGAAGCAGCATGGCGGGAGATGAAGAGTAGGGCGATGATTTTAGCGGCTCGCAGCCAGCAGTGACGTTGGGGATGTTCGCAGACCTCAGGAGGGTGGTCCCCAAGATCATCGGTCTCGCTTTCGTCGCGGTGCGAAATGAGTTCGTAACCCCAGCACCTCAGGTGCTCCCCCCTCCCGGGGTCGGCGATTATGCCTTGGGGGGAAGGGTAGGGAAGGAGGTGGCAGGAGCAGGGTGAGACCTCTTTAGGCGAGAGCTCTTTGCCAACCCATCGAGCACCTCACCGGCAGGTCCGGTCCCGGCGAGCGCTGTTCGAGTGAGCGCTGCCCCGGCGAGTGCAGTCCCGGTGAGCGCAGTTCTCATGAGCGTGGCTCTGGTGAGCTCGGGTCCTGCGAGAGAAGTCATACGACAAGCCGAGCGGGAGCAGTCCTTTTTGTGAGCTGGTGCTTTCCGCACCAGTCCCAAAAGGGTTCAGGGAGTGGGACAAAGTCTACTATTGCGGCAAGGATGACCCTATCCATCACTTGCAGTCGTTTGAGGACTCGGTCTCTATTCGGACAATGTCAGATGCATTCAAGTGTCGGCTCTTCGTCGTCACTCTAAAGGAGAAGGCTAGGGACTTGTTCCATCAACTCCCAGCTGGGTCGATCTACCAGTTCGAGGACTTGCAAAGAGGCTTCTTGTTGCACTTCTCGACTTCGAAGAAGAGGAAGAGGGATGCTGAGTCGCTCTTCAATGTCAAGCAGGAGCCGGGGGAGTCGCTGGCCCATTACGCGGATCGGTTCTAGGAAGAGGTTCTGCTTACCTAAGAGATGCCTGGGTTTGCCCTCCAGCTCACCTTCACGGTGGGGTTGAGGGAGAGTTTTTTCAAGATGAGTTTGAAGAGGAAGGCCCCCGTCTCCTACGAGGAGTTAATGGAGGAGGGTGGCGGAGGAGATTGAACGGGAGGAGGCTAACCCGGAGCTCACCAAGAAGCTAGCGATGCTCAGTGAGCCGGAAGTCAAGCAGCAGGAAGTGCGGAGAAGAGTAGAGCCCAGGGCCCCGGAGATGTGGTGGAGGCATCAAGGTGAAGGAGCGCAGGTTCAAGGGAGGGGTTACGCCCCGAGAGGGGGTAACTTCCATGGGGGTCAGGGAAGACCCCATCTGTTGGGATGGAAGAAAGGTCCAAGGTGTTGGATCGGTAGGCACCCTTAGAGGGGGGGGGGGGGGGGGGTGAATAAGGGTTCTAAAGATTTTATAAATATTTTGAATATTTTAGAAAAAGCTTTGAATATGATAATGAAGAAGATCAAGACTAATCAAATAAAGTAAAAATAGAGACATGATTTTATTAACTTGAGAAACATGATTACAAAATATGATCTCTTATGAAAGCTAGAAATCAAAGCTAAAATCGAAAAGAACTCTTTTGGTTTTCTATCCCGACTCGCTTCCCCACGAACCGGTGGACCTAGCCTTATCCTCCCCGGATTCGGCCTCAAGCCGCTCTAGCCAATCCCTCCCCGGATGTGGCCTTGAGCCCCCCTAGACCTAGCCTAGATCTAGTCGCCAACACGAGGCGATTTTCCCCCTAAGTCCTACCCAGACCTAGTCGCCAACACGAGGTGATTTCACTAATCGTTGACAAAGAGGAATATGAAATAACAATAAAGAAATAAGAACTCCCTCAAGATGGACTTCTGAAGTTGGAGACGAAGATCCGCCATTGAATAAGCGTTGTAGAAGCAGACTTCGATCTGATCCAGCGTGACGAGATTCTCCTTCAGAAGTTTTGCAGAGCTTCGCTAGCACATCAACTTTCGGCCAAGATAGCCTCTGGAATTCTGGCACTCAATATCTCTATCTCATGTAATCTCTGAAACGAGAGGACTTGGGTCCTTTTTATAGCCCACGCGCTACCGCCGGCGCTAGCGCTACCGCCGGCGCTAGCGCTACCGCCGGCGCTAGCGCTACCGCCGGCGCTAGCCCGGATTAGGCAACGTTTTGCGCAGCAGAATCTCCCATCCGCGGCAACCTCTTGCTCTATGCCTTAAGTGAGTCATGCTACCTCCGGCGCTATCCACTACCGCAGGCGCTATCCCAAGTTAAGAAACTCTTTGCGCAGCAAGATCTTCAATCCGAGGCAACAATTCCAGCAAGCCTTCTCTGCATCGAGCTAACGCCGGCGCTATCCACTATCGCCTGCGCTAGTGATCAGTTTGGAGTTGATGGCTCAATTTCGGGGGCAACCACCATATGTAAACCTTGAGTCATTTTGACCTGGTATCCTGCACACTTAGATCACACAAGATTAAATACACACATAGGATTTGTTATTCTCAAACCTAGGAGATGCGGAAGACCGTGTTCCAACAAACTCCCCCTTTTGATAATAACAAATCCATTAATGATAAATCAGAGCATTAATCTAAATAAGCATGAAGAAACATATTTGTGTGTGTGTGAAAAGGATGACTTAGGATAAATAATGATTATAGTATTTTAGTATTGCTCCCCCTAAATACCTGCTCCCCCTAAGTGAATGCTCTCCTAATATGTTCTTAACTGAATTAAGCATGTTAGATATGTTATCATGTTAGTTCTCCCCCTTTTGTATTTTATCATGTTAGTTCTCCCCCTTTGTTATTAGCAAAAGCGGGTAGGGAGACACCACTTCAAGCTGTTGTAATAAGTTTAATCGGCATGATCGAGCTTTAAGAGAAGGAAATGATAAGGAGTTGTAGAATTCTTTTCATTGAATTAGATTAGAGTTTGAGTATCTGGATTTTCATAAATCAGAGTTTTGTAGCATAATGCAAAGGTGCGGAAGACTTAAAAGAAAACATCTTGTAAAAGAAGTGATAATCCAAAAAATATTGAAGTTTTAATTTCATAAAGAAGATGTTTTGTACATCAAAGGTTAAACAAGAGTTTAATTTCACCAATGAAGAAACCAAGCATGAATAAATATTATCACAAGAGAGAGTACTACAATGTTATGGTAATTCATAATTTCAAAAAAACAAACTAAACATTGTAGAAATCATGCTAGGTTATCTAGTGCATTTTATAAATAAAGAGTAAGTATAGAATTAGCATTAGGATCCAATACTCATGAGAAGAAGTGTTATGGAAGATAATGATGTGTACAAGTGTATTTTGAATAAAGTGAACAAGTGTGTTAACCAAAAAATACAAGACAAATATAGAGTAAAGTGCACAATAAAACACAAATAATTTTACGTCCACACACTTTTAAGCACAAAATAAAATGTACAACAACCAAGGTGCTTTGCACACACAATGCTTATGAAGGCTTATCAGGGTGCAAAGTAGTGCTTGGGGGATCACATAATTTTATTCTTGTGTCTTTTTTGTTTTTTTTTTGTGATCTGGTGTACTTAAGAAGAAGAGGTTTTATTTTTAAAATGAAGAGTTTGCACAAGACACTTTACTAATCTATCCAAGGTGCTCAACCCCACAATGCTTATTAAGACTTATCAGGAGGTTCAAGTAGTGCTTGGTGGAGGTGACTTTGTCAAGGTTATGATGAGTTTTGATTTGAACAAAGTTCTCCGATTACACTTGCTTTGCAAACACTTTAAAGAAGAAATTTTAACCACTCTTCTTAATATTTAATAGTGCAAATAAATGTTGTGTAGGTAAGATACTTGTGCAATTTTAATTTTATGTACAATTATAATATATTAGCAAGCATTCTTAGATTAAGAAGCACAAGTAGACTAAGCCAAAAGGTGAGTGAAATAATATCATTATCAAACATAAAACATTTACTCATACTTAGAGGCATGCTAAGCTTAGTCCTACACAAACTTTTCTAATTATTATTGATGCACATATTAATAGATAGATCAAAGCATGATAAAAGCAATGTTAAAGAAGTTTGAAAAAATTAATTGTAACATTATAGAGACTCTAAAGAATAGATTTAAATCATGCTTGATGTTCATAAAAAACATACAAAATTTTGGATTTGTTTTCAAGTTTTATGTTTTTGTATTTTGATTTTTTTTTAAAAAAAACTTTAAATAAAAGCAAAAACATATTTTTTGGTTTTTGTCTTTTGTAATTTTATATTTGATTTTGGTAAATGACAAAAGCTTTAAACAAGAGCAAAACATATTTTTGGAATTTTGTCTTTTATAGATTTGTTTTTGATTTTTCAAAATTTAAATAAAATTAGTGGTGCAAAAACAAATAGTACATATCTAGTAACATAATTTTTGTAATTTTTCAAAATTTTAAAAATGCAGAAAATCAGAATGTCACGCTAGCGCCGGCGCTAGCGCTAGCGCGGAATACAGTACACGATTTTCAAGGAGTTTAAAATTTTTGATTGTTGATCCTAATTAGGTGTTCCAATAGTAGTTTAATGCTGAAATTTCAGATTTGTAGGAGGTGTTTTCAATGGTGAAAAATGCAAAAAATTGTGTTTTGTGAAAGTGTTTTAACTCGAAAGATCTAGGACACCTAACTCAAGTCGTAATTGATGAAATCCTGCATTACCAGATAATTCAAAATAGGGAGGATTAATTTTAGGAGATTATAGATTTTTATTTGAATAAAGAATCAGAAAGGCGCTATATCGCCGGCGCTAGTGATAGCGCTGGCGCTATCGCGGCTTTTGGTAAAACCGAGATCTATCTCCAGATCTGCCATTTTCACCCAATTTCTCCCAGGAAAAACCTAGAAGACGAGTCCTCCCCTGCATAGATCTGAGGTAAATCAACACCATTTCTTTAGATTTTTGCTTTAATCCTTGATTGTGATGATGGAGATGATGATGTTTGGGGGTTTTAGGTTGATTTAGGGATTAGATCCACAATGCTTGATCTTCTTCTTGGTTTTGATTTTGAGACTTAATGGTTTTGATTTTTGAGACAACATTTTTACATTTTCTTTTGATTTAGAGACTAGATCCACAAAGTTTGGTTTTCTTCACAATATTTGATTTTGGATTTTGGTTTTAATTTGTGTGGATATAAACAATTTTGATTGAGCAAGGTATGATATGAGAATATTTTGATAGGTTCCCCAAAAAAAAATCTTGACATTAGTATTTGATATTGTCATGATATATGAGGTTAAGGGTTTTTGGAATTTTTGTGAAAACACTTTTTCAACACTTATTAATTTCCAAACAAAATTATGTTTTCTTGAAATATTTAGGATGATTATTAAGATATTGAATTTCTTGATTTTTATTTGTTAATGAGAGTATGTTGATTTCTTAAAATTTTTAATAGAGAAATAATTGAAAACATGTTGGATTTTAAAGATATTCTTAGCAAATTTTTGTTTGTTTTAGATGATAGTAATTTTAATTGTTATATTAATATTTTTTTTAAATAATGTGACAGATGGCACAAGGAAATAGAGGTAAGAAGGCGGCAAGTTTGGCCGTGGAGGCGGCAGTGGTGGGAGTCCCGTATGTGGTGGAGTTTGCCCTTCCACGACACCACCACATCATGCAGTTGTTTGTTGCCTCCGAGGTTTTTAGCTTGTTTTCTCTGGATGGGTTCTGCTCGGAGATGGTTAGAAATTTTTATACGCACCTAGAGGATCCATCGGAGTCGGATCTTGATGGAGGAGTACGATCAATGGTACAAGGTCACGAGGTGACGATTACCCATGACATTCTCAGGAATGTGTTTGGGCTATCACAGTATCCACACTGTTTGGAGATTGTTGAGAAATTTAGAGCGGATAGAGACTGGACACGAGTGAATATGGTCCTGCATAATAGGGAATGTAGGAGTCTCATTTCCACGGTGTCGACACTTACAGCAGATGCTTTGGTAGTCCAGGAAGTACTATGCCACACAATCTTATTGAAGTTGGGTGATACGGCGAAAATCACCGCTCAACTGAGTTATGTGACTTATATGATTCTAGAGGGGGAGAAATTTGATGTGGCTGATTTGTTACTTTCTCTGATTCGATATTCGTTCAAGTTGCGACATCCATCCCGTCAGAGATACAATAACTTGCCCCTGGGTGGCATTATTCAGCGTGTTATTCAGGGTATGTATCCTTCAGTAGAGCTTGGTTTTTACTTGATGGATTGCTTTCCTATGATTTATAGTACTTCACAATTGCGAGCATCTTTGGTCTCGGATGAGCCATCGTCATCAGTTCAACCACCACTTCGCCGAGGAGCGTCATCACGAGGAGCTCGAGATGCTCCATATGGGTCCTTTCGAGAGGAGATGAGTGATCGGATGACACGGGTGGAGGAGGACGTTTCAGTGATAAAGACGGATGTCTCAGGGATCAATAAGAATGTCTCTGGGGTGAAGAAAATGATGAAGTTCATGATGAAGGCTTTAAATTTAAATCCATCAACACCGGAGCGAAGGGAATGGGAGAGTCCGGTGCAAGATCCGCCAAGGCATTCAATCCGACGGACACAAAGACGACCATCATCTAGTCCAAGTGTGAAGGAGGTGGATGATGATGATGAGTAGTGATAGAATTTTATGTGTGTAATAATACAGGGATGTGAACCTTAGACATCTGCTACTGTCTGCTAGCGCTGGCGCTACCAGTTAGCGCTGGCGCTATCTATGATTTTGATTATGAGTTTTCTGGATGTTTGGCAGTTTTTACCTGGTTCTTGTGATTCATTTTTGCTAATTTTTATACTTTAGTTTCACGTTTATGTTTAAATCTAACGTTATATGAAGTGAAAATCTTAAAGATAGATTTGAAAATATAAACCTTATAATTTTGAAATAACTCAAATAGCATCAAGGATTTTACTTATGTGGATGATATAAGTAGATAATGAGTTTTAGGAGGATGAAGAATCTTGGTCAATAGAAGTTTTAAACTATCATTTGTTTAATTTTGTAAAACTTCATAGGTTTTAGGATTATATTTTCATCACTACATATAGAATTATTAGCCAAAAATAAATAACAAACGGTTAAATTATATCATGAAGTAGAATAATTGAAACCCAATTTTTTGTTGATTTCTACTTCATGCGTTTGGTGACACTTAATGATTAGAAGATTTAGGGATCCAAAGGGGACCAAGAGTGGTGGTTCCTTTGGGTATCCAAATATATCGTATAGGTTTGTGGGTAGATACTGATGAATGAGTCTATTCATGTGATGTTAATGTTTCAGTTCTAAGTTTGGGTCTCCATTCATACATGGGTTTAGAATTATAATTTTGCATTAAATTTCTATGCTCATTAGATTTGTGCTTAAAATAATGATGACTTTTGAAATCATTTTTTATAGGAAATCTTTGCCTATTTGAATATAATGTGGGAGATACATTTTTTTTTGAATACTTGAGATTTACTAATTTCTTCTATTTTTCATAGTTAAACTTAGTTATGATATTCATATTTGACTTGGTCTTAGGTGTTTCTTGATATTGTGAATTTGTATTTATAATTTTCATAAGACTGTTGATTTTTTATTCTAATTCATAATTCTTCATCATTAGATTATGCCTAGCTTCATTATAAGCGATTGTGCTATTTTTAAGAGTGGTAGCAATTGATTCAATATGTTTTTCATATTCATCCCTATATTCATCAAATGTTTCGTCCATCTCTTTAATTTCAATTTTATAGTCTTTACACTTAGCACAATCATTTTTCAAAGAAGAATTTTCTAAACATAATTTTTCATTTTGTTCTTTTATAAAAATAAGATGCTTTTCAAGTTCCTTGTATTTTTCATTTAAATTATTAAGATCTTTGCAAGGTGTTATGTTTTCATTAGAATTAAATTTTGCTTTTAAATTTTTATTTTCTAAGCGCAAGAGTTTATTGGACCTTTTTAATTTCTTTATTTTACGCTTAGTATTTTGTAGCAATTGTAATGAAGAGATAGAAGTACAAGCGATGAAGTTTGATTTCCTTACATTGCTTTTGGATGAGGAAGGATTTGAACATAATGTTCCTTTGTCTTCTTTTTGGCACTCCTCTTCCAAAGGTATGATTTCTTCTTCTCTTTCCTTCGATGTGTGCTCCATTGATTCGTCATGAGAGAAGCTTTCTTGAAGACTAGTGCACGCTTGCATATTCTTCGGTTCTTGTGATTGTTCCATACCTGCAGGAGGAGAATCATAAGTTTCTTCAAGAAAATGCCATACTATGTATGCACTAGAAAAACAATATATTAATTTGAAAATATCTTGCGATAAAGCACAAAAAATATAATGCATAGCTTTTGCATTTAGGTGACGCTCTTGTTTATTTGATTCGTCTGTTGGTCTAACTATTGTTAAGTCCCACGCATTGATATCTAAGCTTTTAATAAATTTTTCCATTAATACTTTCCACCCTTTATAATTTTTCCCTTCGAATAAAGGTGGTTTAGGTGATTTTTCTTCTTTACAAAAATTTTCCCCACTAAAAGAAGCGAGATCATGAGACGCCATTATTCCCGGTTGTTAAGCCGATTGGAATAAAACCTAGCTCTGATACCACTTGTTGGATCGGTAGGCGCCCTTAGAGGGGGGGGGGGGTGAATAAGGGTTCTAAAGATTTTATAAATATTTTGAATATTTTAGAAAAAGCTTTGAATATGATAATGAAGAAGATCAAGACTAATCAAATAAAGTAAAAATAGAGACATGATTTTATTAACTTGAGAAACATGATTACAAAATATGATCTCTTATGAAAGCTAGAAATCAAAGCTAAAATCGAAAAGAACTCTTTTGGTTTTCTATCCCGACTCGCTTCCCCACGAACCGGTGGCCCTAGCCTTATCCTCCCCGGATTCGGCCTCAAGCCGCTCTAGCCAATCCCTCCCCGGATGTGGCCCTGAGCCCCCCTAGACCTAGCCTAGATCTAGTCGCCAACATGAGTCGATTTTCCCCCTAAGTCCTACCCAGACCTAGTCGCCAACACGAGGCGATTTCACTAATCGTTTACAAAGAGGAATATGAAATAACAATAAAGAAATAAGAACTCCCTCAAGATGGACTTCTGAAGTTGGAGACGAAGATCCGCCGTTGAATAAGCGTTGTAGAAGCAGACTTCAATCTGATCCGGCGTGACGAGATTCTCCTTCAGAAGTTTTGCAGAGCTTCGCTAGCACATCAACTGATGTAGGCTACTCGCTCACGACGCCGCGTTTGCCGATGGACTGTTACTAATACGCGAGACACAAGAAAAATGATGCGAATGCAAGCCGCACAGTGCAAGTGCACCGGACTAGGCAAAGAGAAACAATTGCCAACGAAGGTTGCCAAACCTCTTGAGATCTCCCAAGGGCGATTAGCCGATGTTTGATCAAGCAAAAGGACCCACCCGATCCGAACGAGCTATGCGTTGTACCAAAAGAGATCCACCGAAAGATACGATCGGAAAATGGTAGACCTCTCCCAACAAAAGCGGGGTCGCCACACCCCTTTCGACGATTAAAACAACGAGGATGTATGCAAGACTCTAAATGAGAAGACCAACGAAAAATCAATCGTGATACGAAGATCACGCCACAGAATCCACCACACAATAATCTAAGTGGGAAATCACGTTGAGTGGCTAGTTCGTTACCCGCTTGAGATAGGATTGGCCTCAAGCAAACTCTTGCCCGGTTGCCGTACCACGGATCCGCCGGAGTTGCGTCGCCGGAGGGAGATTTGAACGCCGTCTTCGTCTTCACGTTTGTCCCGGGTAGATTGGATGCAAGGGTACGACTGCTCCTTGTGAGGCCGGCGGCAAGGGAGCGAGTATGGGGGAGGGTGGGGCGGCCTTGGCCGAACTTGGAGAGGGGACGGGAAGAGGGGGGGCGGCTGCTGGGTGGAGACAACAAGGGGCGGCTGCTCCTTGATGGCCGAACCTTCAGGAGGAGGAAGAAGGTGAGGGTGCGGCTTCAAGAGGGGGCGCCGAACTGGAGAGGGAGGTGCGGCCTCCTTGCCGATCGAGAGAAAGAGCGAGAGAGGGGGGGTGCGGCCTCCTTGCCGGTCGAGAGAAAGAGAGGGAACGGTGAGGAGGGAGAGGAGGAGAGAATCGGCTGAGCACAAGAGAGATTAGTTTAGGGTTTTGTTTTTCTTTTCATCAAAAATGTGTCCCCCAAAATAACAAGAGTTAGGCCTATATATAGGCTTACACACAATGGCGGCTAAACGCAGCCCAAATATCATGCTAAACGCAGTCCAAGTAAATAAATAAAAATAACATGACATCAAAATAAAATTAGCATAACGTAAGAATAAAGATAGTTATTTCGAAAGCGGGCGCCTCGGGCGAAGGTTGTAGCGCCGCTCATCAAGCGTGTCACCGAGGCGGCGGTTGCGGGAATCTTTGGTGGAAGTGGCGCCATCATCTATAAGTGCGCCTTCCATCATATCTTCAAGTTGCGGGCCGTCGCCATCCAATTCATGTTGTTGCGGGCCGTCGCCATCCAATTCATGTTGTTGTGGGCCGTCGACGCCATCAATCCTCCCCCGCTCAAAAGGACTCATCACCGGTGAGTTGGATTGAGTATAGCGGTGGAGGAGAACTTTATCCAGCAAGATCAAGTCTTCTTCAAATATCCAAGAGTCGTCAGAAGCCGGGCGGTCACGCCAACGGACCAAATAGCGGCGGAGAGCACCGGCAGGAGTGGAGAGCACCTCGTCACGGAGAATCCTGTCTGGTACAAATGTGGTTTTGGGGAAACTAGGAAAAACGTTAGCCGAAAAAGAAGAACAAACATCACCACCAACAGACGTACCTCCCGCGGGGACCGTGGAAGAGGACGAACCAGGCACTATCTCACCCCCAAACCCATTAGAAGATGTGGAAGAATTAAACGGGCAGATAGATAAATCATGCGGTGGAGACACATATGGCGTTAAATCCGACACGTTGAAAATAGGGGAAATTCCCCAATCAGAAGGTAGTTCCAATAGAAATGCATTATCTCCAAATTGTTTTAAAATTCGAAATGGGCCGGTTCGCTTATTAGCCAACTTTCTTATGGTGCCCGAAGGCATCCGTTCAGGGACGAGACGTACCAATACCCAATCGCCAACCTTTAGGGGGGAGGCTCTCCGGTGCACGTTAGCTTGCAATTGGTAGGATGCATATTGAGTGGTAAGTTTGTCCCTAACATGCTTATGAAGTTCATGAATATGGTATGCAAAATCCTGGGCGAACTGACTCGACTTGTAGGACGGAGGTAAAGGGACTAAGTCGATGGGCACCGGCGCTTTGTAGCCATGCACGATCTCGTTGGGAGAAAGCCCGGTGGACCTGTTTTTGGAATTGTTATACGCCAGTTGAGCATGAGGGAGAATGAGATCCCACGTGCCCTTATGGTCACCAACGAGACAGCGAAGTAAACTACCTAGACTCCGATTGACAACCTCTGTTTGCCCATCCGTCTGTGGATGGTATGCCGAAGAAAATAAGAGCTTAGTGCCCATGATTCGCCATAAAGTTTTCCAGAAATAACTCGTATATTTGACATCCCGGTCCGTGACTATCGTTTTGGGAACGCCCCGGTGCCCCACGACTTCCTTAAAAAACAACCTTGCAATGTGTGAAGCATCATCGGTTTTGTTGCACGCAATAAAATAAGCCATTTTAGAAAAGCGGTCAACAACCACTAAGATGGAATCGTGGCGCCTAAAGGTGACAGGGAGACCCAGGATGAAATCCATACTAATGTCTTCCCATGGGACAGAGGGGATCGGAAGAGGAGTATAAAGCCCCACGTTCGTTTTGCTCCCCTTGGACAATTGACACGTACGGCAACTACTCACAATCTTATGTACGGTCGACTTGAGACCCGGCCAATAAAACTTATCCTCCACGAGGGTGATGGTCTTGTCACGCCCAAAGTGACCACCTAACCCACCACTATGTAACTCCCACACAATGAAGTGGCGAAGAGATGTTCGGGGAATACAAAGTTTGGCGTGCCTAAATAAGTACCCGTCGCGAATGTAGTACGCCGAAATAGTGTTCGGATGGTCGCCGCTAGCGGACATGTATATATCTTTGAGATCCGGACAGTTGACGTATTCATCTTTGATGCGTTCGAACCCAATAACCTTGACCTCTACAGTAGACAATAATAACGAGACGCGGCTAAGGGCATCCGCCACACGGTTAAGGTTTCCCTTGAGGTGTTTTATGATGAAGACATATTCCTGAAGGTAGGAGACCCACTTTGCGTGTCGGGGGCTGATTTTGCTTTGGGAGTTGACGAATCGTAACGCCTCATGATCGGAATGGATGACAAACTCCTTTGGGAGTAGATAGTGCCTCCAATGTTGGAGGCAACGGATCACGGCGTAAAATTCACGATCATAATTGGAATAATTCAATTTGGGACCCGCCAACTTCTCACTAAAATACCCAACAGGGTGGCCCTCCTGACTCAACACGCCACCTATGCCCACCCCCGAGGCGTCGCAGGACAACTCGAACACCTTGCTAAAATCGGGTAGCCGTAATAGGGGGGCTTCCGACATTCTAGATTTGATGGTGTGAAATGCCGCAGCGGCCGACTTCGTCCAAGTGAAATCGCCCTTCTTCATGCATTCAGTGATCGGAGCCATGATGCTGCTAAAATCACGAATGAACCTACGGTAAAAAGTAGCTAACCCGTGGAAACTACGAACGTCACGAATACTAGCGGGCTCAGGCCAATCTTGGATGGCTTGGACCTTTTTTGGGTCCACCAAAATGCCTTCCGAACTCACAATATACCCGAGGAACTCGACCGAGGTAACATGAAATGTGCATTTCTTGATGTTAACGTACAACTTTTCCGCACGAAGCGTCGCTAGAATAGTCCTCAAATGCGCCTCATGATCGCCCGTAGACGTGCTAAAAACAAGAATATCATCAAAATAGACCACTATAAATTTTCCCATGTAGGGTTGGAAGACATGCGTCATCATCCTAGAAAACGTGCTGGGGGCGTTGGACAACCCAAAGGGCATCACAAGCCATTCGTAGAGCCCCTCGTTAGATTTAAAAGCGGTCTTCCACTCATCACCCTCCCGGATTCTAATTTGATGGTAGCCACTCCTAAGATCCAATTTAGAAAAAATCGTGGCTCCGGCTAACATGTCCAACAAGTCGTCCAAGCGCGGGATGGGAAATCGGTATTTGATGGTAATTTTATTTATAGCTCTACTATCGACGCACATTCGCCACGAGCCATCCTTCTTAGGTGCTAGCAAGGCCGGCACGGCACACGGACTCTTACTATGGCGTATAAACCCCTTTTGCAATAAATCAGAAATTTGTGCTTGTAATTCCGTGTGTGCCGACGGATTCAAACGATAATGGGGCAAGTTGGGTAAAGAAGAGCCCGGGATGAGGTCTATGGCATGTTGGATGTCTCGTAAGGGAGGAAGCGTAGGCGGTAACTCGTCCGGGTAGACATCCTCAAAATCTCTTAATAAGGTACGAAGCGCCGGAGGTAGATTGTCAAACACCGGCGTATCCTCTTTGACTTGAAGGCACACTAAAGCGTATAGGACCCCATCCAAAAAGGATTGGCGAGTGAACTCTTTCTTGCCTAGTAGACTTAATGTCTTTTTCTCGACCGGCACAACGGTGTCCTTCGAGGCGCACGAGGGGTCCTTAGGAGGTGAAGGCTTCAAGGTAACGGTCTTGCCCGTAAACTTGAACTCATAAGTGTTGGCTCGCCCAAAGTGTGTGACGTCGTGATCATATAGCCACGGGCGTCCAAGCAATACATGACATGCATCCATGGGGATGACGTCGCACCACACCTTCTCCGAATAGGTTTTGATGGTGAGGGGAACTAGACAACGCCGAGTTACCGGAAGGGAAGTTTTATTGACCCATGCCACCTTATATGGGTGGGGGTGCGGTTCGGTAGTTAGCTTCATCCGGACTACCGCATTCTCCGATATAACATTCATGCAACTACCGCTATCGATGATGAGCTTGCACCATTTCTCGCCGCTCTTAAAATTTAACGAAAAGATGTTCGTCCGGTTCCAATCATCGGACGGCCGCGGGGTGGCTAAAATGCAACGCATGACCAACATGTTCGCATCATCCTCAAGATCACTCGGCACTCCTTCCTCCCCGGAATCTTCGTCGGCCTCATATACAATATCGGCGGGTTCATCAGTGGTGTCTAGCAGAGCTAGAGGTCGCGGTTTAGTGGGGCACTCACTAGCGTAGTGCCCTTGGATTCCACAAGTAAAGCAAGTAGCGTTAGTTTTACTAATCCTGCCCACCGGTACTCTCTCACCGGTCGGGTTTCGAGCATTCCTAGCCGTAATGACCACCGAATTTGAATCCGTGGACCGGAACGTGCCCTTATCCTTATGAGTGGGTGTAGGTGGGGGTCCTAAGATGGACTTGTTTTTTTGAATAGCATGGCTTTTAGATTTGTGAGCAAGATGTCGCTCAATATCCAACGCAGCGTTGTAGGTAGTGCTTAAATCAGTGTGCCCATAGCGGAGGAGTTTTCCTTGGATATTAGGGTTTAGCCCTTTACGGAATCGGGAAAGGGTGATCTCGGGCATTTCTCTCACGTCGCACCTAACCATCATGTCCTTCAATAGGCCCATGTACTCAGCTACCGATCTAGTTCCTTGCCTTAAGGACGCCAACTCATCAAACATTTGGGTTCGATGGTAGGTTGGAACGTATTGAGTAGTCAGAATGGCCTTCATTTCAGCCCACCCGACGGGTGCCCCTCTTTCCTCCGCGGCTAGTCGTCGTTCCTCATTTAACCAAAACGTCTTAGCTCTACCCCACAATTTCATTCGGGCTACGCGCACCTTATCCCCATCGTTCAGATTGTGCCATTGAAAGTAGCATTCAATCTCTGTGATCCAATCTAAGAAGACTTGAGGGTCACCTAACCCATCATATGAGGGCGGTTTAATCCGCACGACTCGAGTAATATCAAACTCATACGGTGCTCGGGGGGCTTGCTCGGGATTCGGGTTATTAGGATTATGAGGGATATTTCCCTCCTCGCGTGGGCGGGCGGCATTATTTTGAGGCGCCCGTTGGGCTAACCTGATCTCATGCAGCATCTCCCGGATATCCGTCATCTGATCGTTAAACTCCTGGCGGAGCTCATCAATCGGTGTTGGATCGTGACCCGTGCCCCGCCCGTCCGACATTTGAGAGGAGGACGTGGGATACTCCGTCCCTTGTCTCGTACGCATACACACTCAAGTGCGCGGCAGTGTAAAACACTCAGACAGAAATTTTGACCTGAAAATTTGATAAAAGAGTTCTTCTTTTTTTTTTTTGTGTTTGGAAAATAAAGAGAAAAAGGATTTTTTTTTTTTTTTTTGGAAATTTCAAGATTTCAAAAGAAAACTTCAGATTTTGGCTAACTACGGTGCACACCCAAGTGAGGGCGGATGACCCACGGAAATGAAGGATGGTGTCGATTGAGAAATCAACACAACCTCGCTTTGATACCAAAGTTGATGTAGGCTACTCGCTCACGACGCCGCGTTTGCCGATGGACTGTTACTAATACGCGAGACACAAGAAAAATGATGCGAATGCAAGCCGCACAGTGCAAGTGCACCGGACTAGGCAAAGAGAAACAATTGCCAACGAAGGTTGCCAAACCTCTTGAGATCTCCCAAGGGCGATTAGCCGATGTTTGATCAAGCAAAAGGACCCACCCGATCCGAACGAGCTATGCGTTGTACCAAAAGAGATCCACCGAAAGATACGATCGGAAAATGGTAGACCTCTCCCAACAAAAGCGGGGTCGCCACACCCCTTTCGACGATTAAAACAACGAGGATGTATGCAAGACTCTAAATGAGAAGACCAACGAAAAATCAATCGTGATACGAAGATCACGCCACAGAATCCACCACACAATAATCTAAGAGGGAAATCACGTTGAGTGGCTAGTTCGTTACCCGCTTGAGATAGGATTGGCCTCAAGCAAACTCTTGCCCGGTTGCCGTACCACGGATCCGCCGGAGTTGCGTCGCCGGAGGGAGATTTGAACGCCGTCTTCGTCTTCACGTTTGTCCCGGGTAGATTGGATGCAAGGGTACGACTGCTCCTTGTGAGGCCGGCGGCAAGGGAGCGAGTATGGGGGAGGGTGGGGCGGCCTTGGCCGAACTTGGAGAGGGGACGGGAAGAGGGGGGGCGGCTGCTGGGTGGAGACAACAAGGGGCGGCTGCTCCTTGATGGCCGAACCTTCAGGAGGAGGAAGAAGGTGAGGGTGCGGCTTCAAGAGGGGGCGCCGAACTGGAGAGGGAGGTGCGGCCTCCTTGCCGATCGAGAGAAAGAGCGAGAGAGGGGGGGGTGCGGCCTCCTTGCCGGTCGAGAGAAAGAGAGGGAACGGTGAGGAGGGAGAGGAGGAGAGAATCGGCTGAGCACAAGAGAGATTAGTTTAGGGTTTTGTTTTTCTTTTCATCAAAAATGTGTCCCCCAAAATAACAAGAGTTAGGCCTATATATAGGCTTACACACAATGGCGGCTAAACGCAGCCCAAATATCATGCTAAACGCAGTCCAAGTAAATAAATAAAAATAACATGACATCAAAATAAAATTAGCATAACGTAAGAATAAAGATAGTTATTTCGAAAGCGGGCGCCTCGGGCGAAGGTTGTAGCGCCGCTCATCAAGCGTGTCACCGAGGCGGCGGTTGCGGGAATCTTTGGTGGAAGTGGCGCCATCATCTATAAGTGCGCCTTCCATCATATCTTCAAGTTGCGGGCCGTCGCCATCCAATTCATGTTGTTGCGGGCCGTCGCCATCCAATTCATGTTGTTGTGGGCCGTCGACGCCATCATCAACTTTCGGCCAAGATAGCCTCTGGAATTCTGGCACTCAATATCTCTATCTCATGTAATCTCTGAAACGAGAGGACTTGGGTCCTTTTTATAGCCCACGCGCTACCGTCGGCGCTAGCCCGGATTAGGCAACGTTTTGCGCGGCAGAATCTCCCATCCGCGGCAACCTCTTGCTCTATGCCTTAAGTGAGTCATGCTACCGCCGGCGCTATCCACTACCGCAGGCGCTATCCCAACTTATGAAACTCTTTGCACGGCAAGATCTTCAATCCGAGGCAACAATTCCAGCAAGCCTTCTGTGCATCGAGCTAACGCCGGTGCTATCCACTATCGCCTGCGCTAGTGATCAGTTTGGAGTTGATGGCTCAATTTCGGGGGCAACCACCATATGTAAACCTTGAGTCATTTTGACCTGGTATCCTGTACACTTCGATCACACAAGATTAAATACACACATAGGATTTGTTATTCTCAAACCTAGGAGATGCGGAAGACCGTGTTCCAACACAAGGCAGATGCCTCCCCCACCTCAGCAGGACATGGCAATCAGGTGAGGAAGAGGAGGAAGAGGAAGGAGAGAAGGGAAGGAGCAGAAGCGGGGGTAAGAAGGAGAAGTGGGAATAGGGTGGCAGAGGCCGATAGAGAGGGGGGGGGGGGGGGGGGGGGGGGGGGGTGGGTGGCGTTGCCATATTGTGACTTCCACCGAGAGGAAGGGAATGCAACCGCCACCTGCCCGGAGTTCCTGAAAGTGAGAGAGGCCAGGGCACTAGTGTCACAGGAGAAGCGGTCGGTGAGGATCGAGGATGTCCTGCCTCAGGAGGAGGACGACGAGAGGTGCAAAGACCGGGCCAATGTGGGGGCCCGAGGGGGGATCGGGGTGATCCATATGGGGGTAGGGGTTGAGGCGACCCGGAAGGCCAGCCTCCATACTATGTACCGTCGTAGCGTATCTTCGACGTCCCTAACCCCGCCCCCGGTGGAGAAGATTTCATTGACTCAGAAGGATATGTCGGGTCATGATGACCCATTCTGCGATGCGCTGGTCATTCAGACAGCGATCGAGAACTTCACTGTTTCCCGAATCCTTGTGGATAATGGGAGCTTGGTCAACATCATCTTTAAGAAGGCGTTCGACGAGATGCAGGTAGAGGCACGAAGGGTATTGTCCTCGGATGGCACATTGTTTGGATTCTCTGGGGAGAGGAAGGAGGTAGAGGGGGGAGTGGGACTCCATGTTGTCCTGGGGGTAGTCCAGGAATTGTCGTTTTGTCATAGTGAACACCCCCAGTAGCTACAATACAATCTTCGGACCGCCGCTCATCAGCGCGTTCTGATGTGTCCCCTCCACCTTCCACCGGTGCCTTAAGTTCAATGATGGAGGAGTCCAGGTTCGGATAAGGGGAGATCTGAAGGTGGCCCGACAGTGCTATGTGACTGTCGTGAACACCATCTCCTGGATGGCCGAGGCGGAAGAGTGGGGTCGAGAGATGGGGCAGCCGGCGAGGCTCGGAGAAGAATGCGAGGATGAGATAGTGGAGGAAGGGTCGGAGGAGCTGATGGAGGAGTAGAAGGAGAAAAAAAGAAGAAGAAGGGGAGGCCCAGGAGGATGGGGCGGAAGAGATGATGGAAGTTCGGGAAGGAAGGAGAGAGGAGGTTGAAGCGCCAGGTTGCGGGGAGAAGGAAGAAGATTAGGGGGAGCAGTCCTAGCTGGAGGCCGTTGATGAGGTCGTGGAACTTGAGGTCACCACCCGAGAGGGGGTGGTAGAAAAAGTCAAGATCAGCGGCGAGCTCATCCTGGAGGAACAGAAGCAAATCCTAGCCTGCGTCCAGGAGAATGTGGTCGTCTTTTCATAGAGTGACATGGAGTTGCCCGCGATTGATGTGGATGTGGCTTGCCATCACCTCAACCTCGATCCTGGCACCCGCCCCATCCGTTAGAAGAAGAGGGCCATAGCAGATAAGCTGGAAGGGCCCATCCGAGAGGAGGTGGGCAAGCTCCTCCAGGCAGGTTTTGTATTGGAGATCCAGTACCCAGGCTGGGTCTCCAACGTGGTTATGGTAAAGAAGGGAGGAGGTAAGTATAGGATGTGTATCGATTTTTCCTTGCTTAATAAATCATGCCCCAAGGATTGCTACCCCTTGCCTAGAATCGACGCGCTGGTTGACTCAGCCATCAGTTTCCCTGTAATGTCTTTTTAGATGCTTTTTCAGGTTATCATCAGATCCGCATGCCCCCCCCCCCCCCCCCCCCCGACATCAAGGATGTCTCCTTCATCACAGGGGATGGATGCTACTGCTATAAAATGATGCCCTTTGGCCTAAAAAATGCAGGGGCAACATACCAACGAATGATGGACAGGGTCTTCCGAGAACAGAAAGGAAGGAACTTGGAGGTCTATGTAGATGAGCACATGACCAAAAGCCGAGACCTGGGATCCCACCTTCGGGACCTCGAAGAGACTTTTGGGACTTTGCGGAAGTATAAAATGAAACTCAATCCCGGGAAGTGTGTCTTCGGGGCTAGTCGAGGGAAATTCCTAGGTCACTTACTCACCCCAGTCGGGGTGGTGCCTAATCCAGATAAGGTCAAGGTCATCATGGAACTGGGACCGTCGAGAAGCGCCAAGGAGGTTCAGCGCCTCATGGGGAAGTTGGCTGGTCTCAGTAGATTCCTCTCCCGGGCAGGAGAAAAGTGTGCACCCTTCTTCAAGGTGCTGAGAGGGAATCAAAAATTCGAATGGACCTCGGAGTGTGAGGAAGCTTTCCAAGCATTGAAGAGGCAACTCACTCAGGTTCCCCTACACCAGGGGCCAAGGCAGGGGGAGGACCTATCCTTATACCTGGGGGTAGGATCCGAGGCAGTGAGTTTAGTGCTAGTCCAGGAAGAAGGCAGAAGGCAACTTCCAATTTACTACGTCAGCCGAGTGCTGAGGAAGGCGGAGCTCTGGTACCCCATCCTAGAGAAGTTGGCCTTCGCCTTGGTGGTGTTGGCTCGAAAGCTCTGGCCTTATTTCCAAGTGCATTCAATCAAGTTGGTAACCGACCACCCCCTCCGCAACATCATGGAATGGGTAGAGCACTCGGGAAGGCTAGCCAAGTGGTCCGTGGAACTGAGGGAGTTTGATATCTCGTTTGTACCAAGGTTATCAATAAAGGCGCAGGCGGTGGCGAACTTCCTGGATGATTACATGACCGAGGTGGAGGAGCAGGAGGCATCCCACTCAGAGGCTTAGAAGATGTTAGTGGATGGGGCATCAGGGAAGCACTCCTTCGGGGGAGGGGTAATCCTGGTAAGCCCACAAGGGATAAGGATTGAGAAGGCCATCAGCATTCATTTCCCAATCACCAACTACCAGGTTGAGTACGAGGCGGTGATAGTTGGCATGCGGCTGGACCGGGAGTTGGGTGTGCAAGACGTGGAGGTCTCGACGGACTCCATGGTGGTGGCATGCCAGATCAGGGGGGAATTCGAGGCAAAGGAGTCAACCCTCCAGCGCTACCTGGAGAAGGTCAGGAGGTCATCGGATAGTTCCGCACTTTCTCCATCGAACATGTGCCAAGGGAGGAAAGCACTCTTGTAGACCTTCTAGCCAAGTTTGGTTCCCGGGCAGGGGAGATGGTGTCGTAGCTCTTCCAACCATCCATCGAGGAAGGAGAGTTGATGGAGATAGACCAGCAAGAGTCATGGATGAGTTCCATCATCACCTTCCTGACGTTGGGGAAGTTCCCCTAAGGGGAGGTGGACAAGCGATAGCTCAGGTACAAATCTGCCTATTACTCCATGCATGCAGGTGGGCTATATCGTAAGACCCTTTTGGGACTCCTCGCCCATTGTGTAGCCGAGAAGGAGGTCCCGAGGGTCTTGGAGGAGATCCACTCGGGGGAGTGTGGCACCCACTTAGGTAGAAGGACATTGGAAGGAAGGGTTCTGAGGCAAGGTTATTTCTGGCCTACCCTCAGCAAGGATGTGGCGGAGTATGCAAAGAAGTGCACCAAGTGTCAGCTCTATGCTCCACTCCAACTTCTCCCAGCTCAGAGGCACCAGACCATCACAGCTCCATGTCCCTTCATGATATGGGTGCTAGACCTGGTTGGTCCCTTCCCCCAGGGAAGTGGTCAGAGAAGGTTCATGTTGGTGATGATAGACTACTTCTCCAAGTGGCTGGAGGTGAAGGCGCTAACCAAGGTGACATCCCAAGTGGTAAGAAATTTCATATGGGGTGAAATAATTTGAAGGCACGGGCTCGAATTGGCCATAGTGACGAACAATGGGCCGCAGTTTGTCAACGATGAGTTCGTCAGCTTCTGCACTCAGCTTGGAATAGATTTTCAATTTGCGCCGGTCCACCACCCGAGGAGCAATGGGCAGGTGGAGGCGGCAAACAAAATAATTTTGAACTTACTCAAAAAGAAGGTCGAGAACCTCAGGGGAAACTGGGTAGAGAAGCTGCCCTCGGTCCTCTGGGACCTAAGAACTACTCCAAACACGGCCACAGGGGAGACCCCTTTCAAACTGTCTCATGGGTCAGAGGTCGTGCTTCCCATAGAATTTGAGATGAAGTCCCCCCGGGTAGTCACCGCGGGAGAAGGTGATGACGAGTGGAGGGCAGAGAACGAAGAGGAGCAAAGGTTATCCTTGGACCTTGTGGAGGAACTCCAGGATCTCGCCACCATTCCGCAAGAGGAGGTCAAGAGGCGGATGTCACGATACTTTGACCAACATATCAGAATAAAACAGTTTGAGAAAGGGGACTTGGTCCTGAAGAAGGTCGATGCGGCTGGGAGAGGAGTCGCGGTAGGTAAACTTGACCCCAATTGGGAGGGGTCTTACATTGTAAGTGAATTGCTCAAGTTGGGAGGGTATCACCTCCAAGATGTGGAAGGGGTACCTCTCGGCCGGGCCAGGAGTGGGGATGACTGGAAACGATTCTATCCATGAAAGTTTTTGTAATTGACTTGTACGTGTTTCTCTTCTTATAACAACTTTGAAATTGTTTCTATGCAGAAATCCTCAAGCGTTCTTTGGTGCTGGAATGCCCCAGATTGATTCCACTGTCGAGCTCTCATAGACGGTGGGTCAGGTTGATCTCTGGAGAGGCTAGCAGGCTAACAAATTCTTTGGTGCTGGAATGCCCCAGATCGATTCCGCTGTCGGGCTCTCATAGACGGTGGGTCAGGTTGATCTCAGGAGAGGCTGGCAGGGTAACAAGTTCTTTGGTGCTGGAATGCCCCAGATCGATTCTACTGCCGGGCTCTCATAGATGGTAAGTCAGGTTGATCTCTGGAGAGGCTGGCAGGGTAACAAGTTCTTTGGTGCTGGAATGCCCCAGATCGATTCCGCTGCCAGGCTCTCATAGATGGTGGGTCAGGTTGATCTCTGGAGAGGTTGGCAGGGTAACAAGTTCTTTGGTGCTGGAATGCCCCAGATCGATTCCGCTGCCGAACTCGCATAGACAGTGGGTCAGGTTGATCTCTGGAGAGGCTGACAGGGTAACAAGTTCTTTGGTGCTGGAATGCCTGAGATTGATTCTGCTGTCGGGCTCTCATAGATGGTTGGTCAGGTTGATCTGTGGAGAGGCTGGCAGGGTAACATGTTCTTTGGTGCTGCAATGCCCAGATCGATTTCGCTGCAGGGCTCTCATAGACGGTGGGTTGGGTTGATCTCTAGAGAGGCTGGCAGGGTAACAAGTTCATTGGTGCTGGAATGCCCCAGATCGATTCTGCTGTCGGGCTCTCATAGACGGTGGATCAGGCTGATCTGTAGAGAGGCTGGCAGTGTAATAAGTTCTTTGGTGCTGGAATGCCCTAGATCGATTCCACTGTCAGACTCTCATAGACGGTGGGTCAGGTTGATCTTTGGAGAGGCTGGCAGGGTAACAAGTTCTTTGGTGCTGGAATGCCCTAGATCGATTCCGCTACCGCGATCTCATAGACGGTGGGTCAGGTTGATCTCTGGAGAGGCTGGCAGGGTAACAAGTTCTTTGGTGCTGGAATGCCCCAGATCGATTCTGCTGTCGGGCTCTCATAAATGGTAGGTCAGGTTAATCTCTGGAGAGACTGGCAAGGTAACAAGTTCTTTGGTGCTGGAATGCCCCAGATCGATTCTAGTACCGGGCTGTCATAGACGGTGGGTCAGGTTGATCTCTAGAGAGACTGGCAGGGTAACAAGTTCTTTGGTGCTAGAATGCCCCAGATCTATTCCGCTGTCTGGCTCTCATAGACGGTGGGTCAAGTTGATCTCTGGAGAGGCTGGTAGGGTAACAAGTTCTTTGGTGCTGGAATGACCCAGATCGATTCCACTACCGGGCACTCATCGACGATGGGTCAGGTTGATCTCTGGAGAGGCTGGCAGGGTAACAAGTCCTTCGTTGCTGGAATGCCCCGGATGATCCTGCTGCCGGGATCCCACTGGCCGGTGGGTCAGGAGGATCTCGCGGAGAGGCCAACAAGGTTACCAAAGAATGGTCGTCTCGCTCGGCGAGATGGAATGACCTCGCACAGCAAGGTAGGGAGAAGTTCATCCCAAGTGCTATGGGAATAAGGTCCCCCGCATAATGGGGTCCTCGCAAAAGATCGAAGGGTAAGAGCAGTGGCCACCCCAGATGGGCAGGCCGATTGCTCGCTAACATATAAGGGGCATAGGAAGGATCACATGAGTCCCCGAAGGTAATGCCAAGGGCATGGTATAGGTTCTCACTCGCCGAGGTCAAAGGGGTGAGGGCTCACTCCCCGCGAGGAAAAAACACAAAGTATTGACCGTGAGATCCGCGGCCCTAAGGAAGGCAAAAAGGGCGAGAACTAATGTGGTGAGTGCACGTTCTAAGCCGAAGCTAGGCGATTATGCGGTAGGCTAGCGCGAGCATGGCAAATGCAATGGCAAAGGAGTAAGTAATATAAATACGAGGAAAAGGCAACATACATAGAAAGCGAGAATAAAATGAGCAAGTGGGCAAAAATTGTCATCTATTTCATTAAAGTCAGTTACATGTGTCGCGGCGATCTCGCCAGCCAAAATATGGAAAAAAATAAAAGTACAAGTTCTAATGATCACTGGCGGACGGCTCGTCCTTATTGTCGGCAGGAGGCAGGGCTAGTATGAATAGCTCCGGGACTATATCCTCGGTCGTCAGGTCAGCTGCCTTGACAGATAGCAGGCCGGCCCCCTGCATTGCCCGAAAGATGTACCGCGCCGCGGTGATGGAGGCTTCTCGACATTCTTCCTCCCTGGCGCGCTGATCAATCTTCAGGAGGCAAGGGGACGGGGGACGGCGGCGCGGATCAGCTCATGGTTGTAAGCTTTTAACCCAGAGACCACGTTCTCCAGGCTGGAGATGCGAGCGCGAAGCTCCCTGGCGGTCTCGACATCCTGTAAAGAAGAGAGTAGGTAAGCCAGGGAAGCGTTGTTAGAAAAAGAGGGAAGCGAGAGCTCGGGGACTTACCACTCCATCCCGAAGGCTGGGGAGAGGTTCGTCGGAGGCAAGCAACCTATTCTTTAGGCTCATGATCTCGGCAGCAACATTTTAGTAGGCGACGACGAGCTCCTCATTATGATGCTCCAACTGAAGACATCGCAGACCCATCATAGGAGCGAGCTCCAGGGAATGGAGCTGGGCTCGCATGATCTCATACAACAAGGTCCTCGTGGTCTTAGCCTTATAAACCGAGGCATCCTCGCGGCCGTACAACCCGAAGGAGAGCGAGAATGCTTTCTCGTTAACCATCGCCTGCTCCACCCAAGAGGGAAGGAGGGTGGAGATAAAGGCCTTGTTGACCTTGGGGTTCCAGTATAGCAGGTACTCGCATGCCTCGTCCTTGTGCCTTTGGCTGAGACCAAAGTTCCAATGATTGATCAGCATGGGCAAGGAGGAGGTCCTGGCGATCTCTTCGACCGGCTCACTAGCCTCTCTTTCCGCGGGAAGGTCAGTCAGGGAGACCTCGCTCGAAGAGGCCTCGGCATGCCCCTTTCCCTTCTCAGATAGGGGGGGGGGTCTTCTTTTCCTTCTTCTTCTTCTGTGGGGGCTGCGAGGGCGATCCTTGCAGCCAGAAGACTCAGCCCTCTTCCTGGTAGGCGGGACTGTAGGGCACGGAGTCTCGTGGTAGGCTTCCGCTCCCATTTTTGTGAGAGCGAGGCCCGTAGGAGCTGGGCAGTTGCTCGCGTAAGGAGGATGGATATGGAGGTCTCACTCACCTGTAATAATTCAGCAATTAGAAACATTCGGCGAAAGCTTTAAGAAGAAATAAGCGAACGAGCACGATACATACCCTCCCTAGGGAACACCAGAGGCAGCGATTCGAGTTTTCAGTGGAGATGGGCCACCTCGAAGTTCTTCTTTTTGAAGAACTGGAACAGGGAGGCATCATGGCCTCCGAGAGGTGGAGGGCGGTAAGTGCTCTCGCCGTTTTGGAATGGTGAGGAGGGAATGTTGTCAAAATTCCCTTTGACGAAGAGAAACTTATGTGCCCAGTAATGGCTCTTGTTTGTTGGACATGTGTGTCACATCCTTTTGTTTGAGAATAACAAATCACATATTGTATTTGATATTGCTTGTAATGTGTTTATAGTGTGCAGGAACTATAGGTGCAATACTCCACAGGTAGAAAGCAGCTTGGAACAAACTTTTGAAAGGAGCAGCGCTACCGCCAGCGCTATCGCTAACGCCAGCGCTATCGCTAGCGCTACCGCTACCGCCAGCACTACCGCAAGCGCTATCGCTACCGCAGGTGACGGCTATTTCGGTGTCGCACAACTTAAGGACGCTCCAAGTTGAGAGCCTCATTGTGAATCTCAAAACCCATGAGGTAGAACTCAAAATCCAACATGATGAATACAACAAGGAGCCAAAGAAGAAGGCGTTGGCATTAAAATCAAAGAAGGAGTGCCAAGAGGATGAGGATGAAGATGAAGAGAGTCTTTTGGTGAAGAACTTCCGAAAGTTCATGCGCAATCCGAGAAGGAGAAACACCTTTCGAAAATATTTCCAAAAGGGTGAAAGATGGAAAGGGTCATCTTCAAAGATAGAAAAAGAGAGCGACAATGAAGAAGAGAGACCTCCACCGGAATGCTATCATTGTAGGAAGACGGGGCACATTCGGAGCCAGTGCCCAAAGTTCTTGATGAGAAGAAAGAAAAACGGCACAAAGGGAAGGAGAAGAAGAAAGTACTAAAAGCTAGAACATGGGATGACTCTTCCTCCTCCTCCTCCGAAGAATCAAGTGGGCCTTCATCAAGCGAAGATGAGGAAGCAAACATGTGCCTCATGGGACATGAAAATGATGGCGACGACACTAGTGTTCCTAGTGACACTGAGGTAACTCCTCCCACTTATGATGAATTGTATAATGAATTTCTTGAAACTTGCAAAGCTTTTGATAAAAATATAAAAGATAGTATTTTATTAAATCGTGAAAATGAATCTCTTATTAAAGAAAATCAAAAGCTTTCCAAAAAGGTAATTGTTTTAGAGAAGAGAAAGGTTTCTTGCCAAGAATGTGATCACTCCACAAAATTGGCAAAAGATATAGAAGAGTCACTTTCTAAAGCCCTCTCTCATGCCAAAACTCTTACAAAAGAGAAGGGGGAATTAGAAAGGAAATTGGAAGCCTCTCTTTTGCAAATCAAAAATAATAAAAAAAGTTTTTGAAAATAGGTGTGTCATGCTTGTGAAAGAAAATTCTTCACTTAAAGCACAAGTTCATGATCTCACCATGGGCATTAAAAAATTTGGTATAGGCCAAAAATCACTGGAAATGATTCTAGGGTACCAGTGCCATGGATCTGGAAAGTTTGGGCTCAAATATCGAGGTGAGGGCTACCGTCGGGCGCTAGCCACTAACGCCGGCGCTAGCACCTCATACCAGAAACCTGAGATTTCTTTTTCAAAATGTTTTCCTTCTATAAATCAAATGTATTCCAGCAAGAAATTTTTCCAGAAAAGGGTCTCAACCCCCTTTATTTCATGTGCAAACTGTTATAGGTTGGGTCACACAACTAGTTTTTGCAGGAAAATAAAACAAAATACTTTAAAGCAAATCTGGGTACCTAAGGCTTCCACTTATTCTTTGGGAGGTTCCACTTGGGTATCCGGATCTTTACTCTCATCTTCTTTCTAGATGTGCAGGCAGGCTAAGGACAATGAAGACGTGTGGTACTAGGATTCAGAATGCTCCAAGCACATGACGGGCAATAAATCAAAGTTCCTTAGCCTAGAAAGGAAGAAGGGAGGGATTGTGACTTTCGGAGACAACAGTAAAGGAAGAATCAAGGGAATTGGTACAGTTGGTAACGAATCCTTCACTATATCAAATGTTCTTTATGTAAAAGGGCTAAAACATAATCTTATTTCAATTAGCCAATTATGTGATAAAGGATTATATGTTTTATTTGAATCTTCTACTAATCTATGCAAAATATCTAATCCTATTACAAACAATATTTTACTAACTGCACCAAGAATACACAATGTTTATATTGTTTCATTTCATGATCTTTCAAAATCATCTTTAAAATGTTTTATTACCAAAAATGATGAACTTGATCTTTGGCATAGAAGGCTAGGACATGCTAGCACAAAGCTTATTGTAAAACTTGCCAAAAGAGATTTAATTAGAGGATTGCCTAGATTAAATGGAAATTTACCTTCACTTTGTTCACCATGTCAAAAAGGTAAAATTACTAGATCCTCTTTCAAAAGTAAAAATGTTATTTCTACTACAAGACCTTTGCAATTAATTCATATGGATCTCTTTGGTCCCGTTAGCACCGCAAATCTTGGTGGTAGATTGTATACATATGTTTTAATAGATGATTTTTCTAGATATTGTTGGACAATATTTCTCTCATCCAAATCCGAAGCGTTTTGTCAATTTTCAAAATTATGTACTCTTATTCAAAATGAAAGTGATTTAAAAATTAAATGCTTTCGCTCGGATCATGGAGGAGAATTTGAAAATGAAAAATTTACTTCTTATTGTGATATGTTAGGCATAAAACATGAGTTCTCCGCACCACGCACACCACAACAAAATGGTGTTGTAGAAAGAAAGAATAGGACACTTCAAGAGCTAGCACGCACTATGTTATGTGAATATAAATTACCTGAGTCCTTTTGGGCAGAAGCCGTAAACACATCATGTTATGTTATAAATAGAATCATGCTTCACCCATCTTTAAATCTCACACCATATGAACTCTATTTTCAAAAGAAGCCTAATGTGTCTTACTTCAAAGTTTTTGGTGGTAAATGCTTTATCTTAAATACAAAAGATAGCTTGGGAAAGTTTGATGAAAAATGTGATGAAGGAACATTTCTTGGATACTCTTCAACTAGTAAAGCTTATAGAGTTTTTAATAAAAGAACTAGAAAAGTTGAAGAGTCAATTAATGTGAAATTTGATGAGCTTGTTCCTTGTATAGAAAGACTTTCCGTAGGTAAAGAGGATGATATATTACCTCCTTTGGAGCATGGTGATGAAGAACCTTCCAAAGAAGAAGAAGAGGAGGCCAAGAAAGATGAATATGTACCTCCAAGCATCTTAAAATTCACAAAGGATCATCCACGGGAATTGATAATTGGTGAACCATCCATCGGGGTAAGAACTCGCTCTTCTCTTCATGAATCTTTTTCAAATATTTGTTGTTTCCGAAATAGAACCAAAAACCATTACTACCGCTTTAAATGATGAATTTTGGTTTTTGGCTATGAATGAAGAATTAGAACAATTTGAGCGACATAATGTTTGGAAATTAGTAGAAAGACCATCTAATCACCCGGTTGTAGGTGTAAAATGGATTTTTAAAAATAAATTAGATGGTGAGTTTAGAATATCTAAAAAATAAAGCACGCTTAGTAGCACAAGGGTATTCTCAAATCGAGGGGATAGATTTTGATGAATCTTTTGCACCTATTGCTAGATTGAAGTCTATAAGAATTTTTCTATCATTTGCAAGCTTTAAAAGAATAAAACTATTTCAAATGGATGTGAAAAGTGCTTTTCTAAACGAGTTGTAAAAGAAGAAGTTTATGTTGAACAACCCCCCGGTTTTATTAATGAAAAATTTCCAAATCATGTTTATAAACTAGAAAAAGCGCTTTATGGTTTAAAACAAGCGCCCCGTGCATGGTATGAAAGGCTTACATCATTTTTATTAAAGCATGGTTAAATTATGGGAAGTGCGGATAATACTCTCTTCATTAAGCACAATAATGATGATATAATTATTTTACAAATATATGTTGATGATATTATTTTTAGATCTACTAATGAAGAGATGTGTAAATAAGTTATTTTAGTGATGAAAAATGAGTTTGAAATGAGTCTTTTAGGAGAACTTTCTTATTTCCTTGGTTTTCAAATATCACAAGAATTGATGGTATCTTTGTATGTCAAACTAAATATGTCCATGATTTGCTTAAACGTGTTGGATTTGAAAACCTTAAACATGTTTCTACACCAATGAGTGCATCACTAAAATTAGGAAAAGATGAATCAGGAGTTTCTATAGATCAAACTTTATATAGAGGTATGATAGGATCTCTACTTTATCTTAGTGCAACTAGATCCGATATTATGTTTGCCGTATGCTTATGTGCTAGATTTCAAGCCAATCCAAAAGAATCTCATTTAAAATCGGTAAAACGAATTTTTAGATATCTCATTGGGTTATCTAGATTAGGATTATGGTACCCGCATAATGATTCATTTACATTGCATGGCTATTCCGATTCAGATTATGCTGATTGTTCACTTGATAGAAAAAGCACTAGTGGTACTTGTCATTTTCTAGGACCTTCATTAGTTGCATGGTCTAGTAGGAAACAAAATTCGGTTGCACTCTCCACCATGGAGGCCGAATACATTGCATTAGGGAGTTGTTGTGCACAAGCTCTATGGATGAGCCAAACTTTAGAGGACTTTGGTTTTCATCTAAGAAATATTGAACTAAAATGTGACAACAAAAGTGTCATTGATCTCACAAATAATCCGGTACACCAGTCTAGATGCAAACATATAGATGTGCGTCATCATTTCATAAGGGATCACATTAAAAAGGAAAATGTAAGGATTAGTTTCATTGGCACGGACTCTCAACTTGCTGATATATTCACTAAACCTCTTCCCGATGCAAGGTTTCAAATGTTAAGGTTGGAATTAGGAGTCTTAAACATCTTAGGATGAAAAACATATACAACGCTAATGTTTTATGCAATTTGAGCAATCAAGACATCTCTGATAATTACAAAACTTCTGCATAAGACTACTCTTAAGACCCCTAACCAATATCAAAAATCAAAAATTTAAAATTCCTAAAAAATCGTGTACTGTTTCCCGCGCTAGCACTAGCGCCGGCGCTTGCGTGAGTGTTCAAATTTTCTATTTTTTAAATTTTCCAAAAATCAAGAAAAATATGTTAGTGTATTTGTACTACTTTGATTTGTAGTTCTCACATTTTTTATTTTTTGTTTTATTAATTTTATGAAAAATCAACTACAAAAATTCAAAATTCAAAAATTACAAAAATATGTTTTTGTGTTTTTCAGTTTTTATTTCACTAAAAATTTTCAAAACAACAAAAAAAACTGTATGATCTTTATTGCCAATATCAAGCATGTATGAATTCTATTATTTAGAATTATTTACAATGTTAAAACATATTCTTTCAAATTACTATGAACATTGTTTTGCTTATCATGCTTTGATATATCTATTTAAAGTGCATCAATTGTATTGAAAAATGTGTAGAACCAAGCTTAGAATGCCTCTAAGTATGAGTAAATGTTTTATGATTGATAATGATACATTTCACTCACTTATTTTTGTAATCAACATGTGTGTCTAAATCTAAAAATGATTGCTTGTGTATTGTATTTGTACAATGAATTAAAACTTGCATAAGTTTATTGCCTCCACTACATTTGAATTGCACTTATGAAATTTAGAAAAGTGGTTAAGTTAAAAATTTTGGTTTGCAAAACAAGTGTATTCGGAGAATGTTGTCTCACAAATATGAACAAAAAATTATATATATGTAGACAAATATAACTCCACCAAGCACTACTTGAACCTCCTGATAAGTCTTCATAAGCATTGTGAGGTTGAGCACCTTGGAAAGAATAGTAAAGTTACTTGTGCAAACCTTGGTTATTAAACCACTTTGTTAAAAACTATGTGCATTAAAAGTGTGTGAAAGTAATTTACTTGTGTTTTATTGTGCACTTTACTTTGCATATGTCTTGTATTTTGTGATTTAAATCAATTGTTAACATTGCTCAAAATACACTTATGTGCACATCATTATCTTTCATAACACTTCTTCTCATGAGCATTAGATTCTAATGCTTTATCTATACTACTCTTTATATAAAAATGCACTAGATAACCTAGCATGATCTCTACAATGTTTTTTGGTATTTCTTGAACTTAGAATTAAGTAACATTGTAGTATAATCTCTCTTTGATATGTTCATATCATGCTTGGTATTTTTATGAAAAACTTTGAGATTTCAAAAAGATTAAAACATCTTTCAAATTTGAACTAAAACTCATATTTCTCCTTATGATTTTCATGCTTACAAAAAGATGTTTATTATAATCTTCTGCTTGCTTACAACTCTTATCTTTATATTTGAAATCTCTTATATATGCTATGCTTAAACTCTTTATCATTATTTATATTTCGAAAAGCTCGATCATGATATATTAATGCCTCCTTACTACCCTCACCCCACCTTCTTTTGATAATACCAAAAGGGGGAGATTAATTGAAGAAATCTATATATGAGAAATATAGATAAATAAGGGGAGACTAATTCATGAAATCTATCATTTAGGGGGAGTAACACATAAATTGCATTTATGTAGGGGGAGCATTAAGATAAGGGGGAGTATGCACATTATCATGCATATCATTTACTATAGTTGCACTTTTATCTTGCTTATCTTATCTATAAACACTATTGTTGATTTCTTGCTTAGAGGATTTGTTATTATCAAAAGGGGAAGATTGTTGGATATGTGTGTCACATCCCTTTGTTTGAGAATAACAAATCACATATTGTATTTGATATTGCTTGTAGTGTGTTTATAGTGTGCAGGAACTATAGGTGCAATACTCCACAGGTAGAAAGCAGCTTGGAACAAACTTTTGAAAGGAGCAGCGCTACCGCCAGCGCTATCGCTAACGCCAGCGCTATCGCTAGCGCTACCGCTACCGCCAGCACTACCGCAAGCGCTATCGCTACCGTCAGGCGCTATCTCGAGTTTGTGCACAGCGACGGTTTCGCAACCGCTACCGCTACCACTACCGCCAGTGCTATCTCCCGCTACCGCCAGCGCTATCGCTACCGCCAGGCGCTATCTCCAGTTCGTGCACAGTGCCACACCGTCGACGGTTGTGAAACCGCTCCACACGAATGCTACCGCAGGCGCTAGCCACTATCGCAGGCGCTAGCTCCAAGTTCTATAAAAGGCTGGGCTCTCTCTCGTTTTGGCTAGATCTTCCAGAGACATTACTTGTGCCCATACTCTCACGTTGCTACTCTGCCAAAACATCATCTCCCACTCAAAGCCAAAGAAGAAATTCTGGAGAAGGAAGCCATCACGCTGCATCCGAAGAACGATCGCTTCGACCTCGCTTGTGCTTCGGCGATCCTTCATCCACATCTCCAGAAATCTCAAGAGGGAGTTTGCTTGTTATTTATTTCATTTCTTTATTTGTATCTTGTAGTGAAATCGCCTTGTTTTTGGCGAGTAGGTCCTTGCGCGGCTTAGGGGGAATTCGCTGTATGAGTTGGCGACTAGGTCTAGGGGATTAAATCTAGGGGTGCTCGAGGCCATATCCGGGGAAGGATTGGCTAGAGCGGCTTGAGGCCTTATCCAGGGAAGGATAGGCTAAAGCCAATCGGTTTGTGGGGATACAAGTCGGTATAGAAAAGGAAAAGAAATCTACATTTGTACGCCTCCGATTTCTAGCGATATAGAAATCAAATTTTATGTAAACACTCTTTCATATAATATAATCATGTCTCTTTTGTGTTTACTTAGATTTCTATCATTTGGCGTATCTCTATTAGTTTGTGTTCTAAGTTTTCAATTCTAAATCTAAATTGTTTATTTCTAATTTGTCATCATTATTTCCTATTAATCAAAACAACTTAGTAATTTTATTAAAATTTATAAAAAGAATTTTATTCCCTTATTCACCCCCCCCCCCCCCCCCTCTAAGGGTGCCGTAAGATCCAACATTGTTGACAGTCTCGACAACCTTGAGCCCCGAGCCCTCAAAGTAGGCGGTGTCGTCCTTATAAGCACTAAGGGAGAACAGCTTCCGGAAGACAGGTAAGCTGAACTCGATGTGATGAGTACTTTTTGTGCTCGATCTTTAATATAATTTTATTGATATTTTTAATATGAATTTGAATACATAACATGAATTATTCAATCAAATTCATTCCTTTTTATTTCTTTAACTTATTTAAGCTATTTTTTGTTTTTCAAGTTTCCTGGGCACTTTTGAGAAAAATTCCAAAGTACACGTCCAAGATCACGGACGTGACCATGTGGCGTGATAGCCTAGATGTGTTCCAGAACCAATTCCGCCACCCCGGGGTCATTCCGTGGAGATTTGCTAAGTACACGCCCCCAGGTCACGGGCGTGACCCAAGGGCGTGACCCATTGACACGACCGCGACCCGCCACCAGCATCTAGAGCAGCCTGCCACGTCAATTAAAGTTACACGCCCCAGGTCACGCCCGTGACCAGGGGGCATGTCATCCAATACACGGGTGTGACTCATCCCGCGCCACTTCCCCCCAGCAGCCTGTTTTAAAGTTACACGCCCCCAGGTAACGAGTGTGACCCAGGGGCGTGACATTCACCTAACGACCGCAATTACTCTAGAAGGCGCCCTCTCCGCTGCTTCTTCGATCACGCCTCTTACACGTCCCTTGGTCACGGGCGTGACCAGGCTCATGTAACACCAAATTTTCAGCTATTTAAAGGGAGCTTTTCCAGTTGATAAGGGACGAATTTTTAGGTCTTAAACTCTTCATTTCTTGTATCATTTTCCTGTTTTAAGTAGTTTCTTATATTTCTCTTCAATCTTGTACTTGCAGTTTTCAATTCAGTAGTTGTAACTTTCAATTCTTAGTTTGTAATTCCCCTTGCATCGATTAATTAAATAGTTCATATTTCTCTCATTCTCTTCTTCCTTCTTCATGTATTCTTTTATTTCTTTTGATTCCTCCATCTCCATGAGTAACTAAAATATTATTATTACTCGATCGAGATGATCCAAGGAATGATATAATTCATGAAATAATTCATAGTTGCTATTTCTCTTTTCTAAAATGCTTAAGATCTATCCTTGATTTTAAGATAATGAGATTATATTTTTGATATATAATTCTTGTTCTTGTTTTCGTACTTTAGTTAGCCGAGAGGATCGTAATGCGAATTGATCACTCAAGGATAAAGAAGAGTAGAATGCAATCCTCGAGAGAGGACGACGTTACCCTTCCAGATTGGAGTAAAAGCCAATAGCTGGATTCACCTCATAAAGTGAGTATTTGGTTATCGATTATAGAATGAGAATTCGGTTGATATTTCCTAATCTTAGTTGGGCGTATCCTCGACCCAAGGTGCGTTCATAATTCGGGAATCCCCGCGGTCAAAGAAATTTTATTAAGAGAATGCGATTTGGTTCTTTCTTCATATTTTTATCTCCGAGGTGATTCAAAGATCGAGTGCTAATCGTTCTTATTATTGTTTTAATCATTATTTTAAATTCTCTTTAGTGCAATATCCAACTCAAAGAATTGTTGATAGAACAATAGAGATTTTCTTGAAGTAAGAGTACTCAACCGCCCCGAGTCTAATACGACCTTGGTTTTTATAAACTATACTACACTCGATACGGTACACTTACCATCTTCGGTTGCGGATATAGTTTCAGCTCATCAAGTTTTTGGCGCCGTTGCCGGGGACACAGTTGATATTTCGAAAAAAGAAATATCTATTAATTTTATCGTTCTCTTTCTTCTCCCCCTTCTCTTAAAAATTTTAAAAAACTTAAGAAGCGTAATTTAAATTCTTGGAAAGGGAGATTTGGGCTTGAACTCCCATCTCATCTCATAGTACCTTATGAAGCCTTCACAGGGTAGACCTCGGGAAGTCCGGGATTAACATAACCCGCTTTTTGAAAAAAAAATTTATATAATTTTTTTATTATTATTATAATTTTCTAAAATTTCATTCATTTAAGTGATGGTTGTTTTCTTTTTATTTTATTAAATGAAGTTATCTGAATTGGCCGTAAAGGTTGTTGAGCTTCAAAACAAAGTTAATCTCTTGGAAGTCGCACGAAAACACCAAATTAGTTGTTATTATTGCGGTGTGCCTCATCAAAGTGAGAAATGTTATTTACATTCATATTCTCAAAATAATTATTATGAAAATAATTTTCTTCAATATTATGCAAATAATTTTGATTATAGTTACGATCATAATATTTCCTCTTTTAATGAAAATAATTTTTCAAACTTTGATGAAATTTTTTTTCTAATTTTCATGAGAATAATTTTTTGGCATTTAATAATTGTTCTTCTAGCTCCGAAGTAGATTATTCTTGGTGGCAAGCTAACCCGGATAGTTCTCAGAGCGGTGAAGAAAAATCTTTAAATCCGAATTTTTATTCTTCTTCTTATGAGCCGCAATTTTCTTTCTCTAATTTTGGGGAATTTTCACCGATTCAATTTAATACTTCCCCCCAAAAATTTAGAGGAGAATTTTACTTCTTCTAGTACTCTTTCTCCTTCCTTTGATAATTTAGTTATGGAGGAACATGTGCTTTCATGTAATCCCATAATTTCTTTTACCAAAGATGAAGAAAAAAATTCTTGCCAAGATTTTCTTCATCTTGTGGGCACCCCGGAAGAACTAGAAGAAGAACAAGTTTCTTCCCCTACTTCACCCGGATCTTCTTTTCTTCGTCATGAATTTCCACAAATCTCTTCTATTCAACCAAAAATTCATGAAAATTTAGTGTCCGAAAATTTTATTCTGCTTGGCAATGCACTAGATTTTTCAAAAGAAAATTTCTTTTTAGAAAAGGAACAACCAGAGCTTAATCATATATTTTCGCAAGCACCTCCTCCTTGCGAAAAATTATCTGACACGTTTAATAGTGATTTTCTATATACTAATAATTTTCAGGTTGAAGATGAGCCGTTGCTACCCCAATTAATTGATGATCCATATGCCGCTCATCTTTATATTTTCAAATCACCTCAGGTATGTATAGGTGATTTGGATTTGCATATTCAAGTCCAATGACAAACGGAGAATCACACGTTAAGCAGAGGAATAGCCAGGCGACTGACGTCGGCACATTCACCTACGCGTGAATTAAGGGAGTTACCTGTCCATTTTCAATTTAAATTTCCGTTTAGCTAACTGATACGCTTTTTAATTGGTTTGTTTCTCTCTTTTCTTTGTTAGAAAGAGAGAAAGAAAAGGAAAAGCTCTTTCTTCCTTTTCGATTCAACCTTGGGCGGACGTTTTCGAAGAGCCCCGCGAGTAATCCTACTTCGAGGAATTATCCGTTATCCTATCGAAGGATAGAAGTAACGGACTCTTTCTCTTTCGAAATATCGAGGATTCCTCCTCGGCCGCGTCCTTTGAAGGCAGAATGAAAAGAAAAATAAAGCTACTTTACTTTTAAAATTTAAATTGAAAGCTTTTTGAAAATATTGTTGCAACAATTTTTTAAGTAGTTGCAACAATTCTTTAAGAGCGCTTTAAAACTTCTTTTACCTTGAGCTAGTTGCAACAACCAAAGAGGCGTTGCAACAATTTTTTAGTGTTTTTAAAAGAGTTTTAAAGAGTGCTTTAGAGAGAAAGCTTTTGGGTTTATGTAATTATCCGGACTAAAATCAATAAAGGCAAGTGGACCTTATCGATAGTAGTATAGGATATTTCTTTTGAAATATCAAGGTCGTATTTTTCCAAGGTCGTATCGATTATTTCTACTTGTTAGGAACGCGCTATTATCTTATCGAGAAGAGTTTGAAGATTTTTATGATTTTATAGAAAAGTTAGTGACGAAAACGATAACTATCGCGGGCTTGGTGTGCGTTTAGCAAAAACCAAGAAAAGCGATGAAAAGAAAAAGAACGAAAACGTTAATTTGAAAAGTAGTTTTGCTTAGAAATTTTTAGGGTTTTATGAAACTATAATGATAACTACGGCGATAATTAGCGATTGAGCGGAGCGCGTGATTAAGCAAAAAGCAAATATATAAAAGATAAAAGACGCACTAATTGAAAACTCACGCACTCTACGGAATTAAAATTAAAGCGGTAAATTGCAGAAATTGAAGAAATGCGATCCCTACCCAAATAGGTAGAGGGGAAATAAATGCGTGAGCAAGTCCTATCCAAACGGATAGGCGGGAAATAAATGCGTGAGCAAGTCCTATCCAAACGGATAGGCGGGAAATAAATGCGTGACAGAAATGGAAACTATTCGGTTACAAAAAAGGCGCAAAATTTATTCACCTACACACACGCACTCTACTTGAAATTGAAATCTAAGTTAAAAGAAAATAAAATCTATGCTCATAAACACACACACTCTTCTTTAATGAAATCTAGTTAAAAATAAAACAAAACTAATCTCATACACTCACACACACAACAATAATGAAAACTAAGTTAAAAGAAAAGAAAAGCTATACTCATACACTCACCCACACTAACAACAAAACAAAACTAAAATAAATACAAATTACTCTCATACACACACACACTTACAAAAAGAGACAAAGAAAGTGAAAACAACAAAATAAAACAAAACAAAACAATTTAATTAACCACCTACACTCACACACACTAATAACAAAACATCTAAAAATTATAACAAAACTAAAAACAAGATAATTACTCTCATACACTCACACACACAAATTAAAAAGATGAAAACTAATTAAAATTACTAAATTACTAAATTACAAAAAACTAAAAATAAAAAGAAAAAGAAAAAGAAAACACACACACACTTCCAACAAAACAAAGAGAGAGAGAGTGTGACAAAACAAGCCAACTATTTCATTTCCATAATAAAAAGATTACAAAAATCAAGAGAGAAAAAGAGCACAAAATTACAAAAACATAAAAACTAGTTGGATCAAAACCTTAAGAATAAGCTCTTAAAATTTTTGAACCCTTGGACTCAGCTGAAACTGGCTATTTATAGAAAAAAATTTTGGATTACACGCCCTCGGACACGGGCGTGTCTGAGGGCGTGACACGGCTTGGGGTGCGAATAGCCAGAACAGCTGGATCCAGGCAGGCATCTGGAAGGCTTGACCGGCGACTTCGGAAGTACACGGGCGTGTTCCAAGTAACACGGGCGTGTTCGATGTCGGCATTGTGTTGTCGGCTGCTGGGCGTGACGGGCGGCGTGTCCTTTGTTCTTCCGAAAGAAATTGAGGGGTCACGGCCTCGGTCACGGGCGTGACCCGATCACGGCCGTGACTGTGGGCATGACATTGACATCTTGGCTCGAATCTGGGCTTGGTCATTCAACACGGGCGTGACTGATTTACACGGCCTCGGTCACGGGCGTGACCGAGGGCGTGACTTGATGTTTGAGTTGGAAAAAGAGCAGGGAAAAGAAAATGTTAGGGATTAGTGAACACGCCCTTGGACACGGGCGTGACCAAGGGCGTGACTTAACAAAATTACAAAAACTTTACAAAAATTAAAATAAAACTAAGTTAAAAACAAAAATAACAAAAACAAACATTTTATTCATTAATTTACATATATTATTTAGAAATCTAATTAAAATTATACTAAAAATTATAAAGAAAAATGCGTATATTTACTATTCATCAAACACCCCCATACTTAAGCTTTTGCTATTCCAGAGCAAAAGTAAGGGATACCTATAAGACGTTTAATAAAATTTCTAATTTACTAAAGTTTTTATTAAATCAAAAGTAAGATCGAAATAAATTTAGGGTATTTAAAGAGGTAAGTCCAAAACTATGAAAGTAATTTAAAAAGAGCGAAAAAATTTTAGCGAGACTTCTAAAGTTAGCTAAATAGCATCGATTATTGCAGTCTTTGGTACCTTTTAATTAGAATAGAATTATATAAAACTATAACCTTTTTTAAGAAAGTTTTTAAGAATAAATAAAGCCTACTAATTATGCTCTCTCAAACTTTTTTAAATTAAAATCTAGGTACAATTTTATTGGCTAAGGGGTAGGGAAAAAAGGTAGCCTTGGCAAAAAGAAGAGTGCTTGGATATAGGGGTGACGGATTTTATCCTCTCACCCCACCTTTTTGGTGGTTTTGCTTTGGTTCCCAGCGTTGGTTTACGCGGGATAATTGAAATCTTTTCTAAACTTAACCCAATGCCCGTGTTTACGGAATTAAATTCCCATTGACACGGGATTTCTTTTAACAATATTGGGTGCCTGTGTTTACGGAATCTATTTATTCCCATTGACACAGGATTTCTTTTTTTAAAACTTCTTCTTTTACTTTTTTTATGCCAAGCTAAAGGGGTGTTTATACTTTGGTTTCAAGAGAAATTCTAGATTAATAAAGAAAGATTTTGAGAGCAAGTTTAGTAGATTAAAAACATTCCTAAAGTTTCACAAGTTTAGAGTTAGAATAATTGAATCTAAAGATGGTTTGCCAATATAATACAAAAATGAATCTATTTAGGGTAAACTCGAGGTAGTGCTAAAAGTTCTGTTCTCAAATTAAATTAAGATCGCAAGATTTTCTTTACTACTGAAAATTCCTCAATTTAAATTTTTCAAACTATGAAATAAATAAAATTGATTTAGCAAATCATAAATAATGAAAAGCGCTTAGAGATAAAACTAACCTCGCCTTGGGAATAACAAAAAGCTAAGTAGGGGTTTTATTTTATTTTTGGGTTTTTTTTTTTTTTTTTTTTTTGATAAGTTTTTCATATATTTTTTTTTTTGTTTTTAAGATATGATTTTTTTTGGATTTTTGATTTTCTTTATAACAAAATGCATATATAAATACAAAATATTTTTGATTTTTCTAAGATATTTTTTTTCATCATATTTTTTTTTTTTTGATTGTTTTAATTTTGTTAAAAATATGTACATATATAAAAAAAAAAGAAAAAAAGAAAGAAAGAACATAAATATTTTGGTGTTATGACAAAATTAATTTTGTTATAACAAATTTTTAAGTACTTTTTTTTTTCATCATTTTTTTTTTATTTTGATTTATAACAACAAAAAAAAACATAAGTAAATACATATATATTTACATTAATACTAAAAAAAGGAAAAAGAAAGACATTTTTTTTTTTGAATGTTATGACAAAATTTTTGTGAATTTTGTTGTAACAAATTTTTTGTAAAACGTTTCATCTTTTTTTTTTTTTTTTTTTGGATTTTGATTTTATAAATAAGGTTTATTTATATACAAATAAAGACATAAATATAAAACATGTAAAAATTTTTTTGGATTTTTCATTTGATAAGGGAGGGGCAAAAATAATTACAAAAAAAGAGGGAAAACACGCCCCCATACTTAAAACCAACATTGTCCTCAATGTTGAAGGTAAGTGTGAGGAACGAAAATATTTACAAAAAAGACGAAGATTTTAATTACAAGAAAGAAAGAAAAAAAAATACAAGAATAGTTACAAAATAAAAAAGGGACTCCACGAATATATACAAAATTGTTTTTTGGTTTGTTTTAGTTTTTCGAAATGTACAAAACACGAATAAAATACGTATAAAAGAAGTTAAAAACATATATTTTTTGGTATGATAAAAATAAATTTTTATCATCTTTTTATGTTATTATTTATATTATATGTACTTTTATACGTATTTTTTGTTGTTTTGGTTTTAATTTGAAAATATGCATGTTTTAAAATATATCTAAATTTTAAGAAAGATAAAATAATGTAAAATAAAGAAAAGGCTTTAAGATAAAAACCAAGGAAGAAAGAAGAGAAATAAAAAGGTAAAAGCAACGGGGTTTTCTCGTTTCGAAATATCGACAAAAATCCCCTCTCGGGTCTGTCGAGTAATCCTACTTTGAGAAACTTCCTATTGTCTTATCTTAAAATTCCCAGAATTCTTTATGATTTTTGTTTTAAAGTTTTTGCATTATTTTGTTTTGTTTTATGTTTCTTTTTTGAAAAAGAATGATAATTTAAAATATGCATAATTATTAATATTATTATTATTATTATTATATTTTTTTTTCATTTTGTTTGTTTGTTTTTTTATTTATTTATTATTATTATTTATTTATTTATTATTATTATTTATTATTATTATTATTTATTATTATTTTTGTTTAAGTTTTTATTTTTTTTTTGAAATGAAAATTTATTTCATCATTTTTTTTGGTTTTATAAAAAAAAGCGTAATTGGATAAATATGGGGGTGCCTCCCACGAGCGCTTTGTTTACCGTCTCGTAGCTCGACGCGTTGGCGGGGTACGATCTTTTTAGAGGTGGGGGAGGGGTATGGAATTTAACTTCCCTCCCAGATGATCCCCCGCGTGGTAGAGTTTTAGTCGGTGACCGTTAACTTTTAAGTCGCCTTTTTCCGGGTGGGTGATAAGGACGGTCCCGTATGGCCAAACCTCTTTCACTTGAAAGGGGCCGGACCAACGGGATTTTAGTTTCCCCGGAAAAAGACGAAGACGTGAGTTATATAGGAGGACGAGATCGCCCGGCGCAAATGATTTTGGAAATTTTATTTTCCGGTCGTGGTAAAATTTCGAGCGTTCCTTATAAAATTTATTACTCTCGTAAGCGTTCGCACGCCATTCATCGAGTTCATTTAATTGGAATTTCCGATTTTCGGCGGTTAAATTATGATCGAGATTTAAGAGTTTTAACGCCCAAAAAGCGCGGTGCTCTAATTCTACGGGCAAATGGCATGCCTTGCCGTAGACTAATCGATAAGGCGTACAACCGATTGCGGTCTTGTACGCCGTACGATAAGCCCACAGCGCGTCGTCTAATTTAAGTGCCCAATCCTTCCTATTAGTTGAAACGGTTTTTTCTAATATGCGTTTGATTTCCCGATTTACTACCTCCACTTGGCCGCTCGTTTGGGGGTGATAGGCGGTGGCGAGCTTATGCGTGACGCCATATTTGGTTAATATTTTTGCAAACTGGGCATTGCAAAAGTGCGTACCCCTATCACTAACTATCGCACGGGGCGTACCGAAGCGAGAAAATAATTTTTTAAGAAATTTGACGACGACTCTCGCATCGTTGGTGGGGAGAGCTTGCGCTTCCGCCCACCTAGATACGTAGTCGACCGCCACTAAAATGTAGCGATTTGTATATGAAGGAGGTAGGGGGCCTATGAAATCTATGCCCCATAAATCGAAAATCTCGCATTCTAAATAAAAATTTTGGGGCATCTCGTCGCGACGAGAGATGTTACCCGACCGTTGACAGCTATCGCATGTGCTCACAAAAGTGTGAGCGTCTTTGAAGAGAGCGGGCCAATAAAAGCCCGCCTCTAGCGCTTTCTGCGCGGTCCGGTTGGCTTGATAATGCCCCCCGGCTGGCCCTTCATGGCAGTGCCGCAAAATTTGCGCACCTTCCTCGCTCGAAACGCATCTCCGCACGACCTGGTCCGCGCAGACGCGAAATAAGAAAGGGTCCTCCCAAAAGTAATTTTTCAAATCAGAAAAGAATTTCTTCTTTTGCTGTTTTGAAAAGTCTTTCGGGAGCACCCGCGCAACTAAATAGTTGGCGTAGTCTGCGAACCAAGGCGTGGGAGAAGTTTGTAAATTATTTAAAGCTAAAAGACGCTCCTCGGGAAATCGATCATCGATTTCCGGTTCGAAGAGTGCTTCCGCGGTTGGGTGCTCTAAACGAGAAAGGTGGTCGGCCGCTAAATTTTCGGCCCCCTTCTTATCGCGGATCTCTAAATCAAATTCTTGTAATAGGAGGATCCATCGAAGAAGGCGGGGCTTAGCGTCCATTTTTTCTAATAAATATTTTAGGGCGGAGTGGTCGGTAAATATAATAATTTTTGAAAGCGTGACGTAGGGCCTAAACTTATCTATGGCGAAGACGACGGCAAGGAGTTCCTTTTCCGTTGTCGTGTAATTAGCCTGTGCGGCCGTGAGCGTGCGGGACGCGTAGTAGATAGGATGAAAATATTTATTTACGCGTTGGCCTAATACAGCCCCTACCGCTATATCGCTCGCGTCGCACATTATCTCAAACGGAAGGGTCCAATCGGGCGCCACCAGAATGGGAGAATGGATAAGTTTATTTTTTATGGCATTGAATGCCTCTACGCACGCGTTATCAAAAATAAATGGAGATTCCTTCTCCAGGAGGTGGGTTAGCGGTTTTGTTATTTTAGAAAAGTTTTGGATGAACCGCCTATAAAAACCCGCGTGGCCAAGAAAACTACGGATTGATTTAATATTTGAGGGCGCGGGGAGTTTTTCAATTATTTCGACCTTGGCCTTGTCGACCTCCATCCCTCTTTCAGAAATTTTGTGGCCGAGAACTAAGCCTTCTCGAACCATAAAATTACACTTTTCCCAGTTTAAAACCAGGTTCGTGTCTTCGCATCGTTGGAGGACTCGATCTAAATTTTGGAGGCAGTTTTGGAAGGAGCTTCCAAAAACCGAGAAGTCATCCATAAAGACTTCCATAATATCCTCTACGAGCTCTCCAAATATCGCTAGCATACATCGTTGAAATGTAGCTGGCGCGTTGCAGAGGCCGAATGGCATCCTTCGATACGCAAAGGTACCGAAGGGGCACGTAAAGGTTGTTTTCTCCTGGTCTTCGGGGGAGATAGGAATTTGTAAAAATCCCGATAGACCATCGAGAAAACAATAATAAGGATGGCCCGATAGCCGCTCCAAAATTTGATCGATAAACGGTAACGGAAAGTGGTCTTTGCGGGTGGCATCATTTAATTTTCGGTAATCGATGCACACCCTCCAACCCGTAACAGTACGAGTTGGAATTAATTCGTTATGTTCGTTTGCCACGACCGTTATACCGCCCTTTTTAGGCACGACATGAATGGGACTAACCCACGTGCTGTCAGAAATAGGGTAGATAATCCCCGCATCCAGTAATTTTATTACTTCAGCCTTAACGACTTCCCGCATATTTGGGTTTAATCGTCGCTGAGGCTGGATGGTTTTGCGGGAATTATCTTCTAATAATATTTTGTGCGTGCAAAAAGAGGGATTTATCCCCCTAATATCGGAAATCTGCCATGCAATTGCATGGCGATGCGTGGACAAAACTTTAACTAATTCGGAAGTTTCCGAATCAGATAAGGAAGACGAAATAATAACCGGGAGTTTTAAGTCCGCGGTGAGAAAAGCGTATTTTAAATGGTCGGGGAGTGGCTTAAGCTCCAAGACCGGGGGTTCTTCGTAAGAGGTTGTTATTTTTAAACTTTTAGAATTAAAAGATTCGAAGGGCGAATCTGGCGGTAGCTCGTCCAAAGGGGCGAGGTCCGCCAAATCCGGTTCGTCTATATTTAAAGCGAGTAATTCATAAAGCGAAGAACACTCATCCTCGAACGCGGATTCTAAGTGAAAGCAAGAATCGTCGTTCGATAAAGAATTTCGCATCGAGGGATTAATAAGAAGGGTAACTTCGTCGTCCCCTACCCGAAGGAGGAGGCGACCGTTACTCACATCAATTAAAGCGCGGGAGGTCGCGAGGAAAGGGCGACCGAGGATAATTGGCACCTCGGCGTCCTCCTCGATGTCGAGGATGACGAAGTCTACCGGGAAGATAAACTTGTCAACCTTGACCAGAACGTCCTCCACTACCCCGATAGGATATTTTATCGAGCGATCCGCGAGTTGGATGCTCATTTTCGTTGGGGTGGGAACACCCAAATCAAGTTTTTTAAAGAGGGAGAAGGGCATCAAATTGATGCTCGCTCCCAGGTCCGCTAGGGCGTACTTTATTAATAAATTGCCAAAAAGGCACGGGATGGAAAACCTTCCCGGGTCGTTTAGTTTTGGCGGCAATTTATTAAGTAGGACCGCCGAGCATTCCGCATTTAAGGAAACACGCGAAATACCCTCGAGCTTCTTTTTATTAGAAAGGAGCTCCTTAAGGTATTTCGCGTATTTCGGCATTTGTGAGAGTGCCTCGCAGAAGGGGACGTTAATTTGAATTTGTTTAAAAATTTGTAAAAACTTTTTATAATGTTCGTCCTCCTTCTCTTTATTAAGTTTTGCGGGGTACGGAATTTGCGGGCTCGAGACGCCCGGCGCTAATTTTGTTTCCGTATCTAATAAAATAAAAGACGAGGGTGCAGGGGTCGGAGGCGAAACAGTTACCTGATGCTCAACCCGCAATGGGGAGTCGACCTCCTTGCCGCTGCGAAGGGTAATGGCGTGGGCATTTTCACGCGGGTTCTGCTCCGAGTTCCCCGGCAGTGCTCCATGTGGCCGCTCGGAGACCATTTTTGCAAGCTGGCCTACCTGTATTTCTAAATTTTTTAGCGATCCGGTTATATTCCGGATATTTGCGTCGTTGGAAGCCATGTATTTTGCAAAAAGCTCCTCGAGCGGAGAAGGTTTTGGAGGGGGAGGCGCAAAACCTTGCTGAAATCCTTGGGGAAATCCATGCGGAAATCCTTGCGGGATCGCAGGTGGAGGGCGTTGCGCATTATTTGGGTTACTCCAGGAGAAGTTCGGGTGATTCCTCCAACCCGGGTTATAGTTATTACTATAAGGGTTGAAGGGCGCCCGCACTTGGTTACCCACGTAATCCACCGATTCCTCGCATAAATTATTATTATTATTAATATTATTAAGATTATTAAAATTATTATTATTATTATTAGCCCACGCGGGGGTGGAGGAGGAAGCAGTCATCTCCGCCACTTGCTTACTTAGCCGCTCTACCTGCGAGGCTAAGTGAGTAGTGGCATCCACTTCAAAAATCCCAGCCGCTTTAGAAGGACGCGCCCTTGGCACATTCCACTGGTATGCGTTCATGGCCATTTCCTCGAACAAAGTTTGAGCGGCCTCCGGGGTTTTGTTGTTTAACGTTCCCCCGGCGGCCGCGTCGATCATTTGTCGAGTCGAGAAATTTAAGCCGTTATAGAACGTTTGTACCTGTAGCCAAGGTGGTAGCGCGTGATGAGGACACTTACGCAGACATTCTTTATATCTCTCCCAAGTCTCGTAGAGAGACTCGGAATCGAATTGTATAAATGATGCGATGTCGGTGCGTAATTTGGCGGTTTTTGACGGAGGAAAATATTTAGTTAGAAAATTCTCCGTCAATTCGGCCCACGTGGTTATGGACCCTCTCGGAAGAGAAGTCAACCACGATTTCGCCTTTGTCCGCAGGGAAAAGGGAAATAAGCGCAAGCGAATGGCGTCATCGCTGACGCCATTAATTTTAAACGTGTCGCAAATTTCTAAAAAGTTATATAGATGAAGGTTTGGGTCCTCATCTGGCAAGCCGTCGAATTGAGCCGACTGCTGTACCATTTGAATGGTGCTGGGTTTTATTTCGAAATTGTTATTTGCTATCGCGGGGCGAGTGATGCTCGATCCTGTATCCTCCAAATTCGGCCTGGCATAGTAGGCCATGGTCCGCTGCGGAGCCGCAGGTGGATTAGGATCGCCCATTACTCCTATATGTATATCGCCGACGGATTCTTCGGGATCTATTTGTAGATTTTGATTACGAGATCGGCGGCGCTCGAGAAGCGTGCGCTCGATTTCGGGATCAAAAGGTAATATTGGATTATTCGAAGAATCGCCTCGGGTCATACACTATTCGCAAAAATTTTTTTTTTTTGAAAAAAGAGAGTTTTTCTTTTTATAGATTTTTTTTTTGGTTTTTTGTTTTAGAGATATTTTTACAAAGATGAAAAAAAGAAAAATAAGTGAAAGAAAGTAATATATTTTTTGGTTTTTCTTTACTTAAGTAAAATATATATATATATATATTTTTGATTTTTGTGGGGCTTTTACTTTTAGGAGGAATTTAAAATAAAGAGAAAGAAAAAGATAAGGTTTTTATTTGTTTTTGTGATTTTGGTTTGGTTTTTGGTTTTTGGTTTTTTTTTTTTTTTTTGTTTTTTGGTTTTTTGGTTTTTATATGAACATATAAGTAGTTATATTCCAAAATATATGTAAAAAAAGAAAATTGAAAAATATGTGTTTATATATTTTTTTTCTTTTTTCTTTACTTAGATATATTTTTGTTTTTGTTTTTTTTTTTGTTTTTTAGATAGAAAAGGTGATGAAATATAAGATAAAATTAATAGCGTTTCCTATTTCAAAATAACGACACAAGTCCCCGGCAACGGCGCCAAAAACTTGATACGCTTTTTAATTGGTTTGTTTCTCTCTTTTCTTTGTTAGAAAGAGAGAAAGAAAAGGAAAAGCTCTTTCTTCCTTTTCGATTCAACCTTGGGCGGACGTTTTCGAAGAGCCCCGCGAGTAATCCTACTTCGAGGAATTATCCGTTATCCTATCGAAGGATAGAAGTAACGGACTCTTTCTCTTTCGAAATATCGAGGATTCCTCCTCGGCCGCGTCCTTTGAAGGCAGAATGAAAAGAAAAATAAAGCTACTTTACTTTTAAAATTTAAATTGAAAGCTTTTTGAAAATATTGTTGCAACAATTTTTTAAGTAGTTGCAACAATTCTTTAAGAGCGCTTTAAAACTTCTTTTACCTTGAGCTAGTTGCAACAACCAAAGAGGCGTTGCAACAATTTTTTAGTGTTTTTAAAAGAGTTTTAAAGAGTGCTTTAGAGAGAAAGCTTTTGGGTTTATGTAATTATCCGGACTAAAATCAATAAAGGCAAGTGGACCTTATCGATAGTAGTATAGGATATTTCTTTTGAAATATCAAGGTCGTATTTTTCCAAGGTCGTATCGATTATTTCTACTTGTTAGGAACGCGCTATTATCTTATCGAGAAGAGTTTGAAGATTTTTATGATTTTATAGAAAAGTTAGTGACGAAAACGATAACTATCGCGGGCTTGGTGTGCGTTTAGCAAAAACCAAGAAAAGCGATGAAAAGAAAAAGAACGAAAACGTTAATTTGAAAAGTAGTTTTGCTTAGAAATTTTTAGGGTTTTATGAAACTATAATGATAACTACGGCGATAATTAGCGATTGAGCGGAGCGCGTGATTAAGCAAAAAGCAAATATATAAAAGATAAAAGACGCACTAATTGAAAACTCACGCACTCTACGGAATTAAAATTAAAGCGGTAAATTGCAGAAATTGAAGAAATGCGATCCCTACCCAAATAGGTAGAGGGGAAATAAATGCGTGAGCAAGTCCTATCCAAACGGATAGGCGGGAAATAAATGCGTGAGCAAGTCCTATCCAAACGGATAGGCGGGAAATAAATGCGTGACAGAAATGGAAACTATTCGGTTACAAAAAAGGCGCAAAATTTATTCACCTACACACACGCACTCTACTTGAAATTGAAATCTAAGTTAAAAGAAAATAAAATCTATGCTCATAAACACACACACTCTTCTTTAATGAAATCTAGTTAAAAATAAAACAAAACTAATCTCATACACTCACACACACAACAATAATGAAAACTAAGTTAAAAGAAAAGAAAAGCTATACTCATACACTCACCCACACTAACAACAAAACAAAACTAAAATAAATACAAATTACTCTCATACACACACACACTTACAAAAAGAGACAAAGAAAGTGAAAACAACAAAATAAAACAAAACAAAACAATTTAATTAACCACCTACACTCACACACACTAATAACAAAACATCTAAAAATTATAACAAAACTAAAAACAAGATAATTACTCTCATACACTCACACACACAAATTAAAAAGATGAAAACTAATTAAAATTACTAAATTACTAAATTACAAAAAACTAAAAATAAAAAGAAAAAGAAAAAGAAAACACACACACACTTCCAACAAAACAAAGAGAGAGAGAGTGTGACAAAACAAGCCAACTATTTCATTTCCATAATAAAAAGATTACAAAAATCAAGAGAGAAAAAGAGCACAAAATTACAAAAACATAAAAACTAGTTGGATCAAAACCTTAAGAATAAGCTCTTAAAATTTTTGAACCCTTGGACTCAGCTGAAACTGGCTATTTATAGAAAAAATTTTTGGATTACACGCCCTCGGACACGGGCGTGTCTGAGGGCGTGACACGGCTTGGGGTGCGAATAGCCAGAACAGCTGGATCCAGGCAGGCATCTGGAAGGCTTGACCGGCGACTTCGGAAGTACACGGGCGTGTTCCAAGTAACACGGGCGTGTTCGATGTCGGCATTGTGTTGTCGGCTGCTGGGCGTGACGGGCGGCGTGTCCTTTGTTCTTCCGAAAGAAATTGAGGGGTCACGGCCTCGGTCACGGGCGTGACCCGATCACGGCCGTGACTGTGGGCATGACATTGACATCTTGGCTCGAATCTGGGCTTGGTCATTCAACACGGGCGTGACTGATTTACACGGCCTCGGTCACGGGCGTGACCGAGGGCGTGACTTGATGTTTGAGTTGGAAAAAGAGCAGGGAAAAGAAAATGTTAGGGATTAGTGAACACGCCCTTGGACACGGGCGTGACCAAGGGCGTGACTTAACAAAATTACAAAAACTTTACAAAAATTAAAATAAAACTAAGTTAAAAACAAAAATAACAAAAACAAACATTTTATTCATTAATTTACATATATTATTTAGAAATCTAATTAAAATTATACTAAAAATTATAAAGAAAAATGCGTATATTTACTATTCATCACTAACCCCTAACCGTCTAGCTTAAAGACGTGAAAAAGAAAGCGCTCTTGGGAGGCACCCCTTTCTTATCTTTAATTTTATGTATTTTTCTTTTAAAGTTTATTTTTCAAGTGTTCTTCATACTTAGTTTTAAACATTGGGGACAATGTTTAATTTTAAGTATGGGGGTGTAGCTTTGCGTTCACTGTATTTTTATTTGAAAAATAAAAAAATTTATAATTTAATAAAAATCTAATTTCTTGGAAAGGGCGCTTTAGGATTGAACTCCCATCACAGCTCCTAGTACCTTGCGAGCCCTTCACCGGGTAGCCCTCGAGAAGTCCAAGAAATAATATTTATGAAAATAATAATAAAAAATACGCCTAGCCTTGTTGTTTTTAGTTTTCTAGAAATTTAGTTTGAGGTTTGATTATAAGTATTCTTACATTTTTAATTTAGCTATTTTTTTTTGTTTTATCATAATTTGTTAAATTTAAATTTGATGTAATTTAGTTTTAAGAAATAATTTATGTTTTTAATTCAATTAGAGAATTTATTTAGCACTACTTCTCCGTTTAATTCTAAATAGCTTCATTTTGTGGTAAATTGGCTAAACATCTCTAGATTTCTATTATATTCTCGTTTAACTTTAAGATCTTAGAAAATTTCATTCCACTAAAAAGTTGCTCTCAAAATAGTTTAATTTATAAACTAGAAGTATTTCTTCCCCCTCACCCTTTGTTGGCAAATAAAAAAATGTAGAAAAAGATCATATGTCATGGAAATAAGAGGATAAAATTCATTATTTACTAAACATATGCACCCAAACTTATTTAAAAGATTATATGTCATGATGTAAGAGGATAAAATTCATTACATCTAAAAGATATACATTTTGGGTTTTTGATTGAAGATAAACATTAAAAAAATATATGGCATGGAAAATAAGAGGATAAAATTCATTATTTTCCTAAACATATACATTTTCGTATTCAAATAAGGTGAGAGGATAAAATTCATCACCTTTATTTTAGTATCTCTTTAGTTTGACATTTCGTTAAAACCATCCCTAGCCAATTTCATAGTTTCTAGTCCTAAACTAAATTATTGAGAGAGCAATATGTTGGTTGGTGTCTTTTCCTTAACTTTCTTTTATTATAAAGTGTTTATAATTTCAATCTATTATTATTTGAAAATTTCTATAATTTTGTTTGCTAAATAGTTATCTTGAGAAGTAATTAGCTAAACAATTTTCTCTTTTTAAATTATCACCATAACTTATGACTTAATTCTTGAATTCCTAGAATTTACTTTTAACTTACTCTTGATTTAATGAAATTTTAGTTAATTAAAAATAATATCGATGTCTTGTAAATTCTTTCCTCACTCTTTTGCTCTGGAATAGCAAAAACTCAAGTATGTGGGTGTTTGATGAGTACTTTTTGTACTCATCCTTTAATATAATTTTATTGATATTTTTTATATGAATTTGAATAAATAGCATGAATTATCCAATCGAATTCATTCCTTTTTATTTCTTTAACTAATTAAAGCTCATTTTATGTTTTTCAGGTTTCCTAGGCACTTTTGAGAAAAATTCCAAAGTACACTCCCAAGGTCGCGTGCGTGACCAAGGGGCGTAACAGCCTAGATGTGTTGCAGACCCGATTCCGCCACCCCGGGGTCATTCCATGCAGATTTGCCAAGTTCACGCCCCCAGGTCACGGGCGTGACCCAAGGGCGTGACCCAGTGATACGGTCGCGACCCGCCACCAGCATCCAGAGCAGTCTGCCATGTAAATTAAAGTTACACGCCCCAGGTCATGCCCGTGACCAGGGGGCGTGTCATCCAGTACACGAGCGTGACTCATCCCGCATCACTTCCCGCCGAAGTTTCCCGCCAGTAGCATGTTTTAAAGATACACGCCCCCAGGTCACGGGCGTAACCCTAGGGCGTGACACACACGTAACGCACGCAATTACTCCAAAAGGTGCCCTCTCCGCTGCTACTTCGATCACGCCTCTTACATGCCCCTTGGTCATGGGCGTGACTAGGAGCGTGTAACACCAAATTTTCAGGTATTTAAAGGGAGCTTCTCCAGCTGATAAGGGACGAATTTTTAGGACTTAGGCTCTTCATTTCTTGTATCATTTTCCAGTTTTAAGTAGTTTCTTATATTTCTCTTCAATCTTGTACTTGCAGTTTTCAATTCAATAGTTGTAACTTTCAATTCTTAGTTTGTAATTCCCCTTGCATCGATTAATAAAATAGTTTTTATTTCTCTCATTCTCTTCTTCTTTCTTCATGTATTCTTTTATTTCTTTTGATTCCTCCATCTTCATGAGTAACTAAAATATTATTAGTGCTCGATCGAGATGATCCAAGGAATGATATAAGTCATGAAATAATTTATAGTTGTCATTTCTCTTTTCTAAAATGCTTAAGATTTATCCTTGATTTTAAGATAATGAGATTATATTTTCGATATATAATTCTTGTTCTTGTTTTCGTACTTTAGTTAGCCGAGAGGCTCGTAATGCGAATTGATCACTCAAGGATAAAAAAGAGTAGAATGCAATCCTCGAGAGAGGACGACGTTACCCTTCCAGATTGGAGTAAAAGCCAATACCGGGATTCACCTCGTAAAGCGAGTATTAGGTTATCGATTATAGAATGAGAATTCAGTTGATATTTCCTAATCTTAGTTGGGTGTATCCTCGACCCAAGGTGCGTTCATAATTCGGGAATCCTCACGGTCAAAGCTATTTTATTAAGAGAATGCGATTTGGTTCTTTCTTCTTATTTTTATCTTCGAGGTGATTCAAAGATCGAGTGCTAATCGTTCTTATTATTGTTTTAATCATTATTTTAAATTCTCTTTAGTGCAAAATCCAACTCAAAGTATTGTTGATAGAATAATAGAGATTTTCTTGAAGTAAGAGAACTCAACCGCCCCGAGTCAAATACGACCTTGGTTTTTATAACATATACTACATTCGATACGATACACTTGCCGTCATCGGTTGCGGATATAGTTTCAGCTCATCACGATGCGTTCTTCTCGCATGTAACACGCGGACGCAATGATGACTGCCATGGCATTGGGGTCAGCTAACCCAGTATCACGCCGAAGTGTTTGATCACCTGGCGAGCAAAATGGCGAGATGTTAAAGAGGCGAGCGAGAGTTTAAATTATGGCAAGATTTGAAAGTAAGGGAGATCAGTAAGTACCTGGCGAACCTCCGACCACAGAGGCAGGCGCAGGCCGCCCCCAAAGTGGGCGGTAGGGATGGTGAGCTCATCTTGCATGGGGACATTGATCACGTCATCCTCGCTAGGACAGCGGACAGAGCACCTGGTGGTATGAAGTCAGCAATGACGGCTTGGTATTCTTCCTCGGTCTGGTTGTTGTTGAAGAAGGTGTGGTCAGTAAAGGCCCAGACGCACTTCAGTCGGCCCTCTGCCTCGCTAGCGTCACCAAACATGGTTGAAACCTGCGAAGAAAAGAGCAAGAGTTGCGAAGGAGAGAATGCGAGATCTCGCAGGAGAGGAAGAAGAAGGGCTAGCGTTAAATGCGGTAGGTAAATTCAGCGTTGTGGCCTATTTATTGGAAATGAAAAGCGTGGGAAGGAAGTCAAAGCGACGGGGGGTGCGGTTAGGTAAAACCATGTGCGATGATCGCAGGCGAGAGCATAAGGTAATCCCAGATATATTAGCGAGCGAGACTAGCGTGCGAGGTTAGTATAAATGACATTATCATACGAGAATAATAAGCAAGAGCAGAAATAAAAGATAGAGTAAGCATCACTACCAAGTATGTCGTATAAAGAAATAATAAGTATGAGATAGCCCCGGTAGCGGGCGAGAAATACTTAATAAAAAATTAAAGAGTTGCGAGATTGTCCAGCGAGTTCCAACATAGTTCAGGCATCGTCACGGGAGGTACGGGGGCTTGCCAAGCAGAGGGGAAGTGCGAGCGAGGATTTAATAGTGTATCCATCTCCACCTCCCACGACCTCGCACTCCTGACCGCGGCAGAATCCTAGGGCAGTGATATGCGCTGATGGCGCGAGCCTCACATTGGATCAAGCGAGCGTTATCTTCCACTCGCGAGGTAAGCCCATGGGGAGGTAGCCTTCTCGCTAAGATCCTGCGGCATCTCGGCGTGAAGTCGCATGCATTCATCTAATAGAGCGGCATGCCGCTCCTCAGCCATTTCTCTCTCTTCTCCTGGAGATGAAGATCCTGTAGTAGTCGCCCTTGTTTCTGAAATAGTTCCGATGTTTGCTTCTTCATGGTCTCGGGGTCTCGCGGGTCGCCCAGAAAATCATCCATCTGCTCCGGCAAAGGAAGGGGTGACATCTCTTCTTCCCCAAAGTCAGAGTCGGTGGGGAGGGTCTCGGAATCACCTGCGAGCAAATCTGAATAGCGTTAGTAGTTAGCGAAGCCTTCTCTTATTGTCGCAGGGAATGATCTCTCAGAAGATGCAGTAGAATCCTTACCGGGAGGCGGGCGAGAAGTTATGGGTCGACCTTGAAAGAGACTATCAAAGGGAAGCAAGGCAGAGTTCCCGAGACCACCGCGGTGCGTCACGTCGTCGGCGGGGGAGGTCATAGCCGGTTGCGAGCCACCGGAACCATCCCCCTTAAGAGATTGAACCCCTGGGTGTTGAGGGTTGTGATAGGGGGTATCGACGTATGAGGTTGCGAGTTTTTGCGACCTGTGGTCGCATGGGGGGAGGCTATAAGAAGCGAAAGAGCAAAAACGCCGTCAGTCAGGATGTTAATCTTGGCAGGTGAGAGCGGGTAACTTACCAACAGTTTTCTCATTAGCGACGTCAGTCTTCGTTGGAGGATCGGGGCGAGATCCAGTTAAGTCTTCGCCCGCGCCCTTATCGATAGGTGGGGGCCCTGTGGTCAGGCGAGGTCTAGTGAAATCAAATGAGCAGCTAAGCGAAAAGGATAGCTTTTACCTCCCCGGTGGGCCTGTTATCAAGAGAAGAGCCCAGCAGTACAATGGACTTTATCAAAGAATGTAAAAATCTTTGATTTGAATCATTTAGGAGTAAGCAGGAGTTGCATCAACAGAGTTATAGCCAAACAACCACAATACCACACAGCAACACAATAGACTTTATTGAATCACAATACTTGATTACAGTGCGAGACATACATGGCGAGACATGATTCACAAGAATCACGGAGAGAGAAAAAAAACACACCAAAAACAAAACTGGCGGCTTGACAAGCAGAAACCACACAGACCGCTCGACTCCAGAAACCACCCGGCTTGACCTGAGACCGCACGAACAGAGAACATGCAAGACCGCAGCTCAGAACACCTAGCTTGACCTGCACTGCCAGACCGCCACCTCAGACCGCACGAACTGGAGCTTTATTGAACTGAACAAAGAACTAAAGCTGTCGCCAGACCGCAACTCAGATCGCCTAACCGATGAAGGTTGCCTGATCACCAAGCTCGCTGCGAACAACACAAGAACAACATAAACCCGTTCGCAGACAAGCCACTGCCGAACTGTTTATTCAAGCCGCTGGGAAATCACCAAGGAAGGAGACCGCAACCTGCTGACCGCAAACCTGCGAACACAACAACCAGTCAACTCGCTTCTGAGACCGCCCGACCTAAAAGTGAGACTGCACGAAACAACCCAGGCTCTAGTTCTTACAGTTCTCGTTATGAATGACGGTCCAAGCACCCCTATTTATAGGCGACAAGACGGATGTCGTCACCGCCACAAAAGAGATATAGTTACCACCCGCCAGATCGCCAGCGGTCTCACAAAGCAGACCGCGCGATCAGACCACTTGGACAACATCCTGCCCAAGCCCGCAGATCAGCAGCAGACCGCGCACAAGCCGCGCGAACACAAGACCGCGCACAAGCCGTGCAGGCTCAAGACCACTCCTTCCTTAGATCACTAAGAGCAAGCTAAGAACATCTGGCCGATTTCAGACAAGTCGCCAGACCAACCTGTATAAGCCGCCCGGTCAAGCGGTTACACAGAATAGACCGCCCAGTCTTCCAACAAAGAAGACAGGCCAACCAAGCAGAACAACTCGGGAACAGACTGCAGCAAATAAGAACAGACCGGCCGGTCACACCAGACCGCCAGGGACAGACCGCCAGGGACAGACCGACAGAGCCAAACCGGTAGAGCACCAGTGCAGACCGCGCGGTCTCTGCGGTCACCAAAATTCAGACCGGCGGCCACCTTCCACTCCACTTCAATAATTTCAACAGTGACTTACCAGCAGTTTTCTTGTTAGCGAGGTCAGTCTTCGTCGGAGGATCGGGGCGAGATCCGGTTAAGTCTTCGCTCGCGCCCTTATCGATAGGTGGGGGCTCTGTGGTCAGTCGAGGTTTAGTGAAATCAAATGAGCAGCTAAGCGAGAAGGATAGCTTTTGCCTCCCCGATGGGCCTGTTATCAAGAGAAGAGTCCAGCAGTACAGTCATGTCCCCCCTGGGGGTAGGCTGACTGGCTTCGCCTTTTTCATCTTGGGCGGGGGAGGAGTGGTCTGACGGGTCATCCAGGAGGCGTAGTTGGCCATGGCATAGAGCTCGCCCGCATTGGACGCCCTCGGACGAGCTTGAAGTTCTTCTGAAAGAGGCATTTCCCGGCAACTACAATAGGAGGAGGCGGAGAAGTAGGAAGAGAATGATGTTGTGCGCCACCCCGGCTTGGGTAGTATTTATAGCTGTGAGGTGGGACCCACAAAAAGATTCCTGATAGATCAGCAGTCATCGGCGAACACCTGGGGTTAGACGATTCTTTGCGAGCTTAGAGTAACCTCGCAAAGAGCAGGGATTGTGTACAACCCCATATTCGCCTGAGGGAATAAGGCTCAAAGAGGTGGTTTAGGTTGCAGTGGTCACCTTGCCACCGCGCTCTCGCGAGATCTAGGCCAGGCGAGCCAGGGTGATCTCGCAGGATAGAATGCGAGACCTGGCCCGGGGGATTGTCGTCAGAAGGAAGGCGAGCAGGGCCTTCGCCGGCAGCTCGCCTGAGGAGGGTTCGCGAGCATTACTTGTGAGGAGACTCGTGAGAAGTGCTAGGAGTGGCGCTCTCGCAGTCCACTTGCCCAAGGGTTAAGGAGGTGAAATTACCCTTCTGCACTTGGTGGGCTGCCAGTAGCCCTTCAGAACATCGGAGTTTGGCTATTAGCAGGCCAAATTGGGGTGCGTTTAGTAAAACCAAAAGGCAGATCCCCGCTATCAGCAGACCAGTTCAGGAAAACTATAAATAAGACCCTAAGGGCACCTTTGGAGGAGTCTCTTTTTTGGCTTCTCTCTCCTCAGGTCATTTTTGGTTAGAATTCTCAGAGCTCTCCAAGGTACCCGACTTTAGTTTTTGGCTTGGGAGGGGAAGCGCTCTACGATCTTCCGGGTGTGTGGTGGGACCTCCACACTATCGCCCAGGGTCTCAGTTCTAAGTCTTCGGACAAGTTGCTCCAGGGGATCAGTAAGCGCGAGTTGCACCCATCTTTGGGGTCTGAACTCCTCGTTAGGCCAAATCCCGGTTCCAACATTCGAGTGGACTAGTTCGAATTGGGACATTACACAGCCTGCATCCAGCATAGTCTGCATCTGAATATCCTAATAATTCAAATCCAGATTCAACTGGATACCACAAGCCATGTTTAGGTGTACCCTTTAGATATCTGAGTATTCTTTTTATAGAACTCATGTGGGATTCCTTTGGGTCAACCTAAAACCTAGCACATATACAGGTAGCAAACATTATATCGGGTCTGCTAGCTGTCAGGTAGAAAAGAGAGCCAATGGCTGCTCTATAAGTCTTCTGATCAAAGGACTTACCCTTTTCATCTCTATCCAAAACAGTATTAGTAGCCATGGGGGTTTTCATAACAGAGGCATTTTAATCCCAAACCTCTTAATGAGTTCTCTGGTATACTTTGATTGAGATATGAAAATGCCATCTGCATTTTGTCTTACTTGAAGACCAAGGAAATATGTTAGTTCCCCCATACTACTCATTTCAAATCTTCATTGCATTAGATAAGCAAACCTTTCGCAAAGAAATTGATCTGTTGATCCAAATATAATGTCATCTACATATATTTGTACTAGAAATAATTGATTCTTATGTGCTCTGGTGAAGAGTGTTTTATCCACTTTCCCTCTTTCAAAGGAGTGTTCCAGAAGGAAAGTGGATAGGGTCTCATACCAAGCTCTTGGAGCTTGCTTGAGACCATACAGTACTTTATCTAACCTATACACAAAAGAGAGAAAAGTTGGATTGACAAAACATGGGGGCTACTCCACATACACTTCTTCTTGAAGAGTTCCATTTAGGAATGCACTCTTCACATCCATCTGATAGACTTTGATCTTCATGTGAGGTGCATATGCCAGAAACATTCTGATGGCCTGCAGCATTGCTACTCGAGCAAATGTCTGATTGAATTCAATCCCCTCCTCTTGCATGTATCCTTGGGACACAAGTCTGGTCTTATTCCTGATTATGGCTCCTGTTGAATCCATTTTGTTTTTGAATACCCATTTGGTGCCAACGATTGGGTAATTATTTGGTCTTTCAACTAATATCCAAACCTTGTTCCTCTCAAACTATGTTTGCTCTTCATGCATAGCAGATATCCAGTGAGGATCAAAATTTGCTTCTTCAAACATCTTGGTTTCATACTGAGAGAGGAAGCATTGTTGCATTGTTTCACTTATGAGTTGTTTCTTGTCTTGACTCCAACTGTCAAGTGTCCTATAACTTGTGTTGAAGGATAATCCTTTAGGGTCATCCTAGATCTTGTTGAGTTATCTAGGAGTTTTTCTTCTTCTTGAGGAACCACTTGCTCAGTGACAGTGGGAGCACCATCCTCATTTACTGGAATGATCTCTGTGGCTAGCAATTCATGTGCTATTATTTCCTCTTCATCTATTGTAGAATCTTCACCTGAATCAGTGTCAATCTTCTGTTTTCCTTTGTCTTGACACACTAATGGATGGTCCATTATGCTTAGCCTTTCAACTTGTTCTGCTAGCTGATCTTCCTCCTTCAAAACAGTGCTAGTGGAAGATTCCTTCCCCTTATAAAACATGTTAGCTTCATCAAAAACTACATGCATATACTCCTCAATTTTCAGAGAGCTTTTATTTTAGCACCTATAGGCCTTGCTTGATGAGGAATATCCCAAGAATATCCCATCATCAGCCTTCTTATCAAATTTGGCAAGATGATTTTTCTCGTTATTGAGGATAAAGCAAGCACACCCAAAAATCCTAAAGTAAGTGACTATATGTGCCTTTCCCTTCAATAACTCATAGGGAGTCTTTAACTTAGTCTTGTGGATGAGACTTCTATTCAGAACATAATTGGTTGTATTTACTGCCTCAGCCCAAAAGGACTTTGGCAAGTTGGACTCAGCCAATAATGTCCTTCCTGATTCAATTAGGGTTCTATTTTTCCTTTCAGCCACCCCATTTTTTATGGGGTTCTAGGAGATGAAAAGCTTTATCTTATCCCCTCATCCTCACATAATCTACACATTAACTAATTCTCAAACTTAGTACCATGATCACTTCTGATCACAACAACCTGAGTATTGAATTCAGATTGAATTTGTCTAATATATCTTGAGAGGATCTTGAAGGTGTCTGACATAGCTTTTAGAAAGAACACTCAGCTGAACCTAGAAAAGTCATCAACAATGACTAAAGTATAGGACTTACCTGCTAAGTTCTGAGTGGAGATGGGACCAAATAGGTCCATGTGGAACAGGAATTGGATTCTGGGGAAATCATTCTTACCAATTGGATTGAATGATGTTTTGATCTGCTTTCCTAGTTGGTAGGCTCTACAGGGATGATCTTTATTGAACTTACCTATTGGTAAGCCCCTTACTAGGTTGAGCTTGGAGAGTTTGGCAATGGTCTTAAAGTTAAGGTGACTAAGTCTCCTATGCCACAACTCACTATTTTCTAATTGGGAGTTGAATAAGCATATCTCTGACTTTGTATACTCAGTCTACAACATAGACCTTACATTTCCTAAGACCAGTCAATACTATTTGGTCAGATCTAGAGCTAACTATATGACACAAGGACTTAGTGAATACAACTTTATATTCACCATCACACAGCTGGCTAATGCTGATTAGATTGTGTTGAATTCCTTCAATATAAGCTACCTTAGAAAAAGAGACTTCCCCAATCCTGAGCAAACCAAATCCTTTGGTTTGACCAGAGTGGGAATTCCCAAAAATTACCTTAGGCCCTTCCTTGGCCTTGAATTTCTCCAGTAGTTCTTTTGCTCCAGTCATATGTATGGAGCATCCACTGGCCAGATACCACTGCTAGTTTTTGGTTGAACATTCTCCCTTCTGCACATGAAATCAACCATTAGTATAGACCCTCACATTTTGGGGTCTCTTTCTTCTATCATCATATGGAGTTATGAAAGAGTGAGAGGGTCTTTTAGTATACCCTTTAAGGTGAAGAAGTGATGCATTATTATGCCAGTAATGTTTGGTTATATGTCTAAGTTTAGAACAGTAGAAACATCTAGGAATAAAGGTAGATTGTTGATAAATCTTTGTAGGAAACATGTGTTGAGAAGGAATAGACGCATCTTAAGAGTTGCGTCGAATGTAATTCGATGTGTCTGCATAGTTCTGTCGATAATAATTCGATGCAGAGTATTGGTTGCGTCAAATATAATTTGATGCACCCTCATACATGCTTCGAATTGATGTCGAAGCATATGCTGAACTCTGTCGAGTTGCATTCGACGCATCTTTAAAATTTCGTCGAGTCTTATTCGACGTATGATTCTTTTTATTAAGATTTTTATTATTTTTATTTGATCTTTCTAAGGGGTATTTGCCTAAAATCCCTGGTTGAGTACCCATCTTTACCCTATTAAATATGGTGAGTTTATTAGGGTTATTATTATTATGATCTTCATATGATTCTAAAATATTATTAGGTCTAAACCTAAATAATGCTACAGGATTTTCCCAAGCAATTTTGCTAGGGATTGGTGTGTTGGTGGATGGTAGTGATTCTAGATCAAGATGATCAAATCTCTTGGTGAGATTTTGTGAGATATCTTTATATTTTGACTCCTTCCATTGAGGGAGTCCTCAAAGGCTTTTGCGGGTCAACATGATTCCTGATTTAAAGAAGTCATCATGTCAAGAGTACTTCACTTTGTATTTGATCATACATCTAGTTCATAATCTCAGGAAAATATAAGTACATATCGTCGAGAAGAATAGGAGATATCGTCGAAAATGCGTGCTTGTCGTCGTAATGACGGGCAGAGCAGCAGCCGCTGAGAAGCAAAGTGATCGTCGAACGATGAGACATGGCAAGATCCTCGAACGAAGAATGCAGATCGTCGAACGAAGAATGCCGATCGTCGAACGCTGAGACGAGGCGAGATCGTCGAACGCAGAGAAGAATCAAAGACACCGAAGGAAGTAATGTCGTCGAGTAAACAACAAGATTATGACGACATATTGTAAGAAAGTGTATCTCAACGACACAGTCAGAAATGACATATCGTCGTATATGAAGAATCGCCAGAATGTCTCGTATTGTCGTGATGCCAGCATCAGAGGCAGAAGAAAGAATACATGAAGGTCGACCAGAGTTCATGGCATCGACAAAGGGTTGTCGTCGAGATATTATCCATGTCGTCATAACAATGGAAATATCGTCGAGACAGATTCAAATCGTGCGGATGTACTGTCAGCAGTTAATGTCGCTGCCTAATTGTCCAATCAGCGCGTGCACTTAATGAATCGAGGTTTCAGCGCGTACTCCAAAAAGAAATAAAGATATCAGCGCGTGCTAAAAAGGAATGGAGGTCTGACACATAAAGAAACTTTTTAGAAGACCGTTGGGAGACATCGCAGTCTTATAAAAGGATACATGAGGTTGCCCTAAAAGGTTAATCATCAAGAAAGAACTTGTGCACATAGCGAATCAAAAAACACAAGCGCCGCAAGAAAGAAAGAGAAAAAGAAGGAGCAGTCATCTTCATCGACAGCTAAGAAGCCAATCCTCATCTGGCTAAGAAAAGATTTGAAGAAGAACCGTGCGCTCAAGAACTGATTCAGAACAATCTTCTTCAATCTTAAGGAGCCGATCTTCAACAGGCTAAAGGTGCCGATCTTCATCCGGCAGAAGAAACATTTTATAATTGTATTTCCTTGTAAGGCTTGCGGGACAAATTGTCCAGCTTGAGGGATGGAAAGCTGTGAGGCTTCAGGGCCAGGGCAGTGCACTTGCGGGTGCGACTTGTCGAGCTTGAGGGCTCGGGTGCAGTAGGGGCTTGCGGGCCTAGACTGTAGGCACGGGACTTGCGGGTCTGCGTTGTGTTGGGCTTGTGGGCCTGAGTGTCGAGCTTGTGGGCTCGGGGGCAGTAAGGGCTTGAGGTCTTAGGCTGTTGGGACTTGCGGGTCCGTGTTGTATGGCTTGAGGGCCTGAAGCTTTTGGCGGAGTTTACTGAGCCTAGCACACTGCTGGGTAGGCGTAGAGGGAAAGAGGACTACTCAAGACACACCGTCTTGAGGAACCTCTATAGATCTTGTGTCGTCTGGTGTAACTTATTTGTGTGTTAACTTTGTGCATTGCTTGAATATTGATAACTCACACTAATAGATCAAAAAGTACCAAGATCAACTAACCCCCCCCCCCCCCCCCCCCCCCCCCTCTAGGTGAACGTTCCATCCCCAACAAGTGGTATCAGAGGGAGGTTGATCAAAAGGAGACTTAACAGTCTGATCTAAATCAGGAACGACTCACCATGGCCGGTGGAGATCCGAATCGCGAAATGAGAGCCATGAAGCTTCCCATCTGCACAAAAGAGAATTTCCCCATTTGGAAGGAAAGAGTAAGACTCTTTGTGGAGGCAGCTGACCCAAGAATCTACCTGACAATCAAGCAGGGTCCCTTCATCCCTACCCCTGCCTCCACTATTGATCCAACCAGGCAGGTGATAAAGAAATATGAAGACATGACCAAGGACGAGCTGGCCTTGGCAGGTCTAGACAAGAGGGCACAAAACGTCATCGTAAGTGTCATAGATGACTCAACCCTCCAAAATCTAATTCACTGCAAAACGGCCAAGGAGATGTGGGACTCCTTGATCGTATACATGGAGGGTACTGAAGAGGTAAGGGATGACAGGAAATCTCTCCTCAACCAGGAATATGAAGCCTTCAAACAAGGCAAGAATGAAATAATCTCCAACTGCTATGAGAGATTTTTCAAGATTGTGAATGGACTGAGAAACTATGATAGAGAGTTCACAAACTCTGATCTAAATGACAAATTTCTCAGATCCCTCACAAAGGAATGGGTAATCAAGATATCTGCCATCAGAGAGATGGGCCAACTGGGCAACATGGAGCCCAAGAACCTATACGGGAAGTTGCTGTCTCATGAACTTCAGCTTAATACAAGGAAAGCTGAAGAAGGAGAAAGCTCAAAGTTGAGTTCAAGAGAAAGATCAGTGGCTCTAAAGGCTGAGAGCACCAGAAGATTCAAGGGCAAGACCTCTACTTCTCAGAATAGAACTGAGAATAGTGAGGAATCAGAAGCCAGCTCCTCTGACTCTGATGATACTGATAGAGAGGTGGCCCTCCTCTCAAAACAATTCAGAAAGCTGCTACACAGAAGGAGGAGGGACAACAACAGAAGCTCCTCCTCAAGCTCCAGAAGATCTGACTATCGGGACAGATCCAGGGCTCCCAGGGAGGACAGGTATAAGTCCAACTCCAATAAATATGATTTAAATAATACTGTTTGTTATTCTTGCAACAAAATAGGTCACATGGCTGCAGGCTGCCCCTCCAAGAAAAAGGATTCAAGGAACCACAAAGAGAGAAGAAGCTCTAGGAGCAAGAGAACCCCTGAAAAGGGGTTCGTGGCAAAGAAGACCAAAACATTGAGTGACTCTGACTCAAGCTCCTCTGGGACTGAGGATGAAGCACTTATTGGACTGATGGCCATCAATGAAGGTAACCAGGATGACAACTCTCCTGGAAAGGTAAAACACATAACTTCTCTATCTGCCTCGGATTCTGGATTAGTGGCAGATTCCTTGCATGATGATGAGGAGGTGTCTGCTGCAACAGCACAGCCCCAAGATCTCAGTATTAAGTTGAATCTGAACTAATAAGGCAATATAAAGCCTTATGGAAAGCCTTCAAAAACAGTAAGAAACTCCTCAAGGTGCAAACCAAGGAGTTAGAATCCTTGAAGCCTATCCAATCCAAGCTCCAGGAGACAGCTGGGAAGCTAACTTTTATGAGCAAAGAAGTGGACAAGCTTAAGGAAGCCATAAGGCTTAAGAATGCTGAGTTAGGACAGAAAAACAAGGTCATTAGGGACCTTGAGGAAATGTTGTTTGCTGAGAAGAAACTTGCTTCCAGCCTCTCAATGCCCAAAACTATCCTTCCAGAAACTGACACCTTCTATGGATAGTTCAGAGCTGGTATCAGTTTCAATCAGGATCCAGTCATGGGCAAAGATCCTGAAGCTAGACCCTCTAACAAGAAGGTGTTGTTAGCAAGTCCTTCAGCCCACAGACCTGCATCAACAGCAGACAAGAGAATGGGAAAGGCTGTTCCTACAAAGCCTGCTCCCAAGAAGGTGAACCAAAGAGTGGTGAAGCCAATTCCTCCCTAGGCTCACACACATGAGGTTCACCCTAGATCTGTTAGACAAGAAGCCTTCTCTCCTGCTCATCAGCACTGTCATCCTACTCAGATGATGAAGCAGAAGAGAAGATATAACAGATATGAGTGTTGGTGCTGCGACAAAGTAGGCCACTTTGCATTGGACTATTGGTTCAACCCAACTGGGCTCAATGCAAGGAGAGTGCAGAATCCTCCGAGGTTTGTGATTCCATTCTATCACCCTAATAGAAACCAAGGACCCAATCCCTATTGGGTACCTGAGGGGAAGTGATTTGTTTGCAGGTAGATCCAAATGCCAACCAATCTCCAATTTGGTATTTGGACAGTGGCTGATCCAGGCATATGACTGGAGTCAGAAAGTATTTGAAAGAATTCATCGCTATGGAGAATGGACCGACTGTTATCTTTGGAGGTTCAGAAAAGGGAGTGACCAGGGGCTACGGTAACATAACTAATGGGTTAGTTACCATCACAAAGGTAGCTTATGTGGAGGGGTTGAGACACAACCTCAAAAGCATAAGTCAGTTTTGTGATCTAGGCTTCGTTATTACTTTCCACAAGGACAAGTGTCTAATTAAGAAGTCCTCAGATTCTGAGACTACCTTAACTGGCACTCGGAGTGGGAACATTTATTGCTTAAATTTCCTTAATATAAATTCTTCCATGCCCATATGTCTTGTAGCTGATGGCAAAGAGGCTCTATGTGTACAATGGCACAAGAGACTTTCACACATCAATTATAAGACAATAAGCAAGCTTTTCTCACAAAACCTGGTCAGAAATGGACCTGACATTAAGTGCATCAAAGATGGTCATTGTCAAGCCTGCCAACTTAGAAAGCAGACTAGGACTAGCTTTAAAAGCATCTCTAACAAAGAGTCCGCAAGGTGCTTATTTTTACTGCACGCGGATTTATTTGGTCCCATGTCAGTTCATAGCATAGGAGGGAAGGCATACACCCTTTTAGTTGTTGATGACTACTCAAGGTTCACTTGGGTATTCTTCCTCAAAAAGAAATAAGATACCCTCGATATCTTGAAGAATTTTGTCAGGCAGATCCAGAATGAGATGAGCTGTACTGTGGTCAAATTCAGAAGTGACCATGGGACAGAATTTCAGTCAGGGGCCATGACAGAATTCTGCCAAGACCTAGGTATCTCCCAAGATTTCTCCTCCCCAGAACTCCTCAACAGAATGGGGTTGCTGAAAGGAAGAACAGAACCTTAATAGAGGCTAGCAGGACAATGCTTAGTGACTCCTCATTACCAGAATACTTTTGGGCAGAGGCTGTCAACACTGCTTGTCATGTGATAAACAGGGCCTCTATCATCAAAAACCACAAGAAAACTCCCTATGAGCTAATGAAGGGCAGAAAACCAACTCTCTCCTACTTTAGGATCTTTGGTAGCAAATGCTATGTCCATAATAATGGGAAATCCAAACTAACTAAGTTTGCTGAGAAAAGCTGTGAAGGTATTTTTGTTGGATACAACCCCTACAGCCGGGCATACAGAGTATACAACCTCAATACCCAAACAGTGGAAGAATCTGTTCATGTCATATTTGATGAGACTATCCTTATCCATAAGGGCTGGTCTAGTTCTCTAGTGAATGCAGGTACAGTGGAAAGATTAGAGAAGCTATCCATTAAAGACAATGCTGACACCTCATTCAACAACAAGAATCAGCCAGTGATGGTTGAAATAGAGGTAGAACCTGCAGAAGATACAGAAACGGTAGAAGAATTGCGGCGTGCAGAAGTAGCTCCTGCAGAAATACCCAGAACACTTCCAACTGCCTTAAGACAAGTAAGAGATCATCCCCAAGAGCAGATAATAGGAAATGTCAACCAAGGGGTGCTGACAAGGAGTAGAGCTGCAAATCAAGCATTGTACCTGAGTTTTCTCTCTCAAATTGAACCCAAGAAATTTGAGGATGCAAATCAGGATCCATTTTGGATTGCTGCAATGCAGGAGGAACTGAACCAATTTAAAAGATGCAAAGTGTGGAAATTGGTTCCAAGACCCCAAGGGCACAACATCATAGGAACCAAATGGGTCTACAGGAACAAGTTGGATGAAAATGGAATCATCACCAAGAATAAAGCAAGACTAGTGGCAAAAGACTACAAACAAGAGGAGGGGATAGATTTTGATCAGACATTCACTCCAGTAGCCAGACTGGAAGCAATAAGACTGTTCCTCGCCTATGCAGCATACACAGGTTTCAAGGTCTACCAAATGGATGTGAAGTCAGCCTTCCTAAATGGTGGCCTCAAAGAGGAAGTATATGTAGAGCAGCCTTCAGGTTTTGTTGACTCTACTTATCCTAATTATGTTTACTTTCTTAGAAATGGACTTTATGGATTAAAGCAGGCACCTAGGGCCTGGTATGAGACTCTGTCAAGCTTTCTAATTGAGAACAAGTTCTCAAGGGGAAAGATTGATAAGACATTGTTCCTAAGGGAAGTGAAGGGCAAGATCTTGCTAGTACAGATATATGTAGATGACATCATCTTTGGCTCTACAGATCACAATCTCTGCAAAACGTTTGCCAACTTGATGCAGGGAAAGTTTGAGATGAGCAGTATGGGTGAGCTCAAAAACTTCCTAGGTCTCCAAGTGAAACAATCTGACGATGGGATTTTCATCTCACAGACCAAATTCACTAGGGAGCTAGTCAAGAAATTTGGATTGGAGAGTTCTTCTTCAATGAAAACTCCAATGCGAACTAATGAGTCTCTGGACAAGGATGAGAAGGGCATACTCTTTGATGAAACCAAGCACAGAAGCATGATTGGATCCTTGCTCTATCTAACTACAAGTAGGCCTGACATAATGTTTGCTACTTGTGTATGTGCTAGATATCAGGTGAATCCTAAAGAATCTCACTATGTCTCTGTCAAGAGAATCTTAAGATACCTAAAGGGTACATCAAATCTTGGCCTATAGTACCCTAGGAACAATGAGTGTGAACTGACTGGTTATTCAGATGCAGATTATGCAGGGTGCAAGGAAGATAGAAAGAGTACCTCGGGGACATGCCAATTCTTGGTGGAAGACTGATTTCCTGGAGCAGTAAGAAGCAGACCAGTGTGGCAATCTCGAAAGCAGAATCAAAGTATATCTCTGCTGGGAGCTGCTGTGCTCAACTGTTATGGATTCAACATCAACTTGAAGACTACAATCTAAAGATGACCAAAACACCCCTATTTTGTGACTCTTTGTGTGCCATCTCAATTGCTAAGAACCCTGTATCTCACAGCAGGACTAAGCATATTGAGATCAGGTATCACTTCACCAGGGAGCATGTGAAAAATGAAGATATCACCCTTGAATTTGTCCCAACAGACTAACAAGTGGCTGATATATTTACAATGCCCCTAGATGAAGCTAAGTTTAACTTCTTCAAATTCCAATTGGGAATGTTAAACTTAGAGTAACCCTCAACTTTACTATTTACTAATGCCTTTCTAGATGAGTGATCTGAAAATCTCGCAGGACCATGAAGATTCATGACTGAGCAAGGGGGAGCTTGTGCTACTCCTTGGTTAGAAAAGCAGAAGGCAAGAAGTTAGAAAGGGGGAGAAATGGTGCTCAAGTGGTGCTCAAGAAGACCTTAAAGGCAGGGGGTGCAAGGAAGAGGCATCAAATCAAGGGGGAGCTACAAGCTTGATGTACTCCAAGAGTTCTGCAAAAGATAAGTTAAATCCTTAGGCAGTTCCATCTAAGATTATGATATTTAATGTCAAGTGAAAGTAGGCTTGAATTGAGATTCTGACTTCTTTAAATAGGGGGAGATTGTTGGGAATCTTGCCAACATGATTCCTGATTTAAAGAAGTCATAATGTCAAGAGTACTTCACTTTATATTTGATCGTACATCTAGTTCATAATCTCAGGAAAATATAAGTACATATCATCGAGAAGAATAGGCGATATCATTGACAATGCGTGCTTGTCGTCGTAATGACGGGCAGAGCAGCAGTCGCTGGGAAGCAAAGTGATCGTCGAACGCTGAGACATGGCAAGATCGTCGAACGAAGAATGCCGATCGTCGAACGAAGACTGTCGATCATCGAACCCTGAGACGTGGCGAGATCATCTAACGCATAGAAGAATCAAAGACACTGAAGGGAGGAATGCCGTCGAGTAAACAACATGATTACGATGACATATTGCAAGAAAGAGGATCTCAATGACACAGTTAGAAACGACATATCATCGTATATGAAGAATCGCCAGAATGTCTCGTATTTTCGTGATGCCAGCATTAGAGGCAGAAGAAAGAAGACATGAAGGTCTACCAGAGTTCATGGCATCGACAAAGGGCTGTCGTCGAGATATTATTAATGTCATCATAACAATGGAAATATCATCGAGACAGATTCAAATCGTGCGGACGTACTATCAACAGTTAATGCCACCGCCTGATTGTCCAATCAGCGCGTGCACTTAATGAATCAAGGTTTTAGCGCGTACTCCAAAAAGAAATAAAGATATCAGCGTGTGCTAAAAAGGAATGGAGGTCTGACACATAAAGAAACTTTTTAGAAGACCGTTGGGAGACATCGCAGTCTTATAAAAGGATACATGAGGTTGCCCTAAAAGGTTAATCATCAAGAAAGAACTTGCGCACATAGCGAATCGAAAAACACAAGCGCCACAAGAAAGAAAGAGAAAAAGAAGGAGCAGTCATCTTCATCGACAGCTAAGAAGCCAATCCTCATCTGGCTAAGAAAAGATTTGAAGAAGAACTGTGCGCTCAAGATCTGATTCAGAACAATCTTCTTCAATCTTAAGGAGCTGATCTTCAACAGGCTAAAGGTGACGATCTTCATCCGGCAGAAGAAACATTTTATTATTGTATTTCCTTGTAAGGCTTGCGGGCCAAATTGTCCAGCTTGAGGGTTGGAGAGCTGTGAGGCTTGAGGGCCAGGGCAGTGCACTTGCGGGTGCGACTTGTCGAGCTTGAGGGCTCGGGTGTAGTAGGGGCTTGCGGGCCTAGATTGTAGGCACAGGACTTGCGGGTCTGTGTTGTGTTGGGCTTGAGGGCCTGAGTGTCGAGCTTGCAGGCTCGGGAGCAGTAAGGGCTTGAGGGCTTAGGCTGTTGGGATTTGCAGGTTCGTGTTGTAAGGCTTGATGTCCTGAAGATTTTGGCAGAGTTTGCCGAGCCTAGCACATTGCTGGGTAGGCGTAGAGGGAAAGAGGACTACTCAAGACACCCCGTCTTGAGGAACCTCTATAGATCTTGTGTCGTCTGGTGTGACTTATTTGTGTGTTAACTTTGTGCATTGCTTGAATATTGATAACTCACACTAATAGATCAAAAAGTACCAAGATCACCTAATACCCCCCCCCCCCCCCCCCCCCCCCGTCTAGGTGAACGTTCCATCCCCAACAATTCTTCATCATGATCAGATGAGGAGAAGCTTGATTCAGATTCCGAATCACTCCAGGTTTCATCAATGAAACCTTTCCCTCCTTTCTTGTCCTTCCTCCTGAAGGATTTCTTCTTGTGCTCCTTCCTCAGCTTGTTTCTCTTGTTCTTTTCTTCCTCAGGACATTCAGTGGCAAAATGTCTTGGTTTTCTGCAAGAAAAATAGATAATCTCCTATTTAGGAGTTTTATCATACCTTGGCTTGCTTTAACTCTTCTCTTTCCTTCTGGAGTCCTCTGTCCTAACCCATTTCTTGAATCTTTTAGCCAAGAGATTGAACATCTCTTCTTTAGTGGTGGAGGACTATGCTTCAGCAGTCTTTAATACAAGATTCCTTTCCTTAGGAGTTGATATTTTCTCCTGGGCTTCTGACTCAGCCCTGCTTTTCAGTAGAAGCTCATAGGACTTGGGCTTCCCCAGTAGAGCATCTGTTGATATCTCTCTGTGGCATCTAGAATCTCTAATGGCCCAGATTCTAGAGTCCCATGTGCTTGGGAATAACATGAGGAGCTTGTCATACATTTCTGGTATGCTTTCATCAGCATTTTTCTTTAAGTTCTCATATTGGGATATTATAAGTGACTTCTTATCTTTTCTTTCATCAGAGCTGCCGTCAACCATTCTGGAGAGAGATTCCCAAATTTCTTTGGCAGAGTTACAATCAGCAACCTTTTGGAATATGTCATCTTGTTAAATTTTTGAAGTGGAAGTGGAATGGTGCTGGGCGGTTTGCAGGTTGGAGACCGCAGAGACCGTGCGGTCTGCGCTGGTGCTCTGGCAGGTTCTGTCTGGGCGGTCTGATCTGGGAGACCGCAAGTTTATCCAAGAAGCTCGCGCGGGTTGTTCTGGCAACTTGTTCAAGTCGGCCAGGTGTTCAAGTAGGTCTGCCTTCTTGCAGTGACCGGGCAGTCTAACTATTGTTCTAGTCGGTATGGGTTACTGAAGAAGTTCTTTGCTTTTGCAATAAAACCGGGCGGTCTATTTTCTGTGACCGCGGTAACCGGGCGGTTTGTGTATAACCATATGGTTCAATAAGGGAGTTGTTAGCTTTGCTGAGCTCGGGCGGTCTGTCTTGTGAGACCGCTCGTGATCTGATGGGCGGTTATTGTATCCCGGTGTGTGCGGTGACGACATCCGTCTGCTCGCCTATAAATAGGGGTGCAGGGCCCGTCATTAATAACGAGAACTGTAAGAACCAAAGTAGGCTTGACTGTGCCGGTCTCACTTTGAGGTCGCGCGGTCTGAGATTTTGTTTGGCCGTTTTGTTTGTTCGCAGGTTAGCGGCTAGCAGCTCGCGGTCAGCTTGTCTTCTTTCTTCCAGCTTTGAATAAACCAGTCCGTACTACAACAAACTGCACTTATAGTAAGGACCTAAATCGTTACAGTAGGTGCCAAAAATCGTTACAAAAACTCTTTGGTAACGAAAAAAACTTTAAGTAACGGTCCTCCTCTAAAGCTCGATGCTAAAAGTTCTTGTAACGAATGTATGCATGTCGTTACAAATAAATTAATTGTAATAAACGACACTTTCTCACCAAAAAGAGATTCTTCCTCACAATAAATTGGTCACAATAAATATTATTTCGTTACGAATGTTTTTTTTTTCCTCACAAAAAAATAGTTACGATTAAAACTATTTCGTTACAAATGTTTTATTTTTTCCTCACTAAAAATAAACTAACTTCGTTACAATAAAGTATAATAAACATTATTTCGTTACAATAGATTAAGCAATAGTAACGAAAAAATTGTTACATTTGTTTTCCATTCTTCTTACTGCAGCCAATTCATTTATATATCAAAAATATTCCATTTCTATTTTTTGCGTACCTGAGATTTTATTACAAATAATAATCTAAAAAACACACATATATTTAATATTTGGTAACAAGATCAACATGTATTTATTCACACCAAAAAGTATTACATAGACTACAAGTTATTATCATCTCTTCTAAAATAATACAATATTACATTACAAGATCAACATGTTTTTAATAAATCTTCCGTCATTTTTCGAAAAATGAATCGTCCATCACTTTCTGACTAATGAATCTTTCATCACTTGTCGGTCAATGCTCGAGGACCCTACAAATAAAAGAGAGCAATTAAGATCACCCTAAAATAAATGAGAGCAGAAACATCCATACAAACTCACATCCATACATACATAATCCATACACACCCCATTAAATAAGCATACAATAAAACACACTTGCCGCCCGTTGTTTAGTTCACACTAAAATTAAGGTCATGAGGGAGTTCATTGTTTAGTTGTAATGTTCTGAAATTAAGATCACCTGTTAATGACACTTCACTGCAATTAAAATCACACACTTCACTACACAACTCTTTAAAACGTACATCACGCACAGAGTTTACTGCACTTAACATTGATCGCACAAACTTCACTGCACAACTCTTAAAACAGCACACACATGCACACATTTCACTGCACTTAACCTAACACGCGCACATACAAAACTCATAAAAACAGCACACACACACTACACTTAACATCACACACACTTCACTACACAACTCTTAAAAACACCACACACACACTTCACTGCACTTAACATTTCACTCCCTTTACTACACAGCTCTTAAAAACAACACACACACACACACACACTCACACACTGACACATACACTTAGCTGCAATTTTCCCAAACTGCACATGCAGTTTGCCAAAACTGCACATGCAGTTTTCCCAAACTGCACATGCAGTTTGCCCAAACTGCACATGCAGTTTGCCCAAGCTGCACATGCAGTTTGCCCAAGCTGCACATGCAGTTTGCCCAAACTGCACATGCAGTTTGCCCAAACTGCACATGCAATTTGCCCAAACTGCACATGAAGTTTGCCCATACCTGCAGTTTGGGCAAACTACACATTACGGTTTGCCCAAACTGCACATATTCATCAACTACAGTATTATCTTGGGAAAACTGCAATATAATCTTTACAAAATAATCTCAGAAAAACCAAAAGGGTCATCAAGTTCTTCTGGTGTATAAATTGATGAAAAGCGCCAGACACATGTATATAATTGTTTAATTAAATAAGCACGTGTCTTCTACTAGAACACATATAAGTGCAGAAGAAAATATACAAGAAAAACCAAAACCTATAAAATGTATGAATAGATAAAGAAAGAAACCTGGAATGGACATAGAACTTTGCAAATCTGATCCATCTGTTTCATAGCCTTCTTCATCACTCTAAGAAAAATAAAAGAACGAAGAAAACATGAAAAGTTCTGCACAAATTTGACATACAAAATAATTTAGCATCAAAGAAAAAGTTATTGAAGGAATAAAACAGGAAATATGTGCAAAAGAAACACTTTTGATAGTTTATTCTTAAACACAGATCATGGAAACAGCAGGCGGAGATGCAAGAACATACAATAATGTATTAGATCAGTGCACAAGCATCCCCGCATAGCAAATGCAGAATGCAGAATCTGTTGATATTAAAGTGTCACAGAATTGTCACAGAATTTTACAAAAATGTACTGAACATAAGATTAGTCTAATATTAGTCTGTTGATGTTAAAGTGTCATAGAACTAATTAGAAGTTCTCTGGGAAAAATAGGGAGCTAAATAAAATGTACAAGTAATTGTTAGAACTAATTCTTAATCAAACAAGTTATTTTACCAGAACACTCTTAATATTCTTCATTGACAGTTGGCTTTCTGTATACATCAAATCTGCACCTAATTTGTGGTCTTCAAGGGTGAAGACCACAATAAAAAAATTATCATTGATTTCTCTCATTCTAAAATGGTAGAAATTATTGAAAACTCATGATTAATCAATGTCCCTGCTTAATTAAAAAAATACAAAAATGGTAGAAATTATTGAAATTCTAAAACATGAATATCAAAATACCTTTCTAATGTTTAAATGTTTCTAGTAAAGACTCCAACTGACACTTAATGACTGAAAAAATCTGACCAGGGAAAGAAATAGAACTATGAGGCACGTCCTGGCACCTTATCTTCTGCCATGGTAAACGGGCAGGAAGAACTTTTTCTTGGATATGATCCAATTAAAGCTACATACAGTATATTATATGTTATACTAATATAGTCTATATTTTAAGCTAGTCAAATTATATGCGATACTATACTATATATTACACTAGTCTATAGTATATATTCTGCCATGGTAAACTGCCAGAAAGACAGGTTTTCATAAGTGCAATATAGGATGATAGTGATTGTTTCGATGAGGATTTATAGAAACTTTATTCATTTACTTGGAGCAAGCAATGAAGACAATTCTATCCTTGACCTTTGTCTTCATGACCAACAAAAAATTTAAAGCAGAGATTAGAAATAAATGAAAAAAGTGTAATCTCATTGAACAAAAATGTTAACATGGAATGGCCAAATACCTGGAACTCAGTAAAAATCCTGAGATTAATATACCTAAGTGAGGAAAAAGATGGAAAAAGGACTTAACTCGTATGATGGATTAAACTTTAATATCCTTAAAAATGTTAGATACAACCAGTTTGAATAAATCATTCAATCCCATAGCCAATCTTAATAAAATTCAGATTTCGAGGAATCAAATTTTGTTATATCTTAATCGAAATACAGATTTTTTGTTAAGATTGTATCAAAAATGGCACATTTGTTTATTTTGGCAAATTAAAATCTGTATTTGGGAGGATGGTATCATAATGGCCAAAATATTAATCTAAAATAAGATTCTGCTCATTACAAACAACCCGTAATCTAAAATAAGATTGAATTACTCCACATTGACTGCAAGAGAGATGATGAAATCACTTTATACTCCACATTGATTACAATATGCTCACCCTGAGATGAAATCACTTTATTACTCCACATTGAATGCACGGGCATATTGTAAAAGTAATAAGCAGCTCACATTGCTTCTGTGTTCTATATCTGTGGGTAGATAATCTGAAATGCCTTAAAAATACTGCACAAATGTGGCGGGAGTAGTGATTGTAAAACCACCAGAAAATATAGGGACAATGAATATAAAGGAAAAGCCACCTAACTGCTTCCCAAATGAACTCTGAGTGAGTGAAGAAAACAAAACCAAAAGTGAGTCTATTAAAGCTTTCTGATAACACTAATCACTCCACCCATCTGCGGGGTGAATCCAGGCGAATGCAAATAATATTTTTTCAACTATTTGATATCGTTGAATAGAATTAAAAACTATATAATTTGATATTATAATAAAGCAAAAATCAAGAATTTTGTGGAAATTTGCAGTAACATTTAGAAATTCACATTCACATACACACATTCACACACATCAACACAAACACAAAACTCCACACACAAAACCACACAAAAGCCTCACATTGCAAATAAAAGAAAGGGTTTAAGTTGACCTTACCAAAATATGATGAGATCTCAGTTTTAGAAGCTTGGATGGAATAAGCACACTTACAAATACAAAAACATACACATACACACTTAAAAATACAAAGACATACGCACACATACACACATATATATAAACAAACATAAACACACACAAATACAAAAATTCACACACTACACACACATACACATATATATAAACAAACATAAACACACACAAACACAAACATTCACAGGCAACACACACACATGCAAACACACATAACGACCATACACATGCACAACCATACACACACACACACACACACACACTTATACATACACACACACACACACACTTATACATATAGACACATATACACACATATAACACACATACACACATGTATATAAACAAACATAAACATACACAAACACAAACATTCACACACAACATACACACACACACATGGAAACACACATAACAACCACGCACATGCACAACCATACACACACACACACTTATACATAAACAGACACTTAAACATACAGACACACATACACACATATATAAACACACATACACACATATATATATATAAACAAACATAAACACACACAAACACCCACACACACACATGCAAACACACATAACAACCACAAACATGCACAACCATACACACACTCGCAAACACACACACACACACACACACACACACATCTACATATATAAATTAAAAAAAACTCTAAACCATCTATTGCACAAAGCAAAACAAAAATATTTTTAAAACATCAAGAGCTTCACAATACCACAAGAATACACACAACTCACATTCACCTTTTAACAACTACAACTCAAACCAAAGAGATAACCTGAAAGGAAAACTGAAAGGGTGCCAGACGGAGGGAGAACGTCGGCGAAGAACTAGCAGAATCGCGTAGAGAGGGTGTTATTGTGTTGGCCTGCTCGTCGAAGTCGTCGTGGAGAAAGAAATCGAGGAACGAAGGAAGGAATTATGGCACTGGGACTCACGGCAGGGGCGGGGTCTCATGACGCGGCTCTGCATCTGGAGAAAAAATGCACATAATTTTCCTTAATTAGGGCATTAGGTCGAAATCGCCTCTCAATGAGAGGAGGAAGAATACCTTGTAGATGATTGAGGAATAAGTTCCTCGTTGATGTCGATAGAGATGAGGTAGAAGGAGCAGCCCTTGGCTCGATTAGGTCGCCACTATAGTGCTTGGCCGAAATAGAGCAAGAGCGGCTTGACTGCGGGAGAATAGGAGAACCACCTTGTAGGCGGTGGAGGAGGAGGAGGAGGAAAGGTTGTCCTCCTTCGCTCTCAAGAGGAGTGGCGCCGATTCGCCGGAGGAAGAAGCACGTCGCAAGGTTTCGAGGGTTCCTGGAGCAGAGCCGGGATGGATTGATCGATATATGGCATGGGGTCATATCAATGTCATATAATAATTTATTTTATTGGACTAAATTTTATTGAAAATTGTTTTATTGGAGGGAAATTTCACGCCAAAAATTTCATGCACAATATCATGAAATATTCTTTATTTTTTGCTCGAGCTCGAGAGATAACTCACGCACCATCATGATCAAAAATATCTGAGCTGAAGCTCGAGTAGTAATCGAGCTCCAGCTCAACGAACTCAAGCTCGACTCAAAATCGAGATTGGGCTCATTGAACTCGAGTTCGAGATTGAGCTCATTGAACTCGAGCTTGACTCAAAATCGAGATTATGCATATGTGTGTGTGTGCAAGTTGCATGGGGTCTGTTTCTGTGAATGTGTCTGTGCGTAATCTATATTTTCTTGTGCATGTGTGTGTTTGTATCTGTATGTATGTGTGTCTGTGTGTTTACGTGTATCTGCATGTGTCTATGTCTGTGTGTGTCTGTGATTTTGACTGTCTGTGTCTATGTCTGTGTATGTGAGTGTCTGTGTACGTATATGTGTCGGTCCATGTGTCTGTGTTTGTGTCCATGTGTTTGTGTCTGTATGTGTCTGTGTCTGTATACGTATGTATATGTGTCGGTCCATGTGTCTGTGTATGTGTCCATGTATCTATACAAGTCTGTGTCTGTGTCCATGTGTTTGTGTCTATGTGTCTACGTCTGTATGTACACGTGCTTGTCTGTGACTGTGTATTTGGGTTGTATGTGAGTGTTTGTCTGTCTATGCATGTTTGTCTGTGCTTATGTGTGTCTGTGTTTGCGTATCTATGTGTGTTAATTGTGTGTCTGTGTCTATGTCTATGTGTGTTTGTGCGTGTTTGTGTCTTTGTTTGTGTGTCTATGCGTGTTTGTGTTTGACTATGTCTGTGTCTATGTCAGTCTGTGTCTATGTCTGTGACTGTGTTTGTGTTTGCGTGTCTGTGTTTGTATGTGTCTGTGTGTGTGTGTGTTTGTGTCCGGTGAGAAAATTAAATTAATATTCAATTATTCTTTATTCAGTTGATCGAGCGTCTGAGAGCGGACGAAATTGAGTGGGGTAATTCTTACTTTTAAAAAATACATAAACGGATAAACCTTATTTAAAAATACATAAATCTTATTTAAAGCAAATGTGCACTGTCCAGCAATGTCGAGGCGGGGGTATTGTCGAGCGGGGAACATGGGCCTCATGTACACTGTCAGTTGATCGAGCTCCTGAGAGCGGACAAATTTGAGCGGGGGTAATTCTTATTTAAAAAAAAACATAAATCTTATTTAAAAAGTAAATTTTATTGAACAACGCGTTGTATTTATGAATTAATTTGACATGTATTTATGAATTTCATTACACATTTATTTTCATTAAAGCACGTGTCATCCATCAATCAATATATATATATGACATATATTTTCATTAAAACGCTAGCTCCCGAGCAAAAAATGTGTGCCCTGACAAATTTATTTATGCTCGCGAGCAAAAAAGATAGAGCTAGTGCAATGCGCGAGAATGAAAAAAAACGTGTGCTCGGGAAATAAAACGCGCATCCGAGTGAAAAGCACTTGCTCGAGCGAAAAATGGGCGCTCGAAGGGTACAATTATTTCACCCCTGCGCACAATGAAAAAATATGCGTGCATGGGGGCCAGTGCGCGATCGTTATTTTTATTCAAAAATTATATTAATGTTTTAAATTTTTTGATTTGTTTTGTGCAAAATTTTATGGAGGGAAATTTCTCTCCACATATTTCATTAATGTGAGAGGGAAGGAAATAGACAAAACTTAATAAACTAGAGGAAGAGAACGGCGTGCGGCGATGGCCGAGAAAGAGAATGACGATCGCGGCGGCCGTGGAAGAGAGTGTTGGAGTTTCTGAGATGATCTCAAAGCAATCAACAGTTAGTCTTGCTGCCAATGCAATATGAGCCTATAGGGTCGCACATAAAAGCGTTTGGAGAAATTGGAGAAAGGATTGTGTTGGTCTTACTCATATTGGATATGAGTGAAAGACCAATCCTATGACTGCTTGGAATCAAGTTGAGAATGTCTCAAGAGGGAAATCGTTTAAAGTGTTTAAACGAACGGATTTACACTAGGTAATTCGCCTAAAGGCATTAACTGAATTTGGCTAAAGGGTTTAGACGAATTCGGCTAATGACATTAACCGAATTCGGCTAAAGGGTTTAGACGAATTCTGCTAATGGCAAATTCGGCTAAAGGGTTTCGCCGAATTTATATAGCCGAATTTATATATAGTCGAATTCGTCGAAATGGTTTCGCCGAATTCGGTTAATGTGTTTAGTCGAATTCGGTTAATATGATTAGTCAAATTCGGCGAATGTAAATCTGGACAGATTTTCTGTTTTTTTCCTTTGGTCTGCGGATAGCCGTTTTTATGCCTTGCTTATAAAAGGAACGTGTTTAGGGCTTCGAAAAAGATGGTTTTCAGATCGAGCCTTTTCGCGAGAGAGAAACGACGGAAGTGTTCCGATCATTCTCATTCCGTCCGCCGATCGTCGTTCCGCCGCCGCTAGTCGCCGCCGCCAGTCGCCGCCTCCTCTGGATCGGGCCTAGCAGTCCGTGAGGACGTTGGGAGCTTCCTTCTCCGACCTAGTTCTTGTACGACAAGAAGCTAGGGTTCTTTATCGCTTGTGTGGACTTCTGTAGAGTTATCGATCTATTTCGATCCTTGAAGAACTCAAAGCAGATTTCGGATTTCGATTTGGAGCACCTTGGTTGAGTGTTGACTCAATCCCGCGAAGGTATATTGTATTTCGATTTGCATATTCTCTTGAATCATGAAAACCGCAAGATCCGTTGATCTCTTTTTGGGTTGTTCTTGTTCATTTCCGCTGTGCATATTCGATATGTCATCCCTTGTGAAGGGGTATAGAAAACCCAACAGAGAGAGGCGAAGGCGGCGGCGACCATCGAAGAGAGGGGAGACAACGGCGGCGGCCGTACGTGAAAGACATTGCTATAACTCGCAAATGGATGTTTGTGTGTTTGGTTGTCCGTGTCTGTGTGTGTGCATTTGTCTGTGTTTGAGCCCCGACACATGCAATACGCGCTAGCTCTCAAGCAAAAAAAAGGAAAACTATACGCACGAGAGTGCATTTGCGTGTGTGCGAGAGTGCATTTGCGTTCGCACGAGAATGCATTTGCATGCGCGTGAGAGTGCATTTGCTTGCGCGCGAGAGTGCATTTGCGTGCACGCGGGTTTGTGCGTGATTTTATTTTAATTCCAAAATTATATTAAAAAATTAATGTCATATTAATTTGCATTCATTTTTACATTTAATATATTTTTAATTTTTAGTTTTGTTTTGTTCAAAATTTTATGGAGAAAAATTTTCATCAGTATATTTCATTCATTCATGTGAGAGAGAGATAGAGCTGCATGAGAGAGAGGCAGAAAAACTTTTATAAAAAGTTAAAGATTTATAAAAAACCTCGTACGCGCAAAAATACATGTCGCAATAGTACCACATATCTACGACAACCGCGCATGGATGTTTGCGAGCTGTAGGAGTACTGTCGTCGCGTTAGAGCACTATCGAGGCGGGGTACTGTTGCGCGCATACATTTTTTTTTATTTTTTTCAAAGAAAAATACTAATTCAAAACTTTGATAATAAAATAATACAAAAATTGAAAATAAAATATGATATATTTTTTGTAACAAAACTTTAATAATAAAATATTACTATTAGTAAGGACAATGTCTTTGTCACAAAAAACTTTCATGATGTGGTTACAATTGATACTTATTGTGAGAAAAGTTTTCTATTTGTAACGTAACATTAGTGTTGTAAACGGGGGTTTTGGTTGGTGGAAATAAAGAGAAAATACTACAACTACTCCTATGCAATGCTTCGCTTGGCGGGATGGAGACTAGGCAGGCCTTGAGCGCACTGCGTCTCAAGGGCGGATGGATGAGTAGGCAAGCGAAATCGAACTGTGCAGGCCTTGAGCGCGCTGCTTCGTTAGGCGAATGGATTACACGGGCCGCTATGTCACGCTTCGCTAGGCGGATGGAAGAGTAGGCATACGGATGAGGGTCGCAAGCACCTCGTCGACAACCATGCCACTTGCAATTGCTAGTGTGGCACACGAACGTGACGGTGGGATGGAGGATGGAATGGGGCGCTCCTCAAATCACATAAACCACAAACAAAACCACAAAACCATGGAAAATTACACTAATAATATTTAGGGTTTATGGACATCATTCATATAGAAACATACAACCACGCACATCAAATAGAATCAGCAAAAATAACAAGGAGGAGGTAAGATTACAACCGAGCACGAACACTCGTCGGAGATTCACGGCCGGAATCTAGGGTTGTCAATCCTCGTCCGGGCTCAGTCTTCAACTGTCGTCCGGGGTAGAAGAGGGCTGTCACTACCTCCCAATGGACCCGTCTTCTTCGTCAATAGACTTCAGCCACGATCATGCCGGAGAACTCCAAGGATATAGTGCAAAATCCATTGAAATGGAGCTTGGAAGCTTCTGAATGATGGAGGAGGCCGAGAGGATGCTCCGCCTCAAGATTGGCGTGAAGAATAAGCCTGGAGCACCTCCTGGAGGTGGGCAGCGATGGAGCAGCTAAAAGGGCGCGGAACTGGCAGCTGGAAGCGGGAAAACTGGATCGTCCGATCTAATTTCGTGGGCTGTATATTTATAGAAAACAGGGCACACGATCAGTGGCGCACGACCAGTGGTCGTGCGCACTGAAAGTTGGTGATCGTGCGCATTGTGCATGAAAACCTGCAAAACAAAACTACAGAAAATAATAAAACGCACGATCGAACGCACGACCGTGCGTAAAAACGCACGACCAAATTCAGAAAGCAACTTTGGGCTGCAATTGAATGTGCACGATCGGCGGCGCACAACCAGTGGTCATGCGCAGTAGAACCAGTGATCGTACGCAGTGTTCCTGTATAGATTTGTACCGGGAACATCTGCATGACCCCTGTTCCAGCATAAACATTAATCAAAATCACTGAAAGTGGCACAAAACACAGTATAAGAATGATAAACATGAAAATACACAACAACGGGCCTAGAAGTGCACTTATCATGGAATATCAAATATGAACGAAAACATGCCTAAAGTGTAGTGCAAAAACTAGATAATTGGCCCAGATAAGTCCATAAATGTGTATATAATTGGGACTAATCACACCCCCAGACTTACCTGTTTGCGCGTCCCGAGCAAACAAATCCGGCGGAGTATGAAAATGGTAGTTGGCGTAGAGAATTGCAAAGAAAGAGTAAGATGCGAAGTATCATACCCATGCAAATAAAAATTTTGTAAAAGAAGTTTCTAACTATACTAACTAATTTACAATAGTATAAATACGTAAATAGAGATTTATTTGTACTCAGATGGTGAATCATGAAGAATTTGTGCGATCGTGCCTGGTGTGAATGTAACCAAGCCACTCAGGAGGGTGTTGTTAAAGACCGGAATTCGGGAAAAACTCCGCTGAAATCCATCAACGACGAGAACCATAAGCTTGCCCGGTTACACTCTCTCCACGGCGCTAGCAAACTCACAAGTTAAATCAATAGGACATTCAGGTTATAATGGGGCTTAGGTTACGGTATGCTATTCAATGATAAACGAGACGGCTACACAACCCAATTGAGTCAAAAGATAATGTTGTACCAAAACAAAACCAAGAATGATGCTAGTGTGACACACCCCCAGACTTAGCTTGAAAACTGGGTGTGCACCCAGCCTACTCCAAACAAATACCAACTGAATTTTTTTCTATTACCCCCAAGGGGATTTCTTTTCATTCCAATTCTTTTCAGATTTTTTTTCTTTTAACTTCATTTTTTTTTCTTTTTCTTTTATCCCCCAGTTGGTTTACAACAATGTGTCAGCACACAATACACTTTTTCTTCATATCACAATAATTCCATACATCACATCCAAATATGAAATGTAATTTCAGTTAACTCATTTTTTTGGTTGCGATAATAGGATAAGCTTCGGGCTTTGGTGATTGAAAGAAGAGCTGAAACAAAGGGGGGTAGGCACAAACTTGTCTTGCAAAGGTAAACGCATAGGTCATGGAAAATAAAGCTCAAACTAGCAGAAAAATGGCCTACATCACGTTTAACAAAATGAGTTGCTCTCGCCCATGCTTCAAGAGTCGCTTGGGGAAAGTTCTTAGCCCACGAGAAAGGTAAACCTTCCTTCCGACTCGAGCAACACACAACTAGCGCTCGCTTACACACAACACCGTGCTACCGCAAATTTCATTCACATTCACCAATTGAGTATAATAAATCTAAAACTACGCAAAAACACTAATCGTAAATTAAATGCATAGAAATAATCTAATTTTACTCAGATTTCTACTGGAGCAAGCGGATGCGACTAGAGCACTATAAGAGTCAACATCGCACTCCGATATGCAATTCCTAAGCTAACATCCTATTTCACATTTCAACCACAATAAGCATGAGCGGAAACACACACACAAGTGAGTGCGCTCTCAAGTGGGTGTAGTGATATGAACAAATGTACTACATAGATAAAATATAATTACTTCTAGTGTGCAATGCAACATGTGCGTGCACGGTGGGTAACAAACTGCTCTCCCCCAGACTTAATCTATGCAATAAGGTAAGTTGACATATCAACAGGAGTGTAAGATAATGAAGAGAGGAGAGGTTACCCCATGCTCAGAAATGAGCATACCAAAAGATTTGGCGTTAAATTCTAAAAACTTCACTCCAAGAGTCTGCCACCAAAGAAATTGCCGCACACCTGCAGGCAAAAGACTCCACGCAAAATATATATATATATATAACTAAATTATTAGTGTATTAGAGAAATAAAAACAAAAGAGACTTGGGTTGTCTCCCAGCAGCGCTTTTGTTTACCGTCCTTAAGCTAGACATAATACCTGTATTATGCAGTTTTAATAAAAGTCTAAGCATAAAGCAAAAGCTAGTAAATCCTAAATATTACATGCCTCAAAATGATCAACTATAAGTTGATTTAAAATAGTAACTGGAAATAAAAGAGATGGGCCCGAAGACCCAAAAGCAGCACATCAGAAGATCAGGAGCTTTCCATCTCCATATTTCATATTTCTTCATCCTCTTCCTCTCCTCCCATCTGCGGTCATGGATGCAGAATCGCTTTCCACCCTGCACCCAGTCTTTCAAGGAAAACGCAGGCAATGATGATGAGGTGGAATAGGCGATGGATTTCATCATTGCCGTTTGCTTTTCCTTCCAAGACTGCCACAAATAATCGCCCAAAATGGGTCCACATATTCATTCACATGCAGGGGGATATACGAAATATCATAAATAGAAGCAGGAGAGGGAGTAGGAAGGATGAATTTATCAATATCAGCATTATTAGAAGGAGGATTAGGAAATAAAATGGATGAAGGACTAAAAGGTTCACATAAAGGAGGAGTGGCCCCGGCGTCACTCCTGGCAGGTTCCCAAGCATGATCACTGTCAGTGTCATAAGAGTCATAACGAGGCGCATCTGAAAACTCGAAGGCATCAATGGCGCGACAGAACTCCTTCACCAATGAAGAAGTGCATAACTCCTCATCAGAAAGGTCATCCTCATCATCCCACTTTGGCGCAACTTGGAGGCCAAGAACATCACCCTGCAAATAATCTTCGACAGGATCATAAAAAAAAGGTGTAGAAAAAGCATGCAAAGAAACTGGAGGAACATCAGAATCAGAAAGTAAAATATCAGGTTCCTCCACAAAAAGATCTGTTAACGCCTCACCGATGGAAAGAATACTTTCCTCATCCCACTCTAGTTCATCATGGAGCTCCCAAATCTCACCTTGTTGGCCATCAAATGAATCATCGTCATCACTAGGAGTAAAGCCATATACAGGGAGCGAAGAGTCCATGCAAGAAATAAGCTCAGGGGTAGAGGGAACGATTGCCTCCATGGGTAAAGAATGAGCAGTAGGGACAATGTTGTCATGAGTGAAGGAGCAGCTGTCAGGAATTGGAGTACGTAAAAGCCTGGGGCAGTCCTTCAAAACATCATCCGTATTTTGACAAAGCAAACAACGCAAAGTCCTACGTAGCTCATCATTCATAATATTTAAGGCGTCAATAGCATGGCAGAAAGCGTCATAGCAGCTAAGCTTAGGCACAGAATCCATAGCGATTCAAAGTTCTTTGCGCAGAAAAGCTACACAATCAATTATAACAAAACTTGGAAATTTGCTTAAAACTTTAAAATAGGAGAGCTAAATAATAACAAACAATATATAATTAAAAAGCAAACAAAATAATTAGGCGGCTAAACACACTGGAAGAACTACTATCTCTTGTCTCCCTCTACAGCAAACTCACACGATTGTGTTCCCCGGCAACGACGCCAAAAAATTGATGTGCAAATCTTAGCACACCGCTATAGGCGGTAGTAAGACTGCAGCACGAAACGGCAGTGTACCGATCATTCAAGTAATATAAAATGTGGGAGTGAATCCCCAAGTATCGACCTCAAAAGAATACAGTAAGGTGGAGTTTACTATTGAGGACGGACTTGAGATTGAAGTCCTTAATTCAGATGGGTTGCGGAAACGAGGGTTTTGGTTGGTGGAAATAAAGAGAAAATACTACAACTACTCCTATGCAATGCCGCTATGAGTTGATTTAAAATAGTAACTGAAAATAAAAGAGATGGGCCCGAAGACCCAAAAGCAGCACATCAGAAAATCAGGAGCTTTCCATCTCCATATTTCATCTTTCTTCATCCTCTTCCTCTCCAATCTGCGGTCATGGATGAAGTAGCGTTTTCCACCCTGCACCCAGTCTTTCAAGGAAAACGCAGACAATGATGATGAGGTGGAATAGGCGATGGATTTCATCATTGTCGTTTGCTTTTCCTTCCAAGACTGCCACAAAGAATCGCCCAAAATGGGTCCACATATTCATTCACCTGCAGGGGGATATATGAAATATCATAAATAGAAGCAGGAGAGGGAGTTGGAAGGATGAATTTATCAATATCAGCATTATTAGAAGGAGGATTAGGAAATAAAATGGATGAAGGACTAAAAGGTTCACATAAAGGAGGAGTGGCCCCGGCGCCACTCCTGGAAGGTTCCCAAGCATGATCACTGTCAGTGTCATAAGAGTCATAACGAGGCACATCTGAAAACTCGATGGCATCAATGGTGCGACAGATCTCCTTCACCAATGAAGAAGTGCATAACTCCTCATCAGAAAGGTCATCCTCATCATCCCACTTTGGTGCAACTTGGAGGTCAAGAACATCACCCTGCAAATAATCTTCGACAGGATCATAAAAAAAAGGTGTAGAAAAAGCATGCAAAGAAACTGGAGGAACATCAAAATTAGAAAGTAAAATATCAGGTTCCTCCACAAAAAGATCTGCTAACGCCTCCCCAATGGAAAGAATACTTTCCTCATCCCACTCTAGTTCATCATGGAGCTCCCAAATCTCACCTTGTTGGCCATCAAATGAATCATCGTCATCACTAGGAGTAAAGCCATATACAGGGAGCGAAGAGTCCATGCAAGAAATAAGCTCAGGGGTAGAGGGAACGATTGCCTCCATGGGTAAAGAATGAGCAGTAGGGACAATGTTGTCATGAGTGAAGGAGCAGCGGTCAGGAATTGGAGTAGGTAAAAGCCTGGGGCAGTCCTTCAAAACATGATCCGTATTTTGACAAAGCAAACAACGCAAAGTCCTACGTAGCTCATCATTCATAATATTTAAGGCGTCAATAGCATGGCAGAAAGCGTCATAGCAGCTAATCTTAGGCACAGAATCCATAGCGATTCAAAGTTCTTTGCGCAGAAAAGCTACACAATTAATTATAACAAAACTTGGAAAACTTGCTTAAAACTTTAAAATAGGAGAGAGAAATAATAACAAACAATATATAATTAAAAAGCAAACAAAATAATTAGGCGGCTAACACACTGGAAGAACTACTATCTCTTGTCTCCCTCTACAGCAAACTCACACGATTGTGTTCTCCGGCAACGACGCCAAAAAATTGATGCGCAAATCTTAGCACACCGCTATAGGCGGTAGTAAGACTGCGGCACGAAACGGCAGTGTACCGATCGTTCAAGTAATATAAAATGTGGGAGTGAATCCCCAAGTATCGATCTCGAAAGAACACAGTAAGGTGGAGTTTACTATTGAGGACGGACTTGAGATTGAAGTCCTTAATTCGGATGGGTTGCGGAAACTGGGGTTTTGGTTGGTGGAAATAAAGAGAAAATACTACAACTACTCCTATGCAATGCCGCTATGAGTTGATTTAAAATAGTAACTAAAAATAAAAGAGATGGGCCCGAAGACCCAAAAGCAGCACATTAGAATATCAGGAGCTTTCCATCTCCATATTTCATCTTTCTTCATCCTCTTCCTCTCCAATCTGCGGTCATGGATGAAGTAGCGCTTTCCACCCTGCACCCAGTCTTTCAAGGAAAACGCAGGCAATGATGATGATGTGGGATAGGCGATGGATTTCATCATTGCCGTTTGCTTTTCCTTCCAAGACTGCCACAAAGAATCGCCCAAAATGGGTCCACATATTCATTCACCTGCAGGGGGATATAAGAAATATCATAAATAGAAGCAGGAGAGGGAGTAGGAAGGATGAATTTATCAATATCAGCATTATTAGAAGGAGGATTAGGAAATAAAATGGATGAAGGACTAAAAGGTTCACATAAAGGAGGAGTGGCCCCGACGTCACTCCTGGAAGGTTCCCAAGCATGATCACTGTCAGTGTCATAAGAGTCATAACGAGGCGCATCTGAAAACTCGATGGCATCAATGGTGCGACAGATCTCCTTCACCAATGAAGAAGTGCATAACTCCTCATCAGAAAGGTCATCCTCATCATCCCACTTTGGTGCAACTTGGAGGTCAAGAACATCACCCTGCAAATAATCTTCGACAGGATCATAAAAAAAAGGTGTAGAAAAAGCATGCAAAGAAACTGGAGGAACATCAGAATCAAAAAGTAAAATATCAGGTTCCTCCGCAAAAAGATCTGCTAACACCTCCCCAATGGAAAGAATACTTTCCTCATCCCACTCTAGTTCATCATGGAGCTCCCAAATCTCACCTTGTTGGCCATCAAATGAATAATCGTCATCACTAGGATTAAAGCCATATACAGGGAGCAAAGAGTCCATGCAAGAAATAAGCTCAGGGGTAGAGGGAACGATTACCTCCATGGGTAAAGAATGAGCAGTAGGGACAATGTTGTCATGAGTGAAGGAGCAGCGGTCAGGAATTGGAGTAGGTAAAAGCCTGGGGAAGTCCTTCAAAACATGATCCGTATTTTGACAAAGCAAACAATGCAAAGTCCTACGTAGCTCATCATTCATAATATTTAAGGAGTCAATAGCATGGCAGAAAGTGTCATAGCAGCTAAGCTTAGGCACAGAACCATAGCGATTCAAAGTTCTTTGAGCAAAACTTGGAAAACTTGCTTAAAACTTTAAAATAGGAGAGAGAAATAATAACAAACAATATATAATTAAAAAGCAAACAAAATATTTAGGCGGCTAAACACACTGGAAGAACTACTATCTCTTGTCTCCCTCTACAACAAACTCACATGATTGTGTTCCCCGGCAACGGCGCCAAAAACTTGATGCGCAAATCTTAGCACACCGCTATAGGCGGTAGTAAGACTGCGGCACGAAACGGCAGTGTACCGATCGTTGAAGTAATATAAAATGTGGGAGTGAATCCCCAAGTATCGATCTCGAAAGAACACAGTAAGGTGGAGTTTACTATTGAGGACGGACTTGAAATTGAAGTCCATAATTCGGATGGGTTGCGGAAACGGGGGTTTTGGTGGGTGGAAATAAAGAGAAAATACTACAACTACTCCTATGCAATGCCGCTATGCAATGCTTCGCTTGGCGGGATGGAGACTAGGCAGGCCTTAAGCGCACTGCGTCGCAAGGGCGGATGGACGAGTAGGCAAGCGGAATCGAACTGTGCAGGCCTTGAGCGCGCTGCTTCGTTAGGCGAATGGATTACACGGGCCGCTATGCCATGCTTCGCTAAGCGGATGGAAGAGTAGGCATACGGATGAGGGTCGCAAGCACCTCGTCGACAAGCACGCCACTAGCAATTGCTAGTGTGGCACACGAATGTGACAGTGGGATGGAGGATGGAATGGGGCGCTCCTCAAATCACATAAACCATAAACATAACCACAAAACCATGGAAAATTACACTAATAATATTTAGGGTTTATGGACATCATTCATATAGAAACATACAACCACACACATCAAATAGAATCAGCAAAAATAACAAGGAGGAGGTAAGATTACAACCGAAGCACGAAGACTCGTCGGAGATTCACGGCCGGAATCTAGGGTTGTCAATCCTCGTCCGGGCTCGGTCTTCAACTGTCGTCCGGGGTAGAAGAGAGCTGTCACTAACTCCCAATGGACCCGTCTTCTTCGTCAATAGCCTTCAGCCACGATCTTGCCGGAGAACTCCAAGGATATAGTGCAAAATCGGTTGAAATGGAGCTTGGAAGCTTCTGACTAATGGAGGAGGCCGAGAGGATGCTCCGGCTCAAGATTGGCGTGAAGAATAAGCCCGCAGCACCTCCTGGAGGTGGCCGGCGATGGAGCAGCTAAAAGGGCGCAGAACTGGCGGCTAGAAGCGGAAAAACTGGATCGTCCGATCTAATTTCGCGGGCTGTATATTTATAGAAAATAGGGCGCACGATCAGTGGCGCACGACCAGTGGTCGTGCGCACTGAAAGTTGGTGATCGTGCTCGCTGTGCCCGAAAACCTGCAAAACAAAACTACATAAAATAATAAAACGCACGATCGAACGCACGACCGTGCGTAAAAACGCACGACCAAATTCAGAAAGCAACTTTGGGCTGCAATTTAATGCGCACGATCGGCGGCGCACGACCAATGGTCGTGCGCAGTAGAACCAGTGATTTGTACCGAGAACACCTGCACGACCCCTGTTCCAGCATAAACATTAATCAAAACCACTGAAAGTGGCACAAAACACAGCATAAGAATGATAAACATGAAAATACACAACAACGGGCCTAGAAGTGCACTTAGCATGGAATATCAAATATGAACGAAAATATGCCTAAAGTGTAGTGCAAAGACTAGATAATCGGCCCAAATGAGTCCATAAATGTGTATATAATTAGGACTCATCATTATAGTAACGAATTAATTATTATTGTAACAAAATTTAAAATATTCGTTACAAAAAAGTCCTTTTTTTTAACAACAACAAAAAATTTGTTACTAAATATAAGTATTAGTAACAAACTGTGTTTTAGTTATATTTCAGTCCTCACAATAGGTGCAGTTTGTTGTATTTCCGGGCGGACTGTGTTTAGGTGTTCTTGGACTGTGCAGTGAACTCTGTTGATCAGGCGGTCTTAAGTGGGCAGACGATCTTGAGTTGAGGTCTATAGCAGGAAGAAGTTTCTTTGTTAAGTGTTCGCGGGTTCTTCTGTGATCTTAAGACTGTGCGGTCTGGGCGATCAAGAAGTGCGAACTGGTTGTCTTTCAGTAGATTGAATAAAGCAGCAGGTCGGGCAGTCTGTTGTTGCGGTCTGACAGGTGCGGCTTGTGCTATGTTCGCATGGTCTCAGGGGCTACTCATCTGGCTTGTCTGTTCGCGCGGTCTGGCGGTCTCAAGTCGTCAGGTCGTCAGCAACTTGTATTTTGTGTTTTGTGCTTCTCTCCTCCGTGATTCTTATGAATCATTTCTTGCCATGTATACCTCGAATTGTGAAGAGATATTTAATACAATAACACTATTCGTTCTTCCCATTGTCATTGTTGTGCTACACTTGTGAAAACTTTTGTGAAGTGTTCCACATTTTACTTCACCTCCGGACCTCAACTTCTTTAACATGGTATCAGAGGTAGGTTGCTGAGGTTGCTGAGCTGTAGTTGCTGATACTTCTCTCGGTTTTCTCAAGTTGGTTAGCAATCAGTGGGATAGCAATGGAAGGATGATATGTTAGAGGTCTTGGTATTGAGCTCCTTACGCAGACTAACTTCAAGAAGTGGAAGTCTTGCATGGAGAGCTATCTTCTTGGCGAGGATTTGTGGGAGGTTGTAGGAGGAGAAGCAAGACAAGCTGTTATTCCTACTGAAGGGAATGCTGATCTCATGAAGTCTTGGAGGAGAATGAATGTTAAGGCGGAGTTCACTCTCAAGTGGGCTATCATTTCAGAGCTGTTTGATCACATCATCGGATATAGTTCAGCTGCTAAAATTTGGACAGCCTTGGATGGCTTGTTCAATAAGAAGAATGTAGATAGGAAACAGTTCTTGGAGAATGAGTTGGCGAAAGCAACTCAGGGAGATTTGTCTATATCAATGTTCTTCTTGAAGAATAAGAACCTTTGCGCAGAGATATAGGCTTTGGACCCGGATGAGCCTATCTCAGAAGCTAAGCTGAAGAGGCACATAATCCGCGGCTTGCGGAGGGAGTATGTGGCCTTTCTTACTTCTGTTCAAGGCTGGTCCAATCAGCCTTCATTGCTGGAGCTGGAGAACTTACTTGCTTTGCAAGAGAGTTTGGCTAAGCAAATGGCTGGGATGTCTATCTCTGGGGGAGAAGGTGAGGTTCTCTTCTCCGGCAAGAAGAAGAGATGGGACAAGAAGAAGAAGACATCTGGAAATGATGGTCCATCTACTTCATATCAGCAGGAGAGGATCTATGCTCCTAAGCGTGATGGGAAGAAGCAGGAAGGACCTAGATGCTTCAGGTTCAACAAGCTTGGTCATTTCAAAAGAGACTGCAAGGTCAATCTTCAGCTAGGGCATGCTGCAGGAACGGAGGAGGCTGTTTCCAATTCTGAAGGTAGTTGGGGTTATGGAGGTGCATTCATGACGGGCACGTGTGTTCGGGCTATGACTTCCATCAACTATCAGGATGATTGGACAGTGGACTCAGGGTGTGGTCATCACCTCACCGGGGATGATTCGAAGTTCTCCTCATTGCAGGCATATACAGGTAATGACGCTATCATTACGGCTGATGATACTATACATGCAGTAGAGAAGGAGGTGTGGTTTCTTTAAATGATGATAGAGGTACTTTTACGTTGAAGAGTGTCTATCATGTTCCGGGGATGAAGAAGAACCTCTTCTCGGTGACCAATGCAGCGGATGCTGGCTATCACGTTCTGTTCAGTCCAACATAAGTGAAATTTCTCTGAAATGTTTCAGCTGTGAAAGCTGAGGTCACTCATGTTGGGAGACGGGTGAAGGACTTGTTTGTTCTTTCAACTAGTTCTTATGTTGGTAAGATGAGAGCTAACGAAAGCGCCGCTATCTGGCACGAAAGACTTGGGCATGTTGGGATGGATAAGTTGAAAGCTATGGCGGGAAGAGGCCTGATGAAATGTCTGCCTAGCTTGTCATCTTTCGGGGATGGTCACGTTTGTGCCGGTTGTCAGTTTGGAAAGGCTCAGCACCTTCCATTTGACAAATCACAAAGCAGATGTAAGAAGACCATTGGAGTGTATACATGGTGATCTGTTTGGACCTACCAACACTTCCAGTCTTGGAGGAAGCAGGTATATGCTGATCTTGGATGATGACTTCGCCAGATATACTTGGGTATATTTTCTGAAGGAGAAGTCGGAGGCATTTGAGAGGTTTGTGGAGTTCAAGGAGCTGGTGGAAGGTCGGCTTTACCTGCGGGTCAAGAGGTTCAGAACTGGCAACGGAGGAGAGTTCACCTCCAAGGCGTTCATTAACTTCTACATGAAGCATGGCATCCAAAGGGAGCTTTCTTGTACTCACACTCCACAACAGAATGGAGTTGTAGAGCGAAAGATCCATCACCTGACGGAGACCTACAAATGTTGGCTTCATGCCAAGAGTATCCCAAAGTCCTTCTGGGCAGAGGGAATGTCTTGTGCAGCCTATGTTATCAACTGAATGCCTCTCAGTCCCATCAAAATGAAGACCCCTCATGAGTTGATTTTCAAGGAGAAGCCAAGTGTGGAACACTTTCGAGTGTTTGGTTCTACCTGCTATGTGCATGTTCGGGATGCCCTTTGAACGAAGCTAGATGCTAAGGCAAGGAAACTAGTCTTCGTCGGTTATGATGACCGGAAGAAAGGGTGGAGATGCATGGATCCCGAGACACGGAGATATGTGGTCTCTAGAGATGTGGTATTTGACGAGCTGACGTCATACCAATGTAGCTCTTCTATTGAGTTGCAAGGAAGCAAGGTAGATGGTGGACCAGAGGAAGCTGCAAAGGAAGTTCTTGTGGAGTTGCCTGTTTCTCCAGGTTCTCCAGGTATTTCTAGCTCTGGGTCAGGTGCTTCAGGTTCTGGAAGCAGGGGGAGCGAGGCTCCACGTCTACCTGAAAGGAGAGCTAGTCCAGAAGCTGCAGTTGAAGAGGTGGTTCAGAGTCAAGCTCTGAGGAGGTCCAAGAGGACCATTATTCCATCTGATCGTTATACGGACGGAAACTTGGTGTTCTTTCTCTCATGTTTCTTCGCAGGTCCCCTGGATGAGAGAGAGCCATCCTGTTATGAAAATGACGTTGGAGTCAAGGAGTGGGAACGAGTCATGGATGAAGAGATGGCTGCCCTCAGGAAGAATGATACTTGGAACTTGGTGTCTAAGGTTGAGGGAGTTACTCTGGTGACTTACAAGTGGGTTTTCAAAATGAAGAAGAAGGTTGATGGTAGTATTGAGTGGTACAAGGCTCGCCTTGTAGCTCGAGGTTTCTCTCAGAAGTATGGGGAGGATTATGAAGAAACCTTTAGCCCCGTTGTAAAGATGACTTCGGTCTGGGTGGTGATCGCATTGGCAGCTTGCCAAGGGTGGAAGATTTGGCAACTCGACGTGAAGAACGCTTTCTTATATGGCGAGATTGACAAGGATATCTTCATGGATCAGCCACCTGGTTATGTATCCGAATAGCACCCAAAATATGTTTGCAAGCTCAAGAAGGCTCTTTACGGCTTGAAGCAAGCGTCTTGGGCGTGGTACGGGAAGATCGCAGAATACCTCCAGTTCTGCAGATACTTTGCTTCTGATTCAGTTTCAATCTTATTTGTAAAGAAGACTGGGGAGCTTCATGTCTTGGTGCTGCTGTGCGTTGACGATATGATCGTCATGAGGAATTCTGAAGTGGAGGTAGCTAGGCTTCGTGCTGAGCTAGCTATCAGATTTGAGAAGAAGGATTTGGGTGAGCTCCACCATTTCCTTGGGATCGAAGTGGAGAGGAGAGAGAGCGGTATGCTCGTTTCCCAAAAAGGCTATGCAGATCGAATCGTGAAGAGATTCGGCATGGAAGGGGGGAAGAGCACCTATACTCCACTGGAGGTTGGAGTTCATCTTCGGCGAGATGAAGGGAAGGTTCTTACCGATCCTTTGGTGTTCCGGGCTTTGGTCGGAAGCTTGATATACTTGACGATCACGAGGACAGATATTGCTTATGTAGTTGGCAGGGTGAGTCGGTTTATGGCAGAGCCTCGGAAACCTCATCTTGGGGCGGCTAGGAGTATATTGAAGTATGTCAAATCCACCTCGAATTTGGGTCTCTTCAACGGGAGAGATTCAGGCTTTTGCTTGCACGGGTACATGGATGTTGATTATGGAGGAGATTCAGATGATTGGTGATCGACGTCTGGATATGTCTTTATGACAGGCTCTATAACTATATCATGGTGCAGCAAGAAGCAGGATTCTGTGTCTGTCTTTACCACAGAAGTGGAGTACAAAGCTTCATCTTTGGCGGCTCAAGAAGCCATTTAGCTTAGGAGGCTTGTGGACGACATTCATAGGGAGTTGCGAGGTCCTACTATGCTACGTAGTGACAATGAGAGTGCTCTCAAACTGGTGAACAATCCAGTTTGTCACGCGCGTACGAAGCACATAGAGATTCATCACCATTTCATTCGTGAGAAGGTGTTGGAGGGATCTCTGACTGTGTAGCATGTGCAGAGCAAGGAGAACGTTGCTGACATATTTACTAAGTCGCTATCGAAGGGACCATTTGGTCGGTTGCGGAGTTTGCTTGGGCTGACTTCCACTTCCCACTTCAAGGGGGAGTATTCAATTTTTTAAGTGGAAGTGGAATGGTGCTGGGCGGTCTGCAGGTTGGAGACCGCAGAGACAGCGTGGTCTGCACTAGTGCTCTAGCCAGTTCTGTCTGGGCGGTCTGATCTGGGAGACCGCAAGTTTATCCAAGCAGCTCATGCTGGTTGTTCTGGCGACTTGTTCAAGTCAGCAGGTGTTCAAGTAGGTCTGCCTTCTTGTAGTGACCAGGCGGTCTGACTACTATTCTAGTCGGTCTGGGTTACTAAAGAAGTTCTTTGCTTATGCAATAAGACCGGGCAGTCTGTTTTCTGTGACCGAGGTAGCCTGGCGGTTTTTGTATAACTGTATGGTTCAATAAGGGAGCTGTAAGCTTTGCTGAGCTCGGGCGGTCTATCTTATGAGACCGCTCGAGATCTGATGGGCAGTTATTGTATCCCAGTTTGTGCGGTGACGACATCCGTCTGCTCGCATATAAATAGGGGTGCAGGGCCCGTCATTAATAACGAGAACTGTAAGAACCAAAGTTGTCTTGAGTGTGCCTGTCTCACTTTGAGGTCGTGCGGTCTGAGATTTTGTCTGACCGTTTTGTTTGTTCACAGGTTAGCGGCTAGCAGCTCACGGTCAGCTTGTCTCCTTTCTTCCAGCTTTGAATAAACCAGTCCGGGCGGACTGTGTTTAGGTGTTCTTGGACAGTGCAACGAACTCAGTTGATCAGGCGGTCTTAAGTGGCCAGGCGATCTTGAGTTGCGGTATGTAGCAGGAAGCAGTTTCTTTGTTAAGTGTTTGCGGGTTCTTCTGTGATCTTAAGACCGTGCGGTCTGGGCAATCAAGAAGTGCGAACTGGTTGTCTTTCAGCAGATTGAATAAAGCAGTAGGTCGGGCGGTCTGTAGTTGCGGTCTGACCGGTGCGGCTTGTGCTCTGTTCGCGCAGTCTCAGGGGCTACTCGTCTGGCTTGTCTGTTCGCGTGGTCTGTCGGTCTCAAGTCGTCAGGTTGTCAGTGGCTTGTATTTTGTGTTTTGTGCTTCTCTCCTCTGTGATTCTTATGAATCATGTCTCGCCATGTATACCTCGAATTGTGAAGAGATTGTTAATACCATAGCACTATTCGTTCTTCCCATTGTCATTGTTGTGCTAAAGTTGTGAAAAGTTTTATGAAGTGTTCCGCAGTTTACTTCACCTCTAGACCTCAAATTTCTTAACAGATTTACTTGATAGTGTTTAGAACCAAAGTTGGCTTGATTGTGCTGGTCTCACTTTGAGGTCGCGCGGTCTGAGATTTTGTCTGACCATTTTGTTTGTTCGCAGGTTAGCAACTAGCAGCTCGCAGTCAGCTTGTCTCCTTTCTTCTAGCTTTGAATAAACCAGTCCGGGCGAACTGTGTTTAGGTGTTCGTCGACTGTGCAGCAAACTCAGTTGATCAAGCGATCTTGAGTTGCGGTCTGTAGCAGGAAGCAGTTTCTTTGTTCTGTGTTAGCGGGTTCTTCTGTGATCTTAAGACCGTGAGGTCTGGGCAATCAAGAAGTGGGAACTGGTTGTCTTTCAGCAGATTGAATAAAGCAGCAGGTCGGGCGGTCTGTGGTTGTGGTCTGATAGGTGTGGCTTGAACTCTGTTCGGGCGGTCTCAGGGGCTACTCGTCTGGCTTATCTGTTCGTGCGGTCTGGCTTTCTCAAGTCATCGGGTCGTCAGCAACTTGTATTTTTTGTTTTGTGCTTCTCTCCTCCGTGATTCTTATGAATCCTGTCTTTCCATGTATACCTCGAATTGTGTAAAGATAGTTAATAACCTAGCACAATTCATTCTTCCCATTGTCATTGTTGTGCTACACTTGTGAATCGTTTTGTGAAGTGTTTCGTATTTTACTTCACCTCCGGACCTCAACTTTTTTAACATGAACGAGAACTGTAAGAACCATAGTTAAGACCATGATGTTCATGGCCTTGGCATCACATGCCTTGACCTTCTTCTCAACATCAGTCCACTCTGCTCTGGGGACTGTAGTTTGTGTAACTTTTCCACTAGCATCTTTCCTTATTGGGGCTGGGGGACCTGTACGGATGACATTGAAAATTTAGTCATCAAAAGAGTTCATATAGAGTTTTATTCTGGCCTTCCAAAGTGTAAACTTATTCAGATTACACACTGGAGGTCTTGTTGATGCATAATCCTTAGAACTCATTTTTTTTTAAAATAGTTTTAATTAATTTTAAAATGAATAAATGAGAGTAGGAGATCTTTTGATCAAATTGTTAACCTTTTAATGATCAACCTCCCTCTGATACCAATTGAAAGTGCATAATGTGCATCTGAGAATTCTCTAGAGGGGGTGAATAGAGATTTAAAATATATTTACCCTAGTTATGCATACAATAAAATACTAAGTTAAAATGCACTAAACAAAACAAGCACATAATAAATAAATGTTGTAAATATAATGCAGAAAACAATAAGCTATAAAAGGGGACAACACAGAAAATGAAAAACATAGAAGACACAAGATTTTATAGAGGTTCCCCAAAAGGTGCATAGTCCTCTCTTCTACCTTCCTGGTAGGATTACACAACCTATGCCTGAGTCTTTTGATAAGGAGACTCTTAGAACCATAGATCTTTTTATAAGGAGATCTTGAACAACTCAAATCTTTTGATAAGGAGATCTTGAACCACTCAGATCTTTTGATAAGGAGTCTTGAACCACTGAATCCTTTGAAAGAGGGATTCTTAAAACTTTGTTACAGTAGTAGAGTAGAGTAAGAAGAAAGAAGGAAGTAAAAGATAAAGAATTCTGTTCTTAGAATTCTTTAAAAGCTTTTCTCAAGTTCAACTTCTGTTTTATTTCACTGGATCTGCTGATGATGAACCCTTGCTTATGATTGTGATGATTTGCAAGGGTTATGTTTCTCAGATCCATTTTTATGAAAGCTTCTTATAATCTAGCTACTGTGAGATGTAGAAGAAGAAGAAGCCCAGTATATTTTCTGTGCAGAGAGAGCACTTGATTTCTGTTTGTGTCTCTTAGGGTTAAAAGAGGAAGAAGAAGAAGCAACCCTAATCGACAGCCAGATGAATGTAATTCCTATATCATTCTCTTCTAATCTTTTTGCATACTTATTGTGTATGATTGAATTTTCAAATGCCTTTCTCTTTTTGGCTTGTTCTGAAAAGGAACTCACCTAATTTACATTCCTCTTTTGTTCTCGGCCCATCAATCCATTTTGAATAGCTTCCAAAAGTGATTTGATGTGTCCTGGAATTCTTCATTCTATTCTTGGCAACAAACTAGCTGTTGGAGAACTTTCTCTAGCCTGGTGGTCCTTCTGAAAAGGTCCTAAAAGGACAATTAGAAAAGCTTCCTTTTTCTGACTGTATTAGACGCTGCGTCGACTTCATCAACCTTCATGTCGACACACCTCTGAGTTCTTATCAACATGGCTTCGAATTTATTCTTAGCTTTGGATGAACTCAGATGTCGACATTACGTTGATATCTTATCGACGTACCCATCGAGTTGAAGCATTGAACTTGATCTCTTAACTTCTACGTCGAATTATAGTCGACGTTGCGTTGACTTGTTAAATAGCTTCGACAAGCTCTGTCTTCTGCGTCGAGTTCCTTTCGACATTCTGTCGACTTGACTTATACTTCGACAGGCTAAATGATCTGCTTCGACATCAACTCATAGTTGCGTCGATATCAAGTCGAAGTTGCGTCGACTTGTATTCAACGCAACTCTTCACTTAACTAAATTTAAGCTTGTCTTGACTTGATCTTGACACTCTAAGTTGAGTGTAACATCATAAGACATATAATGACCAGATTACCCTTATTATACAATGTGGGTAATAAACCTAAGAAGTAAAATCATTTATAGTTAATTTGTTAAGTTAAATAAAAAGGGGTTTGTTGTTTATGGGGTGTCTACTTAATCACCTAGAGGGGGGGGGGTGAATAGGTTTTTCTTTTTATAAAATCCCCCTTTAGGTTTTTCATCCTTTCTGGTTAATAGATCTAGAAATAAAGAACAAGCCACAGAAAGCACACAACGATCTATAGAGGTTCTTCAAGACCGGGTGTCTTGAGTAGTCCTCTCTCCCTCTGCGCCTACCCAGCAGCGTGCTTGGCTCGGCAAACGCCGCCAAAAACTTCAGGCCCTCAAGACTTACAACACGGACCTAGAAGTCCCAACAGCCTAGGCCCTCAATCCCCTACTGCCCCCGAGCCCGCAAGCTCGACACTCAGGACCGCAAGTCCTACAACACGAACCCGCAAGTCCAAATAGCCTAGGCCCGCAAGCCCCTACTGCCCCCGAGCCCGCAAGCTCGACAGATCGCACCCGCAAGCGCACTGCCCTGGCCCTCAAGCCTCGCAGCTCTCCAGCCCTCAAGCTAGACAAAGTCGTGCTCGCAAGTCCACTGCCCTGGCCCTCAAGCCTCACAGCTCTCCAGCCCTCAAGCTAGACAATTTGGCTCGCAAGCCTTACAAGAAAACTGTCTCTTCTGCCTGATGTTGATCGGCAACTTAGCCTGATGGAGATCGGCTTCTTAGGGATGAAGAAGATGCTTCTTGCTTTTGAGTTTCAGCTCTGGATCTTCTTCAGCCTCTTCTTCTTTTGCCTGATGTTGAACGACGACTTCTCAGTCAATAGAGATGACTGATTCTTATGAGAACTCTTGAATCTTGTTCTCTTTCTTCTCCGCTGAAAAAAATACTGTTCTACTGAAGAGTGGCGGGATTCTTTTTTTCACGATATTTTTCTTGCACAGCAAGCTTCTACTTCTAGGGAAATATTGTTCCCTTTTATAGGATAGATGAGCCGCATAACGGTAACATCTGATGTTCTTTAATGTCAGACGCCCATTCCATAAGAGCGCACGCTGATTGGACAATCAGGCGGCGGCATTAATTGCTGACATCACGTCCGCAATATTTGAATTCTGTCTTGAAGATATTTGCATCATTACGATGACAAGTTGTCTCTGACTTTGTCGTTGCGATCTTCCTTCTGCCTCTGATGGTGGTATCTGTACGATACAAGATATCCTGGTGATTCTGTATATACGATGATCTTCTTTCTCTGACAGTGTTGTCGTGAGCTTCCTTCTTGCATCATGTCGCCGTAATCATATGTTCTCTCGACGACATGAGTTCCACACGACGATGTCATGTGCCTTCTCTGCGTTCGATGAACAGTATTCTGCGATCGACCAACTTGCCATGTCTCAGCGTTCGAGGATCGGCATTCTTCGTTCGACGATCTCGCCATGTCTCGGTGGTTGACAAATACTTTGCTTCTCAGCGGCTGCTGATCGGCCCATCATTACGACGACAAGCACACATTGTTGACGATATCACCTGTTCTTCTCGACGAAATTTCATTAACTTCCTGAGATTATAGGCTAGAGAAGTAATCAGATACCAGGTGAAGTCATCTTGACTTGGTGACTTCTTCAAATCACAAATCATGTAGGCAGGATTCCCAACAATCTCCCCCTATTTGAAGAAGTTAGAATTCCAATTCAAGATGACTTTCACTAGACAATAAATATTATAATCTCAACTTATAATCCAATTCAAGATTGTACTTATCTTTGCTGAACTCCCTGAGTGCATCAAGCCAGTAGCTCCCCCTTGCTTTGATGTCTCTTCCTTGCTCCCCCTGCCTTTAAGGTCTTCTTGAGCACCATTTCTCCCCCTTTCTGACTTCTTGTCTTCTTCTTTTCTAACCAAGGAGTAGGACAAGCTCCCCCTTGCTCAGGCATGATTCTTCAAGGTCCTGTGAGATTTTCTGACCACTCATCTAGAAAAGCATTAGTAAATAGTAAAGTTGAGGGTTACTCTAAGTTTAACATTCCCAATTGGAATTTGAAGATGTTAAACTTAGCTTCATCTAGGGGCTTTGTGAATATATCAGCCACTTGTTTGTCTGTTGGGACAAATTCAAGGGTGATATCTTCATTCTCCACATGCTCCCTGATGAAGTGATACCTGATCTCAATATATTTAGTCCTGCTGTGAGATACAGTGTTCTTAGCAATTGAGATGGCACTTGAAGAGTCACAAAACAGGGATGTTTTGGTCATCTTAAGATTGTAGTCTTCAAGTTGATGTTGAATCCATAGCAGTTGGGCACAGCAGCTCCCAGCAGAGATATACTCTGATTCTGCTGTCGAGATTGCCACACTGGTCTGCTTCTTACTGCTCCAGGAAATCAGTCTTCCACCAAGGAATTGGCATGTCCCTGAGGTACTCTTTCTATCTTCCTTGCATCCTGCATAATCTGTATCTAAATGTCTAGCATAACCTGCATAACATGCATCCGATTTCTGGCGTATACCTATGTATTATATTTTGCTAGCTAAGCATACAAGGTGCAGGGCACGTTGTCAGCAGGGAATAACAGTAATGGCATTTTATGATTACCATGCTGCAATAACATCACAGGCATATGCCTTATAAGCATTCATAGATAAATGTTCTCATATTAGAATTGTTCATATATGAGATTAGTCATATAACTTGGACTAATTGTTCTTAACATAAAATGAACTTAAGAGAAATAAATGATTTCAGTTGTTGATAAGCAGGGTGTCTTTGCTGGAGCTGGCGTTCGTTGCTTCCTTCTTCATCTTTCGCCTATAGAAGTTCAGTGGTTTGGAATCTTCTTTGGAGGAGGAGGGGGACCGTGGGGAATAGCCGTCTTATGTCTTGCTCTTTCTTCTAGATTTTTTATGTGACGACTCCATTCGATGGAGGAGTACACTCTTTCATGGTCCTTCTGACCATGTCCAAACGCTATCCACAATTCTGTGATGATCTCTCTTGAATGAGGACTCCATCTACCAGCTTCTGGGTCCTACTCAACCTCACTTAGCCTCTTCTTCCAGTACTCCGCGCTGGATGTTCTCCTTCTCTTCCTGGTTGTTGCGGATTCATCTGATTCGGTTTCAGAGTCGGAGCTGGAGGAGGGTTCAGTGGGAATGTATCTGGAGGGGGGAACTTGAAGCGCTTGCTGTACCTGATTACTTACCCACTTCGCTTGATGCGAGCAAGCAGCTATGCTTCCCTTGATCTCTTCCCGGATTTCTTCTTCAATTCTCCTTTCCCCGTCTAGGAGTACTTCTTTCACAAACTCCTTTAGTTCAAAAATCTGTTCAAGAGTTTCTTGATCCCCGACATCAATAAAGTTTCTTAGTTCCATAAGACGAGCGTCTAGGGTTTGCTCGTGGTTGGTGAGTCTATTCATGATGAGGTTTGTGGACTCCGCATGTTGAGTTTGCAGTTGTGTGATGTCCTCCTTTATTGACTTTATTTCCTCCTTCATCTCATCCCTGATTTTGTTTACTGCTTTTCTATAAGAGCTTCCATCCGCTCCCACAGAAACTCGCCGGTTCCTTTTTCGGCTGATGAGGTGGTTTGTCGAGGAATATACTAGGGCAAATGAGCTCCAACCTTGGCATTCACTCTACTTATAGGGGGAGTAGGTGAAGGGGCGCGCACACATTTTTGGGTTTATCGAGGCATCAATGTATGCTGCATCGAGCGGCTCTGATTTATCTAATTTAAAATTATTTATATTATTTAGGCGTAGTTCCGACGGTACTATTTTGTCATTGAAATACATCTAGGATACCCATTCTTCCCAACGCCTCTCCCTAAGGCATTCTCACGCCCTGCTTGGGTGTTGTCTTTTGGTACCAAACCTGCACTAAGATTGTTAGTGAGCTAATTTTGCTGTTCTGCCGAAGGGTCAGAACATCCACCTTGTCCAAGGCCCAGATTTGTCTGGTGGGCACTTGGGCTACCTGCCAAACAAGATCACAATCCCTTAGGAACCCAAATGAATTTGGGTCCTTGGAATTTGTTAGCATTAATAGGCATAATGGATTCAATTACTCCAGGGTGTATATAGTTGTAATGAATAAAGCGTTTTGTAGGTTTAGCATTCGTTACCTTTGGAGCAATTGGATTGTACCAACAATTGATTGCAAAGTGCCCTGTTTCGCCACAACACCAACATTCAAACTTGTTGAATCGCCTTTTCTGACTGACTTTGTGAACTGGGGTTCTTTGTGTGTGAACAAATGAATGAGGCAAAGAATCACTCATCTTTGTTGATCTCTTCTCTATTCTGAACTTAGCTAGTTCACTTGTGGAGCTCCATTTTTTGAGATTCCCAAGATCGGGTTGCCCAGCCTTCCAGATGGAGGGTGTATTTACCTTCCTTAAGCTAGCCTGCATCCTGCAGGGTCTATCTGATCAATCTTTCTTAAAGCATTCCAGCTCCCTACTTTGAGTGGAGCACCGACCATCAACCAGTCGAGGAGAGGTCTTTGGTTTGAAGGAGCTTGCTACTGAATTTCCTTTAATGAAGGATTTGTCCTCCATTCTTCTGACTTTATTAGCCCTCGTCTTTAGGAAACCAGCCTGATTTCTATCCCTCTTTAGAAGCATGATCTCTTTGTTGAGAGAGTAGCATGCTTCCCTGCTATCTACCAACGCCTTCATGGTTTTTCCAAACTTGCACATCAGGTCAAGGTTTGAGTTGGCATTGTAGTCTCTCTTGAGCTGGCAGAAATCTGCGTTCTCTAGAGTCAGCCTTTCAGCCTTTTCCGAGAGATCAGAGTTTCACGCCTGGAGATTTATGATTTCATCAGCTTGCTTCTTGCATATCTCCTTGCTCCTTCTGAGCTCTTCTAGAAGATCCTCATAAGTTTCTGAGGGACTCATTTCAGAATCTGAATCAGTGTTCGATAGAGGAGCCCTTATTCCACCTTGTTCATGGATGACTTCATTCTGAACTTCTTCCTCTGATTTACATAGGGCAGTAAGTCCAAAGTGTGGCTCTTCCTCTGTATCTGTATTGATTGACTCACTATCACTCAAGGTCTTGATCTTCCCCTTCTCTATGACAGTGTCTTTTACTCCAGGTGATCCTTCCATGAGGATTGCCAGTGACTCCCACATTTCCATGGCTGTAGTGCAGTGAGTAATTTGATGGAAAGTGTGAGTATCAACTGCATCAGCTAGAATGCTTCTTGCTTCTTTATCCAAAGTGGCAAGAAGAGTTTCATCTTTTATTATTGTCATGGAGGGACCATTTTGAACAATCAAAAACATTCTTGGATCCATCGCCTCCATGAATATTCTTGCTCTGACTTTCCAAATGGCAAAGTTCTCCCTGGAGCAGATAGCTATTCTTGATTCCATGGCTATGATACTTAGACACCCAATGGATGATCTGTTCAAGCTGTTAAACTTTTCTTTGAACAACCACCCTCTGTAACACTTGTTGTTTATGGGGTGTCTACTTAATCACCTAGAGGGGGGGTGAATAGGTTTTTCTTTTTCGAAAATCCCCTTTTAGGTTTTTCTTCCTTTCTGGTTAATAGATCTAGAAATAAACAACAAGCCACAGAAAGCACACAACGATCTATAGAGGTTCCTCAAGGTCGGGTGTCTTGAGTAGTCCTCTCTCCCTATGCGCCTACCCAGCAGTGTGCTAGGCTCGGCAAACGCCGCCAAAAACTTCAGGCCCTCAAGCCTTACAACACGGACCCGCAAGTCCCAACAGCCTAGGCCCTCAAGCCCCTACTGCCCCCGAGCCCGCAAGCTCGACACTCAGGCCCGCAAGCCCTACAACACGGACCCGCAAGTCCAAACAGCCTAGGACCACAAGCCCCTACTGCCCCCGAGCCCGCAAGCTCGACAGATCGCACCTGCAAGCGCACTGCCCTGTCCTTCAAGCCTCGCAGCTCTCCAGCCCTCAAGCTAGACAAAGTCGGACCCGCAAGTCCATTGCCCTGGCCCTCAAGCCTTACAGCTCTGCAGCCCTCAAGCTAGACAATTTGGCCCACAAGCCTTACAAGAAAATACAGTAAAGAAAACTGTCTCTTCTGCCTGATGTTGATCAGCAACTTAGCCTGATGGAGATCGGCTTCTTAGGGATGAAGAAGATGCTTCTTGCTTTTGAGTTTCAGCTCTGGATCTTCTTCAGCCTCTTCTTCTTTTGCCTGATGTTGAACGGCGACTTCTCAGTCAATAGAGATGACTGATTCTTATGAGAACTCCTGAATCGTGTTCTCTTTCTTCTCCGCTGAAAAAAAATACTGTTCTACTGAAGAGCGGCGGGATTCTTTTTTTCACGTTCTTTTTCTTGCACAGCAAGCTTCTACTTCTAGGGCAACCTTGTTCCCTTTTATAGGACAGATGAGACGCATAACGGTAACATCTGATGTCCTTTAATGTCAGACACCCATTCCATAAGAGCACGCACTGATTGGATAATCAGGCGGCGGCATTAATTGCTGACATCATGTCCGCAAGATTTGAATTCTGACTTGAAGATATTTGCATCATTACGATGACAAGATGTCTCTGACTTTGTCATCGCGATCTTCCTTCTGCCTCTGATGGTGGTATCTCGACGATACAATATATCCAGGCGATTATGTATATACAATGATCTTCTTTCTCTGACAGTGTCATTGTGAGCTTCCTTCTTGCATTATGTCGTCGTAATCATATGTTCTCTCGACGACATGAGTTCCACATGACGATGTCCCGTTCCTTCTCTGCGTTCGACGAACAGCATTTTGCGATCGACGAACTTGCCATGTCTCAGCGTTCGAGGATCGGCATTCTTCGTTCGACGATCTCGCCATGTCTCAGCGGTCGAAGAATACTTTGCTTCTCAGCGGCTGCTGCTCGACCCATCATTATGACGACAAGCACGCATTGTCGACGATATCGCCTGTTCTTCTCGACGACATGTCATTAACTTCCTGAGATTATAGGTTAGAGAAGTAATCAGATACAAGGTGAAGTCATCTTGACTTGGTGACTTCTTCAAATCAGGAATCATGTGGGCAGGATTCCCAACATGGTTTTTCCCAACACAAATAATATTGAAGAATATGCGTGGTCCACGGCAACAACAATGATAGGAAAAGCTGAGAATATGAAAGAAGCGATCAAATCTGATTTGGAAAATGCATTTCAATCTTGTCTGGCTCCATATTATCCAACTCTCAAGATCTTGAACATGAGATAAATGAAGAAGCCAGAAAGGGGGGGAAGAATAATGCTGAGCAAGCACTTACAGTTCTTTAAGGAACAATGACTGCACTCAATCTTCCTCTCTTGAACACATCAAGAGTAGAAGACTTTGACTTCCAAGTTCAAGTAAGGGTTGCACAGGATGCACAGCTTGCAGTTAGAAAGAAAAGAGGAGTGTTGTTGACTGAAGAATTCTTGGCTAAGAACAGATATGATCAAGCCAGAGATCCAGATTATGAGTATGGGAGTGATGACTCAAAGATGATAATCATTAATGCTTGGTTAAACCATGGACAGCTATGCAAAAACATTGACAACATCTACTCAGTAGAGGAATGGATAAAGCATCTGAAAAGGAATTCCCTGAGGGAAAGAATATTCAAAGAAAATCTTGTGAACAAAGATAATCCCAAAAGGATGCCCTCCAAGTACTTACCAAAGCCTTTCCTGTACTTCAAGAGGCAGGAGAACAAAAGGAAGACTGTTGAGATGGTTGTTGATGATGCTGCTGCAAAGACTGTTGCTAAAGATCAAGTTGAAAGCTCTAGTGCTTCCAAGAAAAGAAAATTCTAAACAATTGTTGTATTTTCCTTAGATAAAATGTTGGACTAAATGTTGTAATATCATCTGCAAACATTTATTGTTAATACAATTGATCTTCCATGTAATATCTGAATTTTGTAGTTATAAGCAAATTTTCTGTTAAGCTTAATATATGATGTGTGATGCCTATATATGTTAACAATAATATTGTTGTGTTTTCATGACTGCTTATTCTTCTCTCATTATATGTCATGATATGTTTTATTGTGGTAATGTATCTTAACATTGTTGTATGTTCTGCCTTCTTCAAATAGGGAGAGATTGTTGGGAATATTGCCCCTCAATATTCCCTAGATTTGAAGATGCATCACATACAATGCTAAGTGCATATTGTATTTGTTGGGTATTGTAGCCACAATTACCTTGATTTGAAGAAGTGTTCCTTTGAACTAAGTTGAATTGAGTTGTATTTGATGTTGTTCTCTAGTTATGTGTTTGAAGGTTCTAAATTGCTAAGTGCAGACCAAAGTCAGGTTGCAATGGATCACCAAACACAGTTCTAGACAATGTAATCCCTCATTGTGTAGAACAAAGTGTTGGTCCATGTGTAATCTCTCTATTGGGGTGTACTTCATATACTCATAACTGAAGGTTTTCAAGTTTGAGGAGTGGAGCAGGTTTACAGAAGAAAAGAAATTTTTACTGAGTCAATTCGTCGAGATGTCTCGTGAAGTTCCGATGAATCTCGACGAATCCAGACATAAACCAAATTTCTAGTTTGAAGAAGAAATTTCTGCGGCTAAGTCTATTCGTCGAATGTTCTCGTGAACTCCCGACGAATATCGACGAATGCAGACAGAAGTCAAAAAGGCAGACTTGTGAAGGAAATGGTGTGGCCAAGTCAATTCGTCGAATGTTCTCGAGAACTCCCGACGAATTCTGACGAATGAAAATAGAAGACAATTTTCAAGCTTTGATCAGTATTTTCAATGGCCAAGTCAATTCGTCGAATGTTCACGTGAAGTCTCGACGAATGACGGACAGACGGATTTCAAATTTCAGTTTCGTTTTCGAAAATTAGGGTTGGCCGACATGTACAGTAAACGTGGCGATCCCTCCTTGTTTGTCGCCCGAGCCGTTGGAGGTCTTCCTATAAATAATCTCTTATTTTAGGGCAAGAAGAAGATAGAACCCGATTGAAAAAGAAGAAGATCGGCGTCTTCTTCCTCGCTCGCTGGAAAAGTTTCTGAGATCTAAAGTGCGCCGCTCAAGACTAGTTCTTCAGTGCTGCTAGAGATTTCTCAGATAAGAAGGCCTTTGATCTAGTTGCTGCTCTCTATTGAAGATCTTTTCGATTTAATCAAAGGGCCTACTAAGATCATGTTTGCCGATTCTTCATTCTTCCTAATCCTTGAAGATCCAAACTTTCACTCTAAAGGAAGAAGAAGATTTTGTCTCTCAAGATCTGAAGTTGATCTCTATTGAGATTCAAGAGAAGTTTCGTTTTAAACATTGTTTAATTTCTGTAGGAGTTTTTACTCTGAGTTATTTTGTAGGAGTTGTTTACTCCGAGTTGTAGGAGTTGTTTACTCCGAGTTGTAGGAGTTGTTTACTCTGAGTTTGTAGGATAGGTTGTTCTCCGAGCTTGTAGGAGTCATTGTCTCTGAGTGTAGGATTTATTGATAAATCCGAGTTTTGGTGAAGTTGCCGACGCTAGCCCGAAGTGCTAGATAGGCAGAGCGGGAGAGAGTACCCACCCTTGGGGAACCTCTATAAATCTTGTGTCTCTGTGCTGTGATTTTTTTTTTGTGTATGTGCAAAATTTTTTATTCCGCAATCGCAGTAGAGATCACCTATTCACCCCCCTCTAGGTGATTTAGGTAGACAACGATTTCTTTCAATTGGTATCAGAGCAAGGTTATCTTTAAGAGGTTAACACCTAGCTTAAAGATCCTTCTTCGTTGTCAAGATATCTATCTCTAGACAGAGGCATGGAAAGGTTTTCCTCCAAGCTCCCAGTTTGCACTAAAGAGAATTTTCCCATGTGGAAAGAAAGAGTTATCTTCTACATGGAAGCAAATGATCCCCGAATCTCCCAGATAGTTAAGGAAGGTCCCCATATTCCCATGGTTGCTTCTACCATTGATGCCACCAAACAAGTGCCAAAGAAAGTGATGGACATGACAAAGGATGAAATTGCACTTGTCACTCTGGACAAGAAGGCAAAGCACATCATAGCAGGTGCAGTTGATGATTCAATGCTACAAAATCTGATTCACTACAAGTCTGCAAAAGAGATGTGGGATTCTATTGTGGTTCTGATGGAAGGTACTGAAGAAGTTCAAGATGACAGGAAGTCTTTGCTGAACCAAGAATATGAAGCCTTCAAGCAACAAGGCAAAGACACAATTTCTGACACCTACGATAAATTCTTCAAGATTGTAAATGGTCTGAGAAACTATGGAAGAGAATTCACCATGGGTGAACTAAATGATAAATTCCTTAGATCCCTGTCTAAGGAATGGGACCCTAAGGTGATAGCTATCAGAGAATATGGTAAGTTGGCTACTACGGAGCCACAGATTCTGTATGGGAAGCTGCTTTCCCATGAGCTGAAGTTGAATATCAGGAAGTCAGAAGAGGAAAGTAGTAGGAGCTCTGGCAAGGAGAATACCATTGCTCTAAAGGCTGAAAGCTCCCGGAGAAGCAGGGCTCTGTCCCCTGTGAGGGATGAGTCCTCTGAGGATAAAGATGAAAGCAGTTCTGCAGACTCAGAACTATCTGAAGGAGAGTTCTCCCTCCTCTCCAAGCAATTCAAGAAGTTGCTTAGCAAGAGGAGGCAAATGAGAAAAGGCTCATCTTCCTCAAGAGATCACAGGAGATCACACCGTGACAGAAACGACAGGTATGGTTCTAAACCGAACAAACACGATTATACTGAACCTGTATGTTATTGTTGTAAAAAGCCAGGGCACTTGATAGCTGATTGCCCACACAAGAAGAAGGAATCTTCAAGAAAAGAAGAAAAGAAGTCCTTCAAAGGAAAGAAGAAAGAGGAGAAGAGTTTTGTTGCCAAGAAGTCCAAGGCTCTGAGTGATAGTGACACAAATGAGTCTAACTTAGATGAAGAGGCATTCTTTGAACTAATGGCTCAACCTGATACAGAAGACCAATTTGGTCAATATAGAGGAAAAGGTCTCACAAAAGACTGCTTCTACAGTCTAATGACCATGTCAGATGATGACAAAGATATTGTTCCTTTCACCGGTCAGGTATTATCTTCTACACCTCTTTCATGTTCAGAAACGGCATCTGACGCTAATGAAAGCTACTATTCAGAAGAGGATTCTGAGTTGACTGCTAAGTATGAGGAAATGTTGAAGGGGCTTAATAAGTGTCGAAAGCTGGTTAAAACTCAATCAAAGGTGATTCAATCCCTAAAGGATCAAGAATCAAACCTGGGAAAGGAGATTGAAGAATCTAACCTACTCAGGGAAGAAATCTTATCCATGAAGATTGCACTCTCCGAGGCCACTTCAGCAGGCATTCTGAAGAGTGAAATTATCAATGATTTGACGAAACAGCTTGAGGCTGAAAAGAAGATCACAATGAACTTCTCTAAGCCCAAGACAGTTTTGCCTATCATAGACACTTTCACTGCTGGTTCTGGTAGTAGTGGTTTGGGCCATGTTGCTGAAAAGAGCCTAAGTAAGTCAGCCAAAAGAAGAGCTGCTAAAGCAAAGGGTAAGGGTCCACAGTGTGCTCCAACTTTCAAGAAGGTGATTCTTCCTACAAACACCTATGATTTTGAGAGCATTTATGGTCACTTCAGCAGACCAACCCATGTTGAGCCTTCCAAGGTGAACTCAGTGTGGACCAGACCCAGAAACTTTGGATCTAGCTCCCTCGAGGCTCCTTATGAGGAAGTTCAATTGAAGCATCATGGACCATTCGTTCATGGATCAAATGCTAAGAAGGCACCGCAGGTCAAGCCTATTGTGCCTAAAAATTGTGTATGTTGCACCAACGAGGCTTCTACCTCCAAGGTTGCTCCTCGCGCAAAGCCACCCGTTCAACAGGCTCAGCAGAACACAAAGAGTGTTGGATCGTATGACGCCCTTAGAGGGGGGGTGAATAAGGGTGTGTCTAAAATTTAATTTTTGACTTAGTAATTTTTTTAAAGAGAATTTGCTTTACTAAAAAATTACTTATAAATATTTTCAAACCAATGCAATTTTAGTATTAAATCAAAACACAAATTTCCAAGATAAAGATTATGCCACAAAATATGTATTTAAAGAAAAAGACATAATTATATTAATCATGAAATTTGAGTACAATAAAAATGATCTTAACAATGCTTAAGATCAAGGCACAAATAAGTTAATAAGAAATTCTACAATTTTGGTTTACCAATCCTTCTCCCAAGGATCGGAAGGCTATTGCTAGTCTCTCCCAAGACCAAGCCCAAGCCTATCCTCTAGATCTTCCCAAGATCTAGACATAGCACACAAGGCCACGATTTCCCACCAAGCCACGCAAGGACTTGGACGCTCCGCACAAGGGAGCGATTTTCCCTTAAGCCACGCAAGGACTTAGACGTCGCACGCAAGACGACGATTTCTCTACCAACGATTACAAAATGAAAAGTGAATGAATGAAAATACAATATGAAAAACCCCCTTTAGAATTTCTGGACCAAAACAGCGAAGAGCCCTTGAGAAAGTCTCCTTGGAATGTGTGTACAATCTTCGGCTTCGCTCTCTCTTTTCTTCTTCAAGGATGGGGATTTTCGTTCTCTGGAGCTCTCTGGACAATAACACTCAGGAAGGAGGCTTAGAAATCTGAAGAATTGAATTCCACGAAGTTTTGAGCCCTTTTAATAAAAAGGAGCTGTCGCCGTCCGATAGCTGCTGTCGCCGATATCCGATAGCTCCAGAGGCTGCCACGTGTCCCGCTAAAACAAAGTTTCTGCGTCGTGTTGAGGTCGTGGTTGAGACGTGGGCTGTCGGATATCCGATAGCACTGTCGGATATCCGATAGTCAAGGTAACCGCTGCACGTTCTGGCATTATCGGAAGATCGTGGGCTGTCGCCATCCGATAGCGATATCGGAAATCCGATAGCTCCTAACCACTGTGTGATAACTGCTGCACGTCCTGGCGTTATTGGCAGATCATGGGCTTTCGGAAATCCGATAGCGATATCAGAAATCTGATAGCTCCAAACCGTTGCGCAGAGATTAAATAAACGAGCTGTCGGAAATCCGATAGCACTGTCGGAAATCCGATAGCTCAAATTTCTGGAAAATGTCATTTTGCTCCAATTGAAGTCATGTTATTCTAGCACCTGTTATCTGCACACCATTAATCAAAAATAGGATCAAATACATTCGGGATTTGTTATTCTCAAACCAGACGAGTGCGGAACGCATGCTCCAACAATCTCCCCCTTTTGATAATAACAAATCCTTATAAAAAGAAATCGAATAAATCCTATTGAGATAGTGAAAAATACTTATGTGTGTACAAGTGTTGTGAGCTTAAGATCTCCATGATCTTCCCCTTAATATGAGCTCCCCCTTAATATAGTCCCGTCTAAAAACATTCTCCCCCTACATATAAACTCCCCCTACATATAAACTCCCCTACATATATGCTTACTAAATTAATTTAGTAGTGTTAAGGGATTTAATTGATTTAATTGATTTCTTATTATCTTCTCCCCCTTTGATATTAGCAAAAGATGAATATAGAGTTGACAGACTAGGAAAGAGTATTACAGAGATATGTTAGTCATTGAGAAAGAATATATGACAAGTTGGAGTACACTAGCGGAAGCTTGGTAAGTGATATGATAATGAGATAGGTAATCTTAGAGAGGAATCTAAGCATTCTAGTAATGTGTTTTAAAGTATAGAATCAAATAAACTCAACGAGGATGAGATTCAATTTCAAATATCAGAGAGAGACACAGTTCAATATAGAAACTTGAATTGTTTCGGTCCAATTCTCATAAGAAGAAAATTTATAAATAACAATGAAGTGTAGTAGTGATACTTTGAGAAATAATACATATGAATATATTTAAAATATACATGATCATGGAATTGTTAAACATAACATAAATATACATAAAGCCCATACTTATGAACCAGAAACTTTGCAAATAGACAAAAAAGGACCATTTTGGTTTTGCAAGACACTTTACAATTCTTTCCAAGGTGCTTAACCTCACAATGCTCATTAAGACTTATCAGGAGGCTAAGTAGTGCTTGGTGGATGATCCTTGTCAATTTTTATTTATTTTTTCAACATGTTGGGCAAAAAGAATGTTTTGCATTTGAATTTGCCTCCCAGTTTCTTTAGACGATTCATAGATGTTAAGGATATCCGAATTCACTTGCATGCCATAAATGGTAAAAGTTGAATAAGTGCAAAGTAACAAAAGGTGAATGTGACATTATAAAATGTATTTTGTTATGTTCGAGCAATCATGATGTATGTATAATATAAATTTTTTTTTATATTCATTACCAAAGCAAGTGTTTGTGAGTGCTCATTGTCATAGATAAAAGGTTTCTTATACTTAGAGGCATGCGAAAACAATTCTTAATAACGATATGAAAGTGTCATCACAATGATATGATAATATTGAACATCATAAGCATGTGTTAAGCTATTGTTAGGAATAATAACACATTAAGAATACTTTATGCAAGATAACAAAATTCTCATATTAACATGTATAGAAACAGGGAATGAACAAACTAGTGAGAAAGAGAAAAAAAAAATTTTGGGAGCTGTCGGATTTCCGATAGCTAGCTATCGCCATCCGACAGCTCAGAAAATATAAAAAGACGTGTTTCGTCTTTTGACCGACACTTCTCTTCAGTTTTGGGAGAAATTTCGAGATCTAGAGCTCCAGGTGCCAAAAATCTTCAGATCTAAGGTGAGATTTGTGTTTTTTTTAGTTTTGGTTAAAATTTCTCCATTAGTTTTGTGATTTTCATATTTCTCTTGAATTTCATGGAGTATTTTGAAGATAAACTGTATAAGGGTTAGTAGATCTAGATATTTTAGATTTTTGGTTGTATAAGAGATGTGGATCTTGTCTTTTGTGAGAGAAATTAGTATTTTTGTTGTATTTGTGTTTTGAAACAAGATTTTCCCTTTTGTGTTGTTGTTTTTGTGTAGATCTAGATGTTGATAGGTTCAGCTTTAGAGGAATAATGATGATGAACAACAAAAATGAAGTGGTAAAGGAAGAAGATGATGAATAGTGTTTTGCACCAAAGTTTTTGATTTTTCAAAAATATTAGAAATGTTGAAGATTTGTTGCTATGTGAAAAGTGTTTAGATTATGGGATAGGAAGATTGTTGTAAAATGAAAATTTTCGGCACAAAAAAAATTTTTAGCTGTCGGATTTCCGATAGGTGGTATCGGAAATCCGACAGTGCCAGAATTGTTCCCCATTTTTTTTTTGTAAAATTTTTGTTATGTCTGATGCAGATATGTCTTCAAGTTGGAGATCAAGAAGAGGTCAATCAGGAGACGCCCATTCTTCGTATCAAAGTTTCCCGGCCATTGAAAAAGCACAAATAGGAATTTCAAAGATCGTGGAATTTGATCTCCCTAGGCATGAACGAGTTTATTTTTTGCTTGCTGAGGCAGGTATACTCTCAGTTATTATTCAAGATATTTTCTCTTCAGTGTTAGTCCGAGAATTTTATAATCATTTGGAGGATCCTGCATATACCAATTTGAATGGAGGAGTAAGATCCAAAATTCAAGGGCAATATGTGGAGATCACTCCTTTTGATTTAAGAAGTGAGTTTGGTCTAATGGAAAGTGAGAATATCTTGGATATTGTGGAAAATTATAGACTTGAGAGAGATTGGACATTAGTGAACATGTCATTGCATGGAAATTCCACCAAAAATCTCATATCCACTTTGACGACATTGACAGACGATGCTCGTCTTGTGCAAGATATACTAAGGCATACGATTATGTTGAAGTCCGGTGATACTCACAGTATTACGGCTCAACTTAGTCTTGTGACGTATTATATAGTGGAGAATGAGTTATGTGATGTGGCCGATCTCCTCTTATCTATGATGCGATATACATACCGCCTCAAAAATCCGGATTGGAAAAAGGCACACACTCTCCCTTTGGGTGCGATTATCCAACGTATCCTATATAAGAAATACTCTTGGATAGATCAAAATTTTTATCTTGGAGATTGTTGCCCGGAGATATATCAAACGGCGGATATTAAGGGTAAGAAAAGTCAACGAAAGCCGCCGACTATGGAAATGAGAGAGCCTCCAATAGCACGTGGAGGGTCAATGCGGGAGGCACTCGACTCGTTCCAAACGAAGTTGGATAAACATATTGACGACTTCCAAGAACATAGGAGGTCATTTGAAGAACATAAGGTGGAGGTGAAAAAAGATCGGACCCGAATGCAGAAATTTATGAAGTTCCTTGTGAAAGGACTTAAATTAAAGCCTACGCCTACGGAAGCCGCGGAATGGGAGATGCCTTCAGAGGAGGAGCCTCGTCGGCAATCCATCAGTCATGGTCGACGGAGGAAGACAGTCATGAGGAGATCAGATTTTGACATTCCTGAAAGCAGTGGGGCTGGTAGTCGGAATGAGGAGGAGTCGGACTGAAACAGAGTTCTGGAGGATATCGCCATCCGACAGCTCACTGTCGCCATCCGACAGCTCCAATGCCCAGATTTTTTTTTTTCTAATTTTCTGCATTTCTATTATCAGACATTATGATTAAATTATTGTAATAATTTTGACTATGTGAACATGTTTGATTTGGTGAATGTCTATTTTAAGAGATTGTTTTTCTTTTGATATGTATAAGTCTTTTGTGATTTTTTTTTTTAAAATTTTATAGGTTCTAAGTAGTGATATATTCATTGTGAAATATCTAGGATTCCCAATTCTAGCCTAAGCATAGAAAAATGGGAATCCGGTAACGGTTTAGTGAATATATCTGCTAGTTGATTTTCCGTGCCTATAAAGTTGATTTTTATATTACCCTTCTTAATATGATCCCTTATAAAATGATGTCGGACATCTATATGCTTAGATCTAGAATGTAATACAGGATTGTTAGTTAAATCTATAGCACTTTTATTGTCACACTTTAATTCTACACTACTTTGTTGCATGCCAAAATCTTCTAATGTTTGTGACATCCAAAGAGCTTGGGCACAGCAACTACCTAGTGCAATATATTCGGCCTCGGTAGTAGAGAGGGCAACAGAATTCTGTTTCCTACTCGACCATGAAATAAGTGAAGGGCCGATAAAGTGACAAGTGCCACTAGTGCTTTTCCTATCTAAAGAACATCCAGCATAATCGGAATCCGAAAAAACCATGCAAAATAAAGGAATCATTATGAGGATACCATAATCCTAATTTTGATGTTCCAATGAGATATCTAAAGATACGTTTCACCGCTTTTAAATGTGACTCTTTAGTATTAGCTTGAAATCTAGCACATAAACAAACGGCAAACATAATATCAGGTCTAGATGCGGTTAAATACAATAAAGACCCTATCATACTTCTATAAAGGGTTTGTTCAATTGAAACACCACTTTCATCTTTTCCTAATTTTAGAGAAGTACTCATAGGAGTGTTTGCATGCTTAAGATTTTCAAATCCAAATCTTTTTAACATATCATGAATATATTTGGTTTGACATATAAAAATACCATCATGTTTTTGAGTAATTTGAAAACCTAGAAAATATGAAAGTTCTCCAACCATGCTCATTTCAAATTCATTTTTCATAATTTGTACTACTTCATTACACAACTCTTCATTAGTGGCTCCAAAAATAATATCATCAACATAAATTTGTAAAATAACTAAATCATGATCAATTTGCTTAATGAAGAGTGTAGAATCAGCACTTCCTATTTTATAATCGTGCTTTAACAAATATTGAGTTAATCGATCATACCAAGCACGAGGTGCTTGTTTTAATCCATAAAGCGCTTTATCTAATTTATAAACATAATTTGGATATTTCTCATTTATAAAGCCAGGGGGTTGTTCTACATAAACCTCTTCTTTTATATACCCGTTTAAAAATGCGGTTTTGACATCCATTTGATATAATTTAAATCTTTTAAAGCAAGCAAATGCATGAAATATCCTAACCGCTTCTAATCTTGCTACGGGTGCAAAAGTTTCATCAAAATCTACCCCTTCAATTTGTGCATAACCTTTTGCAACTAATCTGGCTTTATTTCTAACAATTCTAGATTCATTATCCATTTTATTTTTAAAAATCCATTTAACACCAACTATAGGACGATTTTTGGGTCGTTCTACAAGATTCCAAACCTTATTACGTTCAAATTGATTAAGTTCTTCATTCATAGCTAAAAACCAAAATTCATCATTTAAAGCGGTGGAAACATCTTTTGGTTCTATTTCAGAAACAAAACAAAGGTTTGAAAATAAAACATGTAGTGATGAACGAGTACTAACCCCTTTTTGCGGATCCCCAATGATAAGCTCCTTTGGATGATCCTTTGAGAATCTCAAATCACTTGGAGGCACATATCCTTCTCTTTCTTCTTCTTCTCTATCTTCTTCTCCTCTTTCTTCTTCTCTTTCTTCTTCTTTTTCTTCTTCATTTTCTCCAAGTTCTTCTTCATCATTTTCTACCAATGGAAGGGGTTCATCTTCTTTTCCTGTAATTTTCTTTTCTACACATGAAGCAAACTCATCAAACCTAACATGAATCGATTCTTCAACTATTTTTGTTCTTTTATTAAAAATTCTATAAGCTTTACTAGTTGAAGAATACCCAATAAAAATACCTTCATCACATTTTTCATCAAATTTTCCTAAGGAATCTTTAGAATTTAAAATAAAACATTTACAACCAAAAACTTTGAAATAAGAAACATTTGGTTTTTTACTAAATATTAATTCATAAGGAGTTAATTTTAAAATAGGGCGAAGCATTACTCTATTAATTACATAACATGCTGTGCTAACCGCTTCAGCCCAAAAAGATTTTGGTAATTTGAATTCAGATAATATTGTACGGGCTAACTCTTGAGGAGTTCTATTTTTCCTCTCCACTACACCATTTTGCTGTGGTGTGCGTGGAGCGAAAAATTCATGTTTAATTCCTAACTCCGTACAAAAAGAAATAAACTTTTCATTTTCAAATTCTCCTCCATGATTCGATCGTATGCGTTTAATTTTTAACTCAAATTCATTTTGGATACGCATACATAATTTTGAAAATTCTGAAAATGCATCGGATTTGGAGGTTAGAAATAAAGTCCAACAAAAACGAGAATAATCATCAATCAATACAAATGTGTATTTTCTACCTCCTAAGCTAGAAATTCCAATTGGCCCAAATAAATCCATATGTATTAATTGAAGTGGCCTAGTGGTAGAAATAATGTTTTTACTTTTGAAAGATGATTTTGAAAATTTTCCTTTTTGGCAAGGCACACATAGTGAAGAAGATAAATTTCCATTTAACAAAGGTAAACCTTTAATTAATTTATCTTTTGAAAGTTTTGTAATTAACTTGGCACTAGCATGTCCAAGTCGCCTATGCCATAAATCTAATTCATCATTTTTTGATAAAAAACATTTTAAGGTAGAATTTGAAAAATCAAGAAATTTAATCATATATACATTATGACATCTAGGTGCGGTAAAAACAATTTCATTTGTTTTGGAATTAATAATTTTGCATAAATTTGTAGAAGATTCAAATAAAACATTTAAACCTTTATCACATAATTGACTAATAGAAATCAAATTATGCTTTAATCCTTCTACAAATAAAATATTTGAAATTGAAAAATTTTCGTTACCCACAATACCGATGCCGATTATTTTTCCTTTTCCATTGTCACCGAATGTAACAACTCCTCCTTTCTTCATCTCCAGGCTAAGGAACTTCTCTTTATTGCCCGTCATGTGCTTTGAACAACCCGAGTCCAAGTACCACACGTCTTCTTTGTCCTTAGCCTGCCAACACACCTAGAAAGAAGAGGTGAGTAAAGATCTGGTTACCCAAGTGGTTCCACCCATAGTATAGGTAGAAGCCTTAGGCACCCAGATTTGTTTGATTTTACTTTTTCCTTCTTTCCAGCAAGAGTCCGTAGTGTGACCAAATCTATTGCATTTGGCACAAGTAATGTATTTAGAAGAGTATAACTTTTCTGGACTTTTACTGGATGAGGATGCAGTATTTGATATTTCATTAATTTTAGAATTTTTAAAAGTAAATTTTCTGGAATTTTCACTGTCGCCGGCGACAGTGGTTGTCGCCGGGTGACAGCTTCCAGATGTGTATCTGAGCCCAGACCTTCCAGATCCATGGCGTTGGTATCCTAAGATCATATCAAGTGATCTTCGGCCCATTCCAAATTTTTTCATGGCTAGTGTTAAGTCATGAATCTGGTGTCTCATTTTTGTATTCTCGGATACTAGATTTACGCATCTCCGATCAAAAGATTTCTTTCCCTCATGGACTTTGGAAATTGAAGATTTTAGATCTCTCTCTAAAATCTCATTCTTTTTAGTAAGAATTTTTATTGTAGAATGAGATTTGGAAAGAGATTCTTCAAGTTCTTTAATTCTTCCCAAAGAGTGATCACACTCTTGGCAAGAAATATCCCTTTTTCCAATAGTCTTAATTTCATTTAACAATTTTCTGTTTTCTTTAAGTAAAATTCCATTTTCAGATTTTAGAAGATCATTATCTTTTAAACTTTTTTCAAAAAATTTGCAAGTCTTTAAAAATTCAGAAAATAATTCATCATAAGTTGGAGGAGTTACCTCAGTGTCGCTTTGGACACTGCATTCGTCATCAGATATGACGCTCTTTCCCATTAAGCATATGTTGGCCTCCTCCTCTTTACTTGAGTCGAAACTGCTTGCATCCTCTGAAGTAGTATCATCCCAGGTTTCCGCCTTCAACACCTTCTTCGACCCTTTGTGCTTCTTTTCTTTAAGTTCTTTCAAGTACTTTGGACACTTGCTTCGAATGTGTCCTAACTTCTTGCAGTGATAGCACTCCGGTGGCGGTCTCTCTTCCTCCTCATCGCCCTCCTTTCCTTTTTTCTTCCTAAAGGTCTCCTTCTTAAAATACTTCTTAAACGAATTTCTTCTCTCCGGATTTTTCATAAATTTTCTAAATTTTTTAACAAATAAGCTCTCCTCATCTTCTTCATCCTCCTCAGAATCACTAGTTTCTTCCTTCTTAGATTTTAGAGCCAATCCCTTCTTCCTTGGCTCCATATACTCTTGTTGTTGAATTTTTAATTCAACTTCATGAGTTTTCAAATTCCCAATGAGGCTCTCCAATTTTAAAGTCTTAAGATCATGTGACTCGGAAATTGCAGTCACTTTAGGATTGAACTTCGGGGGAAGTGATCTTAAAATTTTTCTTACCAAATCTCCATTTGAGAACACCTTTCCTAGCACCTTTGAGTCGTTCACGATTTTTGTGAATCGTGTGTACATCGTATCAACCTCTTCATCTACCTCCATTTTGAACCTTTCAAATTCAGATTCCAGTTGAAATAGCTTTGAGTCCTTTACCTGCGAAGTACCTTCATGAGTGATTTCTAATAAATTCCAAATTTCAAATGCAGAATTACAAGCACAATCTCTATTAAATTCAGTGCGATCTAGTGCGCAAAATAAAGCATTCATGGCTTTTGCATTGTTCTTACATTTTAATTTATCATTGTCATCCCACTTGTCTTTGGGCTTATCCATGGTTACATCTCCTACAACAAATGTTGGAGAAGTGTAACTAGATTCTACCATATTCCAGACTTCAATATCTAGCGCAATTAGAAAACAACGCATACGAGTTTTCCAATAATTGTAGTATGTGCCCGTAAAAAGTGGTGGCCTACTAATTCCTTGCCCCTCAACGAACGCGTGATCGTTGTGCGCCATTACTCCCGGTTGTAAAACCGTTTTGGAGTAACCTCGCTCTGATACCACTTGTTGGATCGTATGACGCCCTTAGAGGGGGGGTGAATAAGGGTGTGTCTAAAATTTAATTTTTGACTTAGTAATTTTTTTAAAGAGAATTTGCTTTACTAAAAAATTACTTATAAATATTTTCAAACCAATGCAATTTTAGTATTAAATCAAAACACAAATTTCCAAGATAAAGATTATGCCACAAAATATGTATTTAAAGAAAAAGACATAATTATATTAATCATGAAATTTGAGTACAATAAAAATGATCTTAACAATGCTTAAGATCAAGGCACAAATAAGTTAATAAGAAATTCTACAATTTTGGTTTACCAATCCTTCTCCCAAGGATCGGAAGGCTATTGCTAGTCTCTCCCAAGACCAAGCCGAAGCCTATCCTCTAGATCTTCCCAAGATCTAGACGTAGCACACAAGGCCACGATTTCCCACCAAGCCACGCAAGGACTTGGACGCTCCGCACAAGGGAGCGATTTTCCCTTAAGCCACGCAAGGACTTAGACGTCGCACGCAAGACGACGATTTCTCTACCAACGATTACAAAATGAAAAGTGAATGAATGAAAATACAATATGAAAAACCCCCTTTAGAATTTCTGGACCAAAACAGCGAAGAGCCCTTGAGAAAGTCTCCTTGGAATGTGTGTACAATCTTCGGCTTCGCTCTCTCTTTTCTTCTTCAAGGATGGGGATTTTCGTTCTCTGGAGCTCTCTGGACAATAACACTCAGGAAGGAGGCTTAGAAATCTGAAGAATTGAATTCCACGAAGTTTTGAGCCCTTTTAATAAAAAGGAGCTGTCGCCGTCCGATAGCTGTTGTCGCCGATATCCGATAGCTCCAGAGGCTGCCACGTGTCCCGCTAAAACAAAGTTTCTGCGTCGTGTTGAGGTCGTGGTTGAGACGTGGGCTGTCGGATATCCGATAGCACTGTCGGATATCCGATAGTCAAGGTAACCGCTGCACGTTCTGGCATTATCGGAAGATCGTGGGCTGTCGCCATCCGATAGCGATATCGGAAATCCGATAGCTCCTAACCACTGTGTGATAACTGCTGCACGTCCTGGCGTTATTGGCAGATCATGGGCTGTCGGAAATCCAATAGCGATATCGGAAATCCGATAGCTCCAAACCGTTGTGCAGAGATTAAATAAACGAGCTGTCGGAAATCCAATAGCACTGTCGGAAATCCGATAGCTCAAATTTCTGGAAAATGTCATTTTGCTCCAATTGAAGTCATGTTATTCTAGCACCTGTTATCTGCACACCATTAATCAAAAATAGGATCAAATACATTCGGGATTTGTTATTCTCAAACCGGACGAGTGCGGAACGCATGCTCCAACAAAGAGGAGATACAATAGATTTGAATGCTGGTGCTGTGGCAAAATTGGTCATTTTGCCATATATTATTGGTTCAATCATAGTGTGCCAAGAACTCCACGAGTTAATAATGTAAGAATGACCCTTTGCAATGTTAACACTCCGAGCGGTGTTGATCTAACCAGAAACCTAGGGCCCAAATCCCTTTGGGTTCCTAAGGGAAATTAATCTGTGTTTGCAGGTATGTCCAAAGGCCAACCAAAACTCTAATCAGGCATTTGGACAAGTGGATGTTCATGGTACATGACCAGAACATAGAAGAAATATAGTAAGGTTGCTGAAAAGCTTAGGAAATCAGTCCAGGCACTGAAATTCTAAGGGGGAGATAAGACAAAGGGGGAGAAAAGATTGAGGGGGAGCTGATTCTACATATACTCCCAAATGTGTACTCCTATGCAGTTGCTGAAGGGGAGCTTTGAGCTCTCATGCTTTTTCTTCCCTATCTGAAGTAGTCAGAAAGGGGGAGAGAAGTTGAAATTGCAAGAGAATTTGAAGTTGGGAGGAATTGGCAAAGTTAGAATTGGCAAAGTTGAAAGAGAAAGTTGATAGGGAGAGAAAGTTGAAAAAGCTAAGTTTTTAACTCTCCTTATCTATTTGATATATATTTATTTAAGTGCAATTCAACTCAGTACATAGGTTCTGACTTCTTCAAATAGGGGGAGATTGTTGGGTATTGTAGCCACAATTACCTTGATTTGAAGAAGTGTTCCTTTGAACTAAGTTGAATTGAGTTGTATTTGATGTTGTTCTCTAGTTATGTGTTTGCAGGTTCTAAATTGCTAAGTGCACACCATAGTCAGGTTGCAATGGATCGCCAAACACAGTTCTAGACAATGTAATCCCTGATTGTGTAGAACAAAGTGTTGGTCCATGTGTAATCTCTCTATTTGGGTGTACTTCATATACTCATAACTGAAGGTTTTCAAGTTTGAGGAGTGGAGCAGGTTTTCAGAATAAAAGAAATTTTTGCTGAGTCAATTCGTCGAGATGTCTCGTGAAGTTCCGATGAATCTCGACGAATCCAGACAGAAGCTAAATTTCTAGTTTGAAGAAGAAATTTCTGCGGCTAAGTCTATTCGTCGAATGTTCTCGTGAACTCCCGACGAATATCGATGAACGCAGACATAAGTCAAAAAGGCAGACTTGTGAAGGAAATGGTGCGGCCAAGTCAATTCGTCGAATTTCTCGAGAACTCCCGACGAATTCCGACGAATGAAAACAGAAGACAGTTTTCAAGCTTTGATCAGTATTTTCAATGGCCAAGTCAATTCTTCGAATGTTCACGTGAAGTCTCGACGAATGACGGACAGACGGATTTCAAATTTCAGTTTCATTTTCTAAAATTAGGGTTGGCCGACATGTACAGTACACGTGGCGATCCCTCCTTGTTTGTCGCCCGAGCCGTTGGAGGTCTTCCTATAAATAATCTCTTATTTTAGGGAAAGAAGAAGATAGAACCCGATTGAAAAAGAAGAAGATCGCCGTCTTCTTCCTCGCTCGCTGGAAAAGTTTCTGAGATCTAAAGTGCGCCGCTCAAGACTCGTTCTTCAGTGTTGCTAGAGATTTCTCAGATAAGAAGGCCTTTGATCTAGTTGCTGCTCTCTATTGAAGATCTTTTCGATTTAATCAAAGGGCCTACTCAGATCAGGTTTGCCGATTCTTCATTCTTCCTAATCCTTGAAGATCCAAACTTTCACTCTAAAGGAAGAAGAAGATTTTGTCTCTCCAGATCTGAAGTTGATCTCTATTGAGATTTAAGAGAAGTTTCGTTTTAAACTTTATTTAATTTTTGTAGGAGTTTTTACTCCAAGTTATTTTGTAGGAGTTTTTTACTCCGAGTTGTAGGAGTTGTTTACTCCGAGTTGTAGGAGTTGTTTACTCCGAGTTGTAGGAGTTGTTTACTCTGAGTTTGTAGGAGAGGTTGTTCTCCGAGCTTGTAGGAGCCGTTGTCTCCGAGTGTAGGATTTGTTGATAAATCCGAGTTTTGGTGAAGTTGTCGACGCTAGCCCGAAATGCTAGATAGGCGAAGCGGGAGAGAGGAGTACCCACCCTTGGGGAACCTCTATAAATCTTGTGTGTCTGTGCTGTGATTTTTTTTTGTGTATGTGCAAAATTTTTATTCCGCAATCGCAGTAGAGATCACAAATTCACCCCCCTCTAGGTGATTTAGGTAGACAACGATTTCTTTCGGTATTTGATAAGCCATTTTGTTTCATGGTATATACAGTCTTAAGTCAATTCCAAACCATGGAAAAGTATTGGTTATATCAATGTGAAGTTCAGCTGAAATAACAGACTGGTCTCAGGTGAACAGCTGAGACTCGGTTGTATAGCTACTGAGAAGAAGTCTATCTCAGCTAAAGTAAACCACTGAGAAGACTACCTATCTCAGCTGATCCACCGAGATGTAGATTATTTCAGCCGCTGAGACTGAAGCCAATCTTAGCCCATCAGCTGAGACAAACTCAAATTTGAACTTTAATCTGATGAGATCTACTTTGGCAGGAGGGACAAGAAAGCAAGATAAGCTTTTATATTCTTGTCCATGCTTTGGCTAGATACTCCTTAGAGCCGTTGAAGATTGATGGAAGTATAAAATACATAGCTATGGAAAATGGAAGGCAGCTGATTGACGACAAGAACATTGTTGAACGTGCGTAAAAGATCTTCATCTTCTTCCTGTGAAGCATCCTCTATCTCAAGCTGTAAGAAGTTCAATCCAAAAGGGATAGCTAATTTTTTTTTATTGCCTTCAGAAGAACCAGTTGATCTTTCCTCTTTTACTTAAGAAGAAGACCAGGTGAAGCAAGGGATGGAGCTGCTGCTATTCAGCCCTGCATGAAGAAAGCATCTGCTGTCCTCTACAACAAAAGATTCATGTTGAAGGTCTATCTTTTTAGTCTCCTGTTGTAAAACTAGATTCATTAAGTTTTGTAAGAACATTATTGTTCTAAGTTGTAAGGCACTTGTGCCTAAGCTAGTAGGGCTACAAATCAGCCTGAGTTGTAGGGCATGTGAGCCTGAGTTTGTAGGAATGTACTCCCAGCCTGAGCTGTAGGATTTCAGTTGAAATCTGAGGTAGGACTTGAGATAAGTCTGAGGAAGGAAACTTGGAGGGTTTCTGAGCTGTAGGAGTTGGAGGACTCTGAGGTAGGGCTTCTTGATAAGTTTGCCTGAGGTAGGGTTTTGGAGAAAACCTGAGAAATCCTGAGGGATTTGTGTTGTAAGCTCATTGAGCTGAGTTATAGAAGGAGATTGCCTTGTCTAACTCATTGTTAGAAAGGTGGAGAGGGAAAGTGGATGTACCCATACCTTAGGGAACCACTATAAATAGTTGTGTTCTTTTCTGTGTTTACTTTTACTTTGCTTAAACAGCTAAAATAGCAAACTATAAGTAGATAAAGCAAAGAAACCTATTCACCCCCCCCCCCCCCCCCCCTCTAGGTGAGTAAGACTACTACCAAGTAAACTATCTGTTCTCTTCTCATTATTAGGAGTCACTTTAATGAATATAGTGAGTTTATCGTGATGGTTGTTTTGTTCTTTGCACACTGAACTATTTTCATTTATTTTATAGTCACTGGGTCTAACAAAGATTACTGGATTTTTCCAGGTTGGTTTGCTGGATACTGTTGTGCTAGTTAATGAATCTGCTCCTAAACAAAGGTGCTTAAATCTCATGGAGAGATTTTGTGTAATATCCTTGAGCTTTTGACTCCTCCCATTGAGTGAGTCTTCAAAGGCTTTTGCCTTTGTAGCTCTTCTTTTAAGTTTGAGTTTTCATTAATTAGTTTATTTATTTCTGTTTCTTTTCTATATATTTGATTCTTTAATTTATAATTAACGGAATACAAGTTATCTTTCTTAAGGTCTTCTAATTCTTCTCTAGTTGTTTTGCATTCTTTTTTACTATTATGATAGTCTTGGCAAAAATCTGTAAAGAAGTTTTTAAAGTCTTCTAAAGTAAAATCAAATTCATCAAATAAGGATACCTGACCTTCTTCAGTAGTTTAATCTTCTAAAGCCATTGGACAGGCTTCTTCAACAGCACATTCTTCATCACTGTCAGATGTAGAGGAGCTTGACTCAGATTCTGAGTCACTCTAGATTTCAGCTATGAAACGTTTTACCTTCTTTTTGTCCTTCTTCCTGAAGGACTTCTTCTTATCTCCTTCTTAATGATGCTTCTGTCCTTTTGCTCTTTAGGACATTCATGGGCAATGTGCCCAGGTTTTCTGCATGCAAAGCAGACTATTTCTAGCTTTTAGGTCTTATCAAACCTTGGTTTGTTTGAGCTCCTTTCCTTCCTTCTGGAGTCTTCAAACTTGACCCATCTTCTAGCCAAGGGATTGAATTTCTCTTCTTCAGAAGTAGAAGGCTCTCCTTCAATTGCCTTCAATGTTATAGTCCTTTCCATTGGGATTGTGGCTTTCTCCTTTGCCTCGGTCTCAACCCTACTTTTCAGCAGCATCTCATAGGATGAGCTTGCCTAGCAAGGCATCAGTGGATATTTTTGTGTGACATTTGGATTCTCTAATGGCCCAAATCCTTAAATTCCAAGTGCTTAGGAAGCACATGAGAAGCTTTTTATTGATCTCAATCAGTGAGATCTCCTTATCCAGTCCCCTGAGCTCATTAATAATAATGTTGAATCTCTCATACATCTCAGCACCATTTTCTTCGGGTTTCTTTTGAAAGTTCTCATATTGGGATATGAGAAGGGACTTCATGTCCTTTGTTTCATCTGAGCTTCCTTCAACAAGTCTGGACAGTGATTCCTAGATATCTTTTGCTGAGTTGCAGTCAGGCACCTTTTGGAATATGTCATCTGACATAGTGGACACCAGGATGTTCATGGCTTTGGCATCACATGTCTTTACCTTCTTCTCAACATCAGTCCATTATGCTCTATGGACAAGTTCCTGTGTCACGGTCCCACTTGCAACTTTTTTGAATGGTACTGGAGGACCTGATACAATAACATCAAAAATTTCTTCATCAATAGAATTCATATAGAGTTTTACTCTATCCTTGCAGAGTGTAAACTTATTCAGATTACACACTGGTGGTCTTGTGGATACATAGTGTACAACCCCCGTATTCGCCGAGTGGGTCCCCGGGGCCTAAAATGTCTTTAGGCCCAATAGTTTTTTAGCAATGACCTAGGCAAGAAGGAGGGGTGGGCGGTGGAGATGGAGGCCTTCTGCTCGCCCAGCCCGTAAGGGGGGCAAGCCGGAGACGTGCGTCTTCCTAGGCTCGCCCCCTCACCAGCTAGGGGGTGAGGGGAGGAGCCACATGCCCCTCTCACCCCGCCCCAGCTAGGGGCGAGAGGAGGAGCCCCAGGACCCCCTCGCCCCGCCCTAGTTAGGGGGCGAGGGGACGAGCCGAAGGCCCCTCTCGCCCCGCTCCATTTAGGGGGCGAGGGGAGGAGCCACAGGCCCCTCTCGCCCCAACCCAGCTAGGGGGCGAGGGGAGGAGTCGTAGACCCCTCTCGCCCCGCCCCAATTAGGGGGCGAGGGGAGGAGTCGCATGCCCCTCTCGCCCCGCCCCAGCCAGGGTGCGAGAGGAGGAGCCGCAGGCCCCTCATGCACTGCCCCATCTAGGGGGAGAGAGGAGGATCCGCAGGCCCCTCTCACCCTGCTCTAGTTAAGGGGCGAGGGGAGGAGTCGCAGGCCCCTCTCGCCCCGCCCCAGTTAGAGTGCGAGGGGAGGAGCCGCAGGCCCTCTCGCCCCGCCCCAGTTAGGGGGCGAGGGGAGGACCTGCAGGCCCCTCTCGCCCCGCCCCAGTTAGGGGTGAGGGGAGGAGCCACAGACCCCTCTCGCCCCGACCCAGCTAGGGGGTGAGAGGAGGAGCCGCAGGCACCTCTTGCCCCGCCCTAGCTAGAGGGCTAGAGGAGGAGCCGCAGGGCCCTCTCGCCCCGCCCAAGCAATGGGGACGAGACCCGAGGCAGGCAGCCTCCTGGTCTCGCCCCCATCCCAGAAAGGGGGGCTAGACCCGAGGCAGGCGACCTCCTGGTCTCGCCCCTGCCCCAGCAAGGGGGCGAGCTCGGGAGGGAGGCGCCCTCTAATGCGCTTTTTTCGGCATTGCTAATTAGCAGGCACGAAATGCGATAAGACGGCAGTGCACCGGTCGCTCAAGTAATAAAATAGGGAGGAAATCCCCAAATATCTTTCTCAAAGGACCGCAAGTTGGGTAGTACGATTTGCTCTAAACAGGAAATCAGTTAAAAGGAGTAATAAGTAACAACGGGGGGTTTTGATTTGGTTTCCTACGCTATTGCTGAATGAACAAAGATGCGGGTCAAAACTTCGCTTCGCAAGGCGAGATGGGTGCAACGGTCGCGATGCCGTGCTTCGGAAGGCGCGTGGATGGGAAATCACTATGACGGTTGAGGGTCACACACACCTCTTCTCAAAACATCACCACTAGCAATTGCTAGTGTCTTCACCCACAACGAATCACAGAAAATCACTAGGAACAAAGGGGCTATTCATGCCACCACAACATCAGTGCATATGAAGGAAAGCAAAACTCCTTAAGATTAACTTAACACGTGTTCATACAACACAAAAATGAAGTATAAGCATTCAAGGTTAGAGAGGACCACAAAGAAGAAGTCATGGCTTAGGTTCACGGCCGGAATGAGAGGTTGTCGGCTTCTCTCCAGACTCGGCCCTCAGATGGTGAGCTTGGCTCGAAGGAGGCTGTCACCGCTCCTTTGATCTTCAGCGCTTCCTTGGTCTCCTTGGTGAGGAATGCTTGAGCTAATGGTGGATGAAGCTTCCTAATGCTCCCGGTGTACAACCCGTATTCGCCGAGTGGACCCCTCAAGCTAAATGGCGAGACCTGGGTCAGCCCGATCATTCGCCCCGGCTAGGAGGGGGAAGTATCACGGACCACTCGCCCGGAAGCGCGGGCACTCGCCCAACAAGGCGGGTGACCAGCGAGTGGTGCCCTCACGGACCACTCGCCCAGGATTATTTGAGGGAGAAATGACCCTAATACCCCTGGTGTGCTGCAAATAGCCCTTCGGAACAGCGGAATTAGGCTGTTAGCAGACCAGTTTGGGGTGCTTTTAGTAAAATTAAAAGGCGGATTCATGTTATTTGCAGACAGCCTAGAAAAATCTATAAATAGACCCTTAAGGGCACCTTGGAGGAGATCCGATTTTTGGAGAATCCTCTCCTCCAGGCTAGTTTTTGGTCGGCTGTTAGTGCCCTCCAAGGTGCCCGCTTGAGCTCTGGTTTGGGAGGGGAAGCTCTCTAAGATCTTCCGGGTGTGTGGCGGGACCTCCTCGCTTCAGCCTTGGGTCTATTCATATTCTCACATCCACCGTCAAGAGAGTCTAGTGAGGGAGAAGTAAGCATCGGCTACACCCCCAGTGGGTCCGAACTCAAGAGACTTGTTGCAGGTTTCAACATTTTTGGTGCGGTGAGCGTGGACCGTAGCCGGTGAAGGAAAATCTTGAGTTAGGTTCGATGACAGGAGATGGTGGGAATGGTTCTAACTCAGGCCACTCGCAGCCACCCGCGATAGGAGTGTGGCTGGAGATGTTTGAGAAGTTCAAGCGAGAAGTTCTGCAGACAATTCTCGCAGCAAGGAGCGAGTGTGAGACCCCGGCAGTCCCCGTGGTTCCGCCCCTGCAGATCGGCGAGAACGCACCAGGGCAGCGGCCGGGGAAGGAGGTGCCATCAGAAGGAAGTGCGCGAGATCTCCTGGGGCGGCAGCTGTTCAGCAGTCCGGCGAGTGCTGAGGTGTGCGAGCTGGGTCCGCGCGAGAAGACCATTCACCAAATAGGGGAAGGGAGCCCCTTTTGCGAGATGATCCTCTCGGCCCTAGTGCCAGAGGGGTTTCGTGGGCCGGAGATGTCGTACTACACCGGCAAGGAGGATCCAGTCGTGCACCTGCAGTGGTTTGAGGACATGACATCGATCCTTCCCATGTCGGATGCTTTTCAATGCCGACTCTTCGCAACCACCCTGAAGGAGAAAGCAAGGGACTGGTTCCACCAGCTTTCTGCGGGTTCCATCTACACGTTTGATGACCTGCGATGAGGCTTTCGGCTGCGCTTCTCGACGTCAAAAAAGAGGAAGAAGGATGCGAAGGCTCTCTTCAAGATCAGGCAGAGGGAGGGAGAGTCCCTGGGACATTACGTGGATAGGTTCCAGGAGGAGATACACCTCGTGCAGGAGGTGCCGGGATTCGCCCTCCAGATGGCGTTCATCGTAGGGTACGAGACGGGTTCTTCAAGATGGACCTGAAAAGAAGACCTCCTTCATCCTTTGAAGAATTGATGGAGCGAGCAGCAGCAGAGATTGAAGGGGAGGCGGCCAACCCAGAGTTCTACAGGAGATTGGCAAAAATGAGCGAGCCCGAGGTGAGGCAGCAAGAAGGAAGAAGGCGGGATGAACCCAGGGGTCACGGGTTCGAATGACCGCCTCGGAATTGGAGGAATCAGGAGCCCAACAATAGGTTGGGCTGGAGGCACCAGGAAGGACCGGAGCGAGGTCAGGAAGAGGGGTACCAAGGAAGAGAAGCGGGAGGAATGAATCCGGGGTGGAGGCAGGGTCCCAGACCCCCACACCCCCCGAGGGAGCAAGCTATGGCAGTAGGCCGGGGAAGAGGAGGCAGAGGAGCAAGAGGAGGAAGAGGAAGAGCAGGGAGAGGAGGCAGGGTGGCGTTGCCCTATTGTGACTTTCATCAGGAAGAAGGTCACGCGACCGCCACCTGCCCAGAATTCTTGGAGATGAGAGAGAGAGGTCAGCCACGGCGGCAGCAGGCCAGGATCGAGGAAATGCTCCCGGAGGCGGAAGAAGATCGATGCGAGGACAGGGCAGATACAGGAACCAGGGGGAATCGGGGTGATTCATGGAGGGGTTGGGATAGAGGCCTCTCGCAAGAGGAGCTTCCAGGCAATGTTCCGAAGGGATGTCGCGTCGACTTCCCAGACCCCACCCCTCTCGTAGAAGCTCACCTTCTCCTCAGAAGACATGCCAGATTATGAGGATCCGTTCTGCGACGCTCTGGTGATTCAGACGGCGATTGAAAATTTCACGGTCTCCTAGTTCCTGGTGGATAACGGGAGCTCAGTGAATGTGATCTTCAAGAAGGCCTTCGATGCAATGGAGGTAGAAAAGAAGAGGGTGCAGGCCTCTGACGGACAGCTATTTGGTTTCTCAGGAGAGCGGAAGGAGGTCGAGGGAGGTGTCGGTCTCCAGGTGACGCTAGGAGGAGTCCCAAGAAACTGCCGGTTCGTCATTGTGGACGCTCCGAGCAGCTATAACGCCATTAGCGGACGCCCCCTCATTAGCGCCTTCCGGTGCGTGTGATAGTACATTATTTATTGTTATTTTTATATAATATTTTAGTAGTAATTAATTAGTTTTTATATAATTTTAGTTTAATATATGTCTAATTCACTTTGTTTTGTGCTTTCAGGTAATCTGGGGCTGTTAATAGCAATTTCAAGCTCATAAGAGTAATCAGTAGAATATTTAGAGAATTTCAGCCGAAATCGCAAAGTACACGCCCTTGGTCACGGGCGTGACCAAGGGCGTGACTTTATGTCACGGCCGTGAACCAGCCCCGTGTATTCCAGTTGAAGATGTTAGCCGCCACGTCAGATTAAAATTACACGCCCTCTAACACGGGCGTGACAGAGGGCGTGACCTCAATGTCACGGGCGTGACTTTTCCGAAATGCATTCATTTCGGCCAGCAATCAATTCCCGCCGTTTCTAGCTTACACGCCCTCGGTCACGGGCGTGACCGAGGCCGTGACTCTTCTGCAACCGCCAGATTAACTCCAGATCGCAGCGTTTCCCGCCGTTTCCAGACCCGTTCAAGACACGGCCTTAGTCACGGGCGTGACCGAGGCCGTGACCCACCATGCAATTGATTTTTGGCGGTTTCTCTTCCTCAACGTTCCCGGGCTTTCAATACGTAGTTACGCAGCTTACACGCCCTTGGACACGGGCGTGACCAAGGGCGTGACTCACCAATTTTCTGCTTATAAAAGCCAGCTGCTGCCAAAGTGATGGGCATCCAGTCCATGCTTCGATTGGATCATTTCTAGTATAGTTTTCCTGCATTTTTAGTGTAACTTTATTTTATGTCTTGTCCTTTTATTTCCTATTTTAGATTTACTTTCCCAGCAATTGTAATTCTTCTTTCTTAGTTATAAAATGTTCTTTTTCTTTAATCATGAGTAGCTAATTTTGTAGCATTTGATCGGATGAATTCCTAAGCTTTTATATTTCATAATCTTTTATTCATTGTTTGGATTTTGAAAACTAAGATTTACCGTTGATTTGCAATTTTTGGTTTCATATTTCTAGGGTATGATAATCAAGTTTGATCCATATTTTAGTGTATCGAGAGATCCTTATATACGGTAGATCGCTCATCGGTAGAAAGAATTGTTCGCACTCCTCGAGAGAGGGTGTCGCAAATCTTCCGGATTGGAGTCAAATCCAATAGTGGGGCTCACATCATAAAGCAAGCTTAGGGGTTTCGACTGGCCGAGGGGTCTTAATCGATCAACCTAAGGTTAGGTGGTAGTTCTCTCGAGAGAGGTTCTATCATATTTTGGGAACCTCCACGGTCAAGTTTGTCTAAATTGATTTCTTCCGAATTCTAGATTTATGAAATATTTTACTTAAGAAGGATTCCCGATCAAATGTTTTTCTTCTTTTAATTATTTACAAAACTCTATTTTACTTTCGATAAAATAATATTAATTTGCGTGAGTAGAAGTAATCAACAGACCCGTGGAATACGACACTTGATATTTATTTGTTTTAAATATCCTATGCTATGAACGATAGGTGCTCTTGCCTATAGTTCGTAGAATTTGGAGAATATTATTTACATCCTAAATTTTACCTATCAAGTTTTTGGCGCCGTTGCCGGGGAAGTATTTTTGTTGATATTTTGAAAGCGTAGATTTTATTACTTTTATCATTCTCTTTCTCCACCCCCATTTCTATTTTTGCTTTATTTTTAAATTTCATTCTATTAAGTGACGGTTGTAAATTTTTCTTTCTTCAAACATGATGTTATCGCAATTGGCCGCAAAAGTTGCCGAGCTTCAAAATAAAGTCATTCTTTTGGAAGTCGCACGAATGCGCCAAATTTTTTGTCCTTTTTGTGGGGGTCATCATTCTTGTGATGAATGCTATTTTTCATTTCAACATTTTTCTAATGACAATCAAATTAATTTTTCTAATGAAAATTATAATTTTTATAATGAAAATAATAATTTTTATGATGAAAATAATTTTTCTTTAAATAATGATTTGAATGAATTTCCTTCTTACTCTGATGTTGATTATTCATGGTGGCAAGGTCACCCGGATAGTTTTCAGTGCGAAAATGGAAATTCCTTCAATTATGATTTGCATTCCTCGCCTTTTCCACAAATTTGTTCTTCTTCTGATCTTGAAATTTTTCCGAATGTTATTTCTCCCACTTTAAATGTTTATTCTCAAGATCAAGAAGAACAATTGTACCAAGAATTTCGCAAAGTCATGGAGACACCGGACGAATTAGAAAATGAAAATTTTTCTTCTTCTCCTTCGCCCGCCCTTTCTTCTCATTCTCATGAAATTATAATTCATGAAGAAATTGTGTCTCATGAATTTTCTCCCCTTTGTATTGATTTTTCTGATAATTCTTTTATTTTTGAAAATAAACAACCGACGCTTAATCATGTATTTTCGCAAGAAACTCCTCCTTGTGAAAAATTTTCTGACTCGCTTAATCTTGATTCTTTTTATACTAATAATTTTCTTGTAGATGAAGAGCCGTTGCAACCAAACGTTTTCACCGATCCATTTGCCGCTCATCTCCAGCAATCCAAATTACCTAAGGTATGTATAGGTAATTTGGATTCACAATTTCAAGCTAATGGACAACCAAAGAATCACGACTATAGCGGAGGAGTAGTCGGGCAGCGGATTTCAGCATGCTCACCTGAGCATGAATTAAGGGAGTTGCCTGTGTACCTTTCTTTTTATTTTCCTTTTTCCTAACAATAACCGTCTAGCTTAAAGACGGGAAAAAGAAAGCGCTCTTGGGAGGCACCCCTTGCTTATCTTTATTTTTCTTGCACTTTACTTTTTCCGCATTTTATTTTCTTTTCCCTCCTACTTGGCTTATAAACATTGGGGACAATGTTTATTTTTAAGTATGGGGGTGTATTCTCCTATATTCAGTTTTTATTAAAAATCCAAAAAAAATTATAAAATCTTTTTCAAAACTCATAAAAAAATTGATTTTTTTTATTCTTTATTTTCAATTTTGTTATAAAAATTTACAAAATTCAAAAAAAATGTTTTCATTTAAAAAACTATTTTAATTTCCAATAAAATAAATTTTGTAATATTAAATTTCTCCAAACTTCATTTATGCAAAATTGATTTTAATTATGAGTTTTCTTTATAGGTTTTTTTTAAAGAGTTTTCTTTTTATGTAGTTTTAATCTTATATTTCTCTTCAAAATATGTTAGATTTAATTTTTAGATGAATTTGATTTAATGAGTTTTTCATTATCTTGATTTGTTTAGAATATTTCTTAGTTTTACTTTATCTCTTTAAAATATCATAATTCAATTTTGTAGTAATTGTGTTAAATATCCTTAGATTTTACTTATATTAACTTGAACTCATAGTTTCTTATAGATTGCTCAATTTGTTTTCTATGCTCTTAAAATGTATCTTTGGAATTTTTGTAGCCTTTAAACCCTATCCCTTCCCCTACCATTTTATTTGACCCTTTATTTGGCATAAAAAAAAGGTTTGAAAAGATCATATGTCATGGAATGAGAGGATAAAATTCATCATTCCTAAACATATGCACCCAAATTTTTAAAAGATTATATGGTATGGAGATGAGAGGATAAAATTCATCACTCCTAAACATATACATTTGGGATATTAAAGAAGAAGGAATTTAAAAAAGATGGAAATGAGATGATAAAATTCATCATTTCCTATATTCAAAGTAACTTCTTCAATGCCAATTTTACCCCAATTAGCCAAGTTTATTTGCTTATCCAAGATATTTTTGAGAGAGCATAGTTAATTTTTTGTAGTTTTCTAAAAGTTTCTCATGATTGTAAAGTTTATATAATTTTAATCTTGGATTATTTTACTTAATTCAATGCAATTTTGTTTATGAAGATTTAGTTAGAGAATTTTGAAACTAATATTTATTCTACTCATTTCAATTTATGAATTATAAATTATTTCTAATAAATCTAAATTTTAATTTCTTAACTTAATTTGATATGAGTCTTATAAAATTTGGAATACATAATTGGAAGTTAATCTTTTTGGAATGTCCTATAAATTCTTCTCATGCTTATAAATTAGTTTTGCTCTGGAATAGCAAAAGCTTAAGTATGGGGGTATTTGATAGTACATTATTTATTGTTATTTTTATATAATATTTTAGTAGTAATTAATTAGTTTTTATATAATTTTAGTTTAATATATGTCTAATTCACTTTGTTTTGTGCTTTCAGGTAATCTGGGGCTGTTAATAGCAATTTCAAGCTCATAAGAGTAATCAGGAGAATATTTGGAGAATTTCAGTCGAAATCGCAAAGTACACGCCCTTGGTCACGGGCGTGACCAAGGGCGTGACTTTATGTCACGGCCGTGAACCAGCCCCGTGTATTCCAGTTGAAGATGTTAGCCGCCACGTCAGATTAAAATTACACGCCCTCTAACACGGGCGTGACAGAGGGCGTGACCTCAATGTCACGGGCGTGACTTTCCCGAAATGCATTCATTTCGGCCAGCAATCAATTCCCGCCGTTTCTAGCTTACACGCCCTCGGTCACGGGCGTGACCGAGGCCGTGACTCTTCTGCAACTGCCAGATTAACTCCAGATCGCAGCGTTTCCCGCCGTTTCCAGACCCATTCAAGACACGCCCTTAGTCACGGGCGTGACCGAGGCCGTGACCCGCCATGCAATTGATTTTTGGCGGTTTCTCTTCCTCAACGTTCCCGGGCTTTCAATACGCAGTTACGCAGCTTACACGCCCTTGGACACGGGCGTGACCAAGGGCGTGACTCACCAATTTTCTGCCTATAAAAGCCAGCTGCTGCCAAAGTGATGGGCATCCAGTCCATGCTTCGATTGGATCATTTCTAGTATAGTTTTCCTGCATTTTTAGTGTAACTTTATTTTATGTCTTGTCCTTTTATTTCCTATTTTAGATTTACTTTCCCAGCAATTGTAATTCTTCTTTCTTAGTTATAAAATGTTCTTTTTCTTTAATCATGAGTAGCTAATTTTGTAGCATTTGATCGGATGAATTCCTAAGCTTTTATATTTCATAATCTTTTATTCATTGTTTGGATTTTGAAAACTAAGATTTACCGTTGATTTGCAATTTTTGGTTTCATATTTCTAGGGTATGATAATCAAGTTTGATCCATATTTTAGTGTATCGAGAGATCCTTAAATACGGTAGATCTCTCATCGGTAGAAAGAATTGTTCGCACTCCTCGAGAGAGGGTGTCGCAAATCTTCCGGATTGGAGTCAAATCCAATAGTGGGGCTCACATCATAAAGCAAGCTTAGGGGTTTCGACTGGCCGAGGGGTCTTAATCGATCAACCTAAGGTTAGGTGGTAGTTCTCTCGAGAGAGGTTCTATCATATTTTGGGAACCTCCACGGTCAAGTTTGTCTAAATTGATTTCTTCCGAATTCTAGATTTATGAAATATTTTACTTAAGAAGGATTCCCGATCAAATGTTTTTCTTCTTTTAATTATTTACAAAACTCTATTTTACTTTCGATAAAATAATATTAATTTGCGTGAGTAGAAGTAATCAACAGACCCGTGGAATACGACACTTGATATTTATTTGTTTTAAATATCCTATGCTATGACCGATAGGTGCTCTTGCCTATAGTTCGTAGAATTTGGAGAATATTATTTACATCCTAAATTTTACCTATCAGCGTGCCCTCATCGTACCATCAGTGCTTAAAGCTCCATAGTGGAGGAGTCCAGGTCCGCGTCCGAGGAGATGCTAAGGTGGCGAGGCAGTGCTATGTGACTGCCGTCAACACCATCTCTTGGATGGAGGATGCTAAGAAGATGGATGAGGAGATGGCGAGGCCGGAGGGGCCAGGAGAAGAAGTGGAGAAGAGAGAGGTAGGGGGAGAGGGCAATGCCCGAGAAGAGAATATGGAGGTCGCTCGCGAGGAGCAGGAGGTCGAGCTGATGGAGGACGCTCGTGAGGAGCAGGAGGTCGTGCCGGCAGAGGCGGAAGGAGTCATAGAGGAAGAGGCCCGGATAGAAGGGCGAAAAGCAAAGGGCCAATGGGAAGAGCCAGCCCGGCTCGAGGCGGCAGAAGAGGTGGTGGAGATAGAGGTCCTCACCCAGGAAGGGAGGGTGAAAGAGGTGCGGATCAGCGGGGGTCTCGGCCCGGAGGATAGGGTGAAGATGCTGGAGTGCATCCAGAGGAATGTGGATGTCTTCGCATGGAGCGCAGCTGATATGCCAGGCATTGAGGCGGACGTGGCTTGCCATCGTCTCAACCTCGATCCAGAAGCCCATCCCATCCGGCAGAAGAGAAGGACCTTCGCCCGCAAGCTCGAGGGACCCATCCGCGAGGAGGTGGCAAAACTCCTCGAAGCAGGTTTTGTATCAGAGATCCAGTACCCAGGCTGGGTCTCCAACGTCGTAATGGTAAAAAAGGTCGATGGCTGCTGGCGTATGTGTGTGGATTTTTCATTGTTAAATAATTCCTGCCCTAAGGATTGTTATCCCCTGCCTCGGATCGACGCGCTGGTTGACTCAGCAGTCGGTTTTTCTGTGATGAGTTTTTTGGATGCTTTTTCAGGTTATCACCAGATCAGGATGCACCCCCCAGACGTCAAAGACGTCTCGTTCATCACCAGGGAGGGATGCTACTGCTATAAGATGATGCCCTTCGGGTTGAAAAATGCAGGAGCAACCTACCAGAAGATGATGGACTGGGTATTTAGGGAGCAAAGGGGAAGGAACCTGGAGGTCTACGTGGATGACATTATGGTTAAGAGCAAGTGCGTGAACTCTCACATCCAGGACCTCGAGGAGACCTTCGCCACCCTACGCAAGTACAAGATGCGCCTGAACCCCCTGAAGTGTGTGTTCGGGGCCAGTAAGGGGAAATTCCTGGGGCATCTTCTCACCCCTTGGGGGGTAGAACCTCACCCGGACAAAGTGAAGGCCATAATGGAGCTGGGGTCGCCGCGGAACGCCAAGGAAGTTCAGCGCTTGACCGGAAGGCTCGCGGGGCTGAGCAGGTTTCTCTCCCGAGCCGGGAGAAATGCTCCCCCTTTTTCAAAACATTACGAGGTAACCAGAAGTTTGAATGGACAAAAGAATGCGAGGAGGCCTTCCAGGCCTTGAAAAGCCAACTCACCAAGGCTCCACTGCTCCAAGGTCCCAAAGAAGGGGAGGATCTATATCTATATCTCAGGGTCGGGACAGAGGCCGTAAGCTCCGTCCTGGTTCGGGAGGAAGGCAAGAAGCAGCTGCCCGTCTACTACGTGAGCAGGGTCCTGAGGGAAGCAGAGCTCAGATACCCGATTTTGGAGAAGTTGGCCTTTGCTCTGGTCGTCGCAGCAAGGAAGCTCAGGCCATACTTCCAGGCCCATTCAATTCAAGTGGTGACGGACCACCCTCTCCGCCAGACCTTCGAAGGAGTGGAACACTCGGGAAGGCTCGCAAAATGGTCGATAGAGCTAAGTGAATTCAACATTGTCTTCGTCCCTCGCCTATCCATGAAGGCACAGGTGGTGGCTGATTTCATGGCAGATTATGTGGCCGAGATGAAGGAAGATGGAGCCCCTCGTCACCTTCCGTGGAAGCTGCTGGTGGACGGGGCTTCGGGAAAGAATTCACTCGGAGGAGGGGTGGTGCTGGAGAGTCCCCAAGGGGTAAAGATCGAGCAGACACTAGTGATACACTTCCCAATCACCAACAACCAGGTGGAGTATGAGGCGGTGATCGCCGGTCTACGGTTGGCCCAAGAGCTCGGCGTCCATGACGTGGAGGTACTCAATGACTCCATGGTAATAGCCTCTCAGATCAGGGGGGAGTTCGAAACGAGGGAGCCTGCGCTCATAAGGTACTTTGCCAAAGTGAGAGGTCTCGTAGGAACGTTCAAAACTTTCTCCATCCAGCACGTCCCGCGGGAGGAGAGCACCCCGGCGGATCGGTTCGCCAAATCCGGTCCTCGGGCCGGGGGAACCCTGAAGGACCTATTCCGCCCTTCTATTGAAGAGGGAGAACTCATGGAAGTAGAGCAACGGCCCTCCTGGAAGGATCCCTTCGTCACCTTCCTTGCAACAGGAAAGTTTCCAGAGGAGGTCCCGGACCAGAGGCGCTTCCGATATAAGTCCGCCTACTACGTGCTCCACGAGGGGGACTTGTATTGGAAGACCCTCTCGGGCCTCCTGGCCCGATGCGTTTCAGAGGAGGAGGTCCCAAAGATCTTGGAAGAAGTCCACTCCGGCGAGTGCGGCAGCCACTCGGGGAGCAGGATGTTGGAGGCAAGAATAGTGAGGCAGGGGTACTTCTGGCCGACCCTAAGTAAAGACGCGGCAGCCTTCGCCAGGAGGTGCCAGAAGTGCCAAATATTCGCCCCGCTTCAGCTCGTGCCAGCTCAGAGGCTAAAGAGTATCACGGCACCCTGGCCATTCGCCATATGGGGGATGGATCTGGTAGGACCCTTCCCCCAGGCTAGTGGGCAGAGAAGGTTTCTCCTAGTAATGATTGACTACTTCTCAAAGTGGTTGGAGGTCAAGGCGTTGGCTAAGGTCACCTCCCAGGTAATCCGCAACTTCGTATGGGGGGAGATCATTTGTCGACATGGGCTTCCACAGGCCATAGTCACAGATAATGGTCTGCAGTTCGCAAGCGAAGAATTCATCAGCTTCTGTGGCCAGCTGGGGATAGACCTCAGGTTTGCATCCGTTCACCATACCAGGAGCAACGGGCAGGTGGAGGCGGCAAACAAGGTCATCGTGAACCTGCTCAAGAAGAAGGTGGAAAATCTGAAGGGCAATTGGGTTGAACAGCTTCCATCGGTCTTGTGGGCACTAAGAACTACCCCCAACACCGCCACAGGAGAGACCCCTTTCAAGCTCTCTCACGGCTGCGAGGCCGTCATCCCCATAGAATTCGAAGTTATGACACCACGGGTAAAGGCCGCCGCAAGCAGAGAGGAAAGTTGGAGAGCCGAAAATGAGATGGAGTTGCAGCTCTCCCTCGACCTCATCGAAGAAGCTCGGGACCTGGCAGCCATTCGCCAAGAAGAGGTCAAGCGACGGATGGATAAATATTTTGATAAGCACGTCAGGGTCAAGCAGTTCGAGAAGGGAGATCTGGTGCTCAAGAAGGTCGATGCGGCCGGAAGATCCGCCGCGGTGGGAAAGCTCAACCCCAACTGGGAAGGCCCCTATGTCGTGGAAGAGGCACTAAGGTCTGGGGGGTATCGCCTTCAGAATGTGGAGGGCCAACCTCTCAGCCACACCTGGAGTGGTGACGATCGTAAACATTTCTATCCCTGAAACTATGTAATGAAAATGTTTTGAAATAAGAATCTTTTGTTTAACATGTGTTTGAGATTGATACTGCAGCTTGTAGGAAAAACTCCGAAAGCTCCAAAAATGGCCCCGAGCAGACCCGCTGTCCAGGCTCTCATCTAGCTGGCAGGTCCGAAGGCTCACTCGGAGGCAGGTTCTATGTGAAAGAAAAGAAGGCCCCGAGCAGACCCGCTGTCCAGGCTCTCATCTAGCTGGCAGGTCCGAAGGCTCACTCGGTGGCAGGTTCCAAGGTGTTGAGAAAGTGACACCGAGAAGACCCGCTGTCCAGGCTCTTATCTAGCTGGCAGGTCCGAAGGCTCACTCGGAGGCAGGTTCTACGTTAAAGAAAAGAAGGCCCCGAGCAGACCCGCTGTCCAGGCTCTCATCAAGCTAGCAGGTCCGAAGGCTCACTCGGAGGCAGGTTCTATGTGAAAGAAGAAAAGGCCCTGAGCAGACCCGCTGTCCAGGCTCTCATCTAGCTGGCAGGTCCGAAGGCTCACTCGGAGGCAGGTTCTACGCTAAAGAAAAGAAGGCCCCGAGCAGACCCGCTGTCCAGGCTCTCATCTAGCTGGCAGGTCCGAAGGCTCACTCGGTGGCAGGTTCCAAGGTGTTGAGAAAGTGACCCCGAGCAGACCCGCTGTCCAGGCTCTCATCTAGCTGGCAGGTCCGAAGGCTCACTCGGAGGCAGGTTCTACGTTAAAGAAAATAAGGCCCCGAGCAGACCCGCTGTCCAGACTCTCATCAAGCTGGCAGGTCTGAAGGCTCACTCGGAGGCAGGTTCTATGTGAAAGAAGAAAAGGCCCCGAGCAGACCCGCTGTCCAGGCTCTCATCAAGCTGGCAGGTCCGAAGGCTCACTCGGAGGCATGTTCTATGTGAAAGAAGAAAAGGCCCCGAGCAGACCCGCTGTCCAGGCTCTCATCTAGCTGGCTGGTCCGAAGGCTCACTCGGTGTCAGGTTCAAAATTCTCAAAGAGTGACCTCAAGAGCACTCGCATTAACCACGCACAGGAGAGATGACCTCACTTCACTTTCATGACTACCTAAGCGAAACCCCGGTTTGGGCGAATGGTAAGAAAGTGCGAGTGGGGCAGGCAGCGGGAAGCGAAGGGGGGCGACACACCCAGGTCACCCTCGAGCATTCGCTAGGTGGACGAGACAGTCGCACTACAGTTTAAATGACCTAATAAGCCTAGCGAGATATAGCGGCGAATGAGAAAGAATTAACGTCCTAGCGAGCCTAGCGAGATATAGCGGCGAATGAGAAAGAATTAACGTCCTAGCGAGCCTAGAGAGACATAACAGCAAATGAGAAAAAAGTGGAGATAGCACAAAAATGGAGAGCACAAAAATCGTGATCAATATACATATCTTTCAAGGGCACTCGCCCCGTTCATGATTACATTCAAAAGATTTTAAGTAAAAGACGGCAAAAAACACAGGGTCCATCTCAGGGGCCGGCAGGCTTCTCGCCATAAGATCTATCGCTCTCGCCCGAATCCGGTAGGAGGGCGTCTTCTCGCGGCTCGCCATCCTCATCTTCCGGGAAAGGGATCGGGATGAAGAGCTCGGGGACGACCTGTCGGGCAGAGAGGCATTCGGCCTCTTCCTTCAGGTACCCAGCCTGCCGCAACACCTGGAGCGCATGCTTCACGGCGCTCTGGGCGTTCTCCTGCATCAATTGCTCCAGCTCGTGGTGGGGGTAGAAGTGCCCCCACTCCCCAAGGCGAGTGCCGAGACCTCGGCTTCTCGCGACCGCTGGGCCTCGGCCTTGGCCAGGCGGACTTCGTCTTCAAGGCCAGCCACCCGAGCACGAAGCATCTCGGCAATGGTGGTGTCCTAAGAATAATAATAAGGGTGGTAAGAAGAAAGTACATCAATCGGAAACAGGCCACTCGCGGTGAGGAAGAAAATATATACCTCCGCAACAGGGCGGCTGGCGAGAAGGGTTTCCGCAGCTACCAGCTTCATCCTGAGTTCCTGCGCCTTGGCAGAAACGACGGCCCTGGACTCCTCAACCTCCGCCAAGCTCCGCGCCAGTTTGATGCTCCGGTGCGAAGACATATGCGCGTGCTCGAGCGCCCGCAGCATGTCCCTGGCGGTCTCACGGGCGAGGACCTGAGTCATCTCGGCATCATAGACTTCAGCATCCTCCCGACCTTAGAGGGCATACGCGATGGCATAGGCCTCACCACTCGCGAGGTCGCTCTCTACCCACGATGGATGAAGGGTGGAGAGCGAGACCCTGTTGGCGTTCCTGTCCCACTTTACCAGGGGAGCCCCTGATGGGTCCACATACTTCTCGCCGTTGGGGAAGTTCCGGTGGTCCCTGGGCAATGGAGGCGGTGGCAACGACGATCCCGCGCGAAGGGTGGTCTCGCCTGGCGCACCCGCCCCCGGGGTCTGAGTCTGAGCACTCGTCCCTAGGGCCTCGTCCAAGACCCCCTTCCCCTTGGCGGAGGGGGGATTCTTTGATTTCTTGGAAGAAGAGGAGGTCAGCGCCCCAGGTTTCCGCTTCTTTCCGCTAGGCTTGGAGGAGGAGGGTTCCTCCCGACAGGCATCCGCTGCAGCCTGTGCGAAGGACACGGAAGCCCCAGCGGGACGCGGCGGATGCAGGGGGAAGCTACGCACGCCTGCATAATATTGCGAATGATTTAGCGAATGATATAAGAGTCACAAGATCGAAACGAACGAAGTCCCAAAAGCTTACCCTTGCCCTGCGGAATGAGCGGGAGCGAGTTGACGTTTCGCCGGAGATAGACGAGGTCCATCCCGTGCTCCAAGATGTATTGGTAGAGTTTGGCCTCGTGCCCCCCTAGGGTCGGGGGGCGGAAGGTTGACTCCTCCTCCTGCACCGGGGCGAGAAGTGTATTTCCCAGGTTCCGGCTGACGAAGAGGAAGCGCCGAACCCAGTCGTGGTTCTTATTCGGGAGCCCGTAATTCTTGAGCGAGTTCAGACCCGAGAAGAATGAGATGTCGTTGGTGCAGCGAAAGGTGTAGAGCTTGCGGAAGACGGGGAGCGAGAACTCGATCCCCTCTTCTCGCAGATAGCTCGCGTACCCGACCAGCATGGCGATGGAGTTGGGGTTGAGCTGGCCGGGCACGACTCCATAATATCTGAAGGTCTGGCGGAGTTCCGGCCAGATGGGAAGGCGAAACCCCACCTCGAAGTGCTCTAGCGGGATCGCGAGAGCACAGGGCGAGATGGAGTTTAGGCGCTCGTCCGGCCTGGGCTTTCGCGCCTCGAACCCAGGCGGGATGTAATCCGCGACCGCAGTCAGGTAAGCCTCGTCGGAGAGGTCGCATGAATTGAAGGTGTGGTTGACGAACGCGCTGGCGCACCTGGCTCTGCCTTCTGCATCACGACCCATGACGCGAATGACGAAGGATAAGAAGGCAGCAGAGAAGAGAGAAGCGCGAGTGCTAGCGCGAGGAAAGAGAAGGAGCGGATGGTAAGGTATTTAATACGGTGGTTGAAAGGCCTATTTATAGAAGGGCAAAACGGCGTTTGGGCTTTCGAGGTAACGGGTGTGCAGATAGCAGTCGCGCCTTCCCGATGCCTCGGAACCCGGGCCGACCCCTCTCACCCAGTAATGACAAGTGCCCTTTGGCTATTCGCTCATCTACTACGCGAAAGAGGTTAAGAAAGCATTCGGCAATAATAAAACATTCGGCAATACCCAAGCAAGATATAGGAAATAAAAGACAAAGAATAGAGCATTCGCAAAACACAGGACGTAAGATTATTACAAACAGAAATAAAAGTTCAGCATCCGCGCTACAGAAAGCAGAAAAATTGCAAGAAGGGCGAATGAAGACTGGCTCAATACTCCTCCCAGACCCACCGACCTCGCTTTCGCGACCCAGCTTCCAGGGGCATTCGCGGACGAAAATATGCGAGCATGTTGGTGATCTCATGGGAAGCCAGTTGGAGTTGGTCCCGGGCTCGCGCGGCATGTCTTTCGGGAGACAACTCCCCTCCTTCACCCCCCAGGCGCTCCACCGTCGTGAGAATGCGCGAGTAGTCCCGCTGGAGGTCCTTTAACTCACGTGCGACTCTCAGCCGCACGTCGTCCACCTGGCCGGCAACATTTCGCTGGATGTGGATGAGCTTCCCCAAGACCTCCGAGATCCGATCTTTCAGGGTCGCGTGATCCGAGGAGTCGCCCAAAAAGTCAGCGAGATCCCCAGGGGAAGGGAGAGGCGAGAGTATCCCCTCTCCCCCCTCGTAGTAGGAGTCAAAGGGGGAGGCTTCCCGATAGCCTGCGAAATCACGACTAGGTCAGTAGTGGTAAAATATCCGAGTACGATAGGGGCGGGTGAGTGAACTGACCTGGGGTGGGGTCCTGGTGACCTGAAGGACGAGACGAATGGAGGTGCGTTCCAAACAGCCCGGCGGGAGGTAGGACCTTTCCCTTTCCAGGACGGTAGGGCTGTGAGGTAGGAGCTGGAGCATCCGCAGGATCATCCGCGCGGCCCTGCTGACCGGATCCCTTCTGGGGGGACACCCTCGGCTCATCCGCAAGCACGGAGGGGTTCGGTCGAACAGGGGAACTCGGAGGAATAGAGTTCCGCAGCGAAAGGTTGGGGTCGAGGGCTACAAAAAACAGTGGTCAGCAGCGAGCAGCATGAAGGATGAATCTAAAAGGGGTTACAACTTACCGGACTGCAATGATGTCTCGCCCGGAGGAGGTGGAGGAGCAAGGTCCCGATCTGGAGGCCTCTCGTCTGGGGGAGGTGGCACCGCGACACTGCTCGAGACGGCCCCGTGGCCAGTCTCGGGCATTGAAATCCCCTGCGAATGGTCAGAGTAGAGGCAAGGTAAGGGGAGGAACTAAACAGAGGGATGAGAGGAATCCTCATACCTGCGTCCCGGGGTCCGAAGGATTCCTCGCCGGAAGGGTATCCGCCGGCGGAGTGTTCGCTGGTGGAGTACCTGCAGGAGATTCCGAGGCAGTCTCGCCTCTCTGACGATTCAGTCGAATCGCCTTGGCTCGACACGAGATGTAGGGGGCATTCGGATCCCGTTTAGACAAAAGCCAGGGAGCAAATTTGGCTTCCTTGGGGGCAGTTACAGCTTGGGCCGCGGCCAGACGCTCGATCATCTCCCGCGAGAGGGGTCTCACGGAAGGCTTGTGAGAAGACATTGATGTCGGTGCAGGACTAAGAGAGGGAAGAAGCTCCGAATCAAGGGTTGACAACCCTCCAGGAAGTTCTGACATGAAGAGATATATATAGGACAACCGTGGGACCCACAGAATCTTGTGAAAGTCCAGTCAGCAAGCACTCACCGAATACAGGGTTGGACTGTTCTTTCCGAGCGTAGTAACCACTCACAAAGAGCGGGGATTGTGTACAACCCGTATTCGCCGAGTGGACCCCTCAAGCTAAATGGCGAGACCTGGGTCAGCCCGATCATTCGCCCCGGCTAGGAGGAGGAAGTATCCCAGTTTGGTGGGGGTAAGGTGCAGAAGAGAAGGAGCCAGGCGAGTGGTGCTCTCACGGACCACTCGCCCGGAAGCGCGGGCACTCGCCCAACAAGGCGGGTGCCCAGCGAGTGGTGCCCTCACGGACCACTCGCCCAGGATGATTTGAGGGAGAAATGACCCTAATACCCCTGGTGGGCTGCAAATAGCCCTTCGGAATAGCAGAATTAGGCTGTTAGCAGACCAGTTTGGGGTGCTGTTAGTAAAATTAAAAGGCGGATTCATGTTATTTGCAGACCAGCCTAGAAAAATCTATAAATAGACCCTTAAGGGCACCTTGGAGGAGATCCGATTTTTGGAGAATCCTCTCCTCCAGGCTAGTTTTTGGTCGGCTGCTAGTGCCCTCCAAGGTGCCCGGTTGAGCTCTGGTTTGGGAGGGGAAGCTCTCTAAGATCTTCCGGGTGTGTGGCGGGACCTCCTCGCTTCATCCTTGGGTCTATTCATATTCTCACATCCACCGTCAAGAGAGTCTAGTGAGGGAGAAGTAAGCATCGGCTACACCCCCAGTGGGTCCAAACTCAAGAGACTTGTTGCAGGTTTCAACACCCGGATGGAAGGATGGAGGTGGAAATCACCGGAAATGGCCTTGATGGTGGAGGAGATGAAGGGGAAGCCTTCAGCCCTCAAGAGCAGCGGGAAGGAAGAGATTTCCCACTCTATGAATTGCTCTCGGTCGTTCTCTATCGCGCGTCCCGTTGACTGCCTCGATTCCTGCTTTTTATAGCAAACAGGCTGAAAAATGGTCACGCACGATCGAACGCACGATCGTGCGCAGACCGTGTGATATTAACGGATAAAATATGGCTTGGAGAAGATGCTGCGCCGCCCGTGCGATTTGTTCACGCACGACCAACGCCGCCCGTGCGTTCAAACGCATGGGTAAAATCCGACGCTCTGAAATCACGAAGATACAGGTCGACCGTGCGTTTTACTCACGCACGGGCGAATTCGCCCGTGCGGTAAAACACACGAGTAAACTCTGACTCTCCATTTTTTTCCCAGACACAAATGCACGACCGTACAGACCGTGCGTCAAGGAAACGCACGACCGTGCGATATGCACAGAAATTACTTTTGGGGGAAAACAGGATGATCATGTCACCTGAAAACAAGATATACCAGCTGGGAATACACGTCCAACACAGAAATACATCAAAGAAGGGAAGGGGAGCACAATGTGCTTACCCCCAACAACGAGGAATGCAATTGCACACCGAAATGGGCTTGATGGTGCACCTAGCATGGAATAGTATATATAAATGAAAACGTGCCTAAAATGTGGTGCAAACACTAGAATATCAGCCCAAATGAGTCCAAAATATATATATATATATATGGGACTCATCACACCCCCAGACTTAACCGTTTGCACGTCTCGGGCAAACTACTCAGCTCTCCTGTCAGAACAATTGAATGTTAGCATGAGTTTGAGCGGTAGAGAATTATGCGAAGATGCATGCTCTCGTGCGTAGAAATACATTAGAACAGAATTAAACTCAAGATTGTATCTAATTATTTCTAAAACAGTAAACTGAAATTTAATTTACTTGGATGGTGAATCCTGGTGAATCTTTCGGTCGTGCAAAAAGGGAAAATAGTGTGACTAATGAGTAAAGTATTACTCAAATCGAAGCTAGGGACAATCTCCTAAGAAATCCATCAAAGTCGGTGTCCATAGGCTTGCACGTTCGCACTCTCTCTACTGCATGAGACGACTCGTATCTAAAATCAATAGGACTTATAGGCAATTATTGGGCTTAGGTTGAGCATAGGCTAGGTAAGTAGAAGGACGATGGGAATCGCACTCAACACAACCGTCGCACTCAAGAGAATGACAATCACCAATACAACATTTTCAGTACTTACACGACACCCCCAGACTTCAACTGAACATTAGGTGCGTGTTGAGCCAGATAAACAAAAATTCCGAGAGAAAATTGTTATTGCACAACTCTTCTATTTTTCTTTTCTTTTCTTTCTTTTCTTTTCTCTTCTCTTTTCGGCAAAAGAACATTTTTAAGCGCAATAAAACGACTCCTTTAGCTAAATTAAAGCTGCCATACACAACATAGATGACACCAAATGCGATCGAGAAAGAAATTTCTTTCAGCTCAAAGGTTGGTGCGAAAATAGGTTCGGCTGTATGGCTTTGGTTAAATTATTAGTGGAGCTAAACAAGGTGGAAGAGTAGGATCAAATGGGCTTGCAATGGTGATTACGTAGGTAAGGATTTCAAAAGCACAAAACGGATCAAGAGATGGCCTATATCACATTTCACGACGAGTACTTCAACACAATCGTGTCGAGAGTCGCCTAGTGCAAGTTCTAGCCACCGAGAAAGGTTGTCCTTCCTTTCGACCCTAGTAATAAGCTACTACTAGTCTGCTACACTCGACCTATTGCTACCGTTGGATTCACCGGATTCACCACTAAAGTAAAATAAATTTCATCTACTATAACAGAAATAATTACATTACAACTCTGAATTTTATTCTATCCTAATTGAATTTCTAGGCGTGACGGGAGCATATGACTAGAGCACTACTCGAGTCAACATTTTTCTCTACTCCTCACTCAAACACTAACAATTCAATTCTTATGAGCAGGAAAACCTCGCAGCGATACCCAATAAGCACGCGTGATCAAGTGCGCGTGAACTAGGTGCAAGTGTATGCAACAAAATATAAATCCTAACTCAGCACATTGTAGCATGTCATGCAACGTGCGTGCACGTGCACAGCTCGCTCTCTCCCCCAGACTTGATTGAGAACATCTAAAATAAGTAATTCAAACATAAGTAAGAGAGGGGAAGAGTAGACCTATGCTCACAAAGGAGCATGCCAGAAGTGCAGTAATCCCAATTTCTTTTAAAATAAATCTCCTTCCACGCGAGAGCATAGCTTCACCTACATTGTTAGCAAAACTGAAATAACAATACGCAAAAGGATTAAAAAGATAGACGAAATCGGGTGGTTCCCATGGGTTGTCTCCCAAGAAGCCCTTTTGTTTAACGTCCATTAAGGTGGACCAAATACCTGTATTAATCATTGTTCAAATAGCAGAGAATCTAGAGAAAAGTTTCACAGACACAGATCACAACATAAGAAAAAGGAACTCAGCTATACGCGCTTTTGTAGTGCACATCCCCAGTGGCTTGTAGGCTGGAGGTGAAAGCTTTAGGGCCAAAATTGGTATTACCCAATTTTCCCCTAGCCTCTGCCAACTTGCCACTGGAAGCAGTGGAGCGAGCACTACGCTCTTTTCTTTCAAGTTTCAAATTCTCCACGGTAGGAGAGCGCCAGCGTTGGTAGTCGCCAAATTTTCCCACCTTAGTGGTGGGTGGCGTCACCCCCGTTACCGTAGTGGCAACTGGGTCAGCCCAAGAGACGGTCTGTTTAAAAAGTTTATTACAAAATTTATTGTTAGATAAGAATGGGACATCGTCCAGAGTTAAGTTCAGCTGAATGGGTTCAGACACCAGATCTTCCTTCCTTTCCGGGTCACATTCCTTTCTCAAATCTATTTCTTCTTCTTTTCCGCAGAATTGTTTCTCCTCCTTTTCTTCGTCCAACATTGCTATTTCAACCTTGATTCCTGCATCACTAAGAGGTTTATCAGAAATACTTTGGGAAAAGCAAGGCAATGTTTCAGTCACAATTTTGGGGCAAGTAGGGATGATAACTTTCCCAATGGAAAAATCCAAAGTGGCACCGCTCTCTTTCAAGAACGGCACTCCCAAGATGGGGATAGAGTTATTCTCCTGGGGTCCCAACACTTGGAAATCAGCGACCACCAACGTCCCCTCAACCATTATTTCAACATTCTTCATTTCTCCCTCCGACTGAATAATGGGCCCATTAGCGAGCACCAAAGACTTCCGATCATCCGAGTTCATCTCGAGTTGCAGTTTAGCCACGTCTTGCAATGCAAGGACGTTGCGGGATGATCCGGAGTCACATAAGGCAGCAGTTTGGACATTATTAATAGAACAATTGATGACTAATTCATTTGGGTCAACCATATCCGTGTCGGTGAGACTCTTCCCTTGATTTATAGGATTTTTTTCTGTGTTGCTAGGAAGGGTCCCTTGCGACCGCTCGGTTAACAATTGAGCCAATTGGCCCAATTGCGTCTCCAAGTTGCGCATGGATGCGGTTTGGTTAACCATGTTAGAGTTCGCGGCATGCATAAACCTTTCCATCATTTCTTCAAGGTTGCTCTTCTTAGGAGTTGGGGCACCTTGATTATAACTCGGTTGAGGTGGCCGCGGTTGGCTACCGGAGGCTTGAGCATCGTATTGATGCGAGCCTCCTTGCCATCGTTGGCCTGGAACGTTTTGTTTCCAAGAGAAGTTCGGATGACTTCTCACGCCCGAGTTATAAGTGTTATTGAACGGTGCTCCTTGAGTTTGATCATTAATATAATTAACACTTTTATCAAAAGAAACTTCAGTAGGTTGCTCACCTGTGGGACACTCATATGCATGATGCCCTGGGTTTCCACAACCTTGACATGAGATCATCATTACTGAGGCATAAGGGAGGGTAGGCCTCTTAAGTAGCATGGTACTTTCAGCAGGTGTACCAGACATGTTCACCTAAAAAAGACCGCGAGTGTTTCTTGGAGCGTTTCTTCCAGCAGTCCAAAAGGAACTATGAATGGTCGTGTCTTTGACGATCCGTAATGCTTCTTCAGGGGTGTGGTTCATCAAAGTTCTGCCTGCAACAGCATCAATCATGGCCCTGTAGTTAGGTTCAATAGCAAAATAAAAATTTTCTAATATGGCCCCTAGTTGCAGCTCAAGTTGGGGGCATTTCCGGAGAAGGTTCATGAACCTCTCCCAAGCTTCTGAGAGAGCCTCCTGGTCAAGCTGTTGGAAGGTTGCTATTTCCCTCCGCAAGTTCACAACTTTGTCAACAGGGTGAAACTTTGCCAAAAAAAATTCTTGCAGGGCGTCCCAAGTGGTAGCTGTACCGGCAGGGATCGTGTGGAGCCACGCCTTTGCCTTGTCACGTAGAGAGAAAGGGAATAGCCTGAGCTTCACCGTCTCGTCAGCCAGTCCTGCATAATGAAATGTTCCACAAATTTCTGTGAATTCAATTAAGTGAAGATGGGGGTCTTCACTTGCTAATCCAGAGAACTGGGCCTGATTGCGGATCATGTTCAGGATGGCCGGCTTTATCTCAAAGTTGTTGTTGGTGATAGCTGGGCCAAATCCAGGGTACACACTCCCAACAGTAGGTGTAGTGTAGTCTCTCATAGTCCTAGGTCGTGGCCTAGCCACTTCATTCTCGTCAGCAGCCTGAGCCACGGCCGGTGCATTTCCCACTCCGGGATCAGCCTGATTTCCATTAACATCCATGGTGGCAGCAACACGTAGACGCGCCCGCAGAGTACGCTATATCACAGGGTCAAATGTTGCACACTCATCGGGATCTCTTCTATGCATACACTTATTAAACACGAAAGCAGATAGTCAGAAAAAAAAAGACCTTAAAACAGATCTCCAAAGAAAAACAAATCACACACGCTTGCAGTCCCCGGCAACGGCGCCAAAAACTTGATGCGCTTTTTCGGCACTGCTAATTAGCAGGCACGAAATGCGATACGACGGCAGTGCACCGGTCGCTCAAGTAATAAAATAGGGAGGAACTCCCCGAATATCGTTCTCAAAGGACCGCAAGTTGGGTAGTACGATTTGCTCTAAACCGAAAATCAGTTAAAAGGAGTAATAAGTAACAACGGGGGGTTTTGATTTGGTTTCCTACGCTATTGCAGAATGAAGAAAGATGCAGGTCAAAACTCCGCTTCGCAAGGCGAGATGGGTGCAATGGCAATGATGTCGTGCTTCGGAAGGCGCGTGGATGGGAAATCACTATGACGGTTGAGGGTCGCACACACCTCTTCTCAAAACATCACCACTAGCAATTGCTAGTGGCTTCACCCACAACGAATCACAGAAAATCACTAGGAACAAAGGGGCTATTCATGCCACAACAACATCAGTGCATATGAAGGAAAGCAAAACTCCTTAAGATTAACTTAACACGTGTTCATACAACACAAAAATGAAGTATAAGCATTCAAGGTTAGAAAGGACCACAAAGAAGAAGTCACGGCTTGGGTTCACGGCCGGAATGAGAGGTTGTCGGGCTCTCTCTGGACTCGGACCTCAGATGGTGAGCTTGGCTCGAAGGAGGCTGTCACCGCTCCTACGATCTTCAGCGCTTCCTTGGTCTCCTTGGTGAGGAATGCTTGAGCTAATGGTGGATGAAGCTTCCTAATGCTCCCGGATGGAAGGATGGAGGTGGAAATCACCGGAAATGGCCTTGATGGTGGAGGAGATGAAGGGGAAGCCTTCAGCCCTCAAGAGTAGCGGGAAGGAAGAGATTTTCCGCTCTCTGAATCGCTCCTGGTCGTTCTCTATTGCGCGTCCCGTTGACTTCCTCGATTCATGCTTTTTATAGCAAACAGGCTGAAAAATGGTCACGCGCGGTCGAACGCACGATCGTGCGCAGACCGTGCGATATTAACGGATAAAATATGGCTTGGAGAAGACGCTGCGCCGCCCGTGCGATTTGTTCACGCACGACCAACGCCGCCCGTGCGTTCAAACGCACGGGTAAAATCCGATGCTCTGAAATCATGAAGATACAGGTCGACCGTGTGTTTTACTCACGCACGGGCGAATTCGCCCGTGCGTTAAAATGCACGAGTAAACTCCGACGCTCCATTTTCTTCCTAGACACAAACGCACGACCGCACAGACCGTGCGTCAAGAAACGCATGACCATGCGATATGCACAGAAATTACTTTTGGGGGAAAACGGGACGATCAGGTCACCTGCAAACAAGATATACCGGCTGGGAATACACGTCCAGCACAGAAATACATCAAAGAAGGGAAGGGGAGCACAATGTGCTTACCCCCAACAATGAGGAATGCAATTGCACACCGAAATGGGCTTGATGGTGCACCTAGCATGGAATAGTATATATAAATGAAAATGTGCCTAAAATGTGGTGCAAACACTAGAATATCAACCCAAATGAGTCCAAATATATATATATATATATATATGGGACTCATCACCCTCCCGGCTCGCCCATCCCAGTAAGGGATGCGAGCAAGGGAGGAGGTTAGCTCCCTCTCGCCCAGCCATGGGAAGGCATTCTGGACTGCGTTTAGCACCTCCAAACAGCGGGATCTGGCTGTTCGTAGACCAAACCCGGGGGTATTTTTGTAATTGCGTAGGCCAGATTCTGGCTATTTGCAGACCCGATTCCAAAAACTATAAATAAGCACAAGGGGGCACCATTTGGAGGACTGGACTTTTGACCTCCTCTCCCCCTAAGTTCCTTTGTTTGGTGGAGAGAGCCTCCAAGGGTGCCCAAGCTTAGCATTTGCTTGGGAGGGGAAGCGCTCTAAGATCTTTTGGGTGTGTGGTGGGACCTCCTCGCTAAGCCCTTGGTATCATTCCTAGTTCCTTAGCCTCTTAGCCTAGAGCTCTCCCTTGGGAGAAGTAAGTGTGAGGTCACCCCCCAACTTGTTGAGGGCCCGAACTCCACATAGACCAAGTTATTGGTTTCAACATTATGGTGCGGTGAACGTGAAGAGTGACCAACTCAAGAAACACTCAAGCTGAGCTCCATGGTTGGAGGTAGAGGATCCGACCCAGGCCACTCGCAGCCCCGGGTGGTTGGAGTGACGTTGGAGTTGTTTGAAAATTTCAAGTGGGAGGTCCTGCAGACCTTGTAGGTAGCCTACGCCACGATAGGCGAAGCTAGGAGAGGAAGTGGTTCGGAGGTCTCGCCTCAGCAGGTGGGCGAGAGCACTTTCGGCCAGCAATCCATGAAGGAGGTGCCAACGGGGGCGAGTGGGGAGGCATTCGGCCCCCACTCACCGAGTCCCCTAGGAGGAGGCGAGTGGGGAGGTGTCAGGCCCCCACTTGCCCAGCCACAAAGGGTGAGTGGGGAGGTGTCAGGCCCTCACTCGCCCAGCCCCAAGGGGGCGAGTGGGGAGGTGTCCGGCCCCCACTCGCCCAGCCCCAAGGGGGCGAGTGGGGAGGTGTCAGGCCCCCACTCGCCCAGCCCCAAGGGGGTGAGTGGGGAAGTGTCATACCCCCACTCGCCCAGCCCCAGAGGGGGCGAGCGAGAGAAATCCCTTTTGTGAGTGATACGCTTTTTAATTGGTTTGTTTCTCTCTTTTCTTTGTTAGAAAGAGAGAAAGAAAAGGAAAAGCTCTTTCTTCCTTTTCGATTCAACCTTGGGCGGACGTTTTCGAAGAGCCCCGCGAGTAATCCTACTTCGAGGAATTATCCGTTATCCTATCGAAGGATAGAAGTAACGGACTCTTTCTCTTTCGAAATATCGAGGATTCCTCCTCGGCCGCGTCCTTTGAAGGCAGAATGAAAAGAAAAATAAAGCTACTTTACTTTTAAAATTTAAATTGAAAGCTTTTTGAAAATATTGTTGCAACAATTTTTTAAGTAGTTGCAACAATTCTTTAAGAGCGTTTTAAAACTTCTTTTACCTTGAGCTAGTTGCAACAACCAAAGAGGCGTTGCAACAATTTTTTAGTGTTTTTAAAAGAGTTTTAAAGAGTGCTTTAGAGAGAAAGCTTTTGGGTTTATGTAATTATCCGGACTAAAATCAATAAAGGCAAGTGGACCTTATCGATAGTAGTATAGGATATTTCTTTTGAAATATCAAGGTCGTATTTTTCCAAGGTCGTATCGATTATTTCTACTTGTTAGGAACGCGTTATTATCTTATCGAGAAGAGTTTGAAGATTTTTATGATTTTATAGAAAAGTTAGTGACGAAAACGATAACTATCGCGGGCTTGGTGTGCGTTTAGCAAAAACCAAGAAAAGCGATGAAAAGAAAAAGAACGAAAACGTTAATTTGAAAAGTAGTTTTGCTTAGAAATTTTTAGGGTTTTATGAAACTATAATGATAACTACGGCGATAATTAGCGATTGAGCGGAGCGCGTGATTAAGCAAAAAGCAAATATATAAAAGATAAAAGACGCACTAATTGAAAACTCACGCACTCTACGGAATTAAAATTAAAGCGGTAAATTGCAGAAATTGAAGAAATGCGATCCCTACCCAAATAGGTAGAGGGGAAATAAATGCGTGAGCAAGTCCTATCCAAACGGATAGGCGGGAAATAAATGCGTGAGCAAGTCCTATCCAAACGGATAGGCGGGAAATAAATGCGTGAGCAAGTCCTATCCAAACGGATAGGCGGGAAATAAATGCGTGACAGAAATGGAAACTATTCGGTTACAAAAAAGGCGCAAAATTTATTCACCTACACACACGCACTCTACTTGAAATTGAAATCTAAGTTAAAAGAAAATAAAATCTATGCTCATAAACACACACACTCTTCTTTAATGAAATCTAATTAAAAATAAAACAAAACTAATCTCATACACTCACACACACAACAATAATGAAAACTAAGTTAAAAGAAAAGAAAAGCTATACTCATACACTCACCCACACTAACAACAAAACAAAACTAAAATAAATACAAATTACTCTCATACACACACACACTTACAAAAAGAGACAAAGAAAGTGAAAACAACAAAATAAAACAAAACAAAACAATTTAATTAACCACCTACACTCACACACACTAATAACAAAACATCTAAAAATTATAACAAAACTAAAAACAAGATAATTACTCTCATACACTCACACACACAAATTAAAAAGATGAAAACTAATTAAAATTACTAAATTACTAAATTACAAAAAACTAAAAATAAAAAGAAAAAGAAAAAGAAAACACACACACACTTCCAACAAAACAAAGAGAGAGAGAGTGTGACAAAACAAGCCAACTATTTCATTTCCATAATAAAAAGATTACAAAAAACAAGAGAGAAAAAGAGCACAAAATTACCAAAACATAAAAACTAGTTGGATCAAAACCTTAAGAATAAGCTCTTAAAATTTTTGAACCCTTGGACTCAGCTGAAACTGGCTATTTATAGAAAAAAATTTTGGATTACACGCCCTCGGACACGGGCGTGTCTGAGGGCGTGACACGGCTTGGGGTGCGAATAGCCAGAACAGCTGGATCCAGGCAGGCATCTGGAAGGCTTGACCGGCGACTTCGGAAGTACACGGGCGTGTTCCAAGTAACACGGGCGTGTTCGATGTCGGCATTGTGTTGTCGGCTGCTGGGCGTGACGGGCGGCGTGTCCTTTGTTCTTCCGAAAGAAATTGAGGGGTCACGGCCTCGGTCACGGGCGTGACCTGATCACGGCCGTGACAGTGGGCGTGACATTGACATCTTGGCTCGAATCTGGGCTTGGTCATTCAACACGGGCGTGACTGATGTACACGGCCTCGGTCACGGGCGTGACCGAGGGCGTGACTTAACAAAATTACAAAAACTTTACAAAAATTAAAATAAAACTAAGTTAAAAACAAAAATAACAAAAACAAACATTTTATTCATTAATTTACATATATTATTTAGAAATCTAATTAAAATTATACTAAAAATTATAAAGAAAAATGCGTATATTTACTATTCATCAAACACCCCCATACTTAAGCTTTTGCTATTCCAGAGCAAAAGTAAGGGATACCTATAAGACGTTTAATAAAATTTCTAATTTACTAAAGTTTTTATTAAATCAAAAGTAAGATCGAAATAAATTTAGGGTATTTAAAGAGGTAAGTCCAAAACTATGAAAGTAGTTTAAAAAGAGCGAAAAAATTTTAGCGAGACTTCTAAAGTTAGCTAAATAGCATCGATTATTGCAGTCTTTGGTACCTTTTAATTAGAATAGAATTATATAAAACTATAACCTTTTTTAAGAAAGTTTTTAAGAATAAATAAAGCCTACTAATTATGCTCTCTCAAACTTTTTTAAATTAAAATCTAGGTACAATTTTATTGGCTAAGGGGTAGGGAAAAAAGGTAGCCTTGGCAAAAAGAAGAGTGCTTGGATATAGGGGTGACGGATTTTATCCTCTCACCCCACCTTTTTGGTGGTTTTGCTTTGGTTCCCAGCGTTGGTTTACGCGGGATAATTGAAATCTTTTCTAAACTTAACCCAATGCCCGTGTTTACGGAATTAAATTCCCATTGACACGGGATTTCTTTTAACAATATTGGGTGCCTGTGTTTACGGAATCTATTTATTCCCATTGACACAGGATTTCTTTTTTTAAAACTTCTTCTTTTACTTTTTTTATGCCAAGCTAAAGGGGTGTTTATACTTTGGTTTCAAGAGAAATTCTAGATTAATAAAGAAAGATTTTGAGAGCAAGTTTAGTAGATTAAAAACATTCCTAAAGTTTCACAAGTTTAGAGTTAGAATAATTGAATCTAAAGATGGTTTGCCAATATAATACAAAAATGAATCTATTTAGGGTAAACTCGAGGTAGTGCTAAAAGTTCTGTTCTCAAATTAAATTAAGATCGCAAGATTTTCTTTACTACTGAAAATTCCTCAATTTAAATTTTTCAAACTATGAAATAAATAAAATTGATTTAGCAAATCATAAATAATGAAAAGCGCTTAGAGATAAAACTAACCTCGCCTTGGGAATAACAAAAAGCTAAGTAGGGGTTTTATTTTATTTTTGGGTTTTTTTTTTTTTTTTTGATAAGTTTTTCATATATATTTTTTTTGTTTTTAAGATATGATTTTTTTTTTTTTTTGATTTTTGATTTTCTTTATAACAAAATGCATAAATAAATACAAGATTTTTTATTTTTCTAAGATATTTTTTTTCATCATATATTTTTTTTGATTGTTTTAATTTTGTTAAAAATATGTACATATATAAAAAAAAGGAAAAAAAAAAGAAAGAAAGAAAAGAAAATAAAAGAACATAAATATTTTTGGTGTTATGACAAAATTAATTTTGTTATAACAAATTTTTAAGTACTTTTTTCATCATTTTTTTTATTTTGATTTATAACAAAAAACATATGTAAATACATATATATTTACATTAATACTAAAAAAGGAAAAAGAAAGACATTTTTTTTTGAATGTTATGACAAAATTTTTGTGAATTTTGTTGTAACAAATTTTTTGTAAAACTTTTCATCTTTTTTTTTTTTTTGTTTTGGATTTTGATTTTATAAATAAGGTTTATTTATATACAAATAAAGACATAAATATAAAACAAGTAAATTTTTTTTGGATTTTTCATTTGATAAGGGAGGGGCAAAAATAATTACAAAAAAGAGGGAAAACACGCCCCCATACTTAAAACCAACATTGTCCTCAATGTTGAAGGTAAGTGTGAGGAACGAAAATATTTACAAAAAAGACGAAGATTTTAATTACAAGAAAGAGAAAAAAAAATTTAAATTTACAAGAATAGTTACAAAATAAAAAAAAAGGGACTCCACGAATATATACAAAATTGTTTTTTTTGGTTTGTTTTAGTTTTCCGAAATGTACAAAACACGAATAAAATACGTATAGAAGAAGTTAAAAGTATATATGTGATCATATATTTTTTGGGTATGATAAAAATAAATTTTTATCATCTTTTTATGTTATGATTTATATTGTAAACATTTTTTTTTTTGTTGTTTTGGTTTTAATTTGAAAATGCATGTTTTAAAATATATCTAAATTTTAAGAAGGATAAAATAAAGAAAATAAAGAGAAAACTTTAAGATAAAAACCAAGGAAGAAATAAGAGAAATAGAAAGGTAAAAGCAACGGGGTTTTCTTGTTTCGAAATATCGACAAAAATCCCCTCTCGGGTCTGTCGAGTAATCCTACTTTGAGAAACTTCCTATTGTCTTATCTGAAAATTTCCCAAAATTCTTTTTGATTTTCGTTTTAAAGTTTTTGCATTATTTTATTTTGTTTTATGTTTTTCTTTGAAAAAAAAGAATGATAATTTAAAATATGCATAATTATTAATATTTATTATTTTTTTTCATTTTATTATTATTATTTATTTATTTATTATTATTATTTATTATTATTATTATTTATTATTATTATTATTTATTATTATTATTATTTATTATTATTATTTTTGTTTAAGTTTTTATTTTTTTTTTGAAATGAAAATTTATTTCATCATTTTTTTTTTGGTTTTATAAAAAAGAGCGTAATTGGATAAATATGGGGGTGCCTCCCACGAGCGCTTTGTTTACCGTCTCGTAGCTCGACGCGTTGGCGGGGTACGATCTTTTTAGAGGTGGGGAGGGGTATGGAATTTAACTTCCCTCCCAGATGATCCCCCGCGTGGTAGAGTTTTAGTCGGTGACCGTTAACTTTTAAGTCGCCTTTTTCCGGGTGGGTGATAAGGACGGTCCCGTATGGCCAAACCTCTTTCACTTGAAAGGGGCCGGACCAACGGGATTTTAGTTTCCCCGGAAAAAGACGAAGACGTGAGTTATATAGGAGGACGAGATCGCCCGGCGCAAATGATTTTGGAAATTTTATTTTCCGGTCGTGGTAAAATTTCGAGCGTTCCTTATAAAATTTATTACTCTCGTAAGCGTTCGCACGCCATTCATCGAGTTCATTTAATTGGAATTTCCGATTTTCGGCGGTTAAATTATGATCGAGATTTAAGAGTTTTAACGCCCAAAAAGCGCGGTGCTCTAATTCTACGGGCAAATGGCATGCCTTGCCGTAGACTAATCGATAAGGCGTACAACCGATTGCGGTCTTGTACGCCGTACGATAAGCCCACAGCGCGTCGTCTAATTTAAGTGCCCAATCCTTCCTATTAGTTGAAACGGTTTTTTCTAATATGCGTTTGATTTCCCGATTTACTACCTCCACTTGGCCGCTCGTTTGGGGGTGATAGGCGGTGGCGAGCTTATGCGTGACGCCATATTTGGTTAATATTTTTGCAAACTGGGCATTGCAAAAGTGCGTACCCCTATCACTAACTATCGCACGGGGCGTACCGAAGCGAGAAAATAATTTTTTAAGAAATTTGACGACGACTCTCGCATCGTTGGTGGGGAGAGCTTGCGCTTCCGCCCACCTAGATACGTAGTCGACCGCCACTAAAATGTAGCGATTTGTATATGAAGGAGGTAGGGGGCCTATGAAATCTATGCCCCATAAATCGAAAATCTCGCATTCTAAATAAAAATTTTGGGGCATCTCGTCGCGACGAGAGATGTTACCCGACCGTTGACAGCTATCGCATGTGCTCACAAAAGTGTGAGCGTCTTTGAAGAGAGCGGGCCAATAAAAGCCCGCCTCTAGCGCTTTCTGCGCGGTCCGGTTGGCTTGATAATGCCCCCCGGCCGGCCCTTCGTGGCAGTGCCGCAAAATTTGCGCACCCTCCTCGCTCGAAACGCATCTCCGCACGACCTGGTCCGCGCAGACGCGAAATAAGAAAGGGTCCTCCCAAAAGTAATTTTTCAAATCAGAAAAGAATTTCTTCTTTTGCTGTTTTGAAAAGTCTTTCGGGAGCACCCGCGCAACTAAATAGTTGGCGTAGTCTGCGAACCAAGGCGAGGGAGAAGTTTGTAAATTATTTAAAGCTAAAAGACGCTCCTCGGGAAATCGATCATCGATTTCCGGTTCGAAGAGCGCTTCCGCGGTTGGGTGCTCTAAACGAGAAAGGTGGTCGGCCGCTAAATTTTCGGCCCCCTTCTTATCGCGGATCTCTAAATCAAATTCTTGTAATAGGAGGATCCATCGAAGAAGGCGGGGCTTAGCGTCCATTTTTTCTAATAAATATTTTAGGGCGGAGTGGTCGGTAAATATAATAATTTTTGAAAGCGTGACGTAGGGCCTAAACTTATCTATGGCGAAGACGACGGCAAGGAGTTCCTTTTCCGTTGTCGTGTAATTAGCCTGTGCGGCCGTGAGCGTGCGGGACGCGTAGTAGATAGGATGAAAATATTTATTTACGCGTTGGCCTAATACAGCCCCTACCGCTATATCGCTCGCGTCGCACATTATCTCAAACGGAAGGGTCCAATCGGGCGCCACCAGAATGGGAGAATGGATAAGTTTATTTTTTATGGCATTGAATGCCTCTACGCACGCGTTATCAAAAATAAATGGAGATTCCTTCTCCAGGAGGTGGGTTAGCGGTTTTGTTATTTTAGAAAAGTTTTGGATGAACCGCCTATAAAAACCCGCGTGGCCAAGAAAACTACGGATTGATTTAATATTTGAGGGCGCGGGGAGTTTTTCAATTATTTCGACCTTGGCCTTGTCGACCTCCATCCCTCTTTCAGAAATTTTGTGGCCGAGAACTAAGCCTTCTCGAACCATAAAATTACACTTTTCCCAGTTTAAAACCAGGTTCGTGTCTTCGCATCGTTGGAGGACTCGATCTAAATTTTGGAGGCAGTTTTGGAAGGAGCTTCCAAAAACCGAGAAGTCATCCATAAAGACTTCCATAATATCCTCTACGAGCTCTCCAAATATCGCTAGCATACATCGTTGAAATGTAGCTGGCGCGTTGCAGAGGCCGAATGGCATCCTTCGATACGCAAAGGTACCGAAGGGGCACGTAAAGGTTGTTTTCTCCTGGTCTTCGGGGGAGATAGGAATTTGTAAAAATCCCGATAGACCATCGAGAAAACAATAATAAGGATGGCCCGATAGCCGCTCCAAAATTTGATCGATAAACGGTAACGGAAAGTGGTCTTTGCGGGTGGCATCATTTAATTTTCGGTAATCGATGCACACCCTCCAACCCGTAACAGTACGAGTTGGAATTAATTCGTTATGTTCGTTTGCCACGACCGTTATACCGCCCTTTTTAGGCACGACATGAATGGGACTAACCCACGTGCTGTCAGAAATAGGGTAGATAATCCCCGCATCCAGTAATTTTATTACTTCAGCCTTAACGACTTCCCGCATATTTGGGTTTAATCGTCGCTGAGGCTGGATGGTTTTGCGGGAATTATCTTCTAATAATATTTTGTGCGTGCAAAAAGAGGGATTTATCCCCCTAATATCGGAAATCTGCCATGCAATTGCATGGCGATGCGTGGACAAAACTTTAACTAATTCAGAAGTTTCCGAATCAGATAAGGAAGACGAAATAATAACCGGGAGTTTTAAGTCCGCGGCGAGAAAAGCGTATTTTAAATGGTCGGGGAGTGGCTTAAGCTCCAAGACCGGGGGTTCTTCGTAAGAGGTTGTTATTTTTAAACTTTTAGAATTAAAAGATTCGAAAGGCGAATCTGGCGGTAGCTCGTCCAAAGGGGCGAGGTCCGCCAAATCCGGTTCGTCTATATTTAAAGCGAGTAATTCATAAAGCGAAGAACACTCATCCTCGAACGCGGATTCTAAGTGAAAGCAAGAATCGTCGTTCGATAAAGAATTTCGCATCGAGGGATTAATAAGAAGGGTAACTTCGTCGTCCCCTACCCGAAGGAGGAGGCGACCGTTACTCACATCAATTAAAGCGCGGGAGGTCGCGAGGAAAGGGCGACCGAGGATAATTGGCACCTCGGCGTCCTCCTCGATGTCGAGGATGACGAAGTCTACCGGGAAGATAAACTTGTCAACCTTGACCAGAACGTCCTCCACTACCCCGATAGGATATTTTATCGAGCGATCCGCGAGTTGGATGCTCATTTTCGTTGGGGTGGGAACACCCAAATCAAGTTTTTTAAAGAGGGAGAAGGGCATCAAATTGATGCTCGCTCCCAGGTCCGCTAGGGCGTACTTTATTAATAAATTGCCAAAAAGGCACGGGATGGAAAACCTTCCCGGGTCGTTTAGTTTTGGCGGCAATTTATTAAGTAGGACCGCCGAGCATTCCGCATTTAAGGAAACACGCGAAATACCCTCGAGCTTCTTTTTATTAGAAAGGAGCTCCTTAAGGTATTTCGCGTATTTCGGCATTTGTGAGAGTGCCTCGCAGAAGGGGACGTTAATTTGAATTTGTTTAAAAATTTGTAAAAACTTTTTATAATGTTCGTCCTCCTTCTCTTTATTAAGTTTTGCGGGGTACGGAATTTGCGGGCTCGAGACGCCCGGCGCTAATTTTGTTTCCGTATCTAATAAAATAAAAGACGAGGGTGCAGGGGTCGGAGGCGAAACAGTTACCTGATGCTCAACCCGCAATGGGGAGTCGACCTCCTTGCCGCTGCGAAGGGTAATGGCGTGGGCATTTTCACGCGGGTTCTGCTCCGAGTTCCCCGGCAGTGCTCCATGTGGCCGCTCGGAGACCATTTTTGCAAGCTGGCCTACCTGTATTTCTAAGTTTTTTAGCGATCCGGTTATATTCCGGATATTTGCGTCGTTGGAAGCCATGTATTTTGCAAAAAGCTCCTCGAGCGGAGAAGGTTTTGGAGGGGGAGGCGCAAAACCTTGCTGAAATCCTTGGGGAAATCCATGCGGAAATCCTTGCGGGATCGCAGGTGGAGGGCGTTGCGCATTATTTGGGTTACTCCAGGAGAAGTTCGGGTGATTCCTCCAACCCGGGTTATAGTTATTACTATAAGGGTTGAAGGGCGCCCGCACTTGGTTACCCACGTAATCCACCGATTCCTCGCATAAATTATTATTATTATTAATATTATTAAGATTATTAAAATTATTATTATTATTATTAGCCCACGCGGGGGTGGAGGAGGAAGCAGTCATCTCCGCCACTTGCTTACTTAGCCGCTCTACCTGCGAGGCTAAGTGAGTAGTGGCATCCACTTCAAAAATCCCAGCCGCTTTAGAAGGACGCGCCCTTGGCACATTCCACTGGTATGCGTTCATGGCCATTTCCTCGAACAAAGTTTGAGCGGCCTCCGGGGTTTTGTTGTTTAACGTTCCCCCGGCGGCCGCGTCGATCATTTGTCGAGTCGAGAAATTTAAGCCGTTATAGAACGTTTGTACCTGTAGCCAAGGTGGTAGCGCGTGATGAGGACACTTACGCAGACATTCTTTATATCTCTCCCAAGTCTCGTAGAGAGACTCGGAATCGAATTGTATAAATGATGCGATGTTGGTGCGTAATTTGGCGGTTTTTGACGGAGGAAAATATTTAGTTAGAAAATTCTCCGTCAATTCGGCCCACGTGGTTATGGACCCTCTCGGAAGAGAAGTCAACCACGATTTCGCCTTTGTCCGCAGGGAAAAGGGAAATAAGCGCAAGCGAATGGCGTCATCGCTGACGCCATTAATTTTAAACGTGTCGCAAATTTCTAAAAAGTTATATAGATGAAGGTTTGGGTCCTCATCTGGCAAGCCGTCGAATTGAGCCGACTGCTGTACCATTTGAATGGTGCTGGGTTTTATTTCGAAATTGTTATTTGCTATCGCGGGGCGAGTGATGCTCGATCCTGTATCCTCCAAATTCGGCCTGGCATAGTAGGCCATGGTCCGCTGCGGAGCCGCAGGTGGATTAGGATCGCCCATTACTCCTATATGTATATCGCCGACGGATTCTTCGGGATCTATTTGTAGATTTTGATTACGAGATCGGCGGCGCTCGAGAAGCGTGCGCTCGATTTCGGGATCAAAAGGTAATATTGGATTATTCGAAGAATCGCCTCGGGTCATACACTATTCGCAAAATTTTTTTGAAAAAGAGAGTTTTTCTTTTTATAGATTTTTTTGGTTTTTTGTTTTAGAGATATTTTTACAAAGATGAAAAAAAGAAAAATAAGTGAAAGAAAGTAATATATTTTTTTTTTGGTTTTTCTTTACTTAAGTAAAATATATATATATATATATATTTTTGATTTTTGTGGGGCTTTTACTTTTAGGAGGAATTTAAAATAAAGAGAAAGAAAAAGATAAGGTTTTTATTTGTTTTTGTGATTTTGGTTTGGTTTTTGGTTTTTTTTTTTTTTTTTTTTTTTTTTTGGTTTTTTGGTTTTTATATGAACATATAAGTAGTTATATTCCAAAATATATGTAAAACAAGAAAATTGAAAAATATGTGTTTATATATTTTTTTCTTTTTTCTTTACTTAGATATATTTTTGTTTTTGTTTTTTTTTTGTTTTTTAGATAGAAAAAGTGATGAAATATAAGATAAAATTAATAGCGTTTCCTATTTCAAAATAACGACACAAGTCCCCGGCAACGGCGCCAAAAACTTGATACGCTTTTTAATTGGTTTGTTTCTCTCTTTTCTTTGTTAGAAAGAGAGAAAGAAAAGGAAAAGCTCTTTCTTCCTTTTCGATTCAACCTTGGGCGGACGTTTTCGAAGAGCCCCGCGAGTAATCCTACTTCGAGGAATTATCCGTTATCCTATCGAAGGATAGAAGTAACGGACTCTTTCTCTTTCGAAATATCGAGGATTCCTCCTCGGCCGCGTCCTTTGAAGGCAGAATGAAAAGAAAAATAAAGCTACTTTACTTTTAAAATTTAAATTGAAAGCTTTTTGAAAATATTGTTGCAACAATTTTTTAAGTAGTTGCAACAATTCTTTAAGAGCGTTTTAAAACTTCTTTTACCTTGAGCTAGTTGCAACAACCAAAGAGGCGTTGCAACAATTTTTTAGTGTTTTTAAAAGAGTTTTAAAGAGTGCTTTAGAGAGAAAGCTTTTGGGTTTATGTAATTATCCGGACTAAAATCAATAAAGGCAAGTGGACCTTATCGATAGTAGTATAGGATATTTCTTTTGAAATATCAAGGTCGTATTTTTCCAAGGTCGTATCGATTATTTCTACTTGTTAGGAACGCGCTATTATCTTATCGAGAAGAGTTTGAAGATTTTTATGATTTTATAGAAAAGTTAGTGACGAAAACGATAACTATCGCGGGCTTGGTGTGCGTTTAGCAAAAACCAAGAAAAGCGATGAAAAGAAAAAGAACGAAAACGTTAATTTGAAAAGTAGTTTTGCTTAGAAATTTTTAGGGTTTTATGAAACTATAATGATAACTACGGCGATAATTAGCGATTGAGCGGAGCGCGTGATTAAGCAAAAAGCAAATATATAAAAGATAAAAGACGCACTAATTGAAAACTCACGCACTCTACGGAATTAAAATTAAAGCGGTAAATTGCAGAAATTGAAGAAATGCGATCCCTACCCAAATAGGTAGAGGGGAAATAAATGCGTGAGCAAGTCCTATCCAAACGGATAGGCGGGAAATAAATGCGTGAGCAAGTCCTATCCAAACGGATAGGCGGGAAATAAATGCGTGAGCAAGTCCTATCCAAACGGATAGGCGGGAAATAAATGCGTGACAGAAATGGAAACTATTCGGTTACAAAAAAGGCGCAAAATTTATTCACCTACACACACGCACTCTACTTGAAATTGAAATCTAAGTTAAAAGAAAATAAAATCTATGCTCATAAACACACACACTCTTCTTTAATGAAATCTAATTAAAAATAAAACAAAACTAATCTCATACACTCACACACACAACAATAATGAAAACTAAGTTAAAAGAAAAGAAAAGCTATACTCATACACTCACCCACACTAACAACAAAACAAAACTAAAATAAATACAAATTACTCTCATACACACACACACTTACAAAAAGAGACAAAGAAAGTGAAAACAACAAAATAAAACAAAACAAAACAATTTAATTAACCACCTACACTCACACACACTAATAACAAAACATCTAAAAATTATAACAAAACTAAAAACAAGATAATTACTCTCATACACTCACACACACAAATTAAAAAGATGAAAACTAATTAAAATTACTAAATTACTAAATTACAAAAAACTAAAAATAAAAAGAAAAAGAAAAAGAAAACACACACACACTTCCAACAAAACAAAGAGAGAGAGAGTGTGACAAAACAAGCCAACTATTTCATTTCCATAATAAAAAGATTACAAAAAACAAGAGAGAAAAAGAGCACAAAATTACCAAAACATAAAAACTAGTTGGATCAAAACCTTAAGAATAAGCTCTTAAAATTTTTGAACCCTTGGACTCAGCTGAAACTGGCTATTTATAGAAAAAAATTTTGGATTACACGCCCTCGGACACGGGCGTGTCTGAGGGCGTGACACGGCTTGGGGTGCGAATAGCCAGAACAGCTGGATCCAGGCAGGCATCTGGAAGGCTTGACCGGCGACTTCGGAAGTACACGGGCGTGTTCCAAGTAACACGGGCATGTTCGATGTCGGCATTGTGTTGTCGGCTGCTGGGCGTGACGGGCGGCGTGTCCTTTGTTCTTCCGAAAGAAATTGAGGGGTCACGGCCTCGGTCACGGGCGTGACCTGATCACGGCCGTGACAGTGGGCGTGACATTGACATCTTGGCTCGAATCTGGGCTTGGTCATTCAACACGGGCGTGACTGATGTACACGGCCTCGGTCACGGGCGTGACCGAGGGCGTGACTTAACAAAATTACAAAAACTTTACAAAAATTAAAATAAAACTAAGTTAAAAACAAAAATAACAAAAACAAACATTTTATTCATTAATTTACATATATTATTTAGAAATCTAATTAAAATTATACTAAAAATTATAAAGAAAAATGCGTATATTTACTATTCATCAGTGAGTTGATCCTTTCATCCCCGGTTCCAGAGGGGTTCAGGGGGCCAGAGATGTCTTACTACTCCGGCAAGGATGACCCAGTCCTACACCTGCAGTGTTTTGAGGACATGGTCTCGATCTATCCGATGTCAGATGACTTCCAGTGTTGGCTCTTTTCCACCACTCTGAAGGAGAAGGCAAGGGATTGGTTCCACCAACTCCCCGTGGGGTCTATTTGGGCCTTCGGGGATCTGCGTCGAGGTTTTCTGTTGCGCTTCTCGACGTCGAGGAAGAGAAGGAAGGATGCTGAAGCACTCTTCAAGATCAAGCAAGATCCGAGGGAGTCACTGGCTCACTTTGTGGATAGGTTCCAGGAAGAGGTTTTGCTTGTCCAAGAGGTACCTGGGTTCACCCTCCAGCTCACCTTCACAGTGGAGCTGCGGGAGGGGTTCTTCAAGATGAGTCTGAAGTGGAAGTCCCCCCTATCCTTCGAAAAATTGATGGAAAGGGTGGCGGAAGAAATTGAGAGGGAGGAGGCCAACCCGGAGTTTGCAAGAAGGTTGTCCAAGCTTAGTGAGTCGGAGGCAAGGCAGCAGGGAGGAGAGATGGAGGATCCCGAAGGATAGTTTGACCGAGAAAACGACAGCTTCCAGGGGGAGAGACCCGACCCCCTAAAGTGGAGGGCAGGACCAAGGACACCCCCTCCACCACCTCAGCAAACCATGGTGATCAGCCAAAGAAGAAGAAGAAATCACACGGGAGGAAGAGGGGGCGTCCGATTGGAGTTACCTTACTGTGACTTGGCCTGTAACGGTTCGGTTTGGTTCGGTTTTCAAGCAAAACCGCAAACCGAACCACCCCTATGTGGTTTCAAAATTTTGGAACCGAACCGAACCGCTCAAACATTGTAACCGAACTAAACCGAACCGAATGGTTCAGTTTGGTTTAGTTTTGGTGGTTTAAATAATATGTAATCTAGGAATGTCTTAAAATCAAAACTACATTCACAAACAAGAGTTTATACTTAGAAATAAAAATAAATGAAAAACTTGAAATTATTCTATATGAAGCGCAACATGTCAATTTAAATGATATGCAAAAGCTCCACAATGTCCGGAATTCTCTGCAATAGCTGAAAATATATAAGTTAAAAAAATTAGATATATAATTAATCAAATATTTAAAATAAATAATAAAACAAAAAATATTTTTTTTATCTAACATGATTCAAGCTCGGCCATATCAGTTAATCTTGCCTCAATTTTTTGTGGAATTGGCGAAGCTCGCAACCAATCTTGAGCACAAATCAAGCACTCGACAAATCAATTTCTTGTGTAATTGGCGAGAACGAAGGGGCGAACGGGGATGAGAAATCCTAGTTGAGCGTCTGAGCGAGAGCGATCGAGCGATGCTTATTTGGTATTTGATGTCCTATAAAAGCCGTGAATTGAAATAGCGATATAAATATATAATCAATTAATCATATAATAAAAATTTAAAAACACTAAAACAGTGACCAAAATATGATATATTATGGACATAATTAAATCAAAATATGGATATAGTTAATTACAAAAAATATATATGTAATTACATATTATTATACACTACGGTTCGGTTCGGTTCGACTCGATTCGGTTTGCCATGCAAAACCATGAACCGAATCGAACCGTATGGTTTTTCTAAAATCATAACCGTGACCGAACCGTAACATATTGAAATCGAACCATACCGTGCGGTTTGGTTTTGTTCAGTTCAGTTTGACGGTTCGGTTGGTTTTTGCTTACAAGCCTAACTGTGACTTCCATCAGGAGGAAGGTACGGCGATGTTCGTCTGCCCTGAGTTCTTGGAAATGAGAGAGGTGAGGGGTCCGAGGCACCAACAACAACAACCGAAAGAGGCCGATGAGGTCCAGGCCTAGGAGTAGGAGACCAGGCTTTGGTTTTCATACTTAGTTTTCTACCCTTAAGTCCATATATTGCGATGTTTTATTCCCATGCTTGGTTTTTCTTGCATGTATTATGATGATTGATATAATTTAAATGATTTTTCCTCTCGGATGGTTCCGCTGACCGGGCTATCTCTAGTCGTCAGAGTAGGTTGACCTCCCAGGGAGGGTAAGTGATTTTTTCCCTCGGATGGTTCCGTTGACCGGTCTCTCTCTAGCCGGCAGGGCAGGTTGACCTCCCAGGAAGGGTAAGTGATTTTTCTCCTCGGATGGTTCCGCTGACTGGGCCCTCTCTAGCCGGCAGGTCAGGTTGACCTCCCAGGGAGGGTAAGTGATTTTTCCCCTCGGATGGTTCCGCAGACCGGGCTCTCTCTAGCCGGCAGGGCAGGTTGACCTCCCAGGGAGGGTAAGTGATTTTTCCCCTCGGATGGTTCCGCCGGCCGGGCTCTCTTTAGCCGATAGGGCAGGTTGACCTCCCAGGGAGGGTAAGTGATTTTTCCCTCGGATGGTTCCGCTGACCGGGCTATCTCTAGCCGGCATGGCAGGTTGACCTCCCAGGGAGGGTAAGCAATTTTTCCCCTCTGATGGTTCCGCTGACCGGGCTCTCTCTACCCGGCGGGGCAGGTTGACCTCCCAGTGAGGGTAAGTGATTTTTCCCCTCGGATGTTTCCGCTGACCGGGATCTCTCTAGCCGGCGGGGCAGGTTGACCTCCTAGGAGGTTAAGTTATTTTTCCCCTCGGATGGTTCCGCTGACCGGGCTTTCTCTAGCCGGCAGGGCAGTTAGACCTCCTTGGGAGGGTAAGTGATTTTTCCCCTCGGATGGTTCCACTGACCGGGCTCTCTCTAGACGGCAGGGCAGGTTGACCTCCCAGGGAGGGTAAGTGATTTTTCCGCTCGGATGGTTCCGCTGACCGAGCTCTCTCTAGTCGGCAGGGCAGGTTGACCTCCCAGGGAGGGTAAGTGATTTTTCCCTTCGTATGGTTCCCCTAACCGAGGTCTCTCTAGCTGACAGGGCAGGTTGACCTCCCAGGGAGGGTAAGTGATTTTTCCCCTCAGATGGTTCCGCTGTCCGGGCTCTCTCTAGCCGGCAGGGCAGGTTGACCTACCAGGGAGGGTAAGTGATTTTTCCTCTCGGATGGTTCCTCTAACCGGGCTCTCTCTAGCCGGCAGGGAAGGTTGACCTACCAGGGAGGGTAAGTGTTTTTTCCCCTCGGATGGTTCTGCTGACTGGGCTTTCTATAGCCGGCAGGGCAGATTGACCTCCCAGGGAGGGTAAGCGATTTTTCCCCTCGGATGGTTCCGCTGACCGGGCTCTCTCTAGCCGACAGGGTAGGTTGACCTCCCAGGGAGGGTAAGTGATTTTTACCCTCGGATGGTTACCCTGACCGGGCTCTCTCTAACCGGCAGGCCAGGTTGACCTCCCAGAAAGGGTAAGGCAGGCCAGGTTGACCTCCCAGGGAGGGTAAGTGATTTTTCCCCTCTGATGGTTCCGTTGACCGGGCTCTCTCTAGTCGGCAGGGCAGGTTGACCTACCAGGGAGGGTAAGTGATTTTTCCCCTCGGATGGTTCCGCTGACTGGGCTCTCTCTAGCCGGCAGGGAAGGTTGACCTCCCAGGGAGGGTAAGTGATTTTTCCCCTCGGATGGTTCTGCTGACTGGACTTTCTATAGCCGGCAGGGCAAGTTGACCTCCTAGGCAGGGTAAGCGATTTTTCCCCTCGGATGGTTCCGCTGACCGGGCTCTCTCTAGCCGGCAGGGCAGGTTGACCTCCCAGGGAGGGTACATGATTTTTCCCCTCGGATGGTTCCGCTGACCTGGCTCTCTCTAGCCGGCAGGGCAGGTTGACCTCCCAGGGAGGTTAAGTATTTTTCCCCTTGGATGGTTCCGCTGACCGGGCTCTCTCTAGCCGGCAGGGCAAGTTGACCTCCCAGGGAGGGTATGTGATTTTTCCCCTTGGATGGTTCCGCTGATCGGGCTTTCTCTAGCCGGCAGGGCAGGTTGACCTCCAAGGGAGGGTAAGTGATTTTTCCCCTCGAATGGTTCTGCTGACTGGGCTCTCTCTAGCCGGCAAGGCAGGTTAACCTCCCAGGGAGGGTAAGTGATTTTTCCCCTCTGATGGTTCCGCTGACCGGGCTCTCTCTAGCCGGCAGGGCAAGTTGACCTCCCAGGGAGGTTAATTGATATTTCCCCTCGATTGGTTCCGATGACCGAGCTTTCTCTAGCGGGCAGGGCAGGTTGACCTCCCAGGGAGGGTAAGTGATGTTTCCCCTCGGATGGTTCTGCTGACCGGGCTCTCTCTAGCCGGCAGGGCAGGTTAACCTCCCAGGGAGGGTAAGTGATTTTCCCCTCGGATGGTTCAGCCGACCGGGCTCTCTCTAGCCGGCATGGCAGGTTGACCTCCCAGGGATGGTAAGTGATTTTTCCCCTCTGATGGTTCCGCTGACCGGGTTCTCTCTAGCCGGCAGAGCAGGTTGACCTCCTAGGGAGGGTACGTGATTTTTCCCCTCGGATGGTCCCGCTGACCGGGCTCTCTCTAGCCGGCAGGGCAGGTTGACCTCTATGAATAGTAAAATATATGTATTTTTAGTATAATTTTAATTAATATTGTAAATTTTCTATGTAAATTAATGAATAAATTGCTTGTTTTATCATTTTTTGTTACTAACTTAGCTTTATTTTTGTTTTTGCAGATTTTGGAAATTTTTGTCAAGTCACGCCCTGAGTCACGCCCGTGACAACATGTCACGCCCGTGACACAAGGGCGTGTAATTTTAAAATGCCAACTTTTCAATCTGCGTTCGACGAAAGGCAAGCTGCGTTCGACGAACATCGAGCTTCGTTCGACGAAAGCTCTCCAAGCTGCGTTCGATGAACGACATTGATTGTATGAGGAGAAATGTGACAAGACTCCTTTTGTGAGTCCTTGGGTGCTTGGTAGCACAGGTTGTGCATGGGAATTACGTGAATGTGCATAGTTTACACATGGTTGTGTAATGATCCTGGTTGGAGGATTACTTGTGGCGGGTCTACGGGCTTGCTAGTCGTGATACCGACAAAAGCTGGCAGTTAGACTCTAGACCGGTTGAGTTGTGCTCACTTCCCAAAGACCCCTTCCGTGTTAGGAAGACTCAGCATGATGCGAGCAGTGTGCAGGGTCTCCATTATGTGTTCTTAGCGTCGAGATGTACATATGCCTAGGTCTGGTAGTGTTCATGCCCGCCTAGTAGTGGAGGATCCCATTCCACTATCTCCGTCTGGCCACGACGTGAGGTGCCTGAGTGGTTAGCTACCCTCGAAAAGCGGGAACTACAGGTCTATGTCGACATAGCAAATATGCATGGGTGAGTCATTATATCATAATCATTGCACTGCATTCATCCTCTCATGATCATAGCATTGCACCGCATTGGATCCTCATCATATAAACTTGTATGGGCACCTTTATATGTTGGGTTACTTTATGTTCAGATCCTTAACTTATAAGCTTGTATGGGTATCCTTATAAGTTAAGTTCAATTCAGTTATCTATATACTCTACTTGCTTCTACTCTATCGCTAACCATACTACTTGTTAGATATACTTTTTATACATTTGATATACATTTGATATACATCTTTCCTTGCCACCTGCTTTTGCTACTACTATTTATATTGCAGCTTCTCTTCATTCCCTTCCGCCCGGTGCCTTGGAGTCATCGGGGGAGAGGATGTGAAGCCACTTAGTCTTTATGACTAACGGTTCATACACCACTATTTTTAGGAGCATACCCAGGTGGAACAGCAGCGTTCGACGCAGGAGGATAGCCAGGCTAGGGTGACAGGGCCGGTGACTATGATACCTTGGCTACCATCAGTGACAGATGTGAGCAAGTGTTTGAAATTTAGCCTTAGGGCAAGTTTGTACTTTGATGTTAAACAGGAGCTTTTGTAGCTACTTGTCCTTTGTACTTGAATGGACATTATTACTTAGTTGTGAATAAATGGCTTCTAATGTTTTTCTATTATCGATGGGTTGGCATGATGATATGTGAGAATAGCCGGCAGGATAGGCGTCTTATGGAGGGGGCTAGCCCGTGTGCTGGCACTTCCACAAGGCGGTTGTGCTGGGCATAGGACTCCCCTCGGCCGTGTCTTGTGTTCCGGGAGGGGGGTCTTTGTCACAACCCGCATTTTCTCCGAATTTAGGAATATCATAGTAAGAGAAAATATGCGTCATGATGCCACGTCATGCAGGAGACAACTGCAGACGCTCAGGCGGGAACCTATTACTTATTTAATCAAAACATGTTTACATGATAGGTCATCATTTGAAATCATTTATTAGGTTTTTGGGTAGGAATTGTGTCTTTCAGTTCGTGGATCAACTAGTCCACCGAGAAAACATATGTAATTGCAGCAGAAAATACTTGATTTAGTTCACTTAAGGTCCTAAATGCACGTGATGACAGGATATAAAGTAAATGATATGCACATATCTAGGCGTAGTATAAGTATAGAAAATACCTTTAGGCGACTTTAAAGATAAGGATTTCAGTTAAAAAGAATGCAATGAGGATGAAAGAAAAGCCATTTTATAACTATAATGCACCTAGACATAAATCATTCCCAGAGAGCAAGATACACAAGATCTAAAAGTAGTGGCATTTAACTGGCAAGTAAACTATAAAGTATCAAAAAGAAGCACAACGGGCATCAACAACCTGACACTAACCCATTGGCTCCAAACGAGCATGTCTGAACACAAGAAGGAAACTAACAACAACTACCTCGCAGCAGCGGGGTAAAACAACAACTAAAACTCCCGAAGACTTCGGGCTACAATGCTAGCCGCTACGGCTCAGAACCTGAGGCATTCAATAAAACAAAGAACACCTCAGCAAGGAAATTATAAGTGGCAGAAAACAAGAAAAACAAAGTAAACAAGGCATAAGGAGTACCAACCCAAGCCCAACACTTACAGAAAAGGAAACTCCAAGCACAGAACTAAATAATGCACTAAGTGCACCAAATACCAAATAGAGGAGCAAGTATGGTTCATTTATCTTGTAAATTCTATTTAAAGAGACTGATCAGCTCAAATTAAACGGGGGCGGTTACTATACTCCGCCACCCAAAGCCCAGAAATGGGTGGGGGTTTCTCTATCCCCTACCACCCAAACACGGCCCACAGGACCACAGGCCAAGCCTGCGGTTCACCTCTAAAATGGCCACCGTGCAAGGCTACAACAAATCCCCTCTGCTCCCCAAACACGGCCCACCGTGCAAGGCTAAAGGCAATGGTTCATATTAATTAATTTCTTTACTTTTGACACGGGACGAAGCCCGAGAAAACAATCACCAGGATACCCTAGGAGTTAGGGTTAAGGACGAGGTAAACACAACATAAGACGATTCATAACAGAAGACTCAGAGATTTGGTAATCACAGTAGATGTAAGAACTTAGGCAAGAGGTGCTCAAGATCAAGAGCGTAGTACAGATATCTACAACAACCTGCACCGTTTAGAAGACACAAGATTTCGAGGAGGAGGAGAAATTGGAGGCATAGCTCAAACACAAGAGACAAAGGGGCATTTCTTGAGGAATCAAAAGTTAAGAACCTATAGTTCTCGAGAGAAAAGAAAGACAGAGAACATGACTTCTCTAGAATTAAAGGTAGGTAACATGAGCTTCTCGAGAAATCCAAGGACAGGGCCAACCATTTCTCGAGAAATGTCGAGCAGGGACTATGATTTCTCGAAAAATCCCAAGGACAAGGGACTATGATTTCTCGAGAATTTGAAGGCATGGATCAAGGTTTTCTCGAGAAATCCAAGGACAGGGTCAATCGTTTCTCGAGAAATCCCAAGCAGGGACTATGATTTCTCGAGAAATCCCAAGGACAGGAGACTATGATTTCTCGAGAATTTGAAGGCAGAGATCAAGGTTTTCTCAAGAAATCCAAGGACAGGTTCAATCGTTTCTCGAGAAATCCCAAGCAGGGACTATGATTTCTCGAGAAATCCCAAGGACAGGGGACTATGATTTCTCAAGAATTTGAGGCAGGGATCAAGGGGGGTTTGAGATCAAAATGACACGACCATAAACCACACGCCAAGACATAACAATAACACAAAACCACAGAAAACAGTGCTTTAAGAAAACAACGAGAAGGAGGGGATAGCCACTTGCCTTAACCTTGCGAAAACTCGACTTTCTCCGCTCCAAAAGCCAAGGAAATACTCGAGCACGAAAACCTGAAGCTTTTCGGATCAAAAAGAGGAGTTAGGTCACTACCTTGACTCCAAAAATTCCACGAAACGGGAAAAACTTACCACTAGAACGAAGATCTCGCCGAGAGCTTTCCGAATCCACTCTTCAAACACGATTCCGACTACTACAGCCTTCGAATCGCCGGCTGGAAGCTCCACGACACTTCGCTCCCGCTCTCTCGCTCGACGGCTAGTTTGGATCGACGAAGGAAGAAGAAGAAGAAGTTTTAGGTTTTATAATAAAAACCAAATTTTATATTTAATTAATTAAATAATACTCCATTTCACTAAAACTGCGAGGGTGACTAGATCACCTCGGATTTCTATGAAATTCGCACCCCAGCTGAAAAACGGCACTGCGAATCCAACGGCGAAGTCAGAATTCGATTCCGATGAGCCAAACTCGGGTTAAAGCTTCCCGAAGATAAAATCTTCATAACTACCAAAAATAATCCCTTTAACTCGAAACGTCGCGAAATTTTGCACGCTCGATCTAAATTACATACTTTAACTAAGCTAAGGCCCAAAACTAACCCTGATGAACTGACGTAATGACCTTACGCAAAAATTACGTCACAGCAGCTACGCAAAATAATTAACGAATATCAGAGGCGTTACAATCACTCCCCCTAAAAAGAAGTTTCGTCCTGAAACTTGAAATCCAAAGATCAAGAAAGATACAGAATCAAATCCAAAGGTTACCTAACAGAAGATTTACCCAAAATCTAAGAGAAGAGGCTAGGATGAGTCTCTCTTATGGCAGATTCCAGCTCCCATGTTGCGCTTTTGATGCCCTGATTCTTCCAAAGAACTTTAACCATCGGGATCGTCTTCCTCCGCAACACACGCTCCTGAGTCTCCAAGATTCGGACAGGCTTTTCAACATATGAAAGATTGGGCTGCAAAACAGGCACCGAATCAAGAACAAGCCGACCACTATGCAAATACTTCCTCAGCTGGCTCACATGAAACACATCATGAACATTAGGGAAGGAAGCAGGCAAATCCAATCTATAAGCTGACGCTCCGATGCGCTCAACTATCCGGAAAGGACCCACATACTGGGGATCCAACTTGTGGTTCCTTCCAAGTCTCTTAACGCCCGGCATCGGAGAAACTTTCAAGAACACTAAGTCTCCGACGGCAAACTCTAGATCCACCCTTCTCTGATTGGTATACTTCTCATACCGCTCCTAAGCAATACGAAGCTTCTCGCGGATATAAGTCACGGCAACGCTCATCTCTTCCAAATCCTCTGGGCCTAACAACGGACTCTCACCAACCTCAGCCCAAAACAAGGGAATTCGGCAATGCCTCCCATATAGAGCCTCAAAGGAGGCCATTTGCAAGCTTTCCTGATAACTGTTATTGTAGGCAAATTCCATCAACCCAAGACGCTTATCCCACGCTCCTCCATGATCCAAAATATAGCATCTGATCATATCTTCCAAAATTTGATTCACTCTCTCCGTCTGACCATTGGTCTGAGGGTGGTAAGCGGTAGAGTATCTAAGGTCAGTACTCAAAGCTCCCTGCAAACTCCTCCAGAAGAGAGACATATATCTGGAATCCCGATCAGAAATAATGCTCACGGGCACACCATGTAATCAAATAACTTCATTCAAATAAAGTTCTGTTATTTTCTCCATAGAGTAGCTGATCTTAAAAGGCACAAAGTGAGCACACTTTGTCAATCTGTCAACTATGACCCATACTGAATCGTGTCCTCCGGGAGATCTCGGTAAACCAGTAATGAAGTCCATTGAAATACTCTTCCACTTCCAGCTTGGAATATCCAAAGGGTTCAGTTTACCTCCAGGCCTCTTATGATCTGCCCTAACGCGCTGGCAGGTAAAACATTCGGAAATATATCTGGCTATATCATTCTTCATACCTGACCACCAAATGATCTACTTCAGGTCTTTGTACATTTTCGTGGAACCAGGATGATAGGAAACACTTGAGTCATGCACTTCACTACAGATCTTTGCTCGAATATCTTACGATGCGGGAATGTAATAACTACCTCGATACATCAGGGTATCTTTATCATCGATTGAAAAGTCTGGTAATTCTCCTTTCTCAGTCCTATTTCGAAGATGCTGCAAGTCAGGATCTTCCTTCTGGTGCAGTCTTGTAAGGGAAATCCAAGATGGCTCTTCAGCTTCAAGACTCGAAGGTGCGGTACTACTACCGACTGAGATATCCATCAGTATGAACTCCTCTACTAAGGACTGCACAGAAAGATTGAAGATTTACATGGTCTTTCTGCTCAGGGCATCAGCCACCACATTAGCCTTACCCGGATGATACAGGATATCAACTTCATAATCCGCTACATACTCCAACCACCTGCGCTGGCGCAAATTCAACTCCTTCTGGGTAAAGACATACTTCAGACTCTTGTGATCCATGAAAATCTTGCATGACACTCCATATAACAGATGTCTCCAAAGCTTTAAAGCGTAAATTATTGCAGCAAATTCTAAGTCATGCGTAGGGTAATTCTTTTTATGAACTTTCAGTTGTCTAGACCCAAAAGAAATCACCTTTCCTTATTGCATCAAAACACACCCTAGAATAATGTGAGATGCTTCCACATAAATAGCATACTCTATTCCTTTGATCGGCAAGGCCAACACAGGAGCACTGCACAAATGCCTCTTTAATTCTTGAAAGGCTTCTTCGCACTTATCGCTCCAAACAAAAGCGGTATTCTTCTGGGTAAGCTTAGTTAAAGGTGCCGACAGCACTGAGAATTTTTGAACAAATCTCCTGTAGTACCCAGCCAACCCTAAGAAACTCCTTATTTCCTTAGGAGTTGAAGGCGTCTTCCAATCCAACACAGCAGAAATCTTAGTTGGGTCTACAGTAATTCCATCCTTGTTCACTACATGACCTAGAAAGGACACCTGAGGAAGCCAGAACTCGCACTTACTCAGCTTTGCATACAACTTGTGCTTTCTAAGAGTAGACAATACTAAGCGCAAATGCGTAGCATGCTCCTCAGCACTTCTGGAATACACCAACACATCGTCGATGAATACCACTACAAAATAATCCAGAAAATCTCTGAACACTCGGTTCATGAAGTCCATAAACGCAGAGGGTGCATTCGTCAAGCCAAAAGACATAACTAGAAACTCAAAATGACCATAACCGGAACGAAAGGCAGTCCGGGGAACGTCCGACTCACGGATCCTCAACTGATGGTAGCCTGATCAAAGGTCAATCTTCGAAAACACCGAGCTACCACGCAACTGATCAAACCGATCATCTATCCTCGATAACGGATACCTGTTCTTGATGGTCACCTTGTTTAACTCCTTATAGTCTATGCACAACCTCATAGAACCATCCTTCTTTTTCACAAACAACACGGGAGCACCCCATGGCGAAGAACTTGGCCTAATGAATCCATTTTGCAACAGCTCATCTAACTGAGTTCGCAACTCTTCTACCTCACGCGGGTCCATACGGTACGGTGCCTTAGCGATAGGATGAGTATCAGGCTCAAGATCAATAACGAACTCCACATCTCTATCAGGCGGAAGACCAGGAAGACTGGCAGGGAAGACATCAGGAAACTCTCTCACCATCGGAACACCCTCGATACACGGCGAACCACTAACAGTTTCTAACAATGAAACTAGGTAAGCCAAGCAACCGGAATTTAACAGTTTCCGAACACACACCGCAGAAATTATCGGGGAACTCTGGCATGGAGATCCAAAAATGCTCATGGGATGATCGTTGTCCATCACAAAGTCCAGACGCTTTTCCTTGCATCGGATGACAGCATCATAACTGGACAACTAGTCCATACCCAAAATCACATCAAAGTCTTCTAGGTCCAACACCTTGAGATCAGCAATAGACAAGAAATCTCCTAAGAGAATGGAGCAACTTCGAACGCACTGGTTTGAGGATACCAAATCACCAGAAGGAAACTTAACGATGAACGAATCCTTGCCCAGCTCAGGGTAAAATGGTGACGCTCGATGAAATTCCATGCCACAAACGAATGGGTAGCACCCGAATCGAAAAGAACACACGCCCAATGATTCTTTACCTTAAATCTCCATATAAGCGCGAAAAAGAAACTAGTCTAATACAGCAAAACTAAAAGGAATCAAGACTTAACAGCTGGCTTAAGGTCTAACCTGTGATCACTTAGGTTGAAGACTACGCTTGCTCCTGGGTTAGCACGTTCAGCTTTCTTCTTCCTTTATCCTGATGCTGCGGCAGCGGCAAGGCTCGAAGCGGAACTGGCTGCAACAGGGGTTGAACTCGCGGGCATTGAAACTTCATGTGCCCTTTCTGTCCGCACTAGAAGCAGACTTTCTCCTTAGTCCAACATTGGGTTGCATCATGCCCCTTCTGCTTGCACAACGGGCAGAGCATCTCTCCCTTCGGAGCACCCTGAATTGTCAGCACTCGCTGCTGCTTTTGAACTACTTTCCTCTTGAAACACCTTTCAAACGGATGGACAGAGCGGCCACAGAAACTGCAGACCTCACCACCTCCTTTCTTCAAGACTGAGCCAGGTGCACCAGAATTCCCTTCTTCTCCGACCTTTCTCTTTCCCTTCTTCATTATTGATCCTCGATTCTTGGCATTATCAATTTCCTCAACCTTCAGCGCTGCCTCTACTACCTCGGCGTACTTCTCCGGCCTATACACGCTGGCCAGCTGCTGGATGTTGTTGCGGAGACCACCAAGAAATCTCTTCACCCTACCTTCTTCCGAGGCTACCAAGGCCGGAGCAAACCTGCTCAACTTGCAAAACTCTATTTCATACTCACTCACCGAGAGCTGCCTCTGCTTCAGATGCAGGAAATCATTCATTAACTGGTCTTGTTCCACCGATGGCAGGAACTTCCTTATCAGCATCCCTTTGAAGGTTTCCCACGTACATCCTCCAGTAAGGTCTTCCTTCTCTCTCAACCACCGACTCTTTGCGAGGCCCTTTAGCTGGGACGCGGCAATCATCACCCTTTGGTCCGCGATGATCCCTAAATACGAGAACATCTCCTCAATGGTTATAAGCCAATCGTCCAAGGCCATGAAGTCGGCTCGACCGTCATACTATGGAGGACCCAACCTTTGAAAGTGCGAAATGAAATTCATTTCCGGAGGTATCGCAACTGGGGGTACCAAGGGAGTAGGAGGGGTAGGTAAGGTCTGCTCTACTATGGAGGCCTGCACCGCGGCTTGCTTCCTTGCACTGGCAGACAACAACACCTCGACTTGCGACTGCATCGCAACCATTTGCCTCGTCAGAGCCTCATTGCTCTGGCGTAAACTCTCGATCAAAGCTTTACTCTGCGCTCCGGACGACTTGCCCTCCGACTGAGGAGTCGATCTAGTCGCGACTCGCTTATGCACCATTTCTGCTAAAATGCATAAATCTACAATCAAAACTTAACCTTACACTAAAGCTACTATGCCTGGTTCAGAACATACATGTACAGATACTTGCCATTGTTACCACCTTGCTCTGGGATTTTCATGATGCTATGCTAAAATTGGGGATGATACTACATCATCCCTCTTGACTCATGTGCAAGGGTCATGAATGCATAAATTTTCTTGTGTTCGTTTTGAAATCATGGGTGTACGTGTGTCATCATATAAGTCTTTAGCTTTGCACGTGTGTTATGCAATGCTATGTAATGTATGTTGTGATATGCATTCTAATAAAGGCCTTAATGCATGTTATGAGCGGCGTACACATGAAATATTATGCATCCCTTACTACATAATATTGCATGTAACGAAAAGGAAAAATGTGCTAATGGGCATCCATGTGATGATGGTTATGCATCCCATACTACATAACTGTCACATGTTGCCACCTATGGTGGATCCATATACAAACACATATTATGCATCCCATACTACATAATATGCCTCGTATACTTCTTATCATGCTATGAGTGTAGTGTTCATGCTTCAGCCAAGACGTACTGATGACACATTGATGTGTGTATGCAATGAAACCAAACAACTGTACTATATCAGAATTTGTTGCTCGACCAACTTGTCGAACAACCTATCTCTGATACCAACTATCATAATCCGCATTTTCTCCGAATTTAGGAATATCAGAGTAAGAGAAAATACGTATCATGATGCTACATCATGCAGGAGACAACTGCAGACGCTCAGGCGGGAACCTATTACTTATTTAATCAAAACATGTTTACATGATAGGTCATCATTTGAAATCATTTATTAGGTTTTGGGGTATGAACTGTGTCTCTCAGTTCGTGGATCAACTAGTCCACTGAGAAAACATATGTAATTGCAGCGGAAAATACTTGATTTAGTTCACTTAAGGTCCTAAATGCACGTGATGACAGGACATAAAGTAAATGGTATGCACATATCTAGGCGTAGTATAAGTATAGAAAATACCTTTATGCGACTTTAAAGATAAGGATTTCAGTTAAAAAGAATGCAATGAGGATGAAAAAAAAGTCATTTTATAACTATAATGCACCTAGACATAAATCATTCCCAGAGAGCAAGATACACAAGATCTAAAAGTAGTGGCATTTAACTGGCAAGTAAACTATAAAGTATCAAAAAGAAGCACAACGGACGTCAACAACCTGACACTAACCCATTGGATCCAAACTAGCATGTCTGAACACAAGAAGGAAACTAACAACAACTACCTCGCAGCAGCGGGGTAAAATAGCAACTAAAACTCCCGAAGACTCTGGGCTAAACTGCTAGCCACTACGCCTCAGAACCTGAGGCATTCAATAAAACAAAGAACGCCTCAGCAAGGGAATTACAAGTGGCAAAAAACAAAGAAAAAAAAAGTAAACAAGGCATAAGGGGTACCAACCCAAGCCCAACACTTACAGAAAAGGAAACTCCCAGCACAGAACTAAACAATGCACCAAGTGCACCAAATACCAAATAGAGGAGCAAGCTTGGTTCATTTATCTTGTAAATTCTATTTAAAGAGACTGATCAGCTCAAATTTAATGGGGGCGGTTACTATACTCCACCACCCAAAGCCCAGAAATGGGTGGGGTTTTCTCTATCCCCTACCACCCAAACACGGCCCATGGGACCACAGGCCAAGCCTGCGGTTCATCTCTAAAATGGCCACCGTGCAAGGCTACAACAAATCCCCACTGCCCCCCCCCCCCCCCAAACACGGCCCACTGTGCAAGGCTAAAGGCAATGGTTCATATTAATTAATTTCTTTAATTTTGGCACGGGACGAAGCCCGAGAAAACAATCACCAGGATACCCTAGGAGTTAGGGTCAAGGACGAGGTAAACACAACATAAGGCGATTCATAACAGAAGACTCAGAGATTGGGTAATCACAGCAGATGTAAGAACTTAGGAAAGAGGTGCTCGAGATCAAGAGCACAGTAAAGATATCTGCAACTACCTGCACCTTTTGGAAGACACAAGATTTCAAGGAGGAGGAGAAATTGGAGGCAGAGCTCAAACACAAGAGACAAAGGGGCATTTCTTGAGGAATCAAAAGTTAAGAACATATAGTTCTCGAGAGAAAAGAAAGATAGAGAACATGACTTCTCGAGAATTAATGGCAGGTAACATGAGCTTCTCGAGAAATCCAAGGACAGGTCCAACCATTTCTCAAGAAATACCGAGCAGGGACTATGATTTCTCGAGAAATCCCAAGGACAGTGGACTATGATTTCTCGAGAATTTGAAGGTAGGGATCAAGGTTTTCTCGAGAAATCCAAGGACAGGGTCAATCGTTTCTCGAGAAATCCCAAGCAGGGACTATGATTTCTCGAGAAATCCCAAGGATAGGGAACTATGATTTCTCGAGAATTTGAAGGCAGCGATCAAGGTTTTCTCGAGAAATCCAAGGACAGGGTCAATCGTTTCTCGAGAAATCCAAGGACAGGGTCAATCGTTTCTTGAGAAATACCAAGCAGGGACTATGATTTCTTGTTAAATCCCAAGGACAGGGACTATGATTTCTCAAGAATTTGAAGGCAGGGATTAGGGGGGGGGGTCGAGATCAAAATGACACGACCATAAATCACACGCCAAGACATAGCAGGAGCATATAACCATAGAAAATAGTGCTTTAAGAAAACAACGAGAAGGAGGGGATAGCCACTTTCCTTAACCTTGCGAAAACTCGACTTTCTCCGCTCCAAAAGCCAAGGAAATACTCGAGCACGAAAACCTGAAGCTTTTCGGATCAAAAAAAGGAGTTAGGTCACTACCTTGACTCCAAAATTTCCACGAAACGGGAAAAGCTTACCACTAGAACGAAGATCTCGCTGAGAGCTTTCTGAACCCACTCTCCAAACACGATTCCGACTACTACAGCCTTCGAATAACTAGCCAGAAGCTCCACGACACTTCGCTCCTGCTCTCTCGCTCGGCGTCTGGTTTGGATCGACGAAGGAAGAAGAAGAAGAAGTTTGAGGTTTTATAATAAAAACCAAATTATATATTTAATTAATTAAATAATACTCCCTTTCACTAAAACTGCGAGGGTGATTAGATCACCTCGGATTTCTACGAAATTCGCACCCCAACTGAAAAACGCCGCTACGAATCTAACGGCGAAGTCAGAATTCGATTCCGACGAGCCAAACTCGGGATAAAGCTTCCCGAAGCTAAAATCTTGATAACTACCCAAAATAATCCCTTTAACTCGAAACGTCTCAAAATTTTGCACGCTCGATCTAAATTACATACTTTAACTAAGCTAAGGCCCAAAACTAACCCTGATTAGCTGACGTAACGCCCTTATGCCAAAATTATGTCACAGCGGCTACGCAAAATAATTAATGAAAATCAAGGGCGTTACAGTTTTACACTAGCATTATCACCTAATAAATAATATTATCCATATAAGTTCTCTCATATTGCCATGAAGAATTAATTTAAAAGTAGAAAGATTAAAAGTTAATATTCATAATAACTATGTGGTTAAAATTCAACTATAGTTCTAAAAATCAAACAAAGCCATAGTTTATGAATTAGTTTTTAGACTTAAATGCTTATGATGTCCATGATCATTCACCCATGATTGTATGCCTCATAATAGCGGGGGCATAGGATTATATGCATTAGAAGACCTAACTTTTAAGTCATGTCTTGTCCTTAACTGAGAGGGTTCCAGTGGGGCCTTGCGAGGCACTTGGGGGAGAAGAGTGCTAGGTTGATTGTTCTATTATGTGTGCATATGGGATTAACACCCCCAACCTACGATATGTGTGCAGCTCCTCATGTTCATCTGTCACTTTGTACGGGGCTAGGTTGTAGACATATAATCATGGTAGTTTTTAATCTTAGGATATTTTTTTGTCATGCATATTTTTTTGCATGAACATCATTTTACCCTTTATGAGTATTCATGTCATGCATATTTTTTTGTTCGGACATGTTATCTTGTGTTTTGCAAATTATATATTTTTGACCCTTCATAAATTTTGAAAAACATAAGTACCTTGAGAAATAACTTATCTTTGGCACCTTAGGCGAAAAATTGATGCGCAAATCTTAGCGCACTGCTATAGGCGGTAGCGAGACTGTGGCACAAAATGGCAGTGTACCGGTCGTTCAAGTAATGTAAAACGAGGAGCAATCCCCGAGTATCGAATCTCAAAGGAACACAGTAAGGAGGAGTTAACTATTGAGGAAGGACTTGAGATTGAAGTCCTTTAGGTCAGATGGGTTGCGGACACTTGGGATTTGGTTTGTGGAAAATAAAATAAAATACTACAACTATTACTATGCAATGTCGCTATGCAATGCTTCGCTTGGCGGGATGGAGACTAGGCAGGCCTTGAGCGCGCTGCTTCGCAAGGGCGGATGGACGAGTAGGCAAGCGGAATCGAACTGTGCAGGCCTTGAGCGCGCTGCTTCGTTAGGCGAATGGATTACACGGGCCGCTATGCCACGCTTCACTAGGCGGATGGACGAGAAGGCTTACGGATGAAATGGTTCGCACCGGCAGAGTCGAGGTGGATTACATGGGCTGTTAGCACTGCTTAGCTTGGCGGATGGAAGAGTAGTCTTACGGAATGGAAGAGTAGGCTAGCGTAATGGAGTGGAGGGTGATGACGGATGTGGATGCAAAATGGATGGGGGCGCACCTCATACACACATATGAACAAAATAATCTCATATAAATGAAATAAACATTATAAATCATAGTTCATAGTGCCATCATCAAAGTATAGAGAAATCTAGTTACATTCATCAAAACATAGAGGGGAGAAAGCAAGGAATTGACCCAATCCAAAGCCTTGTTGAAGATTCACGGTTGGAATCACTGGGTTGTCAATCCGCGTCCAAGCTCGGTCCTCAACTGCATCCGGGGTAGAGAAGGTTGTCACTACCTTCTAATGGCCCGTCTTCTTCGTGTCACGATCCGGCCACAAGATCAAAGCTTCCTTCTCCTTGGATGATGATGGATTTAGGGCTAGATCCCTCTCCTTGGAAGCTCTTGGATGATGGAGGCGGCCTAGGGCAAAGCCCTCATGGAAGGGTGGAAGAAAACGGAGTTGGAGCTCTCCTTGCGGTGGAAATGGCGGAGCTGAATCGGTTTTCAAATGACCTAAAAATCGGGATTTAAATAGAATATATGTCAAAAAATCCTTCACGCACGACCAAACGCACGTTCGTAGTCAACCGTGCGCGAAGGAATCGCACGGGCGGAGCAGAAACGTAATGTTTTAGCTGTTCTGAATTTGATCGTGTGTTTTACTCACGAACTGACAAATTCAGAACGGCAGATTTTCATGATTTTGAGCGAAATGACAACGCACGATCAACCAGATCGTGCGTGAAGGATAAACGCACGACCGTGCGATCTGGAAAATTGCAAAATAACATAAAATCTTCGATAAAAGAGGGAAACTCGTGCGATTTTGCTCACGCACGATCACTTACCCCCAGCAGAATATTGCGCAATTGCACACCACAATGGGCCAAAATGTGCACTTCGTGTGAGAAGAGTGAACAAGTGAAATATAAGCATTAATGAACTAAAAATGAAGTGCAAGTGCGTGAAAACTAGCCCAGATAAGTCCAAATATGTGTATATAAATGGGACTCATCACACCCCCAGACTTACCTGTTTGCGCATCCCGAGCAAACAAATCCGGCGGAGTATGAAAATGGTAGTTAGTGAAGAGAATTGCAAAATAGGAGTACGGTGCGAAGTATCATACGCATGCAAATAAAAATTCAATAAAAGGAGATTCTAACTATGCTAACTAATTTACAAAAGTGTTAAAGCGTAAATAAAGGTTTATTAATACTCAGCTGGTGAATCATGAAGAACTTGTGCGGTCGTGCCCGGTGTGAAAGTACACAAGAGACTCAGGAGGGTGTTGCTAAAGACCGGAATTCGGGGATAACTCCGCTGAAATCCATCAACGACGAGAACCATAAGCTTGCCCGGTTACACTCTCTCCACGGTGCTAGCAAACTCACAAGTTAAATCAATAGGACTTTCAGGTTATAATGGGGATTAGGTTACGTTATGATATTCAATGATAAACGCGACGGCTACGCAACCCAATTGAGTCAAAAGATAACGTTGTACTAAAACAAGACCAAGAACAATGCTAGTGTGACACACCCCCAAACTTAGCTTGAAAACAGGGTATGCACACAGCCTACTCCAACAAATACCAACTGAATTTTCTATTACGCACAAAGGGATTTCTCTTCATTCCAATTCTTTTCAGATTTTTCTTTTAACTTCATTTTTTTTCTTTTTTTTTCTTTTATCCCCCAGTTGTCTTACAACAATGTGTTCAGCACGCAATACATTTTTTCTTCACATCACAAAAAATCCAAACATCACATCCAAATATGAAATGAAATTTCAGTTAACTCACTACTTGGTTGCGGTAATAGGATAGGCTTCAGGTATTGGTGATTGGAAGAAAAGCTGAAACAAAGGAGGGGTAGGCACAAATTTGGCTTGCAATGGTAAGCGAATGGGTCATGGAAAGCAAAGCTCAAACTAGCCAACTAGATGGCCTACATCATGTTTAACTTATTGAATCGCTCTCACCCATGCTTCGAGAGTCGCTTGGGGCAAGTTCTTAGCCCACGAGAAAGGTAAACCTTCCTTCTGACTCGAGCAACACACAACTAGCGCTTGCCTACACACAACATCGTGCTACCGCCAATTTCATACACATTCACCAATTGAGTATAATAAATCTAAAACTATGCAAAAACACTAATCGTAAATTAAATGCATAGAAATAATCTAATTTAACTCAAATTTCTACTGGAGCATGCGGATGCGACTAGAGCACTACATGAGTCAACATCACACTCCGATTTACAATTCCTAAGCTAACATCCTATTTCACATTCCAACCAAAATAAGCATGAACGGAAACGCACACACAAGTGAGTGCGCGCTCAAGTGGGTGTAGTGGTGTGCGGTGAAGATGGACAAATAATATAACTGAAATAAATTGCTTCTAGCATGCACTGAGATGTGCCCGTGCAGTGGGTAACACATAGCGCCTCTCCCCCAGACTTAATCTAAGCAATAGACACAAATGATGTAAACATGAAAATTAAATAAAAGACTAGGGGGAAGAAAAGTTACCCATGCTCAGAAATGAGCATACCAGAAGATTGGCATGTAAACCAAGAAAAAGCTGCAGCATCCCATCCAGAAAATGAACCTGCAGGGGTGAGCTCCGCAAAAACAAAAGAAAATATACAAACAAAAAATAAAGTAAAACTAACTAAACAAACTAGATAAACTGAAATTTCAAGAAAAGTAAGATAACTACTGGGGTTATTGTCATCCCAGCACGACTTATTTAAAAACATAACAGTTCTAGCTAATGGGCGTATGAAAAAGGAAATGCACAGGTAACTGTTCTAATATGTGTGTCGGTAGCGGGTACCGATACGGAGACAGAACAGTTACTCCCCTACCTAAATAAAAATACCTGCTGAACACAGGTAGCGGGAATAGGAAATAAGAAGAGGAGGAAGGCTGGTCCTCACTCATCTCACCACAAATAAATCCTTGCCCAGCAAGGTGTCATCTCCTTCAGGACGGGTGCAGGAGGAAAAGACAATGAGTAGAGCTTCCACCATGGAGGGGGGGTCAACCTCCTCACATGAGGGACTGCTCTCCTCATTGGCATAAGAAAGATGCTCTGAGTCCTCGTGGAGTCCCTGTGAAGAATCAACCTGCACAGGCTCAGATATAGAAAGGGGATCAAGAAATAAACAAGAAGAAGAACATGAATAAAAATCAATCGCGGGAGTGATCCCGGTCTCACTCCCATCAGGTTGGGAAAGTAAAATAATGTCAGCATTGTCATCAATGCTGCAGGATTCGGCGGGATCAACAGTGGCCAATCCTAAGATTTGGACTTCCTCCACCGGTGATGAGGTAAAATCCTCATCACCTAGAAGGTTGTCCTCCTCCATCGGCGCAGGCACAATACTTAGATCGCCAGCCTCATCCTGCGACACATCATCGACAATGTCGTCAGAGACAAATGTAGTAGAATGCACAATAGGGGGAGGAATAGTGCTTGGATAAATGTCAAGCACCGATTCCTCACAAAGAATCGAATCCACACATGATGATAGATGCACAGTGGGGATAGGCTCAGCAATGTTAGTGACTAGATCAACCACACATCTGGTGACGGTGTCCATGCCATACCCTTCAAAATGTGAAGGTGACACGGACACATAACCAGATGTTGAAGGTATGCCACCATAGTTAGGAGTTGGGATGATCCGGATATCCGGCTCGTCATCCTCGTTTATTTGGTGAAGAAAAGCAGCACAATCCTTCAAAGCATGATCCGTGCTCTGACAAAACAAGCACTGTTTTGCATTTTTCTTCGACTCAAATTGAACCAGAGATGAATGCAAAAAGGGCATGTGCGGAGCGGAAGAGTAACCATAGGACTTATGCGCACCATATGGAGTACCAGACGAAGTCGGTGCTCCATATACCGAGCCTTGAGTCTTAGGGCTACAATCTCCCTTTGGACATCTATCACTAGCATGCGATATATCTCCACAAAAACGGCAACGAATATTAAATGAAGCCCACATAATGTGAAGATAACAAGACTCAAATGGAAAACACTATTGTGCAAAATACTACACCTAACAAAAATTTACTAGAGCAACCTAATATACACAGTAAAACAGAATAAGAAGAAATAAAACAAAAAGAATGCAATAAATAAATGGAAGGGCTTCTCTCTCAAATTCTCCCTCTCTAGAAAACTCACATGACTATACTCCCCGGCAACGGCGCCAAAAACTTGATGCGCAAATCTTAGCACACCGCTATAGGCGGTAGCGAGACTGCGGCACGAAATGGCAGTGTACCGATCGTAAAAGTAATATAAAATGAGGAGCAATCCCCGAGTATCGAATCTCAAAGGAACACAGTAAGGAGGAGTTAACTATTGAGGAAGGACTTGAGATTGAAGTCCTTTAGGTCGGATGGGTTGCGGACGCTTGGGATTTGGTTTGTGGAAAAAAAAATAAAATACTACAACTACTCCTATGCAATGCCGCTATGCAATGCTTCGCTTGGCGGGATGGAGACTAGGCAGGCCTTGAGCGCGCTGCTTCGCAAGGGCGGATGGACGAGTACGCAAGAGGAATCGAACTGTGCAGGCCTTAAGCGCGCTGCTTTGTTAGGCGAATGGATTACACGGGCCGCTATGCCACGCTTCACTAGGCGGATGGACGAGAAGGCTTACGGATGGAATGGTTCGCACCGGCGGAGTCGAGGTGGATTACACGGGCCGTTAGCACAGCTTAGCTTGGCGAATGGAAGAGTAGTCTTACGGAATGGAAGAGTAGGTTAGCGTAATGGAGTGGAGGGTGATGACGGATGTGGATGGAAAATGGATGGGGGCGCACCTCATACACACATATGAACAAAATAATCTCATATAAATGAAATAAACATTACAAATCATAGTTCATAGTGCCATCATCAAAGTATAGAGAAATCCCATTATATTCATCAAAACAAAGAGGGGAGAAAGCAAGGAATTGACCCAATCTGAAGCCTTGTTGAAGATTCACGGTTGGAATCGCTGGGTTGTCAATCCGCATCCAAGCTCGGTCCTCAACTGCGTCCGGGGTAGAGAAGGCTGTCACTACCTTCCAATGGCCCGTCTTCTTCGTGTCACGATCCAGCCACAAGACCAAAGCTTCCTTCTCCTTGGATGATGATGCATGTAGAGCTAGATCCCTCTCCTTGGAAGCTCTGGGATGATGGAGGCGGCCTAGGGAAAAGCCCTCATGGAAGGGTGGAAGAAAACGGAGCTGGAGCTCTCCTTGCGGTGGAAATGGCGGAGCTGAATCGGTTTTCAAATGACCTAAAAATCGGGTTTTAAATAGAAGATATGTCAGAAAATCCTTCACGCACGACCAAACGCACGTTCGGAGTCAACCGTGCGCGAAGGAATCGCATAGGCGGAGCAGAAACATAATATTTTAGCTGTTCTGAATTTGATCGTGCGTTTTACTCACGCACGGGCAAAATGCTCGTGCATGAAGAAAACGCACTGGCAAATTCAGAACGGCAGATTTTCATGATTTTGAGCGAAATGACAACGCACAATCAACCAGATCGTGCGTGATGGATAAACGCACGACCGTGCGATCTGGAAAATTGCAAAATAACATAAAATCTTAGAAAAAAGAGGAAAACTCGTGTGATTTTACTCACGCACAATCACTTACCCACAGCAAAATGGTGCGCAATTGCACACCACAATGGGCCAAAATGTGCACTTCGTGTGAGAAGAGTGAACAAGTGAAATATAAGCATTAATGAACTAAAAAATGAAGTGCAAGTGCGTGAAAACTAGCCCAGATAAGTCCAAATATGTGTATATAAATGGGACTCATCAAAAATCTAAAATCCACAACTTTTTCATTATTTTCAAAACTCTTTGCGGTGGTTGGTGTCTCTTATCTTAGAAAACATTGATCATGAAAAATTGGAATGAAAAATTATCAAAAAACATGTTTTCTAAGCGAAAGAAAAAACCATTATTGCTAGCGCTGCACATTAATACTAGCGTTAGCGGTAGCATTAAAATAAAATTTTAGGTTTTGTGTATTCTTTTTGGCATAGAAGATCATTATACTGATGTGCTCTTAATAAACTTATGTGTTTTCCAGAAAACAATTTCTTATTATTTCTTTATGTGTGTTTATTGTTTTGTATTTTTATAAAAAATCAAAATTTATAAAAACTTATTGTTATTCATTGCCATTTTCAAGGATGATTAATTATATCACTTAAAGATTAAATACAATGTTTAATTTAATTTTCAAGTTTCTTAAAGATATTGTTTTGTTTTATCATGCCTTGAAAATTATCTTGTTATGTGCAACGAAATTGATTGTAGAAAACATGTGTATGAATGTTTAGCATGCCTCTAGTTGGAACCTTAGTTTTGATTTGAGTCAGGATCCATCTTTATGATTTAAGTTTCTATTATAACACATCTTATAACTTAGATTAAATTCCCTTAAATCAGAAGACTAAGAAAATAATATAAATATGATGCGATCGAATCAGAAGAAATAATATAAGCTCTCTGCGGTCGACGAACTCCTCTCTGCGATCGATGAAAGGCAAGCAGCGCTCGACGAAATATCAATGAAGCAGCATTCGATGAAATCCAAGCAGCGCTCGATGAAGAACAGCTATCTCAGTGCTCGACGATCCCGTCTCAGCGGTCGATGAAATCCAGCCATCTCAGCGGTCGACGAAAAGCTGCGTTCGACGATCTCAAGTCTGCGTTCGACGAATATTCAGCAAAAGCTCAGAATGACGAATTAAATGTTCAGATCGATGAATTAAAGCTGAGCTCGACGAATTTCTACCAGCCTTATAATTTAGATATTCTCAGTTCGACTAATATTCTTATATCTGATTAAAGCAATATATTATCATTTCTATTTATATATTGCTATATATTGCTGCCTTAACATTATAGTCGTTGCAGCACTAAATATTATAGCCATTGCAGAAAAGCTTAAAGACAGTAGTTTATCTTCTCGAGGAGTCAAGATAATTAAAGAGACTTTATCTCTTTTCTTTTCCCGAAGAGGAATTCAAAATAAAGAAAGAAGCTCTACAGATTACATATACAGAGAGCACAAGGAAGAAAAGCAGAACACACACAGAATATATGACACAAGCATAAACAGAGAACAACATATTATTCTATCTTGTTTGTTTTGCTAACTCTTATCTGCAGATCATCTTCATCCCGAGACACTTAAACAAGATCATTTGCTCAGGATCTCTACTGCAGAAGAAGAAGAAAAAGAGTTACCACCTTCTAAAGAAGAAGCTTACTCAAACTGTCATCTAATCTCAATCAGACAGGGGGAGCTCTTCAACATCATCAAGATCCACTCTCAACAGCACTATCAGGATCTCTAGAGTCTTCTTAGAAAAGAGAAGAACACTATAACTTTTGTTTTCTTTATTCCCTCCTGTACAAAGGGTTATAACTCCCTTCAAAAGTTAACTCTCGGTGACAGGGCACCTTAGCAAAAACCTGTGATTTGGTTTTAGAGCTACCTGATCAAAAGCTCATATGGTGGCAGGGCACCTGATCAAAAACCTGTATTGGATTCCTACCAGTGGGTGGAAAAATAGATGTACCCAGGTTGATTGGGGAACTACTATATTTCTTGGTGTCTTCTGGTTTGCTTGTCTTATATTTTCTTGTTATTGTGCTGTGATAATCTGTGATAAATATTGTAATTATATAAATCACTCTGCTATACATATTTATATATATATCACTATTTTGAAATAACTAAAAAGAGGTTTTAACTTAAGAACTAAACTCTCCTTCACCTCTAAGTATGAGTAATGTTTTATGTTTGATAATGATTCATTCATTCACTTATTTTGATAACCTACATTTGTTTTTAATCTTATACTTGCATGTTTGTGTAGTGTAATAGCATAAAAAAAACTAAAATGCATAAATAGATTACCAACATAATATTGAATTGTGTATTACAATTTGATGAGTAATTTATTTACTCATCTTTTAGTTTAGGTTTATTATGTTTTTCATATAAAATTATGTTATTTTTAGGAATTTTATCATATAAATCCTTCCATTGCTATTTCATAAGCTAACTTAAGTTTATTTTGTGTTTTCAGGTTTTCTGGGCTCTTTCGAGCAAAAAGTTAAAATTACACGCCCCAGGTCACGGGCGTGACCATGGGCGTGTAACCTACGAAATACTCCAGACCTGCTTCTGCCACTCCAGGGACGCTCCGTGAAGTTTTAACCAAGTACATGCCCCAGGTCATGGGCGTGACCAAGGGCGTGACCCAATGTCACGGCCACGACCCGCCACAAGCATCCAGAACACACCGCCATGTCAATTAAAATTATAAGCCCTCGGTCACGGGCGTGACCAAGGGCGTGACATCCAGCACACGAGCGTGACTTTTCCCGCGCCAATTTCCCGCCGAAGCTTCCCGCCAGCAGCACTTAATGGAGATTACACGCCCTAGGTCACGGGCGTGACCTAGGGCGTGACACATCCGTAATGCCTGCATTGAAGCCAGACGGCGCCCCTCCCGCACCCAGCCGATCGCGCCCCTTACACGCCCTTGGTCACGGGCGTGACCAAGGGCGTGTAACACCAAAAATTCAGCTATTTAAAGGGAGCTTTTCCAGATGTTTGGGGACAAATTTTGGGAGTTCTAAGTTTATTTTCTTGCACTGTTTTTGTCATTCTTAATCTTGTAATCTTCCTTCTTAGCTTGCACTTTCATTTCAGGTTTGTAACTTCTTGTTTCCTAGTTGTAATTTCTTTTCAATTAATAAAATAGTACTTTTTCTCTTATTCTACTCTCAATCTTCATTATGCACTTCTTGTATTTCATCAATTCCTCCATCTCCATGAGTAGCTAAATTTCATTAGTACTCGGCCGAGATGATCCAAGGAAAATATAATTCATAATTCAGTTTAGAACTTCTTTCTCTCTTATTTAGATCGCTTAAGATTTATCCTTGAATTTATATTGATTGAGATTATATTATCGATATATAATCTCATTCTTGTTTTCGTAGTCTAATAATCGAGAGGTTTTGAGTTCGAATCGATCATTTCAAGGATAAAGAAATTTGAATGCACTCCTCGAGAGAGGACGACATAAATCTCCCGGATTTGAGTTATATCCAATAGAGGGGTTCACTTCGATAAAGCAAGTTTTAGGGGTTTCGATTCTAGAACGAGAGTTCGATTGATCAACCTAAACTTAGTTAGGCATATCCTTGAGAGAGGTGCGTTCATAATTCGGGAACCTCCACAGTCAAGCATTTCTTTTAAAGAGAATTAGAAGTTTTATTTCTTTATTTATTTATTTTTTCCAAGGTGATTCGAGGTTGAGTGCTAATCCTTCTTATCATAGTTTTAACAATTTATTTCTCTTTCTGCAACCAACCAACCAAAGTTTCTTTCGATAAAATAATAGAGATTTTCCGAAGTAAGAGTACTCAACCGCCCCGAGTCTAATACGACCTTGTTTTAACAACCTATACTACATTCGATACGGTACACTTGTCGTTATCATTTGCAAGCATAGTTTTGCGCATCAAGTTTTTGGCGTCGTTATCATTTGCAAGCATACTTTTTCACCGGGTAGATCTTGGGAAGTCCAGGACTAATTCTAATTCACCTAATAATAATAAAAAAATAAAAATCTAAAAAAAATATAATAAAATAAAAATAAATTTATTTATCTAAAATCTTATTTTCCCTTTTTCTTTTTCCGCTTCTTTTCTTTTCTTTTGGTTTATGACCCGAGGAAACTCTTCAATTGATTTTGAATTTGGTTTTGATCCGGAAATCGAGTGCACCTTGCGGCGACGTCTCCGATTTAGTGATCTACCAATAATTCGCGAAGAGTCAGTCGGAGAGACTAACGAAGATATAATGGGTGACCCCGACCATAATGAGGCTCCGCTACGGACTATGTCCTATTATGCGAGGCCAAATTGGGAGGGAACACAATCAAGTATTATTCGCCGGCCGGTGGCAAATAATAATTTTGAAATTAAAACGAGTATCATTCAAATGGTACAGCAAACCGTCATCTTTGACGGGTTACCAGATGAAGATCCAAATTTACATTTATTGAATTTTTTGGAAATTTGTGATACGTTTAAAATTAATGGCGTCACCGATGACGCCATTTGCTTGCGTTTATTTCCATTTTCTTTGCGGACTAAGGCCAAGCAATGGTTGGGATCTCTTCCTAGAGGTTCCATCACTACATGGGCCGAGATGACGGAGAAATTTTTAACTAAATATTTTCCTCCGGCGAAGTCCGCTAAATTACGTACGGACATTCTCTCGTTTACGCAAATAGACTCGGAGTCTCTCTATGACACATGGGAGCGCTTCAAGGAATTATTGCGGAGATGTCCTCACCACGCCCTTCCTTTATGGCAACAAGTTCAAACATTCTACAATGGTTTGAATCTCCAAACGAGGCAGATGATTGATGCATCAGCTGGGGGAACTCTAAATAACAAAACCCCAGATGCCGCTCAAGAGGTTTTTGAGGAGATAGCCATGAATGCTTATCAGTGGAATGCGCCACGGTCGCGTCCTAACAAACCGACCGTACTCTTTGAAGTCGAGGCCACCCCGAATTTAGCATATCAAGTAGAATGGCTTACTAAGCAAATGGAGGAGATGTCTGCTTCCTCCGTCATTAACGGGGCTAATAATTATAATAATAATAATTATAATAATAATTATAATCAAGAACAAGTTGATTATATGGGGAACTCCTATCGTCCTCCTTATAACCCAAATAATAATCTTCCTAATAGTTATAATCCGGGTTTAAGGAACCACCCAAATTTTTCATGGAGCAACCCCAATAATGCTCAACGCCCCCCACAATTGAATCCTCCCGGATTCGCTCCACCACAACCACAAAAGGCCCCTTCTCTTGAAGAGGTCTTCACCAAATACGTTGCTTCTACTGATGCCAATATCCGGAACCTTTCCGGATCTATTAAAAGCCTAGAAAATCAGATTGGACAACTCGCCAAGATGTTCTCCGAACGCCAACAGGGAGCTCTACCGGGCAATACTGAGCCCAATCCACGGGAGAGCGCCAACGCTATAACCCTCCGTTGCGGAAAGGAGGTAAAAAGTTCAAATTTGGCCGAGCCTAAGGTAAACATTTCAACTCCAACTCCGCATTTAAACTCTTTTGATTTAGCTCCGCGCATTATTCAAACGCCTTCTATTCCGTATCCTTCTAAATTACAAAATGAGCGCAACGAGGAGCAGTATAAAAAATTTATAAATATTTTAAAACAAATACAAATTAATGTACCATTTTGCGAGGCACTCTCTCAAATGCCTAAATACGCGAAATATCTCAAGGATTTATTATCAAATAAAAAGAAACTTGAAGATATTTCGCGTATTTCTCTCAATGCAGAATGTTCGGCGATAGTTCTTAATAAATTACCGGAAAAATTAAATGATCCGGGACGGTTTTCCATCCCGTGTTTGTTCGGAAATTTACTAATTAAAAACGCCTTGGCCGATTTAGGGGCGAGCATAAATCTTATGCCGTTCTCCTTATTTAAGAAGCTTGGTTTGGGCACCCCAAGCCCAACCAATATAAGCATCCAACTAGCGGATCGGTCCGTAAAGTATCCAATCGGGATCATTGAGGATGTGCTAGTGAAGGTTGACAAGTTTATCTTTCCGGTAGACTTTGTCATCCTCGATATCGAAGAGGACGCTGAAGTACCACTCATACTTGGCCGGCCCTTCCTAGCCACCGCTCGGGCTATAATTGACGTAAGTAACGGAAACCTTCTCCTACGAGTTGGGGAGGATGAAGTTACTTTTAATATAAATCAATCGATGAGAAATGCGTTTCCAAACGACGACTCTTGTTTTACCCTAGAAACAAATTTTGAAGAGGAAATAACGTCGTTTTCTGAAATAATTTCACCTTTATTTGAAAATCCGGAAATTGCAAATTTATTTTGTTTAGAAGAAAAAACTCGGCCAACCAAATTTGAAGAAGTAAACTTAAATATTTCTAAAATAAAAACATCTTACGAGGAGCCACCGAGTTTAGAACTAAAACAATTGCCGGAACATTTAAAATACTTATTTTTAGAAAAAAATTCAAAACTGCCCGTAATAATATCTTCCGCACTTAACGATTCGGAAACTTCCGAATTAATTAAAATTTTAAATAATCACCGCCATGCAATTGCATGGCAAATTTTGGATATAAAGGGGATTAGCCCCTCGTTTTGCACGCACAAAATAAGTTTAGAAAATAATTCTCGCGGTGCTATTCAGCCCCAACGACGGCTTAATCCAAATATGAAGGACGTCATTAAGGCCGAAATAATAAAATTATTAGATGCGGGAATTATTTACCCAATCTCTGATAGCACTTGGGTTAGCCCAGTGCAAGTCGTGCCTAAAAAGGGTGGAATAACGGTAGTCACAAATGAAAATAATGAGTTGATCCTGACCCGTACTGTTACGGGTTGGCGAGTATGCATCGATTATAGAAAATTAAATGATGCTACCCGCAAAGATCACTTTCCGTTACCCTTTATTGACCAAATTTTAGAACGCTTATCCGGTCACTCACACTACTGTTTTCTCGATGGTCTTTCGGGATATTTTCAAATCCCAATTGCGCCCGAAGACCAAGAGAAAACCACATTCACCTGTCCGTTCGGCACCTTCGCATATCGAAGAATGTCGTTTGGTCTTTGCAATGCGTCGGCTACATTTCAACGATGTATGCTGGCAATTTTTAATGAACTTGTAGAAGACGTCATGGAAATTTTCATGGACGATTTTTCTATTTTTGGCAATTCATTTCAAAATTGTTTAAATAATCTTGATCGTGTTCTTCAACGCTGCGAAGACACGAATTTGGCACTCAACTGGGAGAAGTGCCACTTTATGGTCCAAGAGGGATTAGTCCTTGGGCATAAAATTTCTAATAAGGGGATCGAGGTCGATAGGGCCAAGATCGAGGTCATAGAAAAACTTCCCCCTCCTACCAATATAAAATCTATTAGAAGTTTTCTAGGACATGCGGGTTTTTATAGACGGTTTATAAAAGATTTCTCAAAAATTTCGAAACCACTAACTCATCTTTTGGAAAAAGAATCCGCGTTTAATTTTGATGACGAGTGTTTGAAAGCGTTTAACAAAATAAAAATTGAACTAATAAATTCCCCTATTTTAATCGCGCCAAATTGGTCTCTTCCGTTTGAAATCATGTGTGATGCGAGCGATTTTGCTGTAGGTGCAGTTTTAGGCCAACGGGTGAATAAACATTTTCATCCAATCGATTACGCAAGCAAAACGCTAACATCCGCATAAGCAAATTATACAACAACGGAGAAAGAATTTTTGGCAATAATTTTTGCGTTTGACAAATTTCGATCATATTTAACGCTTTCAAAAGTTATTGTTTTTACAGATCACTCCGCTCTCCGGTATTTACTACAAAAAGGAGAGGCAAAGCCTCGACTGCTAAGGTGGATCCTCCTACTACAAGAATTTGATTTGGAGATCCAAGACAAAAGGGGAGCGGAGAATGTTGCGGCCGACCACCTCTCACGGTTGGAGAATCCGGCTGCAGGAGCACTAGTGGAAGCCGAAATTGACGACAAATTCCCCGAAGAGCGCCTCCTTGCCATCAAAAAGGTAACGACTTCTTCCACCCCTTGGTACGCAGATTTGGCCAACTATTTAGTGGCCCGGGTCCTACCAAAAGATTTTTCAAGTCAACAAAAGAAGAAATTCTTTTCAGATTTGAAAAATTATTTTTGGGAAGGCCCCTTTTTATTTCGTGTCTGTGCGGACCAAGTGGTAAGAAGGTGTATTTCGGGCGAGGAAGGCGCCCAAATTCTGCGGCACTGCCACGAAGGGCCAACCGGTGGCCATTACCAAGTGAACCGGACCGCAAGAAAGGCGCTAGAGTCGGGCTTCTATTGGCCCACCTTATTTAAAGATGCTCACAATTTCATGAGTAATTGTGATCGGTGCCAACGGTCAGGTAACATTTCTAACCGGGACGAAATGCCCCAAAATATTTTTTTAGAATGCGAAATTTTTGATCTTTGGGGAATAGATTTCGTAGGTCATTTACCCTCCTCTTTTAATAATAAATATATCATTGTTGCGGTCGATTACGTGTCAAGGTGGGCGGAAGCACAAGCTTTTCCCACTAACGACGCGAGAGTCGTCGTAAATTTTTTAAAAAAATTATTTTCACGATTTGGCACACCCCGAGCACTAATTAGTGATCGGGGCACACATTTTTGTAACAACCAACTTGCTAAAATTTTAGCAAAGTATGGAGTTACCCACAAGTTATCTACCGCCTACCACCCACAAGCAAATGGCCAAGTGGAGGTGGTGAACCGTGAACTTAAAAGAATTTTAGAAAAAACTGTGTCCGTTAATAGGAAGGATTGGTCGCTAAAATTAGACGACGCTCTATGGGCATATCGGACAGCGTACAAAACCACCATCGGATGTACACCATACCGATTAGTCTATGGAAAAGCTTGTCATCTACCGGTGGAATTAGAACATCGCGCCTTTTGGGCGCTAAAATTTTTAAATTTGGATTTAAACTTAGCCTCCGAGCACAGAAAACTACAATTAAATGAATTAGACGAGTGACGCGCAAACGCTTACGAAAATAATAAGATTTATAAGGAGCGCACAAAATTTTATCATGATAAAAAAATCAAAAATCCAAAAACTTTTTCACCGGGAGACTTAGTCCTATTATTTAATTCAAGACTTAGGCTTTTTCCGGGTAAATTAAAATCACGATGGTCTGGTCCCTTCATAGTTAAAGAGGTTTGGCCATATGGAACGGTGCTAATAGAGCACCCGGAAAAAGGCTATTTCAAAGTCAACGGACAACGCTTAAAATTATATCACCCGGGCGACCCAGCGCCCGGAAACATCGAAACCATTCACTTCCAAAATCTTTAAAATTACCACTTAATCAAGCTACGCGACGGTAAACAAAGCGCTCTTGGGAGGCAACTCAATGTTAACCTCTTTATTTTTGTCTTTCTTTTCTTGTTTGTTTTTTCTAATTTAACTCTGCAGGTGTTCGACCGGCAACCCCGACTACCATTCAGGGAAGCCCTCTTTACACTTTAGTAATTTCTCTTGATTTTTCTTTATTGACATTTTTTTTGTTTTATCTTTCATACTTAGTTTTAAACATTGGGGACAATGTTTAATTTTAAGTATGGGGGTGTAGCATAGCTTTCTTTGTAGTTTTACTTGAAAAATAAAAACAAAAAAAATAATAATAATAAAATGCAATTAAATTTCTTGGAAAGGACGCCTTGGGCTTGAATTCCCATCATAGCCTCTAGTACCTTGCAAACCCTTCACTGGGCAGATCTTGGGAAGTCCAAGAACAAACAAAAAATCTATTAGAAAATGTTCTTTTTATTCATCAAAACTCCCACTTGCTAAATTGTAAGTTCTAAGTAGACTGTTTTTCATATGGACTAAAAATAATTTTGTGCTAGAATAGTTTGTGAAACTTTTGAGTAAAATTGTTGACTCATGTAGTGCTCCTAGTCATATACTTGTCTTTGAGTAGTTTTGGTGTAAAATTAAATTCTTGGCATAGATCTAAAATTATGTTTTATTAATTTGCATAGTAATAATTTATTTTACTTTTAAATTCGAATCCGGTCTTATCCAAAAGTAGTTTAGGTGAGTGTATAGAAGATTGTTAGAAAGCTATTACTCGAATTGAACAAAAGGGTGTCCTTTCTCGATGTCTAGAACTTGCCCCAAGCTATTTTCGAAACATGTGCGCTTTAGACAAATTAACTTTACGGAAATGATTTAGGCCTTTCTTTGGATAGTTTGAGCCTTTGCACCCAACCTAGATTTACCACCATTGTTCACACAAATTTGAGCCTTACACCTTTATTTGATCCACCCTCATCATTTCGGCACCAAAGCTAAAAAGCCCAAAACCGAAATGAACACTTTGAAATTTTGAGCTAAATTAAAAAAAAAATATTTGGGTACGATTCTATAAAAAATTTATGGGTATCAATTCAAAAAAATGTTTAAATCTCAAAAAGCAATAATCTCATAATGATATGCGGCCTAGGTATGTACATGCATACTTGGAATGATCCCAATTATGAAGATTCGTGATTTAAATAAAAGAATATGAGAGTGTTTCCCCTTTGAGAAAATGCGAGTATGGGGGTAAAGCTTCATTATTTTGTGGTGGCAATCATTTTCTTTTAGCTCAAAAATTTTGTTTAAGTGGAATGCGCCTTCATGTTTATCATTGTTACCTCACCCTTAAACCCAAGCCTTAAAATGTACCCTATTTAAGTCCTAAAGATCCATAGAGTCGATTTAGTTCGAAGTGTAGTGGAGAAAGTGCAAACGGGCAAGCCTATGGCCGTCGACATTGATGGATTTCTTTGGAGGCCACCCCGAACGTCTACATCTAGTAATTTAAATCTCAACAATCACGCTATTTTCTCCCTTCACATAACTTTTTGATTGACCGTCGACTCATTTTTAAAGTAATGATAAATAATTATAACGCATTTTTGAAGTATTTCATAAATTAGCATTTATGCCAAGAACATCTTTTTACTAAAATATCTACAGATGCCAGCATAATACTTCGCATTTTACTCTCTAGTCTTCATAATTCTATCTTGCATTAATTTTTCTTACCCTTGTGAAAAATGGATTGGTCGGGACGAGCAATGAGCAAGTATGGGGGTATTTGATGAGTAATTTATTTACTCATCTTTTAGTTTAGGTTTATTATGTTTTTCATATAAAATTATGTTATTTTTAGGAATTTTATCATATAAATCCTTCCATTGCTATTTCATAAGCTAACTTAAGTTTATTTTGTGTTTTCAGGTTTTCTGGGCTCTTTCGAGCAAAAAGTTAAAATTACACGCCCTAGGTCACGGGCGTGACCATGGGCGTGTAACCTACGAAATACTCCAGACCTGCTTTTGCCACTTCAGGGACGCTCCGTGAAGATTTCGCCAAGTACACGCCCCAGGTCACAGGCATGACCAAGGGCGTGACCCAATGTCACGGACACGACCCGCCACAAGCATCCGGAACACGCCGCCATGTCAATTAAAATTACACGCCCTCGGTCACGGGCGTGACCAAGGGTGTGACATCCAGCACACGAGCGTGACTTTTCCCGCGCCAATTTCCCGCCGAAGATTCCTGCCAGCAGCACTTAATTGAGATTACACGCCCTAGGTCACGGGCGTGACCTAGGGCGTGACACGTCCGTAATGCCTACATTGAAGCCAGACGGCGCCCCTCCCGCACCCAGCCGATCGCGCCCCTTACACGCCCTTGGTCACGGGCGTGACCAAGGGCGTGTAACACCAAAAATTCAGCTATTTAAAGGGAGCTTTTCCAGATGTTTGGGGACAAATTTTGGGAGTTCTAAGTTTATTTTCTTGCACTGTTTTTGTCATTCTTAATCTTGTAATCTCCCTTCTTAGCTTGCACTTTCATTTCAGGTTTGTAACTTCTTGTTTCCTAGTTGTAATTTCTTTTCAATTAATAAAATAGTACTTTTTCTCTTATTCTACTCTCAATCTTCATTATGCACTTCTTGTATTTCATCAATTCCTCCATCTCCATGAGTAGCTAAATTTCATTAGTACTCGGCCGAGATGATCCAAGGAAAATATAATTCATAATTCAGTTTAGAACTTCTTTCTCTCTTATTTAGATCGCTTAAGATTTATCCTTGAATTTATATTGATTGAGATTATATTATCGATATATAATCTCATTCTTGTTTTCGTAGTCTAATAATCGAGAGGTTTTGAGTTCGAATCGATCATTTTAAGGATAAAGAAATTTGAATGCACTTCTCGAGAGAGGACGACATAAATCTCCCGGATTGGAGTTATATCCAATAGAGGGGTTCACTTCGATAAAGCGAGTTTTAGGGGTTTCGATTCTAGAACGAGAGTTTGATTGATCAACCTAAACTCAGTTAGGCGTATCCTTGAGAGAGGTGCGTTCATAATTCGGGAACCTCCACGGTCAAGCATTTCTTTTAAAGAGAATTATAAGTTTTATTTCTTTATTTATTTATTTTTTCCAAGGTGATTCGAGGTTGAGTGCTAATCCTTCTTATCATAGTTTTAACAATTTATTTCTCTTTCTTGCAACCAACCAACCAAAGTTTCTTTCGATAAAATAATAGAGATTTTCCGAAGTAAGAGTACTCAACCGCCCCGAGTCTAATACGACCTTGTTTTAACAACCTATACTACATTCGATACGGTACACTTGTCGTTATCATTTGCAAGCATTGTTTTGCGCATCACAATTCTTTGTATTTTATGCACTTATTCATTAGAGAAATGTGGTATAAAACTTAAAATGTTATGTTTGCAAAACAAGTTAATTCAGAGTCCTTAGTCACTACACTAAAAAAATAAAAATTGACAAGGAAAACTCCACCAAGCACTACTCGCCCTCCTTATAAGTCTTAATAAGCATTGTGAGGTTGAGCACCTTGAAAAGAATTGTAGTGTCTTGTAACAAACAAACACAACACTTCTCTTAATACACCAGATCACAAATATAAAATTAAAAGTAAAAATGAATAAATGTGATCCTCAAGCACTACTTTGCACCTTGATAAGTCATAATAAGCATTATGTATGCAGAGCACTTTGGTAGTTGTACTCTTTATTCATGTGCATTGAAATATTGTGGAAGTATGAAAGTGGAGTTTTAGTTCTTATTTATCTTATTAAAAATCTTGTTTAAGTTTACTTTCAAAGTAAGTGATATATCTATTTATATGAGTGCGTTTGCTGATTTTTGTATAAGTAATAAAACCAAACAGTTAAAGTGCATCTAAATAAATACAGCACAGGAAGTAAAACAAAAAGATAAAACAAGCAATCCACAGATGACACAAAAATATATAGTAGTTCCCCTCAACTGGGTACATCTACTCTTCTACCCACTGGTAGGAATCCACTAGGAGGTTGTTGATAAGGTGCTCTCACACCAAGGGGTTTTTGATAAGGTGTCCACACACAAAGTGAGCTGTTGATAAGGTGCTCTAACCAAGATGCAGGTTTTTGCTAAGGTGCCCTGTCACCGGGATTAACTTTTGAAGGAAGTTATAACCCTGTAAAAGATGGGGTAAGGAGGTAAAATGAAAAACAGAAATTGTAATGTTCTTCTCTGTATGAGAAGACTCTTGAAGATCCTGATTTGAAGTTGAATGGATCTGAATATGATGTTGAAGAAGGCTCCCCCTGTCTGATTGAAGTTGTTGACAGCTTGTGGATAGAGCTTCTTCTATAGATTGTGATTCTCCTCTTTTCTTCTTGCAGTTTAGATCCCTGAGCAATTGATCTAGATTGGTGTCTCAGGGTATTGATGATCTGCAAAGAAAGAGTTAGACAGAAAGAAGATGTGAAACAAAACTTGATCTACTTCTTCTGTATTTTTGTGTCTCTCTGTATATCTCTCTATTTCTGCTCTTCTCGATTATATATATATAATCTGAGAAGTCCTTTTGAATTCTTGCTAGGGAATATGGAAAGAGATAAAGTCTCTTTTATTTTATTCCCTGGGAAAAGGTGTTGCCGTCTTTGACTCTTCAGCAAACGGCTATAATCTTTATTGCCTGCAACGGCTACATCAGAAAGGCATGTATAATAATATAATAATGTTAGTCGAGCAGTATAAATTGATTTAATAATGCTGCTGATAACATTTTCGTCGAGCACTGTTCTGAAATAGATTTGTCGACCGCTGGTTTGAGTTTGTCGAGCACCGTTCAGAGAATGCCTGGCCGCTGAGGTTATTCTGACTTAATTCGTCGAGCGTTGTTCGCCATTTGTCGAACGCTGTTCTGAGGGAAATTTGTCGAGCGCTGGCTGGCTGGAATTTGTCGAGCGTCGTTCGACATTCGTCGGGCAGAGAGCTTATATTATTTTCTTATGTATATTCTCTGATTTGATCGCATCATATTTAATTTATGTTTTCTTAGATATCTTAGATGAATTATTAACAAAAGGGATGGATCCTAACTCAAATCAAAAGCTAAGGTTCCAACAATCTCCCCCTATTTGAGTTGGGATCCTAAATCAAATTAAAACTAGTAGCCTGGTGGTCTCCCCCTATTTGGTTTAGGATGCTGACAGATTAAATTTTTATTTTCTCCTTTTCTCTCTCACTTGGTTTCTCTGATTTTCTCATTTTCTCTCTCACTTGGGCTTTAATAATTTTTTATTCTTAAATTATTTGAGCAACTCTGCTTTCCTAGACTTTGATTTCTAAGGATCTGAATTAAAATTTTCAATTGCAGCAACCTTTAATGGATTCTAATGAATCTTTGTCTGATACCTTCCTTCTTAAGAATCCCCTTATCAGAAGAGACTCACACTCAGTGCTTCTTATTATTTCTAATCAATGCAACTATAGTAGAATGCTCAACATAATTTGGAGAAGGTCTGTAAGAATATTGAAGTTATCTGACATTAGCATTCAAATGAGTTTTATGCTAGCTTATTTAATTAGGAATGGAGTTTAATGGTGAAAAACTTTTTAATAGCATTTGAAAGTTCTTTTAGAAATATATGTTTTAAGAATTTTAAAATCTGATTTTTGATACTAATTGAAAGTTTTCTTTTGTAGTCATTTATATGTTTGAAACTATTTTAAAGTTTTCTTGATAATCATTAAGTAAATTAGTCTTAATTGATTTATTTTGTGCTTTTGTATTTTCTTTAGGTTTATTATCTTCAGAAGTTAAATAATTTATGTTTGTTAGCTTCTTTTTAATTTCTTTGTTTGATTTTACTAAATCTGTAATTGTTATCTTAAAACCAGGTTTATAAATTTTAGAGGTAGGAATTGTTCAGGAGACTGTTGAGCAGGTGGAGATGGGATATGAGAAGGAGAAGAAACTGAGGGAGGAACTTCTGGAAGGGTAGAGGAGTGATTTGGTCAGTCCTTGTGTCCTCAGAAGTTTTCCTTTTCCTAGAAGCATCAGCTCTTGTATTCTTCTTGGGGATTACCCTATCCCACTTAGCAAAGAGTGCTGAGGTCAGCCTCTTGCTGGCATTTATGGTCACCTTGGGTGACACCAGAAGGTCTGGATGCCTTTCCTGCAGGAAAATACCTATAACTCTTCCAAAACAGACACTATCTTTAGAATTTTTCTTTTTAATCAATTCAAAGAGAATTGATCCCCAGTTAATTTTCTTCTTCTCCATCAAGGCCACCATCAACAGAAATTGGTGCCTGTTGATATAGTCATGTCCAGAAGTCTTGCCCAGCAAGACTTTTCCAACAATGTCAGCTAAGAACTTGTAGTCCTGAGATAAGTTCTTTTTCAGTAAGTGATTAGGGTTTCCAGTTAAGTGACCCATTTTGACTAAAGCTACCTCAATCACCTATTCCACCTCTATCTCCAATACATGATGAACATCAGTCACCAATTCATCCCTCATGTTCAAACCATCCAGATAGCATTTCCACACATTCTGAAACTGTCAGAAATATCCTTCTACCATCTTTCGCCCCATCCACTTCACAACAATCTACATCACTTCCATTAGATTATCTATCTCTCAACCTAACCTCTATTGCTGATCAAATTTTTGATCACATTCTTCCTAAAATAAACCAACTCTTGGATGCAAAATTTGCTCCAGTCCTCCAAGCTATTTCTACATTATCTGCTAAGCTTTCTTCCCTTCCTTCCTCTATTGCTGTCCCTTCTTCTAGGGGCCTAGATTCAGGTGTCCCTGAAGCAAGGCAGGGGGAGATGTCCTGTGAAGAAGCTCCAGAAGCAGAAGTTGCTCCAGAAGTAGCAGAAGTTACAGTTTTTGAATTAGATAATTCTGAGATAGTACAAAGTAAAGAAGATTCAATTATAGTTTATGATACAGATATGGTTGATTCTTGTATAGTATCAGATATACAAGTTATAGAAGAAATAAATAATATATGTATCTCCATTCATCCCTCTTGTGATCTGCATAGCTTATTATCAAAATTTGATACTAAATATACATCAAGGGTGTCACCAAAAGTATACATAGAGGATTTATCAAAGGCTCTGACATGCCTTCCTCAGAAGACTCATTCTGACATCATAAAAAGTTTCATCTCTTTTATTCCTTCAATCTCTGATCAAGATATTCAGATGAAGGACACTTTTGCAGAATATGAGGATCTTGCAGAATTTTTAGATAATATAGAAGATCCCCCTACTCCATCAGATGATACTCCATCAGATGAAACAGCTTCAAGAATTGTTTCCTCACCTCCAATTCTTTTATGGAATGAAGAACCAATGCCAAGTTTTGATGAAATCTGGAAAGAGACAGATGCAGAGTTTGACAAAGCTGAAGAAGAAAGATTAAAAGCTCTTGAAGTAATCAAAACAATTGATGATTTATATAATAAGCCAATTTCTTCCTCTGACTCTGAAGATGATGATGATAATGATAACAGTGATTCTGATGACACATTATCAAGGAAAAGAAAAAAAAGAAAAGCTAAGTCAAAGGCTGTTCCCAAGCCTCCAAATCCTAAGAATGATATTCCATATTATGTTCTTCATAATATTACTCTTGACAAAAGTACACCTCATTGGATGAAATTCTCAAGGAATGAGAACAAAAGAAGGAAGAAGATGAGGAAAACTGGTTACTATTCTGGCAAACCTATCAAATATAACCATCCTCCTCCTCCTCCTCCAGCAGCAGGCTCAGCAGCTCCATCATCCTTCTCCCAGAAGCCCAGCTCTCAACAATCAGGGAGACCTGGTAGTTCTAGTGGTTCTCAAGCCTCTGGATCAGCCAGTGCTCCTCCTTCTAAGAAATCAGCACTTGCTTTACAAGAAAGTCAAGCCATTATTTCACCTCAAATATCTTCAGAATACAAACTTCATATTTCTGATGGATCTTTCCACAAGATCAAAAATCCTCAAAGTGATCTTCAAGATCAAACTGATATTTCAGAATATGTTCCCTATCTTCCAGACCCTGAAGAAGAAAGATTATCTCAAATGGCAAGACTCAAGGAAACTATTGCTTATGCCAAGATCAACAAAGCAAAATCAGAAGGTAAAGATTTCTCAAACATTTCTTCCATGTCTGACTACAGAAGGAAAGAACTTGACAAGTACAACTCCAAAGAATTTTTCAATGCTGAAGAATATATTGATATGCACCCAGAAGCTTTTGTTCCCCATGTCAAATCTCAAAGTATACTGGGAGCTCAAGATCTCTACCTAAGCAAGAAGAAATCTCAAGATCCAAATAGGCAAATAATCTTCAAACCTCCCTCTGATACCAATTGAAAGTGGAGTTTTAGTTCTTATTTATCTTATTAAAAGATCTTGTTTAAGTTTACTTTCAAAGTAAGTGATATATCTATTTATATGAGTGAGTTTGTTGATTTCTGTATGAGTAATAAAACCAAACAGTTAAAGTGCATCTAAATAAATACAGCACAGGAAGTAAAACAAAAAGGTAAAACAAGCAATCCACAGATGACACAAAAATATATAGTACTTCCCCTTAACTGGGTACATCTACTCTTCTACCCACTGGTAGGAATCCACTAGGAGGTTGTTGATAAGGTGCCCTCACACCAAGGGGTTTTTGATAAGGTGTCCACACACCAAGTGAGCTGTTGATAAGGTGCTCTAACCAAGATGCAGGTTTTTGCTAAGGTGCCCTGTCACCGGGATTAACTTTTGAAGGGAGTTATAACCCTATACAAGATGGGGTAAGGAGGTAAAATGAAAAACAGAAATTGTAATATTCTTCTCTGTATGAGAAGACTCTTGAAGATCCTGATTTGAAGTTTAATGGATCTGAATATGATGTTGAAGAAGGCTCCCCCTGTCCGATTGAAGTTGTTGACAGCTTGTGGATAGAGCTTCTTCTATAGATTGTGATTCTCCTCTTTTCTTCTTGCAGTTTAGATCCCTGAGCAATTGATCTAGATTGGTGTCTCAGGGTATTGATGATCTGCAAAGAAAGAGTTAGACAGAAAGAAGATGTGAAACAAAACTTGATCTGCTTCTTCTGTATTTTTGTGTCTCTCTGTATATCTCTCTATTTCTGCTCTTCTCTTTTATATATATATATATATATATATACATATATATATATATATAATCTGAGAAGTCCTTTTGAATTCTTGCTAGGGAATATGGAAAGAGATAAAGTCTCTTTTATTTTATTCCTTGGGAAAAGGTGTTGCCGTCTTTGACTCTTCAGCAAACGGCTATAATCTTTATTGCCTGCAATGGCTACATCAGAAAGGCATGTATAATAATGTAATAATGTTAGTCGAGCAGAATAAATTGATTTAATAATGCTGCTGATAACATTTTCATCGAGCACTGTTCTGAAATAGATTTGTCGACCGCTGGCTTGAGTTTGTCGAGCGTCGTTCAAAGAATGCCTGGCCGCTGAGGTTATTCTGACTTAATTCATCCAGCGATGTTCGCCATTTGTCGAACGCTGTTCTGAGGGAAATTTGGCGAGCGCTGGCTAGCTGGAATTTGTCGAGCGTCGTTCGACATTCGTCGAACGCAGAGAGCTTATATTATTTTCTTATGTATATTCTCCGATTTGATCGCATCATATTTAATTAATGTTTTCTTAGATTTCTTAGATGAATTATTAACAAAAGGGATGGATCCTAACTCAAATCAAAAGCTAAGGTTCCAACAAAGTAATATTATTTATGTATTTTAATGTTGTGTTATTCCATTATATATGTCATGTGTTTTGATTCATTCACGTGTATATATTATCAAAACACTATTTTGTACACATCATTATCTTTCATAAAACTTATACTCGTGAGAAATGGATTATGTTGGGGAAATGATTTATCTTAACCCTTAGAAATGAGTAGAATATGTATTCTCAGAGTGAAAAATTAGTTTAAGTAAATATGCATCGAATAGTAATCGACGCTACGTCGAAGTGTAGTCGACGCATCTCTCATACTAAGTCGAAGTAACTCTAAACAGAATTCGACGTAACCAAAGTCGACGTAACTTTGATTTCTAGTCGACGCACCCAGTAAAGTCGACGCACCTCAGTCGACGCTCCTTCCATATTTCTTCTCGACGTCTAGCCAGGCTGAAATCGACGCTTACGTCAAATAGTAATCGACACACGTCGATTTCTGTGACAGATTCAAAAACACGCCAGATCTCTTTCCCTCTTTCTGTAGATCTGAATTTTATGGAATTATATTATTCTTTTCTAGCCGTTCTGAATCAGTCTTTCCTTCTAAATGATTCTTGGCAAATTTGATTAAGATTATTATGGACATTATTTGAAAATAGAATGATCTCTTTCCTGTTGGAGTTACCATTGTGATCTAGAAGTGGTCAAACATGTAATCTCACTGCCAACGCGATATGAGTCTGCAGGGTCGCACATAAGAGCATGTGGAGAAGTTGGTAGATTGACTGTGTTGGTAAATGTTACCAATCACCATATATAGAATGGGGAAATCCAGCAGGTTGTTGCTGTCTGAATTCGTCGGGTTTACACGGATAGGATTCGTCGGATTGTCCCGTGAACACTCGACGAATTATTACAGAAACCCTTCAGTCGGCAAAATGTTGTCGTCTGTCTGGATTCGTCGGGATTCGTCGGGTTGTCCCGTGAACACTCGACGAATTGTTACAGAGATCATTTTCTCGGCAAAATGTTGTCGTCTGTCTGGATTCGTCGGGATTTGTCGGGTTGTCCCGTGAAGACTCGACGAATTGTTACAGAGATCATTTTCTCGGTAAATGTTGCCGTCTGATCTGATTCGTCGGATTCGTCGGATTGTCCCGTGAAATCTCGACGAATGATCTTCCGTGGAATTCCGACGAATTGTAACAGAAGCCCTTATTCTGCTGTGTGGTCTGCGGATAGCGATTCTTCTAGAAGCTGTTTATCCTTTGGGTATAAATAGGACTTCTTTTAGGGTTCTCATGACTAACGAAATAGAAGCCGACGGAAGGAGTTCCGCTCTCGCCTTACGAACCCTAGCCGACGGAAGTGTTCCGCCGTCTCTGAATCGCGTCCGCCGACCTCCTCTCCGGCGATCGTCGCCGTGTGTGTTCTTCCTAGAGCGAACCTAGCAGTTCGTGGAAGTTCAAGGTGCAGTCATTCTTCTCCCGGCTCGTGTGGATCACTGTAGAGACGTAGACATTATTCTACGTGAGGACTCGCATAGCCGACGACAGGAATCAACTCGTGGAGCATCTAGGTTGGATTTGATCCAATCTCGCAAAGGTAATTTCATACCTAGCATTTTGTTAACTTCTTGATTCAATGTTCATGGCCGATCCAAGTCTTTTTGGGTTGTTTCTCTTCATTTCCGCTGCGCCTACATTTGATGTATGGTTCTAGAAAAACCCAACATTTCCTTCTACAGATATAATGATTATGGAAACTTTTCTTTCTCTGACTGCTGATTGATTATTCTCCTATAGCAATATTCTTGAATAAACAGAGCTATAAATACATAAGGAGGTCGGCAAAGAATAATAACAAGTGATTCACTCCATCCATTTGAAAAAGAGGAAAAGCTCCTAAGTGAAAAGTGAGAAAGCTGAGAAAAGTGAAAGAGTGCTGCAGCAAAGCAAAAGCCTTCTTCTTCTCCTCCTTCTGAAGCCATACTGCTGCCATTTCTGAAAGCTCTCACTGAAAGAGAAAAAGGCTTACAATCTCCTTCTCACTATAGAAGCGAGATTATATTCACTATACTTGTGCTTCTAATCTTCTTGCTAGGAAGAAGATTCCTTCTTACATAAATTGTTTCTTGTTCTTCTTCTTCTTCTTCTTATTCTTATTTCAATTTCAATAGTGTAAAAGAGTTTTAAAAATCTCTCTTCAAAAAATTCAGTTGTAGTGGTTCTAAGAGTCTCCTTAACAAAAGACTCAGGCTGGTTCTAAGAGTCTCCTTAACAAAAGACTCAGTGCAAGATAGTGAATTCCTACCAAGGGGATAGAAGAGTGGACTACCCAAAGTTTGGGGAACCACTATATTTCTTTGTGTTGTGTTGTGATTTTCTCTTTGCTATTTCTTTCTTTATTTGCTTAATTCTTGTTGGTGTGTGGGAAGCTTAAATCTGTGAATATTACACATATATATATTTGTTAACTTTGCACAAAATATTTTTAAATCTCTATTCACCCCCCCCCCCCCCCTTTAGAGAATTCTAGTGAGGTTAACTGTGCACTTTCAATTGGTATTAGAGATAGGTTGATCAAAAAGGGTTAACTCCTTGATCAAAAAGATCCTACCTCATATATATATATTTCTAAATTTTTTTATGGCACAAATCAAAGATTATGCTTCCACCAGACCTCCAATTTGCAACCATGTAAAGTTTTCTTTGGAAAACAAGAATTAGGATCTATATGAATTCCATTGATGAAGAATTGCTTAATGTTATTTTGACAGGTCCTCCCAAGCCATTCAGGAAGGATTCAAGTGGAAAGGTCACACAAACACTTGCTCCAAGGGCTGAATGGATAGATGAAGAAAAGAAAGCTCAAACATGTGATGCCAAAGCTATGAATATCTTAGCCTCAACCCTCTCAGATGAAATCTTCCAAAAGATTGCTGAATGTGGGTCAGCTAAGGAAATATGGGAAGCTCTCACTAAAATGGTAGAAGGAAGTGCTGATGAGAGAAAGGATAGAAAGGCATTACTCATCTCTCAATATGAAAACTTCCAGAAGAAAGATAGTGAAAGTGTTGCTGACATGTATGCCAGATTCAGCCTCATAATAAATGAGTTAAGAACACTTGAGAAGGACAAATCTCTCACTGAGATAAATGACAAATTACTAACTTGCTTCCCTAGCTCTTGGGACTCAAGAATCTGGCCAATTAGAGACTACAGAAGCCAAAAAGAAATCTCAACAGATGTCCTGTTGGGTAAATTAAGATCTTATGAACAGTTGTTGAAAACAAGAGCATAGAAAGAAGAGAAAGAAAAGACTCCTTCACTCTCAAAGGAAAGGAGTATTGCCTTAAAGGCTACTGCAGGTGAATCCTCTACAAGTGAGGAGGAGTTGATCAGTCTACTGGCCAGAAGGTTCAAGAAGTGGATCAAAACAGAAGGATCCAGAAGGAGAAACTCAAAAACCAGGTATGACAAAACTCGTACTAAAGAGATTATATGTTACTCTTGCAGGAAACCTGGACACATTGCACCTGAATGTCCTAAAGAAATCAGTAATAAGAAAGATCTGAAAAGAACAGATCTAAAGAAGAAGAAGAAAGAGAAAGGATTCATTGCTCAATCATGGAGTGATTCAGAATCTGAAGGAAGTACCTCATCTGAAAATGATCAAGAAGAGGCTAAGCAAGAAGAAACCTGTTTGATGGCTACTGAGAAGCCTGAAGATAAATCTCTGGTGTATCACATCTTTAGGCTGGTGTGGTACTTGGACAGTGGATGCTCCATGCACATGACAGGGTATAAAAATCTATTAACCAACTTTGAGGATAGACTTGGACCTCCAGTGACTTTTGGAGACTCTAGCTGTGGGCAAACCAAGGGCTTTGGAGATTTCAAAGAAGGGAAAGTAACCTTTAAGAATGTGGTTGTAGTCAAAGGACTAAAACACAATCTGATAAGTATAAGTCAGATATGTGACAATGGTAAGTATGAGGTAAAATTTACCAAACTAGTTTGCCATGTTATTGATGTCATGACTGGTGCCATTGTACTCAATGGAATCAGAAAAGGGAAAGTATATATAGTAGATTTTAGCTCCACACACACAGAGATTTGTTTCTTCAACAACATTATTGATAAAAGTGAATGATGGCATAGGAGGCTGGGCCATTTAAACTATAAAACCATTAGTAAATTAGCAAAGAATAACCTAGTCAGAGGCCTACCAAAGGGTAGGTACTCTAAGGATTCTCCATGTAGACCTTGCCAACTAGGAAAACAGACCAAATCATCCTTCAAACAAATTGGTAAGGATGACTCCACTAGGATTCTCTACTTACTGCACATGGATCTTTTTGGTCCTATATCCACTCAGAGCTTAGGTGGAAAGTCTTATACCCTAGTCATTGTGGATGACTATTCTAGATATAACTGGGTATTCTTTCTAAGAGCTAAGTCTGAAACCCACAAGATTCTCTCAAGATTCATAAGACAGATTCAATCTGAATTCAATACTCATGTTTCCATTATTAGAAGTGATCATGGGACTGAATTTGAAAATCAGTTAATCTGTAGTTTCTGTGAGGATGAAGGTATCAAACAAAGCTTCTCAGCACCTAGAACTCCTCAACAAAATGGAGTTGCTGAAAGAAAGAATAGAACCTTAATTGAATCAGGAAGGACCTTGCTTGCAGAATTAGGATTACCAAAAACCTTCTGGGTTGAAGCAGTCAACACTGCAAACTATGTTCTGAATAGAAGCCTCATACACAAAACTAAGTTAAAAACTCCATATGAGCTTCTGAAGGGAAAAACACATACTGTTAGATACTTTAAGACTTTTGGATGTACTTGTCTTATACTAAACAATGGGAAAGATCATCTTGCCAAGTTTGACAAGAAGTCTGATGATGGGATATTTCTGGGGTACTCATCATCTAGTAAATCTTATAGGTGCTATAACAGGAGAACTCTCAGAATTGAAGAATCTATGCATATTATATTTAATGAAACTAACAAGCTTTTTAAGGGGGAGGAAACTTCCACCAGTCCTTTTCCACAGGAAAACAGCTGCATAGAGACTCAGCTTGAACAACTGACTCTAGAGAACACAGACACTGGGAAAGAAAACCAGCTACAGGAACCAAGTGAGGAATCTGAACAGGAACATGAAGAAGATTCAGAAAAGAGCAATCAAAACCAACTCCCACAAGAGAACATGGCTCAAGAAGAACAGGTGGGAAATGATTCTATTATTAATGAGGAAGAAGAGCCTCTGACAAATCCAAGTAGGACAGGAATCAATATGAAAAATCATCCACAATCCCAAGTAATTGGAGACCCCAATACTGGAGTAAGAACAAGACACCAAGCTCCAATGGAATGATGCTCCAATGCTTCTTATCACAAGTTGAACCAAAGAAGTTTGAAGAAGCAAATTGTGAACCTCACTGGATTATAGCTATGCAAGAAGAACTAAGCCAATTTGAGAGAAACAAAGTATGGAACTTAGTTGAGAGACCAAGAAACTACCCAGTTATTGGTACAAAGTGGGTATACAGAAACAAACTAGATTCCACTGGAGTAATTATCAGGAACAAGGCAAGACTTGTAGCACAATGATACAGACAAGAAGAAGGAATAGACTACAACCAAACCTTTGCTCCAGTAGCCAGATTGGAAGCAATCAGACTTTTCCTTGCCTATGCAGCTTTCATGAAGATGAAAGTATACCAGATGGATGTCAAGAGTGCTTTTCTGAATGGTGACCTTCAAGAAGAGGTGTATGTAGAGCAACCACCAGGTTTTATCAATCCTTCCTCTCCTAACTGTGTTTATAGACTTAACAAAGCACTTTATGGTCTTAAGCAAGCACCTAGAGCATGGTATGACACTCTCTCTAACTTCCTTATAGAAAACTCTTTTGAAAGAGGAAAAGTAGATTAAATACTTTTCACTAGAACCCACAAGAATCAAGTCCTTCTTATTCAAATATATGTAGATGACATCATCTTTGGCTCAACTCATCCCAAACTCTGTAAAAGATTTGCTAATCTAATGCAATCTAAATTTGAAATGAGCAGTATGGGAGAACTCTCTTATTTCTTAGGGCTACAAGTAAAACAAAACAGTAAGGGGATCTTTATCTCACAATCTAAATACACTAAAGAATTAATCAAAAAGTTTGGCATGGAATCAGCTTCTACCATGAAAATACCTATGGCAACTAATGCCAATATAGAAAAGGATGAAAAGGGAAAATCAGTAGATCAAAAGACCTATAGGGCAATCATAGGATCCCTTCTCTATCTAAAAGCTAGCAGACCTGACATTATGTTTGCCACCTGCATATGTGCTCGATTTCAGGTTGATCCAAAAGAATCTCATCTCTCCTCTGTAAAAAGGATTCTTAGATACCTAAAGGGAACACCTGAACTAGGTCTATGGTACTCAGCAGAAACCAACTTTGAATTGACAGGTTTCTCAGATGCTGACTATGTTGGTTGTAGGGTTGATAGAAAAAGCACTTCTGGCACTTGCCAATTCCTAGGTGACAGACTGATATCATGGTTCAGTAAGAAACAAACTTCAGTCTCAACCTCAACAGCTGAAGCTGAATATATAGCTGCTGGGAGCTGTTGTTCACAAATCCTATGGATGCAAAATCAGCTTCTTGACTCTAAATTGGAAGTCAATAACTCTAAGATCTTTTGTGATAGTTCTAGTGCTATATTCATAGCATCCAACCCAGTCCTTCATAGTAGAACCAAGCATATAGAGATCAGACATCACTTTCTTAGAGACAATGTAGAAAAAGGCAAGATAACCTTAGAATATATTCCTACAGACAGTCAAAGAGCAGACATTTTTACCAAACCCTTGGATGAAACTAAGCATACTTACTTCATCAACACCTTAGGAATGCTTGATGGAAGCTTGTAAACACCATTGTTAGGCAAATCTAAAAGAGGTCAACAAAACTAAGAAAGCACTTGAAGATACGTCGATTACCTATCGACACACCGTCGAGAAGAACTCAACGCTGGCATTGATTTCTTATAGGCAAAGATACGTCGATCCTTTCTCGATGGACCGTCGGCTTCATGATAAAACTGGAAACAAATCTTTCCTTCTTCTTTTGATGATTGGATTGCCTAATATACCTCGATTTCTGTTTCCTTTTCGATGTCTCACCTTCTTTAAATAATACCTCATATTTCATAACTCCTACTCTCCCAAACCGCCAAAAACTTCGTCTTCTACCTTTCTCCCTGCATCAATGGCGCCGACTCCTGCTCAATCTGCCATCATCAAAGCGATGAATGATGCCCTGGAAAAACTTGTGAATGAATTTCAGTCATGACTGATCAATTTCTCCAACGAGTGTGCCTCCATGCTAGCCTCTTGTGAAGCCAAACTGACCGACATCTCTGCATCTCTTCCTGAGCTTCATATTCTTCTTCAAGAACAAAATCTGTCGCCAAAAGGGTTTATATCCTTTCTGCAGGGTATAAACCAGGGGGAGAGTTGCTCTAGAAACCCCTCCAATCAGGTTCTCTATTACTCTTAAGCTTCATATTCTTCTCTATTACTCTTAAGCTCAGGGTTAATTCTTCTCCAATCTCTAAACCCTAAACTCCATTTCTTACTATAGGCACAAATCTTCTCCACTCACTCTGATTACACCTTCAAGGAGAAAAACCCCTTTGGTCAATCCTCATCCTACTATATAGAAGGAGACCATGCTGTGGATTCAGCATTCAAAGCAGATGCTCCATATGTTCAGGGGAGATTGTTGTAGTAAAAGATACAGAAGTCCAGGGGGAGGAAGAAGCAGCTACTTCTGATGACTTGAAAGGGCAAGTCTGGATTGATGCACCCCTTTGTGTGGAAGAATATCAGTATCACTCTCCTGGCTTCTCTGCCAGTCACATCAAACTTAGGACACCCTTATTTGAGGATGTTCCTCCAGAAGAAATTGATGGAGAAAAACATTCTTCAGCAGAGACTACCCTACTTGAGGACATTTTTCCTCCTGTTGCAGAACAAACTCCTCCTCCTGCAAAAGTTCCTTCTCAACCTTATCTTCCTAAAGAGAAAACTCCACCTCCTCTACTACCTTTATCTCCACCATCAACAAAACTTACTTCTACCAAGCAGTTTATAGCAGATACTCAAATCTTACCTAGGAAAAGTCCAAGAGGACAAATGAAAAGAAAAAGAGAGGTCATCCCTCACTGACAAAAATATTCCAAAGAAGAAAGGAAAGAATATGCAAAGGAAAAGAAATACAGAAAAGCTTGTGAGGAGATAAAGAGGTTTGAAAAGATTCCTAATATCTCTCCTGACAGTACTGTAAAGGAGTATAATGACCCTGAAATGGAAAAGAGGAATAATGAAATAAGAGAAAGAGACCTGTATGAATTTGAAGCAGCTATGAAAGAAACAGTGGATAAGAGAAATGTTTGGATAGAAAAGATCAAGAAGGGAATGACCAAAGAACAGATTCTTGCTGAACCATCCACGAAAATTCCAAAGAAGTTATTTGATGTTGAAGCATATCAAAAGAAAAATCCTCAGGCAGGGATTATCCTAGATAAAGGACAAAAGCACAAGAGGGGTATAGGGTGTTCAGAAGATGTTTACATTCCCTATAAGAAGCCTAAAAGACCAGAAGGATTAGACAAATGGCATGATTCACCCTGGAAAGGGAAAGAAAAGATGTCTGAGATCCCTAAGAAACAGGAACCAGAAAAGAAAAGGAAATATAGGCCCAAGGTTGACAACAAGGAACCATCTAAACCCAAACATACACAAAAGAGAGAGAAACCTCAAGGCATTACAATAGAAATGATTGATGAAAAGGCAGCAATTATCATTAGCAAGGGTTATTCCATAAATGACACTCTCCCAGATGCTGAAAAGAGCTTGGCAAAACTGCACACAATTATCAGAAATGATCAGGAGCATCCTGATAGAGCCAGGCCCTACATTTTTGAAGTTGTTGAACAATTATCTAAGAAACTCTACTCTGCCTTTGTTAATTTCATGTATAACAAGAAGTTCTTAGTTTAAACCTTGTGAAAGATACTTACTTGTTTATATGATTTCTTTCTTTTCTGATGAATGCTTGACAAACTTCTTTAATATATCAAGGTATTCCTTATACAAAAGCTGATAAAATTTCTCTCTGAATAGGGTTAAGACAAATAGGGGGAGATTGTTGGGGAAATGATTTATCTTAACCCCTAGAAATGAGTAGAATATGTATTCTCAGAGTGAAAAATTAGTTTAAATAAATATGCGTCGAATAGTAATCGACGCAACGTTGAAGTGTAGTCGACGCATCTCTCATACTAAGTCGAAGTAACTCTAAACATAATTCGACGTAACCAAAGTCGACGTAACTCTAATTTCTAGTCGACGCACCCAGTAAAGTCGACGCACCCAGTAAAGTCGACGCACCTCAGTCGACGCTCCTTCCATATTTCTTCTCGACGTCTAGCCCGGATGAAATCGACGCTTACGTCGAATAGTAATCGACGCACGTCAATTTCTGTGACAAATTCAAAAACACGCCAGATCTCTTTCCCTCTATCTGTAGATCTGAATTTTATGGAATTATATTATTCTTTTCTAGCCGTTCTGAATCAGTCTTTCCTTCTAAATGATTCTTGGCTAATTTGATTAAGATTATTATGGACATTATTTGAAAATAGAATGATCTCTTTCCTTCTACTGATATAATGATTATGGAAACTTTTCTTTCTCTGACTGCTGATTGATTATTCTCCTATAGCAATATTCTTGAATAAACAGAGCTATAAATATAGAAGGAGGTCGACAAAGAATAATAACAAGTGATCCACTCCATCCATTTGAAAAAGAGGAAAAGCTCCCAAGTGAAAAGTGAGAAAGCTGAGAAAAGTGAAAGAGTGTTGCAGCAAAGCAAAAGCCTTCTTCTTCTCCTCCTTCTGAAGCCATACTGCTGCCATTTCTGAAAGCTCTCACTGATAGAGAAAAAGGCTTACAATCTCCTTCTCACTATAGAAGAGAGATTACATTCACTATACTTGTGCTTCTAATCATCTTGCTAGGAAGAAGATTCCTTCTTACATAAATTGTTTCTTGTTCTTCTTCTTCTTCTTCTTATTCTTATTCTTATTTCAATTTCAATAGTGTAAAAGAGTTTTAAGAGTCTCTCTTCAAAAATTCAGTTGTAGTGGTTCTAAGAGTCTCCTTAACAAAAGACTCAGGCTGGTTCTAAGAGTCTCCTTAACAAAAGACTCAGTGCAAGATAGTGAATTCCTACCAAGGGGGTAGAAGAGTGGACTACCCAAAGTTTGGGGAACCACTATATTTCTTTGTGTTGTGCTGTGATTTTCTCTTTGCTATTTCTTTCTTTATTTGCTTAATTCTTGCTGGTGTGTGGGAAGCTTAAATCTGTGAATATTACACATATATAAATATTTGTTAACTTTGCACAAAATATTTTTAAATCTCTATTCACCCCCCCCCCTAGAGAATTCTAGTGAGGTTAACTGTGCACTTTCAGATTATAATGCACATCGACACAATTCTCTACAAACGTAAGTAAATGCACTAGATGACAAAGCATGACCGCTACAAAGTTAAGTTTTACTTGAAATGCGAATTAGATTACATTGTAGTTCTTATCCCTTTTTGATATTTTAAAATCATGCTTGCAATTATACTTCTAAAGTTTTATTGAAATATCATTGTTGCCGTCCACTCAAGGCTCCGGTAGATCAGACTAAATCGAACCGTCTTAGCCCCGTAGCGTTCGAGCGTGCACACAGTCACAGAAAAGGGAAAGCTGACAAGACAATTTTTTTAACGTGGAAAACACGTCAACTGGGTGAAAAACCACGCGGTCGGGCCTAGTGCCGACCAAAACTTCCACTATTTGTTGGTTGTATAGAGCTTTTTTGAAGAACTCGAGGGCGACAGGCCGCCTCTCGTTACAGTTGTTGAGAGAGAGAGAGGTGTTCAAAGGGTGACAGGCCACCGCTCACGGAGCTAAGTCTTCCGTCAGCTGCAGAGGGGAATGTTGCGCTCTAAGTGCTTTTGAGGCTTTGAATGCTGCTCGAAGGTTGGATCGTTGCGCTCTGTGTGTCTTTGTCTCTGTGGCTTGTCTCCTGCTGCGCGAGAGGAGTTTGGAGTGCTGGTTTTGACGGTGGCTGGCATGTTTGTTCTTGAGCGCACAGAGGCGTGCTTGTTCTTGAGCGCACGGAGGCGTGCTTGAAGCGGAGCGCACGAAGGTGTGCTTGGAGCGGAGCGCACGAAGGCACGCTTGGAGCGGAGCACACAGGGTGCGCTTGGAGCGGAGCGCACGGGGGTGCGCTTTGAGCGGAGCGCACGGGAGCGCGTTTTGAGCGGAGCGCACGGAGGCGCGCTTGTGAGCGCGCAAGGAGGACGCGAGCTTGTGAGCGCGCAAGGAGGACGCGAGCTTGTGAGCGTGCAAGGAGGACGTGCGCTTGTGAGCGCGCAAGGAGGACGCGCGCTTGTGAGCGCGCAAGGAGGACGCGCGCTTGTGAGCGCGCAAGGAGGACGCGGGCTTGTGAGCGCGCAAGGAGGACGCACGCTTGTGAGCGCGCAAGGAGGACGCGCGCTTGTGAGCGCGCAAGGAGGACGCGCGCTTGTGAGCGCGCAAGGAGGACGCGCGCTTGTGAGCGCGCAAGGAGGACGCGCGCTTGTGAGCGCGCAAGGAGGACGCCCAAGGAGGAGGCGCGCTTCTGAGCGTGCAAGGAGGACGCGCGCTTCGGAGCCCGCAAGGAGGAGGCGCGCAATGAGGACGCGCACATGTGAGCGCGCAAGGAGGAGGCGCGCTTGTGAGCGCGTAAGGAGGAGGCGCGCTTGTGATCGCGCAAGGAGGAGGCACGCTTCTGAGCGCGCAAGGAGGAGGCGCGCTTGTGAGCGCGCAAGGAGGAGGCGCTCTTGTGAGCGCGCAAGGAGGACGCGCGCTTGTGAGCGCGCAAGGAGGACGCGCGCTTGTGAGCGCGCAAGGAGGAGGCGCTCTTGTGAGCGCGCAAGGAGGACGCGCGCTTGTGAGCGTGCAAGGGGTAGGAGCGCTTGTGAGCGCGCAAGGAGGAGGCGCACAAGGTGGAGGCGCGTAAGTGAGCGCGCAAGGAGGACGCGAACCTGTGAACGCACAAGGAGGATGCGCGCCTGTGAGCGCGCAAGGAGGAGGCGCGCCTGTGAGCGCGCAAGGAGGAGGCGCTCTTGTGAGCGCGCAAGGAGGAGGCGCGCTTGTGAGCGGGCAAGGAGAAGGCGCGCTTGTGAGCGGGCAAGGAGAAGGCGCGCTTGTGAGCGCGCAAGGAGGAGGCGCGCTTGTGAGCGCGCAAGGAGGAGGCGCGCTTGTGAGCGCGCAAGGAGGGGCGCGCTTGTGAGCGCGCAAGGAGGAGGCGCGCTTGTGAGCGCGCAAGGAGGGGCGCGCTTGTGAGCGCGCAAGGAGGAGGCGCGCTTGTGAGCGCGCAAGGAGGAGGCGCCCTTGTGAGCGCGCAAGGAGGATGCGCTCTTGTGAGCGCGCAAGGAGGAGGCGCGCTTGTGAGCACGCAAGGAAGAAGGAGGAGAGAGAAAATCCGTAGGAAGATTTTCCCGGTCGGAGAGAGAGAAAGTCTCAAAAGAGGGGAGAGATGGAGGAGGAGAAGATGGAAAAAAGAGAAGCCTTGTGGTTCTATTTATAGTTTTTGAGGGTGGCACTTTCGTAATTAAATGGGTGGTTAGGGTAGTTATTCGGCTACCCACACACCATAACCAATTTATGTGTTATACGCACACTTATCGTGAATATAGCTACACGCACACTAGTTTTTATAGTTTTGCGGTGATATGTATTCATATGACGGATATGGTTATGCGCACACCATAACCATATTATTTGCTATACGCAGACCGTATTGAAGGATTTTACTATTTGCACCCCCCCATGTTGGAGGATTTTACTATTTACACCCACATGTTGGAGGATTTTACTATTTACACCCACATGTTGGAGGATTTTACTATTTGCACCCCATGATGAGGGATTTTACTATTTGCACCCCCATGATGTGGGATTTTACTATTTGCACCCACATGTTGGAGGATTTTACTATTTGCACTCCATGATGGGGAATTTTACTATTTGCACCCCGTGATGGGGGATTTTTACTATTTGCACCCCATGATGGGGTATTTGTACTATTTGCACCCCATGATGGGTGGTTGCGGGGATAGTGGGGTTTATCTTGGTCAACCTCATTTCCTCCACCAAATGAGGTGAGTAATGTTCATTAGCGCACTGCCCGAATGCACTGCCTGAACGTTTTGTGAGACCACATGACGTATCATCTTTACGGGTGCACATCATAAGCCCCCCAAACCTTCGGAGTCTGAATTACTGTGCGGAGGAGTTCAGAGGTTTTGATTTTTTCTGCGGTGGCTTCGATCATTTCTCTCTTCGTGGCGCCTTGGGTAGGAATTGTTGTTGAAGGATGAGTGTGCAGTTTTTCACATAATAGAAGATAAGTTTGCGCGAGTCTGAGCTCACGGCTTTTTACATAATAGAAGATAAGTTTGCGCGAGTCTGAGCTCGCTGCTTTTTACATAGTAGAAGATAAGTTTGCGCGAGTCTGAGCTCGCGGCTTTTTACGTAGCAGAAGATAGATTTGCGCGAGTCTGAGCTCGCAGCTTTTTACATAGTAGAAGATAGATTTGCGCGAGTCTGAGCTCACGGCTTTTTACATAGTAAGAGATAGATTTGCGCGAGTCTGAGCTCGTGACTTTTTACATGGGGTGCATATAGTAAAATCCTTCAATACGGTCTGCGTATAGCTAATAATATGGTTATGATGTGCGCATAACCATATCCGTCGTATGAATACATATCACCGCAAAACTAGACAAACTAGTGTGCGTGTAGCTATATTCATGACAAGGGTGCGTATAACACATAAATTAGTTATGGTGTGTGGGTAGCCGCATAACCACCATAACTACCCTAACCACCCATTTAATTACGAAAGTGCCACCCTCAAAAACTATAAATAGAACCACAAGGCTTCTCTTTTTTCCATCTTCTCCTCCTCCATCTCTCCCCTCTTTTAAGACTTTCTCTCTCTTCGACCGGGAAAATCCTCCTACGGATTTTCTCTCTCCTCATTCTTCCTTGCGTGCTCACAAGCGCGCCTCCTCCTTGGGCGCTCACAAGAGCGCGTCCTCCTTGCGCGCTCACAAGGGTGCGTCCTCCTTGCGCGCTCACAAGCGGGCCTCCTCCTTGCGCGCTCACAAGCGCGCCTCCTCCTTGCGCGCTCACAAGCGCGCCTCCTCCTTGCGCGCTCACAAGCGCGCCTCCTCCTTGCGCGCTCACAAGCGCGCCTCCTCCTTGCGCGCTCACAAGCGCGCCTCCTCCTTGCGCGCTCACAGGAGCGCCTCCTCCTTGCGCGCTCACAGGCGCGCCTCCTCCTTGCACGCTCACAGGCGCGCCTCCTCCTTGCGTGCTCACAGGCGCGCCTCCTCCTTGCGCACTCACTGGCGCGCGTCCTCCTTGCGTGCTCACTGGCGCGCCTCCTCCTTGCGCGCCTCCTCCTTGCGCGCTCACAAGCGTGCATCCTCCTTGCGCGCTCACAAGCGCGCCTCCTCCTTGCGCGCTCACAAGCGCGCCTCCTCCTTGCGCGCTCACAAGCGCGCCTCCTCCTTGCGCGCTCACAAGCGCGCCTCCTCCTTGCGCGCTCACAGGCGCACCTCCTCCTTGCGCGCTCACAGGCGTGCCTCCTCCTTGCGCGCTCACAGGCAGGCCTCCTCCTTGCGCACTCACTGGCGCGCGTCCTCCTTGCGCGCTCACTGGCGCGCCTCCTCCTTGCGCGCTCACAAGCGCCTCTCCCCCTTGCACGCTCAGAAGCGCGCGTCCTCGTTGCGCGCTCACAAGCGCGCCTCCTCCTTGCGCGCTCACAAGCGCGCCTCTCCCCCTTGCACGCTCACAAGCGCGCCTCCTCCTTGCGCGCTCACAAGCGCGCCTCCTCCTTGCGCGCTCACAAGCGCGCCTCCTCCTTGCGCGCTCACAAGCGCGCCTCCTCCTTGCGCGCTCACAAGCGCGCCTCCTCCTTGCGCGCTCACAGGCGCACCTCCTCCTTGCGCGCTCACAGGCGTGCCTCCTCCTTGCGCGCTCACAGGCAGGCCTCCTCCTTGCGCACTCACTGGCGCGCGTCCTCCTTGCGCGCTCACTGGCGCGCCTCCTCCTTGCGCGCTCACAAGCGCCTCTCCCCCTTGCACGCTCAGAAGCGCGCGTCCTCCTTGCGCGCTCACAAGAGCGCCTTCTCCTTGCGTGCTCACAAGCGCGCGTCCTCCTTGCGCGCTCACAAGCGTGCCTCCACCTTGCGCGCTCGCAAGCGCGCGTCCTCCTTGCGCGCTCACAAGAGCGCCTCCTCCTTGCGCGCTCACAAGCGCTCCTCCTCCTTGCGCGCTCACAAGCGCCCCTCCTCCTTGCGCGCTCACAAGCGCGCCTCCTCCTTGCGCGCTCACAAGCGCGCCTCCTCCTTGCGCGCTCACAAGCGCGCATCCTCCTTGCGCGCCTCCTCCTTGCGGACTTAGAAGCGCGCGTCCTCCTTGCACGCTCAGAAGCGCGCCTCCTCCTTGCGCGCTCACAAGCGCGCGTCCTCCTTGCGCGCTCACAAGCGTGCGTCCTCCTTGCGCGCTAACAAGCGCGCGTCCTCCTTGCGCGCTCACAAGCGCGCCTCCTCCTTGCGCGCTAACAAGCGCGCGTCCTCCTTGCGCGCTCACAAGCGCGCCTCCTCCTTGCGCGCTCACAAGCGCGCCTCCTCCTTGCGCATTCACAAGTGCGCCTCCTCCTTGCGCGCTCACAAGCGCGCCTCCTCCTTGCGCGCTCACAAGCGCGCCTCCGTGCGCTCCGCTCAAAGCGCGCTCCCGTGCGCTCCGCTCAAAGCGCTCCCCCGTGTGCTCCGCTCCAAGCGCGCCCCTGTGTTCTCCACTCCAAGCGCGCCTTCGTGCGCTCCGCTCCAATCGCACCTTCGTGCGCTCCACTTCAAGCACTCCTCCGTGCGCTCAAGAACAAGCATGCCTCTGTGCGCTCAAGAACAAACGTGTCAGCCACCGTCAAAACCAGCATTGCATACTCCTCTCGCGCAGCAGGAGACAAGCCACAGAGACAAAGACACACAGAGCGCAACGATCCAACCTTCGAGGAGCATTCAAAGCCTCAAAAGCACTTAGAGCGCAACATTCCCCTCTACAGCTGGCGGAAGACTTAGCTCCGTGAGCAGTGGCCTGTCACCCTTTGAACACCTCTCTCTCTCTCTCAACAATTATAACGAGAGGCGGCCTGTCGCCCTTGAGTTCTTCAAAAAGGCTCTGTACAACCAACAAATAGAGGAAGTTTTGGTCGGCACCAGGCCCGACCGCGTGGTTTTTCACCCAGTTGACGGGTTTTCCACATTAAAAAAAATTGTCTTGTCAGCTTCCCCTTTTCTGTGACTATGTGCACGCTCGAATGCTCCCGGGCTAAGACGGTTCGATTTAGTCTGATCTACCAGAGTCTTGAGTGGACCGCAACAGTTTGGCGCCGTCTGTGGGAACTGAGTTCTTGAAATTCTGCAAAGACTCACGAGAAGTAGCACTAGCCGCCAATTACAATGGCGAGAAGAAGTGCCCACACTACTGAAGGATCAATCCCGGAAGGACGCGTCGACCCAGCTCCCTCTCACTCGCTTATCAATGTGCCTCTCGCAGAAGAGGCAGTGCATACGCCTGCGATGGTTCTGGAAGGGCGCATTCGGCAAATGGAAGAGAAACAAGCCGAGATGCTGACTCTTGTGAGAAAACTTGGTGCTCCCCGAGTTCCCATTCAACCTCCAGCACCGAACGTTCTGCCGCCCCCAGCTCCAAATCATGCTCCGGTCGAGGAAGCCGTTCGGGAAGACGATGTCTCAGAAGATTTCTCCACTCTACAAGCTCCGCTCATCCTGCTATGCCGGTCAGAGGACCGTAGGCTGACCCCCATCACCATCATCAAGGAAGAGCTGCTCTTGGCCGAGCAGTAGAAAGAACCACGCGAGAAGAAATACGCGGTATGATAGAGGAAGAATACATCCAGGCGGGGCGACGCGCAGCCCTCGCTCGCCGTCCCACACACCACGGCTCCCCACTATCGCCTCAAGTCTTGTCCCATCCAGTTTCAAACGGTTTCAAGCTTCCCAACATCGAAACGTTCGACGGGACAGACGACCCACTGGAATATGTCAATCACTTCACCACCATCAATCATCTTTTGGACTTTAATTGAAAACATCTTCGTATTAGGTTTAAATCCATTATCTTATATATGCTTTTATTTTCTAAAAAGATGTTTATTTTTAGAGTGTTTACCATATTTCTTAGGCTAACTACTTGTATTTATTTATTTTCTCAACGAGTGGTATAATATGCTTAACAAGTGGTAATTCTCTTGATTGCGTACTCTATTTTTTTCACAACACTACTACATTCAATCATGCATACACTTTCGCATCAAGTGGTATCAAGTGTTCATTCTTTTCAACAAGTGGTATCTTACAAAGAGGATGTTTACTTTATAATTTCTGCTACATTGCTTACTACTTTATGCTCAATCATGCCTATATTTTTAACAAGTAGTATCTACAAAAATTTTCATATTCCATCATATTTTCTTCTCTACATAGATCTCACAAAGTCTTATTGCATACACTCACCTCTACCCTCTTTTGATACTATCAAAAAGAGGGAGAATAAAATTGCATAAATTTGATAATTTAGGGGGAGTACAATAATAATTTCATAGAAAGCATCTATCTATAGAGAGTATTCATAGGAGGTGCATATTTTACTCTTTGCTCGATCATGAAAATCCTTCACTAAGTGGACGCCACCTAATTTCACAACTATACACTCATCCCTACCCACTTTTGCTAATAACAAAAGGGGGAGAACAAATTGAGAAATCTAGTTAAATAAATATTTAAGGGGAGTAAAATATATGGGATCACATGTGTAGAGGTGGTACTCAAATAGGAAAAGTATGCATTATTGCATTAAATCTATCATGATATAAACCTATTAGTCATGCATATCTTTTACCGCACTTGTCTGTAAACACAAATAGTCATAAACTCACTAATTTCTCATACAGGTATTTGTTATTATCAAAAGGGGGTTTGTTGGAACATGCGCTCCGCATCTCTTGGTTTGAGAACAACAAATACCGTGATGTATTTGATCTAGTTTTTGTGTGTTTATAGTGTGTAGGTCGTACAGGTACAATCATATATTGAATGAGGAGACAAGCCGGAGGCCGATGCTAAATCTCAGTGTGCTAACGCACAACATTAACTTCTACCGCTAGCGCTAGTTTATGTCGACTAGAAGATTATTTATGTCTACTTGATGACTGACGATATCGTTGAGAAAGATATACTTAGCAAGTTCTTACCACGGTGTGTTAACCCTATCGCCTGGCGATAACATAAGGAAAGGTTATTAATCACCAACTAATCTAGGAGTCAAAAGGAGAAGGAGATCAACGGTGGACCGTAATCAACGCTAAAGCGGCGCGTTAGCCACTAACGCCTGGCGGTAGCGATCATGGATAAAATAGTGGTGCACGACTTCCATATCTTCCATGATCCGTGTGCCGTATACTTACTATATTGAGGTACTACGGGGCGATAATACTACCGCCGACGGTAGCTCCCAAGGTCTATTTAAAGAATTGCTCCTCTCTTCAAAGAAAAAGGATTCATCAACCTCCAAAGCCAGAACTCCGAATTATTTGAGAAAGGCCATCTCCAGAGATCAAGAGAATTCTCTTAGGCGAACATGAAGATCGAAAGGAGATTTTGAAGGGGAAGTGCTACCACGCATATTCGACACGAAGAACGAACACAACAAGAATGATGATTCGTACATCGCCTTCGTCATCACCTTCAAAAATCCTTGGGGAGTTTTCTCTTACATATTTTCTAGTTTGTAATCTCTTTTTTTTAATCTTTTTGTAATGGGAGTGGAGAAATCGTTCGGGGAGAACGACGGATTCCGGGAAGAATTCCATGAGAAATTCACTGTGGTTGTTGACGACTAAGTCTTGCGAGACTTAGGAGGAAAATCTACCAGAGTGTACAGCAGTATCCGAGGAGGATTCTATAATTCACCGCGTGTGTTGACGACTAGGTCTATGTTAGATCTATGGGGCAGTTCGAGGCCTTATCTGGTAGATATAGGCTAGAACTAATCGATCCTTGGAGAATGGTTGGTGTAGAAAATGAAAAAGAATTTTTATTTATCGCCTTGATCATAATTAGCATCATTGAGATCAAAGTTTTGTAATCCTTATTATTGAAATAAAAATCATGTCTCACTTTTGTCTTATTAAATTGATGAAATAAAATCAAACATTTATTTGTCTTATGATCTTGATTTTATTTTTACTCTAAAATATTTGAAAATAATATTTTATTTCAAAGCCTCCTTGCCAAATATATTGTTAGGTTCTTTTGTGTGCAATAACTCTAGGAATTCAATTTCTATGAGCTAGGGTCAGGCGGCAACTTCTAATGTCGGCGGTACTGAAGAAATATTGAATTCCGAATATTTCTAAAAGTAATCTTCATTATTGTCTTTTCTGAAATATTAAAATATATTTTCTATAAAATATTCCGAAACTTCTTTTATTAACAACAAAAGTTTTATTTAACATTAAATTTTCAAAAACCCTTATTTACCCCCCCCCCCCCCCCCCCCCCCCCCCAACTAAGGGTGCCTAAAGATCCAACATCTTTTGAATTGATTTCTATATTTTTTGTTCTGGTGGTTATTTTGATGTGCACTCCACATCGTCGTAATATTTGATGTGGTAAGTCACAACAGTGGTAATGGAGGTATCTCACGTTAGAAAGGAGCTCTCAGCGAGAGTGGTGAAAGCCCGATGATAACAGAAATTTGAGCCCCATTGAGAACGGAATGACTGAAGCAAACAGCCAAAATATTTCCAACGACATTTTCAATTCAAAGGAATAGAGGAGTAACGCTGAAACAAACGGGCTAAAAAAATCTTCGGCCAAGCACGAAAGCCATGTCGTTCTTAATAAGTAAAATAATTTCAACGCATAGTGAAGAGTCGGATATAATTAGGCTACTTCCCTTCTCTCACGAATCTAAATGTATTCCGTAATGAGATATAATTAGGCTAAATACCTCGGTAAATAGGGGAGAAATCGACCTGCCACACGCTTTACAAAATAAGCCAAGAGCGCACCAACATTACCAACGAGTGTACAAACATTATTGTTGATGACATTCTGTTCTGAATAATAATAGGGCGATGTTATTAGCACTACTATTTTCGCTATTAGCACTCGCCGATATTAGCAAGCACTGTTTTAAGTGATTGTCTATTCGCAAGCAATTCTCAATTTGCTCTGCACTTTTCGCTACACACACTTGTCGATACAAAACTTTTGTAACTTAAAAAAGCTACATTTGTAACATTTTGCTAGGCCAAAACATAACTAAAATATTATAGAAAAATACATAAATGATTACACATCTTCAAAAAATAATGTCCAAAAACGTTACAGCCCAATTTCTTGATTCCCTTTTCTTGTAACACCTACAAAAAAATGTTTTAAGCATATATATATAATCTTGTTATACTCTCCGTTATATAGGTCTTGTAATTGTAACACCTACCCAAAACAAATAAAATATGTTAAACAAGCCCATCTCGTCTAACTCCACTAACATAGTGCTTCCAGTGTTAGGTTAAGAAGTTGCAATCCTTGATTTGTAGTGCATTTCTCAATCTTCGGCTACTGCCGGTGTTTTAATGCACTTTACTTCTCCAATAATTCCTCATATCTATGACGGCCAAAAACATGACCAAACAAAATCCCACAATTTTGTAGTTCCCAATGTAGATCATTTCTCACTTGTTGTTAATCACCGTGGACATTCAAGATAAGGCTAATGACAAGGTACCCACAATGATCATCTCCCAACACATCAAATGCATCGATAATGTGCTCCGACCAATATGACATAAATTGGTTATGTACTCTATCCACAAACTTTGTCCCCTTTCAAATAACAAATTTATTTCTTCTTTATTTTTTCGTAGTCTTCAATACCTTTACTTCCATCAATGCATATTCAAAATGTGACGGTAATTGCTTAGTTGACAAAATTCCCTCTTTAAATTTTTGGTAACTGCCCTTAGGCCTCCCCCCCCCCCCCCCCCCCCCCCCCCCCCGCAACCTAACTTCAATGGAATATATGGTTCATTTGTGTGAGTGGTTGTTGGATGTACAATATCTCTCAATTTTTGTTTTATTTCATTCTTTTGTAGTTCATTTGAGTCATAAAACTTTAGCACAACTTCTTCAAACTCAATGGCTAAGTTGTTCTCAATGTCAATTCTAGCCGAGACTTTTGCTAACACCTTTAGCTCACTCAATTAATTCCTCCTTAGAACCAAATGCTTTATCGATTTGAAAATGCATGCTCAAATCAACTTCGATTTTGTGAACCTTTTCCTCAACTGGATTTTTTGGATCTTCGCATAATAAGAAACACAAATAAATCACAATGCATAAGCACAAAAAAATTAACAAAAATTTACTGCATATGGTCATACCGATTAGAAGTAAAGACGTGGTAATATTATCGTCATGACGCATTCTCCCCAACAACAATAGAAAAACCTAGAAGATTAACCTAATATTTTTTTTCAATGAAAGCCTCAAAAATAAATTCAAGGCATAGAAGAGGACGAGTTACCAAGCCGAGATTTCTGGGAGAGCAAATGACTTTTGCTGGGTGAAAAGAAGAAAATCGCCCAAATTAGGGCTTGCACCACCGAGCGGCAGGAAGAAAATACCCATTACGGGTTCGCCGGCTGCAACTCGCGCTCGCCAGAACCAGTAAATGGTACACCGGAAGCACCTGGTGGTTCGCCGACCTCTTCAAGGGGGTCGTGGGGGGTACCGACAGCAGTTTGCGAATCGCGAGAGGGGGTGTGGGAGATGTGCGTGCGGCTGGAGATTGAACCGTGCTTGCACCTATTAAAAAGACCCCTAAAATTTACTAATTTTAAATGTTAATAGCGAAAATAGCTGTGTTAATAACATCACCCTAATAATATATTCATTTTCTGTATTGTTTTTTAAAAGGGTAATGATATGGGGTACACCATTTTTGACTATTGGCAAATCAAGGATTTGAAAATCTAAGTTTTTTTCTCCTCCTCATTTCCACTAATGGCAGTCTGATCATTTCTCCTGCTAGAACTGATGTAATATACTGCCGGTGACGAGCTTTTTGAGTTATTCATCCGCTCAGTAGAGATTCCGCCTTCCATTCCCTATTCAGGCGCAGCCATAGGGGACTCGCAGTCCATCGCCACCTCGTTACAAAAAGGAACGTACCAATTGGTAGTATCAGAGGATTTGTTCCTCCGGGCGTCGTTGATTTCATGTCGATACTCCGGGACCGCCGCATCATCCTTATCATGGAGGACTTTGATTGTCTCGATAAGTCATTCGACCGCCTGTACCAAAAGATCGACGCGCTCCCGCTCGCTATACCGTCTTAGCCGCCACCAGCAATGCCAACACCGTCGTCGCCATCGCCGCCGCCAATACCGCCACCTCCAACACCATCGTTGCCTGCCGCCAATGCAATCGTCGTCGCCGCCAACTCCAACGTCAACGTCGCCGCCGCCAACTCCAACACCATCGTCGCCTCCGCCAATGTCATCGTCGCCGCATCCAACGCCATCGTCGCCGCCGCCAACGTCATCGTCACCGCCGCCAACGCCAATTTGATTTGACATTAAAAATCTCGATGTAACATTAACATTATCAATCTACCATTAACCTTGAAATGTCATTAGCTAAAATAGATTTGACCACATTCATCACCCTACTAAAATACGAGAAACACAGAGCTGACAATTGTGATCCGACGCCGCCCGCAAGCGCAGCCTGTTGACGTGGTAGCCACTGCACCGCTGGTTGCGCCACACCAATTCGGATCCCAATCCTTTTATTAACCGAATGCGGAAACCGGATCAGCATGGACCGATCCATCTCGATGCCAACGCGGCTGCTCTATCGCCCACGTCGTTATTTAAATATTATAAATAACGAATTTACGGAAAAGGACACGAGTTTGATTATATTTGCCTTTCTGTCCAACCTCATCTTTCTGCCTTGGTCGCCGTCCTCTCTGTCCCTCCCCGTCATCTTTGCTATATATTCCCCCCTCTCCCCCTCCTCTTTTCCTCTCCCTATCTATTTCAAACGTATGAGCTCCAATCTATCCATGAGGGTTCCGGCAAACCCCGACGACTTTGGGCTGTTCTGTGAGGCTGCGGCCGACTTCCATGTCGTCACCTCCGGTGGCCGGTCCATCCCAGCGCATTCCCGGGTTCTGGTAATTAAACAACTGCCAACTAACCAAAGCAAAATTGTCATTAGTGTTACCCTTTGCTGGAATTTTAACAAATTTCTATTTTTTGAATAAAAACAAAGGCTTCTGCATCCCCAGTGCTAGAAAAGATGATTGTCCAGCAATGTAAGAAGGGGATGTCCGGCTGGGCGATACAGATCTCCGGTGTCCCCTGCGACGCGGTTATCGATTTCCTACGCTTCCTCTACGCCGGCGAAAGCGGCCAACCGCTGGAGGCTGTGGCAGCGATGGAGCGGCACGGTGTGCAGCTTCTGGCGCTTTCACATGCGTACAGAATCAGATGGCTGAAGCGCCGTTGCGAGACAGAGATATGCGGGCAGGTTGGGCCGGGCGACGCCGTCGACGTCATGAAGCTCGCGAGGCTCTGCGATGCGCCAAGGCTTTTCCGGCGGTGCCTCGGCGTGGTGGCCAAGGACTTCGCCAACGTGCAGCGGTCCGAGGGGTGGCGGTTCGTGCAGACCTTTGATCCCCGTCTCGAGCTTGAGGTTCTGCAGTTCATGGAAGAGAGGGAGCAGAGGAGGCGGCGCTGGCGGAGAGAGAGGGCGGATCAGAAGGTGTTCATGCAGCTCAGCGAAGCCATGGAGTGCCTGGAGCATATATGCACGGAAGGCTGTACCGTGGTCGGGCCGCACGACGGCGAGCCGCCGAGCAAGAGCAGGGGACCCTGCACAAGATTTCGCACGTGCGAGGCGCTGCAGTTTCTCATCAGGCACTTCGCCACGTGCGGCAGGAAGCTCGCCGGCGGCGGCGGATGCATACAGTGTAAGCGAATGTGGCAACTCTTCCGCCTCCACTCGTCGCTCTGTGACCGCGCAAGCTGCAAGGTCCCTCTTTGCAGGTATTATTTTTTGGATTTTATCAATCACTTCATTAAAACAGGTCAAAATTTCTCTTTTCCGTTCTTAATTAGTAAATTTTGCTTTAATGTTTCAGGAAATTCAAGATTAGGATGCCGGAGGAAGGGAAGATGAAGGGAGACGAAGCCACATGGAGGCTGCTGGTGAAGAAAGTCACCGTAGCCAGAGTGATGTCGTCGCTGGATGCGAGGAAGACACCGGAGCAAATCCCTAAGGCATGGGAAAGATACAGGAGAAGGAATTAGATCTGCTCATCTGTATCGCCTTTCTCTTCCAAGCTAGATTTAGGTTCAAGTTTGTTCCCCTGTTATTTATATTTACATATATACGTAGAGGAAGGTTATCATCAGATACAGCTATATATCGGCAGATCAGGATTCTTTTTATTTCGGATCTCAAATGGATATTTAATTCGTTCGTGTTTTCTCACTAGATCTAATGGTGTATAATTTTTTAATTAAAAAATATGAAAAAAATTAGACTAGTGATCGGATCAAACAGAAATAGATCTAGACCGTATCCATTTCAGTTCAAGAGGAGAGAACGATTGCATTTTGTGAAACATTCAAAAATTTCAAATATAATTTTATTATTTTTATGTAATAACTTAACGTATATTATAATTTATATGTTGATTTAAATAATTACAACATAAATTAAAAGTAACGATAACAATTCATAAAATTGAAAAAAATAATAATAGAAATCATATACTTAATGTGTTAGATTATCATTAAATGATATTCTTAAACAAGAATTTAAAATAGTGTACACCTATTTTTCAAATTAATTAATTATTAATATGGTAGGATCAGGGTATTGTTACGGTTGGAATACAATTACAACGGGGATACTGCCGCCATTAGTCTTAAGGGTGGAGCCCATGTCTTTCTCTCTCTCTATATATATATATGATTTTTCATTTGTAAATTATTCCATAAAATTTTTATTTTTTATCAAAAGATGTGGATTTTTTATTATTTGCTTTCACAGATTTCTAAAGGATGTTTTTCATTAGATCTATAGATGCTTGGGAGTGTAGAGAATGAAAATGTTTTTGGGGGCATTATGTTCTTGCATAATATTATGTCATTATAAGATTCTCGTGAAGATTATTATGATGGTACCAAGTACCAACCACGCAGTCATTTCTTATCCGTAAATATTTGTTTTTTAAATTTGTTATTTATTGGAAACTTCAAAAAATAGAAAAAAAAAATATTCTTACCCCTATATTAACGATTGATTCTCACAGTTTAGAGAGGAATTCTTGATCTTCTAAGCTTCTTTTGGCGCGGCGGTGGCGGTCATGATTGTCGTGGTCATGATCCATCGTTCGTGAGCGCCCGACCTCACCTAAAAATATTCAAGCATTTTATGCTCAAAATTAGTTTATTTTCTTTATAGCGGTCGTAACATTTGTCTTGTCAAACATACATTCTATGATAAGGCGTTTTTGACCAAACTCACACGAGCAAATAATCCGCGCCAAACGAAGCCCTAATCTATCTATAACACACTACAAGATATAGTCTCTACGACGACGTTTTTCTTGCGACGTTTTTGAAAGCGTCGCTGTTAGTTTTATATTTAGCGACGATTTTTTTCATAAACGTCGCTAATGCAAAAAAATAGTATTTGCTACGTTTTTTAGGAAAATCGTCGCTATACGTGTTTAGCTCTTGTGACGATTATTTTTAAAACGTCACTAAAATAATATTTTTATTATGACGTTTTTGAAAACGTCGTCGTTAGTTTACATTTAGCGACAGTTTTTTTTTAAAACGTCGCAAATATAAAAAATTAGCATTAGCCACGATTTGCATGAAAACACGTCAGCATAAATGTTTATCTTTCGTGATGATTTTTTTTAAAAACGTCATCAAAACACATGATCTTCTGTCAAAATTTATTATCAAACATTTCAGAAGATCTTTTGTTAAAAGGGATATGAGTGATATAGTTATTATAATTTATCAAATGATTGAACATGAATCATGTCATGTACTTAGTGATGAGCATGATGCATGAAATACATAAAGTACGTATACGACGCACATTATGCATGTTTAAGTTAGTTGATGATATATATATATCAGCCTTAATTATCTATATGCACACACTCATAACCATACAATTGGTTATGCGTACACCAATGATATGGGGTAGTTTGTTATGCACACATGCACCCATAATCATGCGCTTGGGGCTATGCGCACCACATGATGGGCGGATATTTTGTTATGCGCACACCCATAACTATATGCACACACCCATGCATGTACGATGGGGTATTTCGCTATGTGCACACTCATAACCATATGCTTGGCTATGCACACCCCCATGATGGGGTATTTTACTATGAGCACCACCCATAACGTGCGCACCCTAGGCTCATGATGGGGGTGTTTTACTACGCGCATACATATAATCATACACGTTTGCCTATGCACATCGCCATCATAGGGTATTTTGCTATGCACACACCCATCACCATACACCTGACTATCCGCACTCCCATGGTCGGGAGACGGCTGCGGCAGACGGTGAGTGCGGCGTCATCAAAACATACGATCTTCTGTTAAAGTTCTAATAATGATATTTTTGATAGTAGTGAAGTTATATTGATGATAGCGACGATCTCGATCGTAAGCTTGATACGAGTAATTAAATATATATAATATGAATGTGTTTACTGTGGATATTATATATGTCTCCACAAACATACATAACTGTTAGGGTCGGCATACATACGTACATCATGTAGCCATGTATTCTTCGGCATGTAGCTCAATGATCTTGTCAAATGTTACTTGTTATGGAATACCCTACAATCATACCAAGATATTTCTTTTTGTATGGAGAATATGTTTACATTGATCGATGAGGCGTTAGGTGAATGTTCCAATATTGTAAGTATCATGAGCTTCGCCCTTTTCTCGTTCTCCCTTTGCCCTAGGCGCGCCCGCACGCTTCTCTTCCGCAGTTCCGCGTACAACCTCGTTCTTCCTTCTTCTCCATCTCCGGCGTGCCCTAGCATCCTCGACGACGACGAGGTCCATCTCCGGCGCGCCCTCCAAATCTCCAATCCTTCGTTCGTTCGTCCTTCTCTAGTGGCCGTCGCGCCCTAGCAGTGGCTTCGACGGCAGTCGACAGGGGCGAAAATCCAAATGACGGTGTGGTGACTTCCAATTTCTTATTTCTCTGAATCTATTGGTTCCTAACTTCCTATTTCTCTGAATCCGTTCAAAGATGGATCAAAAGTTCACATTCTTCTTATTACTACTTCTACATCTCTGATTTGCTAGCTGCGATTTTCCCTTTTCAGTTCTTGCCCCATTGAAATTGGCCATTGTCGTTCGGCGTTCGCCCCTTTCCAGTCTCTTGCAGCCAGCAGCCAGCAGCCCAGCAGTGAGGTATATGCAGCTTCTGTATTTGATTTTCCCGTTTCCATAGTTATTTTCATGGATTGATTGCTGTAGTTGTTTTGATTATTGCAGAATTTGCAGTCCATGAATTATTCTTAATCTTTATTATATAAGGGAAGAGGAAAGGTGTTAGGGTGAAACATTCGGCTCCCCAAATTACCCTCAAAAAAGCTCTTTTCATTTTAAAATATTTGATTTTTTGGTCATTTGTTACTTGCCGCTCAATTTTCCCTCCAAAATTTCGGTCATCATTCCTCCAAACCACTCAAAACTTTATCCTATCACGTCTTTCATTTCAGCGGCTCTCTAAAGCATCGATGCCCTAGCCTCTCCTTCTCCGCCCATCATTCAGCTTCTCAGAACCCGCTGCCCTATCCTCTTCTTCTCCGCACCTCTACAGGAGCTCTTCGTCATCGCCTCAGCCATCGCAATAGAGCAGATAAGCAGCGACTTAACTGCTTCGAAATCCAGGCGGCGAAGCTGAGCAGATGGCGAACTTCACGGAGCGGAGGAGGCATGGAAGGACTGCGCGATGGTGAAGGTACATGGGATGTTGACGGAGACGGTGATGCTCGAGCCCTATCCAATCCAGTGCAACTCCGCCACCACTGCCAGCCTTTACTGCTGCCCTCCACCACTGCCATCCTTTACTATTGCCCGCCGAAAGCAAAAAGACTCCTCCATTGCACTGCAATCCCGTGAAGCTCAAGAGCATCTCCTCCTTGGCAGCTCCCATATATCCAATCCAGTGTAAGCCAGCAATCCAGTGCATCTTCTCCTCGTCAAGCCTCCACCGTCGCCTCCCACATATCCAATCCAGTGCAAGCCTCCACCGCATCTTCTGCTCGGCAACTCATCTCGTGAAGCTCAAGAGCATCTCCTCCTCGGCAGCTCATCCCATGAAGCTCATCCATCAAAAACTTCATTTCACACATCCCCTCCATCTGCGTCCAAGGCTGCCACTCGCCGTCTGTGGTCTCCGTCCAAGGCCAGCACAGCAGTTTTCGAAATCCCCCTCCAGCGCACGCCAACTCCTCGGCGTCAGTCTCCTTCCAAGTACATGTCCAAAGTCGGCGTTTCCTCTGCCCCATCCATCTCGGACCCGGCGGCCACCATTTGCGACTCTGCAGTAGGGCATTTTTCCTCTTCCTGCTGGCACAACCGCTGATTAACCAATAGGTATTGTTTTTTCTTCTTCTTTTCATCATAAGTGGGTGAAAGCCTTAGTGATTTTTTGTTCTTTTGATCTTCTCCCTCTTCTTTTGTTTTATCTTTCGCATGTCAGAGAAGCTAAAGACCCTGTTTTATCTTCACCACAAATTCTTACATAACTTTTGTTGCTCTGATCTGCTGCAGGAATCTACAAAAATGAAAGGTTCGTATCTGAACTTGAAAGCCCAAAAAAAGGTCTGTTTCTATTTCCAGTTTTTTTCTAATTGAACGTCATTTTCCACTTCCTACATTTTCTATATGGCATTGTGTATGACCATCTCTTTTTAGAGCCCTAACCTTCTTCCATTCAACATTTTCCTCCACCATTCCTTCGATAGATTATTTTCATGATGATAACACTTGCTTATTTCTGAAGGTCTCACAATGGTAGGTTCTTGAAGTGCTTCCAATACAAAACAAATAGAGGAATGGTGGGTTCTTTAAGGTCTCATAATGGTATAATCTTGCTATTTTTTCATGTTTTTAGGTGTGCTTTGAGGTCGAAGGCTATGATATTGACACAATCAGAGAGAAGCTATGTAGGAAAAAGATGATAAGAAATAATTGACAAATAATTTTCATGCACTATACATGAACTCATGTACTAATTCTAATTATACTTGCTTTTACATTCATTTTTTTTAGGTGTGCTTTGAGGTATTAGTCAATTAGTGGCTAAGCAAAGCACATTAGCCTCTGTGTTGCATGCATATAGGGCTACTCCGTAGTATTGGCCGGTAGAGGGTCAAGCGGAGCAAATAGATTTTTTTTATATATTTTAAGATACATGCATGATCTTTATTTGTTTTTACATTTTTATTATATAGGTGTACATATATGAGCGTGTTTGAACTAAATTGAGTGTTTGCGGTGATGTAAATAAAATCAGGAAGGAGAACAGATAGAATTATCATATATGTGTTATGTGTTTTTGAGCAGTAAAGAGAGTGTAGTGAAATAGTAGGAAAATATTATCACCACATGTTGGATCTTACGGCGCCCTTAGAGGGGGGCGGGGGTGAATAAGGGAATAAAATTCTTTTTATAAATTTTAAGATAAGTACTAAGTTGTTTTGATTAATAGGAAATAATGATGACAATTTTGTAATAACAATTTTGCAATAATGAAATTTTACGCCAAATGAGAGAAATCAAATAAACACAAATATAATCATGATTGCATTATGTAAAAAGGGTGTTTACAAAATTTGATTTCAATATCGCTAGAAATCGGAGGCGTACAAAAGTGAATTTCTTTTCCTTTTCTATACCGACTTGTATCCCCACATACCGGTTGGCTTTAGCCTATCCCTCCCCGGATAAGGCCTCAAGCCGCTCTAGCCAATCCTTCCCCGGATATGGCCTCGAGCCCCCTAGATCTAATCACCTAGAACTAATCGCCAACACAAGGCGAATTTCCCCCTAAGTCCTACCCAGACCTAGTCGCCAACAAAAGGCGAATTAACTACAAGATACAAATAAAGAAATGAAGTAAATAACAAGCAAACTCCCTCTTGAGATTTCTGGAGATGAGGATGAAGGATTGCTGAAGCACAAGCGAGGTCGAAGCGATCGTTCTTCGGATGCAGCGTGATGGCTTCCTTCTCCAGAATTTCTTCTTTGGCTTTGAGTGGGAGATGATGTTTTGGCAGAGTAGCAGCACGAGAGTTTGAGCACAAGTAATGTCTCTGGAAGGTCTAGCCAAAAACGAGAGAGAGCCCAACATTTTATAGAACTTGGAGCTAGCGCCTGCGGTAGTGGCTAGCGCCTGCGGTAGCGTTCGTGTGGAGCGGTTGCGAAACCGTCAGCGGCGAGGCGCTGTGCACGAACTTGAGATAGCGCCTGGCGGTAGTGATAGCGCTGGCGGTAGCGGGAGATAGCGCTGGCGGTAGCGGTTGCGAAACCGTCGCTGTGCACGAACTTGAGATAGCGCCTGGCGGTAGCGATAGCGCTGGCGGTAGCGAAAACTGTCGGGAACGAACTTTCATCGGTCGGAGCTTCAAGTTCGTCGAACGAAAATTTCGTCGAACGAGCCAAATTCGTCGATCGAAATTTCGTCGAACGCAACTTCAATTTCGTCGAACGGCTAGCGCCTGACGGTAGCGTTAGCGCCGACGGTAGCGCTGCTCCTTTCAAAAGTTGTATTCCATGCTGCCTTCTACCTGTGGAGTATTGCACCTATAGTTCCTGCACACTATAAACACACTACAAGCAATATCAAATACAATATGGGATTTGTTATTCTCAAACAAAGGGATGTGACACACATGTCCAACAATCTCCCCCTTTTGATAATAACAAATCCACTTAGCAAGAAATCAACAATAGTGTTTATAGTATATGATAAGCAAGATAAAAGTGCAACTATAGTAAATGATATGCATGCTAATGTGCATACTCCCCCTAACTTAATGCTCCCCCTACATAAATGCAATTTATGTGTTACTCCCCCTAAATGATAGATTTCTTGAATTAGTCTTCCCTTATTTATCTATATTTCTCATATATAGATTTCTTCAATTAATCTCCCCCTTTTGGTATTATCAAAAGAAGGTGGGGTGAGGGTAGTAAGGAGGCATTTATATATCATGATCGAGCTTTTCGAAAAATAAATAATGATAAAGAGTTTAAGCATAGCATATATAAGAGATTTCAAATAAAAAGATAAGAGTTGTAAGCAAGCGGAAGATTATAATAAACATCTTTTTGTGAGCATGAAAAGCATAAGTAAAAATATGAGTTTTAGTTCAAAATTGAAAGATGTTTAAACCTTTTGAAATCTCAAAGTTTTTTATAAAGATACCAAGCATGAACATATCAAATAGAGATTATACTACAATGTTACTTAATTTTAAATTCAAGAAATACCAAAACATTGTAGAGATCATGCTAGGTTATCTAGTGCATTTTTATATAAAGAGTAGTATAGATAAAGCATTAGAATTCAATACTCATGAGAAGAAGTGTTATGAAAGATAATGATGTGCACATAAATGTATTTTGAGCAATGTTAACAATGGATTTAAATCATCAAAATACAAGACATATGTAAAGTAAAGTGCACAATAAAACACAAGTAAATTACTTTCACACACTTTTAATGCACATAATTTTTTCTTAACGAAGTGGTGTAATAATCAAAGTTTGCACAAGACAGTTTACTATTCTTTCCAAGGTGCTCAACCTCACAATGCTTATGAAGACTTATCAGGAGGTTCAAGTAGTGCTTGGTGGAGTTATATTTGTCCACATATATAATTTTTTGTTCATATTTATGAGACAACATTCTCCGAATACACTTGTTTTGCAAACCAAAATTTTTAACTTAACCACTTTTCTAAATTTCAAAAAGTGCAATTCAAATGTAGTGTAGGCAATAAACTTATGCAAGTTTTAAATCATTGTACAAATACAATACACAAGCAAGCATTTTTAGATTTAGACACACATGTTGATTACCAAAATAAGTGAGTGAAATGTATCATTATCAATCATAAAACATTTACTCATACTTAGAGGCGTGCTAAGCTTGGTTCTACACATTTTCAATACAATTGATGCACTTTAAATAGATATATCAAAGCATGATAAACAAAACAATGTTCATAGTAATTTGAAGGAATAAGTTTTAACATTGTAAATAATTCTAAATAGAATTCATGCATGCTTGATATTGGCAATAAAGATCATACAGTTTTTTGTTTTATCATTTTTAAATCAATGAAAAAATAGAAAATCACAAAAACATATTTTTGTCATTTTTAAATTTTGAATTTTTGTAGTTGATTTTTCATAATATGAATAAAACAAAAAATAAAATAGACAGAAACACAAAAATGAATTTGCACAAATAAACTAACATATTTTTGTTGATTTTTAGAAATTTTAAAAACAGAAAAATCACACACCCACGCTAGCGCCGGCGCTATCGCTAGCGCTGGAAACAGTACACGATTTTCAAGAATTTTAAATTTTTGATTTTTGATATTGGTTAGGGGTCTTAAGAGTAGTCTTATGCAGAAGTTTTGTAATTATCAGAGATGTCTTGATTGCTCAAATTGCATAAAACATTAGCGTTTTATATGTTTTTCATCCTAAGATGTCTAAGACTCCTAATTCCAACCTTAACATTTGAAACCTTGCATCGGGAAGAGGTTTAGTGAATATATCAGCAAGTTGAGAGTCCGTGCCGATGAAATTAATCCTTACATTTTCCTTTTTAATGTGATTCCTTATGAAATGATGACGCACATCTATATGTTTGGATCTAGAGTGGTGTACCGAATTATTTGTAAGATCAATGGCACTCTTGTTGTCATATTTTAATTCAATAAGTTTTAGATGAAAACCAAAGTCCTCTAAAGATTGGCTCATCCATAGAGCTTGTGCACAACAACTCCCTAATGCAATGTATTCGGCTTCCGTGGTGGAGAGTGCAACCGAATTTTGTTTCCTACTAGACCATGCAACTAATGAAGGTCCTAGAAAATGACAAGTACCACTAGTGCTTTTTCTATCAAGTGAACAACCGGCATAATCTGAATCAGAATAGCCATGCAATGTAAATGAATCATTATGCGGGTACCATAATCCTAATCTAGATGACCCAATGAGATATCTAAAAATTCGTTTTACCGCTTTTAAATGAGATTCTTTTGGATTGGCTTGAAATCGAGCACATAAGCATACGGCAAACATAATATCGGGTCTAGTTGCACTAAGATAGAGTAGGGATCCTATCATACCTCTATATAAGGTTTGATCAATTGAAATTCCCGATTCATCTTTTCCTAATTTAAGTGACGCACTCATTGGTGTAGAAGCATGTTAACAAAAGGGTACTTAAAATGTCTCATAAAAGAAATTCACAAAAATTGAAGAAAGATCTGGGCTGGGCAGCTGTCGGATGGCGACAGTAAGATGTCGGATGGCGATAACTCCCAGGAGTCTTTTTCACTCCGAATCCTCATCATTTCTACTGCATGCTCCACTACTTTCTGGAATATCATAATCTGATCTCCTTATCACTGTCTTCCTTCGCCGAGCCTGACTAACCGATTGGCGACGCGGCTCCTCCTCCACCGACACTTCCCATTCCGTGGCTTCAGAAGGCGTAGGCTTTAATTTAAGTCCTTTTACAAGGAATTTCATAAACTTCTGCATCCGTGTACGATCCTTCTTCACCTCCACCTTGTGTTCTTCAAAAGACCTTCTATGCTCTTGAAAATCATCTATATGTCTATCCAACTTTGTTTGGAACGAGTCGAGTGCCTCCCGCATAGACCCTCCACATGCAATAGGAGGCTCTCTCATTTCCGTAGTAGGCGGCTTCCTTTGATTTTTCTTACCCTTTATACACGTCGTTTGATATATTTCTGGGACACAATCTCCAACATAAAAGCTTTGATCTATCCATGTATATTTCTTGAATAGAATATGCTGGATAATCGCACCCAATGGGAGGGTGTGTGCCTTTTTCCACTCAGGACTTTTTAGGCGGCATGTATAACGCATCATAGACAAAAGAAGATCGGCCACATCAAATAACTCGTTCTCCACTATATAATAAGTCACAAGACTAAGTTGAGCCGTAATACTATGGGTATCACTGGACTTCAACATAATCGTGTGCCTTAGTATATCTTGAACAAGACGAGCATCGTCTGTCAATGTCGTCATAGTGGTTATAAGGTTTTTTGTGGAATTTCCATGCAAAGACATATTCATTAGGGTCCAATCTCTCTCAAGTCTATAATTTTCCACTATGTCCAACACATTCTCACTCTCCATTATTCCAAATTCACTTTTTAAATCAAATGGAGTGATCTCCAAATATTGGCCTTGAATTTTGGATCTAACTCCTCCATTCAAATCGGTATATGACGGATCCTCAAGATGATTATAAAATTCTAGGACTAAAAAGGAGGAGAAAATGTCTTGGATAATGACCGAGAGTATACCTGCCTCAGCAAGCATATAATAGACTCGTTCATGCCGGGGGAGATCAAATTCCACGACTTTTGAAATTTCGATTTGGGCTTTTCTATGCCCGGGAAACTTTGATAAGAAGAATGAGCGTCTCCTGACTCACCCCTTCTCGATCTCCAACTGGAAGACATATCTGCATGAGACATAAATTTTTTTTAAAAAAAAAACAACAACAAAATGGACCTGTCGGATATCCGATACCCCTCTGTCGGATATCCGATAGCTAAAGGTTTATGCTTCCGAAAATTTTTTTTTCACAAAAAATCTTCCTATCACAAATCCACACAGTTTTCACAAAGAAAATATTCTTCAACATTTATATAATTTTTGAAAAATCAAAATTTTGGTGAAAATCACTATTCATCATCTTCTTCCTATAACACTTCAAAATTTTTTTTGTCATCATCTTTTTCCTATAAAACTGATACCTATAAACTTCTAGATCTCCACACAAACAACAAGAAAGAAAGGAAAATCATGTTTCAACACAAAAATACAACAAAAATTTCTAATTTTACTTCAAAATCACATGACCTAAATCTCTTATAAACACCAAGATCTAAAATGTCTAGATCTCCTAAACATTCTACAAATTATCTTCACAAAACTCCATGAAAACCAAGAGGATTATCAAAATCACAAAACTATTGGAGAAATTTTAAACAACACTTGCAAAATCCACATATCTCACCTTAGATCTGAAGTTTTCCGTCACCTGGAGCTCTAGATCTCGGAATTTTGCCTAAAAATGAAGTGAGGTGTCGGTCAAATGACGAAACACGTCCTTTTATCTTTTCCGAGCTGTCGGATGGTGACATTTAGCTATCGGAAATCCGACAGCTCCCAAAAAATTAAATACCTATTTTTCCCTAGCTTCTTCATTACCTGTTTCTATAAATGTTCATAAGGGAATTTTTTTAATCTGGCATAAATGCTTCTTCATGTGTTATTTTCCCTAACAATAGCTTAACAAATGCTTATGATGTTCAATCTTAAGTTATCATTGTAATGACACTTTCATATAGGAATTACGAATTGTTTTCGCATGCCTCTAAGTATAAGAAATCTTTTATCTATGATAATGAGCAATCACAAACACTTACTTTGCCATTACATATAAATAAAATTTATTTTATGCATACATCATGATTGCTCGAACATAACAAAATACATTTCATAAATGCTACCTTCAACTTTGCTACTTTGCACTTATTCAAATTATACCATTTTTGCATGCAAGTGAATTCGGAGATCCTTTACATATATGAATACTCAAAAAAAAGGGAGGCAAATTCAAATGCAAAACATTCATTTTGCCAAAAATTTTGCAAGAAATAAAAAAATTGAAAAGGATCCTCCACCAAGCACTACTTAGCCTCCTGATAAGTCTTAATGAGCATTATGAGGTTAAGCACCTTGTAAAGAATTGTAAAGTGTCTTGTTATGCAAAACCAAAATGGTCCTTTTATGTATACTTGCAAAGTTTCTATAAGTTCATAAGTTTGGCTTTATGTATATTTATGTTATGTTTAACAATTCCATGATCATGTATATTTTAAATACATTCATATGTATTCTTTCTCAAAGTATCACTACCACACTTCATTGTTATTTATAAAATTTCTTCTTATGAGAATTGGACTGAAACGATTCAATATTCTATATTCCCATGTGTCTTTCTCTGATAATTGAAATTGAATCTCATCATGGTTAAGTATATTTGATTCTATACATTATAACACATTACTAGAATGCTTAGCCTAATCTCTACGGTTTCCTATCTCATATCATATAACTTACAAGGCTTCCGCTAGTGTACTCCAATTTCCCTATACTCTTTCTTATTTTTCTTCCATATTTCTCCTATACTCCTTTCTCATCTCTATTCATTGCTTTTGATAATATCAAAGGGGGAGAAGATAATAAGAAATCATAAGTAATCACTTAAATCACTTAAATCACTTAAAATACTTAATTAATTAAGTGAGCATTCATGTAGGGGGAGTTTATATGTAGGGGGAGTTTATATGTCGGGGGAGAATATTTTGGGGAAATCATATCATATTAAGGGGGAGATCATGAAGATCAAACGTTCACATTTGTACACACATGATATACTTTTCAATATCTCTATAGGATTTATTCGATTTCTTTTTATAAGGATTTGTTATTATCAAAAGGGGGAGATTGTTGGAGCAAGCGTTCCGCACTCATCCGATTTGAGAATAACAAATCTCGAATGTATTTGATCCAATTTTTGATTAATGGTGTGCAGATAACAGGTGTAAGGATAACATGTTTGCAATTGGAGCAAAATACCGATTTTCCAGAAATTGGAGCTATCGGATTTCCGACAGCTAGCTAAGGGATTTCCGTTAGTGCACGATTTCTTCCCAGCGGTTGAGAGCTAACGGATTTCTGACGGCGCACGATTTCTTCCCAACGGTTTAGAGCTAACGGATTTCCGATAGTGATATCAGATATCCGACAGCCCACGATCTTCCCGCAACTCTACGACGTGCAGCAGTTACGCAAGCTAACGGATTTCCGATAGTGTTATCGGATATCCGACAGTGCACGATCTTCCCACAACAATACGACGTGCAGCAGTTACGCAAGCTAACGGATTTCCAATAGTGATATCGGATATCCGACAACCCACGTCTCAACCACGACCTCAACTCCGCACAGAAACGTCAAATTAGTGGGACACGTGGAAGCCTCTGGAGATATCGGATTCTGGCGATACCTAGCTAACGGACGGCGACAGCTCTTTTTTATTAAAAGGGTTCAGAACTTCGTGGATTTCAGGCCTTCATACTTTCAAGCCTTCTTCCTGAGTGTTATCGTCCAGAGAGCTCCAGAGAATGAAAATCCCCATCCTTGAAGAAGAAAAGAGAGAGCGAAGCTGAAGATTGTACACGCGTTCCAAGGAGACTTTCTCAAGGGTCCTTCGCTGCTTTGGTCCAGAAATTCTAAAGGGGGTTTTAATTTGTATTCCATTTATATTTACATTCATCTTGTAATCGTTGTAAAAATCGTCGTCTTGCGTGCGGCGTCTAAGTCCGTGTGAGGCTTAGGGGAAATCATCACCTTGTGTGCGGTGTTAGATCCTTGTGTGGTCTAGGGTAAATCATTGTCTTGTGTGCGGTGTCAAGTCCTTGTGTGGCTTGGGAGAAATTCACCGCCGTGTGTGCTGCGTCTAGATTAAGATTTGATTTAGGGGGAGGCTAGTGTCTATATCTGGGAGATATAGGCTATAGCCAACCGGTCCTTAGAAGAAGGACCGGTGAAAAGAGACAAGAGATTTTATTAATTGTAATCCTTTGATTCCAAGATTTATTGGAATTATTTCTACTCATTATCTTTGATAAATAAAATCTTATTTTTAAATTCAATTATTTGTCTCTATATTCATATATTGTTTCGTTTGTTACAAAAATTATCAAAGTTTTAAATTGCCCTTATTCACCCCCCTCTAAGGGCGCCACAAGATCCAACACCACCTTCTCCTATAAACCAATTGCAATCTCCTCCAAGTACAATATCAACAACTCTCAAACCGAAAACCTGTAGATGTCCATGGGCGGGAAACACACTAAGGATCTCAAGGGCTTAAGGATCTACCAGAAATACCAATCCGAATATAAACAATCACTAAAAATTTGTAACGAAACCTATAAATGTAGTTGAAAAAGAATGAAGAGTTTGCAACTTCATAACTCCCATGAACCCAATTTAAAAGTCAGTCAGGAGGTAAGATAAGGTTACTAAAGTTACACTTGACTAGAGATACTGCATCAAAATTTCATTCCTACTACAACATAAGAATACATAAAAAATATGAACAAAATAGCACAATAAAGAACTAGACCTCTAACCACTCCATGTAAGGGTGTATCTTTAAGCATGCCACACAACTGATTAAAGAGTGGCAAGAGATAACATGCCATAATTATATTTTTAGAAAGAGAATGATTGGCAGCAACCATCCTTAAGATTTTCTCACACTTCCTCTATACTATTTGATTCAATACTTAATAAGGATTAGAGGAAAGGAAATCGACAACCCCATTGATAACCATCCAACAACCTCAAGACCAAATCTGAATTCCATCGTTCAAAAAGGAGGAGAGAGAGTGTGTGTGTGTGTGTAGCGTTAGTGAACTGAATCTAGCCCACCAATTTAAATCATAAAATAGAAATATAATTTGGGGGGCTCTTAAATTTTGAATCCAAATATTATCGGTGAACAAACCACCCAAGAGAAATGATAATTGGGAGTAGGAACAATATTCCAATTACCCTTCTATATTTTCAATATCCCTCCTAATTCAAATCAATTATAGAATTTTTATTCCTGCTCAATGGGTGGTCCAAACTATCCTCATAACCTCCATTGAATCCTCAATCTATTGGAAATTTTCAACATATACGCTATCGAGAGCAGAGACAGGGGTAAGAGGCAAAATAGAAGATCAAAACATGGAAAGAGAATAAGAAATTATTGCAGTTGAACTAAAATCAGTGCAACCATCATCAGGAGCTTCCCATATTTCCCTTATGGCTCTATCTCGAGCTCTTAAAAGGTACCAGGTAAATGAAATCATAAATTGGAAATTATAGGGTACATATTGCATCAACCCCGGGAGCCTATTCCTCACTTCAACTGATTCCTCCAAGTTCATTCACAGCCAACCCACTAATTCAATTAATTGAAGCAATAATTTGTAAACAAGCTAAAGAGAAGGGGTAGGGGTTAGAGGGAGAGTGAGAGAGAAGAATTCAATTTGGGGTTCCTCTTTTCATGTCCATTGTCACTTCCACTTTCTGTGAAGGAGAGGTTATTAAATCTTAATCTGGACTAGAACTATGAAGTTTTGTGGTTCTCTTGGAGGGCTTCTCTTCATTGGTCAGATTACTTCACTCAATGATGTTTCTCCTTCCAAACTCAAAGAAGAATAGCATGCTTGGGGCATTGCCAAGGCTAAGTTGAATCTTGACTCATCAATTCTATGATAAACAAATTTGCTTAAAACAATTATTTTACATCTCTATGCAACTTTGAATAATTAGGTCCTCCAAGAAAGGAGAATGTGATGATCCATAGCATGCTTGGGGCATTGCCAAGGCTAAGTTGAATCTTGACTCATCAATTCTATGATAAACAAATTTGCTTAAAACAATTATTTTACATCTCTATGCAACTTTGAATAATTAGGTCCTCCAAGAAAGGAGAATGTGATGATCCAATGAAATTTGTTTTTTGATAACTATAAATGCTTCATTAATTTATTGTGTTTAACTTTTTATGGTAATTTTTTGGTGGATGTCTGTTTCCTTAACTATTTTCTCACATTTGTTCTTTCTCTTTTGCAGGTACGACAATGCTAATGTTTGGAAGATATTTACTGATCTTTTTGATTATTTTCCATTGACGGCATTGGTTGGTTTTCCTTATTTCTCTCTCTCTATATATATAATCATTTTTTCTAGTCCTACAATGATAATTATCACTTCCTCTTTATAGGATAAGTTAGATTAAGATCAATTTTATATCTCTCACATGCCCAATTCTAGTTTTTTTGGGCTTATTTGATGTTGAAAAGTGCAATGCGATTGTTAGGACAGATTGTCCCAAAACTTATGATAATTTGTGAAATGAATCCATATCCATATTTTGCCAGTGATGGGATATTTCCTAGAAGCAACTCTTTAACCCGACCCAATTTACTGAACAGAACCCTAAGCTTTGTTAAAAGTCCACTTGTAAGATGAGCACCATAATACACCTACGTTGAAAATTAATGGCTGGTTAAGATGCCTATCACAAGTTATTTTTTTGAAATTAATATCATTAATATTATCAAAAGTAGTTTTCTTTTTGTTGGTATCAAGGTCTCTACCTCAACCCTATGTATTGGATGCATTATGTGTTTACATGTGTGTATGTACAATAATGTTGATGACCATGAACCAATAAATCGGTATCTTGACATGCCCTTGTTGTCACTTATTTATTGTTTTGTTATATGTCTAGATGCTCTTACCTACTTCTAACATAAAAACAAAATGTCTATAACTTATTAATTATATACTGATCTTGATGTATTATATTTATATATTTGTTTATTTTGTGTAGAAAGATCTCAATGTTGGTGAGATAAAAGAGGAGTTATGATATGATGACAACGGACCATGAAGATCATTTTGATGTTTAAGTTGATTTATATGTATTTTCTTTTGTAGTTTGTGATGTCTAGTTATTTCAATGTATTTTGGTAGACTTTGATATATTAGAAGAAAGTTGGAAAGAACATCCTGCAATATGATGACAAATGATGGTTTGTTTTATTTAGTGATGTAGTGTGCACCATTATCTAAATGAAATGTTTGTTTTGTTAAATTGTTATCTATTAATGTGATATGAAATGAAAGTTTTAATATTATGTATATGGTTTGTATAGTTTGTTGTTTCGAGTGAATATAATTTTGATCATGTTTCATTTCTACTTGGTTTTGAATGTTCAAGTGGGTTGGTGTGCAAGCTTAAAATGCCAAAAGTTGTGACATTTTTTGAAAAATGTTACTGTAGAGTTCTAACTACGGTGACATTTTACAAAAAAATATAGTGGTAGAGTAAATATTTTTCTCGACGTTTTTTTAGAAAGTGTCGCGATAGATCAATTATCTATCATGACATTTTTTTAAAAATGTGTCATGATAGATTAATTATCTACCATGATGTTTTTTTTTTAAAATGGTCACGATAGATCAATTATCTATCATGATTTTTTTTAAAAAGTGTCACAATAGATCAATTATCTATCATGACGTTTTTTTTAAAAATGTCACAATAGATCAATTATCTATCATGACGTTTTTCTTAAAAAGTGTCATGATAGATCAATTATCTATCATAACATTTTTTCAAAAAAATGTCACGATAGAAAAACTACCAACCGTGACGTTTTTGTGTGAAAGCGTCGCAAAGAGCTACGACGACGGCCACAATAACGACGATTTTGTGACGTTTTTATAAACCTCACGAAAATTATCGCGACGCTTAAAAACGTCACTAAAGACATAAAAAAATGTCACCGTACAACGATTTTGTTGTAGTGCCAAGAGTCATTTTACCATTATACAGAAGATAATAGTTATTATTGAATATCACTGGCAATTAGGATAATATGAGAGGAAAAAAAATCAAGGAAATCATAAAGCAAAAATTTATTGTCAAAATGATAATCATAAGAGCCTTAAATCATCCTCTGATTTCGTTGTATGAACTTTAAAAACCACTTATTACCGAAGAAAAAATATTTATATCCCTGTCAATGATTTATTTTGTGAGTTTCAGAAAAGTGAAAAGTTGATCTGCTAGCATATTCATCAAGTCTTTTTTTGTCACTGTTTATAATAATTAGAGAATGAGCTAATCTTTTTATTTTGGCGTTAGATAAGGACTAATACCTTCATTAATACTAACAACATAATAAATGCTATGCACTACCGGTCGTCCCAACCAGTGGTCCCACTTAATTAAGGAGATTGTTAACCGCAACTTATTTTTGGCTATCCGCAACCCATAATTTAAGAAAACGCCTCACTTTTGTTTGTTTAGCTGCAACCCAAAACTTAAAACTATAACCCCCTCATGTATCCCGTCTTCAGTCACACCCGACCCCTCGCGTATCTCCTTCGGTTCCTCCTTCCTCTTGCTGATGCTGCCCGATGCCTCCTTCCTCGGGTAACAACGACGTGTGGCAAGCCAAATATCAGGTTACGGTTAAATTTTTACAAAAAAATTGGGTTGCAATTAACATTGGGGTGCGACAAGCCAAAATCGAATTGCAGTTAACAATCACCCAATATATATATATATATATTAAATTAATTCTAATAATAGCATGTTGGGAATTGTGTCAGCATTGTTCCTGATTTGAAGAAGTGCTCTGATCAATGATAAATGCACTATGTATTTGATAGTATATTTCAGTTATGACTGCAGAAGATAAACCATATATCAAGAAATTTTTAAGTCCAAAATCATCAAGGACTGGATATATCGTTGAGAGAACATACATGTTGTCGAAATGCATCAAAGTTACATTACCAGTATCTAAACGATAAAAGTAATGAAAATTAACTAAGTAAAATATCGTCTTAAGACTCAGCAGAAGAATCGTGGAGAAAAGCATCACATCGTCGAAATAGTTTCGACGATATCATCTTGATGAAGACACGTCTTGAAGGTTGAAGAAAGCTTGTCGTGGATAAAGCTAAGTCCAGATATCGACGACATCGCCTTGAAGAAAGATTATCGCGGACAAAGCTAAGATGTCTCGACGATATCATCTTGAAGAAGAAGTATTACCCTGAAGGTTAAAAGACATTACTTCACAAGTCTTGAAGGTTGAAGAAAACTTATAGCTGAGAAAGACAAAGTTCAGAGATCTCAATGACATCTTCTTGAAGAAATCTTATCGTTGAAACAGCTAAGTTCAAATGTCTCAACGATATCGTCTTGAAGAAAAGGTACAGCCTTGAAGATTAATGATCTGATTCATTAAGTCATAAAGAAAGAGTCATGAAGACAAACATCGGTTTGAAGATCTTATGTCATCTAGAAGATAAGGACATTATCATTTTTAAGAAAGGCTATCAGCTTGAAGAAAATCCTAAGTCATACAAAAAGGAATATCTCGACGATATCGTCAAGAAGAAGTAATATCGTTGAGATATTACATAAAATTTTGAAGAAGGATGTATGTCGACGATATCGTCTTAATGAAAACATACTACCTTGAAGATTGAAGATATATCGCATATAAGGAAGTATCTCGGCAATATCGTCTAGAAGAAGCAATCTCATTGAGATAACAAGGCAAGTACTGAAGTAGAAAGTATATCGACGACATCGTCGTGAAGAATAAATATGTTGATCAAGACAATATCGTCTTGAAGGAACAATACTGTCTTGACAGTTGCAGGGCAGCATTTAATGCGCCGGATCTCTTGGAAATTGACATCTAGGGAAGATGCACGCCGCCCATCTTGCACACCAATCAAGGAGTAATAAATTATATATTCTGTACAGAGTATATCCGTTGCACAATGTTTAAGGAATATAATACTTCTATATTCTGCAAGTTCCAAGAACGGCAAAACATTTATTATAATCAATTCTATTGGGAATATTGCCCTCAATGTTCCCTTGATTTGAAGAGGCATCACTTCCAATACTAAGTACATGTTGTATTTGATAAAGCTTTGTTTTTGTAAGTTAAATAGGCTTAAGTGACTCAAGAGGAAGGGTTAATAGAGACCTAAAGTTAGGAGAAATCTTCTCCTGAGTAGACAGAAGAAATTGTCTCAGCTGATAAGATTCGTCGAACGCAGAGTGCCATTCGTCGAACGCAGAGTGCCATTCGTCGAACGCAGGACTCAATTCGTCGACCGCTGAGACAAGATAGAAGAATCAGCTGGGATCTGGCGTGTTCGTCGAACGCAGAGTGTCGTTCGTCGAACGCAGGACTCAGTTCGTCGACCGCTGAGACGAGTTAGAAGAAACAAATGATAATTGGCAGATTGTCGAACGCAGAGTGCCGTTCGTCGAACGTAGAGTGCTGATCGTCAAACGCAGAGTGTCGTTTGTCGAACGCAGAGACAAGGCAGATTGTCGAACGCAGAGACAAGGCCAATCGTTGAATGCAGAGTTTGGCAAGTTCGTCGAACGCAGAGATTGGCAAGATCGTCGAACGCAGGATGCAGCGGGTTCGTCGAACGCAGAGTGTAGCGTGTTCGTCGAATGCAGACCTTCTCTACAGATAAGTAGGGCGGCGGGACCTGCGGCTAGGGCACGTTGCAGAAAAGCTACAGGAGACCACCATTGTCTCTCATACTTCTTGGGAGATCAAATTAGAGCCGTTGAAGATAAAAGAAGTATAAAAGAAAGAGTTAGGGTATTTTCTAACCCCCCCGGCCGATTGCTTGCAAAATCTATTTTCGACATTGACGGCTACTGCTCTCGTCTTTCTTCCTGCTCACTGAAAGAGAAGAAGAAACTGAGAGAAGAAGATAGCTCCTCCACCAGAAGGGGCATGGTGATCTTCCACCCTTCTATTGAAGAGGAAGATTAAGTGGTAGCTATTATCAACATCTTCAGCTACAGGAAAGCACAGACTGTGCAGGATCTACAGGAGAGTATTTCTGCTGTAGAATATTTCTAAACCATCTTTTTCTGTAAAGCTTTTTGCCTGAGTTTGTAGGGCATTTGCCTGAGTGTGTAGGGTTTGTTTTCCTGAGCTTGTAGGGCTGGTTTGCCTGAGATTGTAGGAGCTGGTGATAGCTCTGAGTTGTAAGGCTTGTTGCCTGAGTGTTGGAACATAGTTCAACCCTATTACTGATTTGGGCTAGGATGTCTATTTCTAGGTATAGGATTTGTTTTGACCCATCATGTATAGTATAAGGGTCATAGGATAAGTCTAGAAGAGATTTGAAGATTAGCTAAGTCAAGGTGTTCGACGAATGTCAAACACGTTCGACGAATTCAAGAATCCGTTCGACGAACTTGGTTCGACGAACTTCAAAGTTCTGTTCGACGAAAGTTTCTTCTTGTTCGACAAACTTCCCAGCTTAAGTTCGACGAACTTTCCCTCAGGTCGACGAACTTCTTCAGAGTTTCTATATTCAGTGACCTCTTCTATTCAGAGTATTATTTTGGAGTTATCCTCAGGATTTCTTATGAAGGCTGACAACTGTTCTTATTATAATATCAGTCAGTTATTGCAGTATTTTCTATCAAAGATTTTATGGCCGTTGCTGCATTAATTAAGGGCTGCGTGCAGATTATTTTATAAGGCAGATTGCAAGTTTCAAGGAATTTAATATATTGGTATTCCTTTTTCTGTCAGAGGCAAATCTTTCCTTTTTGTCTCATTCCTTTCCAGCCCTGTTTGAAATTTGAAAGAGGATCAACTCTCTCCCGTCTAGAGATTATCATTGCTATTATTCTAGAGAGAGACAAAGATACAGAGAATAATCTTTTGCTGCTCAGTTTTCATTCCTCTCAAGAACTCTCTCTGATTTTCTCTGAAGTCTTCATCTTCTCCAGACACCTACTCTTAATCTCTAGGAATCATCTGCATCAATTCCTTCTAGAGAACTTTTGCTGGAGATACTCTGAAGATCAAGAAGACCTACACCCTGAGCAGATTTTCTCTCCTATTTTTCTTACTCTTATTCACAGAGGGAGATCTGACAATCATTCAACAATCCACTAGTCTTCTCTGTTGTTAGAGAAAAGAGAAGACACCATCATCTTTATTTTACTTTTATTTTATAACTGTGTACAGGGTTGTAACTGCCTTCAAAAATTGATTTTTGGTTTTGAGCACCTGATCAAAAGCTCTGTGGTGGTTTTGAGCACCTGATCAAAAGCTCTGTGGTGAAGGCTCACCTGATCAAAAAGCCTTAGTGGATTTCCTACCAGGGTGGTAGAAGAGTAGATGTACCCAGGTTGATTGGGGAACTACTATAGATCCTTGTGTCTTCTATGTTTGCCTTTATTATTTGTGCTGTGCTGTGTGTGCTGTGTTTTAGTTTATGTTTATATCTGTGCTGCACTCACTTACACATATACTTAAATAACTCAAATTATTTTCTACAGATTTCTTTAAGCTAACTAAAATTATTTTAAAATACTCTATTCACCCCCCCTCTAGAGTAATCTTGATCTATCCCCACTTTCAATTGGTATCAAAGCTTGGGTTGGTTGTTACAGGCTAACACCTGGACCAACAGATCTGATAGATCTAGACTACTTTAAAGGTTTTTCTGTTTATTAGAGCCATGGCACAGAACAAAGAATATTCAAGCACAAGACCTCCTATGTGCAATCTGAACAAGTTTGCACTATGGCAAGCAAGGATCAAACTTTACATGAATTCTATTGATGAGGAAATTTTTAATTCTATTTTGACAGGACCTCCAACTGCATCAACCTCAACAACAACAAACACAACTGCTGTCCCTCCTCCAGAATGGACAGAAACACAAGAAACAGAAAACTGCTGATGCAAAGGCCATGAATATCTTGGCACAAACCATGTCTGATGACATATTTCAGAAGGTGGTTGACAGCACCTCTACCAAAGAAATTTGGGACTCCCTCAAAAGAATGGTGGCAGGATAAGCAGATGAGAGAAAGGACAGAAGATCACATTTGATATCCCAGTACGAGAATTTCCAAAAGGGAGAATCAGAGACTGTTGCAGAGATGTACAACAGACTCAACCTCATCATCAATGAGCTGAGAACCTTGGGGAAAGTGATCACAGTCACTGAAATTAATGACAAGATCCTGATGTGCTTCCCTAGCACATGGGACACAAGAATCTGGCCAATTAAAGTTGCCAGAGGACTAAGTGAGATTATAACTGAGAATCTCCTTGGGAAGCTCAAATCTCATGAGCAGCTGATAAAGAGCAGAGAAGCAGAAGCCTCTCCATATTCATCCTCAAAGAAAGAGAAGAGCATTGCCTTTCAGGCAACAGAGGAAGAAGACAAGATTGGTGATCAGGAGATGCTGAGTCTCTTAGCAAAGAGATTTTACAAGATGGCAAGGAAGGACTTTAGAAGAAAGTCCAACAGGCACAATGAAAAGCCAAGGTATGATAAAACTCCATCTAAAGAAATAATATGCTTTGGTTGCAGGAAGCCTGGACACATCCTCACTGAGTGTCCAGAAGCTCACAAGAAAAGTAGGAGAAAAGAGCAGGAACACTCCAACAAACACTCATCAAAAGGCCACAAGAAAAGAGAAAAAGGCTTTGTTGCTGAAACCTGGAGTGACACTGAATCTGAGTCATCCTCCAGTTCCAGTGATGAGGAGAAGGAAGCAGAAGACAAGGAATTCTGCATGATGGCAATCAATGCCTCCTCATCAAATGACAACTCAGATGATGAATCTGAAGCTAATGGGGATGAGGTAATTTCCAGTTTTGATTTTCATTCAGAACAGTTTAAAGATGACTTTAAACAGTTGTGTAAAGATATGATTAGATCAGAGAAAGAAATTATTTCTCTGAGAGATAAGTTAGCTAAGATGGATGGAATATCCACTGAAAACACTAAGCTCAAAAATGAGCTAAGGATTTCCAGGGAACAAGTGAGTTCTCTAGAAACACAGCTAACTGAGGCCAAGCAGCTAGAGAATTTTCTAAATGGGAGAAGTCTCAAGCTGATGGATATCACAAGCACAGTGAATGCCAGGCTAAATGGCAAACTGGGCTTGGGGGCATCATCTAATCAACCTCTTCTTTTGAAGAAGAATATGTTATCTACCCCAGTAAAATTTGTATCTGCAAAAGGGAAAGAAGCAATACAAGACACAGGAAAAATTCCTGAAACAAATATTGCTCAAGCAAGTTCGTCGAACGGCGATCGACGAAACCAACAGGTTTGGTCGAACACAGATCGACGAAAACCAAGGCCTGAATCTAAGCAGAAAACTTGCTGCAGACAGGGCTCGACGAATGCCACATCTTTCGTCGAACCAGGTCGACGAACACAACAAAGTTCGTCGAACGCCAATTTTACTAAGGATAGACAACATACATCCTCTTCTAAACTGAAGAATTCCTTTAGTGATTGGATTATCCCTCCTAGAAGATATCACCCTCTAGGTTATCATAGTCAACCTGCTGTCTCATATATTTCTGCATTTCAAGGTTACAAAAAGCAACCCAAGGTAATCTGGGTTAAGAACACCTAACCCTCCTTATATTGCAGAAAAAGAACTGTCCTACCACAGAGGAACAGTGGTACTTGGACAGTGGATGTTCAAGACATATGACAGGAACAAGAGCCAAATTAATCAACTATAAGGCAAAGCTTGGACCAAGAGTGATTTTTGGAGATTCCAATTGGGGACAAACAGAAGGCTATGGATCAGTCCAGATTGGGACAATCACATTCAAAAAGGTAGCCTATGTAAGTGGACTCAAACATAACCTCATCAGCATAGGTCAACTATGTGATGAAGGATATCAGGTATGCTTCAACCAATCTAGATGCATTATCTTTTCTGAAAATAATATTGTTATTTTAGGAAATAGACAAGGTAATGTTTATTTAGTAGATTTTAATTCAGCCAAACCTGAGATCTGCTTGTTTAAGCAAGTCAGTAAAAATACTGATTTGTGGCATAGGAGACTAGGTCATGTGAACCATAGGACCCTAGCCAAGTTATCAAAGGGCAACCTTGTCAGGGGGACTACCTTCTGGATCATAAAATAAGGAAAGCCTTTGAAGCGCATGTCAATTGGGAAAGCAGACTAAGAGCAGCTTTAAGTCACTATCTAAGAGTGATTCTCCTAGGATTTTGTACTTGCTGCACTTAGATCTTTTTGGACCCCTTCCCATACACAGTTTGGGAGGTAAGTCTTACACCTTAGTTATTGTTGATGACTTCTCTAGATTCAGTTGAGTATTCTTTCTGAGAAGCAAGTCAGATAACTTCAAGGTTCTTACAGACTTTCTCAGGAGCATCAAGATTGAGTATTCTACTCAGATTGCATTGATCAGAAGTGATCATGGCACTGAGTTTGAATCTCTTCTGATGAGAGAATTCTGTGAGAAGGAAGGTATCAGGCAATGCTTTTCAGCTCCTAGAACTCCTCAACAAAATGGGGTAGATGAAAGGAAAAATAGAACACTGATTGAATCTGGAAGAACATTGCTTGCAGATGCTATTTTGCCCCAATCCTTTTGGGCTGAGGCTGTCAGCACAACAAACAATGTATTAAACAGAAGTTTAATTCATAAACAAAAGGGCAAGACACCTTATGAACTGCTTAAAGGGAAGAAGCCTAGAGTAAATTACTTTAGGGATTTTGGCTGTAAGTGCTTCATTCATAATAATGACAAGAAGCACCTAGGAAAATTTGAAGCAAAAGCTTCAGATGGCATTTTCCTTGGTTATTCAGTTAGTAGTAAAGCTTACAGAGTATTTAACAAATCTTCTTTTAAAATAGAAGAATCTATTCATGTATCTTTTGATGAAACAAACTTGAGTTGCAAGGAGAGAAATATCTCTACCTCATAAGATGCATAGGTACCAATTCTCTGTGAGAAGTTAGATAATCTAACTCTACAGAAAGAGGATTTAATAAATCCTTCTCTATTACCTAATGAGGATAGTGAAGAAGAATGTCCTATTGCACCAAAATTGGATACAGCAAATATTCCTACAAATCTTGAGGCTGTTAATGCTGAAGTTCAGGAGGACATAAAAATTCCTCATAGAGAAAATGAACAAGCTCAAGGAGAAGTTATTTTCCCTACTTATTATGTCAACATAAGAGATCACCCTAGATCTCAAGTAATTGGTGACATCTCAGTGGGTGTGCAAACAAGAAATCAACTAAATCAAAATAATTTGCACACTTGTTTCCTCTCTCAAATTGAACCTCAATCCATCAAAGATGCAGAGCAAGATCCCAACTGGATTACTGCTATGCAAGAGGAATTAAATCAATTTGAAAGGAACAAAGTATGAGAACTTGTTCCAAGACCCAAGAATCATCCAGTGATTGGCACTAAATGGGTATTCAGAAATAAATTGGATGCTCAAGGAGTCATAGTCAGAAATAAGGCAAGACTAGTGCTCAAGGATACTGCCAAGAGGAAGGCATAGACTATGATCAGACTTTTGCACCTTTAGCAAGGCTGCAAGCAATTAGAATATTCCTAGCATTTGCTGTATACAAAAGATTCAAGGTATTTCAAATGGATGTTAAGAGTGCCTTTCTAAATGGAGATATCAAAGAAGAAGTATATGTGGAACAACCACCAGGTTTTATTTCTCCAACTCAACCCTCTTATGTTTTTAGATTACATAAAGCTTTGTATGGTCTCAAACAAGCTCCTAGAGCATGGTATGAGACCCTTACAAACTTTATTTTGGAGAATAAGTTTTCTAGAGGCAAAGTAGACCAGACATTGTTTTTTAGAAATCATAAATCCGAAACCCTATTGGTACAAATATATGTAGATGATATAATATTTGGTTCTACTGACTCTAAGTTATGCAAAAGATTTTCAAATCTAATGCATTCAAAATTTGAAATGAGCAGTATGGGAGAACTATCTTACTTTCTTGGTTTGCAAGTTAAGCAAACAACAGAAGGCATCTTCATATCCCAATCTAAATATGCTAAAGAGCTTGTTAAAAGATTTGGGATGTCAGATGCCTCCCCCATGAAAACTCCCATGCCTTCAAATGCAGCTGTTGGCACTGATGAATCAGGAAAACCTGTTGATCAGAAAGTATATAGAGCCATTGTGGGGTCTCTTTTATACTTAACAGCCAGCAGACCAGATATCATGTTTGCCACATGTATTAGTGCTAGATTTCAGGTAAATCCTAAAGAATCTCACTATATTTTATTAAAAAGGATTTTAAGATATATAAAGGGTTGTCCAGATCTAGGACTCTGGTATCCTACAGAATCAGGATTTGAGTTAACTGGATACTCAGATGCTGATTATGCTGGATGTAGAATATACAGGAAAAGTACCCCAGGGACTTGTCAGTTCCTTGGAGATAAGCTTGTGTCCTGGTTTTGTAAGAAACAAACCTCTGTGTCTACATCAACTGCAGAAGCTGAATACATAGCAGCTGGCAGTTGCTGTTCACAAATTTTGTGGATACAGAACCAGCTCCTAGACTATGGTTACAATCTAAATAATTCCAAAATCTTTTGTGATAACACCAGTGCAATATCAATAGCACAAAATCCAGTACTCCGCAGTAGAACTAAACATATTGAGATCAGACACCACTTTATCAGAGATAATGTGGAGAAGGGAAAAATATGTTTAGACTTCATACCAACTGATTTGTAGAGAGCTGACATTTTCACCAAGCCTTTGGATGAAAAGAAACATCAATTCTTTATAAATCAGCTTGGAATGATAAATGGGGAGTCAATCTAATTGGCAAAGTTTTCTACCCAACAAAATTTTTCAATATATTAAGGTTCAGAAAATTCGTCGAATGCGCTCGACGAACGACATCTTTTTCGTCGTACGAGGTCGACGAACTGGTCAAGATTTCTTTCTAAAGTTCTGAAGAATTTTCGTCGAACTCGATCGACGAAGTCTCGATTTCGTCGAACCCGATCGACGAAGTCTCTGACGTTCTATCTTCCTTATAAAAGAAGGTTTGAAAAGTTATTAGTCGAACGAGATCGACGAAATATTTCATTCGTCGAACGGGATCGACGAAAGACAGCTTTTTATTTCCCGCTAACACGTGTCTTCTCATCGAATCCATTCCGCGCAAACCCTCATCTTCGCCGAACCCTAATATTTAATCTCTATTCGTCTGGATTCTGTCTTTTGCGCTCTCAAACTCTTCTTATCCCTCCAGTTCCCTTTGCTCTTGATCGTTTTTCTTTCTTTGCAGGAACAATGTCGATCACTGCTGGAGTCCTCGCCTCAATAAAGTTCGATACGGGATTCGATATTGATCTGGAATCATTTGCCCAGTCAGGAGAAGGCTTCACAGACATTCTGAATCTCTTTGAAGACCCGAAGTTGCGCAATTTTATGACTTGCCGGCCCAAGATTCATATCAATGAGATAAAGGAATGGGCATTCACTTCTGAGATTCGAAATGACACAGAAATTGCAGGAAAGGTTTCAGGGAATGAAGTTGTTCTGAGTGCTGCTGTTTTGTCTGAGATATTTGAATTTGAAAATGGAGATGATGATTTGGAACTCACTGGGGAAGAGTTCAATCTAATGCTGGACAGGATGGGGGTACTCTGGGAGTAACCCTAAACATCTTCTGAAACGCGATTTTGCAGTGGAATACACCTTCCTGACAGATGTTGTGGGAAAGGTTCTGATGGGGAAGAGCTCAGCACATGACTACACAAATAGGCAGCAATTTCTAGTCATGAGTGCTTTGATTGAGAAGAGGCACATCAACTGGGGTCTGACTCTGTTTGATTCCATCAAAAAGAAAGTGACCTCAAGGAATTTAGGCTATGGAAGGATTCTGGGAATCTTCCTTCAGGCCAACTGTCCAGCCCTCTCAGTTTCTACTGTTGTTGGCATTAATGCCTCAAAGAAACCGACTCCCCTTCTTTTCAAGAAGTGGGATAGGACATTCCAGAAGAAATCAGCTCCAGTGGCTCCAACAGTTCAAGCTTCTGAGGACACCAGGGCTGTAATAGCCACTCCCCCACCCCAGATTCCTCCTCCTCTCTCACAGACTCTTCAACATTCTAAAGAGCCTGCCTCCTCTTCTCTTCCTCCTCCACCTTCAGAAAACCTCTCCACTCTATCTCCACCTTCACCTCCTCAAAATTCTCCTCCTCCTCCACAAGACACTTCCATTCCAGACTTTTCTCAGGATGAAATCCCATCAGATTTCACTCCTCCTCCTCCTCCATCCACTTCTTGTGCTCATACCACATCTTCCATCCCTTCTTCTTCTTCTCACCCAACTCCAGATGTACTGGTTGTGGATGTCCTACAGATAGCCACCCAGGTGTTTGGTCACATAGCTTCTAAATTACAGGAGCTTATTGATCAAAGTATGGCCCCAGTGCATTCTAAGCTTGATCTTATTCTCTCTCAACTTGCTTCTCTCTCCTCTTCCTCTTTCCCTTCATCTGGGGGCCCAGACTCTAGTTTCGCAGAGTCTAGGCAGGGGGAGATGTTCCAGGATGAAGCTCCAGAGGCAGAAGTTCCTGAAGAGCAAGGGTCAGACCTAGCTGATGTCAGCACAGTCTTGGTCTCCCTGGCTCAAAGCACAGAAGGTGCTCCTCCTCCTCCTCCAGAAGTTCCTCCCAGCAGCTCTTTCAAATCCACCCCTCTAGTGGATCAGATTCTGCAGCTTACCATTCAGTCCCTCTGCTCAGACCCATCTTCCAAAGAATCAGCTGAAGACCTCTCCAAGGCCATTGTCTGCTATTCCCCAGACTTGGAAGCCAGGCATGGAGATTTGCTAGTGTCTCCAGTTCCAGAGCCAGTTATCTCTAAAGAAGATCAGGAACCTGCTGTTCCTGAAGAGGCAGTTCTTGATGAACAGATGCCTGATGCCTCTGCCTCTGCCCCCTCCTCTTCTTCTGAGCCTGCTGCTGCTGCTGTCAAGAATGTTGATGATGATTTAGAGAAAAGAAGGATTGAAGCATACAAGGAAATTGATGAAATGTATGAAAATGTGCCTGATACGCCCGTGAAAGGTGTATATAAATACGCAAGTGCACGTGTCGTACAAGTAATAAAATGATGAGAAAGTGATCGTTCCCACGAGGAAGTGCTTAACTTAGCGCTCACAAATATTAATTCTGCCTTTTCTCTAAATTCAAGCAAGTAATAATGATTGGTAGAGAAACGTAAATATTGCAAAATAAAACAACTACAATTCTAATTACTGTTACTTAAATTACTTTAACTTCACTTGGAAAGATAGTCTCACATGTGATTTTCCCTTGCTATGAAGATAACTAATAAAAATGATAATTCATGAAGTATTAACGATTCTCTTGCAACGATTCTAAATTGGATAACTTTATCTCTCGATCTCCATTATCCGTTTATTTCAAATCCTCTAGTCGTCTCCAACTTAGATGAAATTAAAGTAACATGAAGTGCTAGAATCACGGTTGCTAATTCAAGAGGAGATCTCACTCTCTCTCTCTTGGAATTATATTAAGATTTATGATGCACTTTCAACGCTCCTCTCTCGAATCTCGCGATGAAGTATAAATACGGAAGTTTGGTTAAAAACTACATGACTCCTCTCTCGAATATCGCTGTGCGAATAAACGTTCATCTAGCCCGACTCATCTCTCGAATTTTTGCCAAGCACTTTAAAGATGAAACTTAAACCAAAATCCCAAGAAAAGATCATAAATTTAATAAAGATCAACGTCAATAAATTCACAAATTATAAATGAAAATCAAGTCATCATCACAACTAAGGTACTTCACACATGCAAGACTTAGAAAAATATTTCATGAAGGAAGAGAGGAGTAGCAAATCAAAGTAGATCTTACTAGACATGATTAAGGAAATCCAAAACGCTGTAGGAATGTTGCTAGACTCAGATCCTTCTCCTTCGTGATGATCCACACTTCCTTTCCCCAAGCCCTAGCCAAAAATCCTTGAGAGAGGAAGAAGAAGACCTCCAAAGTTCTCTCCCTCTATTCCCACGTTCCTCCAAGAATAATCCCCCCTTAGTGCTGTAATTTCGTGCTCTTAACTTCCATTCCAAAACTGAAGGGATGCCTCCTTTGGAAATACACGTAGGCGCCTCTTTTAAAATTCAAAATCTGAATTTCGCCGCCACGTTGCAACCTGCTAATTTTTGGCGTTGCAACCTATTTTCTGCATCAGCAATAAATGATCCATTGCTTCCCCAACTTGAATCCTTTGACCAATCTTTGATAGAAAACCATGGAAAATGACCGTAATTAGTCCAATATTGATTAATAAGATATTTAAACATATTTACTATAATTGGGGATTATTTTCCTCTTTTTAATGAAAATTAGAATAAAATAAGTAGGGAAATAACTTCCTTTTGGGAAGTTATCACACCCCCACACTAAGACATTTGCTAGTCCCTAGCAAATATAATCAATTCAAAGCTTGAATAAAGAATTAATGAAATTGTGCAAACTCAGATAATCACACATCCCAAACAACAAATTAACTAAGACATATTAATGAAATCCGCTTTACTCAACTGATAAGCCAATAAATCAATATGAATTCAATCATTCACAGATCCATTAGCTCAAATGAAAGGTAAAGCTCAAATAAAGTCATAAGTGTTGTGTGTGCTTTTCCTTAAAATTAGTTACTCCTAAACATCTTTTAACATTGGATCTCCGCAACATAGGGAAGGATAAGAATAGCTAAATTATTGATTGAGCCTACACAAAGATCAATAGTTCAAATGAGAGTAGAATTGACTTGGATAAGCGTTCAAGGATGATGTTGATAGCAGAAAGACATTCCCTTAGTTCGTAATCTTAATAATTCACCAAATCATGGGGTTTATTGACATTTTCACTTTTTTTTATATTCATAGTAGGGATCATTCCAAGTATAAGTGTACATACCCAGGCCACATAATCACTATGACGCAATATTTTTTTTTTAATTTATAATTTGCTAGCATAGTAGGGATCATTCCAGGTATGTATACATATACTTAGGCCCATATCACTATGAATCTCAATCATTTTTTTTAATTAAACACCCATAAAATGGCTAATATACTAAGACGTAACTAATAAGAATATTGGGAAGGTAAGTGTGGAATAATACGTATCAACATGAAAAGAGTTCAAGTACAAAGATTGTAGTGGAGGGTCAAAATGGTTTAACTACATAAACCCAAGCTTCAGCCAACATCGCTAATTCAGTTCTTACTCACCCATTCCCATAATATTTTAGAAAGCCATATCAAAAGCTAGGTTTTGAAGTAAAATCTTTCAAGGAAAATTGTGCTTAAATCAGACTTAAGAGCGCTTTACCAAAAAAAATTCTCACTAATTTCAAATTCTGTGACTGAAATCGTTTGATTAACCGGCCATACCACTCGATTATCATTGGATAACAAGAATGTCCTATATGTTAAATTGCAAAAACAAAGACGGAGTTATTGAGTTCGCATATATAAATAAATAAGTTCTTATCCAAGCAGTAGGGGTTGCACTCTAACCACCCCCACTCTTAAACATTGCTAGTCCCTAGTAATGAACTCAGTGAAGATATAAAAGAGGAAATAATTGACAATTTTACGATGAAAGAAATATGAATAATGTAAAACAAATACTCCCCTCATATTTTTCTGCATGTTGCATAGCCACCTTCCAAAGAATTCATAGTCCATGAGTGCTTCGGTCGAATCATAGCTCAGTAGTTCAGAGGATCTGCAAATAACATCACAAAACCAAACACAAGCATAACCCTGATAAAGTAGCTTTTAATTTGGAGATTCAAACGTTAGCAATGGATATTGGATGGAGCCATATCTTAGCAAAACCTTTCAAGTAACTAAAGTAATGGAATGCAAGGTGATGGGCTATAAAATTAAAATATGCAAACATCACAGCACTAACTTCACAGAAATATTATCCAAAAATAAGAAGGCAAAAGAAGGCATAATATTGTCCAAAAAACATTCACAAATGAAGCAAAATATCCAAAAATATGAAACTGGACAGCTCCCGGCTACTCGCTTTCATCTTCGTCCATCTCTTCCTCATCCTCATCGGGTTCGTCGTCCTCGTCCTCGTCATCAGCATCATCATCCTCATCAGCATCATCACTATCATCTTCATCATAGGCAGTATCCAACCTTTCCCGACCTTTAGTCATCAGATATCCTCTCTTGTCAAAATTATTGCAGTAAGGATAACTTGGTATCGGCATCGGGAGTTTCGCCTTGTACATGAGCTGAGCAAGCACATTACATACGTAGTCCTGTCGGGCATCAAAATAACAATGCTCAATGCGTTGGTACGTCTTCATGTACTCTGTATCCTGCAAACATAGCATGCTAGCCTGAGCTGGGTTTCCTTCATTTAGAGTAATTGTCTCTGGAGATCCGGGAGGTGGCCTTGTGTATTGCCCTCGGAGAACTGATTGCATTCTTTCATTTGTCTTCTTCGGGGACTCCTCCGCAACCTTGATATTCTTCTCTATCACCGTCACCGTGATATGATGACCTACCTGTGTAACTGTGTCTCCTCTCCTAATCTCCACACCATCATTCTTGCAGATCTCAGTAATCAAAGTGGGGAACCAAAGGTGTTTTGCTTTTTCTTCTCCTACTTTCTTCCGGATGCTACTATGTAATAAATGGCCAACATTAAATTTAATGCCCTTTAGGATACCATAGATGAGGGCAATACGCTCGAAAGATACAACGTTTGCATGCCTTGTTGGCACGATACCTGCATTAATAAATAGTAGCCACACTTTTGCCTCTCGAGATAAACACTGAGACCTCAATGCCTTTTCTGATTTTAAAACCAAATCCGGCTTCGTACCACCACAAACTACTGCAGCAATGTCTTCCAATGGGGCCGTGGTCGGTAATACATCATAAGGAGTAATCTCATTGTCTTCTAACTCGAACATTTTATTTATTGCCTTTGGGGAATAGTTGATCATGCGGCCACGAACTAAAACGTTGTCCCCTTCAGAGAACCTAGCATTAGCATAGAACTCGTAAACCCACTGATACACTGCCTCAACTCGCGGGTGGCATAACATCTCCCAACCTAACTGATGAATTAGGTCCGCATAAGCTATTCTCCAACCTCTGAACTCCATTTTGAAACCCCGTTCATGTATAAACGGTATTGATTGTAGGGCATCACAAAGCTTATGTGCCTCATCGTTTATAAACCGGACATCACCCTTGTGCGCACACTCTTTCCCTCTTCCTCGTTTCCCTTTTCCCTTTGACGATATATCTTCACCCACAAGAGAAGAGCGAAAATAACTCAAGCCCTAATGGATTCGCAAACACCATAGCCAAAACATAGCAAAATAGAAACGATACAAGAAACGGAAGGAGCACCATGCGTTACCTAATGCTTTGTAGTCGAGACGCTGGAATGAGAGGACAAGCACAGCCTTCGTGGTCGCTGGAGAAAGTCGACGCCAATACGTCGTCGATCGTCGATCATCGGGATGGCCGCTCGCGATGACGCCCTCCACGTGCAGTGCTCGCATCCGCCAAATCCCTCCGATGTGCAGTGTTCACATGCCCTAAATGAAGTATCGGGGTTGGGGTTTGAAAAAATAACGCAGCATTTGGTGGCCGGTTCAACTGGACCGGCACCAGTCGCTCATGTATAACTGAGACAATCGACCGGTTCCACTGAACGGGTAGCGCCTTTTCATTTCTTATGCCTCCACCGAGCCTAGCAGGTTACAACACCTGATTTCCCTGCGTTGCAACGCGGAATTCAAACTGCCAGAAATTAAAACTACCACCGAGGCTAGCATGTTGTAACGTGCAAAATTTTTGCGTTGCGACGCGGAAAATCAAACTGCCAGAAATTAAAGCTACCACCGAGGCTAGCATGTTGTAACGTGCAAAATTTTTGCGTTGTGACGCGGAAAATCAAACTGCCAGAAATTAAAGCTACCACCGAGGCTAGCATGTTGTGACGCGCAAAATTTTTGCGTTGCAACCTAAATTCTGGAAAATTTCTTTCTAAAATTATTTACTACCACGATCCACATTACATTCTCATATCATTTTTTATTTTGATTTCCGGTGCAGATTTTCTCTCTTCCATCACCTATTGTCCTCCAACTGATAAAAATAAATATAAAACAAACAAAACAAACTAAAAACGATAGAAAAATAACAAAGATGGTGGGTTGCCTTCCACCTAGCGCCTCGTTTAGAACGTCCCGGTCGGACGCTTTCCCTATTTCATTTTCAACTGAAAGTTAACACCATCGCCTCGCGCTGATCACTACCTTCATAATATTCCTTCAACCTCTGTCCATTTACTTTAAACTTGGATCCGTCTCTCTCATTACAAATCGTGATAACTCCAAATGGATGTACCTCCTCCACCCGAAAAGGTCCAGACCATCGTGACTTCAACTTTCCCGGGAATAATCTCAGTCGTGAGTTATACAGGAGGACGAGCTACCCTTTTTTGAACTCCTTTCTTCGCAACCTCAAATCATGCCATTTATTCGTTCTTTCCTTGTACAACCTAGCATTTTCATACGCGTTAGATCTGATTTCTTCCAATTCGTTCAAACGAAAAAGTCTGTTCTTGCCCGCTTCTTGGAGATCGAAATTCAACCCTTTTATTGCCCAATATGCTTTGTGCTCCAATTTGACTGGAAGATGACATGATTTGCCATAGATCATTTTATATGGGGTTAGGCCTAATGAGGTTTTAAATGCTGTCCTATTTGCCCATAATGCCTCGTTTAGTTTTTGTGACCAATCCTTACGAGTTGCGCTTACCGTTTTTTCTAGGATTGATTTTATCTCTCTATTAGAAACTTCAGCCAAACCATTTGTTTGAGGATGGTACGCAAGGGCGACTTTGTGAGTGACTCCATATTTTCGAAGGAGCGATTTAAATTGAGTATTACAAAAGTGTGCTCCACCGTCACTTATTATGGCTCTGGGTGTACCGAATCTAGAAAAAATATTAGCCTTAAGAAATTTTAGAACAACCTTAGCATCATTCTTCGGTGTGGCTATAGCTTCTATCCACTTCGAGACGTAATCCACAGCTAAAAGTATATAAAAATTTCCATTTGAGTTTATAAATGGACCCATGAAATCTATTCCCCACACATCGAAAATCTCCACCTCTAGAATATTTGTCATTGGCATGCTATCCCCTCGATTGATGTTTCCCGTTCTTTGACATCTATCACAACATTTTGCGAACCTATAAGCGTCCTTAAATAGTGTTGGCCAATAGAAACTAGCCTCTAGGACTTTTATTGCCGATCTCTCTCCCATAAAGTGTCCACCATAAGGTGAAGCATGACATTTTGCTAGGATACCTTGTACTTCTACCTCCGGGATGCATCTGCGGATCACTTGGTCAGCACAAATCTTAAACAGATACGGATCATCCCATATGAAAGATTTCACCTGGTGGAGAAACATTTTTCTTCGTTGATAGTCCATGTCTGAGGGAAATACATTGCTCACTATGTAGTTCACAATGTCTGCATACCATGGCATACTCGCCTCAGATATTGCCAGCAACCTCTCATCGGGAAAATTCTCTCTAATCTCTATGTCCACATCTTTCTCACACTCATACTCTAGACGTGATAGGTGGTCTGCTACCGGATTCTCCGCTCCCTTACGATTCCTAATCTCTAAGTCGAACTCTTGCAAGAGGAGAACCCACCTAATCAGTCTAGGTTTAGCATCTTTTTTCTCCACTAAAAATCGAATTGCTGCATGGTCCGTATAAACAATCACCTTAGAAGCTACCAAGTAGGATCGAAATTTGTCAAAAGCGAAAACGACTGCTAATAACTCCTTCTCGGTAGTTGTGTAGTTTACTTGTGCATCAATCAACGTCTTGCTAGCATAGCAGATTGTGTGAAAGACCTTGTCACGCACCTGTCCTAAAACTGCGCCCACAGCAAAGTTGCTAGCATCGCACATAATGGTGAATGGTAAAGACCAATCGGATGAAATAATAATGGGTGAAGAAATCAGACTTTGCTTCAAAGAATGAAAGGCGGCTAGACATTCCTCATCAAAGTTAAAATGTGAATCTTTTTCTAATAAATGACTTAGTGGCTTAGAGATTTTAGAAAAAATCCTTAATGAAACGACGGTAGAAGCCGGCGTGTCCTAAAAAACTTCGCACTCCCTTAACATTAGTTGGTGGAGGCAATTTCTCTATAACCTCTGTCTTTGCACGATCTATTTCCAATCCCTTCTTTGACACCTTGTGTCCTAAAACAATTCCTTCTTTGACCATAAAGTGACATTTTTCCCAATTTAGGATCAAATTGGTTTGAATGCACTTATCCAAAGCTTTCTTCAACACTTTCAGACATTCATCACATGATCTCCCAAATACTGAAAAATCATCCATAAAGATCTCGATCCCCTCATCAATCAGATCAGTAAAAATAGCGATCATGCAGCGCTGGAATGTGCCAGGAGCGTTACACAATCCAAAGGGCATTTTCCTAAATGCAAATGTCCCAAAAGGATAGGTAAAGGTAGTCTTCTCCTGATCCTCGGGAGCTACCATGATTTGATTATACCCCGAGTAACCATCTAAGAAACAGAAATACTCATTTCCTGCTAATCTATCAAGAACCTGATCGAGAAATGGAAGTGGGAAATGATCTTTCCTAGTCGCCTTATTCAACTTTTAATAATCCATACAAATCCGCCATCCAGTTACTGTTCTAGTGGGGATCAACTCATTGCTCTCATTCTTAACTACCGTAATGCCCCCCTTCTTTGGCATACATTGAACAAGACTTACCCACCGGCTGTCGGAGATAGGATAGATAATACCCGCATCCAACCATTTGATTATCTCCCTCTTGACCACTTCTTTCATTGGTGGGCCAAGTCTTCGTTGGTGTTCAACTAACTCTTTTGCTTCTTCTTCCAAAAGAATTTTGTGCATACAAATTGAGGGATTTATCCCTCTAATATCTGCAATGGTCCACCCCATTGCTCCTTTATACTCACGGAGAACCTCAAGCAATTTCTCTTCATTTTCCTTAACTAAAGGTGCATCAATAATAACCGGTAGTGTGTTATCCTTACCTAGAAAAACATACTTTAAATTTTCGGGTAGCGGTTTCAATTCAAGTGTAGGTGGCTCTAAGATAGAAGGCTTCATGACCTTAGACTCACTTGGTCTACTTATTAACTCAAACATGTTAGCATTTGGTATATGCTCATAAATACTTAAAGCTCTTACAGTTTCCGTTAAGTCTGGGTCCTCTTCTATTTCCTCATTTGTTAACACACTCAGGATTTTACGCTCCCAATCATTCTCATCATACATCATACGTGTAGGTGCATTCACTTCCTCAATAGAAAAACACTCCTCCTTATCATCCAGAAATTTCATAGCCTTGAGGATGTTGAATGTCACATTCTCATCATTAACTCTCATCGTAAGCTCACCCTTTTGGACGTCAATGAGTGTTCGTTCGGTGGCTAAGAATGGTCTACCAAGAATGATGGGGACATCCTTGTCCTCATCCATATCAAGTACCACAAAATCGGCGGGGAAGATGAATTTATCCACTTTAACCAACACGTCCTCTACAATTCCTTGGGAAATGCTAGAGACCTATCGGCCAACTGTATAGTCAGAGATGTAGGTGTGATCTCCCCTAAACCAAACTTATTATAGATAGATAAAGGCATCAGATTAATGCTCGCCCCAAGGTCACATAGAGCTCTCCCAACAAATTTAAACCGATAGAACAAGGAATTGTGAAGCTACCGGGGTCCTTAAGCTTGGGTGGCAACTTCTTCTGCAATATAGCACTACACTCCTCAGTCAACGCCACTATCTCTTTATTAACAAACTTTCTTTTCTTTGCCAAGATATCCTTCATAAACTTGGCATAACTTGGCATTTGCTCAAGAGCCTCAGCAAATGGGATATTTATAGTTAACTTTTTGAAAATCTCCATAAACTTTTGGAATTGTGTGTCGAGTTTGGATTTAACAAGTCTAGCCGGAAATGGGGGTGGTGGATAGACTACTTCTTTCTTTTGATTTAGTTTCTCTTTTTGTTTATCTCCCACCTCATTTTTCTCAACCAACTCGTCCTTCTCTAATATGCTCGACTCACTTGGCTTCTTACTCGTCTCTTCTTCCCTAACTTTCTCAAGCAACCCCTCCCCACTTGGGATCTCTACACCACTCCTTACTGCAATAGCTTTGCAATGATTATTATGATTATCTTTTGTTGGATTGGGTGTGGTATCAGAAGGTAGAGTTCCAATGGCCCTTTGACTTAATGAATTTGCAAGTTGACCCATAGTAGTTTCTAGTGATCTTAACGTTGATTCTATTCCTACCATTTTTGAGTCATACTTTTGGAACATGCCTAAGATAAACTCATCAGTCACCTTCCTTTGGTTTACTTGTTGGGGTTGAGAGTTATTATTGATAGGTAGTTGATTCATATTTTGATTAAAACCTTATGGTTGACTCATCCCTTGATTATTCTTCCAGGAAAAATTTGGATGATTTCGCCACTCTGGGTGATAATGATTGGCAAATCCCGGCGGAATTTGTCTTTGTTGCCCTCCCACATAATTGGCTTCTTCAGTTATTTGATTTAGTTGTTCAACTGTGAGCGGAGCCCTAGTTGTAGGGGTTGAGAGTGAATCTAATCTTTTGTTAATTAAATTGAACTGCGACGCCATCTGAGCGGCCAAAGAAGTGATTTGGTCCACCTGATGGACTCCCGCTGGATTACTATTAGTTTGCCTCTCATATGCTTGATAATTATTAGATGTTAAGTCTTCTAAAATAGCATACGCGTCTTCAGGATATTTCTTCATTAATGAGCCCCCAGCGGCTCCATCGACTAAAATCATGGTTGCAGTTTGCAGCCCATTGTAAAATGTGGACACCTGCTGGTGTTGGTGCAACCCATGATGAGGACATTTTCTCAACAGCTCTTTAAAACATTCCCATGCGTCGTAAAGAGTTTCCCCGTTACCTTGTAAAAATGTTGTAATATCCCTTTTCAGTTTTGCAGTCTTAGAGGGTGGAAAATATTTGTTCAGGAACCTATCGACTAGTTCATCCCATGTGGTGATACACTCATGTGGTAACGAGTCTAACCAATCCTTAGCTCTACCCTCTAAGGAGAACGGAAATGCTCTCAACAGGATTGCATCTTCCGATGCTCCATTGAACTTAAACATATCGCAAATTGCTAAGAAGGTCCGTAAGTGGGAATTTGCATCTTCATGTCCTAGACACCCAAACTTATTGTTTTGCACTTGTTGCATAATTAGTGGGTCCATTTTAAAATTGTTAGTAATAATTGCTGGTCGAGCAATGCTGAAGTGCAAACCTCCCCTTAGAGGTGTGTTATAATCGTGACAAGTCATACGTGGTGGTGCTGGCGGTTGGGCATTTTGATCAACCTGACCATCATTATTATTAGCATTATTTGGCTCAGGATCATTCATCGCAGGATGAATAATGTTAACGGTCCTAAAGTCTCTCCTGTTTCGTCTACAGGTACGCTCAATTTCAGAATTCAATGGCAATAGTTCTACTTGCCTATATCTGGACATACACCGACCAGTATTCAAATAGACAAATAAATTAAAACAAATAACACGAACAAAAAAATGCTTGATCTCTAAGTACTAAGGTTTCACAAATATTGTGAGAAATAAAACACTAAATTAGCGCGCCTCCCCGGCAACGGCGCCAAAAACATGATACGTCCGTGAAAGGTGTATATAAATACGCAAGTGCACGTGTCGTACAAGTAATAAAATGATGAGAAAGTGATCGTTCCCACGAGGAAGTGCTTAACTTAGCGCTCACAAATATTAATTCTGCCTTTTCTCTAAATTCAAGCAAGTAATAATGATTGGTAGAGAAACGTAAATTGTGCAAAATAAAACAACTACAATTCTAGTTACAGTTACTTAAATTACTTTAACTTCACTTGGAAAGATAGTCTCACATGTGATTTTCCCTTGCAATGAAGATAACTAATAAAAATGATAATTCATGAAGTATTAACGATTCTCTTGCAACGATTCTAAATTGGATAACTTTATCTCTCGATCTCCATTATCCGTTTATTTCAAATCCTCTAGTCGTCTCCAACTTAGATGAAATTAAAATAACATGAAGTGCTAGAATCACGGTTGTTAATTCAAGAGGAGATCTCTCTCTCTCTCTTGGAATTATATTAAGATTTATGATGCACTTTCAACGCTCCTCTCTCAAATCTCGCGATGAAGTATAAATACGAAAGTTTGGTTAAAAACTACACGACTCCTCTCTCGAATATCGCCATGCGAATAAACGTTCATCTAGCCCGACTCATCTCTCGAATTTTTGCCAAGCACTTTAAAGATGAAACTTAAACCAAAATCCCAAGAAAAGATCATAAATTTAATAAAGATCAACGTCAATAAATTCACAAATTATAAATGAAAATCAAGTCATCATCACAACTAAGGTACTTCACACATGCAAGACTTAGAAAATTAGTTCATGAAGGAAGAGAGGAGTAGCAAATCAAAGTAGATCTTACTAGACATGATTAAGGAAATCAAAAACGCTGTAGGAATGTTGCTAGACTCAGATACTTCTCCTTCGTGATGATCCACACTTCCTTTCCCCAAGCCCTAGCCGAAAATCCTTGAGAGAGGAAGAAGAAGACCTCCAAAGTTCTCTCCCTCTATTCCCACATTCCTCCAAGAATAATCCCCCCTTAGTGCTGTAATTTCGTGCTCTTAACTTCCATTCCAAAACTGAAGGGATGCCTCCTTTGGAAATACACGTAGGCGCCTCTTTTAAAATTCAAAATCTGAATTTCGCCGCCACGTTGCAACCTGCTAATTTTTGGCGTTGCAACCTATTTTCTGCATCAGCAATAAATGATCAGTTGCTTCCCCAACTTGAATCCTTTGACCACTCTTTGATAGAAAACCATGGAAAATGACCGTAATTAGTCCAATATTGATTAATAAGATATTTAAACATATTTACTATAATTGGAGATTATTTTCCTCTTTTTAATGAAAATTAGAATAAAATAAGTAGGGAAATAACTTCCTTTTGGAAAGTTATCAGTGCCTTCATCTTCAAATTCTGATGATGATGATGATGACAGTGATGATAGTGATGCCAAAGTCAAATCCAAGAAAAGAAAAGCTCCATGCAAGAAGCTGCCAGCCCCTTCCAAAAAGCCGGATAAAAATGACATTCCCTATTATGTGCAGAAAAATCTCAAGCCTCATGAAATAACTCAACCTTGGATGCAATTCTCCAAGAATGAGTTGAAGAGAAGGAAGTTTGAAAGAAGATACCAGAAAGATCACCCTGCTGTGTTCAAGAAACCCCCTCCTCCTCCACCTCCTCCAAGTGCAGGTTCTGCAGGAGGACTTTCTTCCACATCCAGGACATCTCAGTCTGCTGGCTCCAAGCCATCTAGTCAATCCTATTCATACAGGGAAGGAAGATCTTCAGGCTATCAGGTTTATGGAAGAAGGCATAGCCAATTATCTGAACAAGAAATCAAAGATAAGGAAGCTGAAGATAAAGCTGAAGCAGATAGATTGTACAATATGGCAAGGTTTAGAGAGCATGTTGCTCTATCTCAGATGAAAGATGCCAGAGAAAAAGGTATGGATACCTCTCATATTTCTACCATGTCTCCCTATAGAGAACATGAATTTCAACAGTACCGGGTGAAGAATATGTTCAACACTTTTGCCTACATGAGTCTCCACCCAGAGGCTGTTCTGCCAACTGTTTCCAAGAAGGTAACACTGGGTGATGAAGACTGCAAGCTAAGCAGAAGGCAATCTGAAGATACTAGAAGGAAAATAATCTTCAAGAAGCCATCTTCAGAGGACAGGAATCCTTAAAATTCTCTCTCTGGTTAATTGACTCTTAATTATTCTGTGATGATATCTGCTTGTAACAATTGATTTATATCTACTGAATTTCCTTTCTGTCAGATATTTTTCCTATAATTCTGTTATGCATATTTGTTTAGTTGATAAATGCTGTACATAGGATCCTAACCCAAATAGGGGGAGATTGTTGGAACATAGTTCAACCCTATTACTGATTTGGGCTAGGATGTCTATTTCTAGGTATAGGATTTGTTTTGACCCATCATGTATAGTATAAGGGTCATAGGCTAAGTCTAGAAGAGATTTGAAGATTAGCTAAGTCAAGGTGTTCGACGAACGTCGAACACGTTCGACGAACGTCGAACACGTTCGACGAATTCAAGAATCCGTTCGACGAACTTGGTTCGACGAACTTCAAAGTTCTGTTCGACAAAAGTTTCTTCTTGTTCGACGAACTTCCCAGTTTAAGTTCGACGAACTTTCCCTCAGGTCGACGAACTTCTTCAGAGTTTCTATATTCAGTGACCTCTTCTATTCAGAGTATTATTTTGGAGTTATCCTCAGGATTTCTTATGAAGGCTGACAACTGTTCTTATTATAATATCAGTCAGTTATTGCAGTATTTTCTATCAAAAATTTTATGGCCATTGCTGCATTAATTAAGGGCTGCGTGCAGATTATTTTATAAGGCAGATTGCAAGTTTCAAGGAATTTAATATATTGGTATTCCTTTTTATGTCAGAGGCAAATCTTTCCTTTTTGTCTCATTCCTTTCCAGCCCTGTTTGAAATTTGAAAGAGGATCAACTCTCTCCCGTCCAGAGATTATCATTGCTATTATTCTAGAGAGAGACACAGATACAGAGAATAATCTTTTGATGCTCAGTTTTCATTCCTCTCAAGAACTCTCTCTGATTTTCTCTGAAGTCTTCATCTTCTCCAGACACCTACTCTTAATCTCTAGGAATCATCTGCATCAATTCCTTCTAGAGAACTTTTGCTGGAGATACTCTGAAGATCAAGAAGGCCTACACCCTGAGCAGATTTTCTCTCCTGTTTTTCTTACTCTTATTCACAGGGGGAGGTCTGACAATCATTCAACAATCCACTAGTCTTCTCTGTTGTTAGAGAAAAGAGAAGACACCATTATCTTTATTTTTCTTTTATTTTATAACTGTGTACAGGGTTGTAACTCCCTTCAAAAGTTGATTTTTGGTTTTGAGCACCTGATCAAAAGCTCTGTGGTGGTTTTGAGCACCTGATCAAAAGCTCTGTGGTGAAGGCTCACCTGATCAAAAAGCCTTAGTGGATTTCCTACCAGGGTGGTAGAAGAGTAGATGTACCCAGGTTGATTGGGGAACTACTATAGATCCTTGTGTCTTCTATATTTGCCTTTATTATTTGTGCTGTGTTGTGTTTTAGTTTATGTTTATATCTGTGCTGCACTCACTTACACATATACTTAAATAACTCAAATTGTTTTTTACAGATTTATTTAAGCTAATTAAAATTATTTTAAAATACTCTATTCACCCCCCTCTAGAGTAATCTTGATCTATCCCCACTTTCACTAAGGTAGGACCTGGAGGTGGTCTGAGCTGTAGGAGGTGTTTTCCTCTGAGTTTGTAGGGCAGAAGTGCCTGAGGTAGGAGTTGGTGATAGCTCTGCGTTGTAGGGACCTTTGTCCTGAGGTAGGATCATCCTTGATCTGAGAAGTTCTGAGGAACTTGTGCTGTAAGCTCTTTGAGCAAAGTTTGGAGGAGTTGGCCCTTTCTAACACACTGTTAGAAGGGTGAAGGGGGAAAGTGGACTACCCATAGACACCCTGTCTTGGGGAACCACTATAAACACTTGTGTGTTTTTCTGTGTTGGTTGATTCTCTGATTAGAATATTTTAACAGGCCATAATAATCAAGTAAAACTCAAAAGACCTATTCACCCTCCCCCTCTAGGTGAATTTGTTAGCATACCTATATTCTTTCAAGTGGTATCAGAGGGAGGTTGGTCAAGAAGGACTTAACAGTCTGACTAGTTCCTAATTAGGTATTGCTGATTCAAAATAAGAGGGCCTCCAGTGGAATGAAGAAAGCGTTGGGGTCAATGAAGTTGCCCATATGCTCCAAAGAAAACTTTGGCATATGGAAGCAAAGGGTGAGGCTGTTCATGGAAGCCTCAGACCCAAGGATCTATGTAACAGTAAAAAATGGTCCTTATACCTTTGATAAGGCCTCCACTATTGATCCTACTACAAAAGTATTCAAGGTATTTTCTGAGCTGACCAATGATGAAATTGCACTGTACACAATGGACAAAAGGGCCCAGAACATAATTATTAATGCAATTGATGACACTACATTTCAGAACTTGGTACACTGCACAACTGCCAAAGAAATGTGGGACATATTGGTTATATATATGGAAGGAACAGCTGAAGTGAGGGATGATAGAAAGTCACTCCTCAATAAGGAGTATGAAGCCTTCAGACAGCAGAGCCAGGAGAACATCTCCATGTGCTATGAAAGGTTCTTTAGGATAGTAAATGAACTAAGAACCTATGAGAGGTCTTCTCTGATTATGAGCTGAATGACAAGTTCCTTAGATCTCTAACTAGGGATTGGGACACAAAAATCTGTGCAATCAGGGAAGGGGCAAGGCTTGGAGAAACCCCTACCCATACACTATTTGGGAAGCTGCTCTCATATGAGATGCAACTGACTGCAAGAAAGGAGGAGGATACTTCCTCCAAGGCTCACACAAAGGAGAGAACTATAGCTCTCAAAGTTGATAGCTCAAAGAAGAGCAAGAGCAGGTTGCAGTCACCTCCAAGAAGGAAGGCTGAATCTGAGAAGTCTGAGAGCTGCTCTCCAGACTGCTCTTCTTCTGATGAAGAGTTTGCTGCCTTTTCTAGGTAGTTCAAGAGATGATGAGGAGGAATCAATGGAAAAGCAAGCCTTCCTGCTCATCACACTCCAAGAAGGATCACTTCAGATCTGAAAGGCAGCACCCCAAAGGGGACAGGTATGATTCTAAAACTAGTAAACATGCTTCAGATAACATTGTTTGCTATTGCTGCAGCAAGCCTGGGCATGTCATTGCTGACTGCCTAGTCAAAAGGAAAGAAAGAGGTGAAAAGAAGCCTCATCACAAGAAGGAGAGGAAGGGAGAAAAATCCCTTCTAGCCAAGAAAAGCAAGAGCTGGAGTGAATCTGAATCTTTATCTTCAGATTCAGATGAAGAAGAGAAAGCCTACATAGGGCTGTTTGCTGTTCATGAGGATGAAGACTATCCTGCTGCTAGGATAGGAATCAGGGCCCCTCTATCACACTCGGATAGTGATGAAGAGGAGGATGAAGAAGACTGTGTTCTGCTAGGCCTTATGGCCCTCACTGATGAGGAAGGGAGTCAGAATATGTCTGACAATGATCAGGTATCAATCCATTTCACTTCTATTTCTGATCATGATGTATGTCAAGAATCTGAAGCACAGCCATCACATGATGGAAGTGTTTCAGAAGCTGAGGTAGATGTCAATCAATTGATTGACAAATATGATGCCTTGGTTATTGCTCTGAAAGAGAGCTAGAAGCTTGCCAAGAGGCAAGCCCAGGAAATTGCCTCCCTTAAGAAGACTGAAGGTGACTACACTGGACCTACCTCCCTGGTGGCCCAGATGAGTAGACAAATAAGTCATTTAAAGGGTATGACAAGTGTTCAATTGAGCACTATTTCCCTGAAGAATAAGGTCATCAAGGACCTTGAGGAGAAGCTGGTAAAAGAGAAGAGCCTGGTGGCTCAATTCTCCAAGCCCAAATCTGTGCTTCCCATTATTGACACCTTCTCCTCTCAAACCAATAGGAGTGGACTTGGATTCAATAAGATGGAAGTAGGAGAAGGGAGTGGAGTAAAGAGCAAGGAGACGGCTAAGCCTCAAACCACCTTTCAAAAAGTGCTACTTCCTTCCAACCGGTATGACCATGAAAGCATTTATGGTCACTGGAAGAATGGGAGGTCCTATAGGAAGGAAAATACTCCTTCCCATAGTGAAAGAAAGGGCATGTGATTGAGTGCAATGAAAGCTCCCCATGAGGAAATACAAATGGCCCAATCTGGACCATTTGTGTTTGGTGTCTCAGCACCTTCAGTCAAGAACAAGGAAGCAAGCACTTCCAAATCAGCTTCAGCAAAAAGCAAGACTGCTATCAAATCTGTTGACAAGGCCTGCTGCCCAGTGTCTGATTCCATCAGATCTTGTATGGCTGCCAAGCCAAAGCAAGATGAGGCTATCAGGACAAAGAGCAGCAAGACTATCCACAGATTATCCTTCAGTCAAATTATTGCTGAAAGAAACAGGAAGAATGTTGCAGTCTCTTCTGCTGAACATCTGCACAGTGCTATACCAATTCAGAAAAATGTTCAGAAAAAGATATACAATATTCATGATTGTTGGTGCTGTGGCAAGGTGGGATACTTTGACATAGATTGTTGGTACAACCCCAATGTACCTAATGCAAAGAAGAGCTTTTCTACTAAGAGTGTAGCTAGTGTGAGAGTATCTCATCAAACTAACAGGCACCTAGGACCCAAAGCTTTTTGGGATCCTAAGGACAACTAAATATTTCTTTGCAGGGTAGTTCAAGTACCCGTCTCAACCAAATATGGTAGTTGGACAGTGGGTGCTCAAGGCACATGACAAGAACTAGGAGTCTTCTACAGGATTACAAGCCTGTGAAGAATGGACCCAAAGTTATATTTGGGGGAGGTGAAACAGGAGTCACCAAAGGCTATGGTATGATCTCCAATGGCATAGTTACAATCACAAGGGTAGCTTATGTTGAAGGGTTGCAACACAACCTAGTAAGCATAAGTCAACAATGTGACTTAGGTTGTGTCATTGAATTCCACAATGACAAGTGCTTGATCAAAAAGTCAAATGACTTAGATACTACTGATAGTGCTAAATCTAGTTAGTTTAATTAGGTTATTTTTAGGTTATCTACTCTTAATTTTTGCATATTATTGTTTCTCTAAATGCAATTTTTGGTCATTTTCCTATTTTTAGTGCTAACTTAAGTTTTCTGAATTTTTAGGTCAAAAATGCAGATTTTCCTAGGTCACGCCCTAGGTCTCGCCCGTGACCTGGGGATCACGCCCGTGACCTAGGGAGTGTAAGTTGCTGTTAACAGTTAAGTTGATGCCGCCATAATTCAGAAATTTTGGTCAGAAATGCCCAAAGTTACACGGGCGTGCTTCCAGTCACGCCCATGACTGCCACGTCAGCCAGCTGCCAGCGCCCATGCCTAGCTTGACCACCGAATCAGACACGCCCAAAGTTACACCGGCGTGCTTCTAGTCACGCCCGTGACTGCCACGTCATCCAGCCGCCAGCACCCATGATCGCGTGCCAGCGCCCATGCCTAGCTTGACCACCGAATTGGTCACGCCCCCAGGTCACGGGCGTGACCCATCAAATCGCGTCAGAATCGAGCGCCGAACCTGATCCAAGCCGCATAATTGATTAAACAAGTCATGCCCCCAGTCACGGGCGTGACTAGGGGGCGTGACCGAGGCAGAAAAATTTCTATAAATTGGGAAGGTCTCCAAGCTTTCACCAATCAGTTTTTGGAGGGAGAAAGTTGTGCTGCTGCTTAATTCCTATGTTATTTTTGTATTCTCTCTCTCTCTCTCTCTCTTATTTCAATGCACTTCTCTTTCTAGTTTTCATATGAATGTTGTAATGCCTTTGTAATTTCCTTTCATAGTGTATTGCTAATGCTTAGTAGGGTTTCCATGCAAATGTATCCTCAGTTGAACTCTCTTTGAATAAAAATCGTATGTTTTTGTTCTCTTAATATCTTCCTCATTTCTCTCTCCTACCCCTCCACCTTGAGTAACTAAATCCTCATAGTACTCGATCTTGATGATCTGAGGATGAGTTGATCAAGTTATGATCCTTTAGCCCTCTTTCACTTTCTAAAGTCTTGGGCCTTAGATTTACTCTTAATTAAAATTTAGTGGAGCTATATTATCAATATATAGTCCCCACCTTTGCTTTCATTCTTGGCTAGCCGAGAGGACGATAGTCTGAAGTGAGCGCTTAAGAGTAAAGAGAGTTGCACGCATTTCACGAGAGAGAATGACGTAAATCTCCTGGATTGGAGTCAAATCCAATAGCGGGGTTCACCGCATAAAGTGAGTTTTAGGTATTCGAATACGGGACGAGAGTTCGGTCGGATTTTCCTAAACTCAGTTGGGCATATCTTCGAGAGAAGCATGTTCAAAATATAGGAACCCCCACGGTCAAGCTACCCTTACTTTATTAAGTTTTAAGTTTGCAAGTTGAATTTTGATCAACTTAAGCCGAAGTAAGTCAAGATCGAGTGCTATTCCGTAATCATCGTTTAGCCGTACTTTTATCCAGCTTTTATTTCAATTTAGCAAACAAAACCTTCCAAAAAATTATTAAGATAAAATAATAGTAATTCGTTTGAGTATAAGTAATCAACGGTTCCCGAATTTTAATACGACACTTGTGTTCCTATACTACAGTTCGATAGGTATACTTGCCTTCTCGGATTGCTAGTTCGGATTTTATTTCGTGCAAGCGGAATTTTAATCACCAACTATTCTCTCAGGCACTAGGAGTGGGAATGTTTATTGCTTAGATTTCATTTGCAGTAATTCTTTTACTTCTGTTTGTCTTGTAACTAATGAGAATGAGTCTCTTTGTGTTCAATGGCATAAGAAACTTGCTCATATTAACTACAAGACAATGTATAGACTTTTAGCTAAAAATCTTGTTAGGAATAGTCCAAATTTAAAATGTATTAAAGATGGTCCCTGTCATGCATGCCAAATGGGTAAGCAAAATAGGGCCACCTTTAAAAGTATTGGCTCCAAAGACACTGAAAGATGTCTTTATCTCTTGCATATGGACTTGTTTGGTCCTTTGCCAATTCAGAGCCTAGGTGGGAAGTTGTATACTTTGGTGATTGTTGATGATCACTCAAAATATACATAGGTATTCTTCCTTAAAAAGAAATCTGATACTTTAAATATCTTTATCAATCATGTCAAGGCAATTCAGAATGATCTACAATGTATTGTGGCCAGGACTAGGACTGACCATGGCACAGAATTTCAATCTGATGCAATGACAAGATTTTGTCAAGAATTTAGTATCACCCAAGAGTTCTCCTCCCCAAGGACTCCACAACAAAATGGCGTGGCTGAGAGGAGGAATAGGACCTTGATAGAAACTGGGAGAACACTGCTTAGTGACTCCTCACTCCCAGAATATTTCTGGGCTGAGGTAGTCAATACACCTTGTCATGTTCTCAATAGAGCTTCTATCAATAAGGTTCATGGGAAAACCCCCTATGAAATTCTGAAAGACAAACAACCTACAATTTCATATTTTAGAATCTTTGGCTCCAAATGCTACATTCTAAATAATGGAAAATACCAATTAACAAAGTTTGCAGAGAAATGCAATGCAGGTGTTCTTGTTGGCTATAGCTCACATAGTAGAGCTTATAGAGTATACAATAAGAAAACTCATGTTGTAGAGGAGTCTATGCATGTTGTTTTTGATGAGACCAGACTAATATCTAAAGGCTAGTCTAGACCTTCTGTTTTGACAGGAAATGAACAGGAATTGGAAAGGATGTCTATACAAGACACTCCCAGCTGCAGCAAAACTATTTCTGATGCTGCCATCGCTGAAGAGGAAGAAGTCAACCTTGATGAAGAAACTGCTGAACCAGCAGAAACAGCACAGCAAGCTGAGAACAGAATGACTGCAGCTACCAGACATCTAAGGGATCATCCCTTAGAGCAGATAATAGGGAATGTTCAGCGAGGTGTGACAACAAGGAGAAGGGCTCACAATGAGGCCTTGTTCCTCAGTTTTCTGTCACAGGTAGAGCCTAAAAGGTTTGACGAGGCCAACCTGGATCCATTCTGGATTCAGGCTATGCAGGAAGAGCTTTTGCAATTCAAAAGATGCAAAGTATGGAAGTTGGTGCCAAGACCAGAAGGACACAACATCATTGGAACCAAATGGATATTCAGAAATAAGTTGGATGAGAATGGGACAATCATCAAAAACAAAGCAAGGTTAGTTTCAAAAAGGGTATAGGCAAGATGAAGGAATAGACTTTGACCAAACCTTTGCCCCAGTTGCAAGGTTAGAGGCCATAAGACTATTCCTTGCATATGCTGCTCACAAGGGCTTCAAAGTCTACCAGATAGATGTCAAATCGACATTCCTGAATGGAAATCTAAAAGAGGAAGTATATGTAGAGCAGCCATCAGGTTTTGTACATCCTACTCTTAAATCTCATGTCTATTTTCTTAGGAAAGCCCTGTATGGTCTTAAGCAAGCTCCAAGAGCTTGGTATGAGACTTTGTCCAGCTTTCTCCTCAAGAACAAGTTCATGAGGGGAAAGATTGATATCACATTGTTTCTTAGGGAAACAAGGGGCAAGTGTCTCTTAGTCCAAATTTATGTTGATGACATAATTTTTGGGTCTACTGATGACAACCTATGCAAGAGATTTGCTAATCTAATGCAGGGGGATTTTGAGATGAGCAGTATGGGTGAGCTCAAATATTTCTTTGGGTCCAGGTGAAATAGTCTGATGATGGAATTTTCATCTCCCAGACCAAGTACACCAAGGAGCTCATCAAGAAATTTGGGATGGAGTCTGCCTCCACCATGAGAACACCCATGAGATCTAATGTATCATTAGACAAGGATGAAAAGGGGAAGACCTTTGATGAATCCATGTACAGATGTATCATTGGATCATTGTTGTATTTGACTGCCAGTAGACCAGACATTATGTATTCTACATGTGTTTGTGCTAGGTATCAGACATGTCCTAAGGAATCTCACTACACCTCTATGAAGAGGATCTTGAGATACCTCAAGGGAAGCCTAAATCTTGGCCTTTGGTACCCTAGGAACAATGATTTTGAACTGATAGGCTATTCAGATGCAGATTTTGCAGGATGCAAAGAGGACAGGAAAAGCACAAGTGGCACCTGTCAATTCCTAGGGAGGAGGATGGTCTCATGGAGCAGCAAAAAGCAAACCAGTGTGGCAACGTCCACAGATGAGTCAGAGTACATTGTAGTAGGTAGCTGTTGTGCTCAAATTCTGTGGATCCAACATCAGTTGGAAGATTACAACATCAAGGTAAGACAATCACCCCTGCTGTGTGACTCATCCAGTGCAATTTCTATTGCTAAGAACCCTGTTTCCCATAGCAGGACCAAGCACATAGAAATTAGGTATCATTTTATTAGAGAGCATGTAGAGTGTGAAGATATCAAACTTGAATATGTCTCTACAAACAATCAAGTAGCTGATATCTTCACTAAGCCACTAGATGAGGCAAAGTTTAATTCTTTTAAAATTGACTTAGGCATGTTGAATTTAGAATGAATACATTTCTGAATATATACTCTATATTAAACTGCTTATAGCATATCTGTTCAATTTATCAGAAAATGTAATGTTATGATAAATTAATATTTGAATTGATCTTCCCTAAATATGCATAATCCACTGATAGGGTAGATAATCTCCCTAATTTGTTAATTGTAGAATAGATTAAAGTGATCAGCTGGATCAGAAACATCTGGATCAGCTGAAATTCCAGTTTTTCTTTTAATCAGCAGGAAATGTCTGGGTCAATACAGGTGCTCCAATTAAGGGGGAGCATGCTCCTGCTCAAATTGAGGGGGAGTTATCTATAAGTTGAGGGGGATATAGCTAATGCTCAGTAGGCCAGAAAGGATGTAGGTTATCCTGAAAAGAGTAGAGGCTGAAGAATCCTATTCCCTAATGGGAAAGAGGTTGAAGAATCCAGAAAGGGGGAGATGGCCAATGCTAAGACCAAATTTGGTCTTGCTAGATGCAAATAGGAGATGGAATGCTAGTTCCTAAGACCAAAGAAGTGTTAGCCCTCTAAGTTAATTATCATGACATGCCATTCAATCTGAGTTAGAAAGGGGGAGATGCCCTCTAAGCTAGTCAAAGCTTTATATAATCTGTCATGAAGTTGTTAGCTTAAACAATGTTGTATCATGAAGTTGTTAGCTATGTTATCATGATTATCTTATAGATCAGTTACATAATATGTCCTTTAAGTGATATCATGATATGTTTTTGTTGGCTATGTACCTTAGCATTGGGGATGTTCTGCCATCTTCAAATAGGAGGAGATTGTTGGGAATATTGCCCTCAATGTTCCCTTGATTTGAAGAGGCATCACTTCCAATACAAAGTACATATTGTATTTGATAAAGCTTTGTTTTTGTAAGTTAAACAGGCTTAAGTGACTCAAGAGGAAGGGTTAATTAAGACCTAAAGCTAGGAGAAATCTTCTCCTAAGTAGACAGAAGAAATTGTCTCAGCTGATAAGATTCGTCGAACGCAGAGTGCCGTTCATCGACCGCAGAACTCAGTTCGTCGACTGCTGAGACGAGATAGAAGAATCAGCTGGGATCTGGCGTGTTCGTCGAACGCAGAGTGCCGTTCGTCAAACGCAGGACTCAGTTCATCGACCGCTAAGATGAGTTAGAAGAAACAGCTGATAATTGGCAGATCGTCGAACGCAGAGTGCCGTTCGTCGAACGCAGAGTGCCGATCATCGAACACAGAGTGTCATTTGTCGAATGCAGAGACAAGGCAGATCGTCGAACGCAGAGACAAGGCCAATCGTTGAATGCAGAGTTTGGCAAGTTCGTCGAACGCAGAGTTTGGCAAGATTGTCGAACGCAGGATGCAGCGGGTTCGTCGAACGCAGAGTGTAGCGTGTTCGTCGAACGCGGACCTTCTTTATAGATAAGTAGGGCGGCGGGACCTGCGGCTAGGGCAAGTTGCAGAAAAGCTACAGGGGACCACCATTGTCTCCCATACTTCTTGGGAGATCAAATTAGAGCCGTTGAAGATAAAAGAAGTATAAAAGAAAGAGTTAGGGTATTTTCTAACCCCCCATCCGATTGCTTGCAAAATCTATTTTCGCAATTGATGGTTGTTGCTCTCGTCTTTCTTCCTGCTCACTGAAAGAGAAGAAGAAACCGAGAGAAGAAGATATCTCCTCCACCAGAAGGGGCAATGTGATCTTCCACCCTTCTATTGAAGAGGAAGTTCAAGTGGTAGCTGTTATCAACATCTTCAGCTACAGGAAAGCACAGACTGTGCAGGATCTACAGGAGAGTATTTCTGCTGTAGAATATTTCTAAACCATCTTTTTATGTAAGGCTTTTTGCCTGAGTTTGTAGGGCATTTGCCTGAGTGTGTAGGGTTTGTTTGCCTGAGCTTGTAGGGCTGGTTTGCCTGAGATTGTAAGGTGATAGCTCTGAGTTGTAAGGCTTGTTGCCTGAGGTTGGACCTGGAGGTGGTCTGAGCTGTAGGAGGTGTTTTCCTCTGAGTTTGTAGAGCAGCAGTGCCTGAGGTAGGAGCTAATGATAGCTCTGAGTTGTAGGGACCTTTGTCCTGAGGTAGGATCATCCTTGATCTGAGAAGTTCTGAGGAATTTGTGCTGTATGCTCTTTGAGCCGAGTTTGGAGGAGTTGGCCCTGTCTAACACACTATTAGAAGGGTGAAGGGTGAAAGTGGACTACCCATAGACACCCTGTCTTGGGGAACCACTATAAACACTTGTGTGTATTTCTGTGTTGCTTGATTCTCTGATTAGAATATTTTAACAGGCCATAATAATCAAGTAAAACTCAAAAGACCTGTTCACCCCCCCTCTAGGTGAATTAGTTAGCATACCTATATTCTTTCAAATTCTACCGGTTCTCTCAAATATTCTTTCTTTCAATTGGAAGATTTCTAAAAGGGCTTTTATGCAAAGTTAAAAAAGAATATAAAAGGGAGAAATTGTCAATTTCAAAGCAGTTCTTCAGACAGTATACACAAATCTGATCATGAAAAGAAAAAGAAGAAGAACAAAAAAAAATCTGCATCACTTGGCTGAGAAGACTAGAAAGAATCTTTCTCATATACTAGAAGCGCATCTATCATCAAAGGAGGAGATTCAGAAGTATAGCTCAGTAATCCACAAGATCACTAAGCTTACATTTATAAGGAGAAGAAGAAGTCTGCTATTCAAAGAGCATACATCTTGAAGATTTTTCTTCTACAACAACAAACATATTTATACTTTTCTGTAGGGTTCCTTGTGAACCCGAGGTTGTAGGATCTTGTACTAGATCTGAGTGGTAGGGTTTTGTTTGAGCTTGAGATTGGTAGGGTTCTGTGTGAGATTGAGTTTGATAGGATCTTGGTACAGATCTGAGTTTGGTAGGACTTGTAAAGTCTGAGCTTTGTAGTGTTATGTGTGAACCTGAGTTGTAAGATCTGATTATAGTGAAAAGATCTGAGTTGGAGAAGTTGCCTAGTCTAGCACACTGCTAGATAGGTGGGAGGGACAGTGGAGTACCTCTAGACATATTGTCTTGTAGGGAACCACTAAAAAAATATTGTGTGCTTTTTGTGTTGATTTTGTGCTGTGATAGATAAAATTTAAAGTAGCAAAGAAATAAAAAAAAACACCTAATCACCACCTCTAGGTGTAGATCATTGACAACCCATATCTTTCATAACATTTGGATAACATTATTGTACAACCCGGTATTCGCCTAGTGGGTCCCCAGGTCCTAAAGGGTCAAGATGCCAAATACAGGTCAAGAAGAGCACTCGCCCAGGTTAGGAGAGGCAGGGGAGCCCTAGGGCGAGTGCAAAACTCTTCCGCAAGGCACTCGCTCGCTTAGGAGTGCGAGTGCATGGAAGGCCAAGCGAGTGAGGACGGAACGCCACTCGTCAAGCGAGACAGATATCAGGCGAGTGGTGCCCCCACAGACCACTCATTAAGTGGGAGCTAGTACACGAGAGGTCCGGCGAGTGGTGCATTCACGGACCACTCGCCCAGAAGGCTTTAGTGGGGAAATTACCTGGATACCCTTCGTGGGCTGCCAATATCCCTTCAGAACAGCAGAGTTAGGCTATCAACAGACCAACTTGGGGTGCAATTAGTAAAATTATAAGGCGAATTTATGTTATTTGCAGACCAGACTAGAAAATCTATTAATAGACCCTTAAGGGCACCTTGGAGGAGATCTGATCTTTTGGGCTCTCTCCTCCTAGGCAAGTTTTGGTTGGCTGTTAGTGCCCTCCAAGGTGCCCGATTGAGCATTAGTTTGGGAGGGAAAGCTCTCTAAGATCTTCCGGGCATGTGGAGGGACCTCCTCGCTATAACTTTGGGTCTGTTCTTGGTTTTCCCTCAATGATCAAGTGGGCTTGTGAGAGAAAAGTAGGTGCGGGCTACAACCCCATGGTGGGTCCGAACTCAAGAGACCGATTGCCGGTTTCAACATTTTTGGTGCGGATTGCGTGGACCGTAGCCTGTGCATGAAAATCTCAAGCTGAGCTCCATGGCTGGAGATGGAGGAGACGAATCTGACCCTTACCACTCGCAACCACCTGCAAGTGGGGTGACAGTGGGAATGTTTGAAAACTTCAAGAGAGAGGTCCTGCAGACCTTGCAGCTGGATTTTGCCACGAGAGGCGAATGCGAGACACCCGCAGTTCCGGTGGTCCCTCCACAGCAGATTGGCGAGAATGATCCCAGCCAGTGGGCTGGGAAGGAGGTGGCGGCGGAAGCAAGTGTGCGAGATCTCTCCGGGCGGCAATTATTCATTAGCCCGGCGAGTGCAGAAGTTTGCGAGCTGACTCCGCGAGAGTGAACCACTCGCCGAGCAGTGGAGGGAAGTCCTTTTTGTGAGCTTATCCTCTCGGCCCCGGTTCTGGAGGGGTTCTGAGGGCCGGAAATGTCTTACTACACCGGCAAGGATGACACAGTCCTACACCTGCAGTGGTTCGAGGACATGGTCTCGATCCTACCTATGATGGATGCCTTCTAGTGCCGTCTCTTTGCCAGCACTCTGAAGGAGAAGGCGAGGAGGGACTGGTTCCACCAGCTCCCCGTGGGTTCTATTTACGTGTTCGAGGATCTGCGTGGAGCTTCCGGTCGCGCTTCTCAACATCGAAGAAGAGGAAGAAGGATGCTGAGGCACTCTTCAAGATTAAGCAAGAGTTAGGGGAATCGCTGGTCCATTATGTGGATAGGTTCCAAGAAGAGGTCCCGCTCGTCCAGGAGGTGCCAGGGTTCACCCTCCAGCTGGCCTTCATAGTGGGGCTGCGGGAGGGGTTCTTCAAAATGAACATGAAGTGAAAGGCCCCTCTATCCTTCGAGGAATTGATGGAGAGGGCGGCGGAAGAGATTGAAGGGGAGGCCGCCAACCCAGAGTTTGCAAAAAGGTTCGCAAGGCTAAGTGAGCCATAGACGAGGCAGCAGGAAGGTAGAAGGAGAGATGAACCCAGAGGTCAGGGGTTTCAGGGACAACATCGGGATTGGGGATATCAGGAGCCCAATAACCGGCTAGCTTGGAGACCCCAGGTGGGACCAACGCAAGGTCAAGAAAGAGGTCATTAGGGAGGGGGGAACTTCCAGGGAAGAGGGCAGGGGATGGTCATCCATCTAAGATGGAGGCAAGGTCCCAGACCCCCTCACCTCCTTAGGAGCAAACCATGACAGTAGGCCGAGGAAGAGGAGGAAGAGGAAATGGAAGAGGGGGAAGAGGAGGCAGGGTGGCGTTGCCCTATTGTGACTTCCACCAGGAGGAAGGTCACGCGACGGCCACCTGCCCAGAGTTTCTAGAGATGAGGGCAAGGGGTCAGCAACAACAACTACCAGTGAGGATTGAGGAAGTGTTACTCAAAGAAGGGGATGTTGGGAACAGTGCCCTGCAATGTTCCTAATTTGAAGAAGTGCTCAGCTCAATGATAAATGCAAGTTGTATTTAACATTCCATCTAGTTTATGCCTACAGAGATCGACAATATGTCATATACTTTAATGACTTCATGAAGTACTATATCATCGAGAAGGATAGGAGACATCATAGACAAAGTATGCTTGTTGTCGTGATGATGAGCAAAGCAACCGCCTAGAAGTAGCATTTTCGTCGATCGCAGAGATCATCGACAAAGTATGCTTGTCGTCGTGATGATGAGCAAAGCAACCACTGAGAAGTAGCATGTACGTCGATCGCTGAGACATAGCAAGATCGTTGAATGCAGAATGCCGATCGTCGAACGAAGGATGGAAAGTTCGTCGATCGCAGAATGCAATTCGTCGATCGCAGAAGGAAGATCATCGAGCTCAGAAGGAAGATCGAAGACCGCTGAGATTTGGCATGTTCGTCGAACGCAGAAGCAAGATCGTCGAACGTGAAGAAGACACATTATCATCGAATTCACCAAAGTGGTTGTGTCGTCGAGAAAGAACAAACATCGTCATAAAGAATGCATGTCGTCGAGAGAACAATGTGATCATGACGACATGATGCAAGAAGGAAGAATGCGACGACATAGTCAGAAATAGCTTGTCGTTGTACTGATGCAAGTATCTTCAAGACAGAATTCAAATCTTACGGACGTGAGGTCAGCAATTAATGCCACCGCCTGATTGTCTAATCAGTGCGTGCTCTTAAGGAAAGGAGCGTCTGACACTTAAGGCACTTTTTCAGAAGACCGTTGGGGACCTCGCAGTCTTATAAAAGACATAAGATGTTGCCCTAATACGAATCAATCGATCAAGAAGAAATAGATCAGAAAGAAAGAAGCTTGCTGGGCAAGAAAAAGAACGAGAAAAAGAATCCCGCCGCTCTTCAATAGAATAGTATATTCAGCGGAGAAGAAAGAGAGCAAGATTCAAGTGTTCTCAAAAGAACCCGTCATCTTCACTGACTGAGAAGTCGCCGTTTAACATCAGGCAAAAAGTAGAGATTGAAGAAGAACTGCGCTATCCAAGATCCGAATCAGAAGAATCTTCTTCAATCGTAAGAAGCCAATCATCATCAGGCTAAGTTGCTGATCTCCATCAGGCAGAAGAACGATTGTATTACTGTATTTTCTTGTAAGGCTTGCGGGCCAAATTGTCTAGCTTGAGGGCTGGAGAGCTGTGAGGCTTGAGGGCCAGGGCAGTGCACTTGCGGGTGCGATCTGTCGAGCTTGAGGGCTCGGGGGCGGTAGGGGCTTGCGGGCCTAGACTGTTGGGACTTGCGGGTCTGTGTTGCAGGGCTTGAGGGCCCGAGTGTCGAGCTTGCAGGCTCGGGGGCAGTAGGGGCTTGCGGGCTTAGGCTGTTGGGACTTGCGGGTCCGTGTTGCAAGGCTTGAGGTCCTGAAGCTTTTGGTGGAGTTTGCCGAGCCTAGCACACTGCTGGGTAGGCATAGAGGGAGAGAGGACTACTCGAGACACCCGGTCTTGAGGAACTTCTATAGATCGTTGTGTGCTTTCTGTGTTTTGCTCTTTATTTTATAGATCCATTAATCAGAAACCAACAACATCATAAAGGGGAAGAAATAAATTTGAAAAACCTATTCACCCCCCCCCCCCTCTAGGTGATAAAGTAGACACCCCATAAACAACAAGTGGTATCAGAGCTAGGTTGTTCAAAGAAAAGCTTAACAACTTGAACAGATCTGCCATTGGGTGTCCAAGTGTCAAAGCTATGGAATCAAGAATAGCTATTTGTTCCAGGGAGAACTTTGCCATTTGGAAAGTTAGAGCAAGAATATTCATGGAGGCAATGGATCCAAGAATGTTCTTGGTTGTTCAAAAAGGTCCCTCCATGACGATGTTAAAAGAGGAGACTCTTCTTGCCAGCTTAGACAAAGAAGCAAGAAGCATTCTAGCTGGTGTAGTAGATCTAGCAACACACCAGAGGCTGAGTCATTGCACAACAACAAAGGACATGTGGGACCTCTTAGAAGTCCTCATGGAAGGATCAGTGGAAGACCTTGAAGAAGAGACCTCTCATAAAGAGGTATGCATTAGAGCACCACTGACTACTTCAGACGATGAATCAGAAGATGATGAATGCTCTGGAGCAGGAGAAAGGATAAGAGCACCCCTGTCTCTTATAAATTGTAATTCTGAGGATGAAGAGGTTCATGGGTTGATGGCTCTATCAGATGAAGAAAATCATGATGAATCGCATCATGATCAGGTATGCACCACTCACAAACCTTTACTACCTGCTTCATTTTCATTTAAGAAGACCAAGAGTGCATCAGGTGATTGTTCATCATCTGAAGATGATGCAGAAGACTGCTCATCCTACAACAATAAGAATCATACTGATCTATTAGAACAGTTTGGTGATCTCTTGGAGGCTCTGAGAAAGAGCAAAAGGCTTGTTAAGGAACAAGCTAGGGAGATAGAATCTCACAGATCTTTTAAGGTTGAATCAGATAGGAATCTGGGAATGTCCTACAGCAAGTACACCGATCCAAATGAGCTCAACAAAATCATAGACAAGCTTTATGATGAAAGAAGCCGAAGGGAAGAACTTATCAAGAAACTTAAGAATGACCTTCTTAAGGAAAGATGCTTAGTGGCTCAATTCTCTAATCCCAAAACTGTACTGCCCATCATTGACACCTTCTCCTCCTATGGATATAGGAGGGGATTGGGTTACAATGAAAGTGCAATAGATGCTGGGAATGGAGAAAGGGGCAAAACTAAAGCAGAGCCTCATACCACCTTTCAGAAGGTAGTGCTTTCCTCAAATAGGTATGATCAGGACAGTGTCCATGGTCACTGGATGAATGGAAGCGCCACTAGTCATGAAAAAGCTCCTGACTATGGGAAGAGAAAGGGCATGGGGATGAGTGCATTAAAGGCTCCCCATGAGGAAATTCAAATGGCCCATCATGGACCATTTGTATTTGGTGTCCCAGCCCCCACTCTCAAGGATAAAGGTGCAATATTTTCTCAATCACTTCCAGATAAGAAGCAGACTAGTAGGCCCAGTATGATCAATTCTCACTTGAACATATCTGATGCCATCAACACCCTGTCAGCTACCAAGCTGACATCTATTGCTGACAAATAGATAAAATCAAGAAGAAACAATGATACTAGAGCTGCTAGTCAGCTCTTGGCTGAGAGAGATAGAAAGAATGTTGCTGCCTTCTCTACTGAACATACTTCAAAAATTGTTCAGAAAAAAGGTACAACATCCATGAATGTTGGTGCTGTGGCAAAGTGGGACACTTTGCCATCGACTGTTGGCACAACCCTAGTGTGCTTAATGCAAAGGAGAGACCTCCTGGAAGGGCTGCGGTGAGTAGAGGGATTTCCTATTATACTAACAAGAACCTAGGACCCAAGTCACCTTGGGTTCCTAAGGGATATTAAATCTGTCTTGCAGGGTAGTCTATTTAGCCATTAAAAAGCAAACAAGGCTAATGGACGGTAAGTGCTCCAGGCTCAGCTATGGACTAAGAAAAGCTTACCACATACCAAGGGGCACTAATCTAGGGGGAGCTAGAAGTAAAGATAAGTGGACATTCCATCGAGGGGAAGCCACTAGCTCAAGGAGACTTAGAGGCTAAGGTGAAGGTAACCATGGTAATGTTTAAATTCATCTTCATCTAATATTGTAAGAGTAATTTTCAAAAACCATATCATCGAAATGATGATTGGTATCGTCGAAAGATCTGCATCACGACGATATCTAATCATCAGCGGTCTCTTAATTAGACCTAAGCACAATGTCTACAGCTAAACTCGAGTTGATTAGACATTTAAATGACACTTCGACTTCCAACTCTGGGAGTATAAATAAGATCAAATGTTTTGAAAATTAATACATTCTCTACATTAGCCCTAAAAAGCCGTCGTGTTCTCCACGCCCTCTGAGAGTGAATGAGTAGATCGTGCTGAAACCCTCCTAAAACACATAAGAAATGCCGCCAAAGAAGGAAGGATTCCTCTTCGAAGGAAGTGAGGTGGTAAGGGATGGTTTCATGGAAGGACCAGAAGAAGTTCACGATGCCATTAAGCTACTGGACATCGTCAGCCTGGAATTTGTCCTCTCCGAACCAACAGTGATTCTCAAAAGAGAAGTGGTGGAGTTCTACTCAAATGCCAAAGGTAACTCAAAAGGAACGTCCGTGAATAGCTTAATCAACGGGACAAAGGTCAAAGTAAATCCAAGAGATTGGCTAGGGCACTTCAGTTGCCGACTTTCGCAAAGGGGGAAGCCGATGAAGAGGTCACCCAAGAAGACATTGACAAGGCTCTGGCATGGTGCGGGCATTCGAGCAGGACCCATGGGTCCATAGAACGGAAGAACCTAAATCAACAAGGAAAACTGGTGGCCGATATAGTAGGTGAAACTCTCCTCTGCAAGGTTGGGTCGCATGATAGAATATCCAAGCCTATGTTCGAATTAATGGCAAGGATAATCCTTAGTAAAAGGACCAATTGGGGTCAGCACATCTTTAAGAGAATACAAGAAAGCTTTCAAGCTCCAAATCTTGGAAGAATTCTATCATTATACCTTCTGCAAACCTACCCTGAAAGCTTCAACAAAAGCTATGGAGTAAAAATACATCACATGAAAAGAATGGACATCAAAATCCTTGCAAGGTGGGAGAAAACTCTGACTAAGCCTCCCACGAAGTCAAAAACTGCGGAAGATGCAAAGAGGAAGGGAGAAAGCTCATCTGAAGAGAGTAAGTCAGGGAACAGCTCACCTCCATCTGCAGGAACAGATCCAAGAAGTGCTAAAACTGAGGGGGAGAAAAATAGTGAGGTCCCTGCTCAAGTAGAAACAATGATCCAAAAGATCATAGGGGCTGAGGATGCTGATTATTCTGATTCAGCAATGCAAGAGGACAACCAAGAAACTTCCAATGATCACCAAGGTCCTGAGAAGGAGGGTAATCCAAGCTACTCACCAATAGGCAAATATCTATCTCCAATAATGGAAGGGAATGAAGGAGAGGAACAAGAGAACTCATCTCCAGAGAATAGACAAGAGGAGCCCTTACTCGTATCTCAAATAAAGATTCTCCTGGAAGAGCAAAGATTAAAACTGGAAAGCTATGTCACTTCTGCTATCATTAATCTAAGAAGGGAACTGTCTACTGAAACAGCAACCCTAAGAAATGATGTGAAAAGTCTACAAGAACTCACTGCTTGTTCTCACAAAGGTTTATCCAACCTAGGGACTAATCAATCATTAATTATCAAAAGCATAGAAAAGGCCTACATTGCGTCCACCAAAAGGACGACTGGACACAAAACTGAGATCACAGAAAGCATAGATCAGCACAGTAAAGATCTAGATAGTCACCTTCTTGAAACCAAAAATCACTTGGAAGGAGGAATTCACATGCTCAAAAACAAGATTTTGGCCTCTGAGAAGAATCTCCAAAGGGGGATATCTGAAGAAGTCATAAAGGGGGAGAAATCAGTGATACAGGCCAGCAGTAATCATGCCATCGGTACCTCAAACACTATCGGGGAAGCGATGAATCTTCATCCTCTATACTATGATGAGCCTACTGAAGAGCAAGCTGATAAGAAGCAGAAAGTAAGTAGCAAGAAAGCAAAGGGCGATGCTGATATAAGAGCACCAGAGAAATAGATGGCTAAAACCTTAAGGGGGGGGGGGGGGGGGGGGCTACACGTAGAAATGTCAAAACTTTTGAAAACATTTGGCACTATTTATAAAATGGCCAAGATTCTGTGTTTACTCAATTTTGCTGAAATGTCATCCTTACATGTTTATCTGCTAAAATGTTAAAGTCTATTATGTGAACGACATTTATCACTGAGTGGGTTATGACTTCTTCAAATAGGGGGAGATTTTTGGGAACAGTGCCCTGCAATGTTCCTGATTTGAAGAAGTGCTCAGCTCAATGATAAATGCAAGTTGTATTTAACATTCCATCTAGTTTATGCCTGCAGAGATCGACAATATGTCATATGCTTTAATGACTTCATGAAGTACTATATCGTCGAGAAGGATAGGAGACATCATCGACAAAGTATGCTTGTCGTCATGATGATGAGCAAAGCAACCGCCGAGAAGTAGCGTGTTCGTCGATCGCTGAGACATCGTCGACAAAGTATGCTTGTCGTCGTGATGACGAGCAAAGCAACCGCTGAGAAGTAGCGTGTTCATCGATCGCTGAGACATAGCAAGATCGTCGAACGCTGAATGCTGATCATCGAACGAAGGATGGCAAGTTCGTCGAACGCAGAATGCTATTCGTCGATCGCAGAAGGAAGATCGTCGAGCTCAGAAGGAAGATCGACGACCGCTGAGATTTGGCAAGTTCGTCGAACGCAGAAGCAAGATCGTCGAACGCGAAGAAGACACAATATCGTCGACTTCACCAAAGTGGTCATGTCGTCGAGAAAGAACAAACATCATCGTAAAGAACGCATGTCGTCGAGAGAACAATGTGATCACAACGACATGATGCAAGAAGGAAGAACGCGACGACATAGTCAGAGATAGCTTGTCGTTGTACTGATGCAAGTATCTTCAAGACAGAATTCAAATCTTACGGACGTGATGTCAACAATTAATGCCGCCGTCTGATTGTCTAATCAACGCGTGCTCTTAAGGAAAGGAGCGTCTCACACTTAAGGCACTTTTTCAGAAGATCGTTGGGGACCTCGCAGTCTTATAAAGGAGATAAGATGTTGCCCTAATACGAATCAATCGATCAAGAAGAAATAGATCAGAAAGAAAGAAGCTTGATGGGCAAGAAAAAGAACGAGAAAAAGAATCCCGCCGCTCTTCAATAGAATAGTATATTCAGCGGAGAAGAAAGAGAACAAGATTCAAGCGTTCTTAAAAGAATCAGTCATCTTCACTGACTGAGAAGTCGCCGTTGAACATCAGGCAAAAAGTAGAGATTGAAGAAGAACTGCGTTATCCAAGATCTGAATCAGAAGAATCTTCTTCAATCGTAAGAAGCCAATCATCATCAGGCTAAGTTGCCGATCTCCATCAGGCAGAAGAACGGTTGTATTACTGTATTTTCTTGTAAGGCTTGCGGGCCAAATTGTCTAGCTTGAGGGCTGGAGAGCTGTGAGGCTTGAGGGCCAAGGCAGTGCACTTGCGGGTGCGATCTGTTGAGCTTGAGGGCTCGGGGGCAGTAGGGGATTGCGGGCCTAGGTTGTTGGGACTTGCGGGTCTGTGTTGTAGGGCTTGAGGGCCTGAGTGTCGAGCTTGCGGTCTCAGGGGTAGTAGGGGCTTGCGAGGCTAGGTTGTTGGGACTTGCTGGTCCGTGTTGTAAGGCTTGAGGGCCTGAAGCTTTTGGGGGGAGTTTGCCGAGCCTAACACACTGCTGGGTAGGCATAGAGGGAGAGAGGACTACTCAGGACACCCGGTCTTGAGGAACCTCTATAGATCGTTGTGTGCTTTCTGTGTTTTGCTCTTTATTTTATAGATCCATTAATCAGAAACCAACGACATCTTAAAGGGGAAGAAATAAATTTGAAAAACCTATTCACCCCCCCCCCCCTCTAGGTGATAAAGTAGACACCCCATAAACAACATGGGAGGATAGATGCGAGGATCGAACAGATGTGGGAGCCAGAGGAGGGATCAGGGTGATCCACGGCGGGGTCGGGATTGAGGCGGCTAGCAAGATGAGCATCCAAGCGATGTGTAGGAGGAGTGTCGCGTCGATCACCCAAACTCTGCCCCCTAGGAGAAGTTCACCTTCTAGTCAGAAGACATGAAAGACTATGAAGACCCGTTCTGCGATGTCTTGGTGATCCAGACGACAATCGAGAACTTCACGGTCTCCCAGATCTTGGTTGACAATGGGAGACGAAGAGGGTGCATGCCTCAGATGGTCCGTTATTTGAATTTTTAGGTGAGAGGAAGGAGGTCGAGGGGGGAGTTGGCCTCCAGGTGACGTTTGGTGGTGGTGGGGGGGGGGGGGGTCCTGAGGAACTACTGGTTCGTCATTGTCGACGCTCCGAGCAGCTATAATGTGATTTTCGGACGCCCTCTAATCAGCACCTTCTGATGCATTCCCTCGTCCTTCCATCCGTGCTTGAAGTTCCACAGCGGAGGAGTCCAGGTCTGAATCCAGGGGGATGTGAAGGTGGAGAGGCAGTACTATGTGACTGTCGTCAATACCATATCTAGATGGCTGGGTCTGAGAAGGTGGATAGGGAGATTGTGAAAATTTTCCGTAGATCTAGGAGTGAGCAGGAATTGTATAACTAAAAGATCAAGCCAAACAACCAGAAGCACATGAAGCAAACACAATCTTTATTGATAAGCAAAGTTCTTCATTACAGGGTGAGGTATACATGGCGAGACATGATTTCGCCAGTACACAAAATAGAAGAGAAAAGCAGCAGAAAGGAAAACCAGCGGTCTGATTAACTTAGACCGCCTGACCGCACGACCTGACAGTCCGCCCGACTAGAAAACCAGATCGCCCGAAATGCCTACCTGCGCCTTGAACAACACCAAATGAGAACCACGCGAACTCCCAGACTCCACTGATCCTCCCGAACTCCAGCAACACGCACTGCAAGCCGCGAGACCGCCCAAACACCTTCAGAAGAGGAGGTGAGCGCTGCTACTCACACAATCCGCAGAAGCTGCACAAAACAAGTTCGATCAGCTAGCTGGTCGGTTACAAAAACAGACAGCAAGAACAGGTCGCGAGCTCAGCTTACACTTGGTGTGATATATTTGCTGCTACAGTGGCTCTTATTTATAGGCATGAGACCTGATCTAGTCACCACCCTATGAGATAGGATCACCATCCCTTGACCGCGCGACCAGACCGGTCAACCCGCGCAACCAGCAAAAGATCCTCCTGCTTAGTGAGCTCGCCGATTTCAACAGAAGCCACGCGATCATGACAACTCGCCCGGTCATGTCGCTCACCACCTGTGTTCGCCACCCGACCTCCTCGAGAGACCGCGAACACACCAGACCGACTAGGGCAACAACCCGCCAAGTCGACCACACACCTGTGACCGCAAATACAAGCAAATCGCTGAGAGACCAGCCATGCGAACACAAACCGGAGACCGCACGACTAAGAAGACTTTAGTCCGCTCGCACCACAAAGAACCCAGACAACCTCCAGACCGGCTGCCCGCACCACGCAGCACAAGCACCAGACCGCGCACCGCCTTTACCAGGTAGAAACCTGCTCCGCCATGCGGTCACACGACCAGACTGCGCGGCCACACCTCGACACCCTTGGACAGAAGAATGGAGGTCACGCCGAGAATCCCGCGGCTAGACCAGAGAGGTCAGACCGCCAGAGGAGACCGCAAGACCGAGCGGTCAGATAAGACCGTGCGGTCTCCCCCAGACCTCCAACTTCACAAACTTCCACTTCAACATTTTCAACACTCCCCCTTGAAGTGGGAAGTTGAAAACAGCCCAAGTAAACTCCTTAGCCGAGTAAACGGCCCCTTCGCCAGCGCCTTTGTGAAGATGTCAGCAATGTTGTCCTGACTCCGAACATGCTCTACCGAAAGAGACCCCTACAACACCTTCTCACGAATGAAATGATGCTCGATCTCGATATGCTTGGTCCTCGCGTGATAAACTGGATTAGTAACCAGTTTGAGAGCACTCTCATTGTCGCCGCGGAGCAGAGCCGGACCCCGAACCTCCTTATGGACGTCTCCAACCAACCTCCTAAGCCAGATGGCTTCTTGAGCTGCCAAGGCCGAAGCCTTGTATTCCGCTTCCGTGGTTGAGACAGACACGGAATCCTACTTCTTACTGCACCATGATATAGCCATGGGGCCCTCCATGAAGACGTATCCAGACGTCGACTTCCGATCATCCAAATCTCCCCCGTAATCGGCATCCATATACCGATGCACCTCGAAGCCCGCATCTCTCCTGTACAGGAGACCCATATCCGAAGTCGCCTTGACATACTTCAGTATATTCTTGGCCGCAAGAAGATGAGGCATCCGTGGTTCCGCCATATAACGACTCACCCTGCTAACTGCATACGCAATATCCGTCCTGGTAATCATCAGATAGATCAAGCTCCCAACCAGAGCCCGGAACACCAACGGATCTTCCAGAATCCTCCCCTCATGCTTGCGAAGTTTCATGGCCTTCTTCAGAGGTGTGGAAATGCACTTCCCTTCCTTCATGCCGAACCGCTCCATGATTTGCTCCGCATATCCAGCCTGGGACACCAGCACTCCACTTTCCTTCCTCTACACCTCGAGTCCAAGCAAATGGTGAAGCTCACCTAAGTCCTTCATCTCAAACCTGATAGATAGCTCAGCCCGAAACCTTGCTACTTCCTCCTTCAAATTCCCCGTCATGATCATATCGTCGACGTAAAGCAGCACGATGACTTGAAGCTCCCCGCTCTCCTTGACAAACAAGCTTGAGTCTGAGTCTGAAGCACCAAACCCGCATAATAAGAGATACTCTGCTATCTTTCCATACCACGCCCTCGACGCTTGCTTCAACCCATACAAGGCCTTCTTCAACTTGCAGACATGCTCCGAAAAATCTTTAGATATGAAGCCTGGCGGCTAGACCATAAAGATGTCCTTGTCAATCTCTCCGTACAAGAATGCATTCTTTACGTCGAGCTGCCAAATCGCCCACCCCCAACACGCCGCCAAGGCAATCACAACCCAAACTGAAGTCATTTTTGCCACCGGACTGAATGTCTCTTCATATTCCTCACTGTATTGCTGCGAGAACACCCGAGCCACAAGGCGAGCCTTGTATCGCTCGATACTGCCGTCTGCCTTCTTCTTGAGCTTGTAGACCCATTTGCATGTTACAGGGGTGATACCCTTGGGCTTGGGCACCAGAGACCAAGTCTCATTCTTTTCAAGAGCACTCATCTCTTCCTGCATAGCTGAATCCCACTATTCCACGCATTTGGCCTTTTCAAAGCTCGACGGCTCCCTCTCATCCAAGGGACCAGCAAAGAAACATGAGACAAAGCTCACCATGTTTCCTCCTGTATAACGATCAGGGGCAATGATTGTTCGCTTCGATCTCCGCAACGCCTTCCCCTGACTCGCAGTATCTTCAGCTGCTTCTTCTCTAGCTCCCCTTCCAGACGTACTCGGAGCATCACTCCCCCTGCTTCCTGATCCAGAAGCCTCCGCCTCAGAACTAGATATTGATGGACCACCTGGTGACACAGACAACTCCACCTAAAGATTTTCCACAGCTTTCTCCGGCTCTTCCACCCTGCTTTCTGGTAGCTCAACACCAAAACTTCCCTTGTAAGACGTCACCTCGTCGAACACGACGTCGCGAGATATAACAAATCTATGCATCTCCGAGTCCATGCACTTCCAGCCCTTCTTCCGATCATCAGAACCCACGAAGACTAGCTTCCTTTCTTTCGCATCTAGCTTCGCCCGAAGTGCATCTGGAACATGCACATAGCAGGTGGAACCAAACACCCGAAGGCGCGCCACGCTTGGCTATTCCTTGAACATCAATTCATGCGGGGTCTTCATATTGATTGGACTAAGAGGCATCCTGTTGATGACGTAGGCAGCACAAAACATTCCCTCCGCCCAGAAGGACTTTGGGATACTCTTGGCATGCAACACAAGACATTCTCCATGGTTTTGCTATGAGAGAGATCTTCTTGAATATTGGTGGATGCTTGTATGTCCTTCTCCTCCTGTGTTTGTTCCATACCTGCGAGAGGAAGATCATACATTTCTTCAAGAAATTTCCATACTTTGTATGCACTGGAAAAACAATATATTAATATGAAAACTTCATTTGATAGACCACAAAATAAATAGTGTTTGGCTTTTGCATTTAGATGACGTTCCTTTTTATTTGATTCATTGATGAATAGTTAATATACGCATTTTTCTATATAGATTTTAGTATAATTTTAATTAGATTTGTAAATAATATATGTAAATTAATGAATAAAATGTTTGTTTTTGTTATTTCTATTTTTAACTTAGTTTTATTTTCATTTTGTAAAGTTTCTGTAATTTTGTTAAGTCACGCCCTTGGTCACGCCCGTGTCCAAGGGCGTGTTCACTAATCCCTAACATTTTCTTCCCTCTGTTCTTTTTCCGGCTCAAACATCAAGTCACGCCCTCGGTCACGCCCGTGACCGAGGCCGTGTACTTGGTCACGCCCGTGTTGAATGTCCATCCCAGATTCAAGCCACTAAAGGTTCATTCCTTCCAGAAGAATCAAGTCACGCCTGTGACCGATGCCGTGTACTTAGTCACGCCCGTGACCCATCAATTCCTTCCAGAAGAACAAAGGACACGCCAGGTGTCACGCTTAGTTCAAGCTCCAGCCAGCCGACCTAGGTCACGCCCGTGACCTAGGCCGTGTACCATGGTCACGCCCGTGTACTTCCAAAGTCGCCGGTCAAGCCTTCCAGATGCCAGCCTGTATCCAGCTGTTCTGGCTATTCACACCCCAAGCCGTGTCACGCCCTCAGACACGCCCGTGTCCGAGGGCGTGTAATTTGAAAATTTTGCCTATAAATAGAGCCCCTCCCCCTCACTAATCTCTCCTCTTGGATTGCCCTTTTTTGGGTGATCTTCCACAATAATTCTCCACCATAGTTTTTGTATTTTCTTTTTATGTTTTTTTTATGTAATTAATTAAGTGTTTTTTTGTATTTTCTTTTTTGTAATGTTTTTATAAATGTTGTAATTAAATGTTTTTATTTTTGTAATTTTATTTCATGTAACCCCGTTATTATGGCAATAAATAAATTTAGTTTTTATTTCGTGCATTTTTTCATTCGTAGCGTAATTTCAATTCTGCAATTTCATTTCTGCACTGCAATTTCAATTTCTAACTTAGCTTTATTTTTGCACCGTATTTCAATTCCTAAACTTAGTTTCATATCCGCACTTCAATTTTGCAATTTATCTTTCTTTAGCTAGATTTATTTGTCGCCATAACATCGGTTTTTTTTCGCTTAGATTCGAATTTATGCGTCGTCATAATTTTTCGTTCTTTTCTTCCTTGACACGGTAGTTTAGAATGGGATATTCGGGTTGCGTTTAAAATCGCTTCAAAGTGAGCGTTTTTTCCCTCGTAATGCTTTCTTTGTTTTTTCACTTTAAGTTTTTATTATTCGTGTTTTCGTTGTTTATGTTTTCGTTATTTCGTTTAATAGCTTAGTTTTAGTTTAACTTGCACTGCATTTATTTCCCGTCTACCCGTTTGGGTAGAACTTGCACTGCATTTATTTCCCGTCTACCCGTTTGGGTAGAACTTGCACTGCATTTATTTCCTGTCTACCCGCTTGGGTAGAACTTGCTCACGCATTTACTTCCCCTCTACCCGTTCGGGTAGAGATTGCATTCCTTTAATTTCTGTCCTTTAATTTCAGTCATTTAAATTCCCGTAGAGTGCGTGAGTTTTTCATTTAGTGCGTCTTTTTTTGTCTTTTCTATCGCTTTTCTTGGTTTTTGCTAAACGCACACCAAGCCCGCGATTGTTATCATTTTCGTTTTTAATTATTGCAAACACTCACTTATTTTTAATATTCGATAAAACAATAGCCGTAGCTCGAAGTAACAATACTCGACGGGACCCAGGACTAAATACGACCTTGATATGATTTTTCTAAATCGTATATACTACACGCGATAGGTGCGCTTGCCTCCTACGTCGCGTAAAATATTTTCTTATAAAGTTTTTGGCGCCGTTGCCGGGGAGTTTCATCGATATTGCGAAAAAAGTATACACTATTGATTTTATCATCTTTAAAAAATCAAAAAAATTAAAAAAACCCCAAAAAACCCAAAAATATATGTTTTCTCGTTTTCTTAACCTTTAATTTGTAAATATAAAAAATTAAAAACCAAAAAAAATGATGAAATATTCTTATAAAAAAAAATCCAAAAAAAATTGATTATTATTTTTTTCTCTCTTTTTTGTTAAGTATTAATATATAGATATATTATATCCTTTTTTATCATCCATTATAAATAAAGAAAAAAATGATGATGAAAAAGTTAGAAAAATACAAAAAATATTTGTTCTATTTGTATTTGTTTAATTATGTTTTTATATGCCTATTTGAAAACATATTATTTCAAATTTCAAAATGAAAAAATAATGAAAGACTTTAAAACCAAAATCAAAATGAATTCTAGGAATTTTAAGATAGGACAATAAGTCATTTTCTCGAAGTAGGATTACTCGACAGACCCGAAAGGGGATTTTTGTCGATATTTTGAAAAGAGGAAACCCCGTTGCTTTTACCTTATTATTTCTACATTTTCTTCTTTGCTTTTCATTTTAAAGATTTTCTTTATTAATTTTGTTTTTTTCTTATGTTTTAATATAAATTTGAATATGCGTATTTCAAAAATGATGAAAATACATTTAGAAAACTCAAAAAAATATATGTGGTTTTACTTTATATATATATTTCATCCTTTTTGTGATATAGAAAAAAAAAACCAAAAATCATAAAAATTCCTTTTCACTTTGTCTTTCTCTTTCTTGTTCTTATTATTTTTGATCTCTTTTTTTTAGTATCATTATGTATATAAATGTACATATAAGAAAAATCCAAAAAAATTAATATAATTATGTATCTTTCTTCTTGTAAATATCTTTTTCCTTTTTTTTCTTTCTTTCTTATTTTTATTTTTATGTTTTATATATGTAAATTATATATGTAAATATTTGGCTAAATTTTGAAAAACAAAAAAATGATGATGATGGAAAAACTAAAAAATCCCACAAAAAAATTAATTAAGTATTTTTGGCTTTCTTATTTTTTTTCTTTTTTTCCTCTTTCCTTTTTCTTGCTTTTCTTTTTTGTTAAGTATTTATATATATTTTTATCATATTAAAAATCCAAAAAAATGATGATGAAAATATTGAAAAATAAAAAAATATATATATGTTTTGTTTTCTTTCTTTGTTTTTTTTATCTTTCTTAAGTTTTTATTACTTATTAAGTTTTATTTTTTTATATAAATATGCATAAAAAAATGATGATATGATTTCTATTTTATTTTCATTAAAATTATATATGCATATTTAAACAAAACAAAATAATACTCTAATTAAAATGATAAAATAATGGAAAATTTTGAAACATAAATCAAAAAGAATTTTTGGAATTTTTGAGATAGAATAATAGGTAGTTTTCTCGCAGTAGGATTACTCGACAGACCCGAAAGGGGATTTTTGTCGATATTTTGAAAAGGGGAAACCCTATTACTTTTATCCTTTCATTTCACTTCTTCTTCTTTGATTTTTATTTTAAAGTTTCTCTTTATTTTTTATTTTTATTAAGTATAAAGGTTTATATATATGCATATTTTAATAATGATGAAAATATGTGTTAGAAAGATCTCCCAAAAAAATATATATATATATAGTTTGCTTTATGTATATATGTTTTATATTTTTTTGTAACTAAGAAAAATTGGAAAAACAAATAAAAAACTTATATATATATGCATATGATTTTATCATTTTTATCCCCCCCCCCCTTATAAATAACCTTTATTATGTTTTAACATCTTTTGCAGGTAATTATTCCGGTTATCCCGTCTCCAAAATAGGGGCGTGCTTTTTCCCCCTGCTTTTTCCCCCATTGTATTTTCTTTTTCCTCTTTTTCATGCTTTTGTACATATATAGAATTGTTCCTCATACTTACTTCAACATTGGGGACAATGTTGATTTTAAGTATGGGGGTATGGTATCATGTTTTCCCCTTTTGTAATTATTGTCCCCCATTTTTACTTGAAAAAACCAAAAAATGACAAAATAAATAAAATAGCAAAATTTGTTACAACATAAAAAAATTATGTTGCAACATCTTTGCCCCTCTTATAAATGTTTATAAGTATTGTTGCAACATCTTTGCAACATCTTTGTCCCTCTTACATAAAATTGAAAAACCAAAAAAAAAATCATTAATTAACTTAGAAAAAACACCAAAATTTTTTTATAAATGTTTTATGTTTATGTCTTTTATTTGTATATAAAAATCCTTATTAATAATAAAAAATCAAAATAAAAAAAATGATGAAAAGTTTTACTAAAAAATTTTTGTTATAACAAAATTCACAAAAATTTTGTCATAACATACAAAAAATATATATGTCTTTCTCTTTCTTTTTCTTTCTTTTCCCTTTTTTTAGTATTAATGTAAATATATATGTATTTACATATGTATTTTGTTATAAATCAAAATCCAAAAAAAATGATGAAAAATGTACTTAAAAAATTGTTATAACAAAATTCATTTTGTCATAACACCAAAAATGTTTTTCCTTCTCTTTTTTTTTCTCTCTCTTTCTTTTTCTCTTTTATTAATGTACATTTCTTTAAAAAAATCAAACAAAAAAAATTTGATGAAAAAATCATTAGGAAAAAACCCAAAAAATATTTGTATGTATTTTTTCATTTTTATTCTATCTTTGTTTCTTTTCTTTTATTAAGTATTTGTATATATGTATTTTGTTAAAAAAAAAATATCAAAAATATCATATCTTAAAAACCTCAAAAAAAAAATGAAAAAAAAAACCTTATCCAAAAAATCCAAAAATAGAATAAAACCCCTACTTTGCTTTTTGTTACTTCTAAGGCTAGGTTAGGTTTATCTTTAAGCGTTTTTTTTATTATTTTTGATTTGCTAAAACAATTTTATTTATTTCATAGTTTGAAAAATTTAAATCGAGGAATTTTCAGTAGTAAAGAAAATCTTGCGATCTTAATTTTATTTGAGAACAGAATTTTTAGCACTACCTCGAGTTTACCCTAAATAGATTCCTTTTTGTTTTATATTGGCAAACCATCTTTAGATTCAATTATTCTAACTCTAAACTTGTGAAACTTTGGGAATGTTTTTAATCTACTAAACTTGCTCTCAAAAATCTTTTTTTATTAATCTAGAATTTCTCTTGAAACCCCCCTTATAAACACCCCTTAGCTTGGCATAAAATAATAAAAGTAGGAGTTTTAAAAGAAATCCTGTGTCAATGGGAATAAAAAGATTCCGTAAACACAGGCACCCAATATTGTTAAAAGAAATCCCGTGTCAATGGGAATAAAAAATTAATAATTCCGTAAACACGGGCATTGGGTTAAGTTTAGAAAAGATTTCAATTATCCCGCGTAAACCAACGCTGGGAATCTTAGCAAAGCCACCAAAAAGGTGGGGTGAGAGGATACAATCCATCACCTCTAAATCCAAGCACTCTTCTTTTTGCCAAGGCTACCTTTTTCCCCTACCCCTTAGCCAATAAAATTGTACCTAGATTTTAATTTAAAAAAGTTTGAGAGAGCATAATTAGTAGGCTTTATTTATTCTTAAAAACTTTCTTAAAAAAGGTTAAAGTTTTATATAATTCTATTCTAATTAAAAGGTACCAAAGACTGCAATAATCGACGCTATTTAGCTAACTTTAGAAGTCTCGCTAAAATTTTTTCGCTCTTTTTAAATTACTTTCATAGTTTTGGACTTATCTCTTTAAATACCCTAAATTTATTTTGATCTTACTTTTGATTTAATAAAAACTTTAGTAAATTAGAAATTTTATTAAACGTCTTATAGGTATCCCTTACTTTTGCTCTGGAATAACAAAAGCTTAAGTATGGGGGTATTTGATGAATAGTAAATATACGCATTTTTCTATATAGATTTTAGTATAATTTTAATTAGATTTGTAAATAATATATGTAAATTAATGAATAAAATGTTTGTTTTTGTTATTTTTGTTTTTAACTTAGTTTTATTTTCATTTTGTAAAGTTTCTGTAATTTTGTTAAGTCACGCCCTTGGTCACGCCCATGTCCAAGGGCGCGTTCACTAATCCCTAACATTTTCTTCCCTCTGTTCTTTTTCCAGCTCAAACATCAAGTCACGCCCTCGATCACGCCCGTGACCGAGGCCGTGTACTTGGTCACGCCCGTGTTGAATGTCCATCCCAGATTCAAGCCACTAAAGGTTTATTCCTTCCAGAAGAATCAAGTCACGCCCGTGACCGATGCCATGTACTTAGTCACACCCGTGACCCATCAATTCCTTCCAGAAGAATAAAGGACACGCCAGGTGTCACGCCCAGTTCAAGCTCCAGCCAGCCGACCTAGGTCACGTTCGTGACCTAGGTCGTTTACCATGGTCACGCCCGTGTACTTCCAAAGTCGCCGGTCAAGCCTTCCAGATGCCAGCCTGTATCCAGCTGTTCTGGCTATTCGCACCCCAAGCCGTGTCACGCCCTCAGACACGCCCGTGTCCGAGGGCGTGTAATTTGAAAATTTTGCCTATAAATAGAGCCCCTCCCCCTCACTAATCTCTCCTCTTGGATTGCCCTTTTTTGGGTGATCTTCCACAATAATTCTCCACCATAGTTTTTGTATTTTCTTTTTATGTTTTTTTTATGTAATTAATTAAGTGTTTTTTTTGTATTTTCTTTTTTGTAATGTTTTTATAAATGTTGTAATTAAATGTTTTTATTTTTGTAATTTTATTTCGTGTAACCCCGTTATTATGGCAATAAATAAATTTAGTTTTTATTTCGTGCATTTTTTCATTCGTAGCGTAATTTCAATTCTGCAATTTCATTTCTGCACTGCAATTTCAATTTCTAACTTAGCTTTATTTTTGCACCGTATTTCAATTCCTAAACTTAGTTTCATATCCGCACTTCAATTTTGCAATTTATCTTTCTTTAGCTAGATTTATTTGTCGCCATAACATCGGTTTTTTTCGCTTAGATTCGAATTTATGCGTCGTCATAATTTTCCGTTCTTTTCTTCCTTGACACGGTAGTTTAGAATGGGATATTCGGGTTGCGTTTAAAATCGCTTCAAAGTGAGCGTTTTTTCCCTCGTAATGCTTTCTTTGTTTTTTCACTTTAAGTTTTTATTATTCGTGTTTTCGTTGTTTATGTTTTCGTTATTTCGTTTAATAGCTTAGTTTTAGTTTAACTTGCACTGCATTTATTTCCCGTCTACCCGTTTGGGTAGAACTTGCACTGCATTTATTTCCCGTCTACCCATTTGGGTAGAACTTGCACTGCATTTATTTCCTGTCTACCCGTTTGGGTAGAACTTGCTCACGCATTTACTTCCCCTCTACCCGTTCGGGTAGAGATTGCATTCCTTTAATTTCTGTCCTTTAATTTCAGTCATTTAAATTCCCCTAGAGTGCGTGAGTTTTTCATTTAGTGCGTCTTTTTTGTCTTTTCTATCGCTTTTCTTGGTTTTTGCTAAACGCACACCAAGCCCGCGATTGTTATCATTTTTGTTTTTAATTATTGCAAACACTCACTTATTTTTAATATTCGATAAAACAATAGCCGTAGCTCGAAGTAACAATACTCGACGGGACCCAGGACTAAATACGACCTTGATATGATTTTTCTAAATCGTATATACTACACGCGATAGGTGCGCTTGCCTCCTATGTCGCGTAAAATATTTTCTTATAAAGTTTTTGGCGCCGTTGCCGGGGAGTTTCATCGATATTGCGAAAAAAGTATACACTATTGATTTTATCATCTTTAAAAAATCAAAAAAATTAAAAAAACCCCAAAAAACCCAAAAATATATGTTTTCTCTTTTTCTTAACCTTTAATTTGTAAATATAAAAAATTAAAAACAAAAAAAAAATGATGAAATATTCTTATAAAAAAAAAATCCAAAAAAAATTGATTATTATTTTTTTCTCTCTTTTTTGTTAAGTATTAATATATAGATATATTATATCCTTTTTATCATCCATTATAAATAAAGAAAAAAATGATGATGAAAAAGTTAGAAAAATACAAAAATTATTTGTTCTATTTGTATTTGTTTCATTATGTTTTTATATGCATATTTGAAAACATATTATTTCAAATTTCAAAATGAAAAAAATAATGAAAGACTTTAAAACCAAAATCAAAATGAATTCTAGGAATTTTAAGATAGGACAATAGATCGTTTTCTCGAAGTAGGATTACTCGACAGACCCGAAAGGGGATTTTTGTCGATATTTTGAAAAGAGGAAACCCCGTTGCTTTTACCTTACTATTTCTACATTTTCTTCTTTGCTTTTCATTTTAAAGATTTTCTTTATTAATTTTGTTTTTTTCTTATGTTTTAATATAAATTTGAATATGCGTATTTCAAAAATGATGAAAATACATTTAGAAAACTCAAAAAAATATATGTGGTTTTACTTTATATATATATTTCATCCTTTTTGTGATATAGAAAAAAAAACCAAAAATCATAAAAATTCCTTTTCACTTTGTCTTTCTCTTTCTTGTTCTTATTATTTTTGTTCTCTTTTTTTTAGTATCATTATGTATATATAAATGTACATATAAGAAAAATCCAAAAAAATTAATATAATTATGTATCTTTCTTCTTGTAAATATCTTTTTCCTTTTTTTCTTTCTTTCTTATTTTTATTTTTATGTTTTATATATGTAAATTATATATGTAAATATTTGGCTAAATTTTGAAAAACAAAAAAATGATGATGATGGAAAAACTAAAAAATCCCACAAAAAAAATTAATTAAGCATTTTTGGCTTTTTTATTTTTTTTCTTTTTTTCCTCTTTCCTTTTTCTTGCTTTTCTTTTTTGTTAAGTATTTATATATATTTTTATCATATTAAAAATCCAAAAAAAATGATGATGAAAATATTGAAAAATAAAAAAATATATATGTTTTGTTTTCTTTCTTTGTTTTTTTTATCTTTCTTAAGTTTTTATTACTTATTAAGTTTTATTTTTTATATAAATATGCATAAAAAAATGATGATATGATTTCTATTTTATTTTTATTAAAATTATATATGCATATTTAAACAAAACAAAATAATACTCTAATTAAAATGATAAAATAATGGAAAATTTTGAAACATAAATCAAAAAGAATTTTTGGAATTTTTGAGATAGAATAATAGGTAGTTTTCTCGAAGTAGGATTACTCGACAGACCCGAAAGGGGATTTTTGTCGATATTTTGAAAAGGGGAAACCCAATTACTTTTATCCTTTCATTTCACTTCTTCTTCTTTGCGTTTTATTTTAAAGTTTCTCTTTATTTTTTATTTTTATTAAGTACAAAGGTTTATATATATATGCATATTTTAATAATGATGAAAATATGTGTTAGAAAGATCTCCCAAATATATATATATAGTTTACTTTATGTATATATGTTTTATATTTTTTTGTAACTAAGAAAAATTGGAAAAACAAATAAAAAACTTATATATATATATATATATGCATATGATTTTATCATTTTTATCCCCCCCCCCCCCCCCCCCCCCCTTATAAATAACCTTTATTATGTTTTAACATCTTTTGCAGGTAATTATTCCGGTTATCCCGTCTCCAAAATAGGGGCGTGCTTTTTCCCCCTGCTTTTTCCCCCATTGTATTTTCTTTTTCCTCTTTTTCATGCTTTTGTACATATATAGAATTGTTCCTCATACTTACTTCAACATTGGGGACAATGTTGATTTTAAGTATGGGGGTATGGTATCATGTTTTCCCCTTTTGTAATTATTGTCCCCCATTTTTACTTAGAAAAAACCAAAAAATGACAAAATAAATAAAATAGCAAAATTTGTTACAACATAAAAAATTATGTTGCAACATCTTTGCCCCTCTTATAAATGTTTATAAGTATTGTTGCAACATCTTTGCAACATCTTTGTCCCTCTTACATAAAATTGAAAACCCAAAAAAAAAATCATTAATTAACTTAGAAAAAACACCAAAAAATTTTTATAAATGTTTTATGTTTATGTCTTTTATTTGTATATAAAAATCCTTATTAATAATAAAAAATCAAAATAAAAAAAAATGATGAAAAGTTTTACTAAAAAATTTTTGTTATAACAAAATTCACAAAAAATTTGTCATAACATACAAAAAATATATATGTCTTTCTCTTTCTTTTTCTTTCTTTTCCCTTTCTTTAGTATTAATGTAAATATATATGTATTTACATATGTATTTTGTTATAAATCAAAATAAAAAAAATGATGAAAAATGTACTTAAAAAATTGTTATAACCAAATTCATTTTGTCATAACACCAAAAATGTTTTTCCTTCTCTCTTTTTTTTTCTCTCTCTTTCTTTTTCTCTTTTATTAATGTACATTTCTTTAAAAAAATAAAAAAAAACATTTTGATGAATAAATCATTAGGAAAAAACCAAAAAAAAAATTTGTATGTATTTTTTCATTTTTATTCTATCTTTGTTTCTTTTCTTTTATTAAGTATTTGTATATATGTATTTTGTTATAAAAAATTAAAAAAAAAATATCAAAAATATCATATCTTAAAAACCTCATAAAAAAAAATGAAAAAAAAACCTTATCCAAAAAATCCAAAAATAGAATAAAACCCCTACTTTGCTTTTTGTTACTTCTAAGGCTAGGTTAGGTTTATCTTTAAGCGTTTTTTATTATTTTTGATTTGCTAAAACAATTTTATTTATTTTATAGTTTGAAAAATTTAAATCGAGGAATTTTCAGTAGTAAAGAAAATCTTGCGATCTTAATTTAATTTGAGACCAGAATTTTTAGCACTACCTCGAGTTTACCCTAAATAGATTCCTTTTTGTATTATATTGGCAAACCATCTTTAGATTCAATTATTATAACTCTAAACTTGTGAAACTTTGGGAATGTTTTTAATCTACTAAACTTGCTCTCAAAAATCTTTTTTTTATTAATCTAGAATTTCTCTTGAAACCCCCCTTATAAACACCTCTTAGCTTGGCATAAAAATAATAAAAGTAGGAGTTTTAAAAGAAATCCTGTGTCAATGGGAATAAAAAGATTCCGTAAACACAGGCACCCAATATTGTTAAAAGAAATCCCGTGTCAATGGGAATAAAAAATTAATAATTCCGTAAACACGGGCATTGGGTTAAGTTAAGAAAAGATTTCAATTATCCCGCGTAAACCAACGCTGGGAATCTTAGCAAAGCCACCAAAAAGGTGGGGTGAGAGGATACAATCCATCACCCCTAAATCCAAGCACTCTTCTTTTTGCCAAGGCTACCTTTTTCCCCTACCCCTTAGCCAATAAAATTGTACCTAGATTTTAATTTAAAAAAGTTTGAGAGAGCATAATTAGTAGGCTTTATTTATTCTTAAAAACTTTCTTAAAAAAGGTTAAAGTTTTATATAATTCTATTCTAATTAAAAGGTACCAAAGACTGCAATAATCGACGCTATTTAGCTAACTTTAGAAGTCTCGCTAAAATTTTTTCGCTCTTTTTAAATTACTTTCATAGTTTTGGACTTACCTCTTTAAATACCCTAAATTTATTTCGATCTTACTTTTGATTTAATAAAAACTTTAGTAAATTAGAAATTTTATTAAACGTCTTATAGGTATCCCTTACTTTTGCTTTGGAATAGCAAAAGCTTAAGTATGGGGGTATTTGATGAATAGTAAATATACGCATTTTTCTATATAGATTTTAGTATAATTTTAATTAGATTTGTAAATAATATATGTAAATTAATGAATAAAATGTTTGTTTTTGTTATTTTTGTTTTTAACTTAGTTTTATTTTCATTTTGTAAAGTTTCTGTAATTTTGTTAAGTCACGCCCTTGGTCACGCCCGTGTCCAAGGGCGTGTTCACTAATCCCTAACATTTTCTTCCCTCTATTCTTTTTCCGGCTCAAACATCAAGTCACGCCCTCGGTCACGCCCGTGACCGAGGCCGTGTACTTGGTCACGCCCATGTTGAATGTCCATCCCAGATTCAAGCCACTAAAGGTTCATTCCTTCCAGAAGAATCAAGTCACGCCCGTGACCGATGCCATGTACTTAGTCACGCCCGTGACCCATCAATTCCTTCCAGAAGAACAAAGGACACGCCAGGTGTCACGCCCAGTTCAAGCTCCAGCCAGCCGACCTAGGTCATGCCCGTGACCTAGGCCGTGTACCATGGTCACGCCCGTGTACTTCCAAAGTCGCCGGTCAAGCCTTCCAGATGCCAGCCTGTATCCAGCTGTTCTGGCTATTCGCACCCCATGCCGTGTCACGCCCTCAGACACGCCCGTGTCCGAGGGCGTGTAATTTGAAAATTTTTCCTATAAATAGAGCCCCTCCCCCTCACTAATCTCTCCTCTTGGATTGCCCTTTTTTGGGTGATCTTCCACAATAATTCTCCACCATAGTTTTTGTATTTTCTTTTTATGTTTTTTTATGTAATTAATTAAGTGTTTTTTTTGTATTTTCTTTTTTGTAATGTTTTTATAAATGTTGTAATTAAATGTTTTTATTTTTGTAATTTTATTTCGTGTAACCCCGTTATTATGGCAATAAATAAATTTAGTTTTTATTTCGTGCATTTTTTCATTCGTAGCGTAATTTCAATTCTGCAATTTCATTTCTGCACTGCAATTTCAATTTCTAACTTAGCTTTATTTTTGCACCGTATTTCAATTCCTAAACTTAGTTTCATATCCGCACTTCAATTTTGCAATTTATCTTTCTTTAGCTAGATTTATTTGTCGCCATAACATCGGTTTTTTTTCGCTTAGATTCGAATTTATGCGTCGTCATAATTTTCCGTTCTTTTCTTCCTTGACACGGTAGTTTAGAATGGGATATTCGGGTTGCGTTTAAAATCGCTTCAAAGTGAGCGTTTTTTCCCTCGTAATGCTTTCTTTGTTTTTTCACTTTAAGTTTTTATTATTCGTGCTTTCGTTGTTTATGTTTTCGTTATTTCGTTTAATAGCTTAGTTTTAGTTTAACTTGCACTGCATTTATTTCCCGTCTACCCTTTTGGGTAGAACTTGCACTGCATTTATTTCCCGTCTACCCGTTTGGGTAGAACTTGCACTGCATTTATTTCCTGTCTACCCGTTTGGGTAGAACTTGCTCACGCATTTACTTCCCCTCTACCCGTTCGGGTAGAGATTGCATTCCTTTAATTTCTGTCCTTTAATTTCAGTCATTTAAATTCCCGTAGAGTGTGTGAGTTTTTCATTTAGTGCGTCTTTTTTGTCTTTTCTATCGCTTTTCTTGGTTTTTGCTAAACGCACACCAAGCCCGCAATTGTTATCATTTTTGTTTTTAATTATTGCAAACACTCACTTATTTTTAATATTCGATAAAACAATAGCCGTAGCTCGAAGTAACAATACTCGACGGGACCCAGGACTAAATACGACCTTGATATGATTTTTCTAAATCGTATATACTACACGCGATAGGTGCGCTTGCCTCCTACGTCGCGTAAAATATTTTCTTATCATTCATCCGCTGGTCTTACTATTGCTAGATTCCATGCTTCGATATCTAAATTTTTAATAAACCTTTCCATTAAAAATTTCCACCCTTTATAATTTGTCCCTTTAAATAAAGGTGGTGCTAGTGATTTTTCTTCTTCATAAAAATTTCCCCACTAGTAGAAGCGAGATCATAAGACGCCATTATTCCCGGTTGTTAAGCCGTTTGGAATAACCTCCCTCTGATACCACTTCTTGTTGGATCGGTAGGCGCCCTTAGAGGGGGGGGGGGAGGGGAATAAGGGTTTTAAAAACTTATATTATATTTTGAAATACTTGCTTATGATAAGAAATCAAAATAGTGATTTTGTTTTAAAGATCTAAATTGTTTTATAATAAAGGAGAGGATAATAAACAATTTAGAGAAATGAAGAACAAATCAATTTTATTACACAAAGAGAGACATGATTATTATTAATAAAATTGATTACAAAATTTTGATTTCAATGACGCTAGAAATCAAAGCGAAATATGAAAGACTCTTTTTGTTTTCAATACCGACTCGTATCCCCTCGAACCGGTTGGCTTTAGCCGTTCCTTCCCCGGATATGGCCTCAAGCCGCTCTAGCCAACCCTTCCCCGGATATGGCCTCGAGCACCCCCTAGACCTACACCCGAGACCTAGTCGCCAACACGAGGCGAATTTCTGCCCTAAGTCCTACCCAGATCTAGTCGCCAACACGAGGCGAATTTACTGCACGATTTAAAAGAGATGGATAAATGAAATAACAACAATATAAAAAACTCCCTCTATGGATCTCTTGGAGAAGTGGACGAAGGCCTGCAGAGTATGATCGTAGTCGATGCGGTCTTTCGTCACGATGATGACGCGTGTTGAAATCTTCTCCACGGATCTCCTTAAGCCTTTATGGATTTGTGGGAGTATCTCTCTGAACCTTCCTCTCTATGATGTGGCAAGAAGCTCTGGAATTTAGGATCTCAAGAGGATGAGGAAGACGGAGCCTGATGAGTCCCATATATATATATATATATATATATATATTTGGACTCATTTGGGCTGATATTCTAGTCTTTGCACCACATTTTAGGCACGTTTTCATTCATATGTATTATTCCATGCTAGGTGCAATATTAAGCTCATTTCGGTGTGCAATTGCATTCCTTGTTGTTGGGGGTAAGCACATGGTGCTCCCCTTCCCTTCTTTTATGTTTTTCTGATGCTGGACGTGTATTCCCAGCTGTTATATCTTGTATGTAGGTGACCTGATCGTCCCGTTTTCCCCAGAAGTAATTTCTGTGCATATCGCATGGTCGTGTGTTTCCTTGACGCACGGTCGGTTGCGGTCGTGCGTTTGTGTCTGGGCAGAAAATGGAGCGTCGGAGCTTACTCGTGCATTTTGACGCACGGGCGGATTCGCCCGTGCATGAGTAAAACGCACGGTCGACCTGTGTCTTTGTGATTTCAGAGCGTCAGAGTTTACCCGTGCGTTTGAACGCACGGGCGGTATTGGTCGTGCGTGATCAAATCGCACGGGCGGGGCAGCTTCTTCCCCAAGCCATATTTTATCCGTTAATATCGTACGGTCTGCGCACGGTCGTGCGTTCGACCGTGCGTGACCATTTTTCAGCCTGTTTGCTATAAAAAGCAGGAATCGAGGCAGTCAACGGGGAGAGCGATTGGAGGCGGACTGGAGCAATTCAGAGAGCGGGAAATCACTTCCTTCCCGCTGCTCTTGAGGGCTGAAGGCTTCCCCTTCATCTCCACCACCATAGAGGCCATTTCCCGTGATTTCCACCTCCATCCTTCCATCCGGGAGCACTAGGAAGCTTTCTCCACCATTAGCTCAAGCATTCCACGCCGAGAGATCAGAGAAGCGCTGAAGATCGTAGGAGCGATGAGAGCCTCCTTCGAGCCAAGCTCACCATCTGAGGGCCGAGTCCGGAGAGAGCCTGACAACCTCTCATTCCGGCCGTGAACCCAAGACGTGTCTTCTTCTTTGTGGTCCTCTCTAACCTTTGATGCTTGAACTTCTTTGTTGTTGTTTTATGAACGTTTGTTAAGTTAATCTTAAGGATTATTGCTCATGTTCATATGCAATGTTGTTGTGATGGCATGAATAGCCCTTTTTCCTAGTGATTTCTGAGATTCGTTGTGTGTGAAGCCACTAGCAATTGCTAGTGGTGATGTTTAGAGAAGAGGTGTGTGCGACCCTCAACCGTCATAGTTACATTCCGTCCACGTGCCTTCCGAAGCATGGCATCACGGTCGTTGCATCCATCTCGCCTTGCGAAGCGGAGTTTTGACCCGCATCTTTCTTTATTCTGCAATAGCATAGGATCCCAAACCAAACCTCCCGTTGTTACTTAATAACCCTTTTAACTGATTTCCTGGTTTGAGCAAATCGTACTACCCAACTTGCGGTCCTTTGAGAACAATATTCGGGGAGTTTCTCCCTATTTTATTACTTGAGCGACCGGTGCACTGCCGTCGTATCGCATTTCGTGCCTGCTAATTAGCAGTGCCGAAATAGCGCATCAAGTTTTTGGCGCCGTTGCCGGGGACTGCAAGCGTGTACGATTTGTTTTTCTTTGGAGATCCGTTTTAAGGTGTTTTTGTTTTTTTTATTACTTTTTTTTCTGTTTTGTGTTGAATAGCGGTGTATGCATAGAAGAGATCCTGGTGAGTGCGCAGCATTTGACCCTGAAATAGAGCGTACCCTGTGGGCGCGTCTCAGTGCTGCTGCCACCTTGGATGTTAATGGAAATCAGGCTAATCCTGGAGAGGGAAATGCACCGGTCGTGGGTCAGGTAGCTGACGAAAATGAAGTGGTCAGGCCAAGACCTAGGACCATGAGAGACAACACCACTCCTACAGTTGGGAGTGTGTATCCTGGTTTTGGGCCTAACATCATGAACAATCAGTTCGAAATCAAGCCCGCCATCCTGAACATCATCCGTAACAACGCACAGTTCTCTGGGATGCCCAGTGAAGACCCACATCTTCACTTGGCTAACTTCACCGACATTTGCGGTACCTTCCGGTATGCTGGAATCACTGACGAAACAGTCAAGTTGAGACTGTTTCCATTCTCATTGCGTGACAAAGCCAAGGTGTGGCTCCATTCTATCCCTCCAAGAACTGCTGCAACGTGGGATGTGCTCGCGTCCAAGTTTCTCGCCAAATTCCACCCGGTGGACAAGATTGTGAGCCTTCGGCGTGAGATCGCCACCTTCCGGCAAGCTGAGCAGGAAACCCTCGCAGAAGCTTGGGAGCGTCTTTGTGACCTCCTGCGCAAATGCCCAAATCACGAGTTCCAGCCGTGGAACATTGTGGAGACCTTCTACTTCGCCATCGAGCCCAACCATCGGGCGATGATTGACGCTGATGCAGGAGGAACCTTAATGAACCACACACCTGAGGAAGCTCTTAGAATTCTGCAGGACACCGCGTCCCATGGCACTTTCTGGACTGCGGGGAGAAATGCGCCTAGAAGCGCACGGGGACTATTCGTGGTGGATTCACTACCTCCCGCTGCTGCGCCCACGTCAACATTACATGTGAAGGATGTGGAGGTGGTGGTCACCACTCATACGAGTGCCCAGGTAGCGGACAATCAGGTGAATTCTCTCAGCTTAGTTTAAATGAGTCTGTAAATTTCTTTGGAAATCAAGCTAGGGGGCACCCTATGGAAATGCTTATAATCTGGGTGTGAGAAATCACCCCAATTTTTCATGGAACCAAAATGTTGCAGGCCAATGATGGCAACCGGGCCAACATCAAAACGATGCTCAAGCATCCGGAAGTCAACCAAGGCCGCCTCAGCCGAGTTATAATCAAGGTGCCCCGGTCCCTAAGAAAAGTAATCTTGAAGAGTTGATGGAGAGGTTTATGGAAGTCGCCAACGCTAATATGGTTTACCAAACCGCGTCTATGCGTAACTTGGAGACGCAAGTGGGCCAACTGGCTCAAGTGCTAACCGAGCGTGCGCAAGGGACCCTTCCCAGTAATACAGAAAAAAATCCAATTAACCAAGGGAAGAGTCTCTCCGACGCGGGAGTAGGTGAACTGAGTGAGTTGGTAGTTTCTTGCTCCATTAACAATATTGAAACGGCAGCCCTATGTGATTCCGGTTCATCTCGCAACATCCTCGCCTTGCAGGATGTTGCTAAACTGCAACTTAATATGGATACGGATGAACGGAAGTCACTAGTGCTTGCTAATGGGACCGTAGTTAAGGCTGAGGGAGAAGTCAGGAACGTGGAAGTTACAATTGAAGGGACGGTAGTAGTTGCCGACTTCCAAGTCTTGGGACCAAGTCTGAATCAATCCATTCCCATCTTGGGAGTACCGTTCTTAAAAGAGAGCGGTGCCACCTTAGATTTTTCTAAGGGGTGTGTTGTCTTACCCTGTAAGGTGACGCCCTCCACTTGTCCCAAGATTGTATCAGAAGCGGTAATCCACTCCCCCCTTGTTTTTACTGATAAACCATCTAGTGATGCAGAAGCCGAGAAAAGAACAGAATCGCCAGAAGGAGCAAGGAATGAAGAGAATTTGCAAGTTGTGACGGAAGAAGGGAAGGAGGCAAGAGACATCACTAAAATCAGAATATTGAATGACGAGGGAGATGGTGGAACAAAGCGCCTTATAAAAATTTGCCCGAATCAAAGTAACAAATGTGAACATTGTAAGCAGGTCCATTGGGCTGATCCGGTTGCCACGGCGGCAACGGAAGTGAAGCCACCCACCACTAAGGCGGGAAATTCTGCCAGTTATCAACGTTGGCGCTCTCCAACTGTGGAGAAGCTGAGGAAAGAAAAATTGCTGCGTGAATCACGCTCTGCTGCCCTCCGGCGCAGGAAGGAAGAGGCTAGGGGCAAGGTGGAGACATCCTCCTTGGGCCCTAAAGCCTTCACCTCTTTCCCATCTCGCGCAGCGGGGGAGAACCACCACAAATCAGCATACAGCTGATGCGTGATGGGGTCACGGGGTTGTGATTGTGTTGTTTCTTCGGTCTGATTTTTGTGCTCTATTTTGTCACTTCGCTGTGTTGGTCGTTTTTATTTTAGTTTGGAACAATATCTTTCTGCTCTTTCAACAATGCTTAATACAGGTATTTGGTCCACCTTAAAGGACGTTAAACAAAAGGGCTTCTTGGGAGACAACCCATGGGGAACCACCCAGTTCCGTCTAGCTTTTTAATTCCTTTTGTGCACTGTTATTTCTATTTTGCTAACATTGTAGGAGGATGCTCTCTTGTGGACGATGATGAAGGAGAAATATTTTTTTAAAAAATGGGATTACCGCACTTCTGGCATGCTCTTTTATGAGCATAGGTCAACTCTACCCCTCTCTTACTTATGTTTGAATTGTTTATTCTAGTTAGTTTTAATCAAGTCTGGGTGAGAGAGAGAGAGAGAGCTGTGCACGTGCACACACGTTGCATGACATGCTAGAATGTGCTGAGTTAGGATTTATATTTTGTTGCGCACATTGCATTCACTTGCACCTAATTCACGCGCACTTGATCACGCGTGCTTTTTGTGTATCGCTGCGAGGTTTTCCCACTCGTAAGAATTGAATTGTTAGCATGTGAGTGAGGAGTAGAGAAAAATGTTGACTCGAGTAGTGCTCTAGTCAAGTGCTCCCGTCATGCCTAGAAATTCAATTAGAGTAGAATGAAATTCAGAATTATAATTTAGTTATTTCTTTTATAGTAGATGAAATTTATTTTACTTTAGTGGTGAATCCGGTGAATCCAACGGTAGCATAAGGTCGAGTGTAGCAGATTAGTAGTAGCTTATTACTAGGGTCGGAAGGAAGGACAACTTTTCTCGGTGGCTAGAACTTGCACTAGGCGACTCTCGACACGATTGTGTTGAAGTACTCATCATAAAATGTGATATAGGCCATTTCTTGATCCGGTTGAGCTTTGGAAATCCTTACCTACGTAATCACCGTTGCAAGCCCACTTGAGCCTACCCTTCCTCCTTGTTTAGCTCCACTAAAAATTTAACCAAAGCCATACGGCCGAACCTATTTGCGCACCAACCGATGAGCTGAAAGAAATTTCTGTTTCAATCACATTTGGTGTCATCTGTGTTATGTATGGTAGCTTCAATTTAGCTAAAGGAGCCGTTTTATTGTGATTAAAAAAATGTTATTTTGTCGAAAAGACAAAAGAAAACAAAAATAAAAAGGTTGTGTAAGAATAATTTTCTCTCGGCAAATTCTATTTATATCTGGCTCAGCACGCACCTAGTGTTCAGTTGAAGTCTGGGGGTGTCGTGTAATTACTGAAAATATTGTATTGGTGATTGTTAGTATCTTGAGTGCTCAGGTTGTGTTAAGTGCGATTCCCATCGTCCTTCTACTTACCTAGCCTATACTCAACCTAAGCCCAATAATTACCTATCTCCTATTGATTTTAGACACGAGTCGTTTAATGCAGTAGAGAGAGTGCGGACGTGTAAGCCTATGGACACCGACTTTGATGGATTTCTTAGGAGTTTGTCCCTAGCTTCAATTCGGGTAATACTCTACTCATTAGTCACGCTATTTTCCCTTTTTGCACGAAGGAAAGATTCACCAGGATTCACCATCCAAGTAAATTAAATTTCAATTTACTGTTTTAGAAACAATTAGATACAATCTTGAGTTTAATTCTGTTCTAATGCATTTCTATGCGCGAGAGCATGCGACTTCGCATTGTTCTCTACCGCTCAAACTCATGCTAACATTCAATTGTTCCGGCAGGAAAGCTGAGTAGTTTGCCCGAGTCGTGCAAATGGTTAAGTCTGGGGGTGTGATGAGTCTCATATATATATATTTGGACTCATTTGGGCTGATATTCTTGTCTTTGCACCACATTTTAGGCACGTTTTCATTCATATGTATTATTCCATGCTAGGTGCACTATTAAGCTCATTTCGGTGTGCAATTGCATTCCTTGTTGTTGGGGGTAAGCACATGGTGCTCCCCTTCCCTTCTTTTATGTTTTTCTGATGCTGGACGTGTATTCCCAGCTGTTATATCTTGTATGCAGGTGACCTGATCGTCCCGTTTTCTCCAGAAGTAATTTCTGTGCATATCGCACGGTCGTGCATTTCCTTGACGCACGGTCGGTTGCGGTCGTGCGTTTGTGTCAGGGCATAAAATGGAGCGTCGGAGTTTACTCGTGCATTTTGACGCACGGGCGGATTCGCCCGTGCGTGAGTAAAACGCACGGTCGACCCGTCTCTTTGTGATTTCAGAGCGTCGGAGTTTACCCGTGCGTTTGAACGCACGGGCGGTATTGGTCGTGCGTGATCAATCGCACGGGCGGCGCAGCTTCTTCCCCAAGCAATATTTTATCCATCAATATCGCACGGTCTGCGCACGGTCGTGCGTTCAACCGTGCGTGACCATTTTTCAGCCTATTTGCTATAAAAAGAAGGAATCGAGGCAGTCAACGGGGAGAGAGATTGGAGGTGGACTAGAGCAATTCAGAGAGCGGGAAATCACTTCCTTCCCGCTTCTCTTGAGGGATGAAGGCTTCCCCTTCATCTCCACCACCATAGAGGCCATTTCCGGTGATTTCCACCTCCATCCTTCCATCCGGGAGCACTAGGAAGCTTTCTCCACCATTAGCTCAAGCATTCCACGCCGAGAGATCAGAGAAGCGCTGAAGATCGTAAGAGCGGTGACAGCCTCCTTCGAGCCAATCTCACCATCTGAGGGCCGAGTCCGGAGAGAGCCCGACAACCTCTCATTCCGGCCGTGAACCCAAGATGTGACTTCTTCTTTGTGGTCCTCTCTAACCTTTGATGCTTGAACTTCTTTGTTGTTGTTTTATGAACGTTTGTTAAGTTAATCTTAAGGATTATTGCTTGTGTTCATATGCAATGTTGTTGTGATGGCATGAATAGCCCTTTTTCTTAGTGATTTCTGAGATTCGTTGTGTGTGAAGCCACTAGCAATTGCTAGTGGTGATGTTTAGAGAAGAGGTGTGTGCGACCCTCAACCATTATAGTTACATTCTGTCCACGCGCCTTCCGAAGCACGACATCACGGCCGTTGCATCCATCTCGCCTTGCGAAGCGGAGTTTTGACCCGCATCTTTCTTTATTTTGCAATAGCATAGGATCCCAAACCAAACCCCCCGTTGTTACTTAATAACCCTTTTAACTGATTTCCTGGTTTGAGCAAATCGTACTACCCAACTTGCGGTCCTTTGAGAACGATATTCAGGGAGTTTCTCCCTATTTTATTACTTGAGCGACCGGTGCACTGCCGTCGTATCGCATTTTGTGCCTGCTAATTAGCAGTGCCGAAATAGCGCATTAGAGCCAAGGGGTCCTTTTTATAGCCTTAGCGCTAGCGCAACTGCCGGCGCTATCCCATTTTAGGACATATTCTGCGCGGCAGAATTTTCAATCCGAGGAAACATTACTCCCTTGCCGTCTGTGCTCTGCGCTACCGCCTACGCTATTGGATACCGCCAGGTGCTAGCTCCTTCTATATGTGCTCCCGGAATTGCGCAGATCATCGCTAGCGCCGGGCGCTAGGTGCTACCGCCGGCGCTAGTGGGAGTGTTGGATTTGATGGCTCAAATTTGGGGGCAACCTTCTTATGTAATCCTTGAGTCATATGAACTTTGTTTTCCTGCACACTTAAACACACAAGATCAAATACAAATAAGTTTTGTTATTCTCAAACTTAGGAGATGCGGAAGACCTTGTTCTAACAGTCTTCACCGATCATCCCATAGAACTGGGCATTGTTGCGGATAATGTTCATGATCGCCGACTTGATCTCGAATTGATTGTTCGTGATGGCTGGGACAAAGCTGGGATACACGCTCCCCACAGTGGTAGTGGTATAATCCCGCATCGTTCTAGGCCTCGCCCGGGCCACCTCATTCTCATCAGCCGCCTGACCCACAACGGGTGCATTCTCACCCCCGGGGTTAATCTCATTCATGTTGATGTTGAGATCCATGGTTGCAGCAGCACGATGATGCGCATGCAGCGTCCTCTCAATCTCAAGGTCGTAGTCCATGAACTCTTCAGGGCCATGCCCCTGCATAAACTAACTTACACACAACAAAGAAAAATAGAAAAAAAAAGATCAAAAACAACATAAAATCTTTATAGTAGCTTCCTGGAATAAAAATTCATACAACGCTCGTAGTCCCCGACAACGGCGCCAAAAACTTGATGCAATTACGGCAAGTGCACCGGTCGTTCAAGTAATAAAATTGGGAGAGACTCCCCGAATATCGTTCTCAGAGGACTACAAGTTGGGTTGTATGAATTCTTGTTAGGGAATTACTTATAGAGATTCTTATGTACTTAATAAAGAGGGGGTTTTGATTTTGGTTTACCTAGATTAGCAACAGTGAAAGAAAATGCGGGCCTAGAGCTCCGCTTCGCTTGTCGGGATGGAATGTAGGCCGCAATGTCATGCTTCGGTGAGCGGCTGGATTAGAAGGCTAGCGGATAAGGGTCGTAGGCACCTCGTCGTGGAACACGGAACTAGCAATTGCTAGTGCGGCGCACTACAAAGCGGTGGAGTGGATGGTGGACTAGGGCGCTCCTCAAATATCATAAACCATAAAAGATCTCAAAAGAATGAAATCATATTAACTAAAACACAATGTTTATGAACATCATCCATATTAACACACATACAAGGAAAATCTCTAAAGCAATGCGCAAGGGGAAAGAGAAAACTGAAGCTCGAAGACTTTGCTGAAGATTCTCGGCCGGAATCGTAGGGTTGTCAAGCCTCGTCCATGCTTGGTCTTCAGTTGCATCCGGGGTCCAGAGGAGCTGTCACCTTCCTCTACTTTACCCGTCTTCTTCGTGGTCTAGTGGCACAAATCTCACACACCGCTATAGGCGGTAGCTCATCTGCGACACGAAACGGCAGTGTACCGATCGTTCAAGTAATATAAAATGGGAATGAATCCCCAAGTATCGATTCTCTCAAGGAACACAGTAAGGTGGAGTTTATTATCGAGGAAGGACTTGAGATTGAAGTCCTTTCGAGCGGATGGATGCGGAAACGGGGGTTTTGGATTATGGAAAATAAAGAGAAAATACTATAACTACTCCTATGCAATGCCGCTATGCAAAGCTTCCCTCCGCGGGATGGAAGACTACGTAGGCCTTGAACGCGCTACTTCGTAAGGGCGGATGGACGAGTAGGCAAACGGATCGAACTATGCAGGCCTTGAGCTCGCTGCTTCGTTAGGCGAGATGGAATACACGGGCCGCTATGCCACGCTTCGCTAGGCGGATGGAAGAGTAGGCATGCGGATGAGGGTCGCAAGCACCTCTTCGACAAGCATGCCACTAGCAATTGCTAGTGCGGCACCGGACACGGTGGTGGAGTGGAAAATGGATGGCGGCGCACCTCATTCACACATATGAATAATATGATTCCATAAACATGAAATGAACATTAATAAACAAGATTCATAGTGTCATCATCTAAATATAGAGATTACAAACAAATACAACCACACAAGTAGAAGAAAGAGGCAAGAGATACGACCGAATCTGGAGTCTCGTTGTAGATTCACGGTAGGAATCGTCGGGTTGTCAATCCACGTCCTAGCTCGGTCTCAACTGCGTCCGGGGTAGAGGAGCTGTCACTACTCTCCAATGAGCCCGTCTTCTTCGTGTCACGATCCGGTAGAGGTTGCTAACTTCCTCTTGCTTGATGGAGATGGCGGCTAGATCTCCTCTTTAAGCTTTAGGATGAAGGAGGAGGCCGAGAGGAAACTCCAGCTTAAGGTTGGCGTGAGGAACAAGCCCGGAGCACCTCCAGATGGTGGGCGGCGATGGAGGGGCGAAGTCGGAGCTCTGGAGCGAGAAAACGGCGGTCTCGGGCGGAAGAAATGCGGGGTCTCTGACCTAAATTGCGAGCAGGGCATTTTATAGACACTGGAATAAACAGTGCGCACGATCGTTGGCGCACGACCAGTGGTCGTGCGCACTATCATCCTGTGATCGTGCGCCTGCCTGGACGGAGCCTGCAAGGGAAGAAAATTATAAAATACAATGTTCGCACGATCAGTGGCGCACGACCAGTGGTCGTGCGCACTATCGTAAATGGTCGTGCGATAAGCCAAACAGAACTAAAAAAAACGGGCGTTAAGTGCGCATGATCAATGGCGCACGACCAGTGGTCGTGCACGATAGAGCCAGTGATCGTGCGCAGTGTTCCTGTACAGAATTGTACCGGGAACACCTGCACGACTCCTATTCCAGCATACAACACCAGTCTAGCCACTGAAGGTGGCACTTAACACTGCATGAAAACTAGTAACGAAGATGAACAAGAAATAACACCAAAACGGGCCTAGAAGTGTACATAGCATGGAATAACAAATATGAGCGAAAACATGCCTTAAGTGAAGTGCATAGACTAGAAAATCGGCCCAGATGAGTCCATAAATGTGTATATATTTGGGACTCATCACACCCCCAGACTTAACTGTTTGCGCGTCCCGAGCAAACCATCTCTCGCGGACAGGAAAAACATAGCTGACAAAGAAATTAACAAGCGGAGTATCATGCGAAGTCGCATGCTCACACGCGTAGAAATACAATAGATAAAATTCCTAATTGTACATATTAGTTTATACTTTTCTAGGGGCGTATTTATATATTACATTTACTCAAAAAGTGAATCACGGTGAATCATAAGGTCGTACATAGGAAGAAAGTAAACTGAACGCTGAGGCGCGCATTGCCAAAGATCGGGGCTCGGGACAACTCCATTGAAATCCATCAATGTCGGTGACCATAAGCTTGCCCGTTCGCACTCTCTCCACGGCACTGGTTTGACTCAAATGCGTGAATCAATAGGACTTAAGGTTTTAGATGAGGCTTGGGTTTAGGTGAGGTAAACAAATATAAACATGAAGGCTTAGAACACAAAAACCCAAATGAGCAAATGCATAACACTATCCAAGTAGCCGCAAAACACGTGGATGCACCACACCCCCAGACTTAGACTTAACAGCATGGGTGTGTGCACCGCCTACTCCTAAACATATATTTTTACACAAATGTTTCATTAAAGCTCATATCTTTTTCTTTTCTTTTCACTTCTTTTCTTTCTCTCATTTTCTTCTTTTCTTTTCTTATCATTTTCAGCAGCTAAACAATAAAACACATCCACATCTTCACAAACATATCACCAAATCAACAACCCAACTCATGAAAATAATAAACAGCTAAAGCTCATATTTGGGTGTGCGACTAGGATTGGCATTTAGGCCTTGGTGAGACAACAGTGGGGCTGAATCAAAGAAAGGGTGGGCACAACTGGGCTGACGAGGATAAAGCGATAGGAGTGGGCACAAAGGCTCAACCGGGCCAAAATGATGGCCTATATCACATTCACGCAATTGACTAACCGTATACCCATGCTTCAAGAATCGTTTGGGGCAAGTTCTTAGCCACCGAGAAAGATAATCCTTTCTCCCGACTCGGGCAATACGAGGCTAACGAGCATCTACACACATTCCTATGCTACCGTTTGATTTACACCGGATTCACCAATTGAGTAGAGTAAACAATATTTACGCTAATAGAAAAAAAAATATAAACTAAAAGCATAAAAAGAAATTGAATCTACACGATTTTCTAAACGAGACATGAGCACTCGACTAGGAGCACTACCGGAGTCAACATTTTACTCCGCCTCATAATCCTAAGCCAGCACAGTGGTTTTCCAAATCACACAAAAAGAAATGAGTTCGGCTCAAGACGTGCCAACAGCTAAGTGCACGCTCGAGTGGGTGTAGTGGTGTGCAATGCAATTGAACATAACTAAATAATTGAAATTAAAATACTCCTGGTATGCAAATGCAATAGTGCACGTGCGTGGGCACACAAAACTACTCTCCCCCAGACTTAAACTAGATAATACACACAATATATATCTATGATATTCAGAAAAGAACTAGGGGAAGAGAGTACCCAATTCTCAGAAATGAGCATACCAGAAGATTGGCGTGTAAGCTAAAATGAAGCTACAGCATCCGCCATCCAGAAGAAGGATACCTGCAGGGGTCAGCTCCGCAAAACAAAAGAAAAAGAAAAGGAAAAACTACAATAAACTACAGCTAACTAAACAGGATTGAATAAAATAAAATGCATGGAAAGAAAGATAAATACTGGGGTTATTGTCATCCCAGCACGACTTATTCGGATTTTATATAGTTCTAGCTTATAGGCCTATGAAAAAGAAAATGCACAGGTAACTGTTCTAATATGCGCATCGGTAGCGGGTACCGATACGGAGACAGAGCAGTCACCCCTCTACCTAAATATAGATACCTGCTCCTCACAGGTAGAGGGTAGAGAATGTAAGTGGAGGAGGAAATATCCTCACTCAACTCACCAAAAACATCCTTGCCCAGCAAGGTATTGTCTCCATGAAGGTGGCAGGAGGAAAAGGTAATGAGTGGAGCTTCCTCTACGGAGGGGGGATCAACCTCCTCACATAAGAGGATGCTCACATCATTGACTTGAGCAAAATGCTCCAAGTCCTCTTGGGGTACCTGCGAAGACTCAACCTGCACAAGCTCGGATGACGAGGGGGGATCGAGAAATAAACAAGACGAAGAACATAAATAAACATCAATCGGGGGAGTGGTCCCGGTCTCACTCCCATCAGGTTGGGTAAGTAAAAGAATGTTTGCATTGTCATCAATGCTACAAGATTCGGCGGGATCAACGGTGGCCAGGCTTAGGATTTGGACTTCCTCCACCGGTGTTGAGGAAAACTCCTCTTCACCTAGAAGGTTGTCCTCCTTCATAGGAATAGGCACAACACTCAGATCACCCACCTCATCCTGCGACACATCATCAACAATGTCGTCGGAGACGAGTATAGTATGCACAACAGGGGGAGGAGTAGTGCTCGGATAAAAGTCGAGCACCGATTCCTTACAAAGAATCGAATCCACTAGGGGTGGTGGATGCACATGGAGAATAGGCTCAGCAATGTTGGTGCATAGATCAGCCGCACATCTGGTGACCGTATCCATGCCATTCCCTTCAAGATGTGAAGGCGACAAAGACACATAACCGGATGTTGAAGGTGTGTCGCCAGAGTTAGGAGTTAGGACGATCCGGATATCCGGCTCGTCATCCTCATCCAATTGGCGAAGATACTCGGCACAGTCCTTCAAGACATGATCAGTGCTCCGACAAAACCGGCACTGCCTTGCAGTCTTCTTTGGCACAGCGGGGGCTGAAGCCGAAAAGAAGCATGACGGTAAAGGCTCAGCAGAGTAGCCATAAGACTTACGCGCACCATATGAAGTATCAGACGAAGTCGGTGCTCCATATGCTGGGCTATAAGAATTATGCCTACTATTCTCCGTAGGGCATTCATCACTAGAGTGGGAGGTAGCTCCACACCAACGGCAACGGAAATTAAGATGTGCCCACATAGTGCGAAGATAAAACGATTCAAAAATAAAAATGCTATTGTGCAAAATACTACACCTAACAAAAATTACTAAAGCAACCTAATTAAAGCAGGAAAATGGAATAAAAAGAAATAAAACAAAGAAATGCAATTTACAAATGGAAGGGCTTCTCTCTCAGGTTCTCCCTCTCCAGAAAACTCACACGACTGTGTTCCCCGGCAACGGCGCCAAAAACTTGATGGCGCAAATCTCACACACCGCTATAGGCGGTAGCTCAACTGCGACACGAAACGGCAGTGTACCGATCGTTCAAGTAATATAAAATGGGAATGAATCCCCAAGTATCGATTCTCTCAAGGAACACAGTAAGGCGGAGTTTATTATCGAGGAAGGACTTGAGATTGAAGTCCTTTCGAGCGGATGGATGCGGAAACGGGGTTTTGGATTATGGAAAATAAAGAGAAAATACTATAACTACTCCTATGCAATGCCGCTATGCAAAGCTTCGCTCGGCGGGATGGCAGACTACGTAGGCCTTGAACGCGCTACTTCGTAAGGGCGGATGGACGAGTAGGCAAACGGATCGAACTATGCAGGACTTGAGCGCGCTGCTTCGTTAGGCGGGATGGAATACACGGGCCGCTATGCCACGCTTCGCTAGGCGGATGGAAGAGTAGGCATGCGGATGAGGGTCGCAAGCACCTCTTCGACAAGCACGCCACTAGAAATTGCTAGTGCGGCACCGGACATGGTGGTGGAGTGGAAAATGGATGGCGGCGCACCTCATTCACACATATGAATAATATGATACCATAAACATGAAATGAACATTAATAAACAAGATTCATAGTGTCATCATCTAAATATAGAGATTACAAACAAATACAACCACACAATCGAAGAAAGAGGCAAGAGATACGACCGAATCCGGAGTCTCGTTGTAGATTCACGATAGGAATCGTCAGGTTGTCAATCCACGTCCTAGCTCGGTCTCAACTGCGTCCGGGGTAGAGGAGCTGTCACTACTCTCCAATGAGCCCATCTTCTTCGTGTCACGATCCGGTAGAGGTTGCTAACTTCCTCTTGCTTGATGGAGATGGCGGCTAGATCTCCTCTTTAAGCTTTAGGATGAAGGAGGAGGCCGAGAGGAAACTCCGGCTCAAGGTTGGCGTGAGGAACAAGCCCGGAGCACCTCCAGATGGTGGGCGGCGATGGAGGGGCGAAGTCGGAGCTCTAGAGCGAGAAAACGGCGGTCTCGGGCGGAAGAAATGCGGGGTCTCTGACCTAAATCGCGAGCAGGGCATTTTATAGACGCTGGAATAAACAGTGCGCACGATCATTGGCGCATGACCAGTGGTCGTGCGCACTATCATCCTGTGATCGTGCGCCTGCCTGGACGGAGCCTGCAAGGGAAGAAAATTATAAAATACAATGTTCGCACGATCAGTGGCGCACGACCAGTGGTCGTGCACACTATCGTAAATGGTCGTGCGATAAGCCAAACAGAACTAAAAAAAATGGGCGTTAAATGCGCACGATCAATGGCGCACGACCAATGGTCGTGCGCGATAGAGTCAGTGATCGTGCGCAGTGTTCCTGTACAGAATTGTACCGTGAACACCTGCACGACTCTTGTTCCAGCATACAACACCAGTCTAGCCACTGAAGGTGGCACTTAACACTGCATGAAAACTTGTAACGAAGATGAACAATAAATAACACCAAAACGGGCCTAGAAGTGCACATAGCATGGAATAACAAATATGAGCGAAAACATGCCTAAAGTGAAGTGCATAGACTAGAAAATCGGCCCAGATGAGTCCATAAATGTGTATATATTTGGGACTCATCATCTAGCTCAAGCTAACTCTTGTTGGAACCTTGAATACAGCGGAGACTTTCCGTCTATGGCGTTCTTGAGCTCATAGATGATGGAGGAGGCCAAGGAGGGAGCTTTGGCAGAAAATTTGCAAGACAAGGGTTGTTGGAGCACCTCCTACGTCAAACGGTGGTGGAGAGGCAAAAATGGGCGGAAATGGCGGGCTCTGAAGCTTTTCCCATGGGTATCTCGCTCTTTAGCGGATTTCTTATTTTAAATTAGAAATTTTGTCACGCACGGTCGAACGCACGACCAGGAGTTTCCCTTGTGTTATTTAATGAATAGAAATGACTTGGGGATGAAGCAGCAGCGCCCATGCGTTTTACTCGCGCACGGGCGGTCGAAGCCGCCCGTGCGTAAAAATGCATGACCAAATCCTGATTGGCTAAAAATCGGTCGAAACAGGCGATCGTGCATTTACTTCGCGCCCGGGCAACTGCCTGTGCGTAAAAATACACAAACAAAGTCAGATCACCATTTTGCTACCCAGAAGAAGGCGCACGACCGTAGCCGTCTGTGCGTCAAGAAAAGGCACGACCAAGCGATATAAACATTCATGATTTTTGGGCAAAATGGGATGATCCAACCACCTGCAAGAATAGCGAACTAGCTGGGAATACACTTCCAGCAGCAATCAAACATAGAAACAGGATTGGGGAGCACCATGTGCTTACCCCCAATAACATGGAGCGCAAACGCACACCAAAATGGGTCTAAATAGAGCGCAAAGCACGTAAGTGCACGTAAATGAGCACAGGAGAAATATAAGTAATAATAGCTCGAAGACGACGTGCACAAGAGTGAAAACTAGCCCGGATGAGTCCATAAAAGCGTATATAAATGGGACTCATCAGAGTGCATCCAAAGGAGCATGGACATCTTCGCATGGAGCACGACAGACATGCCGGGCATCAACGCGGACATAGCCTGCACCGACTCAACCTCGAGCCAGGAACCCTCCGCATCCAACAGAAGAGGAGGGCCATTGCCGACAAGCTAGAGGAGCCGATCCGAGAGGAAGTGGAGAAGCTTCTCGAAGCAGGTTTTGTATCGGAGATCCAATATCCATACTGGGTCACCAATGTCGTCATGGTAAAGAAAGGCGACGGCCGCTGGAGAATGTGTATTTATTTTTCAATTTTAAACAATGCCTGCCCTAAGGATTGTTACCCTTTGCCTCGAATCGACGCGCTGGTTGACTCCGCCATCGGTTTTTCTATAGTGAGTTTTTTAGATGCTTTCTCAGGTTATCATCAGATCAGGATGCACCCACCAGACATCAAGGATGTCTCCTTCATCATGAGAGAAGGGTGCTACTACTATAATATGATTCCATTTGGGCTAAGGAATGCAAGGGCAACGTACCAAAGGATGATGGACCGCGTCTTTCGGGAGTAGAGGGGGAGGAATTTGGAGGTGTACGTGGATGACCTCATGGTGAAGAGCAAAGATGTGAGCTCCCACCTACAGAACCTTGAAGAGACCTTCGCCACTCTGTGAAAAATCAAGATGAGGCTGAATCCTTCAAAATGTATCTTCGGGGCCAGCAAGGGGAAGTTTCTGGGTTACCTCCTTACCTCGGCGGGGGTGGAGCCTAACCCGAACAAACTGAAAGCTATAATGGAGTTAGGATCACCGCAAAATGCTAAGGAAGTCCAGCGCCTGACTGGAAAGCTCGCAGGGTTGAGTAGGTTTCTCTCCCGGGCGGGGGAGAAATGCTCCCCCTTTTTCATAGTGTTACGAGGAAATCAAAAGTTCGAATGGACGAAGGAGTGTGAGGAGGCCTTCCAAGCCTTAAAAAATCAGCTCACCAAGGCTCTACTGCTCCACGGTCCTAAGGAGCGGGAGGGCCTAGCCTTGTATCTCAGAGTTGTGTCTGAGTCCGTGAGCTCCGTCTTGGTCTGGGAAGAGGGCAAGAAGCAGCTGCCCATCTACTACGTGAGCAGGGTTCTAAAGAAAGCGAAGCTCCGATACCCGATTTTAGAACAGCTAGCCTTCGCTTTGGTCATCTCGGCCAGGAAGCTCAGGCCATACTTTCATGCCCATTCGATCCAAGTAGTGACCGACCACCCCCATTGCAAAATCTTCCAGGGGGTAGAGCATTCCGGGAGACTCGCCAAGTGGTCGGTAGAGCTAAGCGAATTCGACATCGCTTTTGTCCCTCGGCTATCGATGAAGCCCCAGGTCGTGGCAGACTTTCTGGCAGACTATGTGGTTGAGACGGAAGAGGATAAGTCCCTCGTCCCGTCCCCTGGAAGCTGGTGGTGGATGGGGCTTCAGAAGAAACTCCCTGGGAGGAGGGGTGGTACTGGAAAGCCCCCATGGAGTAAAGATAGAGCAAGCCATAGTGATACATTTCCCCATCACCAACAACCAGGCAGATTACGTGATGTGATCACCGGCTTATGTCTAGCTCAGGAGCTAGGGGTTCACGATGTGGAGGTACTCACGGATTTGATGGTCATGTCCTCGCAGGTCAAGGGTGAGTTCGAGGTAAGGGAGCCCATACTCATGAGGTATCTAACTAAGGTGAGGGGTCTCATTGGAATGTTCAAGACATTCTCCATCATGCACATACCGAGGGAAGAGAGTACCCCCCCAGATCGGTTGGCCAAGTCCAGTCCTCGGGCAGGGGAAACCTTCACAGACCTATTCCGCCCATCTATTGAGGAAGGGGAACTCATGGATATAGAGCGGCGACCCTCGTGGAAGGATCCTTTCGTGACCTTCCTGGCAATGGGCATGTTCCCAGAAGATGTTCCAGAAATGGTGCTTCAGGTACAAGTCCACCTACTACATGCTTTACGAGGGGGACTTGTATCGAAAGACTATCTCGGGACTCTTAGCACGATGCATATCTGAGGAGGAAGTCTCGAGGGTCCTGGAGGAGGTTCACTCTGGCCAGTGTGGTAGTCATTCAAGGAGTAGGATGTTGGAGGAAAGAATAATGAGGCATGGGTACTTCTGGCCGACCCTGAGCAAGGAAGCAGTGGAGGTCGCCAAGAAATGCCAGAAATGGTAGCTGTTCGCCTCGCTTCAACTTTTGCCGGCTCAGAGGCTAAGGAGCATCACGACACCATGGCCTTCGCCATATGGGTGATGGATCTGGTAGGACCTTTCCCCCAATCAAGTGGGCAAAGAAGGTTTCTCCTGGTCAAGATCGACAACTTCTCGAAGTGGTTGGAGGTTAAGGCTTTGGCCAAGGTCACCTCCCAGGTAATCCACAACTTTGTGTGGGGGGAGATCATCTACCGACATGGGCTCCCTCAAGCCATAATCACAGATAATGGTTTGTAATTTGCTAGTGAAGAGTTCATCAGCTTCTGCAGCCAGTTGGGAATAGACCTCAGGTTCGCATCCATCCATCATCCCAGGAGCAATGGGCAGGTGGAGGCGCCGAACAAGATCATAGTGAACCTGCTGCAAAAGAAAGTAGAGAACTTGAAGGGGAATTGGGTAGAGCAACTCCCTTCAGTCTTGTGGGCTCTAAGGACTATGCCCAGCACCGCCATTGGCGAGACCCCCTTCATGCTCTCTCACGATTGTGAGACCGTCATTCCTGTAGAATTTGAAGTCAAGTCAACGAGGGTAAAGGCCGCCGAAGGAGGATGAAGAATGGAGAGCGGTAAACGAGGAGGAGCTGCGACTCTCCTTAGATCTGATCGAGGAGGTCTGAGATCTTGCCACCATTCGACAAGAAGAAGTCAAGCGGCGGATGGCCAAGTATTTTGAAAGCACGTCAAGATCAAGCAATTCGAGAAGGAGGGCCTCATGTTAAAAAAGGTCGACGCGTCCGGAAGGTCAGCCACGTTAGGGATGTTCAATCCCAATTGGGAGGGCCCCTATGCCATTGAAGAAGACTTAAAGTTAGGGGGATATCGCCTCTAGAATGTGGAAGGTGAGTCCATCGGTTACACGTGGAGTGGTGATGACCTGAAGCGTTTCTACCCTTAAGTTCATATTATAAAAATATTTATTCTTTAAACTTCGCTTTTCTTTATATATGGTATAATAGCTTGCGAGATGGTGATAAAAAGTTTCAAAACATTTGCCCCGAGTAGACCCTCTGGCCAGACTCTCACCTAGCTGGCATGGTCGTAGGCTCACTCAGCGGCATGAAAGTTTCAAGGAGATTGTCCCCGAGTAGATCCGTTGACCAGACTCTCACCTAGCTGGTAGGGCCATAGGCTCACTCGGTGGCAGGAAAGTTTCAAGGTGATTGGCCCCGAGCAAACCAGCTGACCAGACACTTACCTAGCTGGCAGGGTCGTAGGCTCACTCGGTGGCAGGAAAGTTTTAAGGTGATTGACCCCGAGCAGACCCGTTGACCTATCTTTCACCTAAATGGCAGGGTCGTAGGCTCACTCGATGGCAGAACAGTTTCAAGGTGATTGGCCCTGAGAAGACTAGCTGACCAGTCTCTCACCTAGCTGACAGGGTCGTAGGCTCACTCAGTGGCAGGAAAGTTCAAGGTGATTGGCCCAGAGCAGACCCACTAACCAGGCTCTCACCTAGCTGGCAGGGCCGTAGGCTCACTCGGTGGCAGGAAAGTTCAAGGTGATTGGCTAAGAGCAGACCCACTTAACAGGCTCTTACCTAGTTGGCAGGGTCGTAGGTGTACAACCCCGATATTCGCCAGGTAAGGAAATCGAGCGAGACGGGAGTGGCGAGATCCAGACCTCGCCGAGATCAGCCCCCAACCGATGAGACCTCGGCAGACCACCAAAATAGGCAGCGAGGTCCTCCCGAGGCGACCCTCTAAAAGAGACTCCGCAGGCAGTATTCGCGAGAGGACCCGCGAGAACTCCTTCAGCAAGGTTCTCGCAAGGCGATCCCCCGGAAGAGATATCGCGGACAGGACCCGCGAGAAGGCCTGCGAGAGCTCCGACAGTAAGGTCATCGCAACCCCTTATCCATAAATCATTAGGGTCAACTTACCATTTTACCCTTGGTGGTCTGCCCTTAGCCTCTCCAAACAGCGGAGCTTGGCTGTTAGCAGACCCATTTGGGGTGCAGATAGTAAAATCTAAAGGCGGAATCCTATTATTTGCAGACCAGATCACAAAATCTATAAATAGGACCTTAAGGGCACCTTTGGAGAGGATCTCATTTTCAGCTTCCCTATCCTCAGGCTTTCTTTGGATAGCGTTTCCGGAGCTCTCCAAGGTGCCCGAGTCTCAGCTTTGGCTTGGGAGGGGAAGCGCTCAACGATCTTCCGGGTTAGTGGAGGGACCTCCTCGCTGTGACTAAGGCTTAGTCAATTTCCTAATCTTCCGTCTACCCTCCTCGAGGGATCAGTAAGGGCTAGCCGCCCCTCATCTCGGTGAGGGCCCCGAGCTCTACGAGAGACCGAGAAATCGGTTTCAACATTTTGGTGCGGTGAGCGTGGAGCGTGGCTGGTTCAAGAAAGATCCAGAGAAGGGTTATGGCGGGAGATGAGGAGCATGGAGAGGAGTACGGCGAGACTCCTCAGGAGGCGATGGCCAGGATGCTCGCGGATTTCAGAAAGGAGGTGCTCGACACCTTGGGGTTCACGGTCACAGCTCTGCGAAGCGAGTTTGCGACCCCAGCCCCTCGGGCGCCCCCTCCCCGCACGACAGTCGGCGAGGAGGCACCAGGGGGGAGGGCTGGAAAGGAAGTTGTCGTTGGTCTAGGTCAGGGCAAGGAAGGGCGAGTGTTGTTCGCCAGTCCGGCGAGCTCCGTGCCGGCGAGCTCAGTGCTGGCGAGCTCCGCCCCAGCGAGCACGACGCAGGCGAGTGCGTGCCAGGAGGAAGCGTCGACGGTCGGGGTGGTTCAGGCGAGCACCGCCCTTGCGAGCACAGTCCCGGCGAGCTCAAGTTTGGCGAGCGAGCTCGGGGGACGAGTGGAGCCAGGAAGAGTGACAGGAGGGGGAAGCCCCTTTTGCGAGTTGGTGCTTTCCGCACCCGTCCCGGGGGGATTTGGAGAATGGGACCGGGTGTACTACAACGGTAGAGATGACCCTGTCCAGCACCTGCAGAGTTTCGAAGACTCGGTCTCCATCAGGCCGATGTCAGATGCCTTCAAGTGTCGGCTCTTTGCCGTCACCCTCAAGGAGAAGGCCAGGGACTGGTTCCATCATCTCCCTGCAGGGTCAATCTACTCATTTGAGGATTTGCGCCGAAGTTTTTTGCTGAGGTTCTCGACCTCTAAAAAGAGGAAGAAGGACGCTGATTCCCTCTTCGCAGTGAAGCAGGGACCCAGGGAGTCGCTGGCTCAGTATGCCGATCGGTTCCAGGAAGAAGTACAGCTCACTCAGGAGATGCCTGGGTTTGGACTCCAACTCGCCTTCACGGTCGGGTTGAAAGAGAGTTTCTTCAAGATGGCGTTGAAGAGAAAAGCCCCCGTCTCCTTTGAAGAGCTGATGGAGAGGGTGTCGGAGGAAGTCGCGAGTGAGGAAGCCAATCCGGAGCTCACCAAGAGGCTAGCAAAGCTCAGTGAGCCGGAGGTGAGGCAGCAGGAGGTCAGGAGAAGGGAAGAGCCCCGGGCCCCGGAGGGGGAATGGAGGCCGCAAGGTGGAGGAATGCAAGGGCAGGGAAGGGGTTACGGCCCAGGAAGGGGTAACCATGTCGGAGGTCAATGGAGGCCCCCCCCAGTTAGGGTGGAGGCAAGGTCCGATGCAAATGCCTCCCCCTACCCAACAGGCCATGGCAATTAGAAGAGGAAGAGGAAGAGGAAGAGGAAGGGGAGGAGAGGTGGAAACGGCAGCCGCTAGGAGGAGAAGGAATAGGGTGGCAGAGGCCGATGCAGGGGAAGTGACGTTGCCATATTGTATCTTTCATGATGTGGAAGGTCACTCGACAGACACCTGTCCGGAGTTCCTGGAAGTAAAGAGGGGCAGAGCGCCCGCGCCACCGCAGCAGCAGCCAGTAAGGATCGTGGAGGTCGAACCTCGAGAGGAGGATGAGGAAAGGTTTGAGGATAGAGCCGATATGGGAAGTAGAGGAGCGATCGGGGTGATCCATGGGGGGTAGGGGTAGAGGCGACCCGCAAGGCTAGCCTCCATACCATCTACCGCCGGAGCGTGGCTTCGACCTCCACCACTCCGCCCCCGGCCGAAAAAATCATTTTCACCCAGAAAGACATGTCGGGCTATGAGGACCCATTCTGCGACGCGCTGGTTATTCAGACGGCGATCGAGAACTTCACCGTCTCCCGAATCCTGGTGGACAACGGGAGTTCGTTCAACGTCATCTTCAAGAAGGCGTTTGACAAGATGGAGGTGGAACCCAGAAGGGTGTTGGCCTCGGATGGCCCTCTGTTTGGATTCTCGGGGGAGAGGAAAGAAGTAGAAGGGGGAGTAGGACTTCATGTCACCCTGGGTGGGCAGTCCAGAAACTGCCGTTTTGTCATAGTGGACGCCCCAAGCAGCAACAACGCCATCTTCGGACGGCCGCTCATCAGCGCGTTCCGCTGTGTCCCCTCCACCTTTCATCAATGCCTTAAGTTCAACGACGGAGGGGTTCAGGTGCGGATCAGGGGGGATCCCAAGATGGCAAGACAGTGCTACGTAACGGCTGTCAACACCATCTCCTGGATGGGAGAAGCTGAGGAGTGGGATAGGATGATGGAGGAGGCGGCCGAAGCCGGAAGTATGGAGGTAGCCGAGGAGAAGATGGAGGGAGATGAAGTCCATGCCCAGGAAGGGGTAGCTGAGGGACCCGGGCGGAAGGAGAGGAAGAAGAAGAGAAGGCCCAGGAGGGAAGGGCGGAAGAGCTGATGGTGGTAGAGAAGGAAGTCGAGGAGGAAACCCAGGCTCCCACTTGTGCCGAAGAGGAGAGGGCTTGGGGAGAGCAGTCTCGGTTGGAGGCTGTGGACGAGGTCGTAGAGCTCGAGGTCACCACCCGGCTGGGGGTGGTGGAAAAAGTCCGGGTCAGCGGAGGACTCAACCCGGAAGATCAAGCGGAGATTCTGGCTTGCGTACCGAAGAACGTAGACGTCTTCGATTGGAGCGCCGCGGAAATGCCCGGGATCAACGCGGATGTGGCTTGCCATCGCCTCAACCTCGACCCCGGCGCCTGCCCCATCTGCCAGAAGAGGAGGGCCGTCGCAGACAAGCTGGAAGGGCCCATCCGCGAGGAGGTGGGCAAGCTCCTGCAGGCAGGCTTTGTATCGGAGATCCAGTATCCAGGATGGGTCTCCAACGTCGTTATGGTGAAAAAAGGGGGAGGTAAGTGGAGGATGTGTATCGACTTTTCCTTGCTTAATAAATCATGCCCTAAGGATTGTTACCCCCTGCCTAGAATCGACGCGCTGGTTGACTCAGCCGTCGGTTTTCCTGTAATGTCTTTCTTAGATGCTTTTTCAGGTTACCATCAAATCTGCATGCATCCCCCAAACATCAAAGATGTCTCCTTCATCACGGGGGATGGATGCTACTGTTATAAAATGATGCCGTTCGGGCTCAAGAATGCAGGTGCCACATACCAAAGGATGATGGACAGGGTCTTCCGCGAGCAGAAGGGAAGAAACTTAGAGGTTTATGTAGATGACCTCATGGTAAAGAGCCGGGACCTCGGGTCTCACCTCCGAGACATTGAAGAGACGTTCGGGACCCTGCGGCGGTACAGGATGAAACTCAATCCCTTGATGTGTGTCTTCGGGGCGAGCCGAGGAAAGTTCCTGGGCCACTTGCTCACCCCTGCGGGAGTGGAACCTAACCCAGACAAAGTTAAAGCGGTGATGGAGTTGGGGTCGCCGAGAAATCCGAAGGAGGTTCAGAGCCTTACAGGGAAGTTGGATGGGCTCAGCAGGTTCCTCTCGAAGGCAGGAGAAAAGTGTGCGCCTTTCTTCAAGGTGCTGCGGGGCAATAAGAAGTTTGAATGGACCCCGGAGTGTGAGAAAGCCTTCCAGGCTCTGAAGGAATAGCTCACCTAAACCCCTCTACTCCAGGGACTGAGTCCCGGAGAAGACCTGTCACTGTACCTGGGTGTAGGGTCCGAAGCAGCAAGTTCTGTATTAATCCGGGAAGAGGGGAAGAAACAGTTCCCTATCTACTATGTCAGCCGAGTGCTGAAGAAGGCAGAGCTCCGGTACCCGATCCTAGAAAAGTTAGCCTTCGCATTGGTGGTGTCGGCCCGGAGGATCCGACCTTACTTTCAAGCCCATTCAATCAAGGTAGTGACGGACCACCCGCTCCGTAAAATCATGGAAGGGGTGGAGCACTCAGGGAGGTTGGCAAAGTGGTCCGTGGAGTTAAGTGAATTCAATATCACGTTCGTGCCCAGGACGTCTATCAGGGCTCAGGCGGTGGCAGACTTCATGGCCGACTATGCGGCCGAAGTGGGGGAGCACGAGCCACCTCCCCCAGAGGCATGGAAGATGTTGGTGGACGGAGCGTCGGGAAAATACTCCTATGGAGGGGGAATGGTCCTGGTAAGTCCTCGGGGTACTCGGATTGAGCAAGCTTTAAACATCCATTTCCCAATTACCAACAACCAGGCTGAGTATGCGGCAGTGATAGCGGGCCTTCGGCTGGCCCGGGAACTGGGTGTGCAGGACGTAGAGGTCTCCACGGACTCCATGGTGGTAGCATGCCAAATCAAGGGAGAATTTGAAGCAAAGGACCCGACCCTCCTACTATACCTGGAGAAGGTTAAGGGAGTCATCGGGCAGTTCCGCACCTTCTCCATCATGCACGTGCCGAGGGAGGAGAACACCCAGGCGGACCTCTTAGCCAAGTTCGGTCCCCGAGCGGGAGGGACGACTTCGGAACTCTTCCAGCCCTCCATCGAGGAAGGATAATTGATGGAGGTGGATCAACAAGCCTCGTGGATGGACCCATTCATCACCTTCCTCTCCTCCGGGCAGTTCCCTGGAGGGGACGTGGACAAGAGGCGCTTCAGGTATAAGTCCGCCTATTACTCCTTACATGCAGGAGGGCTATATAGGAAGACACCTCGGGACTCCTGGCCCATTGCATTTCCGAGGAGGAGGTTCCGAGAGTCCTGGAAGAAATCCACTCTGGGGAGTGCGGCAGTCACTCCGGGAGTCGGACCCTGGAAGGAAGAGTATTGAGGCAAGGCTACTTCTGGCCCACTCTCAGCAAAGACGCGGCGGAGTTCGCGAGAAAGTGTCCGAAGTGCCAGCTCTATGCTCCGCTCCAACTCCTCCCAGCTCAAAGGCTCCGAACCATCACGGCTCCCTGGCCCTTCGCCATATGGGGGCTGGACCTGGTCGGTCCCTTCCCCCAAGCCAGCAGCCAGAGGAAGTTCCTGCTGGTCATGATCGACTACTTCTCCAAGTGGGTAGAAGTGAAAGCACTTGATAAGGTAACCTCTCAGGTTGTAAGGAATTTTGTGTGGGGGGAGATAATTTGTAGGCACAGACTCCCTCTAGCTATAGTGACGGATAATGGGCCGCAGTTCGCTAGTGAAGAGTTTGTTGGCTTCTGCACTCAGCTCGGCATCGACCTCAGGTTCGCATCGGTCCACCACCCGAGGAGCAATGGGCAAGTGGAGGCGGTGAACAAGATAATCGTTAACCTACTAAAAAGAAAGTGGAGAACCTTCGAGGAAACTGGGTGGAACAGCTACCCTCCGTCCTCTGGGCCATGAGGACTACTCCAAATACCGCCACCGAGGAGACCCCATTCAAGCTCTCTCACGGGTCCGAGGCCGTTCTCCCCATAGAGTTTGAGGTGAAGACCCCCCGGGTGATCGCTGCAAGCGAGGGGGATGAAGAATGGCTGGAAGGTAACAATGCAGAGCAGAAGCTGTCTTTGGACCTGGTGGAAGAACTCCGGGACTTGGCCACCATCAGACAGGAAGAGGTCAAGCGGCGGATGGCTCGATATTTTGACAAACATATCCGGATAAAACACTTTCAGAAAGGAGACCTGGTCCTGAAGAAGGTCGATGCGGCCGGCAGAGGGGCCACGGTGGGTAAGCTTAACCCCAACTGGGAGGGTCCATATATTGTAAGCGAGGCGCTCAAGTCGGGGGGATATCACCTCCAGGATGTGGAAGGGGTACCCCTCGACCGAGCTCGGAGTGGGGATGACTTGAAACGGTTTTACCCTTAAAAGACTTTATTATGTTGTTTAATGAATGTCTTGCTTTCTTTTGTGATGCTTTTAACTGCTGTCGTGCAAAGGTAACAAGTGTTGGTGCTGGAGTGCCCCAGATCGATTCCGCTCCCGGGCTCTCACTAGACGGGGGGTTCAGGTTGATCTCTGGAGAGGCTGGCAAGGTAACAAGTGTTGGTGCTGGAATGCCCCAGATCGATTCCGCTCCCGGGCTCCCACTAGACGGTGGGTTCAGGTTGATATCTGGAGAGGCTGGCAAGGTAACAAGTGTTGGTGCTAGAATGCCCCAGATCGATTCCGCTCCCGGGCTCTCACTAGACAGGGGGTTCAGGTTGATCTCTGGAGAGGCTGGCAAGGTAACAAGTGTTGGTTCTGGAATGCCCCAGATCGATTCTGCTCCCGGGCTCTCACTAGACGGGGGGTTCAGGTTGATCTCTGGAGAGGCTGGCAAGGTAACAAGTGTTGGTGCTGGAATGCCCCAGATCGATTCCGCTCCCGGGCTCTCACTAGACGGGGGGTTCAGGTTGATCTCTGGAGAGGCTGGCAAGATAACAAGTGTTGGTGCTGGAATGCCCCAGATCGATTCCGCTCCCGGGCTCTCACTAGACGGGGGGTTCAGGTTGATCTCTGGAGAGGCTGGCGAGGTAACAAGTGTTGGTGCTGGAATGCCCCAGATCGATTCCTCTCCCGGGCTCTCACTAGACGGGGGGTTCAGGTTGATCTCTGGAGAGGCTGGCAAGGTAACAAGTGTTGGTGCCGGAATGTCCCAGATCGATTCCGCTCCCGGGCTCTCACTAGACGGGGGGTTCAGGTTGATCTCTGGAGGGGCTGACAAGGTAACAGGTGGTGGTGCTGGAATGCCCTAGATCGATTTCGCTCCCAGGCTCTCACTAGACGGGGGGTTCAGGTTGATCTCTGGAGAGGCTGGCAAGGATGAGGTCTTTATGCTAGAATACTCCGTCTCGCTCGGCAGACCTGTCCGTTCGGCAAAGAGATATTTCGCACGACGACAGGCGAGCGGCGAGAATCAATCTTACACGATCCCGGACAACTGGTCCTCGGCAGAAAGGTTGCCGACACCGGGTAAGTGGCGAGCCCTCGCCAAGAAGAAAAACGCCTTGCGAAACCTAGGAAGAAATACGCATAACCTAAAGGGTAGTAATCCTAAGAAACGACGAAAGGGCCGAGCAACCAAAGTATCCTATACCTATCTATTCAACAACGCGTGACGCGAGAACAACCAACGCGAGAATAGCCTCCGCGAAGGTGGATATCGAGATAAGCGAGAGCGAGACATTCAACGCGTAAAAATAACAAGACAGGAAAGAGAAGACACAATGAGCAAAGCAAAATTTGCATTCCACAGTTCATAGTTTGGTTACAATCTTCGGCGATCTCGCCGATCATAATTACAGCGCAAAAGAAAGGAATAGCGGCGAGCTTCAGGAACCACCCGCCGATCCTTCTTCGTCATCACTATCCTTCACGGGCGGAAGAGGGAGGAAGAGCTCCGGGACGATGTCTTCCAGAGTCATGTCGGCCGCATTATCAGCCAAGAGGCCGATCGCCTTTGCCACCAAAAAAATGTAGCGAGCTGACTCTATAGATCCCACGCGGATTTCTTCATCTCACGTTCGCCGGTCTTCTTTTAAACGGCGAGGTGAGGGGGGAACAACGACGCGAGTGAGGTCACAATTTAGGGCCTTCAGCCCGGCCACCTCGCCCTCCAAATTCTCGATGCGAGCGTTGGCTCTCCCGGCGGCCTCGACATCCTGCAAATAAGTTCAGTTATAGGTGAAACGGCCAAGGGAAAGGAGGATGAGGGAGGTCTAGATGACTCACCACACTGCCCTCCGCGGCGAGCAGCTTCTCCTTCAGCTGCGTGTTCTCGGCAAGAACCCCCTGGTAGGCCCTCGCAAGCTCCACATTCTGAAGCTCCAGCTGTAAGCAATGCCTCCCCGTCATGTGGGCGAGCTTGGCAGAGCGCAGCTGGGACCTCGCGCTCTCGTAAGCAAGGGTCCTCGCGGTCTCATCCTTATAAGACTCCGCATCCTCGCGACCATAAAGGGCGAACGCGAGGTCAAATGCATGACCACTGACGGTCTCCTTCTCCACCCAGGAGGGGAGGATAGAAGAAATGTCCACCCTGTTGGTCTCCGGCTTCCAGGTGACGAGGGGCTCACCAGTCTCGTCCCGACGCCTCTAGCCGAGCCCGAAGTTGTAGTGGTTCACCGGGATGGGGAGGGCGGAGGTCCTGACCGCCTCCTGGCAGGGCTCTTCGTCCTCGCCCACCGAGAGGTCGGTGAGGTCAAACTCGTCGAAGGCGGCCTCGCGAGGTTCCTTACCTTTCGACGGAGTGAGCGAGGCCGCACTCTTCTTGCTCTTCTTCTTGGGCGGAGATTTCAAAGGGGGAGCATGACTACCGGAAGCCCCCGATCTCTTGCGAGAAGAGGGCTCGGCCAGAGCGACGACGCCTCGGCAAGCTTCCGCCCCCATGGTAGCGAGAGCCATGGTAGCGTCGGTTTTCTGGTTGCTCGCGTAGGGGGGATGAAGGGGAAGATCTCGCTCGCCTAAAAACAAACAATAATATGGATAGGTATAATATGCTAGCGAATTGAGACAAAGATATTAGGCGAGATTTTTACCTTCTCCGGCGAGAACCGGAGGCAGTGAGTCTAGGTTGCGGCGGAGGTAGACGACTTCGAAGTTCTTCTTGCAGAAGAACTGATGGAGGAGGGCGTCATGGCCGCCGAGGGCGGTGGGCCGGTAGGTGGTCTCGCTGTGTTGAACCGGCGAGAGGGGAATGTTGCCGAAGTTCCCCTTGACGACGACGAAATTCTGGGCCCAGAAGTGGGCCTTGTTGACGGTCTCAACCACCTTCGGGCCCGTGCCCACGAAGTAGGCTGTCCCATCTTTGTAGGCCCGAAATGAGAACAGCTTCCGGAAGACCGGGAGGCTGAACTCGATTCGCTCCTCATGGAGGTAGCAGGCGAAAGCAGTGACCACCGCCATGGCATTAGGTGTGAGCTGGCCGGGAACCACGCCATAATGCTTGAGCACCTAACAGGCAACAAGAACAGGATTAATCCGCGTGGCGAGCGAGACTCGAGTGGCAAAAAAATAGGAAGTAAGCGAGAACGATTATTACCTGGCGAACTTCTGGCCATAAAGGAAGGCGCAAACCGACCGTGAAATGGGCGGTAGGAATGGCCAGCTCGTCGACCAATGGGTCGTTGATCACATCGTCCTCGCTAGGGCGGCGTGCCTCGAACGGGGGGGGGGGGGGGGGGGGGGGGTGACGTAATCAACGACCGCGTTGAAGTACTCCTCATCAGTCAAGTTGCAGGTAAAAAAGCTATGCTCGGCAAAGGCCTTCGCGACCCTTCGCCAACCCTCCGACTCCGCGTTGCCGCCCATCTGGAAAACCTGCGAGAAAGGAAGGAACGCGAGAACGAGAAAGAGCGAGAGCTCTGCAGCAGAAGAAGAAGATCGAGAATAAATGCGGTGGTTGGCCCAGTCAAGACCACCTATCCAAACGTCGGCGAGCATGAGTATCAACAAAAACATCACATCACGTACGCGGGGGAGGGAGACCCGCGGGGTTAGCGCAAACGACATCCCTGCAGAATACGTTTAGCGAGGACAGAGGGTCCTCGCGAGCGCGATGTAACAAAATAAATAAATTCATTGATAGCGAGCGAGAAACCATAAAAGGTAATGATACTTATTTTCGAAAGAAATAGCAGCCAGCAGGAGTGGCGAATATGCGAGTCGCAAAACGTGGCGAGACCGTTCAAAGACGACGATGATTATTACAGTCACAATATAACGTCTAGCGAGAATCGTGGGGGAGCCATTTCCACCGGCCGCCACCCCGCGACCCTGACCTCGGCGGTTCCCTAGAATTATAATAGTCCTCTGCCAAACGACCCTCCCGGTCCATGAGGTAAGCGTAGTCTCTAATTCTCGCTATGTGCACCTCCGGCGTCGTGGCGTTCTCGTCCTGATCGCACTGTCTCGCTTGCCGGAGCCTCACGCACTCCTCCATCAGGACCGCGTGCCTATCATCCGCGGCTTCCCTATCCCGTCTCGCCTGCATATTGAGATCCATCAGCATTCACCCATGCTTCCTCAAGAGCTCCGCGACTCGCTGCTTCATCGTCTCCGGATCTCACGGATCCCCTAAGAATTCCTCCACCTGGTCAGGAAGGGGAGACATCTCGTCATCGCCCAGTTCGGAATTGGTATGCGGATTTTCGGCATTGTCTGCAAGATTTTACAAGGTTAGATGACGAGCGCGAGATCACGCAGGGTTTCGGCGAGGCCATAACGCTTACCAAGAGGGGGCGAGAAGCCGAAGGATGGCCCTGGAACACATTTCCATAGTGGGGGTAGAGAGATTTGCCCAGGCCGGCGGGATAAGCTGTGCTGTTGGTCGGGGGAATCTTTGGCGGTGCTGAGCCACCGGTCTCCTCGCTCTTCAGGAGCTGGAACCCGGGCTTATCTATGATTTTACCTGGAGGAGGCAGAGACGGCGGCCGCGACGACGGGCGGGCCGGGGACTTCAGGGGGGAGACTGTAAGAAAAGAGTAACGGAGGTCATATACGGTTGACAGAAGTATTACGGTATGCGAGATTAAGATCATACCGGTGACTTCTTTCCCAGTAAGGTTCAGATCCGCCTGTGGACTCTTGCGAGACCTCTCAGCGGGTTCTCCAATGTTCTCGCTCGGCAAAGCATCCTGCGAGTAGAAATTAGTGAGGAGCGATTTATTGACGTGAATTCGAGTAGCTCATACCTCCTCGGGGCGGCGATCATCCGGGGAGGAGTCCAGCATCACAGAGTCGTCACTGGAGCGACGAGCCGCCTTCGCCTTCCTGACTTTCGGCGATCGAATGGGGGGCGGCCGGTTCATCCAGGCGGGGACCTTGGTCGTGGAAGGTAACCCGCCAGCTCTCATCGCCCTCAGGCGAGCCTCTGCTTCTTCGGAGATCGGCATCTCCAGGCAGCTAAAATAAGGAAGGGAAGAAAAGAAACGGCGCGCACCAATAGGGGTTCGGGACGATATTTATAGCCTACGGGGTGGGTCCCACCAAAGATTCCTGACAGGTCATCTGGGAGCGGTCGAATATCAGGGGTTGGACGATTCTTCGCGAGGACATTAGTCCTCGCGAAGAGCGGGGATTGTGTACAACCCCGATATTCGCCAGGTAAGGAAATCGAGCGAGACGGGAGTGGCGAGATCCAGACCTCGCCGAGATCGGCCCCCAGCCGATGAGACCTCGGCAGACCACCAAAATAGGCAGCGAGGTCCTCGCGAGGCGACCCTTTAAAAGAGACGCCGCGGGCAGTATTCGCGAGAGGACCCGCGAGAACTCCTTCAGCAAGGTTCTCGCAAGGCGATCCCCCGGAAGAGATATCGCGGACAGGACCCGCGAGAAGGCCTGCGAGAGCTCCGACAGTAAGGTCATCGCAACCCCTTATCCGTAAATCATTAGGGTCAACTTACCATTTTACCCTTGGTGGTCTGCCCTTAGCCTCTCCAAACAGCGGAGCTTGGCTGTTAGCAGACCCATTTGGGGTGCAGATAGTAAAATCTAAAGGCGGAATCCTGTTATTTGCAGACCAGATCACAAAATCTATAAATAGGACCTTAAGGGCACCTTTGGAGAGGATCTCATTTTCAGCTTCCCTCTCCTCAGGCTTTCTTTGGATAGCATTTCCGGAGCTCTCCAAGGTGCCCGAGTCTCAGCTTTGGCTTGGGAGGGGAAGCGCTCAACGATCTTCCGGGTTAGTGGAGGGACCTCCTCGCTGTGACTAAGGTCTTAGTCAATTTCCTAATCTTCCGTCTTCCCTCCTCGAGGGATCAGTAAGGGCTAGCCGCCCCTCATCTCGGTGAGGGCCCCGAGCTCTACGAGAGACCGAGAAATCGGTTTCGACAGTAGGCTCACTCGGTGGCAGGAAAGTTTCAATTTGATTGGCCCCGAGCAGAGCCACTAACCTGGCTCTCACCTAGTTGGCAGGAACCTAGGATCACTCGGTGGCAGGAAAGTTTCAAGGTGATTGGCCCCGAGTAGACCCGCTGACCAGGCTCTCACGTAGTTGGCAGGGCCGTAGGCTCACTCGGTGGCAGGAAAGTTTAAGGTGATTGTCCCCGAGCAGACCCGCTGTTTAGGCTCTCACCTAGCTGGCAGGACTGTAGGCTCACTCGGTGGCAGGAAATTTTCAAGGTGATTGACCCGAGCAGACCCGCTGACCAGGCTCTCACCTAGGTGGTAGGGTCGTAGGCTCACTCGGTGGTAGGAAAGTTTCTAGGTGATTGTCCCCGAGCAGACCCACTGACTAGGCTCTCACCTAGCTGGCAGAGGCGTAGACTCACTCGGTGGCAGGAAAGTTCAAGGTAATTGTCCCAGAGCAGACCCGCTGACTAGGCTCTCACCTAGCTGGCAGGGCCGTATGCGCACTCGGTGGCAGGAAAGTTTCAAGGTGATTGTCCCAGAGCAGACCCGCTGTCCAGGCTCTCACCTAGCTGGCAGGACCGTAGGCTCACTCGGTGGCAGAAAAGTTTCATGGTGATTGGCCCCGAGCAAACCTGCTGACCAGGCTCTCACCTAGCTAGCAGGGTCGTAGGCTCACTCAGTGACATGAAAGTTTTAAGATGATTGGCCCCGAGCAGACCCACTGGACAGTCTCTCACCTAGCTGTCAGGGCCATAAGATCACTCAGTGGCAGGAAAGTTTTAAGGTGATTGACCCAAGAAGACCAGCTGACCAGGCTCTCACCTAGCTGGTAGGGTCGTAGGCGCACTCGGTGGCAGGAAAGTTTCAAGGTGATTGGCCCCGAGCAGACTCGCTGACCAGGCTCTCACCTAGCTGGCAGGGTCATGGGCTCACTCGGTGGCTGGAAATTTCAAGGTGATCGACCTCGAGTAGACCCGCTGACCAGACTCTTTCCTAGCTGGCAGGGGTGTAGGCTCATTTGGTGGCAGGAAAGTTCAAGATGATTGGCCGTGAGCAGACTCACTGACCAGGCTCTCACCTAGCTGGCAGGGTCGTGGGCTCACTCGATGGCAGGAAAGTTTCAAGGTGATTGGCCCCGAGCAGACCCGCTGACCAGGCTCTCACCTAGCAGGTAGGGTCGTAGGCTCACTCAGTGGCAGGAAAGTTTCAAGATGATTGTCCCTGAGCAGACCCGCTGACTAGGCTCTCACCTAGCTGGCATATCCGTAGGCTCACTCGGTGGCAGGAAAGTTCAAGGTGATTGGCCCCAAGCAGATCCACTGACCTGGCTCTCACCTAGCTGGCAGGGTCGTAGGCTCAGTCGGTGACAGGAAATTTCAAGGTGATTGGCCCCGAGCAGACTCGCTGGCCAGGCTCTCACCTAGCAGGCAGGGTCGTAGGCTCACTCGGTGGCAGGAAAGTTTCAAGATGATTGTCCCCGAGCAGACCCGCTGACCAGGCTCTCACCTAGCTGGCAGGTCCGTAGGCTCACTCGGTGGCAGGAAAGTTCAAGGTAATTGGCCCCAAGCAGACCCACTGACCTGGCTCTCACCTAGCTGACAGGGTCGTAGGCTCACTCCGTGACAGGAAAGTTTCAAGGTGATTGGCCCCAAGCAGACTCGCTGACCAGGCTCTCACCTAGCTGGCAGGGTTGTAGGCTCACTTGGTGGTAGGAAAGTTTCAAGGTGATTGGCCCCGAGTAGACCTCTAACCAGACTCTCACCTAGTTGGCACGACAATAGGCTCAATCGGTGGAAGGAAAGTTTCAAGGTGATTGACCTGAGCATTCCCGCTGACCAGGCTCTCACTTAGCTGGCAGGGCCGTAGGCTCACTCGGTGGCAGGAAAGTTTCAAGGTGATTGACCTGAGCAGACCTGCTGACCAGGCTCTCACCTAGCTGGCAGGAATGTTTCAAGGTGATTGGCTCTGAGCAGACCCATTGACCGGGCTCTCACCTAGCTGGCAGGGGTGTAGGCTCACTCGGTGGCAGGAAAGTTCAAGGTGATTGGCCCAGAGCAGACCCACAGACCAGGCTCTCACCTAGCTGGCAGGGCTGTAGGCTCACTCGGTGGCAGGAAAGTTTCAAGGTGAATGGCCCAGAGCAGACCCACTTTCCACGCTCTCACCTAGCTGGCAGGACCGTAGGCTCACTTGGTGGCAAAAAAGTCTCAAGGTGATTGGCCCCGAGCAAACCCACTGACCTGGCTCTCACCTAGCTAGCAGGGTTGTAGGCTGACTCATTGACAGGAAAGTTTTAAGGTGATTGGCCCCGAGCAAAGCCGCTGGACAGGCTCTTACCTAGCTGGGAGGGCCATAGGCTCACTCAGTGGCAGGAAAGTTTCAAGTTGATTGACCCAAGCAGACCCGTTGACCAGGCTCTCACCTAGCTGGCAGGGTCTTAGGCTCACTCGGTGGCAGGAAAGTTTCAAGGTGATTGGCCCCGAGCAGACCCACTGACCAGGCTCTCACCTAGCTGGCAGGGCCTTAGGCTCACTCGGTGGCAGGAAAGTTTCAAGGTGATCTACCTTGAGCAGACCCGCTGACCAGACTCTCACCTAGATGGCAGGGCCGTAGGCTCACTCGGTGGCAGGAAAGTTTCAAGGTGATTGACCCAAGCAGACCCGCTGACCAGGATCGCACCTAGCTGGAAGGGTCGTAGGATCACTCGGTGGTAGGAAAGTTTCAAGGTGATTGTCCCCAAGCAGACCCGCTGACCAAGTTCTCACCTAGCTGGCAGGGGTGTAGGCTCACTCGGTGGCAGGAATGTTAAAGGTGATTGGCCCAGAGCAGACCCGCTGACCAGGCTCTCACCTAGCTGGCAGGGTCGTAGGCTCACTCTGTAGCAGGAAAGTTTCAAGGTGATTGGCCTAGAGAAGACCCACTGTCTAGGCTCTCACCTAGCTGGCAGGACCGTAGGCTCACTTGGTGGCAGAAAAGTTTCAAGGTTATTGGCCCCAAGCAAACCCGCTGACCAGGCTCTCACCTAGCTAGCAAGGTCGTAGGCTCACTCAGTGACAAGAAAGTTTTAAGGTGATTGGCCCTGAGAAGACCCGCTGGACAGGCTCTCACCTAGCTGGCAGGGCCATAGGCTTACTCAGTGGCAGGAAAGTTTCAAGTTGATTTACCCAAGCAGACCCACTGACCAGGATCTCACATAGCTGGCAGGGTCGTAGGCTCACTCGGTGGCAGGAAAGTTTCAAGGTGACTGGCCCCGAGTAGACCCGCTGACCAGGCTCTCACCTAGCTGGCAGGGCCGTAGGATCACTCGGTGGCAGGAAAGTTTCAAGGTGATCGACCTCGAGCAGTCCCGCTGGCCAAGCCTTTCTTGATGTTATTGTGGATATTAGTCTTATTTCCTATGTTGTTGGAGCTTTGGTTTTGATTGTGTGCAAGTGGATTGTGCCCTTGAGCTGAGCATTGCAGTCTGTGTAAATTGCACGACCGTGCGATTATTGTTGATGCACGATCGAGGCGATCGTGCCATTTACTCAGAGCTGCTTGTGATGATGTTCATCGTGTGTTTTCCTTATCGCACGATTGAATCCAATCATGCGTTAAGGAAATTGCACGACCTATCTTGATGAGGGTAAAATTTGCGGTTTGTCACACCCCGTGCATTTTTGGTCGCGCACGAGCATTCCGCTTGTGCGTGAACAAAAATGCACGACCTTCCTGTAGCTCCAGGAACTGTTTATCTCTGTAAATCGCACGGCCCAAAATGCACGGTCGTGCGTTTCTTAATTTAACGCCTCTATTTAAGCGCGCAGGTTCAGTCGACCGAGTAGGGATAATTCATTTTAGGGGAGCGTCGTTTCTTCCGCACCAGCCCACCATTTTCATCGCTCCATCGCCGCCCACCTTCGTGAGGAGCTCCGACCGCCATTCTCTTGCAAATCTATAGACGAAGCATCTTCTTGGCCTCCGCCATTATTCATGCACCTCCAAACCTCCATTTTGAGGGATTTCTTGCTACATATATGAAGTTCTCCGACGAGGTTAGAATAGAAGATGATTGATGGAGAAGACGGGTCTGTTGGATCGATAGGTGCCCTTAGAGGGGGGGGGGGGCGTGAATAAGGGAATAAAAATTCTTCATAATAATGTTATGAAAATTACTAAATTGTTTTATAATAGGAGAAAGGCAAAATAACTATTTAGCTAAATTAAGAGAATATCATAATTTTCAAGTTTAGAAATAAGTACTAAATTGTTTTATGACTAAAGAGATTGAAATAAACAATTTAGATAAAATAATTACAATTGAAAACTTAGTAACCAATATTTAGAAATTATGCCAAATGAGAGAAATCAAGTAAACACAAACAGAGACATGATTGTATTTATATAAAAAGGTGCTTACATAAAGTTGATTTCAATATCGCTAGAAATTGGAGGCGTACAAATGTAAATATCTTTTTCTTTTCTATACCAACTTGTATCCCCACAAACCGGTTGGCTTTAGCCTATCCTTCCCTGGATAAGGCCTCAAGCCGCTATAGCCAATCCTTCCCCGTATATGGCCTCGAGCACCCCTAGATCTAATCACCTAGACCTAGTCGCCAACACAAGGCAAATTCCTCCCTAAGTCCTACCCAGACCTAGTCGCCAACACAAGGCGAATTCTCTAAACGGTTACAAAAAAATATTTGGAATGAAAGTAAATATAATAATAAAAACTCCCTATATGAGATCTTCTGAAGTTATAGTCGAAGCGATCGTCCTTCAGATGTAGTGAGACGTAGTCCTCCTCCAGAATTCTCCTTAAGCTTTTTGTGGGAGATCCATCTTCGGCAGCATAACAACAATGGATTTTTGGCACAAGTATTGTCTCTGGAAGCTCTCTCAGATTTCTGGAATAAAGGCTTCAATAATCCTCCCAGCCATCAGCAAAAAACGAAATCAACTCTTTAAATAACCACTAGAGCTAACGCGTAGCGTTAAGGTTAACGTCAGTGTTAGAGAACGTGTACGACAGTTGCTGAGATCATGTATAGCATCAAGAGCGTGACAGAACCAAATTTTGTCGAACGAAACTAATTTTTCTGAACGCGCCTTCGTCGAACGGAATCCCATTTCGTCAACCGCAACCATCAGGATTGTGGCAGAAACCAAGTTCATCGAACAGAATCAATTTTGTCGAACGGAACTCATAGTTCGTCGAACGCAGTTTGTTAAGCGCAATTTCGTCGAGCGCAGGCTCATTTTGTCGAACGGAACTTCAAGTTTGTCGAACGTAGTTTGTCGGGTGCAATGTCGTCGAGCGCAGGCTCATTTCATCGAACGAAACTCCAAGTTCATCGAACGCAGCTTGTCGAGCGCAATTTCATCGAGCGCAGGCAATTTCGTCGAACGAAACTCCAAGTTCGTCGAACGCAGGTTCCTTCAAGTTTCAGAGTTTGTCGAACGCAGTTTCCATTTGTCGAACGCAGGTTCCTTCTAATTTTGTCGAATGCAGTTTCCTTCAGATTTCGTCGAACGCCACCTCAGTGATTTCCTTCTCAGCGGTTGTTAACGCTTGGCGTTAACAACTAACGCGTGCGTTAGCACACTTTCCAGAGAGTCATCTCCAATCTGTTTTCTACCTGTGGAGTATTGCACCTATAGTTCCTGCACAATCTAAATACACGACAAGCAAGATCAAATACAATTTGGGATTTGTTATTCTCAAACAAAGGGATGTGACACACATGTCCAACAATCTCACCTTTTTGATAATAACAAATCCTCTTAGCAAGAAATCATTAAAGTTGATTATAGAATATGATAAGCGAGATAATAGTGCAACTATATCATTTGATATGCATGATAATGTGCATACTCCCCCTATCTTAATGCTCCCCCTACATAAATGCAATTTATGTTTTACTCCCCTTAAAATATTGATTACATGAATTAGTCTCCCCGTATTCTTCTATATTTCTCCTATATAGATTTCTGCAATTAATCTCCCCCTTTTGGTATTATCAAAAGAAGGTAGGGTGAGGGTAGTAAGGAGGCATTTCTTATAAATGATAAAGCATGATCGAGCTTTTGTAATATAGATAATGATAAAGATTTTAAGCATAGTATATTTAAGAGATTTCAAATAAAAAGATAAGAGTTGTAAGCAAGCGGAAGATTATATGAAACATCTTTTTGTAAGCATGAAAAGCATAAGTAAGAATATGAGCTTTAAGTTCAAAATGTAAAGATGTTTTAACCTTTTTGAAATCTCATAGTTTTACATAAAGATACCAATCATGAAAATGAACATATCAAAAAGAAAATACTACAATGTTACTTAATTTTAAGATCAAGAGATACCAAAACATTGTAGAGATCATGCTAGGTTATCTAATGCATTTATTATATAAAGAGTAGTATAGATAAAGCATTAGAATCCAATACTCATGAAAAGAAGTGTTATGAAAGATAATGATGTGCACATAAGTGTATTTTGGACAATGTTAGCAATTGATTTAAATCACAAAATACGACATATGTAAAGTAAAGTGCACAATAAAACACAAGTAAATTAACTTCCACACACTTTAATGCACACTATTTTATAAAAAGTGGTGTATTAATCAAGGGTTGCACAAGACACTTTACTATTCTTTTCAAGGTGCTCAACCTCACAATGCTTATGGAGACTTATCAGGAGATTCAAGTAGTGCTTGGTGGAGTTATAGTTGTCTACATATATAATTTTTTTGTTCACATTTGTGCGACAACGTTCTCCGAATACACTTGTTTTGCAAACCCACAATTTTTGAAACTTAACCACTTTTCAAAATTTCATAAGTGCAATTCAAATGTAGTGTAAGTAATAAACTTATGCAAGTTTTAATTTATTGTACAAATACAATACACAAACAAGCATTTTTAGATTTAAACACACATGTTGATTACCAAAATAAGTGAGTGAAAGGTATCATTATCAATCATAATACATTTACTCATACTTAGAGGCATGCTAAGCTTGGCTCTACACATATTTTTCAATACAATTGATGCACTTTAACTAGATATATCAAAGCATGATAAACACAACAATGTTCATAGTAATTTGAAGGAATAAACGGTAACATTGTAAATAATTCTAAATAATAGAATAAAGATCATGCTTGATATTAGCAATAAAGATCATACAGTTTTGTTGTTGTTTTTTTTTAAACATTTAATGAAATAAAAACAGAAAAATCACAAAAGTATATTTTTGTATTTTTTAATTTTGAATTTTTGTAGTTGATTTTTTATAAATATAAATTAAAACAAAGATAATAAATGTCTGAAATTCAAAAACAAATTAGTAAATATAAACTAACATATTTTAAAGGATTTTTAGAAATTTTAAAAATCAGAAAATTCCAACACCCACAATAACACCGGCGTTAAGGCTAACGCTGAAACAGTACAAGATTTTTTGAGAATTTCAAAAATCTGGTTTTTGATATTTATTAAGTGTCCTCATAGTAGTCTTATGCAGAAATTTTGTAATTTTTGGAGATGTCTTGATTGCTCAAATTACATAAAACATTAACATTTTACATGTTATTTTACAAAAACATTTAAGCTCAAAAAGATAAATTATGCAAACACAAGAGGACATTTTTTATTAAACAACCCAAAGTATGCATGATTTAAGTGATAAGTAAATAAAATGATCATGCAAAGAGTAATATAAGTATGTCCTAAGATTAAAAACTACCCCGACTAAATGTCTACACCCTAGCCCCATACTAAGTGACGGATGGGCATGAGGAGCTGAACACATGTCGTAGGTTGGGGTGTTAATCCCATATGCACACACTAGAGAACGCTCAACTTAGCACTCTTCCCCCCTAGTGCTTCGCAAGGCCCCACTGGAACCCTCCCCGGTTAAGGACAAGACATGTCTTAGAGGTTAGGTCTTTAATGCATCCAATCCTACGCCCCCGCTATTGTGAGATATGAAGTCATAGATGAATAATCTTTGGACAACCTATGCTTTTAAACTATGGGTTGATTTATAAACTATGGGTTTTGTTTAATGTGATGAGTTATATAAATCTGCATAGTTTTTCTACTTTTATGAGATGACAATATGAGATAACTAACAATTCAATTACTAATATTCAATAAGTGATAAAGCTAGTATGATGAGTTTTGGGTTTAATGTCATGTCATAAGATTAATATTAATATTGCATGCATTCCAAAGTAGAGTTTCAAATTATAGATCTAGAATAGAGTGATGATTAAGTTTGATTTATTCTTATTATTACAAAGTTGATTCTAGAGTCTGTATATATGTTAGATACATGCAATCAATAACAAAGCATATTCATACATCAAATAATGTAAGGAAAATATTATTCATAATTTTTATCATAAGATTCATAATTCATATTATTGATTTGAGATATTTCTTGATAGAACATGAATTATGATTTATGATTATAGAGAATTTTGTATAGAATATATGTTAGATCATCATGATGTATGTGAATTCTAATTCTTCTAGACTTATGACAATATGATTTGGTGATTTTCTTTTGAATGAGCATGTTTGATTTGTAAGTCTAGAAAAATGATGATCATCCAATCATACCAAAGACAAAGATCACATATACAACGTTTTGAAATTTATAATAAAATTGCATTGGATAATTAAATTTATTGATCTTTGGTTTTGCATGATGATATATAATTTCATGATATATATACTAATGATCAAACCATAAACTATGTGTTTGTTGGAATTTTAGTATTCTATTTATGATTTCAAATCACATAGTTATCATGAAATTTGAATAACATTGTAAATGTTATACCTAGCATAAGTATATAAGCATAGACGAAGAAGTGATGCTAGGATGATGAGTTTGAATGCAATGTTATTACATAGGATTAATGGAGATAATATTGCATGTAATATGAGAAGTTTTCAAATTAATTTTCTTTAGACCTAGAATGAAATGATTAAACTTTTGATTTGATCTTAATGATACAAGATGATTCTAAGGTCTAAATTACATTCAAACAATGGTGACACACATCACACACATAATATCTAAATTAATATATGAAACAATTATACTAAGGATATCATGTGCTGAAAAATCCATAAACACAGAAATTTGCGAATCAAGCAAACTAAGATAGCTTTTAAAATGGAGTTGAAATTGGGCAAATTGACATTACCAAACGAACTCAAATGGGCAAGTCTAGTTCTCCTTTGGATGGAGATTTCTGTGCTCTTTCCGAAAATATATTAAACGCGAAAATCGGACGAGCGGATCAAAAGATATGGATGTTTGAAGTTTTGATCGTAAACTGCCATCATATTCAAATTATTGTTCAAAATAGATTGATGTTGATAATAATAATGAATTTTATTATATGGATTCTTTGAAATTTTATAAGAGTGATTGTCTTTCTTTAGAAGTGATTGTTGAAAGAGTGAGTTACAAAACATTTTAAAAGATTGATTCATATTTTGATGATTTTCATTTCCACTATTTCTTATAGACATACTCTTATAATATGAAGGATAATATTTTGTAGTTTGATTTTCATGAAAAGGAGTTTTTAAATTTGATTCATGATTGAAAATATATTGAGACTTATAATAGTGACTCTTAAGAATTTTGTGAGGGTCATAATTCTTTTTGAAACTAAACTCCTTTTGAGTTGATGTATGAAAATGGTCCTTTTTAGAAATGATTTTGTAAGTTAATTTATCTTTGTTATTCAAAATCTTATGATGAAAGTCATTACTAGAAATTAGAACTTTTTCAACAAAAGATTTTAATTGTCTTAACTTACAAGTTAAAGCATCAATTTCAATTATCAATTTTTCATTATACCTTTTAGAAACTAAGAGCCCTTTTTCAATATCCTTGAATTTTTCTCTTAATAGATTGCAATTAAAAGAAGGCTTTGAAATCGTAATAAAAGAGCAAGATGGAGAAGCCACATCATAATTAGATTATACATTAACATTAGCTTTTAACCTTTTATATTCTAAACGTAATTTATCATTTGTAATTTTCAATTTCTTAATTTTACGTTTAACAATTTGTAGCATATGTAATGTGGAAATAGAATTTGTCACAAAGAGAGAAGAATTTGATTTACTTACATTGCTATTTGGAGAGGCAAGATTTGAACATAAAGTTCATTTAACATCTTTTTGGCACTCCTCTTCCAAAGATAAGATTTCTTCTTCTCTTCCACTTGTTGTGCTCTCCATGGTTTCATCCCGAGAGATTCTTTCTTGAATGCTTGTGCCAATTTGAATGTTTTCCAATTGTTGTGCATGCTCCAAACCTATACACAGAAGATCAAACATTTCATCAAGAAATTTCCAAACTTTGTAAGCATTAGTAAAACAATAAATCAATTTGGAAATATCTTTTGATAAAGCGCAAAATAAAGTATTCATAGCCTTCGCATTTAAATGACATTCCAGTTTATTTGATTCATCCGCTGGTCTTATAACTGCCGTATTCCAAATTTTGATATCATATGAGTTAAAAAAAGATTTCATTAATATTTTCCACCCTTTATAATTTTTGCCTTCAAATAAAGGTGGTGCCAAAGATTTTTCATTTGTATAAAAGTTTTTCCCATTAGTAGAAGCGAGATCATGAGACGCCATTATTCCCGGGTTTTAAGCCATTTGGAATAACCTGCCTCTTATACCACTTGTTGGATCGAGAGGCGCCCTTAGAGGGGCGGGGGGGGGGGGGGGTGAATAAGGGAATACAAATTCTTTATAATAATGTTATGAAGATTACTAAATTATTTTATAATAGGAGAAAGCCAAAATAACAATTTAGCTAAATTAAGAGAATATCATAATTTTCAAGTTTAGAAATAAGTACTAAATTGTTTTATGATTAAAGAGATTGAAATAAACAATTTAGATAAAATAATTACAATTCAAAACTTAGTAACCAATATTTAGAGATTATGCCAACTGAGAGAAATCAAGTAAACAAAAACAGAGACATGATTGCATTTATATAAAAAGGTGTTTACATAAATTTCATTTCAAGATCGCTAGAAATCGGAGGCGTACAAATGTCTTTTCCTTTTCTATACCGACTTGTATCCCCACAAATCGGTTGGCTTTAGCCTATCCTTCCCCGAATAAGGCCTCAAGCCGCTCTAGCCAATCCTTCCCCGGATATGGCCTCGAGCACCCCTAGAGCTAATCACCTAGACCTAGTCGCCAACACAAGACAAATTCCTCCCTAAGTCCTACCCAAACCTATTCGCCAACACAAGGCGAATTCTCTAAACGGTTACAAAAAAAATATATGGAATGAAAGTAAAGATAATAATAAAAACTCCCTATATGAGATCTTCTGAAGTTGGAGATGAAGGATCGCTGTAATATGAGTGAAGTTGAAGCGATCATCCTTCAGATGTAGCGTGACGTAGTCCTCCTCTAGAATTCTCCTTATGCTTTTTGTGGGAGATCCATCTTCGGCAGCATAACAACAATGGAGTTTTGGCACAAGTATTGTCTCTGGAAGCTCTCTCAGATTTTGTAATAAAGGCTTCAATAATCCTCCCAGCCATCAACAAAAAACGAAATCAGGTCTTTAAATAACCACTAGAGCTAACGCGTGGCGTTAAGGTTAACGCCAGCATTAGAGAACGTGTACGGCAGTTGCTGAGATCGTGTATTGCATCAAGAGCATGACAGAACCAAATATCGTCGAACGAAACTAATTTCGTCGAACGCGCCTTCGTCGAATGAAATCTCATTTCGTCAACCACAACCGTCAGGATCATGGCAGAAACCAAGTTCGTCGAACGAAATTCATAGTTCGTCGAACGCAGTTTGTCAAGCGCAATTTCTTCGAGTGCAGACTCATTTTGTCGAACGGAACTCCCAGTTCATCGAACGCAGTTTGCCGGGCACAATGTCGTCGAGCACAGGCTCATTTCGTCGAACGGAACTCCAAGTTCATTGAACGCAGCTTGTCGAGCGCAATTTCATCAAGCGCAGGCAATTTCATCGAACGAAACTCCAAGTTCGTCGAACGCAGGTTCCTTCAAGTTTCGTCGAGCGCCTTCAGAGTTCGTTGAACGCAGTTTCCATTCGTCGAACGCAGGTTCCTTCTGATTTTGTCGAACGCAGTTTCCTTCAGATTTCATCGAACGCCATCTCAGCGGTTTCCTTCTCAGCGGTTGTTAACGCTGGGCATTAACAACTAACGCGATCATTAGCACACTTTCTAGAGAGTCATCTCCAATCTGTTTTCTACCTGTGGAGTATTGCACCTATAGTTCCTGCACACTCTAAATACATGACAAGCAAGATAAAATATAATTTGGGATTTGTTATTCTTAAACAAAGGGATCTGACACACATGTCCAACAAGGTCAACTAGAAGGAAGTGATAACTCCTCTCCGTACCCCAGATGGTAGTTGGAGCCCGAGCTCGAACAAGGATTGACAACCCGAGATTCCGGACGTGCCTATGATGAGTCTCCCCCCTTTGGTTGTAATCTCACCCCTTCATATTGTAGTACTGTTTTCCATTATCATTTGTGTGTATGGATAATGTGTGCTAAACCTTATTATGCTACTTAGTATATTTCATATCTATGTGAAGTTATCTCTGTGGTCTATGCAAGTGAGGAGCGCCTCATTCCACTATCCATTTACCCATCACAATCGTGTGTCGCACTAGCAATTGCTAGTTGCGTGCTTATTGACGAGGTGCTAACGACCCTCAACCCTTTCCCCAGTTACACTTACCTCATCCGCGTGCCTGCTCATCCATCCGCCTTGCGAAGCAGCGCATAGCGACCTGCATAGGAGTAGTTTAGTTCTTTTCTCTTATTTTTACACAATCCAAATCACCCCTTTTCCGCAATCCATCTGACCTAAAGGACTTCAATCTCAAGTCCTTCCTTGATAGATAACTCCACCTTACTGTGTTCCTTTGAGATTCGATACTTGGGGATTCACTCCAACATTTTATATTACTTGAACGATCGGTACACTGCCGTTTCGTGCCATAGTCTTGCTACCGCCTATAGCGGTGTGTGAGATTCACGCATCATGTTTTTGGCGTCGTTGTCTGGGAACACAGTCGTGTCAGTTGCTTGAGAGAGAGCGACAAGTGATAAAGTCTTTTCCATTTGTATATCGCATTTGTTTTTAGTGTTTGTAAATTCTCTTATTATTATTTTTTAAGTATTTCAAAAATCAGGTTTCTGTTGATTTAATTTTTTCTTCGTGCATACTGAGTTATTTTTCAGCTTATATTATTTGTGAATTCTTCTTTGCACCACTATGTATGCCTATCAACAATGTAAATGGTGTAAATCATTTAATCATTCTAGCGATGATTGCTATTCAGGAATCCATATTTATAATCAATATAGTTCATCGTATGGAGAATCTAGATCTTCATACAATGAACCTATGCATTATAATTATGTGGCCCCTTCACGAGCATCGACTACGCCGGGTGTTTTGGCATTTCCATGGTCAAAACCTACCGGGAATTGCTGCTTGTACTGTTAGAGTTTTGATTATGCATTGAAGGACTGTGAGATTTGGAGAATGCAACTGGAGGGTGATGATGAGCCTGCTCTTGTCACCATTCCACCATTCCCCTATCACACTACCCCTTCTGTCATTGATGACATATACGTCGTGCCCCCGTGTCATCATGGGAGCATGATAGATGTGTCCACTAGCGTCGATGTTGATCATTATGATGACATTGTGGAGTTTTCTTCCTCTATGGTGCCATCCTTTCCTATGGATTCTGTATCTGAGGATATTTCTTCCCTCCTTTCGTACTCTATCTTGAGTCCTATTTCTACACAGATATTTTCCTGTATCAGTATGCATGTATCATCTGCTCTTATTGCCGAATTTCTAGATGTGCAGGATGAGCCTATAAAACCCAAAGCTATGCTGAGTTGCACTGAGGAGTATATTTTCCTTAGTGAGAAGGTTTCTACCTCATCACCAGAGGAGAAGGTCCAAATCATCATTGATGCTCCTAGCAGTTCATATTACGCATACACTGATTCTAATGCAGCGGGCAATAAGTTTTCCGGAAAACCTGATGGGGGTGAGACTGGGACCACTCCCCCTTGCTCTAATTATTTATGATTTTCCTCCTTTTGAGTTCCTAATAACCTTTCTTTGTCTGAGCCTATGCAGGTCTTGCGCTCACGGGTATTCCTGGAGGACTTTAACCTCCTCCCTGTTGAGGGAACCGTGCTCGGCAAGGATATTTTTGGTGGGTTGAGCGAGGATCCCTCATCTTCTTCCTACTTCCTCTTCCATCTACCTATGAGGTGCAGGTATGATTATGTTGGTAGAGGGGTGACTGTCTTGTCCCCGTATCAGTACCCACTACTTAAGCGGAGAATAGAACAGTTGCCGGTTTCATTCCTGTTTCATAGGCCAATAAGTTAATATGGCAATTTCTTTTAATAAGTCGTGCTGGGATGACAGTAACCCGGTACTTATCTAGGAGTAGGAGTAAATCTATTTTTTTATAATCGTATTGTGTTGTTGCTTTTGAACTGTCGGGTCTAGCTTTCAGGAATCAGTCTGTTGTTGTTGACTCTCTGAATTTCTGCTCGTGTCCTTCGTAAATCATCTTGTTATGTTTCATTTTGTGGGTACAATAATTTTGATCCAAAAGCTTGCACAATGTGATTTTATAGATCGCACGATCGGGGATCGTGCGCCTGCCAAAGTCGCATGATCGTGCATTTTTTACGGATTAAAACCCATGCTGGCCATCACGATCCATTTTTTAGGGCTTTTCGTTCTTCGTTCGTCCCACATTGTCACCATCGACGATCCCTTGTCACCATCGTCGTTTCCCCTCATCTCCGCCACCGAATTTCTCGCCACTCTTCTCTGAAGCTTGATCGAAGCTCACCATGGGGCCAAAGCTGCAATTCCGAAGGAATGCACGGGGTTCTGGAGCTCTTGTTCCTCGTCGGACCAAAATCTCCACCGCGGAGATGCTCACCTTCGAAGCTCGGGAGGAACGCGCTAGGTATGAAACTTTGCAGGGGAAAGTGCTTCGTAATTTTTGTTTTGTCTCTTACTCGGAGCTTGAGTCCATCGACCTCGACGCGGCTGTGAGACGACTTCTTGAGGTGGGCTCATGGGCAAACCTATTCTCCATTACGGATGATGGGTACGCCGAACTCACCCTCGAATTCCTCTCCACCCTCCATTGTCGTGAGGTGGTGGATGAAATCTTCGGGGAGCCCATTACGCTTTCGTTTTGGATGTTTGGGCAGACCATTACCATGGGTCCAGGCATGCTGGCAGTCTACGCTGGGATCTACACCCAGGCAGAACTCAAGAACACGGATGTACTCACCCGTCCTCACGAGTTCCCCACGGGTGTCTCTCCCAGCAAATTCTGGCAGACGATCGCGGAACGGGAGGCGCCATATGAGGCTCGCGTCGCAAAGTCCACATCTATAGTTTCTCCTGCACTGCGCTACGTGCAGCACTTGATCGGGCATTCCATCAATGCTCGAACAATGAACCGCAATATTGAGGGGTGGCAAGACCTCCTTTACCTATATAGCATGCATCAACAGGTTCTCCTGTATCTTGGCTGGGTACTCGCTCAGTACCTCCTGCATAAGGCATCATATGCTCCTTTAAAATTAATTGGCGGGGCACATTATGTCTCCAGGATTGCCAAGGGCCTTGGCATCATGGAGGGTGCACCCCGGATGGCTGTTGCGACCGAGGGACAGAGTATTTCCCTGGGCATGATGCAGACCTTCAAGCTTGTGAAAAGAGTGCAGTATGGGCGTGGCTTCACCTATGTTCTTCTTGGGAGAGGATCAGTTGATGAGGATAAGTCATCCAATATTCCTGAGGGTAGTTCTTTAGCGGGTTCTGCGCATCCTGCCTCCTCTGCTCCTGGACCATCTACCTCTTCTCGTCGGAGGCATGCCCCCGGCAGGTCGAGGAGGAGGTCAGTCCTACAGTTGCCGAGCGCCTCGCTTTGCTGGAGAAGTCCATGTCGATCCAGCATGGGTATTTTATAGGGATTGGGGCTCATCTGGGTCTTGCTACTCCGCCCGCTGATCCTATTCGAATGCGCTACCAGCGGAGGAATCATCCCCAGCCTCCCGATCCTCCCTCTGATTCTTCACCGCCATCCTGATGAGATCTCTTTTCTGATTCTTGTTTAGCTTCTCCTGACAGTTTTTTGTGCAGCAGCTGTTGCTGCGTTTATTTGATTTTTTTAGATTAGTTGTTGTGAACAGCTTGTGATATACTTTATTCTGCTGGGGATTCGTCCCCAGGGTGGTTTAATCATTACTAATGCTTCTTTCCCTTTGTCGTGTGCTTACTTTTTGCATCTGCGTGATGTTAGAGTAGTTTAATTGGTTAATTTTTTTTTATTATACTTCCTTTTATTCTTAAATTTTGTGGTGGTAGTTGATGCTTTCCGCAGGTGGATGTTCTTTGATAAGGGTTAGCTCCCTAATTCAAATCTAATGCAATCTTCGGGTATGTCTACCTCGAAGCAGGGTAGCGCTTTCTCGTTTCACCTATTGCTAATTTCTGCTTAAAGTATATGCCTACCTGTTTTCATTTATGTCTAGGGGTTGGGAGTGCGATGCATGTACTTGTGCACTCACTCAAAGCACAACATACTAGAAGATTTCATTTTTGTTCTTGGGTCATATTTGCCACAGACTATGCACCCACTTGAGCGCGCATTTAGCCATAAACGCGTTACGAGTTCAACTCGTTTCTTTTGTGTGACTGGGAAAATCTCTGTGTTGGCTTAGGATTGTGAGTTGGAATAAAATGTCGACTCATGTTGTGCTCTTAGTCGAGTGCTCATGGTTTGCATAGAAATCTGTGTAGAGTAGATATCTCTTTATACTATTAGTTTTATATTTTTCTATTAGTGTAAATGTTGTTTACTCTACTCAAATTGGTGAATCCGGTGTGAATCAAAAGGTAGCTTAGGGATGTGTGTAAAGTATCATTAGACGCATATTGCTCGAGCCGAGAGGAAGGATAATCTTTCTCGGGGGCTAAAAACTTGCCCCAAGCAATTCTTGAAGTATAGGCATAGGATAGTTCTGTTGCGCGAGAATGACGTAGGCCATCATTTTGGCCCAGTTGAGCCTTTGTGCCATTCCTGATATATTCCCTCGCTAGCCCCTTTGTGCTTACCCCTTCCTCTTAATTCAGCTCCACTTTTATCTCACCAAAGCATAAAAGCTGATCCTAGTCGCACACCAAAATCTGAGCTTTAGTCTTGTTTTATTTTCATTCTTGGGGTGTTGATGTGGTAGTTTTTATAGTGGAAATTGTGGATGTGTTCATTGAATATGTGCTGAAAAGAAAAGAAAGAAAAAAAAAGAAAAAAAAAATATTGATTGAAAAAAAATGTTGAAATGAGAAAAATTCTAAATTGAATATTATTTGAAATATTGGGAATAGGTGGTGCACACACCCATGTTGCAAAAGTCTAAGTCTGGGAGTGTGGTGCACTTGCATTCGATGTTGGTGTGCAGGGAGTTGTAATAAAGCTCATTTGGGTTTAGATGTACCAAGCCTTCGTATTTATCTTTGTTTACCTCACCGTAACCCAAGCCCCATTTAAAACCTAAAGTCCTACCGACTCGCACTACGAACCAATCTTGTGTCATTGAGAGGATGTGACCGGGCGAGCTTATGGTCTCCGACACCGATGGATTTTGGTGGATTTTTCCCGAATCCCAACTTGGGCAATGCTCATCTCAGCGATTATTCTACTTTCTTCGTATGCGTGACCGAACGATTCACCGTGATTCACATTTTGAGTAGTAGTAATTGACATTTACTATAGTAGAAATCTATAAACTATCTTGTATAATTAGAAATCTATTTTACTGTATTTCTGTGCACGCGAGCGTGCGACTTCGCATGGTATTCCGTGTCACAATTTCTGTGCTAGCTAGTTGTTTTCCCCATCTGCATAGAATGGTTTGCTCGGGACGCGCAAACGGTTAAGTCTAATGGTGTGATGAGTCCCGATAATATAGGGTTTTTCACTCATCTGGGCATGTTTTCTCACTCGTGCACCGCCGTTTTAGCATTAAAACGCTCATATTTGCTTTAGTCATCACTTTACACATAGCGCACTCTTTTCGCCTATAGGGGTGTGCAATTGCGCATTCTGTGCTGGGGGTATGCCTTTGGGGGCTCCCCATGCCTTTCTTGCTGTTATTGTGGATATTAGTATTATTTCCTATGTGGTTGAAGCTTTGGTTTTGATTGTGTGCAGGTGGATTGTCCCCTTGAGCTGAGCATTGCAGTCTGGCTAAATCGCACGACCGTGCAATTATTGTTGACGCACGATCGAGGCGATCGTGCGATTTACTCAGAGTTGCTTGTGATGATGTTCATCGTGCATTTTCCTTAACGCACGATTGAATCCAATCGCACGTGAAGGAAATTGCACGACCTACCTTGATGAGGGTAAAATCTGCGGCCTGTCAAACCCCGTGCGTTTTGGTCGCGCATGAGCATTCCGCTCGTGTGTGAACAAAAATGCACGACCTTCCTGTAGCTCCAGGCACTATTTATCTCTGTAAATCGCACGACCCAAAACGCACGGTCGTGCAATTTAATGCCTCTATTTAATCGCGCAGGTTCAGTCGACCGAGTAGGGATAATTCATTTTAGGGGAGCGCCGTTTCTTCCGCACCAACCCGCCATTTTCCTCGCTCCATCGCCGCCCACCTTAGGGAGGAGCTCCGACCGCCATTCTCTTGCAAATCTATAGTCGGAGCATCTTCTTAGCCTCCTCCATTGTTCATGTACCTCCAAACCTCCATTTTGAGGCATATATGAAGTTCTCTAGCGAGGTCAGAATCGAATATGATTGACGGAGAAGATGGGTCAACTAGAAGGAAGTGACAACTCCTCTCCGTACCCCGGACGACAGTGGGAGCCCGAGCTCGGACAAGGATGGACCACCCTAGATTCCGGCCGTGAACCTCTGATGAGTCTCCTCCCCTTTGGTTATAATCTCACCCCTTCATATTGTAGTACTGTTTTCCTTTATCATTTGTGTGTGTGGATAATGTGTTTTAAACCTTGTTATGCTATTTAGTATATTTCATGTCTATGTGAAGTTATCTTTGTGGTCTATGCAAGTGAGGAGCGCCCCACCATCCATTTACCCATCACGATCGTGTGCCGCACTAGCAATTGCAAGTTGCGTGCTTGTTGACGAGGTGCTAACGGCCCTCAACTTTTTTCGCAGTTGCACTCACCTCATCTGCGTGCCTACTCGTCCATCCGCCTTGCGAAGCAGCGCATAGCGGCCTGCAAAGGAGTAGTTTAGTTCTTTTCTCTTATTTTTACACAATCCAAATCACCCCTTTTCCACAATCCATCTGACCTAAAGGACTTCAATCTCAAGTCCTTCCTCGAAAGATAACTCTATCTTACTGTGTTCCTTTGATATTTAATACTTGGGGATTCACTCCCACATTTTATATTACTTGAACGATCTGTACACTGCCATTTCGTGTCACAGTCTTGATACCGCCTATAGCGGTGTGTGAGATTCGCGCATCAGGCATCTGATCCCTAGTCCGCATGATGTGCCTCCCGGGGGGAAGTCCCCTCACACCCATCTTCCCGCCACTCCATCGCGCCCACGAGATGTGTGTAATCCCGCTCAAGAATGCTCAGCCTGCGTTCGAAGGCCGTCCGGTGCTCATCCGTCTGGTTGGCTAGGTCTCGCTACATCCAGATCAGCTTGCCGAGAACCTCCGTCATTCGCTCCTTCATGGTCCTAGGATCTTCGGGATCACCGAGAAAGTCTTAAAGGTTGCTGGGAGAAGGAGGCGGCGAGATCATCCCCTTCTCATTCTAAGGATCCATCGGCGAAGCCTCTCGGAAGCCTGCAAAAGCAATAGAGGGGCGATCTAATCAAGTAGTTCAAGCAAACGAAGTCGAAGCAAGTGAAGAGACTAACCTCGTCTATCCTCGCCTTGGCGCGGGGGAGATGTGCTAGGGTTCCCTACGAATGGTTGGCTGGGGGGGATGGAGCGATTTCCCCTTTCCAGGGCGATGAAGCACCTGGTCGGCGGCGACGGAAGTAGTGGCCAAGTCAACGGCGGGGGAGTTGTGTTCGAAGTCTATGCCCGCCGAGCGCTCCTGCTCCAGTACTGGGGAAGTTGCGATGGTCTCGGGGGAGGGAGAGTTACGCAGGATGGATGATAATCCCGTGGTTCCGAAGGTAAGGGATGTGAAAATCAAGATGTAATGATTGGCGAAAGATAAAGGATGGGCGAGAAGACAATAAAAAACTCACCGAGCTCGGGCGCGGTTCTTCCAAGAGTGGCCAGGAGGGCAGGCTCCTGGGCCGAGGGGACCTCCAGAGGCAGGTGGGGGAATATCGACATCCGCCGGGTTGGTCCTGGGGCCGCCTCCCACCACCTGCAGGTTTTGCGAGTGGTGGAAATTATTAAGGTATCGCGTAACTGCGGTTAGCTTTAAAGCGAGATGGATTATATTACCTTGACGGTGTTGTCAGGAGGGTTGCTAGAGGGGGGGGGGGATTCTCTGACGCAGACTCCCTCGCTGACAGGTCCCGCCGGACCACCCTGGCCTTCTTTAACTGGTAAGGCTTGGAAGGATCCCTCTATGAGAAAAGCCAGGGGTGTATCGAGCGGACCTGGAAGTATTCTCCTCCTGAGCGACAGCAAGGCGCTCCATCAATCCTTGCGAGAGCGGACTCGGCGTCGGCCTCATGAACGTCATTTTGAACAGCGAGAGCTCAAAGGTGAAGAAGGGAAACAGTAACATGAGAACATGTACTCTCAAGGCAACGACCTGAGGTATATTTATAGCAGAAGGGAGGGGCCCACCAAAAAGATTCCCTCCTGGTCAGCAAAGCACTTGCCGAATATTGGGGGTTGGACTTTTCTTTCTGAGCGTAGAGCTCGCTCGCAAAGAGCGTGGATTGTGTACAACCCCGTATTCGCTGAGTGGGTCCCCAGGTCCTAAAGGGCCAAGAGGCCAGATACAAGTCAAGAAGAGCACCCGCCTGGGTCAGGAGAGGCAGGGGAGCCCCAGGGCGAGTGAGAAACTCTTCTGCAAGGCACTCACTCGCTTAGGAGTGCGAGTGCACGGAAGGCCAAGCGAGTGAGGGCGGAACCCCACTCGCCAAGCGAGCCAGGTATCCTGCGAGTGGTGCCCCCACGGACCACTCGCCCAGTGGAAGCTAGTACGCGAGAGGTTCGGCGAGTGGTGCATTCACGGACCACTCGCCCAGAAGGCTTTAGTGGGGAAATTACTTGGATACCCTTCGTGGGATGCCAATAGCCCTTCAGAACAGCGAAGTTAGGCTGTTAACAGACCAACTTGGGGTGCGCTTAGTAAAACTATAAGGCAGATTTAGGCTATTTCCAGACCAGACTAGAAAATCTATAAATAGACCCTTAAGGACACCTTGGAGGAGATCCAATCTTTTGGGATCTCTCCTCCTAGGCAAGTTTTGGTTGGCTGTTAGTGACCTCCAAGGTGCCCGGTTGAGCATTGGTTTGGGAGGGGAAGCTCTCTAAGATCTTCCGGGTGTGTGGCGGGACCTCCTCGCTACAACTTTGAGTCTGTTCTTGGTTTTCCATCAACGGTCAAGTGGGCTTGTGAGAGAAAAGTAGGTGCGGGCTACAACCCCCCGGTGGGTCCAAACTCAAGAGACCGGTTGTCGTTTCAACAATTATGTTAATTAATTTAAATTAATTACTAGCATACTTATTGATGGGGTTAGATCCACTAATTAGGACCGCATATGGAATCCTCCCCCCAAGGAAACACCATATTTGGCGAATCCTCCCCGCAAGGAAAGTTCGCCCCGCACGCACGATCGGCGCACCTGATCGCACGTGCGTGCCACGATCGCCGCGCGACCCCTCACGCTCGCAGCCGACCGCACAAGGACTGGCCGCCCAGGGCGCAGCTGCCCAACGCCACATCGGCCTTAAGCGCGGCCACCCGAGGCTGCGGCCGCCTCGGGCGCAGTCGCCCAAGGCCTCGCCGGCCATGGGTGCGACCTCCCTTGGCCGCGGGCGCCAAGTGGGCCGCCTCCCAAGGCCGCGCCTGCCTTGGCAGAGGCCGCCCTTGGCCGCCAAGGGTGCCTCCGCCCTTGGCCGCGCCCGCCAAGGGGGCCGCCGCCCAAGGTCGCGCCGGCCTTAGGCGAGGCCGCCCTTGGCCGCGACCGCCAAGAGCGAGACTGCACTTGGCCACGGCCGCCAAGGGCGCGGCCGCCCTTGGCCGCGGCCGCCAAGGGCGCCACATCCTTAGCCCGCGACCTCCTAGGGCGTCACCGCCCTAGGTCGGGCCATCCCCCATCCTTCCGGCCGCCGTCTCCTCCCACCAGCTACACCCGTTTAGGGTTTGGGGGTAGGGCCGTCATTTTCGAAAATTTGGTGATCCGCGTGATAGAATTCGAGCGATCCTATTTGCCGGTCCAATAATTAACGAGTATAATTTCCGGTCTACCCCCTCAAAGCCTATAAATAGACTCCTTGGGCAATTCATTTCTCCACTTTTGGAGGGCAAGAATCTCTCCTTTCTCTCTCTCCCAATTACTCTCCCTCTCTCTCTCTAGAGATTGGAGACTTGGAGCCCGCTAGTCGCAGACGGTTTGGAGACTTGGAGACCGCTAGTCGCAGACAACTTGGAGACTTGGAGCCCGCTAGTCGCAGACCGCTTGGAGACTTGGAGCCCGCTAGTCGCAGACCGCTTGGAGACTTGGAGCCTGCTATCCGCAGGCCGCTTCGAGACTTAGAGCCTGCTATCTGCAGACCGCTTGGAGACTTAGAGCTGGCTATCCGCAGACTGCATGGAGACTTGGAGCCTGCTATCCGCAGACCGCTTGGAGACTTGGAGCCTGCTATCCGCAGACCGCATGGAGACTTGGAGCCTGCTATCCGCAGACCGCTTGAAGACTTGGAGCATGCTATTAGCAGACCGCTTGGAGGCTTGGAGCCTACTATCCGCAGACCGCTTGGAGACTTGGAGCCTGCTATCCGCAGACTGCTTGGAGACTTGGAGCCTGCAATCGGCAGACCGCTTGGAGACTTGGAGCCTGCTATCCGAAGACCTCTTGGAGACTTGGACCCTGCTATCCGCAGACCACTTGGAGATTTGGAGCCTACTATCTGCATACCGCTTGGAGACTTGGACCCTGCTATCCGCATACCGCTTTGAGACTTGGACCCAGCTATCTGCAGACCGCTTGGAGACTTGGACCCTGCTATCCGCAGACCGCTTTGAGACTTGGACCCTGCTAACCGCAGACTGCTTGGAGACTTGGACCCTGCTATCCGCAGACCGCTTGGAGACTTGGAGCCTGCTCTCCGCAGACTACTTGGAGACTTAGAGGCTGCTATCCACAGACCGCTTGGAGACTTAGAGCCTGCTATCCGCAGACTGCTTGGAGACTTAGAGGCTGCTATCCGCAAACCGCTTGGAGGCTTGGAGCCTGCTATCAGTAGACCGACCGCTTGGAGACTTGGAGCTCGCTATTGGCAGACCTATCAAGTCGAAGGCCCGCAGTGGTATGGACGAAACTCAGACTCGGGGGTCAAGCCCGCATTGGAGCAAGGAACAAATCTCTCTCTCACCCTCATCATTGTAACGAGGCGCGGTATGTCGCCCTCACTCCTCAAGAACGAATCTGTAAAGGAACTCAAGGTATAGTGAAGGTTAGGTCGGCACAGCTCCGACCGCATTTTTTTTCACCCCGATTGTTGGTTTTCCACGTCATCAGCTCTTGGACTCGGTCTTCTCAGGAGACCCCTTTTTTATCTGTTTGCACGTTCGGGCGTTAGCGGGCAAAGGCGGTCAAATTGCCCGATCTACCGGATGCCCCGAGCGATCCGCAACACTTATAAATATTATTATTTATTTTATTTAAAAATGATAATAATTATAATATAATTAAAATGTTGGTTTGTCTTTGTGGTTGCCAGCTACGAAGATTTACTTAATATAATAATATAAATGTTGCAAATACGTTCTATCATAATTCCAGCACAGTACTATTGTAGAATAATACTGAATAAACATTTAATCTGCAGTTATATATTTATTTATCATTAACAAATTCTAAGTTTATGAATATCATATTACCGATATGTTCTTACCTACTTTCGGGACAAAATATGTACAAGAAAAAGTTAAAAGGGCTGTCTAAATAGTACATTATAAATGGCAACTGTTTAGCCATTTATAGTTAAGTTTGAATTCATTCCTTTAATTTCAGCCATGGAATTTAATTTGTATTTTTGATATTAATTAAATTATCATTATAATTAAATTAACCTCCAAAAACCTTTCAAAAATAAATATACGTACATATATTTGCGAACTTATCAAGCTGCACATTTTCTAATTCGAATAGAAAAGAATCCAAACTTGTTAAATGAAATAAAAGTAGAATTAGTAGGAACTTAAAAAAAATCACTATCCAAAGATAATTGTAATGTTCGATTTATGGTTCTCCGTTCTAACGTACTACTCTAGCAGCTATGCATGAGCTCTCTTATATAGAGTGGGGTAACGGTACTATCTAATTGTTGTTGGGCGCCTTTTACAAAATTAATTTCGTTGTAAAATTTATGTTCACTATCCAAAAATAATTGTAATGTTTGGTTTATGGTTTTCGATTCTAACTTACAGCGATGCATGTTCTCTTATATAGGAAATTTTTGTTGGTACGTAGTATGTACCTTAATTACGGTATGTGAATAAATATCTTTCCCTAACCTGGGCTCCACCTTTTCGAGAAATATTTATCCTTCCCGCTTCGTTTTCCCTCCCTCCGCATTAATTACGGTATGTGAATAAATACCTTTCCCTAACCCGGGCTCCACCTTTTCAAGAAATATTTATCCTTCCCGCTTCTTTTTCCCTCCCTCCGCTGAAACACCCCTGAACAGCCATTGCTGAAGGCAAGCTCCCCTTCAACCTGCAACTGACCGCGTCTCCTAAACTGAAGACGACCTCCTCTAAGTTTGTTAATCGTCCTCCGTTGACCATCTCCTATTATTACATGGCATTTCGTCGTCGGCCTCCTATTGTATTATTAAGTCGAAGATCTCCCTCTGCTTTTCTTCCTTCCTGCAGTTACCTGATAGCACTGATGGACTGTACTGTTGATATCCGCAGCTCTGGAGCATTTTTAAACAACATCTCTACCGTTAAAGTAATTTACATTCCTCCTTCAGTTACATCATTTTGCTTGAACATGAAGTTTTCTAAGTCTCTTCTGATTTTTGTTGGAATGCGAAATTTATTCTACAACATTTTAATTAAGCTCTTCCTTGCTGGATGTTGCTCACTTTCTGCATTAACTATGGTATTCTCTAGCTGAATATTTTCCCAGAATTATCTGGAACAGCATGTTCCCCTACTTCTGATAAAATCATTTTTATCCGTAGGCTAATGATCTTGTTGTATTTCTGCTTGTACATTATGATGAGGTGGCCTACTTAATGTATAAAGAATATGCGCACAAAATTGGATTTAGTGTACGAAAACAACATATCACATATTGGACGCATACTCGGATTGTCAAGGCGGGGAGTATTCAGTTCGGCATACACAACTCACTGAATAAGGATTGGACGATTCTTTTCGAGCGGGGATTGTGTACAACCCGTATTCGCCCAGTGTGGGCCCAGTCGCCTTATAGGCCTTCGACAACAGAGAGCTTGACCATTGACCAGGGGAGAACATCATCCGTAGAGGAGAAGAAAGCAACCAAAAGTGTTGGGAAAAATACTCTTTGATTTATCTTACAAATTATATACAAGCTATTTCATTATCTAGGATTCATTACCCATATATTGTATAGAGAGGGTAATTTGGTCATTAGATGTCTTAGGATGTCACACTCTCATTAGGGTGTCAATGACTAGTCCAAAAAGAGTTCAAAAATCAGTTGAGTTAAATCTGCGTCGAATAGAAGTAAGAATAACTCATACTGAAGTCAATGTATAAGTTGAAGTCGACGTAACGTCGAGACGTACTCGACACAGAAGACAGAGTCAGTCGAAGCAGCATTTGAAGTCGACGCAATTTGGACTTATATTCGACGCAGAAAGAAGAACTCTGAGTCTAGGCTTTCATCCCGACAGATACATCGATAAGTTTTCGACACAACGTCGTCTGCAGAGTTCATTTCTAAACTAAGTAGGATTTCGATGCAACTTCTATTAGAACTCATAGGTGCGTCGATAACACGACAAATTTATTTGACACTAGGTCAAATACAGACAGAATTAGAATATCTTCTTTATTCTTTTCTAAAAATGATTCAGAGGTTATACATGAAATTGTTTTGATCTCCAATGAGTCGATTATAACCAAGAATGAAAAGAAAGTTTCCAGAGACTTAAAGATATTTCTGGAAGAAATTCAAAAAGAGATTTACGGGGCAGTTAACAAAAATAGAAGGAGAATATTATTATCCCTAGGACATTCCTTTTAGGGATACAATAGAAGAAGAAAAGAATTCAAATTCTATTTGATAGAAGAATAAGAGGACTCAGGAAGATTGACAACATAATCAATTCTATTATTCTTCATCTGCTTCTTCCTGGAACATCTCACTCACAGACAGAACAACTCCCTGCACAGAAAAATATTCAGATGCTTCTTCTTCTTCATCTTCTCTTACAACAAGAAGCCTACAGGAATACAGAGATTCTGTAGATTAAAGCTTGAACAGTCCTTGCATCTCTCTCTCTCTCTCAACAAGGGCTTATCTACTGAAATAAAGATCCATCAATAACACTAAGTTCCTGAATCCTCAGTGATTGCTGAAGGAGGATTCAACCAGAAGAATCTTTTTCATCTTCTTCTTCTTCTCTCTTTTACTCTTTATGTTCTTTATTGTAATCTGAATAAAGAGTCCTTAAAATCCCTCTTCAAAGGATTCAGTTGGTTCAAGATCTCCTTACCCAAAGATTTAGTGTGGTTCTAAGAGTCTCCTTACCAAAAGACTCAGTTGTTCTAAGAGTCTCCATGCCAAAACACTCAGTGGTTCTAAGAGTATCCTTGTCAAAAGACTCAATGGTTGGTTCTAAGAGTTTCCTTACCAAAAGACTCAGTGGTTCTAAGAGTCTCCTTATTAAAAGACTCAGTGGTTCTAAGAGTCTCCTTATCAAAAGACTCAGGCAATGGATAATGTATTCCTACCAAGGTGGTAGAAGAGTGGATGTACCCATAAGTTTTGGGGAACCACAATAGCTCTTGTCTCATTTGTGTTGTTATTTTCTGTGCTGTCAATTTACTTTATTTCTGCAATTTGTGATTGTTTTATTCTGTGTTGGATAGCTGAATGCATAGTTATTTAAAGTATTTTTATTGTGTTGTGCATAATAAATAGAAAAAAATTTAAACTCTATTCACCCCCTCTAGAGAATACTCAGAGGACTCACTGTGTACTTTCAAAAAAATATGCCATTAACTCGTCCATATGTGAGTTCCCTCTTGAGGTCACCCATAGGAGAGGTCCCACTTGAGGTCGCCCAAAGACGAGGTCCCTCTTGAGGTCAGCCATCAGCGAGGCCAATTTTGGGCTCGCGAGGTCTTTTTAAGCAACCTCCAATGCCACATTGAGGCCCTATAGCATGACAAGATCATGTATTTTGTAGGAGGGGATATTCACAAACACCCCCCACCCCCCACACACATACCACAAGTTTCTCCATTTGCCAAGTTTGTGTCTTTCTTGTGCCCGACGCAGTCTTGGTTTAGGAAGGGGAAGTTCTTATATAATTCTAGGCTTATGGTGGAACCTCTTCACTGTATTTCATGGGTCTTGTTTGTAATCATTCTAGTCTTTAGCCCTCATGATTGTCTCATTTTCCATCAAATCTGTGGTGTTAGTCCACAAAGTCAGTATCCTCAGACTACCCATTAAATCCGACTTTTAAGAACCGTGTTGGAACATCCCTTTTACTGTTTTGGGCTAGGATCACTATGTACTGATTAGGATCAGTTGACCCCATTGTATAATTTAAGGGTCGAGTCTTTAGGCTGATAAATTAGCTAGAACTTAAGATTAAACCTAAGGTTCCCAGCGTTCGACGAATGTCTAGCAGCGCTCGACAAATGGCATGTGGCGTTCGACGAATGTCTAACAGCGCTCGACAAATGGCATGTGGCGTTCGACGAATGTCTAGCATCGTTCGACAAATTGTTCTAAGCAGACTGAAGTATTACAGCCAGTTACAGCACTCGACATTCACTGATCAGTGTTCGACGAACGGCTAGCAGTACTCGACGGATGGCTCCCAGCTTTCGACAGTTTTTATTAACAGCGCTCAACAGTTTTCCAGCCAGTGTTCGACATATTCTGGACAGCGCTCGACAGATGGCTCCCAGCGTTCGACAGATCATTTATTGAAGCCCAGATTTGTTATCAACTATATTCTATCTATCCTAACAGCAAAACGACGAATATAACGGATCTATTTAATATCCTTTGGACGTATTCTGACAGATAAGAAAGGATATTAAACTAAGTTAATATATTCTCTTCTTTCCTTTTTCCAAGGTAGCAATAGCCGTTGACATTTAATGAAAAGGGATCTTTTCACAGTAAAAAATAAAAGGACCTGCCAAAATCGTTTGAGTCGACAGAATTCAAACGTCGTTCTATTACAAAATAAAAAGGATATATATATATATATATATATAGTATTCAGAAGAAGATGATATATGTTTTTAGATATCTCAGAAAGTTTTTTTTCTTCTTCTTCATCTTCTTCTACAAGCAGCACAAAACTTCTGAGAACATCATCCTCAAGAACATTCACTCAGAATCTGCTGTAAATTTAGATCTTCTAAAAGAGCAACAAGCAAATCTGAAGAACCTGTTCTTCCAGATCAAACAGCTACAGGAGATCTTAGTTTTCAAGGGAAAGCTTCTTCATTTTCTGTCAAGCACTTCAATCTGACAGGGGGAGCTTTACAACAACATCCACTAGAGTCTTCTCTCAGCATCTTGACAGAGAAGAACACTATAAACCTTTTCCTTCCCATTTTGTTCAGGGTTATAACTCCCTTCAAAAGTAAATCTCGGTGACAGGGCACCTTTTCAAAAACCTGCAGTTTGGTTAGAGCACCTTATCAACAACTCACCTGGTGTGAGGGCACCTTATCAACAACCTCCTAGTGGATTCCTACCAAAGGTGGTAGAAGAGTAGACGTACCCAGACTTATTGGGGAACTACTATAGCTCCTTGTGTCTTCTGTGTTTGATTATTTCCTGTGGCACTGCTGTTTGTTTTGTGATTACATTTACTTAATTTTTCTGTTTATATAATTTTCACACTACTTACACTTATATGTAACACTATTTTAATTCCGCTATAAAAACTAAGAAAAAGTTTTAATACTCTATTCACCCCCCCTCTAGAGTAACTTAAGATCTGACATCCACTTTCAATTGGTATCAGAGGGGTGTTGATTCTTTACAGACTAACATCTGAATCACAAAGATCAACCAGATCTTAATTTGTCTAGAGCTCCTTTATCTAAGAATTTTATATCATTCAAAACTCATGGCACAAAACAAGGAATATTCTAGCACAAGACCTCCTATGTGCAATCTCAATAAGTTTGCACTATGGAAAGCAAGGATTAGGCTTTATATGAACTCTATTGATGAGGAGATTTTCAATGTTATTCTTACAGGACCTCCAACACCTACAGCAACAACCAGCACTACTGCAACAATAGACAACACTGCTGTTCCAACTCCTGAGTGGACTGAGGCTCAGAAGAAGCAAAGAAATGCAGATGCAAAGGCCATGAACATTCTGGCCTTAACTATGTCAGATGACATATTCCAGAAAGTAGTTGAGTGCACCTTAGCAAAAGAAATCTCTCAACAACATGGTGGCAGGCTCAGCAGATGAAAGGAAAGATAGAAGATCTCACCTAATCTCTCAATATGAGAACTTCAAGAAGGGAGAATCAGAAAATGTTGCTGATATGTACAATAGGCTCAGCCTCATAATAAATGAGCTGAAATCTTTGGACAAAGTGATCTCACTCACAGAGATCAATGATAAAATTCTTATGTGCTTTCCCAGCACATGGGACTCCAGAATCTGGCCAATCAAAGAAGCCAGAAGCCTAAATGAAATCACCACTGAAGCTTTGTTGGGCAAGCTCAAATCTTATGAGCAGCTTATCAAAAGTAGGGAAATTGAAGAATCCACTTCATCCCCAGCACTCAAGAAGGAGAAAAGCATAGCCTTCAAAGCTGCAGAAGAAGAAGGACCAACTCCTACCAAAGAGGAGTTGCTGAGTTTCATAGCTAAAAGATTCTATAATATGACTAAGAAAGATTTCAAAAAGAAGTCATCCAGAAGCTATGACAAGCTAAGGTATGACAAAAATCACTCTAATGAAATTATATGTTTTGGTTGCAGAAAGCCAGGACATATTGCTCCTGAATGTCCAGAGAATCATAACAAAAAGGACAGAAAGGAGAGAAAAAGGGAAAAGGAAGAAAGGAAAGGTTCTAGCAAATCCTCCTCCCACTCACACAAAAAGAAAGGTAGAGGATTTGTAGCAACATCCTGGAGTGAAACAGAATCTGAATCAGAATCTTCATCTGGTTCTTCTGATGAAGAAGAAACAAAAGAGAATAGCCAATGTCTACTGGCAATTTATGACTCAGACTGTGAGTCACAATCTGAATCTTCATCAAGCTCCAGTGATGATGAAGAAGAAAAGAACTTCTGCATGATGGCAATCAATGCCTCAGCCAGCAAATCTGATGAAGAAAATTCAGAATCAGAAGAAGAAAATGATGCTGATCAGGTAATGTCTGGTTTTGATTTTACTTCAGATGAATTCAAAGCTGAATTCAAAGTCCTTTGCTTAGATCTACTCAACTCTGAGAAAGAAATAATCTCACTAAGATGCAAGTTAGCTGAAATGAAAAAGATGAGTGAAGAAAATGCAAACCTTAAGAAAGATTTGGCTGCCTCCAGAGAACACATTGTTCTCATTGAGAATAAACTTTCTGAGGCCAAGAAATTTGAAGAATCCCTAAATGGGAGAAGTATCAAACTAATGGACATCACAAGCACAGTCAATGCTAGACTTAATAATAGCAAACTGGGCTTGGGTGCCTCATCAAGTGAGCCATCTCTGATTAAGAGAAATATCCTCTCCTCACCTATAAAATTTATTTCTGCTAAAGGCAAAGAAGCTGCAAAAAGAGATAAAGATATTTCAAGCAAGTCTGTTAAGGATAAAAGAATTCAAAAGAATTCGTCGAACGGAGATCGACAAAAAGGTTCAAATTTGTCGAACGGAGCTCGACGAAGTCTGAAAACAGATTTTCAGTATAGTTATCAGATGAACAATAGTCGACCAATTTATCCAAATTTGTCGAACAGATACTATACAGGAAATACTAGAAATCTTACTCCCAAACAAACTAAAAATCCTTTCACTGAATGGATAATACCTCCAAGGAGATATCATCCACAAGGCTATATGGACCAGCCTGAAATGTCATTTATTTCTGAATTTTGTGGTAACACAAAAGGACCCAAGGTAGTTTGGGTCAAAAACAACTAGTTTATGTTTTTGTCTTTGCAGGTACATGGCCATCCAAGATTAAATCAAAAATGGTACTTGGATAGTGGCTGCTCAAAGCACATGACAGGAAACAAGGCCAACCTGAAAAATTACAAGGCACAGCTTGGACCCAAAGTGATCTTTGGAGATTCCAACCATGGTCAAACCAAAGGCATTGGTCAAATCAAGGTTGCAGCAGTAACATTCAAGGAAGTCACCTATGTGAAGGGTCTGAAGCACAACCTCATCAGCATAAGTCAGTTATGTGATGAAGGCTATCAGGAACAATGGCGATTCCTCAGGCTTCTCTGCACCTAATGAAGTTTGACGCAGGCTTTGACATTGACATGGACTCGTTTGCACAGTCAGACCAAATCTTCAAGGATATTCTTCAAACGCTGGATGAACAACATCTAAGGAAATTTCTAAGCACCAGGTAGAAGATAGCTATTGCAGAGATAAAAGAATGGGTTTTCACTGCAAAATCAGTCGATGAAAGTTTGCCGGGAACAATATCAGGTCATCATGTCTCTCTCTCTCCCACCATCCTTTCTGAAATCTTTTGTCTTGAAAATGGTGAAGATGAGTTAGACATAAGCTCAAATGAATTTGATGAAGCTTTAGTCAAAATGGGCCATTTGACTGGAAACCCTAGCCACATTCTGAAAAAGAATCTGTCTCAGGACTACAAGTTCTTAGCAGATATTGTTGGAAAAGTCTTGCTGGGCAAGACTTCTGGGCATGACTATATCAGTAGGCACCAATTTCTATTAATGGTGGCCTTAATGAAGAAGAAGAAAGTCAACTGGGGATCAATCCTTTTTGACCTAATTAAAAAGAAAAACTCTACAGAGAATGTATGCTTTGGAAGAATCTTAGGATTCTTTCTGCAGGAAAGGCATCCAGAACTTCTGGTGTCACCAAAAGTAACAATAAATGCCAGCAAGAGGCTGACCTCAGCACTCTTTACTAAATGGGATAGAATAATTCCCAAGAAGAATACAGGAGCTGAGGCCTCCAGAAAAAGGAAAGCTTCTGAGGACACAAGGATTGATCAAGTCACTCCCTCTACCCCTCTAGAAGATCCTTCCTCAGTTCCTCCTTCCTCTCATATCCTCTCTCCTCCTGCTCAACATTCTCCTGCACATTCTCCTGCACATTCTCCTGCTCAACAATCTCCTACTCATTCTTCATCCCCTCCTTCAACTGCAATATCACCCATCAATGATATTCCAATCTTAACCGCCCACATCAGTGATGCTCCACCTTCCTCTCCAATACACAATGAATATCATTCATCTATCCATTCTCCTAGTCCAATCCATCTAGACATTCATACACATACCACCAACATCAGCAATATCATTCCTTCAATATCATCTCCATCCACTTCACAACCATTCACTAGCCATCCACCAGATAATCCATCCCTCAACCTCTCCTCTATTGCTGATCAAGTTTTTGATTTTATCCTTCCTAAAATAAGCCAGCTCCTGGATGCAAAACTTGCTCCAGTTCTTCAGGCACTTTCTACTTTATCTTCTAAGATAGCCTCTCTTCCCTCCTCCACTGCTGTCCCTTCTACTAGGGGCCTAGATTCAGGCTGTCCTGAAGCTAGGCAGGGGGAGATGTCCTATGAAGAAGCTCCAGAAACAGAAGGAACTCCAGAAGATGATACAGAAGTTACAATTTTTGATACAGATACACAAGTTATAGAAGTAATAAATAATATATGCATTCATCCATCCTGTGATCTATATAGCTTATTATCAAAATTTGATGTCACATATACTTCAAGGGTATCACCATACATAGAGGATCTATCAAAGGCTCTGATTTGCCTTCCTCAGAAAACTCATTCTGACATCATACAAAATTACATATCCTCTATTCCTTCATCCACTGTTCAAGACATTCAAATAAAGGATCATTCTGCAGAATATGAAGATGATCCTGCAGAATTCCTTGATGATACAACAGCCCCACAAATTATTTCTTCACCTCCAATTTCTGTATGGAATGAAGAACCAATGCCAAGCTTTGATGAAATCTGGAGAGAAGCAGATGCAGAGTTTGACAAAGCTGAAGAAGAAAGATTAAAGGCTTGGGAAGCAATCAAGAGAATTGATGATTTATACAATAAGCCAATCTCATCTTTTGACTCTGAAGATGATGATGACAACAGTGATTCTGATGATACACTCTCAAAAAAAAGAAAGAAAAGAACAGCTAAGTCAAAGGCTGCTCCCAAACCTCCAAATCCAAATAATGACATTCCTCTATACATTTTGTATAGTGTCCCTCTTGATGAGAAAACTCCTCACTGGATGAAGCTCTCTAGAAATGAGAACAATAGGTGGAAGAAATTCAAGAAGACTGGCTACATCCCTGACAAACCAGTCAAGAACAATTATCCTCCTCCTCCTCCTCCTCCTCCTCCAGCAGCTGGTGCAACAGGATCAGCAGGTGTATCATTTTCCTCTCAGAGGCCAAGCTCTCAACATTCAAGGAGACCTGGTAGTTCTAGTGGTTCTCAAGCCTCTGGATCAGCCAGTGCTCCTTCCTCTAAGAAATCAGCTCCTATCCTTCAAAGAAGTCAAACCTTTTCCTCTTCTCAAATATCTTCAGAATACAAACTTCACATTTCTGATGGAACTCTTCACAGAGATAGAGTACCTCAAAAGGTCACTCAAGACAAAAATGATTCAGAAAATATTTATTATTTTCCAGATCCAGAAGAAGAGAAACTCTGTCAGATGGCAAGACTAAAAGAAACAATTGAGTACGCACAGATTAAAAAGGCTAAAGCTGAAGGCAAAGACTTCTCAAGTTACTCAACCATGTCAGAATACAGAAGAAAAGAACTTGAAAAATACAAAACAGTTAAAGCATTCAATACTGAGGAATATATTAATATGCACCCAGAAGCATTTATTCCTCATGTTAAAGAATAGAAAATCATTGGTGCTCAAGACTTGTTTATCAGCAAAAAGAAATCAGAAGACCCCAACAGAAAAATCATATTCAAGCCACCTTCTCAGGACAAAAAGCCTTAAATAAATTGCTTGGTTATGAATGTAAAGTTTCTGAACTCAGAGCACTTATTTTTATTTTTATCTGATGATCTATTTTTATCTATCAGATATATTTCATTTCATTATTGCTCTGTTCAGCTGCATATATTTAATTTTTCTTGTCAAATAGTATCCTAACCCAAATAGGGGGAGATTTTTGGAACACCCCTTTTACTGTTTTGGGCTAGGATCACTATGTACTGATTAGGATCAGTTGACCCCATTGTATAGTTTAAGGGTCGAGTCTTTAGGCTGATAAATTAGCTAGAACTTAAGATTAAATCTAAGGTTCCCAGCGTTCGACGAATGTCTAGCAGCGCTCGACAAATGGCGTGTGGCGTTCGACGAATGTCTAGCAGCGCTCGACAAATGGCATGTGGCGTTCGATGAATGTCTAGCATCGTTCGACAAATTGTTCTAAGCAGACTGAAGTATTACAGCCAGTTACAGCACTCGACATTCACTGATCAGTGTTCGACGAACGGCTAGCAGTACTCGACAGATGGCTCCCAGCGTTCGACAGTTTTTATTAACAGCGCTCAACAGTTTTCCAGCCAGTGTTCGGCATATTCTGGACAGCGCTCGACAGATGGCTCCCAGCGTTCGACAGATCATTTATTGAAGCCCAGATTTGTTATCAACTATATTCTATCTATCCTAACAGCAAAACGACGAATATAACGGATCTATTTAATATCCTTTGGACGTATTCTGACAGATAAGGAAGGATATTAAACTGAGTTAATATATTCTCTTCTTTCCTTTTTCCAAGGCAGCAATAGCCGTTGACATTTAATGAAAAGGGATCTTTTCATAGTCAAAAATAAAAGGACCTGCCAAAATCGTTTGAGTCGACAGAATTCAAACGTCGTTCTATTACAGAATAAAAAGGATATATATATATATAGTATTCAGAAGAAGATGATATATGATTTTAGACATCTCAGAAAGTTTTTTTTCTTCTTCTTCATCTTCTTCTACAAGCAGCACAAAACTTCTGAGAACATCATCCTCAAGAACATTCACTCAGAATCTGCTGTAAATTTAGATCTTCTAAAAGAGCAACAAGCAAATCTGAAGAACCTGTTCTTCCAGATCAAACAACTACAGGAGATCTTAGTTTTCAAGGGAAAGCTTCTTCATTTTCTGTCAAGCACTTCAATCTGACAGGGGGAGCTTTACAACAACATCCACTAGAGTCTTCTCTCAGCATCTTGACAGAGAAGAACACTATAAACCTTTTCCTTCCCATTTTGTACAGGGTTATAACTCCCTTCAAAAGTTAATCTCGGTGATAGGGCACCTTTTCAAAAACCTGCAGTTTGGTTAGAGCACCTTATCAATAGCTCACCTGGTGTGAGGGCACCTTATCAACAACCTCCTAGTGGATTCCTACCAAAGGTGGTAGAAGAGTAGACGTACCCAGACTTATTGGGGAACTACTATAGCTCCTTGTGTCTTCTGTGTTTGATTATTTCCTGTGGCACTGCTGTTTGTTTTGTGATTACATTTACTTAATTTTTCTGTTTATATAATTTTCACACTGCTTACACTTATATGTAACACTATTTTAATTCCGCTATAAAAACTAAGAAAAAGTTTTAATACTCTATTCACCCCCCCTCTAGAGTAACTTAAGATCTGTCCTCCACTTTCAAACCGGTCTTTTGGTTCCAACTTGATTTTGAACAAATCACATGCCTAAAGTTGAAAAGGAAAAAAAGAATCTTTAACTAAAAAATATTATTATTTGTCTAGAAAATAATAAAGTAAAAGATTAAGTTGTTTCCATTTTACATTATAAAATCAGATCTTTAATCTGTGAGAAACACATGTTTGAGCTACAGATAATGTGAGAATAACATATCTGGTTATTATATGCTTTGAAAACCCTAAAATAGGGGTTCACTTAGTGAATTAACTATTGTATTCATACAAAAATGATTATTAAGTTGAATAAACAAGTTACTTTAGGTTACATCAATCCAAATAGTCTTCGTCTTACATTTTTTTAGAAATATTTTAGATTTCCACAGTAAATATAAAATAATCGTGAAATCATTATTTATGAAAGTTAGTCGTGTTCAAAGGCCTGACAGGCCCAGGCTAGGCCAGGGCTTTTTTTGAGCCATGCGTAGGCTTTGATTTTAGCCCAGGCTACCTATTGCCATTTGTCTCCGTATCTAAAAGTCGTGGATCCAACGACTCAGAGTCATAGATCCAACGACTTAGAGCTGTGGATGCTGGTCTGGCGCCAGGCCTGACATGTGCCCTGCCCAGGCCAGACCAAGTGTACTGGCCTATATTGGGTATGGCCCAGGCCAAGCACCAGACTATTGGAATATGATCTTGTGCATCTCCTAGGTTTGAGAATAGCAATTCCTATGTGTATTTGATCTCGTGTGTTTAAGTGTGCAGGAAACAATGCCACATGACTCAAGGATAACATAAGAAGGTTGCCCCCATGTTTGAAGCCAGATTTCCAACATGTCCACGAGCGTCGGTGGTAGCACCTAGTGCAGGCGCTAACTCTGATTAGAGGAATTTCGGGAGCTATTTTAGAAGGCGCTAGTGCCCGACGGTAGCAGCTAGCGCAGGCGTTATCTCGATGCGCATGAGGAATATCATAAGGGTTTCCTTGGAATGAAGATACACACACACACACAGAATATTGCCTAACTAGGGATAGCGCCGACGGTAGCGATAGCACAGGCGCTATCTCCAAGGCTATAAAAAGGACCCCTTGGCTCCGTATTCTTCATCCTCTCCAACTCCTAAATTCTAGAGGTTCTTGCCACATCATATAGAGGAAGGTTTAGAGAGATATTCCCACAAATCCATGGAGGCTTAAGGATATCTGTGGAGAAGATTTCAACACGATTCATCATCGTGACGAAAGACCGCATCGACTTCGATCATACTCTATGAGACTTCATCTACTTCTTTAAGAAATCCACATAGGGAGTTTTTATATTATTGTTATTTCATTTCTTTACTCTTTCGTATTCGTGCAGTAAATTCACCTCGTGTTGGCGACTAGGTCTGGGTAGGCCTTAGGGAAGAAATTCGCCTCGTGTTGGCGACTGGGTCTAGGGTGTAGATCTAGGGGGTGCTCATGGCCATATCCGGGGAAGGATTAGCTAGAGCGGCTTGAGGCCGTATCCGGGGAAGAATAGGCTAAAGCCACCGGTTTGTGGGGATACGAGACGGGATAAAAAATGAAAAAGTTTTTTTTACTATTTGCCTTCGATTTCTAGCGTCATAAGAAATCAAATTTTGTAATCCTACATTTCATATTAATAAAATCATGTCTCTATTTTATTTCACTTAATTTGTTTTGGTTTTGCACTATTTTAATCGCTTAGCTTTTCAAGTCATTCAAAATATAACGAAAGTTTTAAAAACCTTATTCACCCCCCTCTAAGGGCGCCTACATATCCAAGAAGTGGCATCAGAGGGGTTTATTCCAAACGGTCTAACAACCAGGAATAATGACATCTCATGATCTCGCTTCTACTAGTGGGGAAATTTTTTATGATGAAGAAAAATCTCTCGCACCACCTTTATTCGAAGGGAGAAATTATATAGAGTGGAAATTTTTAATGGAAAAGTTTATTAAAATTTAGATATCGAAGCATGAAATATAGCAATAGTAAGACCAGTAGATGAAATAAATAAAAAAGAACATCACCTAAATGCAAAGGCTTTGAATAGTATTTTTTGCGCTTTATCTCAAGATATTTTCAAATTGATATTTTGTTTTTCTAGTGCATACAAAGTATGGAAATTTCTTGAAGAAATGTATGATCTTCCTCTCACAGGTATGGAACAAACATAAGAAGTGGAGAGCATACAAGCTTGCACAAATGGTCAAAAAAGCTCCGATCAGGATGGATCAATGGAGTGCACATAGTGTAACGACCCAACCCCATTGTCCGAGCCATACAAGGGCTACAACCGGTCAAACCCCAACCCCTCTCTGGCCCTATTTTTCAGGCACAGTGGGTTGTTGGTGGCAGGTCTCGAACCCTTGCCACCCTTGACAAGGCACTCATTCAACAACCCTCATCACCAACTGAGCTGCAACTGAGCTCAGCTTAGTTAGTGATGAGGGCTTTTGAAAGAGTGCCTTGTCAAGGGTGGCAAGAGTTCGAGACCTGTCACCAACAACCCACTGTACCTGAAAAATAGGACCAGAGTGGGGTTGGGGTTTGTCTGGGCTGCAGCCCTTGTGCGGCTCGGACAATGGGGTCAGGTCGTTACAAAAAAGTCGTCTTTTTTGTAACGACCCGGCCCCATTGTCCGAGCCATACAAGGACTGCTGTCTGGTCAAACCCCAACCCCTCTCTGGCCCTATTTTTCAGGCACCGTAGGATGCTGACGTCGGGCCTCGATCCCGCGTGCCCTTGATAAGAGACCCATTCAGCAGTCCTCATCACCAATTGAGTTGCATCTCAGTTGGTGATGAGGACTGCTGAACGGGTCTCTTATCAAGGGCGTGCGGGATCGAGGCCCGGTGTCAATAACCTACTGTGCCTGAAAAACAGGGCAAGAGAGTGGTTGGGGTTTGACCAGATTACAGTACTTGTACAGCTCGGACAATGGGGCCGGGTCGTTACATCAAGTGGAAAAGAAGAAATCTTATCTTTGGAAGAGGAGTGCCAAAAAGATGAAGATAACAAAGGAACTCTCACTGTATCCAAAAGCACTGTAAGGAAATCAAATTCCCTTATTGTTTGTAATTCTATTTCTACTTTACAATTGCTACAAATTACAAAGCGCAAAATTAAGAAATTGAAAAATGCTAATTGCAAATTGCGCTTAGAAAATAAAGGATTAAAAGCAAAAGTTAATATATAATCAAATTCTGATTTATCTAGTTTTACCCATGTCTCTTTAGTTACAATATTACACCTTGTATAGAATTAAATGAATTAAAAGAACATAATGAAAAATTATCTTTAGAAAATTCATCTTTGAAAAGTGATTGTGCTACGTGCCAAAGTTATAAAATTGAAATCAAGGAGATGGACGAAACATTCGAAGAATTTAGAAATAACTATCAAGCTCATACTGAATCTATTGTTTCCACTCTTAAAAATAGCACAATAGCTTATAATAAAGCTAGGCATAATCTTAAGATCAAGAATGATGAATTAAAATCAAAATCAACTTGCTTATGAAAATTATGAATAAAAATTCACAACACACAAATTCGCAATATCAATAAAACAAGTTGAATATGAATATGAATATCTTAACTAAGCCTAATAATGGGCGTAAGAAACACAAAGTTTTTGTAAATCAAAATTTAAATCACCATTATTTACAAAATCATGTTTCTCCCAACTTCAAATTAGAATAACACAAATTTCCTATGAACAATACTTTCAATAATCATTACAATTATAATCTTTAAAATAAAGATAATCATAATGTAAAATTGATGCATAAGAATAACATTAAACTAAGGTTTGAATGGATGCCCAAATTAAAAATGAAACATTAACTTAACATGAAAGGACCCATTCATCACTATCTCCCCACAAGCCAACACATTATATTTCGGTACCCAAAGGAACCACCACACTTGATCCCCTTTGGATACCTAAAACTCCTATTCATTAAGTATCATCAAATGCGTGAAGTAGAATCTTTTCAAAATGAAATATACAAATTTCTACTTCATGATATGCTTCAATGTCTTTTTTATTCTTCTCTTTGTTTTTTTTAAAAGCTATCATGTCATGGTCATCCTATATATTATTGGAAACATGATTTTATCTCTTAAAGCTTAATAAGTTTATAAATCAAATTGATCAAAATTCAAAGTCATATTTTTTTTGATGACATATCTATCTTTCTTATATTCATTGCCTATATATTTTTTATATTATCCTTATAAATCAAATTATAAATTTGTTATGAGATATTTATCTAAATTAATAAAATCATGAATTTCACTTTTTCTCTTTCAAAAATTTTGAGCCTATAAATTTTAAATATTTAGTATGGGTAGCAACCAACAATACTTAAATATCTTGAGAAAGGGAGATTTGGGATGTCACCCCATCATATCTCCTAGTACCGGTGGAACCCTTCACAGGGTAGACCTCTGGAAGTCCAAGATCCACACTAAATTGCTAAGTCCAACTAAAGTCTAGCAAAGATCAAATTAATTATAGAATCATGCAATAATCAAAAAAGAAAACTATCATTATTTTTAGAAATATATATATATATATATTCATAATTCCTGATTAAAAATAAAATTATAAAAAAATGAATGTATTATCATTCTAACATTGTTTCTTAATGAATATTATTAGTTATCGTGCTAATCTCATGTAATGTTACTTATCATATGTTTAAGATAAAAATAGAAAATTTGGAACATAGAATTCATGATATCTATGAGGTTTTATATTATCATTCTAAAATTCAAACAAACTCATAGTTTATTAATCATTCTTAAACCTACTCGCTTTGTATTCTCATGATCATATGCCAATATTGTATGTCTTATAATATCGAGGGCGTAGGATTGGATGCATTAGAGACCTAACCTCTAAGTCATGTCTTGTCCTTAATTGGGGAGGGTTCTAGTGGGGCCTTGCGAGGCACTGTGGGAAAGAGTGCTAGGTTAAGAGTTCTCTAGTGTATGCATATGGGAGTAACACCCTAACCTACGGCATGTGTGCAGATCCTCATGCCCATCCGTCACTTAGTACGAGGCTAGGGTGTAGACATATAGTCTAGGTATTTTTTATCTAGGACATACCTATTTTTATGCATGAACATTATTTTTTAATCACTAAAATCATGAATATTTGATTTGTTCAATCATGTCTTTTTGTGTTTACATTTATTATCTTTTCAGTTTACATTATTTTGATAAACATAAGCCTTCGAAAAATCTAAATGAAGAATTAAGAAAATATCTCATGCGATGTTTAGTCATATAAGAAAATGCTAACGTTTCATGCAATCTGCACTATCTAGACATCTCCAAAAATTCTAAAATTTCTGCATGAAACTAATCCTTGGACACTTCATCAAAATAAAAAAAAAGAAATTTTTTCAAAATCTCAATATTTTGCTCACTGTCGCCCGCGCTAGCACTAGCGCCGACGCTAGCTCATGTGTCCAATTTTTTGTGTTTTTAAAATTTTGAAAAATCAATACATATATGTTCTTTTATATGTACTACCTATTTTTATCTTTATTCCATTGTGTGATTTTTGAAAAATCAAATACAAATTTCCAAAATGCAAAAAATATGTCTTTGCTTATTTTTATTTGCTTATGCAAGGTTTTATCAAAATAACAAAGATTTCTATGGCAAAATGACAAAGCATGTTCTTTTAGATTTGGCTAAAAATGATTAATTTAAAATCTCAAGTTTTCTAAACATTATTTTGGCTTGTCATGCTTAGATTTTAATCTTGTTATGTGCAATGAAAAAGTCTATGGTGAATTGTGTAGGATTGCTTTAGTATGCCTCTAAGTATGAGTAATGTGTTATGTTAGATAATGATCTCCTTACACTCACACTTTTGGTAGACTACATGTGCCTATAATTATTAACCCTACATGATTGTGTAGTGTAGTAGCTTACACTATTAAGATGTCTATATCTATTACCTACACATTATTCAAAAAAAATTTGTTGCACATATAGAAGTGAAATTTCAAAAATATAAGTGTTTACAAAAACAAGTAAATTCGGAGAACTTTGTCTTGCTAAAAAAATCAATAATAAAATGACAGAGATAACTCCATGAAGCACTACTTGAACTTCCTGATAAGTTATCATAAGCATTGTGAGCTTGAACACCTTTGAAAGAATTGTAAAGTATCTTGTGCAAACTATTTTAATACACTTCTATTATGTACATCGGATCACAAAAAGCTCTTATTGAAAATAAAATATGTGATCCCCCAAGCACTACTTCGCTCCCTAATAAGTCTTAATGAGCATTGTGTGGGTGAAGCACCTTGGTAGTTGGACTTTTTATGTGCTTTGTATCAAATCTAGAATTGATGTGTATAAGTAGTTAAAAAGATTGCATTCTTAATAATGTTTCTACTTCACTATATAAGTCATGTGTTTTGGATTATATCACTTGTATAGTTTTATCAAAACACTTTTTATACACATAATAATCTATCATAAATCTCCTACTCATGAGAATTAGACTCAGATGCTTCATTAAATAAATTCTCTTGAAAGCTTTAGTAAAAGCACCAGATTACAATGCATGATCTCTACAATGTTTTCATAACTTGAAATGAAAATTAATAACATTGTAGTGACTATCTTCTAGAATATGTGCAATCATGCTTGCCTTAGAAGTTTTTGAAAAATAGAACTCCTTGCATATTGTCATGAAAACTTTATTGAAAACCTTACTTATGAAAAATTATTTCTTAAAAATATTATCTTAAACTAAATGCTTATATAAGTTTGGTTTTATCCAAATAACATCACTTTTACTGCATAACATCTCTTATTTCTATATGATCTTTGAACTTCCAAAAAGATATTTTTCTTTGGAAAAACAATTTTATAGCCTTTCCGCTTATGCTATAACTCTTACAATTTTGAACTTCAAAACAACTTCTTATGTTTGTACTTACACTCATATTTACTCTTATGATTTTCATGCTCACAAAAAGATGTTTCTTGTATTTCTATAATTCTTCCGCAATATTACCTAATAACTTTTACCTTGCACTTTCTATTGGAGTTTCTGAGGTGATCTCAAAGCAATCAACAGTTAGTCTTACTGCCAACGCAATATGAGCCTTTAGGGTCGCACATAAAAGCATTTAAAGAAGTTAGAGAAAGGATTGTGTTGGCCTTACTCATATTGGATATGAGTGAAGGACCAATCCTGTGACTGCTTGGAATCAAGTTGAGAATGTCTCAAAAGGAAATCGTTTAAAGTGTTTAAACGAATGGATTTATACTAGATAATTCGGCTAAAGGGTTTAGACAAATTCAGCTAAAGGGTTTAGACGAATTCGACTAAAGGGTTTAGACGAATTCGGCTAAAGGGTTTAGGCGAATTCGGCTAAGTCAAATTCGACTAAAGGTGAATAAATGACAAATTCGCCTAAAGGGTTTCGCCGAATTTATATAGACGAAATTGTTTCGTTGAAATTATATAACTGAATTTATATAGCCGAATTTATATAGATGAATTCGTCGAAAGGGTTTTGCCGAATCTGAGTCGAATTCGGTTATTTTATTTAGTCAAATTGTTGAATTCGGCGAATGTGTAAATCTAGACAAAGATGTTCTGTTTTCCTCTGGTCTGCGGATAGCCTATTTTATACCTTGAGGATATAAGGAACGCAATTAGGTCTTCGAAGGACACGAAATAGATCGAACCTTTTTGCGATTGAAGAAGAGAACAGGCGTCTGGAAAAGTTCCGCAATAGGAGTTCTCCTTCTTCCTGTCCGCCGAGATCCGCCGCTGACAATCGCCGCCTCCCCTGTCTCGGACCTAGCAGTCCGTGGGGACATTGAGAGCTTCCTACTCCGACCCATTCCTTGTTCGACATTGCTTTGTGGTTCTGCATCGTTCGTGTGGATCACTGTAGAGGAGCTGATATATTTCGGTTCTTGGAACTCAGATTTAGTCTCTCGGATTTCCTCTTGGAGCACCTTGGTTGAGTATTGACTCAATCCCGCGAAGGTATGTTGCATTTTGCTTTCCTAATCTTTTGATTCATGAGATCCGCAAGATCCTTACTCTTTGGGTTGTTCTAGTTTCTCCGCTGCGCACATTTGATGTGTTCATATCATTGTGAATGGTATTAAGAAAAACACAACAGTGGTATCAGAGCCAGGTTGCGATCAAGTGCGTGCAAATCTAGAAATTTGGAAGCGTTCTAAATGTATAGATTTCTTCTTGGAACATCACATTTGATGTGGTTTTGTGTGGTTTATGGTGGTGGGATTTCAAAATTTTGTCGGGGCTCTGCCCCGCACCCCTTAAGGGCTCTGCCCCTTGACCCCGCTCGCTGATCGGTCAGCGAGACCACCACCAGGGGCGCTGCCCCTTGGAACCCCGACAGGAACGCATGTGATTGCGTTGCGATTTCATTGTTTCAGAGATTGTTTCTCCTTTGCAGTAACCGTCCCTCGATATGGTTTGTGAAACCAAATATCATGGATTTTGAATCTGACATTGAGAGACGAGGTTGTGTACTGCATAAGCGGAGTTGCTTTGCTTGTGTTCAATGCATGTAAATCTGGAGATTTAGAAGTGTTCTAAGTATTCAGATTTAACCCCCTTTTATCAATCTGTTGATAATCCTTTTTGTGCACATAGGGGATGCATTTGTTTTGTGTATGTGCACGGTGATTAAATGTTAATCACGATGAAATGTTCATCAATTAAAAAAAAAAAACTTATCCAATATTGAGTATACAGATGCCTTCCGATGGATGACACTCTTCCTGCCTCGATCGATGAAGTGTGGGCTTGCCAAAGCAAGCTGCATTAATCTATCTTGGTAAGGGTGCGAGCGGATAATTGTGATATCCCACTGTCGACATCGGGTCTAACTTAACTAGGTGACATCAAAGGTTGAGTGCCTAGAGGCATAGGGTTGGCATGCTCCATATAATGAATGCGAATAAAGAGTTATTCACCAACCATATGAGAGTTGCATAGTGATGTAATTGACAAATGTTGTCTACCTAAATAACCACATTATGAGAGGAACGCCAAAGCGGACTCGTTGTGTTGGTGAAATACATATCTTGTCCACTAAGAGAGTAGTTTGCATAAACTCTCCGAATAGAAATTAAGGGTTGTCGATTTGATTAAAATAGTGGGAGCTTTTAATAAAAGTCCTTATTAATATAAAATGTATTTCGAAATACAGTACTAAAAGTTTTGCGAATTCATTGTAGATTTTCCATGGCAAGTGGATCTCACTCCACCCTGTCCCTGAGAGCTATTCTTGAGAAGGACAAGCTCAACGGGACGAACTTCCTTGACTGGTACAAAAACCTGAGAATTGTTCTCATGCAAGAGCGCAAGCTCTATGTCTTGGAAGGTGAAGCCCCCACAGAGCCGACCGGAAATGCTCCGAGAGCAGATAAAGATGCTTACAAGAAGTATCAAGATGATACCTTGGATGTAGAATGCCTCATGCTTGCTACCATGTCCTCTGAGCTTCAGGAGCAACACGAGAGCATGTGTGGTTATGAGATAATCGGGCACCTCAAGAAAATGTTCGAGGGGCAAGCCCGGCAAGAGAGGTTTGACATATCCAAGGCATTATTTCAGTGCAAAATGGGAGCTCGAGACTCAGTAGGGACTCACGTACTCAAGATGATTGGGTATATAGAGAACCTTGAAAAACTGGGTTTTCCTTTGGGCCAAGAGTTGGCCACGGATCTGATCCTGCAATCGTTGTCGGACAATAATGAGCAGTTCGTCTTAAACTATAACATGAATGAAATAGAAAAGACACTGCCCGAGCTCCTTGGCATGTTGAGGACTGCCGAGAATAACATGAAGAAGGTCAAGCCTGCCAGCCCCATATTGATGGTGCATAAGAGCAAGGGCAAGGCCAAGGTATCTAAGAAGACGAAGATTGGATCTAAGTCTCCTCTTGATGCCAAGTCTTCAGCACTGAAAAGGAAAGGTCTGGCGAAAGAAGGAAAGTGCCACCACTGCGGTAAGGCTGGGCATTGGAGGCGGAACTGTCCCCTCTATATTGAAGATCTGCAAAAGAAGAAGGGAAGTGTGACTTCCACTTCAGGTATTTATGTTATAGAGATAAACCTTTCTGCTCCTTCATCTTGGGTATTGGATACCGGATGCGGCTCTCATATTTGTACAAATGTGCAGGAACTAAGAAGGAGAAGAATGTTGGGTAAAGGGGAGGTAGACCTGCACGTCGGGAATGGAGCAAGAGTTGCTGCCATCACCGTTGGTGTCTATTGTCTTTCTTTGCCCACTGGGCTTGTAATAGAATTAGATAACTGTTATTTTGTTCCAGCCATAACTAGAAACATTATATCCATATCATGTCTTGACATGAATGGCTTTTCATTTATAATAAAGAACAATTGTTGTTCGATTTTTATGAATAATGTTTGTTATGGTGTAGCCCAATTGTTTAATGGTTTATATGTTTTGAACTTAGACCATCCGATCTATAATGTAGAAAATACTAAAAGACTAAAAACAAATGATTCGAATCCTACGTACCTTTGGCATTGTCGTCTAGGCCATATAAATGAGAAACGCATATCCAAGCTCCATAAAGATGGACTACTGGACTCATTTGATTATGAATCATTTGAGAGATGCGAGTCATGTTTATTAGGCAAGATGACGAAAGCTCCTTTCACTAGTTGTAATGAGAGGGCTAATGATCTCTTGGGTATAATACATAGTGATGTATGCAGACCCATGAGTTCTATGGCTAGAGGTGGGTTCTACTACTTCGTTACATTTACTGATGATTTCAGTAGATACGGATACGCGTTTCTCATGAAGAACAAATCCGAGACCTTTGAAAAGTTCAAAGTGTTTAAGAATGAAGTAGAAAACCAACTGGGAAAAGGGATAAAAGCACTCCGATCTGATCGAGGTGGTGAATATCTGAGTCATGAGTTTCGTGATCATCTGAAAGAGTGTGGTATTGTATCACAGCTCACTCCGCCCGGAACACCTCAACATAATGGTGTTTCTGAGAGGAGGAATCGTACCTTGTTAGACATGGTGCGATCGATGATGAGTCATGTAGATTTGCCCATTTCCTTTTGGGGTTTTGCTTTAGAGACTGCTGCTTTCACACTAAATCGAGTTCCAACGAAAATGGTTCTAAGTACACCATATGAGATATGGACTGGGAAGCGTCCTAGTATGTCGTTCATCAAGATTTGGGGTTGTGAGGCATACGTGCGACATCAAATGCCTGACAAGCTGGAACCCAAATCGGATAAATGTTATCTAGTTGGGTATCCTAGGGAAACCAAAGGATACTACTTCTACTTGTTGTCTAAGGGCAAAGTGTTTGTCGCAAGGACTGGTGTCTTTTTGGAGAAAGAGTTCTTATCCAGAAAGACTGCAAAGATAGAACTTGAATAAGTTCAAGAGCCACAAACAATGAACGAACCAGAATTGGAACCTGGGCAAGGACTACAAGAAGTTGTAGCTGGAGAGCCTGCTCAAAAAACACAAGTCCTACGTAGATCTGGTAGACCAAGATTTGAGCCTGAGAGATATGGATTTCTCATGACTCAAATAGGTAATGTATTGATTATGGATCATGATGATGAGACTGCAACCTACCAAGAGGCTATGAATGGACCAGACTCCGAGAAGTGGATTGAGGCCATGAAATATGAAATGGAATCCATGTACACAAACCAAGTTTGGACCTTGGTAGAACCACCTGAAGGGGTACGACCCATAAGGTGGAAGTGGGTCTTCTAGAAGAAGACCGACATAGATGGGGATGTACAGATATTCAAAGGCCGGCTGGTGGCTAAAGGTTTCAGGCAAATTCATGGAATTGACTATGATGAGACTTTTTCCCCTGTGGCCATGGTCAAAGTCCATTAGAATTCTACTTGCTATTGCTGCGTATTATGACTACGAGATCTGGCAAATGGATGTCAAAATGGCTTTCCTTAATGGAAACCTCCTTGAGGAAGTGTACATGACACAACCCGAGGGTTTTGAATCTCTAAGTGAAGCCACTAAAATATGCAAGTTGAATCGATCCATTTATGGATTGAAACAAGCTTCTCGAAGTTGGAATCTGCGTTTTGATGAGAAGATCAAAGAGTTTGGTTTCATCAAAAATGAAGATGAGCCTTGTGTTTACAAGAAGATTAGTGGGAGCATTGTTGTCTTCCTGATATTATATGTAGATAACATACTGCTGATTGGGAATGACATTCCGACCCTGAAAGTTGTTAAGAACAACCTAGGGAACTGCTTTTCTGTGAAAGACTTGGGTGAAGCGACTTACATACTTGGTATTAAGATCTATAGAGATAGATTGAAGAAGTTGCTGGGTTTGACCCAGAGTACATACATTGACAAGGTGTTGAAACGGTTGAACATACTTGAGTCCAATAAAGGATTCTTACCCATGTCACATGGTGTAAGTCTCTCTAAGGACCAGTGTCCTAAATCTTTGGAAGATAAGGACCGCATGAAGATGATTCCATATGCTTCGGCAATTGGATCAATCATGTATGCAATGTTATGCACTCAACCCGATGTCTCTTATGCTTTGAGCATGACGAGCAGGTATCAGTCTGATCCTGGTGATGGTCACTGGATAGCTGTCAAGAACATCCTAAAGTACTTGAGAAGGACTAAGGATATGTTCTTGGTGTATGGTGGAGAGGAAGAGCTCGTTGTAAATGGTTACACGGATGCTAGCTTCCAAACTGATAGGGATGATTCAAAGTCCTAATCAGGTTTTGTATTTTGCCTTAATGGAGGAGCTGTAAGCTGGAAGAGTTCCAAGCAGGAGACAGTTGCCAATTCTACGACAGAAGTCGAGTATATTGTTGCCGCAAATGTGGCAATGGAGGCTGTGTGGATTAGGAAATTCATCGGCGAGCTAGATGTAGATCCTAACATTGTTGGTCCCGTAGTTCTCTACTGTGACAACAACGGGGCTATTGCCCAAGCTAAGGAACCTAGATCTCATCAGCGCTCCAAGCACATACTTCGGCGGCTCCATCTTATTCGAGAGATTGTCGATCGAGGAGATGTGAGCATTTGTAGAGTACCGACTGAAGATAATATAGCGGATCCACTGACAAAGCCTCTTGCACAAAAGAAGCATGATGGTCATGCTAGATCAATGTGTATAAGATACCTGAATGATCGTCTTTAGTGGAAGCCTTGTGGATTGTATGTTTGTTGGTTGTTTATTCATTTGATGAATTGTGTTATGTACTGTATGTTTCATTTTATATTTATGGCAAGTTCTTTTATTATGTCAACCGTTTCTATTTGATAGACTAATTAACATAATGAATGCCCTTAGAATGTTTGCTTCCATAGGAATTCAAGTACGTGACTTGAATATGAGGGTCTATGTTTAAATGAAGCTTCATTCTTAAATGGTCCCTGGTCGAGGTATCATCCTAGATATTTAGGGCGAGGATGAGACCATAAGACTAGCATGTGCGTTGACTTATTACCGGTTCTCACAGGTCATGATATTGTGATATCAAGTCATCACATGGGTACTTGTTAAGAACAAGTTGTACTGGACAGACCCCCCCGTGAGACTACTTTGTGGATTGTTATATGAACGTGTCACAAATAGGTCTCAAGTGACAATGGTGTTTGTGGTCCTTTGACCTGAAGTCATAGCATTCATCAGGTGAGGAAGAGCGTACTTTGATGCCATCTAAAGTCTTCTCTTGAGAAAGGTTGATGATAAGGGTGGTTGTTGGGTATGTTACGAATCATTTGGATGTTTGTGTGTGAGCAGAAATGGGATTTGTCCTCCTGTATGACAGGAGTTACATCCATGAGCCCCTTGATGGAATGAGACTGAGAAATGCATGGCCATGCTTGGTTGAGTCAATATATGATATTGAGCTCGCCAATTTCAGACAGTCTATTCTAGATCAGGAAATTGGGATTGAACAATTATGAGGGTGACACAGTCCATGCCTCTAGTTCTATCCGGATGTAAAGGACAAAGGGACATGAAAACACTGATACATTGGTTAATACAGGCTTATTGAGTTATGATCTCTTATTGCTTGTGTAGCAATGATGTATTGCTAGATGCCGCTCATTGTTTGTGAGACTTTTGTTGATACTTTATGATCAAGTGGGAGACTGTTGGAGTTTCTGAGGTGATCTCAAAGCAATCAACAGTTAGTCTTACTGCCAACGCAATATGAGCCTATAGGGTCGCACAAAAAGCGTTTGGAGAAGTTGGAGAAAGGATTGTGTTGGCCTTACTCATATTGGATATGAGTGAAGGACCAATCCTGTGACTGCTTAGAATCAAGTTGAGAATGTCTCAAAAGGAAATCGTTTAAAGTGTTTAACCGAATGGATTTATATTAGATAATTCGGCTAAAGGGTTTAGACGAATTCGGCTAAAGGGTTTAGACGAATTCAGCTAAAGGGTTTAGACGAATTCGGCTAAAGGGTTTAGACGAATTCGGCTAAGTCAAATTCGGCTAAAGTGTTTAGTTGAATAAATGACAAATTCGGCTAAAGGTTTTCGCCGAATTTATATAGACGAAATTGTTTCGTTGAAATCATATAACCGAATTTATATAGCGGAATTTATATAGACGAATTCGTCGAAAGGGTTTCGCCGAATCTGAGTCAAATTCTGTTATATTGTTTAGTCGAATTATCGAATTCGGCGAATGTGTAAATCTAGACAGAAATGTTCTATTTTTCCTCTGGTCTACGGATAGCCTATTTTATACCTTGAGTATATAAGGATCGCGATTAGGTCTTCGAAGGACACATAATAGATCGAACCTTTTTGCAATTGAAGAAGAGAACGGTCGTCCGGAAAAGTTCCTGAATATGAGTTCTCCTTCTTCCCGTCCGCCGAGATCCGCCGCCGACAGTCGCCGCCTCCCCTGTCTCGGACCTAGCAGTCCGTGGGGACGTTGAGAGCTTCCTACTCCGACCCATTCCTTGTTCGACAAGGCTTTGGGGTTCTCCATCGTTCGTGTGGATCACTGTAGAGGAGCTGATACATTTCGGTTCTTGGAACTCAGATTTAGTCTACTGGATTTTCTCTTGGAGCACCTTGGTTGAGTATTGACTCAATCCCGCGAAGGTATATTGCATTTTGCTTTCCTAATCTTTTGATTCATGAGATCCGCAAGATCCTTACTCTTTGGGTTGTTCTAGTTTCTCCGCTGCACACATTTGATGTGTTCATATCATTGTGAATGGTATTAAGAAAAACCCAATACTTTCATGCTTATTTCAAGTCTTACCATCACTTGAATCTCAAAATTTCTTTTCTTCAACAAATGGTAGATTTGCTTGGTAAAGGTTGTTAGCTCTGATGGCGCCCTTAGAGGGTGGGGGGAGGGGGGGGGGGGGGGGGGGGGGGGGAGGGAGGGGGTGAATAAGGGGTTTACCGTTTTTGATATAAACTTATAGATTTTAAATAACAGAAAAACTTTTTGCACTGTCGCAAACGCCTGGCGTTTAGAGTCAAAGTCCGGCGTTATCTCTCCAGAAAAAATATTTTTACAGAAATATTCAAAATGATTTTCTTTATGAAATACAATTCCAAAAAAATTAGATATACTGAAAAAGAATTTTATATTTCACAAAAATGATTACAAGGATAAAATTTCAATAACGCTTGAAATTAGAGGCGACAACTTAAAAATCAGTTTTTGTTCCTTCACCGGTCCTTCTCCCAAGGACCGGTTGGCTATAGCCTATCTTTCCCCAGATAAGGCCTCTAGCCACCCCCTAGATCTACCCTAGACCTAGTCTCCATGCATAAGGCGGCGAATTTCCCCCTAAACTGAACCCAGCCTAGTCGCCACACGTAAGGCGGCAAATTCACTACCGTTACAAGGAAAAAAAGAAAAGATAAAGTAAAAATCAGAATAAAAGACTCCCTAGAATGAAGAGCGCTGAAGGAGATGTTGAAGATATGCCATGACCACGTCGGAGTTGAAGCGTGCGTCCTTCTTCAAATTTGCCATTGGAAATCTCCCCCTCACTCTTGTTCCTCAATGTTGGTGTTGGGAGTTCTCTCTGAATTTGTAATGAAATGCTCTCACAGATCTCTGGAATGAAGGCTTGAATAATTGTCTCTAGAGCAAACGAAATCAGGTCTTTAAATAGACACGGGAGCTAATGCCCGACATTAAGAGTTAACGCCAACGCTAAGCATCGTGTACGATAGTTACTGAGCTCGTGCAAACTATCGGGATCGTGGAAGATCGTGACTCAACGCGGGCGTTAAGAGTCAACGCTGGCATTATCTCTGGCTTCTCGACGGATTCCTTCTCGATGACATTTAATCTCGACGGATGTTAACGCGGGGCGTTAACTACTAACGCAGGGCATTATCTCTCTTTTTTGAGAATCGTCATTAATCAACATCCTGTTCATAGGGTTATTTAACTATAGTACCTGCACACTATAAACACAGGCAAGATCAAATACATAGTGTGATTTGTTATTCTCAAACTAAGAGATGTGGAACACAAGCTCCAACAATCTCCCCCTTTTGATAATAACAAATCCTAATAAGAAATAAAATATAATTAGATTTGTTTAGGGGAGTATATTTGGAAATGCATTCATGTAGGGGGAGTATCCACGTAGGGGGAGTATTTCAATAAATAAAAAAAAGTTGAGCATAGAGGCTAACGCCAGGCGTTAGCTTCTTAACGCCGAGACAGAACTCCAATTTTTGACTTTTTGAAAAATCTTTTTCATGATTCATTTGTAATATGAATAGGCCTTCATACTGTTGAAATTTCAGACATTATGAAGTTGATATGAAAGCTCTTTTAGCGTGTTTTGGTGGGTTGTCTATAGTTTTTACATTTTTATTGATCTTTGAATTTTTTTAAAAAAATGCAAACAAATATAACAAAGTACATAAGAAAATTTTGATAGCTTTTTATAAGGATTTTACTGACATTTCTAAGACACCCAATTCTAACCTAAGCATGTGAAAATGTGCATCGGGTAGAGGTTTGGTAAAAATATTGGCAAGTTGTGATTCAATCCTTATAAAGCTAATTTTAACAACTTTCTTCTTAATATGATCTCTAATGAAATGATGTCGGACATCTATATGTTTCGATCTAGAGTGATGTACGGGATTGTTTGTGAGATCTATAGCACTCTTGTTGTCACACTTTAATACTATGTTATTTAGATGAACACCAAAGTATTCTAACGTTTGGGTCATCTACAAGGCTTGTGCACAACAACTACATAGGGCGATATATTCAGCCTCTGTGGTGGAGAGGGCAATATAATTCTGTTTCCTACTCGACCATGATATGAGAGAAGGCCCTATAAAATGACATATGCCACTAGTGCTTTTAAGATCTAATGAACATCCTGCATAGTCCGAATAAGAAAAACTGTGTAGAATAAAACAATCATTATGAGGATACCATAAGCCTAATCTAGATGTTTCGATTAGATATCTAAAAATACGTTTAACCGCTTTCAAATGTGATTCTTTTGGGTTAGCTTGAAATCTAGCACATAAACAAACAAAAAACATAATATCGGGTCTAGATGCGCTTAAATAAAGCAATGAGCCTATCATTTCTCTATATAATGTTTGATCAATAGAAATACCGGCTTCGTCTTATCCTAATTTTAGTGATGCACTCATTGGTGTATTAGCTTGTTTTAGGCTTTCAACTTAAAATCTTTTAAGAATATCATGAACATATTTAGTTTGACAAATAAATATACCATGTTGTTTTTGTGAGATTTGAAATCCTAGAAAATAAGTGAGTTCTCCTACCAAGCTCATTTCAAATTCATTTTTCATTACTAAAATTACTTAATTACATAACTCTTCATTAGTGGCTCCAAAAATGATATCATCAACATAAATTTGCATTATAATCAAATCATTATCTACATGCTTAATGAAGAGTGTATTATCCACACTTCCCATTTTATAACCATGCTTTATCAAAAATAATGTCAATCTATCATACCAAGCACGTGGCGCTTGCTTCAATCCATAAAGCACTTTTTCTAACTTATACACATGACTAGGAAATTTTTCACTCACAAAACCGAGGGGTTGTTCTACATAAATTCTTCTTTTATAATCCTATTTAAAAATGCACTTTTAACATCCATTTGAAATAATTTAAATATTTTAAAACTCACAAATGCAAGAAATATTCTAATTGATTCTAGGCGAGCAACGAGTGCAAAAGTTTCATCAAAATCTACCCCTTCGATTTGTGAATACCCTTGTGCAACTAGTCTATCTTTATTTCTTGTAATTTTAGAGTCACCACCTAGTTTGTTTTTGAAAATCCATTTGACTCCTATAACTGGATGATTAGACGACCTCTCTACTAAATTCCAAACCTTATTCCGTTCAAATTGATTTAGTTCATCATTCATAGCTAAAAACCAAAATTCATCATTTAAAGCGGTTGAAACATTTTTTTGGTTCTATTTCGGATACAAAACAAAGGTTTGAAAAAGACTCATGTAAAGAAGAAGGAGTACTTACCCCTTTTGATGGTTCTCCTATCATAAGCTCCTTTGGATGATCCTTAGTAAACTGCAACACGCATGGAGGAACATATTCTACTTGTTCTTCTTCTTTCTCCTCTTTTTCTTCTTCTTTTTATCCAAGCGATTCTTCATCCTCACGCTCGAAAGGGGAAATGGGTTCGTCTTCATTTCCTGTATGATTAGAATCTACACAAGTAACAAACTCATCAAATCTTACATGTATAGACTCTTCAAATACTTTAGTTCTTTTATTATATATTCTATAAGCCTTGCTAGTTGAAGAGTAACCAATGAAAATTCTCTCATCGCATTTTTCATCAAATTTTCCTAGTGCATCTATAGTGTTTCAAATGAAACATTTAGAACAAAACACATGAAAATAAGATACATTAGGTTTTCTTTTAAAGTAAAGCTCACAAGATACATTAGGTTTTCTTTTAGAATAGGACGAAGCATGGCACGATTAATGATATAACAAGAAGTATTAACCTCTTCGGCCCAAAATGATTTAGGCAACCCATATTCACAAAGCATAGTACGTGCTAGCTCTTGAAGGGTTCAATTTTTCCTCCCACAACACCATTTTGTTGTGGGGTGCGAGGAGCGGAAAATTCATGTTTAATTCCTAAATCATTACAAAAAGAAGAAAATTTATCATTTTCAAATTCTCCTCCATGATCCGAGCGTATGCATTTAATTTTTAAATCAATTTCATTTTGAATACGAATGCATAGTTTTATAAATTCAAGAAATGCATTGGATTTGGAAGATAGAAATAAAGTCCAACAAAATCTAGAATAATCATCAATTATTACAAAAGTATATTTTCTGCCTCCTAGACTTGAAGTGCTAACTGGTCCAAATAGATCCAAATGAATTAATTGAAGTGGTCTAGTACTAGAAATTACATTTTTGTTTTTAAAAGAATTTTTTTGAAAACTTTCCTTTTTGGCAAGGTGTATAAAGAGAAGATAAATTACCATTAAGCATAGGTAAACCATTAATTAAATTATCTTTTGATAATTTCAAAATAAGCTTGCTGCTAGAATGACCAAGGCGCCTATGCCAAAGTTCCTATTCTTCATTTTTAGAAATAAAGCATTTTAAAGAAGAATTTGAAAGATCATTAAAGACAATCATATAAATATTATGCATCCTAGGTGCGGTGAGTACGACATCATTTGTTTTAGAATTTATAATTTTGCAAAGATTTGTAGATGATTGAAATAATACATTTAAGCCTATATCATGTAATTGACTAATTGAAATTAAATTATGTTTTAAGCCATCTACAAATAAAACATTTGAGATTGAAAAAGAATCGTTACCCACTGTGTCGATGCCCATGATCCTTCCTTTTCCGTTGTCACCAAATGTCACCAACCCTCCTTTCTTCATCTCAAGGCTAAGAAACTTTGATTTTTTCTTGTCATGTGTTTGGAGCATCCCGAGTCCAAATACCACACGTACTTTTTGTCCTTAGTCTGCCAACATACCTAAAAAGGAGATGAGAGTAAAGATCAGGATACCCAAGAGGTTCCTCCCATAGAATAGGTGGAAACCTTAGGCACCCGGATTTGCTTTATAGCACTACGACCCTTTTTCCTACAAGAGTTTGAGGTGTGTCCAAATAAATGACATTTGGCACACGATATAAAAGGGGATGAGACCCTTTTTGAAGTTTTGGATAAACTCTTGCTGGAAAATGAGGTAACATTTGAATTTTTTAATTTATTATTAACAGAATTAAAGTTTCTGGAATTCTAGCTAACGCCGGCGTTAGGAGTTAACGCCTGGCGATAGCTTCCAGATCCATATCCAAGGCCATATTTGGCACTTCCATGGCATTGGTTGGCCAAGATCATGTCCAGAGATCTTTGCCCAACTCCAAACTTCTTAATAGCTATATGTAAATCATGAATACGAGCTTTGAGAGCGGTGTTTTCCGTTACCAACATAACACACCGATTCACAAAAATCTTCTTTCCTTCCTCTATTTGAGAAAGAGAGGTTTTTAAAGTTCTTTCTAAATCCACCTTCTCCTTGGTAAGAATTTCAATATTGGATTGGGATTTATAAAGAGCTTCTTCAAGTTCTTTCACTCTTACCAAGGAGTGATTGCACTCTTGGCAAGATACCTTTTCTTTCCCTAATCGTTTAGATAATTTTTTGTTTTCTTTTAATAAAAGTTTATTTTCTGAATTTAGAAGATCAATATCTTTTAAAATTTTATCAAAAAATTTGCATGTTTGTAAATATTCAATATATAAATCATCATAAGTAGTAGGGAGAGTTACCTTAGTGTCGCTTTGGACACTGCTTTCATCCTCAGATGTTTTGTTACTTTTTCCCATAAGACACATATTTGCCTCTTCTTCATCACTTGTGGATGAGCCGCTTGAATCCTCGGAGGAGGAGTCATCCCATGTAGCCGCTTTTTGGACCTTCTTCTTCTCTTTTCCCATGTGCCGCTTTTCTTTACGCTCTTTCAAATATTTTAGGCAATGGCTTCGGATGTGTCCGTTCTTTCTACAATGATAGCACTCCGGTGGTGGTCGCTCATCATCGTCCTCGTTGCCACCTCTTCCTTTCTTCGATGAAGATCCCTTCTTGATGAAGTATTTCTGAAAGGTATTTCTCCTTTCCGGATTCTTCATGAACCTTTTGAACTTCTTCACAAAGAGGCTCTCCTCATCCTCTTCATCATCATCTCCGCCAACCTCCCTCTTTGACTTCAATGCTAAGGCCTTCTTCTTTCACTCCAAGTTGTTCTCTTGTTATTGAATCTTGAGTTCAACCTCATGGGTCTTGAGGTTCCCAATGAGGCTCTCAATTTGGAGTTTCTTTAAATCATGCGACTCCGAGATAGCCGTCACCTTCTGATTGAACTTCGGAGGGAGAGACCGTAGAATTTTTCTCACCAAGTCGCCGTTGGAGAACACTTTTCCAAGTACTTTTGAGTCGTTGACGATCTTGGTAAATCTTGTGTACATTGAATCAATGTCTTCATCCGCCTCCATCTGGAATTTCCCGTATTCGGATTGAAGCTGGAAAAGCTTTGAATCCTTGACCTGCGAAGTACCTTCATGAGTGAGTTCTAATAAATTCCATATATCATACGCAGTTTTGAAAGCACAAGTTATATTAAATTCCGTTCTATCCAAAGCACAAAATAACGCATTCATAGCTTTAGCGTTATTTTTGCATCTTAACTTGTCATTATCATCCCATCTATCTCTTAGTTTTTCCATAGTAATTTCTCCAACAACAATTGTTGGTGGAAAGTAACTTTGTTCTACCGTACCCCACACATCATTATCTAAAGCAATTAAGAAACAACACATTCTTGTTTTCCAATAGTTATAATTAGTCCCGGTAAATAGTGGAGGTCTACTAATTCCTTGACCCTCAATGAAAGCATGATCATGATGCGCCATTATTCCTGGTTGTGAAATCGCTTTGGAATAGCCTCGCTCTGATACCAAGTGTTGGATCTGATGGCGCCCTTACAGGGGGGGGGGGGTGAATAAGGGGTTTACTATTTTTGATATAAACTTATAGATTTTAAATAGCAGAAATTTTTTTTTGCTCTGTCGCTAACGCCTGGCGTTATCTCTCCAGAAAATTTTTTTTACAGAAATATTCAAAATGATTTCTTTATGAAATACAATTCCAGAAAAATTAGATATACTGAAAAATAATTTTATATTTCACAAAAATGATTACAAGAATAAAATTTCAATAACGCTTGAAATTAAAGGCGACAACTTAAAAATCACTTTTTGTTCCTTCACCGGTCCTTCTCCCAAGGACCAGTTGGCTATAGCCTATCTTTCCCCAAACAAGGCCTCTATCCACCCCTAGATCTACCCTATACCTAGTCGCCACGCATAATGCGACAAATTTCCCCTAAACCTAACCCGGCCTAGTCGCCCAACGCAAGGCGGCGAATTCACTATCATTACAAGGAAAAAAGAAAAGATAAAGTAAAAATCGGAATAAAAGACTCCCTAGAATGAAGAGCGCTGAAGGAGATGTTGAAGATATACCATGACCACGTCGGAGTTGAAGCGAGTGTCCTTCTTCAAATTTGCCGTTGGAAATCTCCTTCTCACTCTTGTTCCTCAATGTTGGTGTTGTGAGTTCTCTCTGAATTTGAAATGAAATGCTCTCACAGATATCTGGAAAGAAGGCTTGAATAATTGTCTCTAGAGCAAATGAAATCAGGTCTTTAAATAGACACGGGAGCTAACGCCCGGCGTTAAGAGTTAACACCAGCGGTAAGCATCATGTACGACAGTTGCTGAGCTCGTGCAAAATGTCGGGATCGTGGCAGATCGTGACTCAACGCGGGCGTTAAGAGTCAACACTGGCTTTGTCTCTGGCTTCTCGACGGATTCCTTCTCGATGATATTTAATCTCGACAGATTCCTTCTCGACGAATGTTAACGCGGGGCGTTAACTACTAATGCAGGGTGTTATCTCTTTTTCTGATAATCGTCATTAATCAGCATCCTGTTCATAGGGTTATTTAACTATTGTACATGCACACTATAAACACAAGCAAGATCAAATACATAGTGTGATTTGTTATTCTCAAACTAAGAGATGTGGAACACAATCTCCAACAAAGGTTACTTTAAGTTGTTCTAACATGCATACTTTCTATAAAAACTCTGATCTATTTCTGTGAAATTATTTTTATGCTAAAACTCTGATCTTTTTGAAAATCTTTTTATGCTAAAAACTCCTTATCATTTCATTTCCTCTATAAGCTCGATTATGCCTTATTTTTATTTATCAAAATCCTCTTTTTATGTCTCTTGCTTCCTTAACCCACTTTTGCTAATAACAAAAGGGGGAGAACTAAAATGATAAATAATAAACACTATCAAATGGAAAAACTAACATGATTAATGATTAAGACGATAACCTATATATAAGGGGAGCATTCATATAGGGGGAGCATGCATTCACGGGGAGCATGCATTTAGGGGGAGCAATTCTAAATACCAAAATTGACAATTATCCTAAGTCATCACACACACACACAAGTTGGTTTCATCATGCTGTATGCATTAATGCTCTGATTAATCATTAATGGATTTGTTATTATCAAAAGAGGGAGTTTGTTGGAACATGGTCTTCCGCATCTCCTAGGTTTGAGAATAACAAATCTTATGTGTATTTGATCTTGTGTGTTTAAATGTGCAGGAAACAATGCCACATGACTCAAGGATAACAGAAGAAGGTTGCCCCCAAGTTTGAAGCCAGATTTCCAACATGTCCACTAGCACCGACGATAGAACCGACCATAACACATAGCGCAGGAGCTAGCTCTGATTAGAGAAATTTTGGGAGCTATTTTAGAAGGCGCTAGCAGTTAGCGCATATGGTTAGCGCATATGTTATCTCGATGGACATGAGGAATGTCAGAAGGGTTTCCTTGGAATGAAGATACGCAGACGCAGAATATTTCCTAAATAGGGATAGCACTGGCGATAGAAATAGCGCAGGCGCTAGCTCCAAGGCTATAAAAAGGACCCCTTGGCTCCGTATTCTTCATCCTCTCCAACTCCTAAATTCTAGATCTTCGTGCCACATCATATAGAGGAAGGTTTAGAGAGATACTCCCACAAATCCATGAAATCTTAAGGAGATCCGTGGAGAAGATTTCAACATGCTTCATCATCATGATGAAAGACCGCATCAACTATGATCATACATTGCGGTACTTCGTCTACTTCTTCAAGAGATCCACATAGGAAATTTAATATTGTTGTTATTTCATTTCTTTACTCTTTCGTACTCGTGCAGTAAATTTGCCTCGTGTTGACGACCAGGTCTGGGTAGGTCTTATGGCAGAAATTTGCCTCGTGTTGGCGACTAGGTATAAGGTATAAATCTAGGGGGTGCTCGAGGCCATATCCATGGAAGGATTGGCTATACCGCCTTGATGCCGTATCTGGGGAAGGATAGGCTAAAGCCACCGGTTTGTGAGGATATAAGTCAAGATAGAAAATGAAAAAGTTTTTTTACTATTCGCCTTCGATTTCCAGCGTCATAAGAAATCAAGTTTTGTAAACCTACATTTCATTAATAAAATCACGTCTCTATTTTATTTCACTTAATTTGTTTTGGTTTTGCTCTATTTTAATCGCTTAGCTTTTCAAGTCATTCAAAATATAACAAAAGTTTTAAAACCCTTATTCACCCCCCTCTAAGGGCGCCTACAGATCCAACACAGGCAAGGCTTCTAGACAAAATGGGGGCCGAGATATGCCCCCAAGGACTGACTTATGCTTGGATCGGTCCTGTACGGGCCCAAACCTTACCGAGGCATTTCCAGGATGGGCACATGTCTTTTGAACGCCTCTAATTTGAAACTACTCTTTGCTAAAGTTGATGCCCATGCGGCCGAAAAATACAAGCAATTTCTAATCTATAGATTTTTTTCAATCCAGAGACTCAAAAATTGTGTTCTTTATTATCTTATATTTCACACACTCAGTCTCACACTAATAACTATATATGGCCACTGTTACTACACATTATTTTATGGGCGCTGTTACGGGCACACCATATTTTGCTATGCGCACACCTTTTATATTGGCACAACACGAAATTTTATTTGCAACCCAAATTAAAAAAACATGTAATTACACACCAAATTAAATTTTCTTTTTATCATTAGCCCAACCAAATTGCATTGTAATGCATTACTATAGAGCAATAAAAAAACATGTAATTTTCCAAAAAAACATAAACATAAATCGAACAAAAATAAGCAAAACCTTCCAGCATAAGCATGCGCCTCAAGGTGAGCAAAAGTATGCGTATGTCGGCCAAGTAATGAAAAGGGACATCCACACCACTTAGATCTTGTTTTCCTAACATTTTTCTTAACAACTCCTTTTCTATGTGTTGGGAACAGTATCCGTCATTGTTCCTGATTTGAAGAAGTGCTCAGGTCAATGATAAAAGAACTATGTATTTGATGGTATATTTTATTTATGACTGTAGAGAATAAACTGTATGCCCAATATTTCTCTAATCTCTCATAAGTCCAAATTCGTTGAGAAGGACTGGACATATCGTTGAGATGAAACACATGCCGTTGAAATAATATACATATCTCTGGATCAGTATAAAACTCTTTGTGGAGAAGGGTTTAGACTTGTCGCTGAAAAGAGCTTGGCTTATTGTTGAGAAAGGAAGGTTGTTGTTAGAAAGACTACCTTACAGAAGTTCTTCAAGAATCTTAAGTGAAAATTTCACTAAGTCAAATGTCGTCTTGAAGATTAAAGACATATCGTGTAGAAGAAAACATCTCGACGATATCATCGAGAAGAAGCAATATCGTTGAGATAACAAGTAAAATCTTGAAGAAAGAAGTACATCGACGATATTGTCATGACATTTACGTATCGTCTAGACGATCAAGATGATATCGGCTTGAAGGAAGTTTATCGTCATGACAGATGCTGACCTGCATTTAATAAGCAGATTTTCTTGATAATTGAAATACAGGGAAAGTGCAGTCTTGTGCACTAATCAAGTAAGATATATTCTCCACAGAATATAGACGTTACACAGCATTAATGAATAATATTATTCACTTCGATATTCTACAAGTTCCAAGAACGAAAAATCATTTATGATAATATATTCTACCGTTTCTGTCAACATTTCTAACTGGCATATTAATTATGGAATAATTCAATAAGGGCCTTCATGCAAAATTTCAGAGAAGTATAAATAGAGAGACTTTCGTATTCAGAAAAAAAAACTTAACTCTCTCTCTTGCACTTACACTGATCAAGAATAGAAAAGAGAAAAAGTGCTCAAGCAGGATATCTTCATCACTTTGCTGAGAAGACAAGAAATAATCTTCTTCCTGTACAAGAAGAGCATATGATATATAAGAAGAAGATTATATAAAAAGGTTCAGTGATTCAACAGATCTCTGGACTTACCTTGTAAGAAGAAGAAGTTTATTCAGTACAAATCTCTATCTTAAAGCCTTCTCTTCTGCAACAGCAAAACTACCTTTTCATCTTGTAAGGTTCTGTGTGAGCCTAAGTTTGGTAGGATCTTTGTGACCGATCTTGATGGCGCAACGGCCCTCAACATGAAGATGTTGGTATCAGCGTGCTTACGGAAGATGACGCCTCTCCAACCAAAGACCTACGTCATGACGAACGCCATCGCCATACAACCTTCGTCTGCGGCGTAAAATTAATAATTAATAATTAAAATTTCATCTAGTTTTGTCTTTTATTTTTGGACTTGTTTATGTCCATGTTTTATTTTAATTTTGGACTGCATTTAGCCATTCTCATGTTTTATTTTAATTTCGGATTGCGTTTAGCCATGTTTGTTGGCTAGCCTATAAAAGGCCATCTTGCATTAGATTTTGATGATTGAATGATAAAGCAAGAATCAAACCCTAATCTTCTCTATTGGATTTCCCTCCTCCTAGCCGCCCCTCTCTCTTCCCTCTCCAAAATTTCGGCCCCCCTCTCTCCCCCTCTTCCTTTCAATTTCGTTCTCCTCTACGACTCTTTTCTCACATCCCCCTCTCTTTCTCTCTTGCTTGCAACACGAAGGATCTCCTATCCTTTCTCCTTCAAAGAATTCGGCCAACCTAAAAGCTTCATCTTTGAAGATTTCTTCAGGGTGCTTGGTGTTAGTTTGTGTGGATCTTGGATTCGGCGTGAAATGAATACGGTGGACGAGTTCCTCTCCAAACGATGCATCTCCGGTGGATCCGTTGAAGAACGATTCGGGTGAGTGCATGCTTGAGGATAATCCCATCTGAAGCGGGGTACGAAATTTCTACTCATGAGTTTTCCCTCTTGTTAATTTCTTGTGGTGGTAATTTTGGCGTGATCTTCGAATCACTTGGATAATCGTGGTTTTCTTTGATTGATTTGTGCGATCTTCTTATTTCTTATAATTTTCGAAGAGGATATGGCAAACCTCGACTTTTTGTTGGGAGAGATCTACCCTTTTTGAATTGTAAGATTTGGTAGATCTCTTTTGGTACAACTCAAGCTCGTTCGGACCGGGTGGGTCCTTTTAGTCGGGAAGAATATTGGCCAATAGCCATCTATTCAACCTCTAGCGGCGTGACTACCCGTACATTAGCATCTAATTGATAAATATTGCATTGCGTGTACGTTGCGAGAAATTTTGTGCTAGCGTAAAATTTGGGAGCATTGAGAGGAAACACATGCGTGTTCATAGCGATCGTGTCGGAGAGCGTAGCCTACATCAATTTGGTATCAGAGCTAGTTTTGTGTCAATTTCTTAATTGGCACATTCCTATAGTTTTCTTAGATCGCCGGCACACACAATCTTTACACGATTTCGTGTTCAAAATATCAAAATTTTTAATTGGTGGTCTGTGAATAGCGGCCTAAAAGTTTTATTTTTTTTTTGCGAAAATCAAAAAAATTCTGGGATTTCTCCATATTTTTCTCAGTAAGAAAATCAAAAAATATTTTAATTACCCTAGTTATTAAGTGGGAATAAAATTATCTTTCATAAAATTTTGACCTGTTTAAAATTTTGGGTCTGCGAATAGCGGCCTAAATTTTTTATTTTTTTTGCGAGAATAACAAAAAAAAATTAAATTCTGGAAAGTCAAATTCAAAATTTTGAAATTCAAATTAAAATTTTTGAAATTCAAAATTCAAATTTTTGAAATTCAAAATTCAAATCTTTGAAATTCAAATTTTTGATTTTCACATTCAAAATTCAAAATTTTGTTTTTCAAATTCAAATTTTTGAAATTTAAAATTCAAAATTTTGAAATTCAAATATTTCTGGAAATTCAAATTTTTCTGGAATTTCAAAATTTTTGTCCTTATAAAATTCTCTTTTATAAATCTGTCTTGTTCAGATTCAAAAAAATTTCTATCATTGCATGTTTACTAGTTCTGGTCCCGAGTACACACCTACTCTTCGGGTACGGCTCATGATGTTTATGTTTCCCGTTTAGATTACTTGTATGACAAAGTTAAGGCTAATCGCACCCCAACTTTGCCTCGTGACGTGCGACAAACAAATCGAAACCACTCGTCGGTTGATGATTTTCGACGTGAGATGAATCAACAACTGGGGGAGATTTGGGAAATGATGGCCCAACCTTCGGCCAACCGAACCCCTCCTCTGTCTTCATACCATCGAACGCAAATGTTTGATGAGTTATCTTCCCTTAGACAAGGGAATCGATCGGTTGCAGAGTACATGGGCCTCCTGAAGGACATGATGGCTAGGTGCGATGTTAGGGTGATGTCTGAGGCTACCCTTTCACGATTTTGTAAGGGGCTTAACCCCGACATTGTAGGTAAACTCCTTCATTCTGAACACACAGATTTAAGCACCGCCTATAATACCGCGTTAGATATTGAGAAGCATCTTCCTCACAAGTCCAAGTCTCGTTATTTTCAGAAGAGCAAGTCCATCTTAGGACCTCCCCCTTCGTTATCCCTGAAAGATAAGGGTAAGTTCCGGTCCACTGACTCGAACTCGGTTGTCATTACGGCTAGAGATGTCATGAGACCGCGCGGTGAGTGTATTCCGGTTAGTGAGGTTCCTCCCATAAGTTCTACACACAATGCATCGAGAATGTCTCCTCCCGAACTTCCTGATATAGTTTTTGAACCTTCTAACAATACTGAGTATGTGCCCTTGACTGAGCCTACCACTGAGGGCGATGTCGTTATTAAGGAAGAACTTAGCAATGATGAGGAGATTGGTTACCCTAGTGATATGAAAGAGGACCTCCCCTCTGATTCGGTTTTAGATTTGTCTGATGATTCTGATTTGGAGGACGTACCTAGTGCATTGGAAGATTTACCTTGCGAGTAAAGGTTAACTTTGGGTGACTTTGACGTTGAGAACCCGGAGGATATTTCTTTGATGTTATCACCTTTGCCTAAAGCTCATTGTGAATAAGAAATTTTGTCAGGTTCGATTTTGTCGGCCCTCCATCCTGACCCGTGGACTCGACCTGTGAAATTTTTAGGACATGAAATTCTTATGCCTTATCCTAGCCAGTTTGTTTTGCCTATGCTACTTGCCTCTCCGTTGGTCATGTTTTGTTGAGTTGTTAGATTTTGGGCTCGGTCTTTTCACCACCCTTCATAGATTTGACTACGCGTCACCTTTGATGGACAACTTTTTGGAGTACCTGTCTACGGATTTGTTGGCGGTCGCGAGCGATTATGATTCTGTAGCGACTGTACCCCTGGACTTAGTTTCTTCATGACGTACTTACTCATCTGGTCTAGTTGCGCATATTTTTCCTCCAGTTGCTTACCACATTCACCTACACATGTCTATGATTTTAGCTGACCACAAGGGTACTTGGGATTTACTTTTTCCTCATGCTCAGTTAGCGAATAATAATTCTAAAAATAGATCAATGGATTTATCGCCGAATGAAATCGTGCACGGATATAAGGCACAGGTGCCACTTGATTTGATTCCTTTACCTCCATCATATAAGTCACGTCAATTTGCATAAGACTTTGCCTCTCACGTTCATAATTTACATAAGCACATTAAGGACGCGTTAACTTCACAATACACATCTTATCAATTTCATGCTAGCGTACATAAGAGAGCATCTCACTTGAAAGTTGGCGATTTGGTTATGGTGCGTCTCATCCCTAAACGGTTGCCTTCGGGCACCATAAAAAAGTAGGCAAATCGGAGAGCGGGTTCATTTCGAATTTTAAAAAAATTAGGAGAAAACGCTTTTCTTTTGGAGTTACCTACTAATTGGGGAATCTCACCTATTTTCAATGTTTCGGATTTGACGCCATATATTTCTCCACCACTTGAATTAACCGACTGTTCGTTTGGCTCCACTACATTTTCTAATGGTTTGGGGGGTGAGCTTGTGCCCGGTTCGCTCTCTTCTTCGGTTCCTACTAGAGGTACGTTGAATGTTGATGGCGGAACTTGTTCTCCTTATTTGCCTAATGCTTTTTCAAGGTTCCTCCGAACCACTTTTGTGCCTGACAGGATCCTCAGATATGAAGTGATCTCCTCTCCTAGTGGTGACAGTCGCCGCTACTTGATTCGTTGGCGTGATCGTCTGGCCTCCGATGAATCGTGGATTCCAGAATCGAAGGTGGCTCTTTTGGATGATGCTCTTCTCCGCCGCTACCTTCAGGACAACTCATCGGTGATGAGTACTTTTGAGCAGGGGAGGATTGATGGCGACAATGGCCCTCAACATGAAGATGTTGGTATCGGCACTTTTACGGAAGATGGCGCCTCTCCAACCAAAGACCTACGTCATGACGTACGCCATCGCCGTTACAACCTTCGTCTGCGGCGCAAGTTTAATAATTAATAATTATAATTATTTTATTATAATTATTAATTAAAATTTCATCTAGTTTTGTCTTTTATTTTTGGACTTGTTTATGTCAATGTTTTATTTTAATTTTGGACTGTGTTTAGCCATGCTCATGTTTTATTTTAATTTTGGATTGCGTTTAGCCATGTTTTTTGGCTAGCCTATAAAAGGCCATCTTGTATTAGATTTTGATGATTGAATGATAAAGCAAGAATAAAACCCTAATCTTCTCAATTGGATTTCCCTCCTCCTAGCTGCCCCCTCTCTCTTCCCTCTCCAAAATATCGGCCCCCCTCTCTCCCCCTCTTCCTTTCAATTTCGTTCTCCTCTACGACTCTTTTCTCACATCCCACTCGCTTTCTCTCTTGCTTGCAATACGAAGGATCTCCTATCCTTTCTCCTTCAAAGAATTCGGCCAACCTAAAAGCTTCCTCTTTGAAGATTTCTTCAAGGTGCTTGGTGTTAGTTTGTGTGGATCTTGGATTCGGCGTGAAGCGAATACGTCGGACGAGTTCCTATCCAAATGACGCGTCTCCTGTGGATCCGTTGAAGAACGATTCGGGCGAGTGCATGCTTGAGGATAATCCCATTTAAAGCGGGGTATGAAATTTCTACTCGTGAGATTTCCCTCTTGTTAATTTCTTGTGGTGGTAATTTTGGCATGATCTTCGAACCACATGGATAATCATGGTTTTCTTCGATTGATTTGTGCGATCTTCTTATTTTTTTTATTTTTGAAGAGGATTGGCGAACCTCGACATTTTGTTGGGAGAGATCTACCCTTTTTGAATCGTAATTTTTGGTAGATCTCTTTTGCTATAACTCAAGCTCGTTCGGACCGGGTGGGTCCTTTTAGTCGGGAAGAATATTGTCCTATAGCCATCTATTCAACCTCTAGCGGCGTGACTACCCGTACGTTAGCATCTAATTGATTAATTATGCGTTGCGTGTACGTTTCGAGTAATTTTGTGCTAGCGTAAAATTTGCGAGCGTTGAGAGGAAACGCGCGCGTGTTCGTAGTGATCGTGTCAGAGAGTGTAGCCTACATCAGATCTGAGTTTGGTAACGTTTTGTGTGAGCCTGAGTTTAGTTGGATCTTTGTGATATATCTGATTTTAGTAGGGTTCTGTGTGAGCCTAAGTTTGGTGGGATCTTTGTGACCGATCTGAGTTTGGTAGGGTTCTGTGTGAGCCTGAGTTTGGTAGGATCTTCATGAAGATCTAAGTTATTGTAAGACTTGTAAAGTCTAAGTTTGGTAGGGTTCTTTGTGAGCCTGAGTTGTAAGATCTGCTTATTAAGAAGAGATCTGAGATCTTGGAGAAGTTGCCTAGTCTAGCACATTGCTAGATAGGTGGGAGGGACAGTGAACTACCTCTTGACACATTGTCTTGAAGGGAACCACTATAAATCTAGTGTGTTTTCTGTGTTATTCTGTGATGTGCTAGCTAGAATTTAAAGTAGCAATTAACATTGAAAACACCTAATCACCCCCTCTAGTGTCTTATTCATCAGCCCAAATCTTTCAATTGGTATCAAAGCTAGGTTGTGTTCAAAGGCCTAACAGCTTAGAACAAGATCTGCAAATCATATTGGATTGTCAGCACATAAAATGACTGGTGAGCATCACAAGGAAATGAGCTCAATGAAGCTGTATATTTGCACCATAGAAAATTTCCCCATCTGGAAGCAAAGAGTCAGATTATACATGGAAGCTTCAGATCCTAGAATCTATCTGGCTGTTGAAGAGGGACCTTATGTTCCCATGACTATTTCAGTGACTCCAACAACACCTCCAGTCCCTTAAACTTTATCCTAGTTTACCAAGGATGAAGTAGCCTTTGTGACAATGGACAAGAGAGCCAAGAATATAATTGTCAATGCAATTAATGATTCTACATTTAAAAACTTAATTCATTGCAAAACAACAAAAGAAATGTGGGATTCCTTGGTGGTCTACATAGAGGGGACTGAAGAAGTAAGGGATGACATGAAATCCCTTCTAAATTAGGAATATGAGGCCTTTAAACAAGGCAAGAATTAAAATATCTCTAACTACTATGAGTGATTTTTCAAGAGTGTAATTGGTTTGAAGAACTATGGAAGAGAATTTACAAATTCAGACCTGAATGATAAGTTCAGCTTAAGGAAAACCAAGGACAATACTCCTACAGTTCAGGATATCTCTGAGAATAGTGAAGCTTCTGATGCCAGCACATCAGAATCTGACAACACTAATAAAGCTTGGTCCTCTTCTCTAAGTAATTCAAAAAGCTGATGTCCAGAAGGAGAATAGACTACCATGGATCATCATCTTCACACTCCAGAAGATCTGGTCAACATGAAAGATCTAAGTCTTCAAGGGAGGAAAGGTATAAATCTAAAACTATCAAATTTGATTTATCTAACACATTGTGTTACTATTAAAATAAGACAGGACATATGATAGCTGACTGCCCCTCCAAGAAGAGGGAATCAAAGAAGTGTTGGATCTTGATGCTCCCTTAGAGGCGCGGGAGGGGGGGGGGGGGGTGAATACGGGTTTTAGAAAACTTTTGTGATTTTCTAATAAGTAAATTGAAACAAAAAGTAAAGTGCTAGAAATATAAAATCAACTTTATTTAACATGAAAAGACATGATTATCATTTATAAAATTTGATTACAAAATTTGATTTCTATGACGCTAGAAATCAAAGGTGAATATGAAATACTGTTTTTATTTTCTAAACTGACTCGTCTCACTAAGAACCGGTTGCCTTTAGCCGATCATTCCCCAGATACGGCATCAAGCCGCCTTAGCATTTCTATTCCTAGAAAGGCCTCGAGCACCCCTAGATCTACACCCTATACCTAGTTGCCATAACCACAATGAATTCCCACTAAGCCACGCACGGACCTAGTCACCAATAACCACGACGAATTCACTAAATAATCGTAATAAAAGAGTTACAACAAAATATAGAACACAAGTAAAACTGCCTATGAAGAATTCTGGAGATGACGAAGACTCACTGAATATCGTCAAAGTCGAAGCGCACGTTCTTCGCGTTGGGTGAGCGTTGATCTGATCCTCATTCAAATTCTTCTCTTGAATTTGTGTGGGAGGTTGTGGTCTGGAAAGTACAACCCTCACAGAGTTTCTGAAGTGCTCGAATAGGGCTCTCTAAAATCTATGTTTGTAGAGAATGAATGCCACCTATTTAAAGTGCTGGAAGCTAACACCGACGTTAAGGTTAACGCCAGGTGTTGACCCAATATGGAAAGAACTTGATGGCTCGGATCTTTAAAACAGGACGGAAATACTGCATCTTTGGAAACATTCATTTTAGGCAGCCTTAATGCTGGCGTTGAGGCTAACACTGACATTAAGTCAAATCATTTCTAAAATGCTCCTGCAATTATGGCAGCTTCCCTCCATGCCATATCGTCGAGTGTCAATGCCAGCATTAAGTCCTAGCGCCTGGCGTTAGACCATTTTCACCATTTCATCTTGTGGGCAAGTCCAGACCAATAATGTAGCATCCTAGTGTCAATATAGTTCAAACCTGCATGCTAAAAATACAATGGTAAACAAGATCAAATACAAGTAGGATTTGTTATTCTCAAATCAAAGGGATGCGAAAAACCGTATTCCAACAATCTCCCCTTTTGATAATAACAAATCCAATAGTGATAAATCAGAATCATAAATAAGAGATGTGTTTTTAGAAGGATATATGACACTAAGCAACATATAGGTAAGAGTTATAATTATAGTTTGTTAAATTATGCTCCCGCTACTTAAGTGCTCCCCCTTAGTGTATGCTCCCATAAACTAGATTCATGCGCCCCTTAAGCTAGTGAATCCTAATCCATTAATCATTAAGATTTATCATAATCTGAAATAATATGATAAGCATGAGTAATAATATCCCATGTACTTAAACAAGTCATTCTTCCGCTTGATATAGAAAATAATGAACAAAAGATTTTGAAAGATACAAGTGAAGAAGAGACCAAGGAAAATAAGCATGATAAAGCATGATAAAAGTACATGATCAAATAATGCAGAAAAGAAAAACAAAGTTACTAAGATTGATAAATTTGTAAGAAATATTTTTTGTTTTGGTTTGATAATATGTCTAGACTCTTCACTTTTGAGCATTAACATTGAAAATTTTCCTTAACTAATAGGCAAGCATGATTTGACATATTCAAAGAGATAAGATCTACAATGTAACTAATTCGTATTTCAAGTGAAGAAAACATTATAGAAATCTTGCATTGCATCTAGTGCTTTTACTTAAGTTTTTAAAGAATCATGTAAATCTGCATTAGGATCCAATTCTCTTGAGTAGAAGCCTTATGAAAAATAATGATGTGTGCATAGAAGTGTTTTGATAAGAGTATACAAGTGAAATAATCAAAACACATGACATACGTAATGAAATTGTAAAACAACAATAAGATTTTGATCTTATAATTACTTTCACACAACAATTCTAAAATAAAATTTCAAAGCACAATGAAATAGTACAACTACCAAGGTGCTTCGCCCACACAATGCTCATTAAGACTTATCAGAGAGCGAAGTATTGCTCGGGGGATCACATAAGCTATTTTTATTATTTTTATTTTGAGTGATCCGGTGTACAAAATAGAAGTAATAAAGAAAATGTGTTTGCACAAGACAATTTACAATTCTTTCCAAGGTGCTCAACCTCATAATGCTCATTAAGACTTATTAGGAGGGTGAGTAGTGCTTGGTGGAGTTATCTTTGTCATTTTTTTCATATTTTTAATTTTGGGACAAAGGTTTCTGAATTCATTTGTTTTTGCAAACACTAACAATAAGGAACTAACACTTCTATATGTGCAAGAAATATTTTGTTTGAAAGATAGTGTAGGTAATTTTAGACATACAACTTAATTTGTTAAAACTATTACACTACACAATCATGCAAGACTAAAATTATGAGCACATGTAGATTACCAAAATAGTGAGTGAATGAATCATTGATTAACATAAAACATTACTCATACTTAGAGGTATGCTAGGCAATCTTACATAATTTTCTACAGACCATTTCTCCGCACATAATAAGATTAAGGTCCAAGCATGACTAGATAAAACAATGTTTAGGAACCTTGAAATGAAAATTAGACATTGAAGAGAAATCTTGAAGTGTATGCCATATTAATTTTGACCATTGGAAATGGAAATACTAAGATGTTTTGCGCAAGTGAACTTTTTATAATCAAAGCATATTTTTGTAAATATTAAAAACAAACAAATGATAAAAACATATTTTTCAATTTTGTTTGAATTATTTAAAATTTTCTGTATTTTTGAAATAAGACAAATATGAAACAATTCAAAACAATAAAAGAGAATATGCATGAAAAAATACTAGAAATATTTTAGAAAACATAGAATGAATAGTCGGCCAAAGGAGCTAACGCCTGGCGTTAACTTCTTAATGCCCAAACAAACCACTATTTTCTAAGTTTTTTATTTTTTTCTTTGAAATAGAGTGTATGTATATAGACCTTCTTAGTGTAGAAATTTCAGAGAATTTGAAGATGATTTGAAGGTTATTTAAGCATATTTTTGGTAGTTTTAAAATGGTTTTATATTTTATATTTGAATTTGATTTTTCTGGAAATGAAAAATTAACTAAGGTGTAAACATAGATATATAGAAGTATATAAATGAATTGGCAGAAAGAGTTATTAAGTTCAGAGAAATATGCAAACACGGGGCATTAATGATAACGCCGAGCGTTAGTGCTTTTAGTTCAATATTGATAATTGTGATGTAGATAGATTCATTAAATATAAGATGTGATGAGACTCAATACGATTGATAAAGTAGTACATAAGTTTGTTTTGAGGAGAAATAGCTTTTGATGGGTTTCAATTTGATATATCTAAGACTCATAATTCTAGTCTAAGCATGTTGAAATGAGCTTCGGGGAGAGGTTTTGTAAAGATATCTGGAAGTTGGGATTATGTGCCTATGAAGCTAACTCTCACATGTTCTTTCTAAATGTGATCCCTAATGAAGTGATGACGCACATCTATGTGTTTAGACTGCGAGTGATGAACGTGATTGTTGGTTAGATCAATTACACTTTTGTTGTCACATTTTAATTCAAAATTATTTAGATGCACCTTAAAGTATTCTAGTGTTTGACTAATTCAAAGGGCATGTGCACAACAACTTCCAAGTTCGACATATTCAGCCTCGGTGGTGGAGAGAGCAACATAATTCTGTTTCCTACTCGACCAAGCAACTAGTGAGGGGCCAACAAATTGACATGTTCCGCTTGTGCTTTTACGATCTAGTGAGCACCATGCATAATTGGAGTTAGAATATCCATGTTATATGAATGAATCATTATAAGGATACCATAGGCCTAGATTAGATGATCTGATTAAATATCTAAAAATTCATTTGACCGCTTTATATGAGATTCTTTAGGATTAGCTTGAAATCTAGCACATAAGAAAACGACAAACATAATATCGGGTCTAGAAGCACTTAGATATAATAATGACCCTATCATTACTCTATATAGTGTTTGATCAATAGAGATTCTGACTTCATCTTTTCCTAATTTTAGAGAGGCACTCATAGGAGTTGAGGCTTGTTTTAAGTTTTCATATCCAAATCGTCTTAACATGTCATGGACATATTTAGATTGATTTATAAATATTCCATCATTTCTTTGTTTGATTTGAAAACCTAGAAAATAAGTAAGTTCTCCTACCAAGCTCATTCCAACACTTTTTCCATCAGACTTACAACTTCATTACATTATTGATCAGTAGTGGCTCCAAAAATGATGTCATCTACATAAATTTGTAATATGATTAGATCATTATTAACATGCTTGATAAAGAGTGTATTATCGGCACGTACCATTACATAATTGTGTTTTAATAAAAATGAAGTTAATCTTTCATACCAAGCATGAGGCGCTTATTTTAAACCATATAGTGCTTTATCTAGTTTAAAAACATGATATGGGTATTTTTCATTTATGAAATTGAGGGGTTGTTCAACATAAACTTCTTCCTTAATAATTCCATTTAAGAAGCCACTTTTAACATCCATTTGAAATAATTTAAATCTTTTGAAGCTTGCAAAGGCAAGAAAAATTCGAATGAATTCTAATCGAGCTACGGGTCCAAAGGTTTCATCAAAATCTACCCCCTTGATTTGTGAAAAATGTTGTGCTACTAAGCGAGCTTTGTTCCTAGTAATTCTAGATTCACTATCTAATTTATTTTTGAAAATCCATTTTAAGCCTATCACATGATGATTTGATGGTCTTTCTAAAAGATTCCAAACCTTATTACGTTCAAATTGTTCTAATTCTTCATGCATAGCTAAATACCAAAATTCATCGTTTAGTGTGGTAAAGACATTTTTGGGTTCTATTTCAGAAACGAAGCATAAATTAGAGAAGGATTCATGAATGGAAGAGCATGTCATTACCCCTCTTGACGGTTCTCCAATGACAAGTTCCCTAGGATGATCTTTAGTGAATCTAAGCGAGCTTGGAGGCACAAACTCTTCTTGCACCGCCTCAATTTCTTTGTCAACACCAACTGGTTCAACATCATCATCCTCCAAGGGTGAAGGGGGTTCCACTTATTTTCCTGCAGTGTTAGAATCTTCACAAGGAACAAATTCATCAAACTTCACATGAATAGACTCTTCAACCTTTTTAGACTTTTTATTGTATATTATATATGCTTTACTAGTGGAAGAGTAGCCACGAAATATTCCTTCATCACATTTTTCATCAAATTTTGCTAATGCATCTTTGGTGTTTAAGATAATGCAATGACATCCAAAAACATGAAAGTAAGATACATTAGGTTTCCTTTTGTAATATAATTCATATGGAGTTAATTTCAAGATTGGGCGAAGCATGACTCGATTTATAACATAACAAGATATATTAACCGCTTCAGCCCAAAATGATCTAGGCAACACATACTCGAAAAGCATAGTGCGTGCGAGTTCCTGAAGGGTTCTATTTTTCCTCTCCACCACACAACGGAAAATTCATATTTAATACCTAGATTTTAAAAAAAAGTGGTGAAACTATCATTTTCAAATTCCCCTCCATGATCCGATTGAATGCACTTAATTCTTAAATCTAATTCATTTGAATGCGATTGCATAGTTTGGTAAATTCAGAAAAGCATCGGATTTAAAGGTATGAAGTAGTGTCCAAGTAAATCTAGAGAAATCATGAATCAATACAAATATATAATTTTTACCACCTAGACTACAAGTGCTAATTGACCCAAATAGGTCCATGTGAATTAGTTGTAGGGGTCTAGTGGTGGACATTTCATATTTGTCTTTAAAAGATGTTTTAGAGAATTTTCCTTTTTGGCATGGCGGGCATAAAGTAGATATGTTTCCATTAAGCATTAGTAAACCCCTTATTATTTTATTTTTTGACAATTTTAAGATCAACTTGGTGCTAGTGTGACCAAGATGCCTATGCCATAATTCAAGTTCTTCATTTTTCACTATTAGACATTTTAGTGATACACATGATAGATCATGAAAAGAAATTAGATAGAGATATTATAAATTTTGGTGTAGTGGGTACAATATAATTTGTCTTAGGATTTATAATTTTGCACAAATTTGTAGAAGACTCAAATAAAACATTAAGACCTTTATCACATAGTTGACTAATAGAAATTAAGTTGTGTTTTAAGCCTTTTACATATAAGACATTAGTAAGAGAGAAAGAGTCTTTACCCACTGTACCGGTGCCTAAAATTCTTCCTTTTCCATTGTCACCAAATGTCACCATTCCTCCTTTCTTTTTTGTGAGGCTAAGGAACTTTGCTTTATCGCCCGTCATGTGCTTGGAATAACCCGAGTCCAAGTATCACATGTCTTCCTTGTCCTTAGCCTGCCAACACACCTAAAAAGAAGATGTTAGTAAGGATCTCGATATCCATGTGGTTCCTCCCATAATATAGGTGGTGACCATAGGTACCCATATTTGTTTTATAGTGCACTTTCCCTTCTTCCTGCACGAATCCGTGCTGTGGCCAAAAAACAAACAATTGGCACAAGCAACAAAAGGGGTTGAGGCCTTTTTCAGAGAATTTTGTTGACCCTTGCTGGTAGACAAGGAGGTAGAAGGGGTGACAAAATTATTTTTATAAATAAAATTTTGGTTTCCAGAGCTAACGCCAGCTAGGAGTTAACACTGGGCGGTAGCTTCCTGAACCATACCCCAACCCAAACTTTGCAGAACCATGGCATTGGTTGCCCAAAATCATGTCCATCAATTTTTGGCTAACCCCGAATTTGTTTATTGCCATATTAAGATCATTTATTCAGGCTTTTAAGACGAAGTTTTCACTTGCTAAATTTCCACACCTCTTTGCAAAATTTTTCTTTTCATTTTCTATTTGAGAAAGAGAGATTTTTAAACTTCTTTCTAAGTCTCCCTTTTGTTTTGTGAGAGATTCGATATTGGAGAGAGAGCCTTAGAAAGATTATTTTCTAGTTCTTTTGTCCTTGCTAAGTTATGATCATTTTCTTGGCAAGACCATATCTCTTTTCCCAAAGCTTTTACTTCCTTATTTAATTTTTGATTTTGTTTTAAAAGAATTTTATTTTTAGGTTTTAGAAGATCACGATCTTTTAGACTCTTACTAAAAAATTTGCATGTTTTCATGTACTCAATATAAAGATCATCATATGTGGTAGGAGTTACCTCAGTGTCGCTTTGGACACTGCAATCATAATCCGTTGATTCATGGATCTTCCCCGTGAGGCACATATTTGCCTCATCACTATTGCTTAAAGTTGCCTCCTTTGAATTTTCAGATGGAGAGTCATCCCACATTGCATCCTTCAAAACCTTCTTCTTTTCTCTTCCTTTATACCGCTTTTCTTTTTGTTCTTTTAAGAACTTTGGGCATTGACTTCTTATATGCCCGGTCTTCCTGCAGTGGAAGCACTTGGGAGGAGGTCGCTCTTCATCATCGTCATTTGATTTCTCTTTTTTTCTTCTCTTTTGGAAGATGGGCCTTTTCAGAAGTACTTACGGAAGATGTTCCCCCTTTCTGGATTCTTCATGAACTTTGTGAAATTTTTGACAAAGAGAATCTCCTCGTCCTCTTCCTCATCGTCATCCACTTTCCTTTACATTAGTGCCAAGGCTTTCTTCTTTGGCTCTTTGTTGTATTCTTCATCTTGGATTTTGAGTTCTACCTTATGGGTTTTGAGATTCCCAATTAGGCTCTCAATCTGGAGCCTTCTTAGATCATGCGATTCCGAAATAGCTGTCACCTTTGGATTGAACTTTGGAGGGGGAGGTCGAAGGATCTTCCTCACCAAGTCATCATTTGAGAAGGTTTTTCCATGAATCTTTGAGGCATTTACGATCTTGCTAAAATGTGTGTACATCGAGTCAACGTCCTCATCTGGATCCATTCTGAATCTTTCAAACTCCGATTCCAGTTGGAAGAGCTTTGAGTTTTTAACCTGCGAGGTACCTTCATGCGTTATTTCTAGTAAATTCCAAATGTCATAAGCAGTTTCACAAGCATAAACTCAATTAAATTCAGTCCTATCTAACACACAGAATAAAGCATTCATAGCTTTAGCATTAATTTTACATTTATTTTTGTCCCCATCATCCCATCTATCTCTAGGATTTTTCATGGTTACTTCTCCAACAACCAAAGTAGGAGTGGTATACGATGTTTCAACACTAGCCCATACGTCTAGATCTAAATTTATTAGAAAGTAACACATTTGCGTTCTCCAGTAGTTATAGTCAGTTCCGGTGAAAAGTGGAGGTCTACTTATTCCTTGCCCTTCATGGAAAGAGAGATCACATAGCGCCATTATTCTTGGTTGTTAGACCATATTGGAATAACCTACCTCTGATACCACTTGTTGGATCTTGAGGCGCCCTTAGAGGGGGGGGGGGGGGGTGAATAAGAGTTTAAGAAAACTTTAGGTTTTAATGAAAACTTTTGTGATTTTCTAATAAGTAAATTAAAACAAAAAGTAAAGTGCTAGAAATATGAAATCAATTTATTTAACATGAAAAGACATGATTATCATTTATAAATTTTGATTACAAAATCTGATTTCTATGACGCTAGAAATCAAAGGCAAATATAAAATACTCTTTTCGTTTTCTATACCGACTCTTCTCACTAAGAAGCAGTTGGCTTTAGCTGATCTATCCCCAGATACGGCCTCAAGTCACTCTAGCATTTCTTTCCCCAAAAATCCTCGAGCACCACCTAGATCTACACCCTAGAACTAGTCACCACAACCACGACGAATTCCCCCTAAGCCACGCACGGACCTAGTCGCCAACAACCGCGACGAATTCACTAAACAATCATAATAAAAGAGTTGCAACAAAATATAAACACAAGTAAAACTCCCTTTGAAGAATTCTGGAGTGACGAAGTCTCGCTGAATATCATCGAAGTCGAAGCGCGTATTCTTCGCGTTAGGTGAGTATTGATTCGATCCTCCTTCGAATTCTTTTCTTGAATTTGTGTGGGAGATGGTGGTCTGGAAAATACGACCCTCACAAAGTTTCTATTGTGTTGGAATAGGGATCTCTAAAATCTATGTTTGAAGAGAACGAATGCCACCTATTTATAGGGTTGGAAGCTAACACTGACGTTAAGGCTAACGCTAGGTGTTGACCCATTATAGAAAGAAAAAGATGGCTCTGATCTTCAAAACAAAAAAGGAAATCCTGCATCTTTGGAAACATTCATTTTAGGCAACCTTAACGCTGACGTTGAGGCTAACACTGGCGTTCAGTCAAATCATTCCTAAAATGCTTCTACAATCACGTTAGCTTCCCTCTATGCCATATCATCGAGTGTCAACGCCGAAGTTAATTCCCAACGCCCGGCGTTAGACCACTTTCATCATTTCAGCTTGTGGGCAAGTCCAGACCAACAATGTAGCATCCTAGTATCAATATAGTTCAAACCTGTATGCTAGAAACCCAATGGCAAACAAGATCAAATACAAGTAGGATTTGTTATTCTCAAATCAAAGGGATGCGGAAAACTGTGTTCCAACAAGAAGCATGATGATAGAAGATGTCCAAGGGACAAAAAGAAATCTGAGAAAGGATTCATTGCTAAAAACAATCAGAACACTAAGTGATTCTGATTCAAATTCATCAGAAATTAAGGAGGAAGCTCTTATTGGCCTTATTACCATAATTAAAGAAATTTAGGATGAGAACACCTCTCATGGGAAGGTACTTATCAGAGCTCCCTTGTCTGCTTTTGATTCTGTATCATTGGTAGATTCTGTGCTTGATAGTAAGTGTGAATCTGCTTGCATTAACATATCCTCAAGATCCACACATGAGGTTGAATCTGAGCTAGTACAGCAGAATGACGCCTTGTGGATTAGTTTGAAGAGAAGTAAGAAGCTTCTTAGAGCTCAATCAAAGGAGTTATCATCCTTGAAATCTGCCCAATCTGAGCTCCAAGAGACAGCTGAAAAGTTGGCTGCTACGAGAAAAGACGTGGACAAGCTCAAGGAATCCTCAACGCTCAAAAAAGTTGAGTTGGGTCAGAAGAACAAGGTCATCAAGGACCTTGAGGAAACGCTGTTGGCTGACAAGAGAATTGTTGCCAACTTCTCATTACCCAAGACTGTCCATCGCATCATTGACAACTTTTTTGCACCATTTAGAAGTGGTGTAGGATTTGGTAAGGAGACAGTTAAGGGCAAGGCTTCTGAAGCCCAACCTTCTTTCAAGAAGGTGCTACTGGCATCAAATCCCTTAGACCATGAATCTGCATATGGTTATCTAACCAATGCTTTCTCTAAAAGAGAGAGTAAGCCCACTAACACATATATAAGAGTAGGTTTTGGGCTGAGTGCTTTTAAAGTACCCCATGAAGAGATTCAGATGAAGAATCCAGGTCCCTTTGTCCATGAAATGGCATCAACAACACCCAAAAGAAAGGGAAAGACAGTTCCTTCCAAGTCTATTCCCAAGAAGGTGAACCAAAAAGGGGTGAGATCAACTCCACTATATACTCACACTTGTGGGGTTCACCCAAGGCCTGTTGCGCCAGTTGTCTTCAATCCTGTCCACCAACATTGTCACCCTACCCAGATGGTGGGCAGAAGAGAAGATACAACATGTATGAGTGCTGGTGTTGTGGGAAAGTTGGTCATTTTTCCTTGGACTGTTGGTTCAACCCAACAATGCCTAGTGCAAAAAAGTGCAGACACTCAGAGGTGTGGTATTCAGTTTATCCACCTAACAGAAACCTCAGACCCAAGACCAATTGGGTACCTAAGGGTAAGTAATCTTTCTTGCAGGTATGTCCAAATGCCAACCAATCTCCCTTTTGGTATTTGGACAGTGGTTGATCCAGGCACATGACTGGAGTAAAGAGGTATTTGAGAAATTCCACCCCAGTGGAAAATGAACCAACAATTATATTTGGGGGTCAGAAAAAGGCGTGACCAAAGGTTACGCCTTATTCATAAAGGCTAGTATAGTTCATTAGTGGATACAAATACAACATAGAAATTGGAAAAGCTATTCATTTAAAACAAGGCTGTGTTGAATTTTTGAAGTGAAGTGGAGGTGACCGGGCGGTCTGATTTTGGGAGACCGCCGAGTCTGTGCGGTCTGTGCTTGTATTTTGCCGGTCTGGCTCTGCCGATCTGTTCTGGCAGACTGCTGGTTATGCCGATCTGTTCTTAGTAGATGCAGTCTGTTCCTGAGTTGGTCTGCTGCTTGGCCTGCCTTCTTTGTTGGAAGACCGGGCGGTCTGTTCTTATGTGTGACCGCCAGTCCGGGCGGTCTGTGCTTGGCGATCTGACGACTTGTTCTAAGTCGGCCAGATGGGAGATCAGGGAGCTGAATGTTGACCGCTCGACCGAGAAATCAGTCTCAACATTATGGTGCGGTGAGCGTGGAGTGTGAATAACTCAAGAAAGTCTCAAGCTGAGCTCCATGGTTGGAGGTGGAGGATCCGACCCAGGTCACTCGCAACCCCCGGTGGCTGGGGTGACGTTGGAGATGTTCGAAGATTTCAGGCAAGAGGTCTTACAGACCTTCCAGGTTGCTTTCGCCATGATAGCCGGAGGTAGAAGAGGACATGGTCCGGAAGTCCCGTCCCAGCAGGTGGATGGGGGAGCTCTCAGCCAACAGTTCAGGAAAGGCGCACTGGTAAAGTTGGAGTGGGGAAGAGCCATACCCCCACTCGCCCCGCCCCTTCAAGGGGGCGAGCTCAGGAGGGAGGCGCCCTCCCAGCTCGCCCCGCCCCTTCAGGGGGGCAAGCTCAGGAGGGAGGCGCCCTTCCAGCTCGCCCCGCCCCTCCGAGGGGGCGAGCTCAGGAGGGAGGCGCCCCCCAGCTCGCCCCGCCCCTCTGAGGGGGAGAGCTCAGGAGGGATACGCCCTCCCAGCTCGCCCCGCACCTCCTAGACCAACCCCAAGAAGGGGCGAATGGGGAGGCATCCGTCCCCCACTCGCCCCGCTCCAAAAGGAGTCGAGTGAATGTTGTTGGGCGAGACCACCCCGGGTGGCGACCATCCAATAGCTCGGCTCCTAGAGTGTGTCGACCTTGTATCCACCTCTCATTGAGCCTGGCTCCTAGAGTGTATCAACTTTGTATCCATCTCTAGTTGAGCCTGGCTCCTAGAGGGTGTCGACTCTTATCCACCTCTAGTTGAGCTCGGCTCCTAGAGTGTGTCGACCTTGTATCCACCTCTCGTTGAGCCTGGCTCCTAGAGTGTGTCGACTTTGTATCCACCTCTAGTTAAGCCTGGCTCCTATAGTGTGTCGACCTCTTATCCACCTCTAGTTGAGCTCGGCTCCTAGAGTGTGCCGACCTCTTATCCACCTCTAGTTGAGCTCGGCTCCTAGAGTGTGTCGACCTTGTATCCACCTCTCATTGAGCCTGGCTCCTAGAGTGTGTCGACTTTGTGTCCACATCTAGTTGAGCCTGGCTCCTAAAGTATGTCGACCTTGTATCCACCTCTAGTTGAGCTCGGCTCCTAGAGTGTGTCGACTTTAGCCCCGATGCTGCCCCGCTGACCAGGCTCCCACCTAGCTGGCAGGGCCGGGAACCGCTCGAGGGCAGGAAGGAAAATTATCCACCTCTAGTTGAGCTCGCTCGTCTAGCGGATGGCCTGGAGGGTGTCGACTCTTATCCAACTCTAGTTGAGCTCGGCTCCTAGAGTGTGTCGACCTTATATCCACCTCTCATTGAGCCTGGCTCCTAGAGTGTGTTGACTTTGTATCCACCTCTAGTTGAGCCTGGCTCCTAGAGGGTGTCGACTCTTATCCACCTCTAGTTGAGCTCGACTCCTAGAGTATGTCGACCTTGTATCCACCTCTCGTTGAGCCTGGCTCTTAGTGTGTGTCGACTTTGTATGCACCTCTAGTTGAGCCTGGCTCCTAGAGTGTGTTGACCTCTTATCCACCTCTAGTTGAGCTCAGCTCTTAGAGTGTGTCGACCTATTATCCACCTCTAGTTGAGCTCGACTCCTAGAGTGTGTCGACCTTGTATCCACCTCTCGTTGAGCCTGGCTCCTAGAGTGTGTCGACTTTGTATCCACCTCTAGTTGATCCTGGCTCCTAGAGTGTGTCGACCTTGTATCCACCTCTCGTTGAGCCTGGCTCCTAGAGTGTGTCGACTTTGTATCCACCTCTAGTTGAGCCTGGCTCCTAAAGTGTGTCGACCTTGTATCCACCTCTCGTTGAGCCTGGCTCCTAGAGTGTGTCGACTTTGTATGCACCTCTAGTTGAGCCTGGCTCCTAGAGTGTGTCGACCTTGTATCCACCTCTCGTTGAGCCTGGATCCTAGAGTGTGTCGACTTTGTATCCACCTCTAGTTGAGCCTGGCTCCTAAAGTGTGTCGACCTTGTATCCACCTCTAGTTGAGCCTGGCTCCTAGAGTGAGTCGACCTTGTATCCACCTTTAGTGGATCTTGGCTCCTAGAGTGTATCGACCTTTTATCCACCTCTAGTTGAACCTGGCTCCTAGAGTGTGTCGACCTTGTATCCACCTCTAGTTGAGCCTGGCTCCTAGAGAATGTCGACCTCGTATCTACCCCTAGTTGAGCTTGGCTCCTAGAAGGTGTCGACTTAGGCCCCGAGCAGAGACCGCTGACCGGGCTTGTTGATGCCGGCAGGGAAGGAGACTCACTCGGCGAGGCAGGTGATTCATGTTGGTTAAGGCCCCGAGAAGAGACCGCTGACCGGGCTTGTTGATGCCGCCAGGGTAGGAGACTCACTCGGCGAGGCAGGTGATTCATGTTGGTTAAGGCCCCAAGCAGAGACCGCTGACCGGGCTTGTTGATGCCGGCAGGGCAGGAGACTCACTCGGTGAGGCAGGTGATTCATGTTGGTTAAGGCCCCGAGTAGAGATCGCTGACAGGGCTTGTTGATGCCGACAGGGCAGGAGACTCACTCGGCGAGGTAGGTGATTCATGTTGGTTAAGGCCCCGATCAGAGACCGTTGACCGAGCTTGTTGATGTCGGCAGGGCAGGAGACTCACTAGGCGAGGCAGGTGATTCATGTTGGTTAAGGCCCCGAGCAGAGACCGCTGATCGGGCTTGTTGATGCCGGCAGGGAAGGAGACTCGATCGGCGAGGCAGGTGATTCATGTTGGTTAAGGCCCCGAGCAGAGACCGCTGACCAGGCTTGTTGATGCCAGCAGGTAAGGAGGCTCACTCGGCGAGGCAGATGATTCATGTTGGTTAAGGTCCCGCGGTTGCTCCACTAGCCGAGCTCTCACTAGTCGGCAGGGTAGGAGGATCTCTCAGGGAGGCTAAGTGTTTTTCCCCGGGGTGGCTCCGCTAGCCGGGCTCTCACTAGCCGGCAGGGTTGGAGGACCCCTCAAGGAGGCTTTATGTTTTCTCTCAAAGCAGCTCCGTTAGCCAGATTCCCAGCGACGCTCGTCGAATATGCAGGGTTGGACGTTTCTTTCCGAGCGCGTACCTCGCTCGAAAAGAGCTGGGATTGTGTACAACCCTGAATTTGCCGAGCGAACCCCCAGGACCCAAGAGGTCTTTAAGACTTGTTTTTCCTACAATGGCTGAGGACAAGAATAGGGGGGAGGTAAATCAATCATCCCTTGTTAACCATGGACGGCTCAGACACGGCCGCTAGCGCCGGCGGTAGCACTACTGTCGGGCGCTAGCCCTCCTCAGCCGTCTCGACGGCACCGCTGAGACCGCTTGGTCGTCTCGCAAGAAGGGTGAGACGAGTCTCTAGCGCCGGCGGTAGCAATACCGCCGGGCGCTAGCCAATCTCGCCCCCGCCCAAGTTATGGGGGGCGAGCTTCCCTCGCCCTCGCCCAAGGTATGGGGGGCGAGCTCCTCTCGCCCCCGCCCAAGTTATGAGGGGCGAGCTCCTCTCGCCCCCGCCCAAGTTAGGGGGGGCGAGCTCCTCTCGCTCCTGCCCAAGTTATGGGGGACGAGCTCCCCTCGCCCCCGCCCAAGGTATGGGGGGCGAGCTCCTCTCGCCCCCGCCCAAGTTATGAGGGGCGAGCTCCTCTCGCCCCTGCCCAAGTTAGGTGGGCGAGCTCCTCTCGACCCCGCCCAAGTTATGGGGGGCGAGCTCCCCTCGCCCCCGCCCAAGGTATGGGGGGCGAGCTCCTCTCGTCCCCGCCCAAGTTATGAGGGGCGAGCTCCTCTCGCCCCCGCCCAAGTTAGGTGGGGCGAGCTCCTCTCGCCCCCGTCCAAGTTATGGGGGGCGAGCTCCCCTCGCCCCCGCCCAAGGTATGGGGGGCGAGCTCCTCTCGCCCCCGCCCAAGTTATGAGGGGCGAGCTCCTCTCGCTCCCGCCCAAGTTGGGGGGGGGGGGCGAGCTCCTCTCGCCCCCACCCAAGTTATGGGGGGCGAGCTCCTCTCGCCCCCGCCCCAAGGTATGTGGGGCGAGGTCCACTCGCACCCGTACCCCCACCAACAGAGGGGCGAGACCAGTAGGGGGCTACCCTTGCTGGGTCTCGCCCAGTCCCAACAGAGGGGCGAGACCAGCAGGGGGGCCGACCCTGGCTGGGTCTCGCTGAGTCCCAGCAGAGGGGCGAGACCAGCAGGGGGCCTACCCTGGCTGGGTCTCGCTCAGTCCCAACAGAGGGGCGAGACCAGCAGGCGGCCGACCCTGGCTGGGTCTCGCCTAGTCCCAGCAGAGGGGCAAGACCACCAGGGGGCCGACCCTGGCTGGGTCTCGCCCAGCCCCAGCAGGGGGGGGGGCGAGACAGGAGGGGGACGAGCCCTCCCTCTCGCCCCCATCCCCAGCAGGGGGCAAGACAGGAGGGGGCCGAGCCCTCCCTCTCGCCCCCATCCCCAGCAGGGGGCGAGACAGGAGGGGGCTGAGCCCTCCCTCTCGCCCCCATCCCCAGTAGGGGGGCGAGACAGGGAGGAGGATAGCCCCCTCTCCCCCGGCCCTGGAAGGGTGTTCTGGTCTGCGTTTAGTGCTGCAGAACAATGGGATTTGGCTATCCGCAGGCCAAATCCAGGGGCATTTCGGTAATTTCACAGGCAGGTTTTGGTTATTCGCAGCCCAAGTTCAGGAATTCTATAAATAGGACCAAGGGGGCACCATTTGGAGGCAGGCTTTTTCTAGGCTAACCCTCTCTCTCTCTCTCTCTCCCCATTTTCTCTCTCTAGTGGGGGAGGAGAGTCTCCAGTGGTGCCCAAGCCCGGCATTGGCTTGGGAGGGGAAGCGCTCTAAAGATCTTCCGGGTATGTGGTGGGACCTCCTCGCCGAGCCCTTGGTCCAGTTCATAGTTCCAACACCTTCAACCTAGAGTTCTCCCTTGGGGGGAGTAAGAGTTGGGCACCCCTCAACTTGTTGGGGGCCCCGAACTCCACAGCTATTGGCTTGGGAGGGGAAGCGCTCTAAAGATCTTCCGGGTATGTGGTGGGACCTCCTCGCCGAGCCCTTGGTCCAGTTCATAGTTCCAACACCTTCAACCTAGAGTTCTCCTTTGGGGGGAGTGAGAGTTGGCCACCCCTCAACTTGTTGGGGGCCCCGAACTCCACAGAGACCGAGAAATCGGTTTCAACAGTTCTTGTTTGCTCTTGGTGTTCTAAGGGAGGAGCGATCTTGTTCCCGCACGGCTTGTGCGTTGTCTCGTGTTCGCGCGACCTGTGCGCGATCTGTCTGCTGATATGTGGTCTTGGCCGGATGATCGTCCAAGTAGTGCGATCGCGCGGTCTGCCTTGTGAGACTGCTGGCGATCTGACGGGTGGCGATTGTACCTCTCCTATGCGGTGACGACATCCGTCTACCCGCCTATAAATAGGGGTGCAGGGCCCGTCATTCATAATAAGAACTGTAAGAACTGAGCCTGGGTTAATTTGTGCGGTCTCACTTTGAGGTCGGGCGGTCTCGGAAGCGAGTTGACTGTTTGTTGTGTTCGCAGGTTTGCGGTCAGCAGTTTGCGGTCTCCTTCCTTGGTGATTCCCAGCGGCTTGAATAAATAGTTCGGCAGCGGTCAGTGTGCGAACTGGTTTATGTTCATTCTTGTGCTGTTCGCAGCGAGCTCAGCGATCAGGCAACCTTCAGCGGTTAGGTGATCTGAGTTACGGTCTGGCGACAGCTTCAGTTCTTCGTTCCAATAAAACTCCAGTTCGTGCGGTCTTGCAGTGCTGGCGGTCTGTCCAGTTTCTGTTCGCGCGGTCTCAGGTCAAGCCGGACGACTTCTGGAGTCGAGCGGTCTGTGCGGTCTCAGCTTGTCTAGCCGCCAGATTTGTTTTGGTGTGTTTTGTTCTTCTCATCTCCGTGATTCTGATGAATCATGTCTCGCCATGTATACCTCGCAGTGTAAATGAAGTTTGTGATTCAATAAAGTTTCTTGTGTTGCTGTGTGGCATTGTGGTTGTTTGACTTTAACTCAGTTGATGCAACTCCTGCTTACCCCTAAACGATTCAAATCAAAAATTTTAACATGGTATCAAAGCTAGGTTGTTGGAGTGGATAAGCAGTGTTCAACTTGAGTTGCCATCGTCGTTGTGAAGAAGAGACCACATAGATTGCCATGGAAGGCGGATACGCAAGAGGGCTTGGTATTGAACTCTTTACATCGACTAACTATAAGAAATGGAGGTCGTGTATGGAGAGCTCTTTACTTGGCGAGGATCTATGGGAGATAGTTGGAGGAGAAGACACACAAGAGGTGTTTCTAGCAGGAGATAATATGGCAGGTGAGACTTTGGAGGAGGACGAATGCTAAGGCAGAGTTCACTCTCAAGCGGGCTATCTCACTGGAGCTGTTGATCACATCATTGGATGTAAATCTGCTGCTGAGATTTGGACGTCTTTGGGCGGGTTTTTTAATAAGAAGAATGTAGCTCGACTATAGTTTCTTGAAAATGAGTTGGCGAAGGCCTCTCGAGGCGATCTTCCTATTTCTACCTTCTTTCTCAAGATGAAGAACCTCACAGCAGAGATTTCTGCATTGGACCCTGATGAGCCCATCTCGGAGGCAAAACTGAAGAGGCATATCATCCGCGGGTTACGGAAGGAGTATCTTGCCTTTGTGACTTCAGTTCAAGGTTGGGCAAATCAACCATCTCTGTTGGAGATGGAGAACTTACTTGCTTCGCAAGAAAGTTTGACAAGACAGATGGCGGGGACTTCTATCTCTGGGGGAGATAGTGATGTGTTGTTCTCTGGGAAGAAGAAGAAGAAGAAGTGGGAGAAGAAGAAGACGGGTTATGATGGAACCTCTACTTCAGGTCAGCAGGATAGGGGTTATGCTCCTATGTCTGATGGGAAGAAGAAGGGAGATGGCCCAAGGTGCTTCATGTGTAATAAGACCGGCCACTTCAAGAAGGATTGCCGGGTTAATCTTCAGTCGGGATATGTAGCGGAGAAGGAGAAGCCAAAGTCTGATGAAGCTGGATGGGGAGGAGCCTTTGCGGCTAATATGACGGCGATGCCCGTTAAGGCCTTGTCTGCCATCAACTTCGAAGAGGATTGGATCGTTGATTCAGGGTGTGGACATCATCTCACCGGGGATGAATCAAAGTTCTTTTCTTTGGCGCCTTACTCAGGTAACGATGCTATCATTACGGCTGATAATTCTGTTCATGCTGTCGAACAAGAAGGTGTTGTCTCCCTGAGCAGTGATAAGGGTCTACTCACTTTGAGGAGTGTTTATCACGTGCCTGGTATGAAGAAGAATCTCTTCTCTGTGACCAATGCGGTCGATGCTGGTTATCACGTTCTGTTTGGCCCAACAGAAGTGAAGTTTCTTAAAACTCAATCAGAGATAAGGGGAGATGTTATCCATGTTAGAAAGCGGGTAAAGGAATTGTTCGTGTTATCGACAAGTACCTATGTTGACAAGATGAAGACAAACGATAGCGCGGCTATCTAGCATGAAAGGTTGGGGCATGTTGGCATGGACAAATTGAAGGCTATGGCGGTAAGGGGCCTTGTCAAGGGCTTGCCTAGCTTGTCCTCTTATGGAGACGGTCATGTTTGTGCTGGATGTCAGTTTGGTAAGTCTCATCGACTTCCATTTGATAAATCGCAAACAAGGTGCAAAGCGCCGTTGGAGTGCATCCACCGTGATTTGATGGGACCGACAGCCACCCCAAGCCTTGGAGGCAACAGATATATGTTGGTGTTGATTGACGATTACACCAGATATGTCTGGGTGTATTTTATGAAAGAGAAGTCGGAAGCCTTTGTGAAGTTTGTGGAGTTCAAGGAGCTGGTGGAAGGTCGGTTAGGCCTGCGGGTGAAAAAATTGAGAACTGACAATGGTGGGGAGTTCACCTCTGGTGAGTTCTCAAGTTTTTGCAGGAAACACGGCGTTCAGAGAGAGCTCACTTGTGCCCATACTCCACAGCAAAATGGCATTGCGGAGAGGAAGATCCATCATCTGACGGAAACCTACAAGTGCTGGCTTCATGCCAAGAGTATCCCAAAGTCCTTTTGGGCGGAGGGAATGTCTTGTGCGGCTTATGTCATCAACAGAATGCCTCTAAGTCCTATCAACATGATGACCCCTCACGAACTGATGTTCAAGGAGAAACCGAATGTTGCTCACCTTTGGGTGTTCGGGTCAACCTGCTATGTGCATATTCCTGATGCTCTTCGGACAAATCTAGATGCGAAAGCAAGGAAGCTAGTCTTTGTTGGATATGATAAGTGGAAGAAAGGATGGAGGTGCATGGATCCTGAGACACGGAGATCAGTGGTATCTCAGGATGTGGTGTTCGATGAAGTGACTTCTTACAAAGGAAGTTCAGGAGTTGAATTACCGGAGAGCAGGGTTGATGAAGCAGGGAAAGCTGCGGGAAGTCTTCAAGTGGAGTTGCCCATTTCACCAGGAGCTCCAGCTGTGTCAAGCTATGAGATGGAGGCTTCAGGTTCTGGAAGCAGGGGGACCGATGCTCCAAGTTCGTCTGGAAGAGGAGCTTGCATAGAAGAAGCAGCTGAGGAGGTGGTTAGTCAGGTGCAACCTCTTAGGAGGTCGAAGAGGACTATCAAGCCATAAGATCGATACACAGGAGGAAACATGGTGAGCTTCGTCTCATGTTTCTTCGCTGGTCCCTTGGATGAGAGGGAGCCGCCGAGCTTTGAGAAAGCCAAAGGCGTGAAGCAGTGGGATATTGCTATGCAAGAAGAGATGGATGCTCTCAAGAAGAATGAGACTTGGTCTTTTGTTCCCAGGCCCAACGGCATTACCCCTGTAACATGCAAATGGGTTTACGAGCTCAAGAAGAAAGCTGACGGTATGATCGAGCGATACAAGGCTCGCCTTGTAGCTCACGGGTTCTCACAGCAGTATGGTGAAGATTATGATGAGACGTTTAGTCCAGTGGCAAAGATGACTTCGGTTCGATTTGTTATTGCTTTGGCGACATCTTGTGGATGGGAGATTTGGCAGCTCGATGTTAAGAATGCTTTCTTATACGGAGAGATTGACAAGGATATCTTCATGATCCAGCAGCCGGATTTCATCTCGGAGGATCGTTCGGACTACGTCTGCAAACTGAAGAAGGCCTTATACGGGTTGAAGCAAGCGCCTCGGGAGTGGTATGGGAAGATCGCGGAGTATCTTCTATTCTGCGGGTTCTTTGCTTCAGACTTTGATTCTAGCTTGTTTGTCAATAAGGAGGGGGCGCTTCGGGTTATTGTGCTGCTGTATGTGGTTGACATGATTGTCACCGGGAATTCGAAGGAGGCGGTAGCAAGTCTAAGAGCTGAGCTTGCTATCAGGTTCGAGATGAAGGATATGGGGGAGCTTCACCATTTCCTTGGACTCAAGGTCCAGAGGCGGGAGAGCAGAATGCTCGTTTCTCAGGAAGGATATGCGGAGCGGATCGTTCAACGATTCGGCATGAAAGAAGGGAAGGCCAGCACTATACCTCTGGAATAGCATCATAAACTTCGAAAGGATGAGGGAAGAGTTCTATCTGATCCGTTGGTGTTCCGAGCTCTGGTTGGGAGCTTGATTTACTTGACCATCACGAGGCCTGACATTGCTTATGCAGTTGGAAAAGTGAGTCGGTACATGGCGGAGCCACGGAAGCCTCATCTTCTGGCGGCAAAAGGGATTCTAAAATATGTGAAGTCGACCTCTGATTTGGGTCTCCTATTTAGGAGAGGGTCAAGCTTGGAGTTTCATGGATACATGGATGCTGACTACGGGGGAGAGGTGGATGATTGGAGATCAACGTCTGGTTATGTCTTTATGACGGTCCCCACAGCTATCTCTTGGTGCAGCAAAAAGCAGGACTCGGTGTCCGTATCTACCACAGAAGCGGAATACAAGGCCTCGGCCTTGGCAGCTCAGGAAGCCGTTTGGCTCAGGAGGTTGGTGGAGGACGTTCATGAGGAGGTTCAAGGTCCCACTATGCTACGCGGGGACAATGAGAGTGCTCTCAAGGTGGTTAATAATCCAGTCTGTCACGCGTGGACCAAGCATATTGAGATTGAGCACCATTTCATTCGTGAAAAGGTGTTAGGAGGATCTCTTATGGCCGAGCATGTTCAGAGTGTGGACAATGTCGCAGACATCTTCACAAAGCCGCTGGCAAAGGGACCGTTTACACGGCTGCGGAGTTTACTCGGGCTAGTCTCCACTTTCCACTTCAAGGGGGAGTGTTGAATTTTTGAAGTGAAGTGGAGGTGACCGGGCGGTCTGATTTTGGGAGACCGCCGAGACCGCGCGGTCTGTGCTTGTATTCTGCCGGTCTGGCTCTGCCGATCTGTTCTGGCAGACTGCTGGTTCTACCAGTCTGTTCTTAGTAGCTGCGGTCTGTTCCCGAGTTGGTCTGCTGGTTGGCCTGTCTTCTTTGTTGGAAGACCGGGCGGTCTGTTCTTATGTGTGACCGCCTGTCCGGGCGGTCTGTGCTTGGCGATTTGGCGACTTGTTCTAAGTCGTCCAGATGGTTCTTGTTTGCTCCTGGTGTTCTAAGGGAGGAGCGATCTTGTGCCCGTGCGGCTTGTGCACGTTCTCGTGTTCGCGCGACCTGTGCGTGATCTGTCTGCTGATCTGCGGTCTTGGTCGGATGATCGTCCAAGTAGTGTGATCGCTCAGTCTTCCTTGTGAGACCACTGGCGATCTGACGGGTGGTGATTTTACCTCTCCTGTGCGGTGATGACATCCGTCTACCCGCCTATAAATAGGGGTACAGGGCCCATCATTCATAACGAGAACTGTAAGAACTGAGCCTGGGTTAATTCGTGCGGTCTCACTTTGAGGTCAGGCGGTCTCGGAAGTGAGTTAACTGTTTGTTGTGTTCGCAGGTTTGCGGTCAGCAGGTTGCGGTCTCCTTCCTTGGTGATTCCCTGTGGCTTGAATAAACAGTTTGGCAGCGGTCAGTCTGCGAACTGGTTTATGTTCATTCTGGTACTGTTCACAGCGAGCTCAGCGATCAGGTGACATTCAACGGTTAGGCGATCTGAGTTGCGGTCTGGCGACAACTTCAGTTCTTTGTTCCAATAAAGCTCTAGTTCGTGCGGTCTGAGGTGCGTTCTTGCAGTGCTGGCGGTCTGTCCGGTTTCTGTTTGCGCTTGTCTCAGGTCAAGCCGGACAACTTCTGGAGTCGAGCGGTCTGTGCGGTCTCAGCTTGTCTAGCCGCCAGATTTGTTTTGGTGTGTTTTGTTCTTCTCATCTCCGTGATTCCGATGAATCATGTCTGGCCATGTATACCTCGCACTGTAAATGAAGTTTGTGATTCAATAAAGTTTCTTGTGTTGCTGTGTGGCATTGTGGTTGTTTGGCTTTAACTCAGTTGATGCAACTCCTGCTTACTCCTAAACGATTCAAATCAAAAATTTTAACAGGCTGAATTTTAAATGAAAGACAAAAGTCATTCCCAGAAGAATACAAGCTGCACTTAGACAAGTTAGGCATCGTACTCAATAGCAAATTATAAAGAGTTGTTAATCAAGCAATGCAGGAGGAACTAAATCAACTCAAAAGCTGCAAAGGGGCATATACAGGAGAAGGGCATTTATTTTTACCAAGACCCTCTGTTCCTATTGCAAGATTGGAATCAGACAAAATATTCTTAGTCTATGTAGCCCATAGAGTATTTCAAGCCTATAAAGTGAATGTCAAATTAGCATCTCTAAATAAGAGACTTGAAGGAGAAAGTCTAAGTGGCACAACCTTCAGGAATCTCTCAAGAAGTGTTGATAATTTTCTCATGTCAGACAAATGTCAGATGGTCATCTCAATGACCTAGATGGTTTCTCAGCGATATAGAATGAAATGTTTCGATGACATAATCTGATGTCTCAACGACATTAAGCTAGTCTCAATGATACATGGACTCAGTGGGATGGATTCGTGATGATGACTTATTTCGATGACAAAGATGCATATCATCGAAATACAATCCAGATACTCAATGCAATATTGGATCTTTTAATCAGAGCCGTCCAACGATTTATTAATCAAATCATCATCACAAAAAAGTATGCGCCCCTTCATCTACTCATAATAAAAATAGAATGAATGCATAAAATAAAATTACACTTTCATTTGCCCTATGTTTTCTCCGTGACAAACCCCCGTTCTGTCCTCAACATTTCTCGTTCCCGCTAGTCTGATTTGGGATGTGAGCTACAATCATTTCGGGATGTGAGCTTCAGAGTGGAGGCTTCAACTCCTGCTCTAAAGATATAAGGTATGTCATTGGATTAATTGAATCAGCGTGATTGGAGTATCTGTTGTGTGAGCTAGGTGTCTTAATGCATAGAGAATTGAGAGAGTTCATTGATGGAGCAAGTCTCAATTATTCTGAGACCTTACTGAAGTCTGTAGTGCCTAAGAAGAAAATAAAAAAAATGTCAGCCAAAAGCTTGGAAAAAGCTTTGTGTCTACCCCATCTGGGGAAGAAGAAGAAGAGGAAGGATTAACTGTCAAAGATCTAACTGCAAGATATGCCTGGTGTGGGTACAGTGGAAAGACCTATGGGTCTATAAAAGAACAGAATTCAACCAGAAGGGAAAACTTCTTGTTGACATTGTGGGGGAAGGTGTTACTATGCAAGCCTGGTTCCCATGATAGGATTTTTAAAGAAATGTTTGAGGATATATGCAGAATCATTGTTTCAAAGAAGATTGAATGGAGAGAGTTCTGTTCCAAAGGATAAAGAGCACTTTGAAGTCCCCCAGTTTTGGAAGAACCTTATCTCTCTTTCTTCTGAATTCCCTTGGGGAAGTGTTGAAAAGACAAATGGGAGTACCTATACATTATTCTAAGAGGTTGGTCTCAAAAATGTTAGACATATGGGATAGAGTTATCTCCAAATCTCCTAAAGATGCCCAAGCAGCTCTAAAAGAGAAGAAGAAAGCAGTATATGTTGTAGATTCAGAGGAGGAAGATGTTGGAACATGGTCTTCAACATCTACTTGGTTTGAGAATAACAAATCCTATGTGTATTTGATCTTGTGTGTTTAAGTGTGCAGGAAACAAAGCCATATGACTCAAGGATAATATAAGAAGATTGCTCCCAAGTTTGAAGCCAAAATTTCAGCATGGTCACTAGCACCGATGGTCGCCACTAGCGCAGGCGCTAGCTCTGATTTTAGCAATTTTGGGAGGCAAGTATAGAAGCGATAATGCCGGGCGGTAGCGGATAGCGCAGGAGGTAGCGCGGCGCACAAGAGGAATTTGAGCAAGGTTTCCTTGGAATGAAAGATACTCACACGCAGAATATTGCCTAAACAGGGATATCATTGGCGGTAGCGATTGCGTAGGCGCTAGCTCCAAGGATATAAAAAGGACCCCTTGTCTCTGTCTTCATAATCCTCTCACACCCCTAAATTCCAGAGCTTCGTGCCACATCATATAGAGGAAGTTATAGAGAGATACTACCATAAATCCATGAAGGCTTAAGGAGATCCGTAGAGAAGATTTCAACACGCTTCATCATCGTGACGAAAGACCGCATCGACTTCGATCATACTTTATGGGTCTTTGTCTACTTCTTCAAGAGATCCACATAGAGGGAGTTTTTTCATATTGTTGTTGTATTTCATCTCTTTTAATCGTGTAGTGAATTCGCCTCATGTTGGCGACTAGGTATGGGTAGGACTTAGGGAAGAAATTTGCCTCGCGTTGGCGATTAGGTCTAGGGTGTAGATCTAGGGGGTGCTCGAGGCCGTATTCGGGGGAGGATTGGCTAGAGCCGCTTGAGGCAGTATCCGGGGAAGGATAGGCTAAAGCAACCGGTTCGAGGAGATACGAGTCAGGATAGAAAATGAAAAAGTCTTTTTACTATTCTCCTTTGATTTCTAGCGTCATAAGAAATCAAGTTTTGTAATCCTATATTTCATATTAATAAAATTATGTCTCTATTTTATTTCACTTGATTTGTTTTGATTTCTCTCCATTTTGATCGCTTAGCTTTTCAAGTATTTAAAAATATAACATAAGTTTTTAAAACCCTTACTCACCCCCCTCTAAGGGCGCCTATAGATCTAACAAGTGGTATGAGAGTGGTTTATTCCAAACGGTCTAACAACCAGGAATAAATGACGTCTTATGATCTCGCTTTTCTGGAGGGTCAGGGTGTTAGTAGACCACTTCTTTTTACTGGGTCAGATTTCAACTACTGGAAATCTAGTATGATGTGCTTTCTTATGACCATGGATATAGAAGTATGGAACATGGTAGAAGTTCTGTACTCTCCTCTTACAATTGTAGTAGGAGAGGTTACAGTAGAAAAACATAAGGATAAATAAGATGATAACGATAAACTCAAGTGTAAAAATAATGCTAAGGTGATGAATGCTTTATATTGTGCTTTAAATAGAATTGAATTTAATAGAATTTCTGCATGTGTAACTGCTTATGATATTTGGAATCAATTGGAAGTTACTCATGAAGGTACATCGCAGGTGAAAGATGCAAAGCTATTCTAACTGGAGTCGGAATATGAAAAGTTCAGGATGGATGCCGAAGAAGACATCATCTCGATGTACACACGCTTCACCAAGATCGTCAACACTTCAAAATCTCTTGGAAAGACCTTCTTCGATGGCGACTTGGTCAGAAAGATTCTTCACTCTTTACCTCCGAGGTTCAATCCAAAGGTGACGGCCATCTCAGAGTCACACAACCTGAGAATGCTCCAGATTGAGATCCTCATTGGGAATCACAAAACCCATGAGGTAGAACTCCAGATTCAATAAGAAGAGTACAATATGGAACCGAAAACGAAAGCATTGGTGCTGAAATTAAATACTGAGGCCGATGACGAAGAAGACGACAATGAAGAACGTCTCTTGGTGAAGAACTTCAAAAGATTCATGTGGGATCTCGAAAGAAGAAAAACTTTTTGCAAATACCTCACCAAAGGGTCCAACAAGCAAGGGTCATGGAAGAACAAGGCGAGCCATGATAATGTGGAGAAATATCTTCTAGAGTGCTTTGACTGCAGGAAGATCGGACACGTCCTAAGTGAGTGTCCAAAAATTCTAGAGAAGGAGAAGTAGAAGAGGCACAAAAAGAAGGACAAGAAGAAAAAGTATACGTCTTCCGAGGAGTCAAGCGAAACAACTTCAAGCGACGATGGGGAAGCAAACATATGCTTCATGACAAAAGGCAACGATGATGACACTAGTGTTCTTAGTGACACTGTGGTAATTCCTCCCACCTTCGAAGAACTTTTTGAAGAATTTGTTCGAACCTGTAAAGCCTATGATAAAAGTAGAAGATAATATTATTTTAAATCATGAAAATGAATCCCTCATCAAGTAAAATCATAAGCTTACTAAAAAAATATTTTTTTTTGGAAAAGAGAGAGGTTTCATGCCAAGAGTGTAAACAATTCTTATATAAGGCAAAATATCTTGAAGTTTCTCTTTCTAAGGCCTTCTCTCAAATCAAAACTCTTACAAGAGAAAATGGGGACTTAGAGAGAAAACTAAAAACCTCTCTCTTACAAATTGAAAATAACAAAAAAGGTTTTGAAAATAAATGTGTCATGCATGTAAAAGAAAACTCATCTCTTAAAAAGTAAACTCATGACCTCAATATGGCCATCAAAAAATATGGAATTGGTCAAAAATCTCTGGACATGATTTTAGGGAACCAATGTTATGGTTCTGGGAAATTTTGTCTAGGATATCAAAGTGACAGCTACCGCCCAGCGCTAGCCACTAACGCCGGCGGTAACCCATCATATAAAAAATCTCATGTTTATTCCAAAAATCAACCCTCATCTAGGAAGAGCAATGTAGAATTTCAAAAAAGGGTCTCAACTCCCTTTATTTCATGTGCAAACTGTCATAGGTTTGGACACACATTACAGGAAAATTGAACAGGGATCTTTAAAGCAAATATGGGTATCTTAGACATCCACTTATTCTATGGGTGGTACCTCTTGGGTATCCAGATCTTTTCTCTCATCTTCCTTCTAGATTTATAGGCAGGCTAAGGAAACGGAGGATTTATGGTCCTTGGATTCGGGCGGCTCCATGCACATGATAGACAACAAATCAAAGTTCCTTAGCCTAGAAAACAAGAAGGGAGGGATTGTTACTTTTGGAGATAATAGTAAAGGAAGGATTATGGGAGTCGGTACAATGTGTAACGAATCATTTTCTATTTCTAATGTTCTTTATGTACAAGGTTTAAAACATAACTTAACATCTATTAGTCAATTATGTGATAAATGATTAGATTTTTTATTTGTCATATACAAAAACGCAATCGTTTCGTGCATTTTTTCACTATCTAGACATCTCCAAACCTTCTGAAATTTCTGCATGAAACTAATCTTTGGACACTTATTCAAGATCAAAAAATAGAATTTTCAAAAGCCTAAAATTTAGTGTACTGTTTGCCACGCTAGCGCTAGCTCAAGCGCTAGCACACCTGTCTGATTTTCTGTATTTTTCAATTTTTGAAAAATCCCTAAAAATATGCTCTATTATATGTACTACTTATTTTTGTATTTCTGCCATTAATTAATTTTTGAAAAAATTAAAATACAAAATTACAAAAGCCAAATTTAAAAAAATAGTTGTTCTCTCTTCCTTTCTTTGTTTATTTGTTTGAATTCTATTTCAATATGCAAAAATCAAATACAAAAATATAAAACAAAAAAATTTAAAAAAATTATTTTTTGAACTTAACTTTTCTATTTACAAGTATCTTGCGAAAGGGAGATTTGGGATGTCACCCCATCACATCTCCTAGTATCGGTGTGAACCCCTCATAGGGTAATCCTCGGGAAGTCCAAGATCAATTTTAAGAGTTCAAACTTTAAATCAAAATTATTTTTAAAATATCAAAAAAAAAATGTATGGACTTTGTTGTGAAAATCAAGCATGGTTTAATCTATCATTTAGACCTTCTACATTGTTGCAATTCATCTTTTCAACCTACTTTGAACATTGTTTTAATCATGCTTTGATATATCTAATCACATGTGCATCAGTTGTAATGAAAATGTTGTGTAGAACCAAGCTTAGCATGCCTCTAAGTATGGGTAAATGTTTTATGATTGATAATGTTATTTATTCACTCACTTATTTTGGCAAAGTCTACATGGCTTTTAATCTAAGAATGCTTGCTTATGTATTGTAATTGCACAATGAATTAAAATTTCACAAGTATCTTACCTACATTACATTTATTTGCACTATTAAAAATTAAGAAAAGTGGTCGTGCTTTCAAAATTACATTGGTTTGCAAAACAAGTGTATTCGGAGATCTTAGTACAAAACAAAAAAATCATGAAATAAATTGATAAAGATAACTCCACCAAGCACTACTTGAACCTCCTGATAAGACTTAATAAGCATTGTGAGGTTGAGCGGCTTGGAAAGAATAGTAAAGTGTCTTGTGCAAACCTTAGTTCTTTCTTTACACCACTTATTCTTAAGTACACCGGATAACAAAAAAAATTCAATATGAAAAATAAAATAAAGTATGTGATCCCCCAAGCACTACTTTGCACCCTAATAAGTCTTAATGAGCATTGTGTGTGCAAAGCACCTTGGTAGTTATACATTTTCTTTGTGCATTGAAGTGTGTGGAAGTAAAATTATTTGTGTTTTGTTATGCACTTTACTCTACATATGTCTTGTATTTTTGATTAAATCATTTATTTACTCTCTTCAAAATACAATTATGTGCACATCATTATCTTCCATAACACTTCTTCTCATGAGTATTGGATCGTAATGCTAATTCTATACTACTCTTCATATATATATATATATATGCACTTGATAACCTAGCATGATATCTACAATGTTTAGTATGTCTTGAATTTGTGAATTAAAATAACATTGTAGTAGTCTCTTTTTGATATCTTTCCTTCATGCTTGGCTACTTTATTGTAAATCTTAAGAGAAACAAGATTTACAAAACTTCTTCTCTTTTGAGAATTTAGCTCAAATCTCTTCTTATGAATAGTCATGATTACATAAAGATGTTTGATAGATTATAGGTTAGTAGTCTAATTCACCTAGAAGGGGGGGGGGGGTGAATAGGTCTCTTTGATATTTACTTAATTGTTGCTAGTAGTTAAAGATTAAACTCAAGCAAACACAGAAAGCACACAATTGTGTATAGTGGTTCCCTAAGACAATGTGTCTATGGGTAGTACACAGTCCCTCTACACCTTTCTAATAGTGTGTTAGACAAGGCAAACTCCTCCAATCTCAGCTCTTAGAGCTTACAACACAGATCCCTCAGGATCTCTTAGGCTTGCTTCAAGCCCTACCTAAGGCTAACCAGCCCTACCAACTCAGAGTACTCCCATTCCTACAGCTCAGAGATCACATTGATCTCCTACCTCAGGCCTATCAAGAAGCCCTACTTCTCAGGCAAAATGACATACAACTTAGGCTCAACAACCTTACCAAACTCAGGCTTAACAGCCCTACAGCTCAGGTTCAACAACCCTACAAACTCAGGCAATGTGCCTTATAAGCTCAGAACTACACAGTTCCTATAGTGAGTAAATGTTTAGCTTACAACAGTTGATAGCAGTAGTATAATGTCTTCTATTGTTCCTGCACAGCTGGTGCTACTTTGAAGCTGGGCTGAATGAAATCTTAAGTCCTTTCTTCTTTCTGATCCTTCTATTTAGTAGAGAAGTAAAGATCTTCTTGCTCTTCTGGATAGAAGAGCTATCTTCTCTCCTTTTATCTTCTTGCTGGTTCAGTTAGCAGAAGGAGAGAAAGCTTGAAAGCCGTCAATGGAACAGTGATAATGGCTCTATACTTTTCAGCACAACAACATGTGGTTTTGAAAGTGCCCTAGGTTGTTCTTTTATACTTCATTTATCTTCAATGGCTCTTAGAAAGGGACCTGACACTTTGGAAGAGGAAATAAAACTTTATCTTCCCTTTACAGCTGTTTGCGCCAAAAGTAAATCCTGCTAGTTTCATCTTCCTGATTTGAATCTGTCTCAGCGGTTGGGCCGAGATAGTCTTTCGTCTCAGCGGTTTAGCTGTGTTGGGAATATTGCCATCAATGTTCCCTTGATTTGAAGAGGCATCACTCACAATGCTAAGTACATTTGTATTTGATAAACCCTACTTTGTATCAGGAATGTGGAGGATTAAGATATTCCAAACATTGGAATAAGTTCAGAGGTTTGCTGTCAAAACCGCTGAGGAGTAATTGTCTCAGCGGAACCGCTGAGACGGGACCAGGAGTTGTTGAGAAGTGATCTGCCCCTATTGAGCTGCAGATAGACAAAATTTGCTGAGAAGAGAAACTGTCTCAGCGGAACCGCTGAGACAAAAGTAGTTCAACCGCTGAGACAGAAGGTTGTCTCAATCCAACTGCTGAGACATAATCAAATCTGAAAGAAGAAAGTGGAACAACTGGCTTTTGGCGGAAGCACCTGTAAAGGAGAGATAAAGCATTCTATCTTCTTCCAATGTGTAAGGGTCCCCTCTAAGAGCCATTAAAGATACATTGAGTATAAATGAACATGTTAGGGCACTTTCAAAAGTACCCGTTGGTGTGCTGAAAAGAAGAAAGCTCTAATCACTATTCCATTGACGATTTTCAAGCTCTCTCCTTCTCCTGTTTACTGAACCAGCAAGAAGACGTAAGGAGAGAAGATATCTCTTCTACTCAGAAGAGCAAGGTGATCCTTTCTCCTCAACTGAAGTGAAGGATTAGTTAAAAGCAAGGAATGAAGTTTACATTCAGCCAAGTTTTGTTGAAGCACCAGCTGTGCAGGAATAACAGAAGTCATCATTCCAGTACTGTCTAATATTGTAAGCTTAACATTTATTCTCGGTATGAACTGTATTGTTCTGAGGTTGTAAGGCACATTGTCTGAGTGTGTAGGGTTGCTGAACCTGACCTGTAGGGTTGTTAGGTATGAGGTTGTAGGGTTGTTTAACCTGAGTTATAGGGCAATTTGCCTGAGAAGTAGGGCTTTTTGATAGGCCTGAGGTAGGAGGTCAAGGGGATCTCTGAGCTGTAGGAGTGGGTGCACTCTGAGAAGTAGGGCTGGTTATCCTGAGGTAGGGCTTGGAGCAAGCCTGAGAGATCCTGAGGGATCTGAGTTGTAAGCTCTAGGAGCTGAGATTGGAGGAGTTGGCCTTGTCTAACACACTATTAGAAAGGTGTAGAGGGAAAGTGGAGTACCCATAGACACACTGTCTTGGGGAACCACTATAAACTCTTGTGTGTTTTCTGTGTGTGCTTATTATTTTGTGTACTAGCAAAAGTAATTAAGTAAAAATCAAAGACACCTATTCACCCCCCTTCTAGGTGAATTAGTCTACATACCTATAAACTATCAAGTGTTATCAGAGGGAGTTTGGTTAAAAAGGACTTAATAGTCTGACCAGGTCCTACATAGGTATTTTTAGATCTGAATCCAATAGCTACCAATGGAGTTCAGAAGGAGATGGGGACTATGAAGCTTCCTATATGCAAAAAGGAAACCTTTGGCATTTGGAAGCAAAGGGTTAGGCTTTTCATGGAGGCCTCAGACCAAGGATCTATATCATTGTTCAGGAAGGCCCCTTTCTTATCACAAAGCCCTCCACCATTGATCATACTAGGTAGGTAGGCAAGTCATACACTGAAATGATAAGGGATGAGATAGCATTGTCAACAATAGACAAAAGAGCTCAAAACATTATAGTCAATGCTATTGATGATACAACATTGCAGAACTTGGTACACTGTGAGACTGCCAAGGACATGTGGGATACACTGATAGTGTACATGGAAGGGACTGAAGAGGTGAGGTATGATAGAAAATCCCTCCTCAATCAGTAGTATGAAGCCTTCAGGCAACAAAGCCTGTATAGTTGATTGCTGTGAAAGATTCTTCAGGATAGTGAATGAGTTGAGGACATATGAAAGGACCTTCACTCATTATGAGCTGAATGACAAATTCCTAAGATCTCTAACTAGAGTCTGGGATACCAAGATATGTGCCATCAGGGAGGTGGCAAAGCTGGGTGAGACTCCTCCCCATACTCTGTTTGGAAAGCTGCTCTCCTATGAGATGCAACTATCTATCAGGAAGGAGGAGGACACATCCTCCATACCTCATGCAAGGGAGAGGACTATGGCCCTCAAGGATGAGGGATCCAAGAAGAGTAAGGCAAGGATGCCTACGTACACCTCCAAGAAGGGTTGCTGGCTTAGAAAATTCTGAGTATAGCTCATCTGATAGCAGCACTTCTGATGAGGAGTTTGCTGCCTTCTCAAGGCATTTCAAGAAGATAATGAGGAGGAAGCAGTGGAAGAACAAGCCTTCATCCTCCTCACATTCCAGGAAGGATCTTAACAGATCCGACAAGCAGCACCCCAAAGGGGACATGCATGATTCTAAACATATTAAACATGTTTCATCTAATGTAATTTGCTATTGCTGCAGTAAGCCTGAACATATCATTGCTTACTGTCCAGTCAAGAGGAAGGAGAAGGGTGATAAGAAAGCTTATCACCAAAAGAGAAGAAAGGGACAAAAGTCCTTCCTAGCCAAGAAGGACAAAAGCTGGAGTGAATCTGAGTCTTCATCCTTAGACTCAGATGAAGAAGAAGCCTATATTGGGCTATTTGCAGCTGAGGAAGATGAGGACTTTCCTGCTGCAAAGGTGGACATCAGGGCCCCTCTATCATATTCAGACAGTGATATAGAGGAGGATGAAGATGCAATATAACATCATGGCTTAATGGTCAAAACATATGATGATGAAGATAGTCAGGACATTCCTGACAAGGTACCTATTCTTCGCCCTTCTTCTGAGTATGAGTCAATACCAGACTCTGATCCATGCTCATCAATTCATAAAAATGATTCAGAATCTGAAGTGGGTGTCAATCAATTGATTGACACGTATGCTGCCTTATTGGATGCTCTGAAAAGAGCAAGAAGCTGGCCAAGAGGTAGACTCAAGAAATTGCTTCCCTTAAGTTGGCTAAGAAAGATTGCACTGAGTCACCTACCCTGGTGGCTCAGATGAGTAGAGAAATAAGCCAACTCAAGGGAATAACAGTTGTCCAATTGAGCACCATTTCCTAAAAGAACAAGGTCATCAAGGACCTTGAGGAGAAGCTTCTTAAAGAAAAGAGCATAGAGGCTCAATTCTCCAAGCCCAAATCAGTGCTTCCAATTATTGACACCTTTTCCTCTACAACCAATAGAAGAGGACTAGGGTTCAATAAAATGGAAGTGGGTGAAGGGAGTGGAGAAAGGTGCAAGGTTAAGGTTAAGCCTCACACCACCTTTCAAAAGGTGTTATTTCCCTCTAACAGGTATGACCATGACAACATGTATGGTCACTGGAAGAATGGGAGCTCATATAGGAAGGAAAATACTCCTTCCCATAGTGGAAGAAAGGGCATGGGGATGAGTGCTATGAAGGCTCCCCATGAAGAAATTCAAATGGCACATACTGGACCATTTGTTTTTGGTACCTCAGCTCCATAATTCAAGAGTAAGGAAGCAAGCTCTTGCAAGTTCATTCCAGCCAAGCATTTGGCTGCTGTCAAACATATAGACATGTCTAACAGCTTAGTGTCTAATGCCATCAAATCTTGCCTAGCTTCCAAGCCAAGGCAAGCTGATGTCATTAAGACAAAGGCTGTTAAGATGGTCCACAAGTTAACCTTCAGCCAGATCATTGCTGAAAGTAACAAGAAGAATACTGATGTTTCCACTCCTGAACATAAGCATACTAATGCTCATTTCACCTCAAGAAATGTTCAGAAGAGGATATACAACATTCATGAATGTCGGTGCTGTGGTAAGGTGGGACACTTTGCCATAGATTGTTGGCACAATCCCAATGTGCCAAGTGCAAAGAAGTGCCTTTATGCAAATGTTGTAGAAGGTGTGATGTCATCTTTTCATGCTAACAAGAACCTAGGACCCAAAATTAATTGGGCTCCTAAGGGTAACTAAATTCCTTCTTGCAGGTTAGTTTAAGTACCAGCCTTGGGCAAATATGGTACTTGGACAGTGGGTGCTCAAGGCACATGATAGGTACCAAAAGTCTTCTATAGGAATAGAAAGCTGTGAAGAATGGACCTAAGGTCATCTTTGGTGGATCAGAAAAGGGCATCACCAGAGGTTATGGTATGATTTCCAATGGCATAGTCTCCATCACAAAAGTGGCTTATGTTGAAGGTTTGCAACACAACCTTGTAAGAATAAGTCAACTATGTGACTTAGGCTATGTCATTGAATTCCACAATGATAAGTGCTTGATCAAAAAGTCACATGACTTAGAGATCATTCTCTCAGGCACTAGGAGTCGGAATGTGTATTGCTTAGATTTCATTTGAATTCTTTTTCTTCTCCTATGTGTCTTTTGGCTAATGAAAATGAGTCTCCATGTGTTCATTGGCACAAGAGACTTGCTCACATTAACTACAAGACAATGTATAGGCTGTTTTCTAAAAATCTAGTTAGAAATAGTCCTAATTTGAAATATGTTAAATGTGGTCCATGTCATGCATGCCAAATGGGCAAGCAAACAAGGGCCACCTTTAAAAGCATTGGATCCAAAGACACTAAAAGATGTCTTTATCTATTGCACATGGACCTGTTTGGTCCTTTGCCAATTCAGAGCCTAGGTGGGAAATTGTATACCTTGGTGATTGTTGATGATCATTTAAAGTATACATGGGTATTCTTTCGTAAGAAGAAATCTAATATATTAGATATCTTTATAAACCATATTAGGGCAATCCAAAATGAACTCCAATGTACTGTTGTCAAGACTAGAATTGACCATGGTCCATAATTTCAATCTGGGGCAATGACAAGGTTTTGTCACGAATTTGGTATCTCCCAAGAATTCTCCTCCCTAAGGACTCCACAACAAAATGGTTTGGCTGAGAGGAGGAATAGGACCTTAATAGAGGCTGGGAGAACACTGCTTAGTGACTCCGCACTCCCAGAATATTTCTGGGCTGAGGGAGTCAATACTGCCTGTTATGTTCTCAATAGGGCATCTATCAATAAGGCCCTAGAAATAACCCCATATGAGATTTTGAAAGGAAACCAACCAACTAATTCATACTTCAGAATCTTTGGTTGCAAATGCTACATTCTAAATAATGGAAAATCTCAATTAACTAAGTTTGCTGAAAAATGCAATGTAGTAGTTCTTGTTACATATAGCTCACATAGCAAAGCCTACTGAGTATTCAACAAGAAAACTCATGTTGTAGAAGAATCTGTTGGATCGGTAGGCGCCCTTAGAGGGGGGGGGGGTGAATAAGGGTTTTCAAAAACTTAAGTGATATTTTAAAAAGCTTTGTAATAATGCAAGACAAAGACAATAAGAAGTCAAGTAAAATAATTGAAATAAAGTAGAGACATGCTTTATTAATATCAAATACGATTTTACAAAAGTGGACTTCTATAACGCTAGAAATCAGTGGCGATGAATAGTAAACTCTTTTTGTTTTCTATCCCGACTCGCATCCCCATGAACCGGTGGCCCTAGCCTATCCTCCCCGGATTAGTCCTCAAGCCGCTCTAGCCAACCCTTCCCCGGATATGGCCTCGAGCACCCCCTACACCTAGCCTAGATCTAGTCGCCAACACGAGGCGAGTTTTCCCACTAAGTCCTACCCAGACCTAGTCGCCAACACGAGGCGATTTGACTAATCGTTTACAAGAAAAATATGAAATGAAAATAAATAAAAACTCCCTCTTGATGAACTTCTAAAGTTGGAGATGAAGATACGCTGTAGAATAAGCATTGTAGAAGCGAACTTCACTTGGATCTGGCGTGATGAGATTCTCCTTCAGAAGTTTGCAGAACTTTGGTAGGACATCAACTTTCAGCCAAGGTAGCCTCTGGAATTCTAGCACTCTATCTCTCTCTCTGATGTCCCTATGAAACGAGAGAAGAGGGGTCCTTTTTATAGCCACAGTGCTAGCGCTTGCGTTAGTGGTACCGCCGGCGCTATCCCATATTAGGACATATTCTGCGCAATAGAATCTTCAATCGGAGGAAACTTTTCTCTCTTGCCTACTGTACTCCTCGCTATCGCCTGCGCTATCGGATACCGCATGGCGCTATCTCCTTCTATAAGTACTCCCGGAATTTGCGCTTAAGCAAACATTTCGTCGATCAAAATTTCGTCGAACGCAGCTAAGAGTTCATCGATCGAATTTTCGTCGAACGCAGTTATGAGCATTTCGTCGAGCGCCGCTAACAGTTCGTCGAACGACAGCTAGCGCCTGCGCTAGGACTACCGCCATCGCTTGTAGGAGATTTGGATTTGATGGCTCAACTTTGGGGGCAACCTTCTTATGTAATCCTTGAGTCATGTGGACTTTGTTATCCTGCACACTTAAACACACAAGATCAAATACACATAGGATTTGTTATTCTCAAACCTAAGAGATGCGAAGACCATGTTCCAACAAACTCCCCCTTTTGATAATAACAAATCCATTAATGATAAATCAGAGCATTAATATATAAGCATGAAGAAACATACTTGTGTGTGTGTGTGTGAGTGATGACTTAGGATAATTAATGATTTTAGCATTTAGAATTGCTCCCCCTAAATACATGCTCCCCCTAAGTGAATGCTCCCCTAATATGTACGCTATCATCTTAATTAAGCATGTTAGTTTTATATTTTGATAGCAGATTATATTTATCATGTTAGTTCTCCCCCTTTTGTTATTAGCAAAAGCGGGTAAGGAGACACCACTTAAAAGTTGATAAAAAGATAAAAGCATGATCGAGATTGTAGAGAAGGAAATGATAAGGAGTTTTAGAATACTTTTCATTTAAATAGATCAGAGTTTGAGTATTACAACATTTTCATAAATCAGAGTTTGTAGCACAAACAAATACAAGGTAAATGTAAAGTTGCGGAAGACTTAGAAAAAATACAATCAAACATCTTTTGTAAGACATGATGATTCATAAAAGATATATGAGTTAAAGTTCATAAAGAAGATGTTTTGTAAATCATTGTTCAAGTAAAATCTTTAAATTCTCTAATAAAGTAACCAAGCATGAAATAATGTTATCAAAAAGAGAGTACTACAATATTATGTTAATTCACAATTTCAAACCATACTAAACATTATAGAGAGCAAGCTAGGTTATCTAGTGCATTTCATAAATAAAGAGTAGTATAGAATTTGCAATAGGATCCAATACTCATGAGAAGAAGTGTTATGGAAGATAATGATGTGCGCACAAGTGTATTTTTGAGTAAAGTAAACAAATGTTTTAATCAAAAATACAAGTAATATGTAAAGTAAGAGCACAATAAAACACAAATAATTTTACTTCCACACACTTCAATGCACACAAGAAAAATGTACAACTACCAAGGCGCTTTGCACACACAATGCTCATTAAGACTTATCAGGGTGCAAAGTAGTGCTTGGGGGATCACATATTTTCTTTTTAATGTTGAGACTAGTGATCCAGTGTACTTAAGAGTAACTGGTTTTTATTTTGAAAGAAAGATTTGATTTGCACAAGATACTTTACTATTCTTTCCAAGGTGCTCAACCTCACAACGCTTATTAAGACTTATCAGGAGGTTCAAGTAGTGCTTGGTGGAGTTATCTTTGTCACTTTATTTTATGATTTTTGTTGTGTACAAAGTTCTCCGAATACACTTTTTTTGCAAACCAATATATTTTATGAAAAAACATAACCACTTTTCTTAACTTTTAAAAGTGCAAATAAGGGAGTGTAGGTAAGATACTTGTGCAATTTTAATTCATTGTACTAATACACAACATACACAAGCATTCTTAGATTAAACACATATGTAGACACTGCCAAAATAAGTGAGTGAATAAAGATCATTATCAAACATAAAACTTTTACTCATACTTAGAGGCATGCTAAGCTTAGTTCTACACAACTTTTAGAAGATACTTGATGCACATATTAATTGATATATCAAAGCATGATGAAAATAATGTTCAAAGAGTTTGAAAAGATAAATTGCAACAATATAGAAGTTCTAACTAATAGATTACATCATGCTTGATTTTTAAAGGAAAATCCATGCAGTTCTTTTGATAGTTTTAATGTTTTATATTTTTGTATTTGATTTTTCAAAAATAAAATATAATCAGAAGTGCAAAAATAAATAGTACATATAGATTAATATATTTTTGAGAATTTTTCAAAATTTAAAAAATGCAGAAAAATGAATAAATATGCTAGCGCCGGTGTTAGCGCTAGCGCGGGAAACAGTACACAATTTTTTATGATTTTGAAATTTTTGATTGTTGATCATGATTAAGTGTCCCAATAGTAGCTTCATGCTGAAATTTCAGAATTTTAGGAGATGTTTTCGATGGTTAAAAATTACAAAATCGCGTTTGTGAATTTGTTTTAACTCGAAAGATCTAGGACACCTAACTCAAGTCGTAATAAACAAAATCTTGCATCACTAAGTAGTACATACATTAGAGAATAAATTTAGAAATCTTATAGAATTTTATTTTCTTAAAAAATCAGAAAGGTGTGATATTGCCTGCGCTAGCGATAGCGCTGGCGCTATTGAGCCTTTATTTAAATCCCCTTTACTCTTTCATTTCGGCCATTTGCAATGACTCTCTCCCGAAAAACCCTAGAAGACGACCCAGCCCACGCATAGATCTGAGGTAAATCTTCATCTTTTCTTATGATTTTTGTTTTAAAACTTGATTTTGATGTTAGAGATGAAGATATTTGAGGTTCTTAGGTGGTTTTAGAAGCTAGATCTACAATGGTTGATTCTTTTCTTCAAGAGTTTTGTTTTATATTTTAATGAGGATTTTGGTTTTGATTTTTGTTTGGATTATGTGGGTTTCTAAAAATCTAGCAAGTTAGTATTTGAAAATATTTTATTTTAGGGAAATTTTTACCATTTTTAGAGCAGAGAACTAGTGCCGGCGCTACAGTAGGCGCTATTGATAACGTTGGGCGCTATTGATAGCGCTGGCGCTATTGAATGTTGCTTAGTTTTAATTCTTCTTATAATGTGGCAGATGGCACCTGGATCTAAAGGGAAGAAAAGTGCTGAGCTCGCCGTGGAAGCAACAGTAGTGGGTGTTCCTTATATAGTGGAGTTTGACATGCCTCGTCATCATCATATTATGCCGTTATTTGCTTCCTCCGATGTGTTGAATTTGTTTTCTCCTGATGGGTTTGGTTCAGAATTAGTTTGAGATTTTTATACACATTTGGAGAACCCATCGCAAACAGAGCTGGATGGAGGAGTGCAGTCTTTGGTGCAGGGTCACGTGGTGACAATTTCTCATGACCATCTAAGGAACGTGTTTGGATTGACATAACATCCAAATCATTTGTAAATTGTTGAAAAGTTTAGAGTAGATAGAGACTGGACTCAAGTGAATATGGTGCTGCACAATAGGGAATGCAGGAGTCTGATCTCCTCAGTGTCGTCACTCACAGTAGACGCCTTGGTCATTCAAGATGTACTACGACACAAAATCCTACTGAAGTTGGGTGATACAGCAAAAGTCACCGCACAACTAAGTTATGTCACCTACTTCATTCTAGAGGAGGAAAAATTTGATGTGGCAGATTTGTTACTTTCCTTGATTCGCTATTCATACAAATTGCGGCATCCATCCCATCAGAGATATAACAACTTGCCCCTGGGTGGCATCATTCAACGGGTTATTCAGGTGATGTATCCTTCTATATAAATGGGTTTTTACTTGATGGATTCCATTCCTCCGATTTATAGTACTTCACACTTACGAGCTACATCCCACTCGGATGATCCATCGTCGTCTGCTCGACCACCACTCCGGCGAGGAGCGTCATATCGAGTGGCTCGAGATGATTCATTTGAGTCTTTTCGAGAAGAGATGGGAGAGCGGATGACAAGAGTGGAGAAGGATGTTTCTGGTATAAAGAAGATGGTGAAGTTCATGATCAAGGTATTAAAGCTAAAACCATCTACACTGGAGCGGAGGGAATGGGACAGCCCAGAATAGGATCCACCCCGTCATTCGGTTCGGAGGACTCGCAGAAGACAATCCCCAAGTCTAAGTGAGGAGGAGATAGACGAGGAGGAGTAATGGAGTAGGACGGTCTGAGGGGAACAAGTTTTTTTTGTTTTGTAATAATACAGGTATTTTGACACATGTTCTTGGATGCTTGAATGTTTTTATCTGATTTCTCTTGGTATTATTTATGAATTTTGAAGTCATGAGATGGAGATTTTTAGGCAATTTTAATATCATATGTAGTATATTTTAAAAACTTATGGTTAGAGATTTTAATACCACATAGTAATTATGAATTCAATTATTGATAAATGGTGTATATATATATTTATGTAATGTATATAAGAATAATAGATAGTTCACCAAAAAAAATAAAATATGATTTTGAGTTTTGATTAATTTGATTTATAAACTCATTAAGTTAAAGCATATCATGAAGTAGAATAATTGATACTTAATTTTTTTGTTGATTTCTACTTCATGCATTTGGTGATATCTAATGAGTAAGAGATTTAGGGATCCAAAGGGGACCAAGAGTGGTGGTTCCTTTGGGTGCCCAAATATATCGTGTAGGTTTGTGGGTAGATATTGATGAATGGGTCCTTTCATGTGATGTTAATATTTTATTTTTAGTTTTGGGCCTCCATTCAAACTTTGGTTTAGTGTTATTCTTATATGTGAAATTTCCATTGTGATAATCTTTATATTGACGATTATTGAAGGTATTTTTCATAGGAAAGTTGTGAGCATTTAATTTTATGTTGGGAGAAGATTGATGTTGTAAGTGATAATGATGGTAGTATTTTGGAATTTCATTTTCAATCTTTTGAAGTTTTTTATTTCCATTGTTTGGTCTATTCATATTTTGAGATATCATATTTAACTTGCTTTTGGAGTTTGCTTGATATTGAGAATTTTTCTTTAAGATTTCCTTAAGCAAGATAATTTTAGTTTCTAATTCATTGTTCTTAAGTTTCAAATTATGTCTAGCTTTGTTATATGCAATTGTGCTATTTTTAAGAGTAGAAACAATTGAATCAATATGGTTTTGGTATTCATTTCTGTATTCCTCAAATGTTTCATCCATCTCTTCAATTTCAATTTTATAACTTTTGCATGTAGCACAATCACCTTTTAAAGATGAATTTTCTAAAGATAATTTTTCATTATGTTCTTTTATACAAATAATTTCTTTTTCAAGTTCCTTGAGTTTTTCCTTAATATTATTACAATACAAACAAGGTTTTGTGTTTTCAAGTAAAGGACAAGATGGTGAGACCACATCACAATTTGATTCTAAATTAACATTAGCTTTTAACCTCTTATTTTCTAAACGTAATTTTTTATTAGTAATTTTCAATTTCTAATTTCTTGATCTTACGTTTAGCCATTTTTAGTATATTGAAACTAGAGATGGAAGTTATCACACAAGAAAAAGATTTAGATTTTCTTACAGCACTTTTGGTAGAGGCAAAATGTGACCATGAAGTTCCTTCATTATCTTGTAGGCCTTCCTCCATCATAGATGAATTTTCATCTTCTTTTTCTCTTGATGTATTGCTCTCTTTTTCAAAGTTAGTTTCCATGATTTCCATGGTTTTGCTACGAGAGAGATCTTCTTGAATAGTAGTGAATGCTTGTATGTTCTTCTCCTCCTGTGTTTGTTCTATACCTGTGAGAGGAAAATCATACATTTCTTCAAGAAATTGCCATACTTTGTATGCACTAGAAAAACAATATATTAATTTGAAAATTTCATTTGATAGAGCACAAAATAAACAATGTTTGGTTTTTGCATTTAGTTGACGTTCCTTTTTATTTGATTCATCTGCAGGTCTTACAATGGCTAAATTCCATACTTCGACATCTAAAGTCTTAATAAAATTTTCAATTAAAATTTTCCATCCTTTATAATTTGTTCCTTCAAATAAGGGTGGTTTAAGAGATATTTCTTCTTCACAGAAATTTGCCCCACTAGTAGAAGCGAGATCATGAGACGCCATTATTCCCGGTTGTTAAGCCGATTGGAATAAAACTGCTCTGATACCACTTGTTGGATCGGTAGGCGCCCTTAGAGGGGGGGGGGGGGTGAATAAGGGTTTTCAAAAACTTAAGTGATATTTTGAAAAGCTTTGTAATAATGCAAGACAAAGACAATAAGAAGTCAAGTAAAACAATTGAAATAAAGTAGAGACATGCTTTATTAATATCAAATACGGTTTTACAAAAGTTGACTTCTATGAAAGTGTAGGTTAAGTTCTTATTTATCTTATTAAAAGATCTTGCTTAATTTTTTCTTTCAAAGTAAGTGATATATATATAAGTGAGTTTGCTGATTTCAATATGAGTAATAAAATTAAACAGTTAGAGTGCACAACATAAAAAAGAAAATAAAACAAAGTAAACAAGAAGCAATCCAGATGACACAAGAAATTATAGTAGTTCCCCAAAATCTGGGTACGTCTACTCTTCTACCCACTGGTAGGAATCCACTAGGAGGTTGTTGATAAGGTGCCCTCACACCAAGGTGATTTTGATAAGGTGTCCACACACCAGGTGATTTTGATAAGGTGTCCACACACCAGGTGAGCTGTTGATAAGGTGCTCTAACCAAGATGCAGGTTTTTGCTAAGGTGCCCTGTCACCAGGAGTTAACTTTTGATGGAGTTATAACCCTTTACAAGGTGGGAAGAAATAAAGGAAAACAAAAATAGACATTGTTCTTATTTTTCTAAGAAGACTCTTGATGAATATGTTGAAGAGAGCCCCCCTGTCTGATGTAGTCTGATGACAGCTTGTTGAGGCTCCTTCTCTTGATTCCAAATCCTTTGTTCTTCTTCTTCTTGAAGTTTTAGATCCCTAAGCAAATGATAGTGTTTGATGTCTCAGGTTGTATATGATCTGCAAGAGAAGAGTTTAGCAAAAACAGAACAAGATAAAGTAATAAAGTTGTTCTCTGTTTTTGCCCCTGTTCTTCTTTTTCTCATCTTCTTCTTCTTCTCTTTTTCCTGTACAGAAGGTGTAAAATACATTCTTTCTATTTCTTCTTCTTTTCTGTACAACAATATATTATATATATAATCTGTTGTTAGAGAGAGCAGAATATATTCTGCCATATATAATAATCTGCTGTATATCTTCTGCTGTATAAAATCTGCTGTTGTATAAAAGTTGTCCTCTTTCCTTCTTTTGCTTGCTGCAACGGCTATAGCAATTAATGCTTCTGCCAAACGCCTATAACATTTAATGCTTGCAAGCTGTAATGTCAGAACAACAATATATATTGCAATATATAAAATAGAATAAAGAAATATTGCTTAAATAAAGTCTGACAGCAAAATAGAATAGGAAATATAATTCTGCCTAAATTTAGTCGAGCCGAGCTCAACTTTCGTCGACCTCAAACATGTTATTTGTCGACCTCAATATTAATATTACTGTTTCTGAAAAGCTGTTGGATTTCGTCGAGCGGTGTTCGCCATTCGTCGAGTGCCACTTCCTTGCTATAAATCTGTCGAGCGCTGCTTAGTATAACTTTTCGCCGATCGCCGTCCGACGTTTGTCGAGTGTCGTTCGACGTTTGTCGAACACATCCAACTATATGTACATTTAATTTTTCTTATATTATCTTATATTAATTTCTTTTATAATATTTTTCTCTTATAATATTTTCTCTTATATTATTTAGCTTATTATTATATATATATTTCTTATATATTATTTATATATATTATTTTCAGCCTCTTAATTTAATAGGATTTTTAATCTAAGTTGTAAGATGAGTTGTGACATAAACTTAGATACTTAAGGTGGATCCTAACTCAAATCAAACCTAAGGTTCCAACAATCTCCCCCTATTTGAGTTGGGATCCTAATCCAAATTAACTAGGTTCTAACAATCTCCCCCTATTGGGTTTAGGATTCCTAAGCATAAAAATTCTTTATCTGCTTAAGGGTTAGAGATTATTTTTAAATTTCTTTTATAATTAAGCAATTTCTAATTTCCTAAATTTTGATTTAAATAGGAATTTTAATAAGTGAGTTGCTAGCTGTTTAACAGATTCTAGGAATTTTAAAATCAATAAGACAAAGTCTGATAGCTTCTTTCTATAGAATCCCCTTTAATCAGAAGAAACTCACACTCAATGCCAAGATCATTTCTGATCAATGTAACTATAGTAGAATGCTCAACATGATTTTAGGAGAAAAATCTGTAAGAAAATGAAGTCTATCTGACATTGCTTTAAAAAAAATATTCAACAGAATCATTAAAACTGCTGTTTAATTTAATTTAAGTAAAAATATTAAAAGTTTAAAAAATTGCCTTATAGATAAATATTTTGGCCTCTTTATTTCATTAAAGTACAATTTTGAAAGTTTATTTTTATTTTGCTGAACATAAGAAATTTCTTTAAAATTCTGTTTAAAGTTATCAGCCTTATTTTCTAAACAAATAAATTTTTTTGCTGTTATTTTAAAATCTTCTTGAGGTTTGTTATAATCAGAAGTCAAAATAGTTATGTTTAACTCTTTTCTGATTCTATTTTCAGAATTCATTAAATCTGTACAAGGAAATTTAAAATTAGATTTGAAATCTTCATAGGTAGAGTTGGGATTTGATATTACCTCTTTTACCTTTTCTGATTCTGATTCAGTATCTGATATGTAGTTTGAGCAATAAATTGCCATCATGCAAAATTTTCTGGCTTTTTGTTCTTCCTTGTCTTCTTCTTCAGTTAGAGTAACTGATGGTTCCGCATCAAAAATGATGTTAGTAGAAGAAGTTGGAATGGATTTATTTACCATCCTAGAGAGGGAGTTCCAGATGCTCCTTGCTGAAGTGCAATCATTAACTCTTTGATAAATGTCATTTGACATTGATTGAGTTAATATCTTCATGGCCTTTGCATCAGCACTGATCAACCATTCTTGATCATCAGATGAAGAGATTGAAGATTGAGTTCCTGTCAAAATAGATTTATAAATATCTTCATCTATTGCATTCATATATAACTTAATTCTAACTTGCCACAAATCAAAATTATCCAAATTACAAAAAGGTGGATCTGAAATAGAATAATCTGATAGTGTCATTTGGAATTTTTTTTTAAGAAAACAAATAAGAACTAAGGTGATCTTTGTGATTTCAGGTGTTAGCCTGTGTGAAAAATCAACTTCCTCTGATACCAATTGAAATGGGTTCAATTGAGTATCAGGTGCAAGAAATTGAAAAATAAAATCAGCCTCCTCTGATACCAATTGAACGTGTTTGTTTAGTTCTTATTTATCTTATTAAAAGATCTTGCTTAATTTTTTCTTTCAAAGTAAGTGATATATATATAAAAGTGAGTTGCTGATTTCTGTATGAGTAATAAAATCAAACAGTTAGAGTGCACAACATAAATAAGAAAATAAAACAAAGTAAAGAAGAAGCAATCCAGATGACACAGGAAATTATAGTAGTTCCCCAAAATCTGGGTACGTCTACTCTTCTACCCACCGGTAGGAATCCACTAGGAGGTTGTTGATAAGGTGCCGTCACACCAAGGTGATTTTGATAAGGTGTCCACACACCAGGTGATTTTGATAAGGTGTCTACACACCAGGTGAGCTGTTGATAAGGTGCTCTAACCAAGATGCATGTTTTTGCTAAGGTGCCCTATCAACGGGAGTTAACTTTTGAAGGGAGTTATAACCCTTTACAAGGTGGGAAGAAATAAAGGAAAACAAAAACAGATATTGTTCTTCTTTTTCTAAGAAGACTCTTGATGAATATGTTGAAGAGAGCTCCACCTGTCTGATGTAGTTTGATGACAACTTGTGGAGGCTCCTTCTCTTGATTCCAAATCCTTTGTTCTTCTTCTTCTTCTTGCAGTTTTAGATCCCTGAGCAAATGATAGTGTTTGATGTCTCAGGTTGTATATGATCTGCAAGAGAAGAGTTTAGCAAAAACAGAACAAGATAAAGTAATAAAGTTGTTCTCTATTTTTTCCCCTGTTCTTCTTTTTTTCTTCTTCTTCTTCTTCTCTTTTTCCTGTACAGAATGTGTAAAATATATTCTGTCTATTTCTTCTTCTTTTCTGTACAGCAATATATTATATATAATCTGTTGTTAGAGAGAGCAGAATATATTCTGCCATATATAATAATCTGCTGTATATCTTCTGCTGTATAAAATCTGCTGTTGTATAAAAGTTGTTGTCCTCTTTCCTTCTTTTGCTTGCTGCAACGGCTATATCAATTAATGCTTCTGCCAAACAGCTATAACATTTAATGCTTGCAAGCTGTAATGTCAGAACAACAATATATATAGCAATATATAAAATAGAATAAGGAAATATTGCTTAAATAAAGTCTGACAGCAAAATAGAATAGGAAATATAATTCTGCCTAAATTTAGTCGAGCTGAGCTCAACTTTCGTCGACCTCAAACATTTCATTCGTCGACCTCAATATTAATATTACTGTTTCTGAAAAGCTGCTGGATTTCGTCAAGCGGTGTTCGCCATTCGTCGAGTGCCGCTTCCTTGCTATAAATCTGTCGAGCGCTGCTTAATATAACTTTTCGCCGATCGCCGTCCGACGTTTGTCGAGTGTCGTTCGACGTTTGTCGAGTGTCGTTCGACGTTTGTCGAGTGTCGTTCGACGTTTGTCGAACACAGCCAACTATATGTACATTTATGTTTATTTATATTATCTTATATTAATTTCTTTTATAATATTTTTTTCATATAATATTTTCTCTTATATTATTTAGCCTATTATTATATATATATTTTTCTTATATATTATTTATATATATATTATTTTCAGCCTTTTAATTTAATAGGATTTTTAATCTAAGTTGTAATATGAGTTATGACATAAACTTAGATACTTAATTTGGATCCTAACTCAAATCAAACCTAAGGTTCCAACATTCTATAACGCTAGAAATCGGTGGCGATGAATAGTAAACTCTTTTTGTTTTCTATCCCGACTCGCATCCCCACGAACCGGTGGCCCTAGCCTATCCTCCCCGGATTCAGCCTCAAGCCGCTCTAGCCAACCCTTCCCCAGATATGGCCTCGAGCACCCCCTAAACCTAGCCTAGATCTAGTCGCCAACACGAGGCGAGTTTTCCCCCTAAGACCTACCCAGACCTAGTCGCCAACACGAGGCGATTTCACTAACCGTTTACAAAAAAAATATGAAATGAAAATAAATAAAAACTCCCTCTTGATGAACTTCTGAAGTTGGAGACGAAGATCCGCTGTAGAATAAGCGTTGTAGAAGCAGACTTCGTTTGGATCCGGCGTGATGAGATTCTCCTTCAAAAGTTTGCAGAACTATGGTAGGACATCAACTTTCGGCCAAGGTAGCCTCTGGAATTCTAGCACTCTATCTCTCTCTCTGATGTCCCTATGAAACGAGAGAAGAGGGGTCCTTTTTATAGCCACAGCGCTAGCGCCTGCGCTAGTGGTACTGCCGGCGCTATCCCATATTAGGACATATTCTGCGCAACAGAATCTTCAATCGGAGGAAACGTTTCTCTCTTGCCTACTGTGCTCCTCGCTATCGCCTGCGCTATCGGATACCGCCTGGTGCTATCTCCTTCTATAAGTACTCCCGGCATTTGCGCTTGAGTAAACATTTTGTCGATCAAAATTTTGTCGAACGCAGCTAAGAGTTCGTCGATCGAATTTTCATCGAACGCAATTATGAGAATTTCGTCGAGCGCCGCTAACAGTTCGTCGAACGACAGCTAGCGCCTGCGCTAAGACTACCCCAGCGCTAGTAGGAGATTTGGATTTGATGGATCAACTTTGGGGGCAACCTTCTTATGTAATTCTTGAGTCATGTGGACTTTGTTATCCTGCACACTTAAACACATAAGATTAAATACACATAGGATTTGCTATTCTCAAACCTAGGAGATGCGAAGAATATGTTCCAGTAGAATCTATGCATGTGGTTTCTGATGAGACCAGCCTGCTCTATAAGGGCTGGTCTAGCTCTCCTATTTTAACAGGTAATGAATAGCAAGTGCATGACATGTCTCTCCAAGACATACCCAGCACAAGCAAGGTCAATTCAGAGGTAGCAATCCCTGAAGTTGAAGATCAGGAAGCTGTTGAAGATGATGCTGCTCAAGAAGAAGAGCTGCAGATAGATGAAAGGTTGCCTGCATCACACAAACACCTAAGGGATCATCCAAGGAACCAAATAATTGGAGATGTGAACCAAGGAGTGGTCACCAGAAGAAGGGCTCACAATGAAGCCATATTCTTGAGCTTTCTATCACAAATGGAGCCCAAGAAATTTGAAGAAGCAAATAAAGACATCTTCTGGATTCAAGCAATGCGAGAAGAACTGCTTCAGTTCAAAAGGTGCAAGGTGTGGAAATTGGTGCCAAAACCTCATGGACACAATATCATTGGCACCAAATGGATCTACAGAAATAAGCTTGATGAGAATGACACCATTATCAAAAATAAAGCCAGACTAGTGGACAAAGGGTACATACAAGAAGAAGGTATTAACTTTGATCAAACCTTTGCCCTAGTTGCAAGGTTAGAAGCAATAAGGCTATTCCTAGCCTATGCTGCGCACAAAGGGTTCAAAGTGTACCAGATGGATGTCAAATCAACATTCCTGAATGACAATCTAAAGGAAGAGGTATATGTAGAGCAGCCCTTAGATTTTGTTCATCCAACCCTTTCCTCTCATGTTTATTTGCTTAGGAAAGATATATATGGTCTAAAGCAAGCCCCTAGGTCTTGGTATGAGGCCTTGTCTAGCTTTCTCATCAAGAACAAGTTCTTGAGGGGAAAGATAGATAACACATTGTTTCTTAGGGAAACAAAGGGCAAGTGTCTACTAGTCCAAATTTATGTTGATGACATATTCTTTGGGTCTATAGATGACAACCTTTGCAAAAGGTTTGCCAACCTTATGTAGGGGGAGTTTGAGATGAGCAGTATGGGAGATCTCAAGTACTTCTTAGGCTTCCAAGTGAAACATTCTGATGATGGAATTTTCATCTCTCAGACCAAGTACACTAGGGAAGTAATTAAGAAGTTTGGGATGGAATCAGCCTCCACCATGAAAAATTCCATGGGGTCCAACATTTCCTTGGACAAGGATGAAAAGGGCAAGACCCTTGATGAATCCATGTACATGAGTATAGTTGGGTCCCTGTTGTATCTAACTGCGAGTAGACCAGACATCATGTATGCTACATATGTTTGTGCTAGGTACCAAGCATGACTTAAGGAATCTCATTACTCAGCTGCAAAGAGGATTTTGAGATACCTTAAGGGAAGCCACCACCTTGGCCATTGGTACCCGAAGAATAATGATTTTGAACTAATTGGCTTTTCAGATGCAGATTTTGCAGTTTGTAAAGAAGATAGGAAAAGTACATGTGGAACTTGCCAGTTCCTAGGAAGAAGGCTAATTTTATGGAGCAGTAAAAAGCAGACCAGTGTGGCAATATCCATAGCTGAATCTGAATACATAGCTGCAGGAAGTTGCTATGCAAAACTTTTGAGGATACAACATCAGTTAGAGGACTATAATCTCAAGGTGAGAAATTCTCCCCTATATTGCGACTCATCCAGTGCTATCTCTATTGCTAAGAATCCTATCTTACATAGCAGGACTAAGCATATAGAGATAAGATATCATTTTATTAGAGAGCAAGTTGAGAGTGAAGATATATGCCTTGAATTTGTCCCCACTAACAAACAAGTGGCTGATATCTTCACAAAACTATTTGATGAGGCAAAGTTCAATACTTGTAAAATTGAACTTGGCAGGTTGAATTTAGAATAGATCTTATTCTGCAAATTTGTTTGTCTTGCTCATGATGTTATTCCCTAGCTTTAATATAGCATGTAATCATGTATAACAATCTTTGATAGAAAAAGTAGCCATCTAAATAATGGGTAGCATGTTTAGATCTTGAAACATGGCTAAAAGGTTAAAGTTATTCTAATTTAGCATGCTTAGGATCAATGGTAGTAATATCAGCTGAAACAACTGAGAAGGTATCAGCTGAACCGCTGAGATAGCTGAGAAGATCTCAACTAATCTGCTGAGACAAATAGAACCGTCTTAGCGGTTGACAATACCTTATCCTAGCGGATACCAACTCCATCTCAGCGGTTCTGCTGAGATAGGCTTGCTAAATAAAACTATGCCATAATTGATAACTCAGCAATATAAAATCAATCAAATTGATTAAGATTAATCAACTTATATACTTAGGAAAAATCTAAACCTAAATCGATCCACTATAAATATCAAAATGTTGATTAAGTTAGCACATTATCAATTAACCTAGCCGATGAGACAAGCCTTTCTACTTCCCGTCTCAGCGACCTATCCTTCAGAAGAAATGGCGCCAAAGATGGCAAAAGATCTCCATGAAGGATATGAGATAGTTCGAAATGGATTTCAACATGCTCCTGTAGAGATAAGAGAAGTGATTCAACTTCTAACCGACCAAGGACTAGAATATGTACTGTCTGAACCTACCACAATTCTCAGAACTGAAGTTCTGGAATTATTCTCTAATGCAAAGATGTCCTCTTCAAATTCATCTATGAAAGGAAGGATTGGAAGTATAAAGATAAGAATATCTCCTAAGAAAATGGAGAAAGCACTGCATGTAAGACCCCAAATCAGAAAAATCAGATTTCTGGAATCCAGCGCTATCGCCGGCGATAGCGGCTATCGCGCGATAGCGTTCTGTTGAGAAGGGTTCTGGAGAAGCTGTCGGGCGGCATTAAGTGCTAACGCTGGCGACATCGTGACATGTGTCATGCACTTTTCGCAGCGCTGGCATTGATGGGTCAAGTCGGTTCTTTACCGCTGTCGCCAGACGACAGTGGCTATCGCCGGGCGACTGCACCAAGTTTTACTTTGCAGCCAAAATCGTGGCCATTTATGACACTTTGACTTTGGGGGCTGTTTTGGATGGAGGAGGCTCGGTGGCTGGCATAAGGTGGCTGAAAACCCCCATCTTTTCCTTATTCACTTAAGGGTTTAATTAAGAGAGAGAGAGCTTGGAGAAGTAGATGAATAGGGTTTTCCAACCCTAGAGCTCATCTTTGGTGGAGCTACACGCATCAGAATCCCTCATTGTTGGTGTCTACGCGTAGAGGAGGGCTATACGCTCCTTTCCATCCATGCCAAAAATCAAGTTATGACTTCGAAGTAGCGTCTAAGGGTAACGATCCTCTTTACCCTCATTTGGACATGTTCTAGTCCGTTCCGTGCATCGTTGAGGCCCCTACCCAAAAGGGTGGGGTCGTGGCCTTCGACGGGTCGATTTGTGTTATCCCCGTCAAATCTTGCATACATGTAGAGTCCATGCATGAAATGGACGTAGGCGCGTTGTGTGAAGCCCATCCGAGACGGTTCGCCCGGATTGGTGATGCTTTTTGATATTGTGCGTGCCGGGGGAAAACTCCATGTTGATATCCTGCTTCGTAGGACTAGAGAGTGCTACTGCATGCGCAACAACACCTGGGGGTGTGCCCCGAGAAGCACCCGAAGTTAGAAGCAGAAAATGAGTTCTGTTCACTGTCGTTGGCGATATTGACTATCGCCAGGCGACAGCTCCCAGACTTGGTTCTGGTGATTTTGTGCGTTCTGAGGCAGTGGGAATGCTACTGCATGTGCAGCAATGCCTGGGGGTGTGCCCCAGGAAGCACCCACAGCTAGAAGCCAAAATGGAGTTCTGTTCACTGTCGCTGGTGATATTGGATATCGCCAGGCGACAGCCCCAAGACTTGGTTCTGGTGATGTTGTCGTGCCCACCTGTTGAGAGGACCTGAGGCCTGTGTGCCCGACCTGTGAGGGTGTCCTGGTGGATGACTTAGCGGCCCGTAGAGCCGGCTAATTGAGAATACCTGGGCTGAGGGGACTCCATACCCACTCTTCGTGTTGTACAATGAGAGCTGTGAACAACGGGCATTTGGCAAACCTGAAACCGCACCATTGCAGCACCTGATTAGTGAGTCTCGTACAGCATGTCGGGAAGCAATGGGAAAGAGTCTTCAGACTACGGGATGTTCACAATTAAAGTACGGGGGAGCCCTGGTATTCGGGCCACCGACTTTAGCCTCGAAGGGCAAAGCCATCAAGAGTGGATGGTGGTGGAAGGCGGAGTACACCAAAGAGTGCCTGAGAGCACGAGACGTGGAGGCCATTCCCACGTTTGTGATTGTTGCATATGTATGAACTGTTGTGAGCTTTGCTAGCCGCTTCATTCTGTTATATATATATATATATATATGATGTGATGCTCTTGCAGGGACGGGAAACTGCCACCCCCTCGAAGGGGTGGGGTCGTTATATTTTGGTCAGCTTTAGCTGACCGTTGCCCTGTTTTGCCACCGTTTTTGGTGGGCTTGTTGTACAGGTGCTGGACCGAGCGGGAACATAGTGGGCTCTTAGCGGGCTGAAGCCCTTGTGCTGCTGCGGCCCTTGAAGGCCTTTTGATGTTCTTTTTGCTTTTCATGTATGGCCGACCTGCGCGCCGATGTTGGTAAATTGTAAGGCCGTCGTGCCTCTTTTGTTGTGTAAAACATTTTATTCCTATCAATAGAAGTGGACATACCCGTGTTCGGGTTTTGTGGTTTATATAGCTTGTCTCTCTCTTTTGCTTCCGCATAGAATGCTCTGAGTTAGGTTCGTTGTTTAGCGTCGTTCGATATTTCAATAGTGACGCTCCCGTTTGTTTTGTTGTATATGGCGTGGGGCCCCGGCCGGACCCTATGTTATATGCTCCCGAACGGATGGGGGTGTTACAAATTGGTATCAGATTCTAAGGTTCCGTGTCCTTCTAAGGAATTCGTGGACGAATTCTTTTAAGGGGTGGTGAGCATGTGTGCGCGCTACCGTCGAGACGTAAAATAAACCAAAAAATGCCCACTTAGGAATAAAATGTAACAACAAACCAACAATTATTTTATGATTTTAGAACCTGAGTGTTCCTTTTGTTGTTAGTTGCGACTGTGCTGTTGCCTAACTGTGTGTTGCACTCGTGTAGGGCACTCGAAGTGCAGCGGGACCATCGCGTCCCTGTGACGTGGTTGAGAGTAGCGGGTCTGCTGAGGCTCCTACACCTCTGTCTGCTGAGATGGTTCGGCTAGTTACAGAAGCCGTTCTAGCTGCGTTGAATGGCCAGCCTGGAAGGCAAGGTCAACCGTCGTTGCAGGAAGTGGCCCCAGAGCCACTAAGTGTGGAGCAGGTCCCCGTGAGGCGTGCTGCTGAGCAACAACTGAAGCACTTCCTGGGATTTTGACCTCCTCCGTTTACCGGGGTTGAATCCCCAGCTGAGGCCGAGGATTGGCTGTTGCATGTTGAGCGAATTCTGACAGCGACACATTCAGATGGAGCACAGAAAGTGACCTTCGCTACCTTCTTGTTGGAAAAGGAAGCCAGGCTGTGGTGGGATGAGGTAGAGAGGCGCCAGTTTGCGGGAAGGAGACTGGTTGATGTGCCGTTGGAAGAGTTCTCGAGAATCTTCCTGACAAGGTATGTGCCTCCGTCGCAGCAGATCGCGATGGAGAACCAATTCTTGGCTCTGACGCAGGGTGATAAACTAGTTGATGACTACCTGTATGAGTTCACCCGCCTCGGGCGTTACGCTGGTACTTCTTTCGATGACAAGTGGAGAAGGGTGAACAGGTTCTACGGTGGCTTGCGTAGTGAGTTGCGGTACCTTCTGACAGGGCCGTTGACGCAGGATTTCACGACCCTCGTTGGTTCAGCCCGAGCGCTTGAGCAGGACATGCTCAGGGAGAAGGGCAAGGTGGCTGTGGTCGAGGCAGTGCCGGAGGGCAAGGCGCCGAGTGCGGTGAAGTTGCGGAGGTTGAATTGCTGGAAGAAGGCTCGATTATCTGGGCCAGCTCCCTCTGCTTCGGGCGCGTCGTCTGGACATGGCCCTCTTATTTTTTTACTTGTGGCAAGCCTGGCCATTTCTCTCGGGATTGCTGCAGTGGTCTTCCAAGGTCAGAGAAGAAGACTGGGCCACCTTATTCTGAGAAGGGGAAGGTGGCTGAGTCCACTGCCTTCCGTATGGCTCCCCCGCAGCCCAGAGTCTTCAGTCTTGGTCAGCAGGAGGCTATCAAAGCCAAGGACATCGTGACAAGTATAATTTAAGATACAGTCCTTACTGTTTTATATACCTATTTTAGTGTTCATGCTAACCTTGTTTGGCGGTGTAGGCTTTGTAAATGTTTTAGGCGTTCCTGCGAGAGCGCTTTTCGATACTAGAGCTTCGCACTCCTTCTTATCGTCGGACTTCGTCAAACGTATTGGTGCGCCGCCGATTGCTTCTGCAGATGGACTGGAGGTCCTACTGCCGAATGGATATTCGATGCGTGTGGAGAGGAGTTGCTGCGTGAAAGTTCTAGTTGGAAGTCAGGAGTATGACCTGAAAGCATCGTTACTCCCCCTGGTTGAGTTCGATGTAATCTTTGGCATGGACTGGCTGTCGGAAGAGCTTGCGTGCATCGATTGCACCACCAAGGAGGTGAGATTTGGGCAGTGTACCGATCGTGAGACGGTCTTTGCGGGCATGCGTGGATCGAGCAAGATGCTGATGTCTGCTCTTCAGGTGTCCAAGGCAGTGCGTCAGGGAGCAGAGTTATTCTTTGCTCTAGTGGAGGCTTCAAAGACGAGGCCCAGCATAGCGGATGTTCCGGTAGTTTCAGAGTTCCCCGATGTGTTCCCGAGCGATCTCCCCGGTGCTCCACCGCAGCGGGAGATAGATTTCACGATTGAGTTGGTGCCAGGCGCTAAGCCTGTGGCCCGCTCGCCGTATCGTATGTCTCCGAAGGAGTTGGCGGAGTTGAAGCTGCAGTTGCAGGAGCTTCTTGAGCAGGGCTACGTGCGTCCGAGTTCCTCACCTTGGAGTGCACCGGTCCTCTTTGTCAAAAAGAAGGACGGTAGCCTGCGGCTTTGCATCGATTATCGGGAGCTGAACAAGCTGACCGAGAAGAACAAGTATCCTCTTTCGAGGATAGATGACTTGTTTGACCAGCTCGTTGGTTCGACAGTATACTCGAAGCTGGACTTGAAGTCCGACTATTATCAGGTGCGGATCAGGGAGTGCGACATCCCGAAGACTGCCTTCAGTACCAGGTACGAGCAGTATGAGTTCACCGTGATGCCGTTTGGGCTGTCTAATGCGCCTTCGGTGTTTATGGACTTGATGCACCGGACTTTCCGAGAGTACCTCGACCGGTTTGTGGTCGTCTTCCTTGACGACATACTAGTCTACTCTCAGTCCGAGGAGGAGCACGGTGATCACCTGCGAGTAGTCTTGGAGGTTCTGAGGAGGAACCAGCTGTATGCCAAGTTCTCGAAGTGCGAGTTCTGGCTACCTTCCGTGGCGTTCTTAGGCCATGTGGTCAGTGGAGAGGGTGTGGCGGTTGATCCGGTGAAAGTTGCGGCCATCAGGGAGTGGCCTATTCTTTCTTCTGTAGCGGAGGTCCGTAGCTTTCTCAGGCTGGCCGACTATTACAGGCGCTTCATGGAGAACTTCTCACGGATCGCGCTGCCTCTTACGACGCTGACACGGAAGATGCAGGAGTTTATTTGGATGCCCGCGTGTACGCAGGCTTTCGAGGAGTTGAAGAGGAAGCTTACCACGGCTCCGATCTTATGTTTGCCTTGCGGCACGGAAGGCTATGAGATCTACACCGACGCTTCTGGGAGCGGCCTTGGCCGTGTTCTGCAGCAGCATGGCAAGGTAATAGCGTACGGCTCTCGCCAGCTGAAGGTGCATGAGCGGAACTATCCGGTCAACGAATTGGAGTTGGTGGCCGTGATATTTGCCCTGAAGCTTTGGCGGCATTATGTGTATGGCTTGAAGATCGACATATTCACGGACCATAAGAGCCTGAAGTACCTTCTGACGCAGAAGGGGCTGAATATGCAGCAGCAGAGGTGGGTGGAGTTCCTTGGGGACTACACCTTCGAGATCCACTATACTCCCGGGAAGGTGAATTTTGTCGCAGATGTGCTCAGTCGCAGGGCTCCAGCGCAGGCCAACTGGATTCAGATGCATGATGAGCACCTGATACGTGACCTGGAGGCCTTGGGTATTTCTTGCGTGGTGAAGCAAAGCAGTGCCGGTGCCTGCTTGAGTTGGACTGAGGTGCAGTACGACCTCGCAGATAGAGTCCGCCAGGCTTTGGAACTCGATCCGAGTTTAAAGCGCTACGCGGAGGAGGCTGGTGGTGGGCCGGATGCCCAGTTTCAGGTTCGTGACGGGTTGCTGTGGAGAGGCGACCGGTTGTGCATCCCCAAGGTGGGTGAGCTACGCGATGAGTTGATGTACGAGGCGCATCGTACCAGGTATTCAGTTCATCCGGGGAGCACGAAGATGTTCAAGGACATGAAGGTCCTTTTATGGTGGCCAGGTATGAAGAGGGACATCGCTCACTACGTGGCCAAGTGCCACACTTGTGCACTAGTGAAGGCGGAATGTCAGAAGCCCGGTGGCTTTCTGAAGTCATTACCGGTTCCAGAGTGGAAATTCGATGACGTTTCCATGGATTTCATGCATGGGCTGCCGAGGTCGCAGAGCGGGAACGATGCCATCTGGGTAGTCGTAGACCGGCTGACAAAGGTGGCGCACTTTATCCCCAACCAGAGGGATGACTCGGTGGAGAAGTTGGCGAAGTTGTATGTTGATATAATAGTACGACTGCACGGGGTGCCCCGTAGCATCGTCAGTGACCGAGATGGACGCTTTACTTCGAGCGACTGGAGGCTAGTCAACCATCTATTGGGTACGAAGCTGCAGTTTAGCACGGCCTTTCATCCTCAGACGGATGGCCAAACTGAGCGTACCAATAGGACGATGGAGGACATGCTCCGGATGTGCGTCCTGGATTTCGGCAAGGGGTGGGAAGATCACCTCTTTCTTGTTGAGTTCGCGTACAATAACATCTGCCAGGCGAGTATTCAGATGGCGCCTTTCGAGGCCCTCTATGGCAGGAAGTGCCGCACTCCCTTAGCTTGGGCGAAAACAGGTGAGACGAAGCTCTTCAAGAGGAAAGACGTCGAAGAGGCGACTTCTACGGTACGTATGATCCGGGAGAGGCTTTTCGTTGCGCAGGATAGGCAGGCGAAGTACTATAATGCGAAGCACCGCGACGTCCAGTTCTCCGTTGGCGATTGGGTTTACTTGAAGATCAGGCCATTCAAGGGTGTATCCAGCATTCGACGCTTGAAAAAGCTGAGTCCGAGATACCTTGGACCGTTTGAGATCATCAAGCGCGTCGGTGAGGCGGCTTATAGGCTTGCACTATCGGCGGAACTGAGCGGGCTACACGATGTATTCCACATCTCCGTGTTGCGGAAGGCAGTGCAAGAGCCTACGCAGGTGGTCGCGGCGGATCAGGTGCCCGTGGATAGTGGGCTTAAGACGGCGGTCAGGCCCGTTAGCATCGAGGATGCTGAGGTGCGTCAGTTGCAGAACAGGGCGATCCGTATGGTAAAGGTCCGTTGGGACAACTGCGGTCGCGAGGAACTCTCATGGGAGCGTGAGCAGACCATGATGGAGGAGTTCCCCGAGCTGTTTCGGTGACGTTTATCTCTCTTTTTCCCCTTTATGTAAAGACCTTTTTGGATATATATATATATGCCTGTTTTTACAAATTTCGGGACGAATTTTTTATAAGGAGGGGAGGGTTGTAAGACCCCAAATCAGAAAAATCAGATTTCTGGAAACCAGCGTCATTGCCGGTGATAGCGGCTATCGCCCGGCGATAGCGTTCTGTTGAGAAGGGTTCTGGAGAGGCTGTCGGGCGGCGTTAAGTGCTAACGCTGGCGACACCGTGACATGTGTCATGCACTGTTCGCAGCGCTGGCGTTGACGGGTCAAGTCAGTTCTTTACCGCTATCGCCAGGCGACAGCGGCTATCGCCGGGCGACAGCTCCAAGTTGTACTTTGCAGCCGAAATCGTGGCCATTTATGGCACTTTGACTTTGGGGGCTATTTTGGATGGAGGAGGCTCGGTGGCTGCCATAAGGTGGCTGAAAACCCCCATCTTTTCCTTATTCACTTAAGGGTTTAATTAAGAGAGAGAGAGAGAGAGCTTGGAGAAGGAGATGAATAGGGTTTTCCAACCCTAGAGCTCATCTTTGGTGGAGCTACACGCATCCGAATCCCTCATCGTTGGTGGCTACGCATAGAGGAGGGCTATACGATCCTTTCCATCCGTGCCAAAAATCAAGTTATGACTTCGAAGCGGCGTCTAAGGGTAACGATCCTCTTTACCCTCATTTGGACATGTTCTAGTCCGTTCCGTGCATCGTTGAGGCCCCTACCCAAAAGGGTGAGGTCGTGGCCTCCGACGGGTCGATTTGTGTTATCCCCGTCAAATCTTGCATACATGTAGAGTCCATGCGTGAAATGGACGTAGGCGCGCTGTGTGAAGCCCATCCGAGACGGTTCGTCCGGATTGGTGATGCTTTTTGATATTGTGCGTGTCGGGGGAAAACTCCGTGTTGATATCCTGCTTCGTAGGACTAGAGAGTGCTACTGCATGCGCAGCAACGCCTGGGGGTGTGCCCTGGGAAGCACCTGAAGTTAGAAGCAGAAAAGGAGTTCTGCTCACTGTCGCTGGTGATATTGACTATCGCCAGGCGAAAGCTCCCAGACTTGGTTCTGGTGATTTTGTGTGTTCTGAGGCAGTGGGAATGCTACTGCATGTGCAGCAATGCCTGGGGGTGTGCCCCGGGAAGCACCCACAGCTAGAAGCCAAAATGGAGTTCTGTTCACTGTCGCTGGCGATATTGGATATCGCCAGGCGACAGCCCCCAGACTTGGTTCTGGTGATGTTGTCATGCCCACCTGTTGAGAGGACCTGAGGCCTGTGTGCCCGACCTGTGAGGGTGTCCTGGTGGATGACTTAGCGGCCCGTAGAGCCAGCTAATTGAGAATACATGGGCTGAGGGGACGCCATACCCGCTCTTCGTGTTGTACAACGAGAGCTGTGAACAACGGGTATTTGGCGAACCTGAAACCGCACCATTGCAGCACCGGATTAGTGAGTCTCGTACAGCATGTCGGGAAGCAATGGGAAAGAGTCTTCGAACTACGGGATGTTCACAATTAAAGTACGGGGGAGCCCTGGTATTCGGGCCACCGACTTTAGCCTCGAAGGGCAAAGCCATCAAGAGTGGATGGTGGTGGAAGGCAGAGTACACCAAAGAGTGCCTGAGAGCACCAGACGTGGAGGCCATTCCCACGTTTGTGATTGTTGCATATGTATGAACTGTTGTGAGCTTTGCTAGCCGCATCATTCTGTTATATATATATATATATATATATATATATATATATATATATATATATATGCCGTGATGCTCTTGCAGGGCCGGGAAACTGCCACCCCCTCGAAGGGGTGGGGTCGTTATATTTTGGTCAGCTTTAGCTGACCGTTGCCCTGTTTTGCCACCGTTTTTGGTGGGCTTGTTGTACAGGTGCTGGACCGAGCGGGAACATAGCGGGCTCTTAGCGGGCTGAAGCCCTTTTGCTGCTGCGGCCCTTGAAGGCCTTTTGATGTTCTTTTGCTTTTCATGTATGGCCGGCCTGCGCGCCGATGTTGGTAAATTGTTAGGCCACCGTGCCTCTTTTGTTGTGTAAAACATTTTATTCCTATTAATAGAAGTGGACATACCCGGGTTCGGGTTTTGTGGTTTATATAGCTTGTCTCTCCCTTTTGTTTCCGCATAGAATACTCTGAGTTAGGTTCGTTGTTTAGCGTCATTCGATATTTCAATAGTGACGCTCCCGTTTGTTTTGTAGTATATGGCGTGGGGCCCCGGCCGGACCCTCTGTTATATGCTCCCGAACGGATGGTGGTGTTACACTATATTTGACCTCTTGCAGTTAAGAGGAGGAAGAAGAAATATGTGAAAAAGACAAGGATCAAGCTCTATAGTGGTGTGAATTTAGTGATGCCAAACTTGGCTCTCTTAAGAGAAAGTTCTTTAATCAGAGAGGCAAATTGCTCTCTGATATTGTTGGCAAGACCATCCTGTGCAAGCCAGGCTCTCATGATACATTCTCAAAACACATGTTTGAGTTGATGTCACGAATTATTCTGAAGAAGAAGAACACTTGGGCTGAGGTGCTATTTCTAAGGACATGAGAATGTCTGCAGGCCCCCAACCTAGGCAGAATTTTCTCACTCTACCTTCTCAACATCTACCTAGAGGAATTTTATAAGTCCAAAGGAACAAATCTACATTATCTAAAAAGGATGGGCATCAAAATCTTAGACAGGTTCACAAGGGTCCTCCCCATGAGCCAACCCTCTGAACCCAAGGTGAAGAAGAAGAGTTTGGTCAAAGGGTTAAGAAAGGCAAGAATAATCTACTCTGACTCTGGGTTAGAGGCAGAAGAGGATATCCTAGCTATGGACAGTCAAGGTCCAGTCAGCTGTCCTCCAAAGGATAACCAAGGAGGAGATCATGACACTGAAGGTCATGAAGGTAATGCTCCTGAGAAAGAGCATGAAGAAGAAAAAGCAAATGATGCTGAGAAAGAGTATCAAAAGAATGAGGATGCTGCTGCTGCTGAGGACATGTCAGAAGGACACGGAAAAGATCACACTACTTGTGATTCCTCCAATCCTGCCACTGCTGATAAAAGTGTGCAGGTCATACACTCCTCCTCAGAAGAAAATGAAGATGATGAAGACAATGTTCCTGGTGATCTTCAAGGTGAGATTGACTTAGTCATTTTCATTCTAGAGCAAAGTATCAAGCTAATCCCTCCTGCACCAACAAATTATTGTGGAGATGATCAGGACATTGATGATCCTTCATCTGAGGGGGAGCAGCAGAAGAAAACTCCTGCTAAGGAAAGTGATGATGCTCCAAGTAAGTAGGAACAAGAAAGGATTCCTGAAGAAGAAAAAGGGAATTTATCAGATGATAAAGATGATAATTCCCCAAGTGAGGGAGAGCCAATCCCTGCTCAAGCTGTGGGGGAGCTGAATATTATATCTGATGTCCCATACACATCAGTAAGATGGCATGACAAGCAGCTCTGCTACATCAGCACATTAATTGAAGGCCACATGCTTTCAATGAAGAACTATATTGACAATTCAATATTGTCCCCCAAGGAAGAAGTCATAGCTGAGGTCAAAGAGATTAAGGAAGACACTGCAATCCTTAATAAACATATGACAAAGTGGTTTAATCTGGCAAATAATCAGTGGTCTCTCAGTGCACAATCCTCAGATCAATGGGCAACCACCTTCAATTGTCTGAGAAAGATATGTCATATGTCAAGAACTTTGTCAGCAAGGCAGATGAGGTAATAGAAAAAGCCTCAAACCATATAGAAGACTTTGTCTGGAAAACTGCCACCACAGTGATCAGTGAAACAGAAAGGATGAAAGATGAGATAAAGTCTGACTTGGAAAATGCCTTCCAGACCATCTCAGGATCTGTAGGAGCTGCCTCCCAATCCATAGAAGCTAAAATAATTGAAGAAGCCAGAAAAAGGGAGGTGGCCAATGCTGAGACCAATTCAAAATTGGCTCTCCAAGTGTTGCAAGGAACCAGAGTTGCCCTAAATCTTCCCTTGCTGGATAACTTCAGGAAGGAGGACTTTGATTTTGAAGGGCAAGCTAAGACAGCTCAAGATGCTCAACTGGCTAAAAGGAGAAAAAAGGAGTATTGCTAGTAGGATAATTCATGGCTAAGCAAAGGGAAGAGCAGGGCATTGATCCTGACTATGAGCATTGGAGTGAGGACTCCAAGAGCATTATCCTTAATGCCTGGGATAGTCATGGTCAAGTATACAAAGACATTGACAGGATATATCCAGCTGAAGAATGGATCAAGCATCTGGAGAGAAATACACAAAGAGACAGAATCTTCAAGGAGAATCTAGTAAGAAAGAACAACCCAAGAAGAATGCCTTCTAAGTACATTCCAAAGCCAAATCTTTATTTCAAGAGGCAATAAAATAAGAAGAAGCTACCTGAGATTGTTGTTGCTGCTAAAGGGAAGGAGGTCGCTGTTGACAAAGCTGAAAGCTCCAAGAAAAGAAGAACTTAAATGAATGTATTTAGTTTTTCATTAAATCAACTTGTAATTTGAATAATGTAGAAACTTTATGACAACAATGAAATTGAAAATTCTGTTGAATCAATTGGTGCGTTATAGGCTAATCTTAATCAAAGCTTAATATGTTTCAATATTAGTGCTTAATTTATACAGTCTGTGATCCCTAGACACTTAGGTAACAATGTTATTGTTTTTAATCAAACAATGGTGTTATGTTGTCATGAAAACAATATATCATGACATTTTCTGTGATGCCAAACTACTGTTAACATTAAATTATTATGATATCATGAATGGTATGTAATACATTCTCATGATAAGTTTTTATTAGTTATGTATCATAGCATTGGGGATTTTCCGCCTTCTTCAAATAGGGGGAGATTGTTGGGAATATTGCCATCAATGTTCCCTTGATTTGAAGAGGCATCACTGATAATGCTAAGTACATATTGTATTTGATAAACCCTACTTTGCATTAGGAATGTGCAGGATTAAGATATTCCAAACATTGGAATAAGTTTAGAGGTTTGCTGTTAAAACCGCTGAGGAGTCATTGTCTAAGTGGAATAGCTGAGACAGGACCAGCAGCCGCTGGGAAGTGATCTGCCCCTACTGAGTTGCAGATAGACAAAATCCACTGAGAAGAGAAACTGTCTCAGCGGAACGACTGAGAAAAAAAGCAGTTCAACCGCTGAGACAAAAGTCTATCTCAGCCCAACTGTTGAGACATATTCAAATCTGGAAGAAGACAGTGGCGCGACTGTCTTTTGGGGAAAACAGATGTAAAGGAGAGATAAAACATTCTATCCTCTTCCAATGTGTCAGGGTCCCCGCTAAGAGCCATTGAAGACACATGGAGTTTAAAAGAACATGTTAGGGAACTTTCAAAAGTACCTGTTGGTGTGCTGAAAAGAAGAAAGATCTAATCATTGTTCCATTGATGGCTTTTAAGCTCTCTCCTTCTCCTGCTTACTGAACCAACAAGAAGACATAAGCAGAGAATATATCTCTTCTACTCAGAAGAGCAAGGTGATCCTTTCTCCTCAACTGAAGTGAAGGATCAGTTAGAAGCAAGGAATGAAGTTTACATTCAGCCAAGTTTTAAGGAAGCACCAGTTTTGTAGGAACAACAGAAGACATCATTCCAGGGCTAACTAATGTTGTAAGCTTAACATTTATTATCTGTATGAACTGTATTGTTCTGAGTTTGTAAGGCACATTTCCTGAGTGTGTGGGGTTGCTGAACCTAAGCTATAGGGCTATTAGGCCTAAGGTTGTAGGGCTATTTAGCCTAAGTTATACGGAAATTTACGGGAGAAGTAGGGCTTCTTGATAGGCCTAAGGTAGGAGGTCAAAGGGATCTCTGACCTGTAGGAGTGGGAGCACTCTGAGAGGTAGGGATGGTTAGCCTAATTTATAGGGAAATTTATCGGAGAAGTAGGGCTTCTTGATAGGCCTGAGGTCGGAGGTCAAGGGGATCTCTAACCTGTAAGAGTGGGAGCACTCTGAGAGGTAGGGATGGTTAGCCTGAGGTAGGGCTTGGAGCAAGCCTGAGAGATCCTAATCTGAGGGATCTGAGTTGTAAGCTCTACGAGCTGAGATTGGAGGAGTTGCCCTTGTCTAATACACTATTATAAAGGTGTAGAGGGAAGCTGGACTATCATTAAAAACACCATCTTGGGGAACCACTATAAACTCTGGTGTGTTTTCTGTGTGTGCTTGTTATTTTATGTACTAGCAAAAGTAATTAATTAAAAATCAAAGACACATATTCACCCCCCTCTAGGTGAATTAGTCTACATACCAATAAACTATCAAGCTGTCTTGGTCTCAGTGGATCCGCTGAGACAGATAGTCTTTTCAACAGATTTTGTCTATCTGCAGCTCAGCAGAGGCAGACCTCTTCTCAGCGGATCTTGGCCCCATCTCAGCGATTCAGCTGAGACCATGAGCTCGTCTCAGCGGTTTTGACAGCAAACCACTGACCTTATTCCAATGCTTGGAATATCTTAAGCCCGCATATTCCGAATGCAAAATAGGGTTTATCAAATACAATATGCACTTAGCATTGTGAGTGATGTCTCTTCAAATCAAACATTGAGGGCAATATTCCCAACAATCTCTCCCTATTTGAAGAAGGCAGAACAGCCCCAATGCTAAGATACATCATCATAAAAAGAACTTATCATGAAAATGTAATACATAGCTTTCATTATATCATAACATGTAAATGTTAACATTACTATGGCATTTCAGATAATGTCATGACAAATTATATTCATATTAACATAACAACAATATTGTTTATCAACATAATAACATTATTAATTGATATAAGTCTAGGCATCACAAAATATTTAAAGCATTAATATTAAATATCATTAAGCTTGAATAAAATAGGCCTATAACATAAACAAAATTATATTCAACAGAATTATCACTTTCATTGCAGTCATATTGGTGATACATTGTTCAATTACAATTTTGATTTAGTGAAAGTCTAAGTACATTGTTTTAAGCCTTTATCCTCTTGGAACTTTCAGCTTTATCATCAATAATCTCTTTTCCTTTGGCAGCAACAGCTATCCCAGCTAGCTTCTTCTTGTCTTCTTGTCTCTTGAAATACAAGTATGGCTTTGGAATGTATTTTGAGAGCATATTTCTTGTATTGTTCTTTCTTACTAGATTTTCCTTGAAGATTCTTTCTCTCTGAGTGTTTCTCTCCAGCTGCTTAATCAACTCTTCAGCTGGATAGATCTTGTCAATGTCCTTGCACACTTGACCATGGCTGAGCCAGGCATTTAGGATAATGCTCTTGGAGTCCTCACTCCATTATTCATAGGGTGGGATATTGCCCTGATCTTCCCTTTGCTTAGCCATGAATTCTTCAGCTGGCATTACTTCTTCTCTTTTTCTTTTCTTTGCCAATTGAATATTCTGAGCAATTTTGGTCTGCCCCTCAAAGTCAAAATCTTCTTTCCTGTAATTATCCAGCAGGGGAAGATTTAGGGAAATCCTGGTTCCTTGTAGCACTTGGAGAGCCAATTCAGAATTGGTCTCAGCAATGGCCACCTTCCCCTTTCTGGATTCTTCAATTATTTTAGCTTCTAGGGACTGGGAGGCAGCTGCTACAGAACCTAAGATGGTCTGGAAAGAATTTTCCAAATCAGATTTCATCTCATCCTTCATTATCTCTGCCTCACTAATCATTGTGGTGACAGTATTCCAGACATACTCTTCTATATGATTTGAGGCTTTTTCTATAACTTCATCTGTCTTGCTTACATAGTTCTTTACATAGGACATATCTTGCTCAGACAGATGGAGGTGTTTGTCCATTGATCTTAGGATTTTATTATGAGCAACCACTGACTTTTCTGCCAGATCAAACCATTTTGTCATCTGTTTATTGAGGAAGGCAGTCTCTTCCTTAATCTCTTTTACTTCAGTCATGACTTCTTCCTTTATAGACAAGATTGACCTGTCAATATAATTCTTCATGGAAATCATCTGACCTTCAATCAATGTGTTGATGGAGCTGAGCAGCTTTTCATATGATATTGCTGATGTGGAGGGGACATCAAATACTATATCAACCCCCCCCCCCCCCCCCCCCACAACCTGAGCAGGGATTTGCTCCCCCTCAGCTTGATCAGTAGGATGAGCAGCCACCTTATAGTCTGCAGCCTTTTTCCTTACCTCTTCAACATTACTTGCTTTCTCCCCCTCACTTGGAGCATCTTCATTTTCCTTATCAGGAGTGGTTTTCTGCTACTCCCCCTCAGATGAGGGATCACCATTGTCCTGATCATTCCCCCAATAGTCTGCTGGTTCAGGACGGATTAAGTTAGTTCTTCGCTTTAGATTGAAAATAAATAAGTCAATCTCACCTTGAAGATCAGAAGCAGCATTGTCTTCAACATCCTCATTATCTTCTGAGGAGGAGTGTATAAACTTCACACTTTTATCAGCAGTGGCAGGATTGGAGGAATCACAAGTAGTGTGATCTTCTTCATGCCCTTCTGACATGACCTTAGCAGCAGCAAAACATCTTCATCCTTTTGATGATCTTTCTCAGCAACATCATCTTTTTCCCTGCCATGCTCTTTCTCAGCAGCATGGTTTACATGACCTTCAGTGTCATGTTCTCCTTCTTGATCCTTTGGAGGGCTGCTGGCTGGTTCCTGATTGTCCACATCTGGGACATTGCCTTCTGTCTTTGACATAGTATCAGAGCAGACTATCCTACCTTTTCCCAGCCCTTTGACTAAGCTCTTCTTCTTCTCCTTGGGCTCTGATGGTTGGCTAATGGGGAAGTCCCTTGAGAATCTGTACATGGTCTTTTTTTCCATTCTCTTCAAGTAATGGAGGTTTGTTCCTTTTGACTTGTCAAAATTTTCTGGATAGGTGTTTAAGAGGTAGATGGAGAGAATTATGCCTAGGTTGGGGGCCTACAGACATTCCCTTATCCTTTCAAAGATCACCTCAGCCCAAGATGTCTTCTTCTTCGGAATACCTCTTGACATCAACTCAAACATGTGTTTGGATATGGTGTCATGTGATCCTGGCTTACACAATATGTCTTTTCCAACTATATCAGAGAGCAGTTTGCCTCTCTGGTTAAATAACTTCCTCTTTAGTGAGCCAATTTTGGCATCACTATATTCACACCATTGTAAGGCTTGGTCTTTATCCGTTTCAGAAATTGCATCTTCCTCTTCTTCACTGCAAGAGGTCAGCTGAAGGGCCTTTTCCATTTTCTTAGGGAGATTTTTATCTTGTCACTCCCTTTCCTTCCCTTGATTGAGTAATTTGATGAAGACATCTTGGCACTGGAGAAGAATACTAGAACTTTAGTTCTGAGAATCATTGTTGGCTCAGATAGCATATCGTCCAGTCCTTAGTATGATAGAAGTTGAATCACTTCTCTTATCTCTGCAGGGGTATGCATGAATCCATTTTGAACTATCTCATAGCCTTCATGGAGATCTTTTGCCATCTTGGCCACTGAGACGGGAGGTAAAAGGGTTCGTCTCGTCGGCTAGATTAATGGAAAGTGTAATACATTTATCAACATTTTGATATTTATAGGGGCTTGATTTAGGTTTAGATTTCCCTAAGTGTACATGTTGATTAGACTTAATCAATTTGATTGATTTTACATTGCTAACGTGTCAATTAGGGCATGCTTTTCATTTTGCCAGCCCATCATAGTAGAACCACCGAGACGGAGTTGTTATCCGCTGGGACAAAACATTGTCAACTGCTGAGACAGTTCTAGTCGTCTCAGCGGTTCAACTGAAAGCTTCTCAGCTGTTTCAGTTGATTTCACTGCCTATCAGTGAATTATATAATTAGGTTTGTTTCAAGACCTAAACATGCTACCAATCATTTAGATAGCAACATGTCCTATCAAAGCTTGTTATACATGGTTACATGTTTTATTAAAGCTAAGGAATAACAAAATGAGCAATGTAGATAATTGACAATATAAGATCTATTCTAAAGTTAACATGCCAAGCTCAATTTTGAAAGCATTAAACTTTGCCTCATCCAATGACTTTGTAAAGATGTCAGCAACTTGTTTGTCAGTGGGGACAAATTCAAGGCATATATCATTACTTTCTACATTCTCTCTAATGAAATGATACCTTATCTCTATATGCTTAGTCCTGCTATGTGAGACATGATTCTTAACTATAGAGAAAGCACTGGATGAGTCACAATACAAGGGATAATTACTTACCTTGAGGTTATAATCCTCTAGCTAATTTTGTATCCACAGTAGTTGTGCACAACAACTCCCTGCAGCTATGTATTCAAATTCAGCAGTGGATATTGCCACACTAGTCTGCTTCTTGCTGCTCCAAGAGATTAGCCTTCTTCCTAGGAATTGACATGTTCGACTTGTGCTTTTCCTATCTTCTTTGCAACATGCAATGTCTGCATCTGAAAAGCCAATTAGTTTAAAATTGTTATTCTTAGGGTACCAAAGGCTAAGATGTTGCCTTCCCTTAAGGTATCTCAAAATCCTCTTTGTTGCTGAGTAATGAGATTTCTTAGGGCATGCTTGGTACCTAGCACAAACACATGTAGCATACATAATGTATGGTCTACTGGCAGTTAGATACAACAGGGACCCAATTATGCACCTGTACATGGATTCATCAAAGAGCTTACCCTTTTCGTCCTTGTCCAGGGAAATATTAGACCCTATTTGAGTTTTCATGGTGGAAGCTTATTCCATCCCAAACTTCTTAATAAGCTCCCTAGTGTACTTGGTCTGAGAGATGAAAATCCCCTCATCAGACTGTTTCACTTGGAGGCCTAAAAAGTACTTGATCACACCCATACTGCTCATCTCAAACTCCCCATGTATAAGGTTGGCAAACCTTTTGCAAAGGTTGTCATCTATAGACCCAAAGATTATGTCGTCAACATAAATTTGGACTAGAATACATATGCCCTTTGTTTCCCTAAGAAATAATATGCTATCTATCTTTCCCATCAAGAACTTGTTCTTGATGAGAATGCTAAACAAGGTCTCATACCAGGCCCTACGGACTTGCTTTAGACCATATAGAGCTTTCCTAAGCAAATAAACGTGAGAGGAGAGGGTAGGGTGAACAAAACCTGAGGGCTGCTCCACATATACCTCTTCCTTTAGATTGCCATTCAGGAATGCTAATTTGACATCCATCTGGTACACTTTGAAGCCCTTGTGGGCAGCATAAGCAAGGAATAGCCTTATTGCTTCTAACCTTGCAACTGGGGCAAAGGTTTTATCAAAGTCAATACCTTCTTTTTGCATGTATTCCTTGGCCACTAGTCTGGCTTTGTTCTTGATGATGGTGCCATTCTCATCAAGCTTATTTCTTTAGATCCATTTGGTACCAATGATATTGTGTCATTGAGGCTTTGACACCAATTTCCACACCTTGAACATCTTGAACTGAAGCAACTCTTCTTGCATTGCTTGAATCCAGAAGGTGTCTTCATTTGCTTCTTCAAATTTCTTGGGTTCCATTTGTGATAGAAAGCTCAAGAATATGGCTTCATTGTGAGCCCTGCTTCTGGTAACCACTCCTTGGTTAACATCTCCAATTATTTGGTTTATTGGATGATCCCTTAGGTGCCTGTTTTCTATAGGAAACCTGTCAGCTATCTGCAGCTCTTCTTCTTGAGCAACAACATCTTCAGCAACTTGCTGATCTTCAACTTCAAGGATTGCTACCTCTGAATTGACCTTTCTTGTGTTGGGTATGTCTTGGAGAGATATATCTTGCATTTGTTGTTCATTACCTGTCATAAAAGGAGAGCTGGACCAGCCCTTATAGAGCAGGCTAGTCTCATCAAAAACTACATGCATAGACTCTTCTGCAACATGAGTTTTCTTTTTGAATACCCTATAGGCCTTACTATTTGAGCTATATCCAACAAGAACCCATACATTGCATTTTCCAGCAAACTTAGTTAATTGAGATTTTCTATTATTTAAAATGTAGCATTTGCAACCAAAGATTCTAAAAGATGAAATAGTTGGTTATTTGTCTTTCAGAATCTCATAGGAGGTTATTCCTAGGGACTTATTGATAGACTCTCTATTGAGAACATAACATGAGTATTGACTGTCTCAGCCCAAAAATATTCTGGGAGTGAGGAGTCACTAAGCAATGTTCTCCCAGCATCTATCAAGGTCCTATTCCTCCTCTTAGCCACACCATTTTGCTGTGGAGCCTTGGGGAGGAGAATTCTTGGGTGATACCAAATTCTTGACAAAACCTTGTCATTGCCCAAGATTGAAATTCTGTACCATAGTCAGTTCTAGTCTTGACCACAGTACATTGAAGTTCATTCTGGATTTCCTTAACATGGTTTATAAAGACATCTAAAGTATCATATTTCTTCTTAAGGAAAAATAGCCATGTATACTTTGAGTGATCATCAACAATCACCAAAGTATACAACTTCCCACCTAGGCTCTGAATTGGCAAAGGACCAAACAAGTCCATGTGCAATAGATAAAGACATCTTTCAGTGTCTTTGGAGCCAATGCTTTTAAAGGTGGCCCTTATTTGCTTGCCCATTTGGCATGCATGACATGGAGCACTTTTAACACATTTCAAATTAGGATTATTTTTAACTAGGTTTTTAGAAAATAGCCTATACATTGTCTTGTCGTTAATGTGAGCAAGTCTCTTGTGCTATTGAATACAAAAAGACTCACTTTCATTAGCCACAAGACACACAGGAGTTAAAGAAGAATTGCTTATAAAATCTAAGCAATACGCATTCCCACTCCTAGTGCCTGAGGGAATGATCTCTAAGTCATGTGACTTTTTGATCAAGCACTTATCATTGTAGAATTCAATGACATCGCCTAAGTCACATAGTTGACTTATGCTTACATGGTTGTGTTTCAACCCTTCAACATAAGCTACCCTTATGATGGAGACAATGCCATTTGAAATCATACCAGATCCTGTGGTGATGCCTTTTTCTGATCCACCAAAGATGACCTTAGGTTCATTCTTCACAGCTTTGTATTCCTGTAGAATACTTTTGGTCCCATTCATGTGCCTTGAGTACCCACTATCTAAGTACCACATTTGCCCTAGGCTGGTACTTGAACTAACCTGCAAGAAGGAATTTATTTACACTTAGGAGCCTAATTAATTTTGGGTCCTAGGCTTTTGTTAGCATAAAAGGATGACTTCACACCTGCTGCAACCATTGCAGGAAAGCTCTTCTTTGCACTTGGCACATTGGGATTGTGCCAACAATCTATGGCAAAGTTTCATACCTTACCATAGCACCAACATTCATGAATGTTGTATCTTCTCTTCTGAACATTCCTTGAGGTGGAAGGAGCAGTAATATGCTTGTGTTCAGGAGGGGAGATAGCAGCATTATTCTTGTTCCTTTCAGCAATGATCTGGCTGAAGGTTAACCTGTGGTCAGTCTTAGTAGTCTTTGTCTTAATGACATCAACTTGCCTTGGCTTGGAAGCTAGGCACGATTTGATGGCATCAAACACTGAACTGGTAGGCCTATCTATAGGTTTGACAACAGCCAAGTGCTTTGCTTGAATGGTCTTGGAAGAGCTTGCATCCTTACTCTTGAATGATGGGGCAGAAGTACCAAAAACAAATGGTCCATAATGGGCCATTTGAATTTCTTCATGGGGAGACTTCATAGCAGTAACACCTCCCCTATAGTGACCATATAATATGGGTCCGGCCGGGACCCCACAACATATAACCGCCACAGCTTTGGTATTAAAAGATGATATTAACTACCCAACTCAAAACTCAGATAACACACGCGGAAACAACCAAAAAAACACAGAGATTGTCCACAATACATAGGAGTCCAATTGGCCTTAAGGCCTTACAAAACAGCAGTCCAAATCACCAAACATTCAACACGACAGGACATCCCAACAAAAGGGAAAATAATAGTTTTACCTAAACTACCTCGACATGCAAGCCGGTTAAAACATAATGCAATAATAGTAGTGCATGGAAATAAAGACAAGCACTTCATGAGGCTCTAGGCCTTTTTGGCCGGCGCGCTGGGTCCAGCCTGCGATTCTTGCCCTGCAACCAAATCACAAAGAGCGGTAAACGAGGGTCAGTTATGGCTGACCACAAACGGTGTAACAACATCCCTCCTCCCGGCCGTCCTAGCGGACCCCGGGGAACTACTTCACCCTGCAAGTCAGCACTTCGTATGCAAATGTACATATAAGAAAACAGCATAAACACAGGTGTGAGTGTCACATACATCATCCACGTTTCTATGTTGAGCAGATAATAAAAAGGGGCCTACCAATGCAAAATGAATGCAAACCCGTGTTTCTCCAGAGCACCCTAAAGCGTATGAATCTATCACATCATCATACATCATCATCACATCACAAACACAGGGGTACTCGTCATTTCCCCGCAAGGGCATCATAGCCCAAGGCCAAGATCTCTCGCTGAGACCCACCTCGCCTGGCTCGCCATGCCATCGGGCTTGTCTAATAGCTCACACGCTCGGGCCGCCAACAACACACAAGACCGATACTAAGAATTCTGGGTAACAAAAATGTCCCAAGGCCCTGGACTTACTCTCGGGACAACGTCCACCGATTGCCTCGCCTGGCGACCGTCAATGGACTCATCCGTAGCACATACATTCTCGTCAGTCAACAATCGAAGGGACTAATCTTGCTGGGACACTCTCCACACGTGAATCTCAGTCTTCACGCGATAGCCAGCCGACCACAAAGACCAATCGCGCCTTCGCACAACACTAGGCATCACAAGCCCCATATTCCGCACATTACTTCACCGCCCTAAACCCAACGTTCATTACCACACGAAGCTACAAGGGCATCACAACGACGAGTTCGCTGTATTCGGATTTCTAGCAAAACCCCTAAAATGCGCGTAAATCAACATCACCGAATCGGACCAACGGCCACAAATCCGGCTTCACCCACAATGCCTAATCCGCTAACGGAGCGGATCTCTAGTGCAAATCATGTAGGGGATGGACTCAATCAACCCGATGGTTCCTTTTGAACCAAGGCGACCCGGACCCCTCTCACTCGACGGATCCGGTGCCAAAATGCAGAAATTAAAGGGATGTCATGCACGCATCCTAAAGATCGGGAGGAGAAATGTCATTACCTTTTGAGATCTCCTCCTAGCCATGAGAAGCTTGCAAACAAACGGTGGAGAAGAAGCGTCTCGACGCCCTCTACGCGTTGCCGGTCTCGGATCGGCGAACGGAACTCCGAAGCTCCAGCAATGGCGGATTCCCCTTCTTCCTCCTCCTTGCCTCCTCCTCCTTTCTCCAACCTAAGAGAGAGAATGAACTTGGAAATATGAGGGTTTAACTCCTTTACCAAGCCCTAAAACCCCCCAGCCATCCATCGCAGCCGTTGGATCAAATCCCAACATTTTTGGACGGCCGGATCGTCTTCCCCGTCACTTTTCGCGGAGCAGAATAAACAGTGCGCACGAGCAGCGGTGCACGATCAGTGATCGTGCGCGGCCAACATCCCCTGATCGTGCGCACTACACGATCAGCTGACCTTCAACCCTTGTGAATTAACGCACATTCAGGCGCACGACCACTAGTCGTGCGCGAAGGAGGCCAGTGAGCGTGCGCGAAGAACCTGCTATGGAATTTTCAGCCTATTCCGAGCGCGACCCTACCACTCCGCCTACCTCGCTGGACTACGATTTTTGGGGTGTTACAACTCCACCCCCCTTAAAAGAATTTCATCCTCGAAATTTCAGAATTTAAATAGGAAATTCATAAAGCATACCTAGAGCAAAAAGTTCTGGGAAATCCTCCCGCATCGCTTGCTCATGCTCCCAAGAGAATTCGTCTCGCCCGCAGTTGTCCCATCGCACCCTTACAAGTTTGACTTCCTTGTTGCGCAACTGCCAGACTTCCGAATCCTCCACGCCAACCGGACGAACCCTCGTCCCCAAATCCTCCATCACCGGCACCGTCGCCGCTTCGACTACGACGCTCGGCTCCACCAGAGCTTTCCTCAACACAGAGACGTGGAAGACATCATGTAATCCACTCAGCTCTGCGGATAACGCCAAACGATAGGCTGCTTCTCCTATACGTTCCGTAACCTCGAACGGACCCAGATATCGCGGACTCAACTTCTTGAGTCGCCGCACCCGCGAAACACCCTTGAACGGTTTGATCTTCAAGTAGACCATGTCGCCCACTGTAAACTCAATGTTTCTGTGGCGCGCATTAAAATACTTCGCTTGACGATCCTGAGCAACCTTCACGCGCTCCTGAATCGTCCGCACAATCTCGCAAGCATCTTCCACCACTTGCTTTCCCAAAAGCTTAGTGTCTCCCACCTCTGCCCAAGACATCGGCGTTCGACACTTCCTTCCATACAAAGCTTCGTATGGCGCCATCTTGATACTCGCCTGGAAGCTATTATTATAGGCGAACTCCACCATGAATAGGTGGTCTTCCCAACCTTTGCCAAAGTCGAGAGCACACATCCTCAACATGTCCTCCAACGTACGGTTCGTTCGCTTCGTCTGACCATCGGTCTGCGGATGGAACGCGGTACTAAACTTGAGCTTCGTGCCTAGACTTTTCTGCACTAATCTCCAGTCCTTCGAGGTGAACCGCCCATCGCGATCACTAACGATGCTCTTTGGAATCCCGTGCAACCGCACAATGTTTTGAACATAAAGCTCCACGAGCTTCTCCACGCCATCGCCCTTCTGATTCGGAATGAAGTGGGCCACCTTCGTCAGGCGATCCACTATCACCCAAATCGCATCGTTACCCTGCTGCGATCGAGGCAAACCATGCACAAAATCCATATAGATGTCATCGAACTTCCATTCGGGGATGGGAAGAGGCTTCAAGAACCCACCGGGCCTTTGGCACTCAGCCTTCACCAAGGCACAAGTCTGACATCGGCTCACGTACTCGACTACATCCCGCTTCATCCCAGGCCACCAAAAGGATTTCTTCATATCCGCGTACATCTTTGTACTTCCTGGATGAACGGAGTACTTCGTAAAGTGAGCTTCAAACATCAACTCCTCGCAAAGCTTGCCAAAGCGCGAAATACAGATCCTTCCGTCTCTCTTCAGAATCCCACCAACCATCTCCAAAGCCGTGCCTTCGCTTTGTTGAGCCTCCAACGCCCACTGTTGGCACTCTTCATCTGCGCTCGTCGCCTCTCGGATTCGATCCGTTATGTCATACTGCATTTCCATCCAGTTCAAACGAGCCACGCCAGACTCGCCTCTTGCCACACAAGAAATATCCAGGGACTCCAGGTCTCGTATCAAACGCTCATCATGCGCCGCCATCCAATTACCTTGCCCGGAGTACTTCCTACTCAAGGCATCCTCCACCACGTTGGCTTTACCCGGCATATACTGAATCTCCACGTCGTAGTCCCCAAGGAACTCGACCCATCTACGCTGACGCATATTCAAATCCTTCTGGTCCAGGAGATACCTCAGGCTCTTGTGATCCGTGAAGATCTCCACCTTCGCACCATAAACGTAGTGCCGCCACAATTTTAGCGCAAAAATTACCGCCGCCAACTCTAGATCATGGACGGGATAATTCCTCTCATGAGTGTTTAACTGCCTTGACCCATACGCTATCACCTTGCCGTGCTGCACCAGCACGCAACCCAACCCGCAACCTGACGCGTCGCTGAAAATCTGAAATCCTTCCGTCCCACTAGGAAGACTAAGGATTGGAGCAGACATCAACCTTTCCTTCAAATTCTCAAATGCACGGGCACACTCCGGTGTCCATACGAACCTTTGGTCCTTGCGAGTGAGAGTGGTGAGGGGCAATGCCATCCGCGAAAAGTTCTCCACGAACCTTCTGTAATAACCGGCTAGTCCAAGGAAGCTCCGGACTTCCGCCACGATTCTCAATACAGGCCAATCCCTAATGGCTTCAATCTTCGCTGGATCTACTGCCACCCCATCTCCACTAATTACGTGACCCAAGAAAGCCACCTTCTCAATCCAAAACTCGCATTTTGAGAACTTAGCATAAAGCTGATTCTCCCTTAGAGTCTGCATTACCAGCCTCAAGTGAGACTCATGCTCTGCCTCTATTTTTGAGTACACCAAAATGTCATCAATAAACACCACCACGAACGAATCTCGAAATGGTCGAAAAACCCGGTTCATCTGATCCATGAAGACAGATGGCGCGTTCGTCAGTCCGAACGACATCACCGAAAACTCGTAATGGCCATACCGAGTCCCAAACGCTGTCTTAGCGATGTCCTCTTCTCAAATTTTCAACTGGTACTACCCCGACTTCAAGTCTAACTTGGAGTACACCACCGACCCTACTAACTGGTCGGATAAATCATCGATTCACGGAATCGGATATTTATTCTTAATGGTCAATTTATTCAATTCACGGTAGTCGATACACAACCGCATACTTCCGTCATTCTTCTTCACAAACAATACCGGCGATCCACGGTGAAGAGCTGGGCCTAATGTACCCTTGCTCTAACAACTCCTGCAACTGAACCTTTAACTCGGCCAGTTCCTTCGGTGCCATCCTAAACGGAGGACGCAACACCGACCTCGCACCCGGTACTAACTCGATCGAAAAATCGATCTCACGCTGAGGGGGTGCTCCCGGAAGCTCCTCGGGGAATACGTACTCAAATTCTTCCACCACCGGAACTTCTCCAATGGCCAACTTTGTGGAGTGAGTCTCCAACAAAGCCAAAAATGCCTCGCCTCCTTGGTTTACCGCACGCCTCATTTGCACGGCGGAAATCAGGGAGCAAGCAACTCTACTTAGGCCTTCGAACTTGACCTTTGCTCTACCTTCTCCTCTCAGGGTTACCACCTTCAATTGACAATCGATACTAGCTCGCTGCGCGACAAGCCAGTCCATCCCTAAGATAACGTCAAATTCGGCTAGTGGCAGAATCGCTGCTACCAACACGAAATCATAATCGCCAATTTGCATCACAATGCGTCCCTTCCTCATGGTAGTCATGAAAGACCCATTCGGCATACGCACACTCAGCTCCACTTCTGCCTCTACGGACTCAGCACCAATCTTCCGGATAAAAATTTCCGCAAGAAAAGAGTGTGACGCCCCCGTGTCGAACAACACTCGAGAGGGGTAGCCCGAAACTAGCACGAAACCTAACCACGTGCAAAAATAAACATAAAAGGCCGCAACCTACATTATAGTAACAAATTAAAACTTAAACTTGTCGTACCTGTCACCATGTCGGGTTGACGTATCGCTTCCTGCTGCCCAAGATTATGGGCTCTAGGCTGCACTGGAGGGAACCGCGAAGCACTCGACTCTGCCGCTTTCCCCTTCTCTGCAACACCGGGACCCGAACGTACCGATTGTTCCTGTCTCGGCTCTGGCTCAGCTCCGCCCTCAGTACAAAACCGACTAATGTGACCCACCTTGCCACACTGGTAACAAGTCAACGGACCTTTGAATCGAAAATCTCCCGAGGGTGCACCACTTCTCTCCCCAGTCCTATTAGGACGGGGTTTCTTCTTGTATCGGTTTCCCTCAGACTTCCACTGAGATTGGGACTGAGAAGGCTTTCCTTCTCCCTGCTTTGCCGCAACACCCTTTCGCCGTTGGGTTCGCTCCAAGTCGCTCTCCAGTGTGCGAGGGGCTTCGACCAATTCATTGAATCCCGCATTCTTCAAGGCTATGAGTGATTGCCTTAAATTTTCTCTCAACCCTTGATAGAAGAGATTATCCCTCTCTTCATCATCTGCCATGGTCGTTCCCGCATAACGACCCAAACGAGTGAACTCTTGCAGATATACATCCACTGTCTTCTCCCGCTGCACCAAATGCAGAAACACGAGCAGCAGTGCTAACCTTGTCGAAGCCAGAATATAACGCTTTAGGAAAGCGTTTCCGAACTCCTCAATGGAAGGAACACGCCCAACAAAATAGCGACAGTTATGGTTCACTCACCACAACTTCGCATCGCCCTCTAACATGAAACTCGCAAAGTGAGACTGCCTCTCAGCTGGGGTCTCAGCTGCCTTCAAGAGCTCCTGGATCCTCGAAAGCCAATCCTCGGCATCCGTTGGAGTTCCCACTCCCTTGAATGTCGGAGGGTGGAAACTCAAGAAGTATTTCATGAATCGATCACCCATCAGAATAGCTCTCTCCGATATTGGCTCTTCTTGCCTCACTTTGACATCCGGTGTAGCCGGCGTAGCCGCCAGAGTAACAGAAGTCGCAACTTGCACCACCGGTGTCGGAACCCGTGGCATCGCTCCAGCTGGGGCCGCTACCATTGCTTCCGCTAGCATGCGACAGAAATCAGTCGGGGACATGCCCACATTCACGAGGCCCGGAGCAGTCGCACTGCTTCCCGAAGGCTCCTCTTGCCTCCTCGATGTCCCCGCATCGTCGCCAACATCCTAGCATAAGCAAGGAAAAAGACTTATCAAGCTCAATTCGCAAGACTCAAATGCAGGGATACTCATGATCCCACACAGTACTCCTATGTGGACAATCTCTTACGCGATCCAAATACACTAGACCTCGCAAGAATACTCGAACCTAGCTCTGATACCAAATTGTAACACCTCCCCTGTAGTGACCATATAATATGGGTCCGGCCGGGTCCCCACAACATATAACCGCCACAGCTTTGGTATTAAAAGATGATATTAACTACCCAACTCAAAACTCAGATAACACACAGCGGAAACAACCAAAAAAACACAGAGATTGTCCACAATACATAGGAGTCCAATTGGCCTTAAGGCCTTACAAAACAGCAGTCCAAATCACCAAACATTCAACACGACAGGACATCCCAACAAAAGGGGAAAATAGAAGTTTTACCTAAACTACCTCGGCATGCAAGCCGGTTAAAACATAATGCAATAATAGAAGTGCATGGAAATAAAGACAAGCACTTCATGAGGCTCTAGGCATTTTTGGCCGGCGCGCTGGGTCCAGCCTGCGATTCTTGCCCTGCAACCAAATCACAAAGAGCGGTAAATGAGGGTCAGCTATGGCAGACCACAAACGATGTAACAACATCCCTCCTCCCGGCCGTCCTAGCGGACCCCGGGGAACTACTTCACCCTGCAAGTCAGTACTTTGTATGCAAATGTACATATAAGAAAACAGCATAAACACAGGTGTAAGTGTCACATACATCATCCACGTTTCTATGTTGAGCAGATAATAAAAAGGGGCCTACCAATGCAAAATGAATGCAAACCCGGGTTTCACCCAAGGCACCCTAAAGCGTATGAATCTATCACATCATCATACATCATCATCACATCACAAACACATGGGTACTTGTCATTTCCCCGCAAGGGCATCGTAGCCCAAGGCCAAGAGCTATCGCTGAGACCCACCTCGCCTGGCTCGCCATGCCATCGGGCTTGTCTAACAGCTCACACGCTCGGGCCGCCAACAACACACAAGACCGATACTAAGAATTCTGGCTAACAAAAACGTCCCAAGGCCCTGGACTTACTCTCGGGATAACGTCCACCGATTGCCTCGCCTGGCGACCATCAACGGACTAATCCGTAGCACAGACATTCTCGTCAGTCAACAATCGAAGGGACTAATCTTGCTGGGACACTCTCCACACGTGAATCTCAGTCTTCACGGGATAGCCAGCCGACCACAAAGACTAATCGCGCCTTCGCACAACACTAGGCACCACAAGCCCCATATTCTGCACATTACTTCTCCGCCATAAGCCCAACGTTTGTTACCACACGAAGCTACAAGGGCATCACAACGACGAGTTCGCCGTATTCGGATTTCTAGCAAAACCCCTAAAATGCGCGTAAATCAACATCGCCGAATCGGACCAACGACCACAAATCTGGCTTCACCCACAATGCCTAATCCGCTAACGGAGCAGATCTCTAGTGCAAATCATGTCGGGGACAGACTCAATCAACCCGATGGTTCCTTTTGAACCAAGGCGACCCGGACCCCTCTCACTCGACGGATCCGGTGCCAAAATGCAGAAATTAAAGGGATGCCATGCACGCATCCTAAAGACCGGGAGGAGAAATGTCGTTACCTTTTGAGATCTCCTCCTAGCCATGAGAAGCTTGCAAACAAACGGTGGAGAAGAAGCATCTTGATGCCCTCTACGCGTTGCCGGTCTCGGATCGGCGAATGGAGCTCCGAAGCTCCGGCAATGGCGGATTCCCCTTCTTCCTCCTCCTTGCCTCCTCCTCCTTTCTCCAACCTAAAAGAGAGAATGAACTTGGAAATATGAGGGTTTAACTCCTTTACCAGGCCCTAAAACCCCCCAGCCATCCATCGCAGCCGTTGGATCAAATCCCAACATTTTTGGACGGCCGGATCATCTTCCCCGTCACTTTTCGCGGAGCAGAATAAACAGTGCGCACGAGCAGCGGCGCACGGTCAGTGATCATGCGTGGCCAGCATCCCCTGATCGTGCGCACTACACGATCAGCCGACCTTCAACCCTTGTGAATTAACGCACGATCAGGCGCACGACCACTGGTCGTGCGCGAAGGAGGCCAGTGAGCGTGCGCGAAGAATCTGCTATGGAATCTTCAGCCTATTCCGAGCGCGACGCTACCACTCCGCCTACCTCGCTGGACTACGATTTTTGGGGTGTTACAATAGCACTCATCCCCATGCCCTTTCTACTATGGGAAGGAGTGTTTTCCTTCCTATAAGAACTCCCATTCTTCCAGTTACCATAGATGCTGTCATGGTCATACCTGTTGGAGGGAAGTAACACCTTTTGAAAGGTGGTATGATGCTTAGCCTTAGCCTTGCTCTTTTCTCTACTCCCTTCACCCACTCCCATTTTATTGAACCCTAGTCCTCTCCTATTAGTCTGAGAAGACAAGGTGTCAATGATTGGAAGCACTGATTTGGGCTTGGAGAATTGAGACACTAGGTTCTTTTCTTTGAAAAGCTTCTCCTCAAGGTCCTTGATGACCTTGTTCTTTTGGGAAATGATGCTCAATTGGGCAATTATTATCACCTTGAGTTGACTTATTTCTCTACTCAGCTGAGCCACCAGGGTAAGTGACTCAGTACGATCTTGCTTAAAGATAAGTAGTATTTTTATAACATTTTAATAGAAAATTTTGTAAATATTTAATTTGTTTTTTCCCTTTTTATGTCATTTCTAGGTCATAAGTGTTTATTTTGAAATTCTGTTTCTAATTTAGCTTAATTTCAATTTTTGCAGAATTTTGGGACAAATTGGAGAAATTGACAAGTACACGCCCTGAATCACGTCCGTGACCAAGGGCGTGTAACCTAAAGATCAGTCCAGAGTCGATGCCGCGCCAATTGAGCAAGTCCACAGCAAGTCACGCCCTTGGTCACGCCCGTGACCCAGTGTCACGCCCATGACTAGGGGCGTGTAATATTAGAATCTTCCCAGCTGGCTGCTGACGAGACGTGGAGATGCTGTCGAGAAGTCAACCTAAGTCACGCCCGTGACCCACATGTCACGGCCGTGACTTGCCCGCGTGATCTCTGCTTCGCCGCCGCGCCGAATTCCAGCCCACGCTGGATTTAATGAAGCTGTCCAAAGTCACACCCGTGACCAAAATTACACGGGCGTGTAATGTCCACTTTTCGCCGCGCCATCCAGAAAGCCCACGCCGCTGTCGGATCCGATGTGAATAGTGCAGTCACGCCCTAAGTCACGCCCGTGACCGAGGGCGTGTAACTTGAAATTTTCGCCTATAAATTCAGAGGTTCTCCTTGAGCCCAGGGTTCAGAATTTTGGAGATGGGGAGTTGTTGTTAGAGCTGAGAGTGAGTTTTTCAAGTTAATGTTCATGTTTCTTAAGGCTTTCATGTTCTCTTCCCTTTCAATTCATGTAATGTTTTAATGTAACTTTCATGTACTAGTTTTCTTAAGCTTGTAACCTTCATTTTCCTTAGCTTTGCACTCTTTAATTAAGGCTTGTAATAGTTTTTGATTTTCAATAAAAAATAGTTTCCTCTTTCATGCTCTCTTTCTCCTTAAGAAATTTCTTCCTTTTCATGCAACGTCAATCTTTCTCTCCTTAGTAATGTCTTTTTTATGCAATGTCAATTTCTCTTTCCTTTCATGCAATGTTTAATCTTTTCATTTAGCTTGCAATTAGTTTTTTTAGCTAAGTAATCAAAACCTCAAATTTTCGTCGATAAGATAATGGTAATTTTCCTCGAAGTAGAAGTAATCAATGCGCCCCGTAGAATACGACCTTGATATTCCTAAATATCATATACTATAGACGATAAGGTACACTTGCCTTAATCGAATATAGTTTTGGAGAAAAATCTTTAACCTTCGCTTAATTTCAAAACCGCAAAATTTATATCAAGTTCTTGGAGCCGTTGCCGGGGAGTTTGCACAGATATTTTGAAAAGAGGATAGCTATTAATTTTATCATGTTTCTTTTTATTTTATTTTGCTTTTTCTAAATCTCAAAAAGAATTTTTTTTTTAAGTTTTTTCCTTTTCCTTTCTTCTCCTTTTTAGTGTATGACCCGAGGTAGCCCTTCTATTCTTCCTTTTGATCCGGAGATCGAGCGCACCCTTTTGAGGCACTGCCATTCTCGTGATCAGGGAAATCAAGTAGAATCCGAAGAGTCGATCGGGGACACTAACACAGCGAATATGGATCATAATCTTAATCCTCCTAATCTTAACGAGCCAAATCCCGATGAGGACGCGCAACGGACCATGTCCTATTATGCGCGGCCAAATTTGGAAGGCACACAATCGAGTATTGTTCGCCCCATGGTGACAAACAATAATTTTGAGATCAAGTCCAGCATCATACAAATGGTGCAACAATCGGTGACCTTTGATGGTCAACCGGACGAGGATCCAAATTCACATATTTCTTACTTTCTTGAAATTTGCGACACTTTTAAGATCAATGACGTCACCGATGACGCCATTCGACTACGTCTTTTTCCTTTTTCTTTGCGGTCTAAGGCCAAACAGTGGCTGGGCTCCCTACCTAGGGGATCCATCACTACATGGGCCGAAATGGCGGAAAAATTTCTCAATAAATATTTCCCGCCTTCAAAGACCGCTAAATTGCGCACGGATATTGCGTCGTTCATGCAAATCGACTCGGATACTCTCTATGACACATGGGAGCGCTTCAATGAGCTTTTGCATCGATGCCCTCACCACGCACTTGCCACTTGGCAACAAGTGCAAATATTTTATAATGGCTTAAATCTCCAAACGAGGCAAATGATTGATGCGGTCGCCGGGGGGGGGGGGGGACATTAAATAATAAAACCCCGATCGCCGCTCAAGAGCTTTTCGAAGAGATGGCCACAAATGCGTACCAATGGAACATGCCCCGAGCGCGGCCTAATAAGCCGGCCGGAATTTTTGAAATAGACGCTAACACAAATTTGGCTTTACAAGGTGAGCGCTTAACAATGCAAGTGGCGGAGATGTCTGCTTCCTCCGCCACTCCTCCTTGGTCTAATAACATTTTAATTGAAGAACAGGTTGACTACATGGGAAATCTGCCTCGACCTTCCTATAACCCCAACACCGCTCCGTATAACAACACATACAATGCTGGTTAAAGGAATCATCCAAATTTCTCGTGGAGCAACCACGGAAATGCTCAGCGTCCTATGAATTTAAATCAAACTCCCCCTAATCAACTTCTTAAATTAACTCCGCCTCAAAATTTGATTTCTCAAAATTTTAATCCACCCGGTTTTCCACCGCAACAGCAAAAACTCTCTCCGTTTGAAGTGGTTTTTGCAAAATATGTTGCTACAAATGAAACGAACATCCGGAACCTTACCGGATCGATCAAAAATTTAGAGAATCAAGTGGGCCAGCTCGCAAAGATGATTTCTGAGCGTCAAAAAGGAGCACTACCGGGGAATACAGAGCAAAATCCAAAGGAGAGCGCGCATGCGATTACACTCCGAAGCGGGAAGGAGGTTGTTCAAAAACAGGACGAACACAAGGTAACTTCCTCTCCTCCTCCTACTCTTAATTCTTCTTCAAATGTGCACGCTCCTCTTTCAGCTCCGCACGCTTCTGTTTTAAATCCGCGCGCTCCTACTTTAAATATTCCGTATCCATCTAAATTTAAAAATGAGTGCGCCGAAAAAAATTATAAAAAAATTTTAGATGTTCTAAAACAAATCCATATTAATGTACCTTTCTGCGAGGCTATCTCACAAATGCCTAAATATGCGAAATATCTTAAGGATTTGCTATCCAATAAGAATAAGTTAGAAGATATTTCGCATATTTCTTTAAACGCATAATGCTCCGCGGTTGTACTTAACAAATTGCCTAAAAAAGCAAATGACCCGGGACGGTTTTCCATCCCATTACTATTTGGCAATTCGTTAGTAAAACATGCCTTAGCGGATCTTGGAGCAAGCATTAACATTATGCCGTTTTCTTTGTTCAAAAAGCTAGGTCTAGGAAATCCAAGGCCCACTCGAATGAGTATCCAATTAGCGACTCGTTCTTTAAAATATCCAATAGGAATAGTGGAGGACGTGCTCGTCAAGGTTGACAAATTCATCTTCCCGGTGGATTTTGTCATTCTTGACATCGAAGAGGATGCCGAAGTACCCCTCATACTCGGTGGCCCCTTCCTTGCCACCTCCCGCGCTATTATAGATGTAAGTAATGGAAAGCTCCTCCTACGGGTTGGAGACGATGAAGTTACTTTCGGAATAAATTCTTCGATGCGGAACACGCTAGAAAACGACGATTTGTGTTTTTACTTGGAAGAGTGTTGTGAGTTCGATTCATCCCTCGAGTTAATTTCATCAGCAAGTAGTGATTCCGAGCCCGTAGAGCTCTTTTATGTTGAAGAAGAAGTTTCTCACCCCACTCCACCCGAACCGTTATTTCTAGAAAATTTGAAAATTAAAACTTTTTATGAAGAACCACCTGAATTAGAGTTGAAACAACTTCCCCCTCACCTTAAATATTTGTTTTTGGAAAAAGAGTCTAAGCTACCTGTCATCATTTCATCCGATCTTAGCAACTCAGAAATTTCTGAGTTGACTACAGTATTAAGAAAGCACCGCCACGCAATTGCGTGGCAATTATCGGACATTAAGGGTATAAACCCATCTTTCTGCACTCATAAAATATTTCTCGTAGAAAATTCCCGCAACTCAATCCAGCCTCAACGACGACTAAACCCGAACATGAAGGAAATCGTTAAGGCCGAAGTTATAAAACTTCTGTACGCGGGAATCATCTACCTGATTTCGTACAGTACTTGGGTTAGCCCAGTACAAGTCGTGCCAAAGAAAGGTGGTGTCACGGTTGTTGCGAACGAAAATAACGAATTGATCCCAACCCGTACGGTTACGGGTTGGTGGATGTGAATCGACTATCGGAAATTAAATGATGCCACCGGTAAGGATCACTTCCCTCTACCATTTATCGACCAAATTTTAGAGCGCCTTTCAGGTCACTCCTACTACTTTTTTTCTCGATGGTTTGTCGGGATATTTCCAAATCCTGATTTCGCCCGACGACCAAGAGAAAACCACTTTCACTTGTCCCTTTGGCACCTTCGCTTATCGAAGGATGCCATTCGGTCTTTGTAACGCGCCAGCTACATTCAAAAGATGTATGTTGGCAATATTTGACGAGTTAGTGGAGGAGGTGATGGAAGTATTTATGGACGACTTCTCCGTGTAGGGAAACTCATTTAAAAACTGTTTAAAAAATCTCGAGCGCGTGTTGCAGTGATGTGAGGACACAAATTTAGCACTTAATTGGGAGAAATGCCATTTTATGGTCAAGGAAGGACTAGTCCTTGGCCATAAAATTTTGGGCAAGGGGTTCGAGGTCGATAGGGCCAAGATTGAAGTAATTGAAAAGCTCCACCCTCCAACAAACGTAAAAGCTATTAGGAGTTTCCTAGGCCACGCGAGGTTCTATCGGCGCTTTATACAAAATTTTTCCAAAATCACAAAGCCGTTAACCCATCTTCTCGAGAAAGAATCATCTTTTCTTTTTAACGATGAATGTCATTTAGCCTTTCAACTTATCAAAGAGAAACTTATAAACTCCCCGATTCTAGTCGCCCCAGATTGGTCGCTCCCTTTTGAAATCATGTGCAATGCGAGTGATATTGTGGTTGGTGCCGTTTTAGGCCAACAGGTGAGTAAGTATTTTCACCTGATCTATTATGCGAGCAAAACACTCACGTCGGCACAAGCAAACTACACCGCGACTGAGAAGGAACTTCAAGCAATCGTTTTCGCCTTCGATAAGTTTAGGTTGTATATCACTCTCTCAAAAGTTATCGTCTTCATAGATCACTCCGCGCTTAGGTATCTCTTAAGTAAATCGGACGCAAAGCCTCGTCTTTTGCGATGGATCCTCCTCTTGTAGGAGTTTGATTTAGAGATCCGGGATAAAAGAGGAGCCGAAAACTTGGCGGCCGATCACCTTTCTCGTTTAGAAAATCCCTCCTCGGAAGCATTAATAGAGGCTGACATCAACGATAAATTTCCCACAGAGCGCCTCCTAGCTCTCGAAAATATTAATTCATCTTCTACCCCTAGTTTGCGGATTTGGATAACTATTTAGTAGCCCGGGTCCTTCCAAAAGAATTCTCGAGTCAGCAAAAGAAGAAATTCTTTTCTGATTTAAAGAATTACTTTTGGGAGGACCCCTTTTTATTCCGTGTATGCGCAGACCAGGTTGTGAGAAGATGTGTTTCAAGTGAGAAAGGCCTTAAAATTTTACGTCATTGTCATGAGGGACCCACCGGTGGTCATTATCATTCAAACCGAACTGCGAGGAAGGCGCTGGAGGCGGGCTTTTATTGGCCCACGCTCTTCAAAGATGCTTACACCCGTGTGAGTACTTGCGACAGCTGCAAGCGGTCGGGGAACATCTCTCGCCGGGATGAGATGCCCCAAAACATTTTCTTAGAATGCGAAATTTTCGACCTTTGGGGTATCGATTTTGTTGGTCCTCTCCCTCCCTCTTTTTCAAATAAATATATTCTAGTGGCGGTCGACTACGTATCGAGGTGGGCGGAAGCGCAAGCTCTCCCCACCAATGATGCGCGAGTCGTCGTTAATTTCTTAAAAAAATTATTTTCTCGATTTAGCACGCCGCGCGCTATTGTGAGTGATCGGGGCACCCATTTTTGCAATAGTCAATTTACAAAAAATGTAGCAAAATATGGTGTCACGCATAAATTATCCACCGCATATCACCCACAAACGAGCGGCCAAGTCGAAGTTGTTAATCGAGAATTAAAATGGATTTTAGAAAAAACAGTTTCTATTAATCGGAAGGATTGGGCAATAAAGCTCGATGATGCGCTATGGGCCTATCGAACGGCGTACAAGACCGCAATCGGTTGTACACTGTATCGAATGGTTTATGGCAAGGCTTCCCACCTTCCGGTCGAATTAGAACACCGCGCATTTTGGGCGCTTAAATTTTTAAACCTCGATTCCACTCTAGCGGGAGAACAAAGAAAATTCCAAATGAACGATTAGATGAGTGGCGAGCGAATGCGTATGAGAGCAATAAATTATATAAGTAGCGAACAAAGTTTTATCACGATAAGCATATAAAATTTCCAAAAACTTTTTCGCCGGGCGATCTAGTCCTCCTTTATAATTCCCGCATTCGCCTTTTTTCGGGAAAACTAAAATCCCGATGGTCCGGACCCTTTATTGTTAAAGAGGTTTGGTCCTATGGGACAATTTTAATTTCCCACCCGGAAAAAGGTACCTTCAAAGTTAACGGGCACCGCCTTAAATTATATCTTCCGGGAGAGTTAACTAATGAAAAGAGTGATTCGATTGTATTTCAACCTATAATATGATCGACAAGTGGGTCAAGATACGCGACCTTAAACAAAGCGCTTTTGGGAGGCACCCCAAAGTTATCTTTTTATTGTTTTCTCTTGTTCTTTAACATATTTTGTAGGTAATCGTCGCTTCCCCGTGCAAACTTCAAAACAATCAGGGAAGCCCTTTCACTTTCTTCCTTCTCTTTTATCATGCATTTCCTTTTTGTTTTGTCTTGCACTTTATTGTCTTTTACTTCATACTTAGTTTTAAACATTGAGGACAATGTTTAACTTTAAGTATGGGGGTGTAAATAGTTCTTTGTAAATAGTGTTAAATTAGAAAATTTTCAAAACAAAAAAAATATATTTTCTTATGTTTTCTTCTATTTTAGCACTTGTAAAACCCAAAAACTAAAAAAAAATTAGAAAATAGAAAAATTTAAATCTTGGAAAGGGACGTTTGGGACCTCACCCCATCTCACCTCCTAGTACCGTGAGAACCCTTCACGGGGTATACCTCGGGAAGTCCAAGAATTAACAAAATTTTTTAGCTTTTTAGTACATGTTTTTGTTTATTTCTTATCAAAAATCCAAAAAAAAGATAATATCAAAATTCAAAAAAAATTTATGAAAAAACTTAAAATACAAAAAATTTAAATCTTATACCTCTCCTATTTGTTATTTTTGTGATTTCTTAGAAATCTAGTTGAGAATGTTTATAAGCATGTTTAAGTTTTTAATTGGCTAAAATTTTGCTTATCATAGTTTGTTAATTTTAAATTAGAGGTAATCTTGATTTAAGAATCATCTTATGATTTTAAATTGATTAGAGAATTTTTTTTAGCATGACTTCTCTTTTTATTTTTAAATGGCTTCATTTTGTAGTGAATTTCCTAAACCTCTTTAGATTTCAATTAGATTTTCTTCTAACTTTTTAGATCTTAGGAAATTTAATGTTACTAGAATTTGCTCTCAATATAATTTAAAGCTAGCTAGATTTATTTCCCTTCCTTACCCCCTTTGTGGCAAAAAAAACATGAAGTTCAAAAGATCATATGTCATGAGAATAAGAGGATAAAATTCATTATTCCCTAAAACATATGCACCCAAAATATTTGAAAAGATTATATGGCATGGAGTAAGAGGTTAAAATTCATTACTCCTAAACCATATACATTTTGGGTTGTTATTAGAAGAGAAAAAAAAATAAAGGTGAGAGGATAAAATTCATCACCTCAAATCAAAGATCTCTTCTCATGGCAAATTTTATGAAATCCCCCTTAGCCAATTATCATTATTCTAGTTTTAGTTGAAAATTATGGAGAGAGCAATATTTAGTAATTTACTTTTCCTTAAGTTTTTTTAAGGTAGAGTTCTTATAATTTTAATTTAATTTAGTTTTATAATTTCAACAATTTTGTCAAACTAATTAATTTTCTTGAGAAGTTCTTGCCTAAACATTTTTCCCTCTTTTCAAATCATCATCATAATTTAGGACTTAACTCCCCCTTGAATTTACTCTTAACTTAACTTTTGGTTAATTGAAATTTTAGTTTTAAATTAAAAATTTTCTAAGGATGTCTTATAAATTATGTCTCACACTTTTGCTCTGGAATAGCAAAACCTCAAGTATGGGGGTATTTGATAAGTAGTATTTTTATAACTTTTAAATAGAAAATTTTGTAAATATTTAATTTGTTTTTCCCCTTTTATGTCATTTCTAGGTCATAAGTGTTTATTTTGAAATTCTGTTTCTAATTTAGCTTAATTTCAATTTTTGCAGAATTTTGGGACAAATTGGAGAAATTGACAAGTACACGCCCTCAGTCACGCCCGTGACCAAGGGCGTGTAACCTAAAGATCAGTCTAGAGTCGACGCCGCGCCAATTGAGCTAGTCCACATCAAGTCATGCCCTCGGTCACTCCCGTGACCCAGTGTCACGCCCGTGACTAGGGGCGTGTAATATTAGAATCTTCCTAGCTGGCTGCTGACGAGACGTGGAGATGCTGTCGAGAAGTCAACCTAAGTCACGCCCGTGACCCACATGTCACGGCCGTGACTTGCCCGTGTGATCTCTGCTTCGCCGCCGCGTTGAATTCCAGCCCACGCTGCATTTAATGAAGCTGTCCAAAGTCACGCCCGTGACCAAAATTACACGGGCGTGTAATGTCCACTTTTCGCCGCGCCGTCCAGAAAGCCCACGCCGCTGTCGGATCCGATGTGAATAGTGCAGTCACGCCCTAGGTCACGCCCGTGACCGATGGCGTGTAACTTGAAATTTTTGCCTATAAATTCAGAGGCTCTCCATGAGCCCAGGGTTCAGAATTTTGGAGATGGGGAGGTGCTGTTAGAGCTGAGAGTGAGTTTTTCAAGTTAATGTTCATGTTTCTTAAGGCTTTCATGTTCTCTTCCCTTTCAATTCATGCAATGTTTTAATGTAACTTTCATGTACCAGTTTTCTTAAGCTTGTAACCTTCATTTTCCTTAGCTTTGCACTCTTTAATTAAGGCTTGTAATAGTTTTTGATTTTCAATAAAAAATAGTTTCCTCTTTCATGCTCTCTTTCTCCTTAAGAAATTTCTTCCTTTTCATGCAATGTCAATCTTTCTCTCCTTAGTAATGTATTTTTTATGCAATGTCAATTTCTCTTTCCTTTCATGCAATGTTTAATCTTTTCATTTAGCTTGCAATTAGTTTTTTTAGCTAAGTAATCAAAACCTCAAATTTTCGTCGATAAGATAATGGTGATTTTCCTCGAAGTAGAAGTAATCAACGCGCCCCATGGAATACGACCTTGATATTCCTAAATATCCTATACTATAGACGATAAGGTACATTTGCCTTAATCAAATATAGTTTTGGAGAAAAATCTTTAACCTTCGCTTAATTTCAAAACCGCAAAATTTATATCACTTAGCCATCTTAAGGGAAGCAATTTATTGAGCTTGCCTCTTGGACAGCTTCTTGCTCATTTTCAAAGCATACAATAAAGCATCATACTTGTCGATCAACCACTTCAAATTCTAAATCATTTCATCAATTGATGAGCATGCTTCATAGTCTGGCATTGACTCATACTCAGAAGAGGGGGAAAGAGTAGGTACATTGTCAGGAATGTCCCGACTATCTTCATCATCATCTGTTATGGCCATTAATCCATGATGTTGTCTAACATCTTCATCCTCCTCTATGTCACTGTCTGAATGTGATAGAGGAGCCCTGATGCCCACCTTTGCAGTAGGAACGTCCTCATCTTCCTCAACAGCAAACAACCCAATATAGGCTTCTTCTTCTTCATTTTAATCTGAAGATGATGACTCAAATTCACTCCATCTCTTCTCCTTCTTGGCTAGGAAGGACTTTTCACCCTTCCTTCCCTTCTGGTGATAAGCTTTCTTATCACCCTTATCTTTCCTCTTGACTGGATAGTCAGTAATGATATGTGCAGGCTGTAAGACCCCCCTCTCCCGGAACACAAGACACGATCGAGGGGAGTCCTATGCCTAGGAAAGCCGCCTTGTGGAGGTGCCAGCTCACAGGCTAGCCCCCTCCATAAGGCGCCTATCCTGCGGGCTAATTCCAATATCATCATGCCAACCCATCAATAAAATATATAAACAACAGAAGCCATAATTCACAATTAAGTAAAAATGTCGATAAAAAGCAGGTAGCTACAAAAGCTCCTGAACAACATTAGAGTACATGTTTCCCTAAGGCTACAACTCAAACACTCGCTCACATCTGACACTGACGGTAGCAAAGGTATCGTAGTCACCGACCCTGCCATCCTGGCCGGTCTGACCTCCTGCATCGCTCGCTGTTGCTCCCCCTGGGTGTACTCCTAAAACAATGGTGTAACAACCGTTATTCATAAAGACTAAGTGGATTCACATCCTCTCCCCCGGTGACTCCAAGGCGCCAGCCAGAAGGGAATGAAGAGGAGCTGCAATATAAACAGTAATAGCAACAACAAATGGCCATAATAATGGTACAATATTAACAATTCTATATCAACAGTATAAAATGCGGTATATTAGTACAAAAGTAAGCAGTATATATAAACAGGAGTAAGCAGCATCAAAACATACCTTAACTTATATGAATGCCCATACAAACTTATAAGTTAAGGTTTCCAATTTGGAACCCATCATATAAAAGAGCCCATACTAATTTATATGATGGACCTGATGCGGTGCAATGTTATGATTATGAATGATGAATGCAATGCAATGATTATGATATGATGACTCACCCATGCAAGTTGCTATGTCGACATAGACCTACAGTTCTCTCTTTTTGAGAGGTAGCTAACCACTCAGGCATCTCCCGCCGTGGCCAGACGGAGACAGTGGAACGAGCTCCTCCACCACTAGGAGGGTATGAACACTACCAGTCCTAGGCCTATGTACGCCTCGATGCTAAGAACACACATCGGAGACCCTACGTAATACTCACATCATGCTGAGCCTTCAAGGACACAGAAGGGGACTTGGGTAGGTGAGCACCAAGAGTCCAACCCAACCGGTCTACAGTCTAACAGTCGGCTTCTGTCGGTGTCACGACCAGCAAGACCATAGACCCGCCACAAGTAATCCTCCAACCAGGATCATCACACTACCATGTGTAAACCATGCACATTCATGAAATTCCCATGCACCAACCGTGCTATCAAGTACCCGAGGACTCGCGTAAGGAGCCTTATTCCATTTCTCCTCATACAATCGGTGCCGATGCTAATTAGCATCCAAGGACCTACCAACTGGGTCCCTCACCTCTCAGGATATAACCATACCCTAGAAGCCTCACCAACCATCACTGCTTCACATACAGAGTTGTCATAACTCTAACACAGTGGAAGGTATAAGTCATAGGATTACACTCTACGTGATCCTAAGGACTACTTGTGTACCTTGTTGCGTATCAGATCACTAGATGGGTTACCCAATATGTTTCCTGACCTTTCTCATCCTCGGGCTAATTTCACCAAAAGTTCAGTGATGCATTTTTATTCAATCGTATTCTATCAATAACATTAATACACTACAACATGTGTATGATTCCAAATATGCAACCTTCTGTTATTAATATCATTGTCGTAACTAGGTCAGCACATCTATTTGTAGCAAATATTCTAGTGGAATAACATTACCAAAACCGAACATCGAACTTGCTACATCGAGACATAATTATCACATGAATACCTCTGCCAAAAGTGCACAGGAATTTTACTATAAAGTATGACTCCATATTTCTTTCTTCACTAGCATCCTTGTGTTTCACAATCAGCATAAGTATTTATGATGAAATATTTAATCTAAGAAGCATTTCAAACACAAAAGTTATAAGATTAAATGGGGGTATTGATAACTAAAACAAATATATTTCTGTCAAGTTTCATATGCTTCTGATAAGTAAAATGAGGTAAATCACCAAAATATTATGAATTCGTATGTTTGTCTCCCTGCGCACTAAAACAACATTTTTGGGAGATACAGTCCACCAAAATTAACGATCCACCCCCATCGGGAAAGGTATTTCCATGGGCTAGAACTTTCGTGTTAAGTCTGAGGTCCAAATCTAAGTCTATCATGTCTGAAATCGAGTTTTAACCCGGCTGCTCAAACTTGGATAGAATCTATCATGTACTTAAATCATAATTATTTTCAGGATAGCAATTTCGATTTGGGTTTAGGGATCCACGGGGCTCCCCAGAAAATGCACAACCACTCTACGAAAAGGCCTTTCTGGGGCTACAACTTTCATGTTGAGCCCGAGGACCAAATCCGTCTGAAACATGCCTAAAAAGTGGCTCGAAGCCAGCCGCGCACATTAGACAAATTTTGTGTACATTATTTATATTAAAAATCTGCACGGATCTAAAAGCTGAACGTACAACATCCGTTCATCTTTTTCCTCCAGCCTGGGGCTGTGATTTTCCCGACCTGGAGCCTGATAAAAAAACTCTCCCATCGGCCACCATATTTTCCCGTCTGATCAACCAACACCACCGCCCCTTCCTCCTACATAAGGTGCATCGCCGGGCGCGAATCGGTTGTCGGAGATGGCCGGAACAACAAATCGGAACATAGATTTGGCCATTCCTCCATGGCTTCCTCTCCAATCAAGCTCAATTGAGCTCGATTTCTCGCCTAATCAGACCTAGGAAACTAGCACCAAGGGAGAGGGGAGGAAGCTCACCGAGTGTCCATGCATGCTACCCAATAGCCGTGTATGCGTCGTTTGTCCGTTGGTCCCATCCAAGGTTGGATTTGATGAAGACGGTGGTTGCTGAAATTCATCATTGCCCCTTTCTTCTTAGGATCAAGAAACATCCTCCATGGAGTGGTCAGACATAGGAGTTCTTGTCGGTTTGGAGAAAGCTAGTCAGAGCTTCTTGGAGAGCGAGCTTGTGTTGAAGTTAGGTCGCCGGAGATCAGAGATAGGAGAGGGAAAGGGCTGCTCTGCCATTCTGGAGGAGCACGGCGGAGAAGGCTCGGCTGGAAGAGGCTTCTCTCTGGAAGAACAAGAGAGGTGGAGATTTGAAGGTGTTGTCGCCTGAGTGGGGAGAGGAGCTCGTCGGAATGTTGATGCTCTCGGTTCTTTGCTTGAAAATAGGAAGGGTCGGCGGTTTGAGGAGATTTGGCCGCCATGTTGCTGAAATGGAGTATAGCATGTTCAGATCCGAGCCCTCAGGTGCTGCACCTCGTCGGAGAAGAGGGGGAGAGCAGTTTTCAGCCATGGAGGAGCTCGGTTTGCCAGAAAGGAGGGAGTTGTGAGCTCTCATCGGAGGAGAAGAGGTGTTGCCGGCCATGGAAGATGTAGAGAGAGAGAGAGAGGGAGAGAGAGAGAGGGAGAGAGAGAGAGAGGGAGAGAGAGAGGGGAAGCTTGACGGTGGGCTGCTGGGAGGGGGATCGGGTAAGTCATTTCTAACCTAAGTTATAAGTATATATATTATTAATAATATTATCTTATTAAAAAAATTAACTTATTTCATTTAAACGCCCGCACAATGCCTTAGAGGACTCAAAAATTGTCCCGGAAGGGCTCGTTACGGCCATCTCGCTGACATGCATCCACCGGGACGATCTGAGATTAATTCCGAGTTCGTTTGCTCATTTTATGCTTGTCGGAGCGTTTACGGCCTAATTTTGCGTCGCATCAAAACTCATCGGACGACGTCGGAATTTTAAACTGATGACACTGTTGGACTTGTATTATTATTATGAGTCCAACGAAATTGACTGGGATCAATTTCGAAGTCGTTTGCTCAATTTCCACTTTTTGGGCAAATACGCTATTTGCAAACCATATTATGATTTCGCCGATTCTCATCAGAATAGAGCGAGAGCAATTTTGTTGAACTCGTATAAACTTCACGAGTCTAACAAAACTGACTGAGGTGAATTCCTTCAAGGCGACACGCTTCCTTCGAGTTTTATTGCTCAAATTATGCTCTCCGTACGGCTTGGATCCCGATACAGCAAACACCGGGAGAAAGAATAGAAATGGTACTCGCCGCATTCATCGAGTGCACTTCCCCGGCTCAGCTGCAATCCTGGCCCTCAGTACACCCTGAGCTCGAGTCAACTCGCTTGACTCAAAAATGCGCACAAGGGGTCTAGCTCGAATCGGGATGTTACACAGGCTTGCTACAGCAATAATAAATCACATTATTTGAAACATTTTTAGAGTTATACCTGTCGCCTTTGGGGTGCTGCTTGTCTGATCTGTTGAGATACTTTCTGGGATGTGAGGAGGAGGAAGGCTTGTTCTTCCACTGCTTCCTTCTCATCATCTTCTTGAACTGCCTTGAGAAGGCAGCAAACTCCTCATCAGAAGAGCTTTTATCAGATGAGCTGGGCTCAGAATTTTCTGAGCTAGCAGCCTTCCTTGGAGGTGTAGGCATCCTTTCCTTGCTCTTCTTGGAGCCTTCAGCCTTGAGGGTCATAGTCCTCTCCCTTGCATGAGGCATGGAGGATATGTCTTCCTCCTTCCCAGTAGATAGTTGCATCTCATAAGAGAGCAACTTTCCAAACAGAGTATGGGGAGGAGTCTCTCCCAGCTTTGCCACCTCTCTGATGGCATAGATCTTGGTATCCCAGTCTCTAGTTAGAGATCTTAGGAATTTTTCATTTAGCTCATAATGAGTGAAGGTCCTTTCATAGGTCCTCAACTCATTCACTATCCTAAAAAATCTTTCATAGCAATCAGCTATGCATTCCAGGCTTTGCTGCCTAAAGGCTTCATATTCCTGATTGAGGAGGGATTTCCTATCATCCCTCACCTCTTTAGTCCCTTCCATGTAAACTATTAGTGTATCCCACCTGTCTTTGGCAGTCTCATAGTGTACAAAGTTTTGGAAGGTAGAGTCATCAATTGCATTGACTATAATATTTTGAGTTCTTTTGTCCATTGTTGACAATGCAATCTCATCCCTTCTCATTTCAGTATATGACTTGCCTACCTGTACAGTAGGATCAATAGTGGAGAGCTTTGTGATAACAAAGGGACCCTCCTGGACAGTGATAAAGATCCTAGGGTCTGAGGCCTCCATGAAAAGCCTAACCCTTTGCTTCCAAATGCCAAAAGTTTCCTTTTTGCATATTGGGAGCTTCATGGACCCCATCTCCTTCTGAACTCCATTGGTAGCCATTGGATTTAGATTTTACTACACCTATGTAGGATCTGGTCAGACTGTTAATTCCTTTTTGACCAACCTCCCTCTGATACCACTTGATAGTTTATAGGTTAGTAGTCTAATTCACCTAGAAGGGGGGAGATTAATATGTCTTTTTGATATTTACTTAATTGTTGCTAGCAGTTAAAGATTAAACTCAAGCAAACACAACACACAATTGTTTATAGTGGTTCACCAAGATAGTATGTCTATGGGTAGTCCATTGTCCCTCTACACCTTTCTACTAGTGTGTTAGATAATGGAAACTCCTCCAATCTCAGCTCCCAGAGCTTACAGCACAGATCCCTCAGGATCTCTCAGGCTTGCTCCAAGACCCACCTCAGGCTAACAAGCCCTACCAACCTACAACTTAGAGATCACCTTGATCTCATACCTCAGGCCTATCAAGAAGCCCTAATCTTAGGCAAAATGCCCTATAGCTCAGGCTCAATAACCTTACCAAACTCAGGCTTAACATCCCTATATCTTACGTTCAGCAACCCTACAAACTCTGGCAATGTGCCTTACAAGGTCAGAACTACACAATTCCTATATCGAGTAAATGTTTATCTTACAACAGTTGACAACAGTAGTATAATGTCTTCTGTTGTTCCTACACAACTGATGCTACTTTGAAGCCGGGCTGAATGAAATCTTCAGTCATTGCTTCTTTCTGATCCTTCTCTTTAGTAGAGGAGTAAAGATCTTCTTGCTCTTCTATATAGAAGAGCTATTTTCTCTCCTTGTATCTTCTTGCTAGTTCAGTTACCAGAAGGAGAGAAAGCTTGAATGCCGTCAATGGAACAGTGATAGTGGCTCTCCACTTTTCAGCACAATAACAAGTGGTTCTAAAAGTGCACCAGGTTGTGCTTTTATACTTCATTTATCTTCAACAACTTTTAAAAAGGTCCACGACACATTGGAAGAGTATAGAAAACTTTATCTTCCCTTTACAGCTGATTGTGCCAAAACCAAATCCCGTAATTGTCGTCTTCCTAATTTGAATCTGTCTTAACAGTTGGGCTGAGATAGTCTTTCGTCTCAGCGGTTTAGCTATCTTGGTCTCAGCGGATCCGTTGAGATAGATAGTCTTCTCAGCAAATTTTGTCTATCTGCAGCTCAGCAGAGGCATACCTCTTCTCAGCAGCCCCTCGCCCCGTCTAAGTGGTTCAGCTGAGACCATGAGCTCGTCTCAACAGTTTTAACAGCAAACCACTGACCTTATTCTATTGCTTAGAATATCTTAACCCTGCATATTCCTGATGCAAAATAGGGTTTATGAAATACAATATGTACATACCATTGTGAGTGATGCCTCTTCAAATCAAGGGAACATTGTGGGCAATATTCCAACAATGTTTCTTGTATTTCTATAAGTCTTCCGCATCATTACCATATATTTTTTACCTTGCTCTTTCATGCTTATTTAAAGTCTTTTCTTTTGTGTGTATCATCACATGAATCTCAAAATTCCTTTCCTTCAACAAGTGGTAGACTTGCTTGGTAAAATCTAAATTAGTTGTTCTAACACACATATCATTTTATGCTAATAAATATGATTTATGAAAATTTTTATGCTAAAAACTCATCATCAATTCTTTTCCTCTAAAAGCTCGATCATTCCTTATCTTTTACTCAAAAATCATCCTTTTATGTTTATTACTTCCTTAGCCCACTTTTGCTAATAACAAAAGGGGAAGAACTAACATGATAAATAAAAACCTCTATCAAATGAGAAAGAACTAACATGATTAAGTCTTAAGTAGATAGCTTACATATAAGGGGAGCATTCACATAGGGGGAGCAATTCTAAATACTAAAATTGACAATTATCCTAAGTCATCTCTGACACATACACACAAGTAGATTTCATCATGCTATATTTATTAATTCTCTGATTTATCATTAATGGATTTGTTATTATCAAAAGGGGGAGTTTGTTAGAATATGGTCTTCCGCATCTCCTTGGTTTGAGAATAAAAAATCCTATGTGTATTTGATCTTGTGTGTTTAAGTGTGCAGGAAACAAAGTCATATGACTCAAGGTTAACATAAGAAGGTTGCCCCCAAGTTATAAGCCAAAATTCCAGCTTGGTCACTAGCGCCGACGGTAGCCACTAGCACAGGCGCTAGCTCTGATTATAGTAATTTTGGGAGGCAAGTATAGAAGGAGAAAGCGCTGGGTGGTAGCAGATAGTGCAGGCGTGATGAGTAATTTATTTACTCATCTTTTAGTATAGTTTTATTATTATTTTAATATGAAATTATGTCTTTTATCTAAATTATATCATATAAATCTTTCATATTTTAATTTCATAAGATAACTTATGTTTATTTTGTGTTTTCAGGTTTTCTAGACACTTGGAGCAGAAAATTCATTTACACGCCCCAGGTCACGGGCGTGACCATGGGCGTGTAACCTACAAAGTATTCCAGACCTGCTTCTGCCACTCCGGGGACGCTCCGTAAAGATTTCGCCAAGTACACGCCCTAGGTCAAAGGCGTGACCAAGGGCGTGACCCAGTGTCACGGCCGCGACTCGCCACAGTATCCAGAGCATGCCTGCCACGTCATTTAAAGTTACACGCCCTCGGTCACGGGCGTGACCGAGGGCGTGACATCCAGTCACGGGCGTGACTCGCCCCGCGCTTCTTCCCGCCAGAGTTTCCCGCCAGCAGCACTATTTCAAGATTACACGCCCCAGGTCACGGGCGTGACCTAGGGCGTGACACGGCCGAAACGCTCGCAATTACTCCAGAAGGCACCCTCTCCGCTGCTGCTTCGATCACGCCCCTTACACGCCCTTGGTCACGGGCATGACCAAGGGCGTGTAACCTCATTTTTTCAGCTATATAAAGCCAGCTTTTCCAGATGTTTAAGAACCAGTTTTTAGGATTAGATACTTCGTTTCATGTTTATTTTTCATGTTTTAGTAGTCTTGTAATCCTTCTTCTTCTTGCAAATTGTATTTTCATTTCAATAGTCGTAATTCTCAATTTCATAGCTTGTACTCTCTTTTGTAATTGAATAAAATAGATATTTTCTTCTCTCATTTCCTCTCTCTTTTATGATACGCTCTTTTATTTATTTTGATTCCCCAATCTCCATGAGTAACTAAATGTTATTAGTACTCGATCGAGATGATCCAAGGAATGATATAAGTCATGAAATAATCTATAGTTGCTATCTCTCTATTCAAAAATGCTTATGATTTACCCTTGATTTTAAGATAACGAGATTATATTTTTGATATATAATTCTTGTTCTTGTTTTCGTTCTTTAACCGAGAGGCTCGTAGGAGGAATCGAGAACTCAAGGATAAAAAAGAGTAGAATGCAATCCTCGAGAGAGGATGACGTTACCCTTCCGGATTGGAGTAAAAGCCAATAGCGGGATTCACTTCGATAAGGCGAGTTTTAGGAGTTTCGATTCTAGAACGAGAGTTCGATTGATCAACCTAAACTCAGGTGAGCGCATCCTCGAGAGAGGTGCGTTCATAATTCGGGAATCTCCACGGTCAAAGCTATTTTATTAAGAGAATGCGCTTTTATTTCTTTGTTCTTATTTTTGTCTCCAAGGTGATTCAAAGATCGAGTGCTAATCGTTCTTTTAATTCTTATTTTAATTCTCCATTTGCAAAACCCACCTCAAGTTTTAATTGATAAGATAATAGAGATTTTCTTGAAGTAAGAGTACTCAACCGCCCCGAGTCTAATACGACCTTGGTTTTTATAACCTATACTACATTCGATACGGTATACTTGCCGTTGTCGTTTGCAAGCATAGTTTTGCGCATCAAGTTTTTGGCGTCGTTGCCGGGGAAACGGTTGATATTCCGAAAAAAGAAATATTTATTAATTTTATCGTTCTCTTTCTTCTCCCCCTTCTCTTAAAAATTAAAAAAAAATTAAAAAGCGCAATCTAAATTCTCGGAAATGACGCTTTGGGCTTGAATTCCCATCATAGCCTCTAGTACCTTGCAAACCCTTCAACGGGTAGATCTTGGGAAGTCCGGGACTAATTTAACCCGCTTTTTTGAAAAAAAAAATTATAATAAAAATATTTATAAAATTCCATTCATTTAGGTAAAGGTTGTTTCCTTTTTATTTATTTTTATTATGAAATTATCCGAATTGACCGTTAAAGTTGCCGAGCTTACAAACCAAGTTTATATCTTACAAGCCGCACGGAAATGCCAAATTAGTTGTTATTATTGTGGTGCGCCTCATCAAAGTGAGGAATGTTATTTACATTCTTATTCCCAAAATAATTATTATGAAAATAATTATCCTCAATATTATGCAAATAATTTTGATCATAATTACGATCATAATTTTTCATCTTCTAATGAAAATAATTTTTCAAACTTTGATGAAAATAAATTTTCTAATTTTAATGAGAATAATTTTTCGGCGTTTAATAATTGTTCTTCTAGCTCCGAAGTTGATTATTCCTCGTGGCAAGCTCACTCGGATAGTTCCCGGAGCAACGAAGATAAATCTCTAGATCCGAATTTTTGTTTTTCTTCTTATACACCGCAGTCTTCGTTCTCTAATATGGGGGAAATTTCGCAGATCCAAATAGATAATTCCCCCCATAATTTAGAGGAAAATAATTTTTCTAATTTTCACGAGAATAATTTTTCGGCCTCTAAAAATTCGTCTTCTAGCCCCGAAGTAGATTATTCTTGGTGGCACGGTCACCCGGATAGTCTTCAGGGCGATGAAGATAAAACTTTAGATCCGAATTCTTGTTCTTCTTTTGCGCCGCAATTTTCGTACTCTAATTTTGGGGAATATCCGCTTTTTCAATTTGATACTCCACCCCAGAATTTAGATGAGAATTTTCTTTCTTCTAGTGTTTTTTCCTCGTCTTTGGAAAATTTAGTTATAGAGGAACATGATTGCTCATGTACTCCCATAGTTTCTTTTCCCAATTATGAAGAAAAATTCTCTTACCAAGAAATTCTTAATGTTTCGGGCACCCCGGATGAACTAGAAGAAGAACAAGTTTCCTCTCCTACTTCACCCGGATCTTCTTTTCTTTATCATAAATTTTCGCAAATCCCTTCTATTTTAATTCAACCAGAAATTCATGAAATTTTTGTGTCCGAAAATCTCATTCCGCTTGGTAATACGCTAGATTTTCCTAATGAAAATTTTATTTTAGAAAAGGAACAGCCGGAGCTTAATCATTTATTTTCGCAAGCGCCTCCTTCTTGCGAAATATTATCTGACAAGTTTAATTGTGATCCTCTTTATACTAATAATTTCCAGGTTGAAGATGAGCCGTTGCTACCCCAATTAATTGATGATCCATATGCCGCTCATCTTTATAAATTCAAATCACCTCAGGTATGTATAGGTGATTTGGATTTACATATTCAAGTTCAAGGACAAAAGGAGAATCACAAGATAAACGGAGGAGTAGCCGTGCGACTGACGCTGACACATTCACCTACGCGTGAATTAGGGGAGTTGTCTGTCCACCTCTCATTTAGATTTCCCTTTTCCTAACACTAACCGTCTAGCTTAAAGACGGGAAAAAGAAAACGCTCTTGGGAGGCACCCCTTGCTTATCTTTTAATGTATATTTCTTTTAAAAAAAAAATTTATTTTTCAAGTGTTCTTCATACTTAGTTTTAAACATTGGGGACAATGTTTAATTTTAAGTATGGGGGTGTAGCATTGCTTTCGTTATATTTCTTTTTATTTGAAAAAAAATAATAATAACATAAATATTTTCTATCTAACAAAAATAAAATTTCTTGGAAAGGACGCTTTGGGCTTGAATTCCCATCACAGCCTCTAGTACCTTGCGAGCCCTTCACCGGGTTGACCTTGGGAAGTCCAAGAAGAAAAAATGAAAATTAATTAAAATTTATTGCCGAACGTTTATACTTACTTATTTGCAAAATCCTCAGTAGATTTACTTTTGTATAGTGTCGTAGGGAATTTTTATACTTCATTAGATTTTGAATTTTGGAATAAAATTGTTGACTCGTGCAGTGTTCCTAGTTAAGCGCACGCGTTTGCAGAATTCTATGTCAAATTAATTATTCAGCATAAAATTAGATTTATGATTTTCTAACTGCGAGAAAACATTTTTGTTTTACTCTTACCTTGAATCCGGTAGAATTTGAGAATAAATCAAGTGAGTACGTAGAAGCTTACTAGAGAAATATTACACATTTTGAACGGAAGGGTATTCTTTCTCGATGGCTAGAACTTGCCTCTAGCGATTCTCGAAGCATTTGCATAGGTTTGGCATAGTTTTTAGAAGTGATTTAGGCCATCTTTTGATCGTTTGTGCCTGTTTGCCCACCTTTAAAAAAAATTTCATTGTTTAAACACTTTGGGCCTTTTCTTTTTTTCCTTTGCTACCTCCACCTTTCATTTTCACCAAAGCCAAAACATCCACCCATAATCACACTAAATATTTGAGATTAGTTAAACTTCTGTAATGGGTTCAATTGTGAAAATAAGAAATTACAACTTCCCATTCGGAGCTATTATGAAAAGGAAAAAAAAAGGGATTAAAAAAAATATGAAAAATTATTGGCCAACTGTGAAAAAGAAAATTATAAAAAAAGTATTCATGGCCTAATTTTTGAAAAATATGAGAGTTTTGCTTCATAACAACTCTTATGCGAGGTTTAAATTTCTGATAATTTTGCGAAACTCTCACCTTGGTTTAGTGTGATCCTTAGCCGTAATATTCTATCTTTTTTATTTCCAAATCCAAATCATATACCTAAGCCAAGTTTCACTCCTAATGAAAGCCCTTTTGATCTTTAAGCTATAACATTATACTTGTGTAGTGGAGAGAGTGCGACCGGGCAAGCCTATGGCCATCGTCATTGATGGATTTCTTTGGAGGCTATCCCGAAACTCAATTTTGGGTAATATTGATCTTAGAAAACACGCTACCCGCTCCTTGAATAGCATTCGAGAATTTACCGAGCTTTCAACATAAAAGTAAAAGTAATATGTTAAATTGCATTTTTGAAAATTATAAGCTAATCGTTATGCTGAATAGGTCTTTCAACTAAGATCTCTACACGTAGGCGTAAGACTTCACATTTTTATTCCTTGAGATGAAATTTCTTTTTATAGTATTTAAATTTCTCTACACCTATGAAAAGTTGTTTGCCCGGGACTAGCAAATGAGTAAGTATGGGGGTGTTTGATGAGTAATTTATTTACTCATCTTTTAGTATAGTTTTATTATTATTTTAATATGAAATTATGTCTTTTATCTAAATTATATCATATAAATCTTTCATATTTTAATTTCATAAGCTAACTTATGTTTATTTTGTGTTTTCAGGTTTTCTAGACACTTGGAGCAGAAAATTCATTTACACGCCCCAGGTCACGGGCGTGACCATGGGCGTGTAACCTACAAAGTATTCCAGACCTGCTTCTGCCACTCCGGGGACGCTCCGTAAAGATTTCGCCAAGTACACGCCCCAGGTCACGGGCGTGACCAAGGGCGTGACCCAGTGTCACGGCCGCGACTCGCCATAGTATCCAGAGCACGCCTGCCACGTCATTTAAAGTTACACGCCCTCGGTCACGGGCGTGACCGAGGGCGTGACATCCAGTCACGGGCGTGACTCACCTCGCGCTTCTTCCCGCCAGAGTTTCCCGCCAGCAGCACTATTTCAAGATTACACGCCCCAGGTCACGGGCGTGACCTAGGGCGTGACACGGCCGAAACGCTCGCAATTACTCCAGAAGGCACCCTCTCCGCTGCTGCTTCGATCACGCCCCTTACACGCCCTTGGTCACGGGCGTGACCAAGGGCGTGTAACCTCATTTTTTCAGCTATATAAAGCCAGCTTTTCCAGATGTTTAAGAACCAGTTTTTAGGATTAGATACTTCATTTCATGTTTATTTTTCATGTTTTAGTAGTCTTGTAATCCTTCTTCTTCTTGCAAATTGTATTTTCATTTCAATAGTTGTAATTCTCAATTTCATAGCTTGTACTCTCTTTTGTAATTTAATAAAATAGATCTTTTCTTCTCTCATTTCCTCTCTCTTTTATGATACGCTCTTTTATTTATTTTGATTCCCCAATCTCCATGAGTAACTAAATATTATTAGTACTCGATCGAGATGATCCAAGGAATGATATAAGTCATGAAATAATCTATAGTTGCTATCTCTCTATTCAAAAATGCTTATGATTTACCCTTGATTTTAAGATAACGAGATTATATTTTTGATATATAATTCTTGTTCTTGTTTTCGTTCTTTAACCGAGAGGCTCGTAGGAGGAATCGATCACTCAAGGATAAAAAAGAGTAGAATGCAATCCTCGAGAGAGGATGACGTTACCCTTCCGGATTGGAGTAAAAGCCAATAGCGGGATTCACTTCGATAAGGCGAGTTTTAGGGGTTTCGATTCTAGAACGAGAGTTCGATTGATCAACCTAAACTCAGGTGAGCGCATCCTCGAGAGAGGTGCGTTCATAATTCGGGAATCTCCACGGTCAAAGCTATTTTATTAAGAGAATGCGCTTTTATTTCTTTGTTCTTATTTTTGTCTCCAAGGTGATTCAAAGATCGAGTGCTAATCGTTTTTTTAATTCTTATTTTAATTCTCCATTTGCAAAACCCACCTCAAGTTTTAATTGATAAGATAATAGAGATTTTCTTGAAGTAAGAGTACTCAACCGCCCCGAGTCTAATACGACCTTGGTTTTTATAACCTATACTACATTCGATACGGTACACTTGCCATTGTCGTTTGCAAGCATAGTTTTGCGCATCAAGGCGGTAGCGTGACACACACGAGGAATTTCGGCAATGTTTCCTTGGAATGAAAGATACACACACGCATAATATTGCCTAAATTGGGATATCGCCGACGGAAGCGATAGCGCAGGCGCTAGCTCCAAGGCTATAAAAAGGACCCGTTGGCTCCGTCTTCTTAATCCTCTCACACCCCTAAATTCTAGAGCTTTGTGCCACATCATATAGAGGATGTTATAGAGAGATACTACCACAAATCCTCCGTCACTTCCATATGGCATGAGGAAGTTCTAAATAGTGCTTCAACCAAGAAGGGGCATTAGGAAGTACCATGAATGCTTAAGGAGTTCCTTGGAGAAAATTTCAACACGCTTCATCATCCTGATGAAAGACCACATCGACTACGATCTTACTCTCCAGGTCTTCATCTACTTCTTCAAGAGATCCACATAGAGGGAGTTTTTTCATATTGCTGCTGTATTTCATCACTTTTAATCTTGTAGTGAATAGCGCATGCGGTATCCGGGGAAGGATAGGCTAAAGCCACCGGTTCGTGGGGATACAAGTTGGGATTGAAAACAAAAATGTCTTTTTACTATTCATCTTCGCTTTCTAGTTTCATAAGAAATCAAGTTTTGTAATCCTACATTTAATTTTAACAAAATCATCTCTCTATTTTATTTCACTTGATTTGTTTTGATTTCTCTCTATTTTGATCGCTTAGCTTTTCAAGTATTTCAAAATATAACATAAGTTTTTAAAAACCTTATTCACCCCCCTCTAAGGGCGCCTACAGATCTAATAGAAGAGTCCTCAATAAGTTTTGAAGAAGGAGTAACCTCACCAATTCCAGACCCTAATCTTTCCAAGGATACTGAGGAGAGGAGGAGCCCTATTCAGGGTAATGATCCAGTTGAGGGGGAGTTCCTAGCTGGGAGCTCAGCCAAAGAGACTGAAAATGTTGAGTTGGAGAGCAATATGGGGTACTCTACCCTAGGAGATCAAGGTAAAGAGATTGGTGGTGGAAAAGATGGGATTCTTGCTGAGAAAGTAGCCTAAGAGATGGTTGTCCCAGAAGAAGAAGAGGATGCAGGCCAAGGGCCATAAGAGGAATGTGCAGGATAAGTTCAAAAGAAGGAAGTTGCAGGCAAGGAACAAGAGAGAGTTGAAAGTGCTGAACCTAAGGCTGGGCTTGATATAGCTCTTATAGAGGGAAAGGAGGTGTCGAAGGAAGAAGAGCAGGTGCAGGTAGACTTTCCTGACTTTCAGGGTCATGATAATGCTCCTGAAAGTGCTCCAGAATAGAATGTTGCTCTAGAGGTGAATGTTGCTGGAACATCTTCTGATCAATCAGGTTCCCTATTCCATATGATCTCAACATTTCTGAATGTTCAAAGGGAAAAGATGGAAAGATTCATTCTGTAGATAGTGGATGTCCTAGGGCAAGAGATGAAGGCTGAGCTATAAAGTCTGAAGGATGACATGCATCATCTCAACACTCATCACACTCATTTCCTTCACATAACAGCTCTAACCATGGATCGTATTGGTGAGCAGATCAACTTGGTTGGGCATTCAACTTACCAAATCATTCAGAATCAGGGCACTATATCAGGTGATTCTGAGAGAACTTTTGAACAGATAACAAACTTCATGAATGGAGATAGAGAGAAAATTCTGAACATAGTGAACATGAATACTCAAACCTTAGATAGTCACTTACTTGAAGTGAGAAATAATCTTGATGTAGTTGAACAACATTTGCATGGGAGAGTCAACATGGTCCAAATGACCTTAGATGATCATATTACTGAAGAAGTCCTAAAGGGGGAGAAGGCAATAATAAATGCAGGCTTAAATTAGGCCATGTGGAGTATAAATTAGGTCAAGCAAGCCTTACAGAAGCCTCCCTCTGTTTATGATCGAGTTAGCAGATCCATCTGAAAGCACTGCTTCAGATAAATATGGTGTTGAAATTGGAGGATCTGCAAATTCAAGGAAAAGGAAAAGAGTTTAGAGCAAAAAGTATAGGCAGAAAAGGTTAAGGGATATTGAGCAGGATTCACAGTCAGGCAAGTGGAGTCATAACTCTAGGACCCTTACCTCAGAATCCTGGATGGAATTTGGATACCCTCAAGATGGGTCAGAAAGTGTCTATTATTCCGCTGACTGGAATCTTCATCTTAATCAAATGAGGAAAGGAGGAATTATAATCTAACATTCCCTCATGCTCCTCCTCCTTCTCCAAAGAAGATACCCAAGCCAATCAACTTCTATGAAAGGCAAAGAAGGAAAGGCAAAGAAAGCAGCAGCAAGACCTAAGAAACATAGATGTTTGTTTTTGAAAATGACATGGGCAAATGAATGTGAAATATTTTGTTTTAAAACATTATCTCTATTTATATAATGTTAGTAGTTGGATCATTTTACATTTGCTGAGTATCTTTCAATTTGATTCTATTTATTATTTGGCATTTATCATTGAAGTGAGTTATGACTTCTTCAAATATGGGGAGATTGTTGGTAACAGTATCCAGCAATGTTCCTGATTTGAAGAAGTGCTCAAGTCAATAATAAAAGCACTATGTATTTGATGGTATATTTTATTTATGACTACAGAGAATAAACTGTATGTCCAGTAATTCTCTAATATCTCTAAGTCCAAAATCATTTAGAAGGACTTGACATATCGTTGAGATGATACACATGCCATTGAAATAATATACATATCTCTGAATCAATATAAAACTCTTTGTGGAGAAGAGTTTAGACTTGTCGCAGAAAGGAGTTAGGCTTATCATTGAGAAAGGAAGGATGTTGTTGGAAAGACTACCTTCCAGAAGTTCTTCAGGAATCTTAAGTGAAAATTTCACTAAGTCAAATGTCGTCTTGAAGATTAAAGACATCATGTAGAAGAAAACATCTCGACGATATTGTCTAGAAGAAGCAGTATCATTGAGATAACAAGTAAAGTCTTGAAGAAAGAAGTATGTCGACGATATCATCGTGAAGTTTACATATTGTTGAGATGATAAAGATGATATATGCTTAAAGGAAGTTTATTGTCGTGACAGATGCTGAGATGCATTTAATGCGTAGATTTTCTCAGAAATTGAAATACAGGGAAAGTGCACGCCGCCCGTCTTGTGCATTAATCAAGGAATATTAAATGATATATTCTCCAAAGAATATAGCCATTACACAAAATTAATGAAGAATATTATTCACTTCCATATTCTGCAAGTTCCAAGAACGGTAAAGCATTTAAGAAAATATATTCTTCCATTTTTGTCAACATTTCTAACTAGCAAATTAATTATGGAAAAAGTTAATAAGGGCCTTCATGCAAAATTTTAGAGAAGTATAAATAGAGAGACTTTCGAATTCATAAAAAAAACTTAACTCTCTCTGTTACACTTACACTGATCAAGAATAGAAAAGAGAAAAAGTGCTCAAGTAGGATATCTTCAACACTTTGCTGAGAAGACAAGAAAGAATCTTCTTCATATATAAGAAGAGCATCTGATATCTAAGAAGAAGATTCTATAGAAAGGTTCAGTGATTCAATAGATCTCTGGGCTTACCTTGCAAGAAGAAGAAGTTTATTCAGTAAAAAGCTCTATCTTGAAGCCTTCTTTTCTGCAACAACAAAACTAACTTTTCATCTTATAAGGTTCTGTGTGAGCTTGAGTTTGGTAGGATCTTTGTGACAGATCTGAGTTTGGCAATTTTCTGTGTGAGCCTGAGTTTGGTAGAATCTTTCTGATAGATCCAAGTTTTGTAGGGTTCTGTGTGAGGCTGAGTTTGTTAGAATCTTTGTGACATATCTCAGTTTGGTAGAGTTCTGTATGAACCTGAGTTTGGTAGAATATTTGTGAAGATCTGAGTTATTGTAATACTTGTAAAGTCTGAGTTTGGTAGGGTTCATTGTGAGCCTGAGTTGTAAGATCTGCTTATTGAGAAGGGATCTGAGATCTTGGAGAAGTTGCCTAGTCTAACACATTGCAATATTGGTGGGAGGGACAGTGGACTACCTCTTAACACATTGTCTTGATGGGAACTACTCTAAATCCTATGTGTTTTCGGTGTTGATTCTGTGCTGTGCTAGCTTGAATTTAAAGTAGCAATTAACATTGAAAACACTTAATCACCCTCCTTGATACGAACATGATGAAAGTTGCATTAATCGAAGAAGAACACGGATACAATCTGGATCAAAATCCGGCCAAGATCAAGGAGGCTGGGTCCTCCAATGATCCCTCTCTCAAATGAGAGCCAAAACCCTAATAACCAAAGATCAGACTAACACTCCCATACCTCCTCCTTATATATGGAGGAGGGGGCTCACATGACAATAAATAATTAAAACAATATTTAATTAATATTAATTAATTAATACGAATTAATTAATTAACACCAATTAATTACATTAATTAATTAAGGTGGTTTCCATATGCGCTCCTCCTGCGATCTGATGTGCGTTGGCGGAAGCAGTATCGTAACAATAGGCCGCTCTTGAAAATTGACCTTGTCCCCAAGGTCAAGACAAAAAAATTTGTCGGGGTCCTTCAAAATGTCGGCAGCGATTATAATTGAAAGGAACGACGACCAATTGTTTTTGTCATCGAAAGAGGGTGTGAGGTGAGGTGCGGAGATAAAAATCTGAGAGTTTAAGAGGGAAAATTGTTGGCAACTAGTGTGGGTTTCCAGGAAGAAAGAGGAGAGTTGATGTGGGATCACTAGGATGTGATGGGGCAAGGGAAAAAGGACAAAAGAGGAAGGGACCAAACAATAAGTGGGAGGGGGCTACTTTATGGGGGCTCGAGAAGAGGACGAGATTTGCTGGCGTGCAAAACGGGATAAGAAATGGGAGGGGGCTGCTTTATGCGGTGCGCTGGGAGATTTGCAGCAGGGTTGAGGGCGGACGACAATCGTGGAAAGAAGCGGTGCGCCGGAAGATCTGTGGATGGGTTGCGGGTTGACGATGACAGAAGGTGCTCAATAGAGATGTCGTCTGCCTGTGCAGGAAGCGGCCCGAGATGGATTTGGAAGACGACGGCAGAAGAGGGATCGGTGTCAGAAACTGTGTTGTAGGTGCGGGCTTCAGCTTCTACAGTTGGAATCGGCGCTGATGGAGCGGCTGGTATGGTTGGGAGGTGGTCGACGCTGAGATCTGCTGCTGGAGACGGCGGCGGTTGAAGCCGTATCTGTTGTTGGTGTGTTCTGCTGGAGACATCATGGCGTATCGACTGCTGGAGACGGCACGCCGTATCTGCTGCTGAAGACGACGACTTATATCTGTGGTTGGTGTGTGCTGTTGCTGTGGACGGTTGGTCGGCACGGCGTTGGAGAAAGGTCTGCAAGGATGTAGACAGTGAGGCGAGGAGGTTGTCGTGGATGTCTCAGTGGCATTCGATGGAGGCGAGATGGCGACCGATGAGGTTGAGGCGGCTGTCCATTGTGGCATGAGCCCCAGCGGTTTCGAAGGAGCGGACGGTTGGTCGGCACGAAGTTGCATTAATCGAAGAAGAACACGGATACAATCCCGATCGAAATCCGGCCAAGATCAAGGAGGCTTGGTCCTCCAATGATCCCTCTCTCAAATGAGAGCCAAAACCCTAATAACCAAAGATAAGACTAACACTCCCATACCTCCTCCTTATATAGGGAGGAGGGGGCTCATATGACAATAAACAATTAAAACAATACTTAATTAATATTAATTAATTAATACGAATTAATTAATTAACACCAATTAATTAATTAAGGTGGTTTCCATATGCGCTCCTCCTGCGATCTGATGTATGTTGGCGGAAGCAGTATCGTAACACCCCTCTAGGTGTATTATAGATCAACCCAAATCCTTCACTATGCTAATTTTCGTGAGATAACCCTCTTCTATCACAACCAAGCATAATCCTAGGTTTAACACTCATTAATACCGTCGGCCCCTCTGAATTGTAACCACAAAACCTATCATTCTTACTATGCTGTGAGCTCATTAAACCAATGTTCTTGCTAGGAAATACAGTGCCGGTGATCAATTCTTGCCCAACATCTATATTTGTTTCATTAATAGTCTCTTTGAATTTCACCAACACTAGATCATAATTCATTATGAACTCATTCAAAAAAGTCCTAAAGTTTTGGAAAACAAAAGGAAAATCACAGATTGAATACCATAAATGCATTTGGCAAATCACTAACTGAAAGCATGAAGACAAGCAGGAAGAAAAAAACTAGGAAAAATCCAAGAATAAAATGCATTTGTTGAAGACTAAACCCTAAACCCCAAGAAAAAAACAAGAACAAATCATGACGAAATCAAAATGATATACCAATCCGTTGATTTGGGCGAAATTGGGAAAGATTCTACTAGGGTTCCAACAAACTCAAGTTGAGCGGCTAGGGTATATGCTAGACCCGGCGTCCATAGGCAGTGCTGTTGTTCAGCAATCGAGAGGCAGTTATGTCGACGAGATCCGCAGGAAATACCTAGAATATATCCTGGATTAGAAAATATCCTGTTTCTAGAACATGTAGGGGTTGATCGACCACATAATACCTAAAAAATAGGCGGATGCGGGCTGAAGGTCTCGCAACGGCGGGGACCGAGCGACGTCAATGCTCGAGCGATGGCAGCGATGACTGTAGGAAATTAGGCGGACGTGAGCAGAGGGTTTTATGTGGTGGTGTGCGTGTAACATGGGAGTGAGCGAAGACTAAAGAAAAAGAAGAAGATTTAATTCAATTTTGGGTGTGCGCATAGCCTATTTAGGTGTGCCTATAACAGTGCCCTATTTTATTTATTTATTATCAAATACAAATCAACGTAAACCAAATACCAATCAATGTTTTAAGAATCGGACTGGACACCGTACCAGTGGAGTGAAAGATTCAAGGTTCAATGGTTTAACAGGGGTTGAACCGGGAAGACATTTACAGAACTATATATTTAATTCAACTAATACTAGACATTCATAGTTCAATGATAGCAATCACAAATTCATGAAATAACATATTCTTACAAACTCAATGTAACATCCCCCAAACTACTAGGCCCTAGGAAATTTTTGCCATGTCTAGTTCATGACAAAAATAGGATAAGTGACCTAGGGTACCTTGGTGACAAGTTGAATGAGAGGAGAACACCATGGTGTGCACTTTGCCACCATGGGTGATCCAAATTTATGGAGAATTCAAGGGTAACTCAAAAGGGCTAAAGCACCCTATGCATAACCTATAACCATGAGGAAAAGCCCTAGGCTAAATTAAATTATATTAGGTGGCATGGATGGTTCCTTGAACCAAAACGGTGTCCCATGATCACTATATGAGCCATTGACCTGGATAGATCAAGTTACATATAAAGGTCCAATTTGACACTTCACCCCAATATAGGTAAATTAGCTTGAGTATGATGAAATTGACCACACCTCACCCTTAATAAACACTAGGGTAGACTAATGAGACAAAATGGACCTATTGGAATTGGTCAATTTTAGGAAATTAGGCCTAATTACCAAAAAGCCCCAAATTGACTTAATTGAACAAATTCCCTCAATTGACCGTCAATTGGCTCAATGTGACCAAATTGATCACACCCAACCCTTAATTACCATTAGTAGATACAAGTGGGAAACAATTGCCCCATTGGGGTGGACCAATTTTGAGAAATTAGGCCAATTACCAAAAATCCCCAATTTGACCTAATTGAACCAATCCCCTCAATTGACCTTCAATTGGTCATATGTGATCAAATTGATCACCCCTAACACTCCAAGACCACTAAGGGAGTCTAATGAGTCCACATTGGACCCTTGAGATAAACTAATTTTGGGAAATTAGGCAAAATTACTAAATTGCCCCCAAATTATAATTTTGCCCTATATAGTTAAGTTGGCACTCAATTGGCCAAATTGACCAAGCATAATCTCTCCTAAACCCTTAGGGGAGTATATGAGACCTAAATTAATCAAAGTGCATATTCAATTTCGGAATATTAGCGCAGAAACATGAAAACCCACATATTGCCCCTAAAGCCTAAAATGTGTAATTAAACCCCATATGACCCCACCATGACCTAATTCCCCTTGGAATAGGTCCATAAGGTTTAAGGCACCAATGTAGGACAACCACATTGGTTGGGGTGAGCTTGAGTCAAGCCCAAACTCAAAAGTCCCAATTTGGTCTATTTGGGTCAAGTGAACCCACACCCAAACTCAACTCATTGGACTTAGCCCAACCCTTGAGCCGTTAGGCTCAACCCCACCTAATCAAGCTCGGTAGGGCTAAAATTGCCTTAAAACCAATTTTCCCCAAGAAGGGCCCTACATGGTGTTGGCCTGCCACCACCATGAGAGAATCCAAGGAAGGATTCAAGGATTGGTGGCCACCTGACTACCATCCCTCCTTTCCTGGATTTCTCTCAGCATCCCCAAAGAAGTCCAGCAAGAATCGTGCAAGGTGGCAGCTGAACAATGGAGGAGGGGACTTTTAATTTGAGCTATCCAGCGCCTCAATAATGGCAATCCCGGTGGGAGGCCTCCATTGGGTTCAATTTTCACTCCCACTGCTGGCATTGGAACAAGAGAGGAGAATCAAGCCATTTCCTGGCCTAACATATGCAAGGAGATTGGCTGCGGTGGAGGTGCATCATCGTGGAGATCGCCACTTAATGTCAGCTTTACGATAACCCAGCCCCAACTAAAACCAACCTCACTACCACTCTCAGAGCTCACAGAGGAGAAAAATCCCCCAGCTAATTGAAGAAATCATACCTGAATTGGAAGATATTACCAAGAGATCGCCGGAAAAGCTCGAATGGCACCCAAGAGGAACACCAGGGCTACCACTCGCAATCAGGTCGGTCCTCTATTCCTCCATCCGTGCTAGCTCTCCCCAATTCTTCCTCTTTGAAACCCATGTTGCAATGGTGTATCACCATGCCATCATTTTGATGTTCTTGACCGGAAAACTAAAGGTGTCGGAGGGTTACTCCAGCCACCTCCGACCAAATGGCCATCACCAATTGAAATCCCTGGGTTGGGTGATGGTGGTGGTGGGAGGGTTTTGCCGGATTCCACCGGGAGCCGCCAGAATACGCCCCGGAAGGTGCTCCAGGATGGGGTGATTGGGACCTTTGATCCAACGGGGAAGATGAAATTTGGAGCATCCATTAAATCATTATCCAGGGATTTAATATAAATTGATAAATTATTTTAGTTATTTTTTGCCTACTTGTTGCAAGATTTTTAGTAATTATTTGGTGAACATTCTGAGTAAGTGTTGAATACCAAAGTTGTAGCCCATGCTCCCAGCTACCTACAGTAAAATATTTGTGATTTTTAGAGCACTGTGGCTCCATGTATGAATTTTCTTCTGAACATCAAATATTATGTTAATATTTGGATGTGATCCAAAATAATTATAGAAAATTATGAGCTCTGATTCAAGGGAAATGGCCAATATGTAAGTTAAGGCTAAGGGCCTCAAGAGTTCATAGAAATTGACCTTGCTCAATTTGGAGTTCTACAACTCATAATATGAATTTCCTAGTGTAGACCATAAATACACTTATTGCAAGCAATTTGTAGGAATTTTTATTGAATTATCCTTAGCCCCCCAAGTGGAGCAACCAACATGGTGAAGTCATGTTTAGACCCCAGCTAACTCTAGGAATTTACCATGGGATGTTTTGAGCTTTGTAGCTCCTTGTATCTATTTTAGAAATATATGTGTAATTATGTGGTTTGGAGCTTAGAAAAATTAATTAGGGAGTTTTATATTTCCAATTATTCTGAAAATTTGGGCATGCATGGGTGTTACCCTAATCTAGCCCCTATAAAAATTTGGCGACTTTTTGAAATGTCTTTCTTAGAGATTGAATGGATAGTAAATATGGCTTGTATGTCTTAATGATGTGGGCAAATGGGGTTACTCCACCACAAATTTGTGGTCGGGGCCGAGTCTAACCATAATATCGGCTTGGGTGAAATTTCAGCCCATTTGGACTCCTGCATGAGAGAGAAACTCACATGCAAGGGCAATGTGCCATGGGAATCAAGTAAGGTGTTATGCACCTTGGATATTAGGGGATTGGGAGAGATCCCCATGGGCCAAATTAATGAAATGAGAAACATGCACATTTCATGATGAGATCAAATATCTTAAGAAAAAAATCAAGAACTTTGGGGTTAATCACCATAGAGAAGTCACATCATGTGATTTTGGCCACCAGAGCAATATTAAGCCTCTCCAAGGATAAACAAGTTTGAAATTTTATGAAATTCTGGCACACAATTAGGAGAGTGTGATTACACTATGTAGAATTTAATTAATTAGGATTTTTGAGGTCATTTAAACCTCTTAATTAATAATGGCCTTGAACTCTCCAATACATCTAATTCCACTTTTAGGTGATCAAATGAGCTTAGATTCACAAGAGATTGAGTACGTAAGCTTTTAGGATTGGTACATGTTCTGAGAATTTTTGTTATAATTATTTATTGAATATTAGCTGTACTTTCTTCATTAAGTAGATTTAGACTATTTCCCTTGCTAAATTGAAAATGATGTCTTAAAGGATCTGCAAAATTATTAAACTTGCTGGATAGTCTTATTTGGTCATGATAATGTTCTGGAAAGTTTATTAGAATCATTTATTGAGAAGACATAATACTTCCTTCACAATGTAGAATTTGAGGTTATAATTTAAGAAATTCATATCTTGAATTGATGACAATGGAATGCTGTAGAAATTGGTGCATAGACTTTTGATAGCAATATGCACTTCTGGAAATTTTATTAGAATTATTTATTGAGAAGACACAATACTTCTTCACAATGTAGAATTTAATGTTAAAAGTTAAGAAATTCATATATTAAATTATTCACACTGGAATGCTGTAGAAATTGGTACATAGAATTTTGATAGCAATATGCACTTCTAAAAATTTTATTAGAATTATTCATTGAGAAGACATAATACTTCCTTCACAATGTAGAATTTGAAGTTATAAATAAAGAAATTCATATCTTGAATTATTTACACTGGAATACTGTAGAAATTGGTACATAGACTTTTGATAGCAATATGCACTTCAGAAATTTTATTAGAATTATTTATTGAGAAGACATAATACTTCCTTCGCAGTGTAGAATTTAATGTTATAACTTAAGAAATTCATATCTTGAATTATTGACACTGGAATGGTATAGAAATTGGTAAATAGACTTTTGATAGCAATATGCACTTCTGGAAATTTTATTAGAATTATTCATTGAGAAGACATAATACTTCCTTCACAATGTAGAATTTGAAGTTATAACTTAAGAAATTCATATCTTGAATTATTGGCACTGGAATGCTGTAGAAATTGGTACATAGACTTTGGATAGCAATATGCACTTCTGGAAATTTTATTAGAATGATTTATTGAGAAGACATAATACTTCCTTCATAATTTAGTATTGGAAGTTATAAACATAAGAAATTCGTATATTGAATTATTGACACTGGAATGCTGTAGAAATTGGTACATAGACTTTTGATAGCAATATGCACTTATGGAAATTTTATTATAATTATTTATTGAGAAGACATAATACTTCCTTCACAATGTAGAATTTGAAGTTACAACTTAAGAAATTCATATCTTGAATTATTGACACTGGAATGCTGTAGAAATTTGTACCTAGACTTTTCATAGCTTTATGAACATCTGGAAATTTTCTTGGAATTATTAGTAGGTGACAAAGTCTACCACATGTTCAAATCTAGTCTCATTAGGTTTATAAGTATTAATTATATAGGCCCAAATACATGTGCTCGGTGAAACAAAATTGGAGATCTGAATATGGATAACCCTGCAACTCCTGGACTAGAATCGACTCATTCTTAATTAGAATTCATATAGTCACCTCTTTAGGACATGTGATTTTGATTAAAGAGCTCTGATCTACTAATAGTAAAAACTGGAATGTTAGAATTAGACCCCTCCCTTCTGGTCATCACCCCTGGATATGCTAACCCTTGGGTATTTGCATGTGCATAGTTGATTGATGTGTTAACCAGTAGTGGAATACACTAGTAGTAGAGGTTGGTGTGCGATTGGTAAAATTATCAAATTGGGATTTGATAACTCAAGCTATGTTTTTAAGAGGGGGGAGGCCTACAATGACTAGAACCCCAGTTAATACTAGGTCTTGAAACTTTTAGATCATGTTTAAGAAAAGTCGGGAGAGACTGTCCACTACTAGCAAGGCAAAGACTGGTGCTCAATTGAGCTTCGTCGCTTCCCTGTCCATGTAGTTGAGAACACCCTTTTACACAGTGCACCATGAGAGGTATTATGGTAAAAGAATGGTTAGTCTCCAATAAAAGTTAATGTCCTAGAAAGGGGGATTTGGGATTCAGCCACCATCACATTCCCTAATACCGCTGAGAGCCCTTCACCGGGTAGACCTGGGGAAGCCCAGGATTCACCCTAAACTTCTAAGTATAACTTAACGATAGACAAGAGTGGTAAGTAGGAGATCTCGATAAGTAAACCTCATCCCAAATTTAGGATGGAACAGTATAAGGACTACATAGTCCTGCGAGCGGTAGTCTCGGTATCGTCTAAGAAGGACTAGATAGTCCTGCGAGCTGGAAGCTCCACAAATTATAATAGAGGTGTGCTTGCCAACTAGTACGTGAATACCCTGGTGTGTTCTTCATGGGAATACAAAAGGTCTAGGTTGGGAGGTGTTTGAGAAGAGCATAGAAGTGTACATGCCAGATCCACTGCCCTTGTTTGCCTCAACAGGGTACCTGAGTTGTCATACTCAAACAGTGGGAACTAACTAAAAGGTTTGTATGTACCGAGTCGAGTGGTGAGTTGCATCACCGCATTCCATAACATAACATATCATTATTGCATAAACAAGACCTCATCATATAAATTAGTATGAGCACTTTTATATGGTAAGTTTACCTTAGTGCCAGATCCCTTAACTTATGTGTTTGTTAGTGTATACATATAAGTTAGGGTTACTTTAATAGATGTTACCTTTAAAAAGAATTGCTCTCTTTCAAATACTTTTATTATGAATACTATGGCTTGATGTTCCTTTATACTATTGTTAGAACCTTGTGAACTCTTGGATTGTGCTTATGGCTTACTGTTGTACATATGGATTACTTCTGGAAACTGCTAGAGATAAAGTATTTTATTCTTAAATATACTTGTTAGCTTATTCCATGTCATATGCTTGTCAATTTTACCCCTTATTGTCCTCTGCTTCCTCCTCCTGCATGGTACCTAGGAGTTGCGGGTGGAGGTGGTGAGGAACCTGCTAAGTCTAATAGACTGATGGTTGGTTGTGGCATAACAAATAGGAGCGCCAGGGGGAGAAGACCCTCAACAAGATGAAGGAATAAGACATGGTGGCTAGACTTGGACTTGGTCTCTCGACAACTGCGGGGAGAGAACCAATGAGAGACCCTCTTCCGATACCCACTCTTCACATCTACCCAGGGCAGAGCAGAGAGTTATACATTTGTGAAGGCACTAGTCCCTGTTAGTGCTTACAGTGCTTTATTTTTGCCAAGAGAGAGGCCAAGAAAGCATGATGTATCGGGATTGAGCCCCTTTTATCTTAAGCATTTCCCTTTTCAGTACTTATTTTATTATTATCTCATTTGGACAAGCATTTAAATATCTTAATGATTATGTGATTATTGTGGACATGTTCTCTTTAATTATTTATGTTGTGTGGTTGGCCTAGATGAATGATAAGCCTGCAGGATCGGTGTATTGTGGTGGTGACACCTCGTGAGTTGGTGCCACCGCAAGACGATCGTTCTGGGCGGTAAGAAGAAAGCAAAAAAAAGTGGGTCTTACAAACTGGTATCAGCCTCAGCCAATTTCGATCCAAAGTAAGAAAGTCCATAAACCCAGGAAATCCCACTAAAGCTTAGTTTGAGGACAAACTAGCAGTGGAAGCAATGGCGTACCCATAGGAAAAATCACGTTTAATTGTCCATCAAATGAGTTATTTAGGCGAATCCCTCTAATTAAATCCTCTTCCTATGTAGTCTCCAGTGAATATCCCCACCAGGGTGACGAGCCCTCCCATTTAGAATGATGTTCCTCCCCCACCGGCTCCCAGCCCTTTCAGCAATCGGAGCTAGGACAGATATTGACCGCTATCCTGTAGGACTTCACTCAACAGCAGGCCCCGATTCAGGTCCCCAACCCAGGGGCAAACTGGTTGAGTGCCTTTCGTGGCCTCTCCCCACCATCTTATGTGGGAACCGAGTCGGTGGTTCAGACGGAAGAATGGTTAGACACCATTCCAGAAATGCTGGCCGGGATTAGTTGTCTGATTGATATGGCGATGTCGTTGATCGTCTCCGCTTTGAAATCTCATGCCAAGTGGTGGTGGAAGTCAGCCCTAGACACCACATTTGCAGGCCTCGTGTATGCCAACATCACATGGGAAGAATTCAAGGAGGCACTACTGGAGCATTTCATGTCGTTGACAGCCAGAGATGATCTTGAGGAACAGTTCCTGCATTTGAAGCAGGGTGTTGGAACAACCCTATTACTAATTTGGGCTAGGATCACTATATGTTGATTAGGATCTGTATTGACCCCAATGTATAGCCTTAGGGTCAAGTTTTAGGCTGATTAGATTAGCAGAACTTAGGAAAATTCAAGCTCAACACATGGTGAGTGGTGTTCGACGAATGACCAGATTCGTTCGACAAATTGCTTCCAGCAGACTGAAGAAATTCTCAGTTCCAGCGGTCGACAAATTCTGAGCCAGCGCTCGACAAATGACTAGCAGCGGTCGAAAAATTCTCAGCCAGCGCTCGACAAATGACTAGCGGCAGTCGACAAATTCTAGCCAGTGCTTGACGAATTGCTTTCTGACGTTCAAACTTATATTCTCAGTGGATGTCAGTTCTCTGAACTCAAATCAGCAAAATAACAGATATATTTATTTCTCCTTGGACGTACTCAGGCAGCCAAGTAAGGATATCTTTCTCATTTATTATATCCTTATATTCCTTCTATTCCAAGAAGAAGAATAGCCGTTGACATTTAATGCAAAAGGCATCTTTCTCGACAAAAGGAATTAAAAGGACCTGCCAAAATCGTTTCGGGTGGCTACCTGGTTCCAAGAAGGATTTAAGTCAGAAGAAGACATTCCTTAAAGAGACAGAAGATTTGAATTTGAAAATATATACATACAGTTATCAGAAGCAAAAGATATACAGAATATCAAGAACTGAGATAGTCATCTTTTGTGAGAGAAATAAAGAAAAACTTCACTATCACTTTCTCTCTCCGGTGATCATAGAACATGGAGGATAGAAGAAGTCTTTCAGAAGAAGAAGAAGAAGCAAATACACTATTCTTTTTCAGCATTCTTCTTCATCAAGATCATCTGCAACAAAGACTTCTATTTGAGAAAGCTCTGTCCACAAAGATGTCATCAACTCTCATCAGACAGGGGGAGCTTTCTGCTTCAATACCTTTTGTCTTCTCTCAGATCATTGACAGAGAAGAACATTCTATACCTTTTTATCTCATTCTGTACAGGGTTAATACTCCCTTCAAAAGTTTACCAAGTGGTGGCAAGACACCTTATCAAAAAATCCTAGTGTGGTTTTTAAGCACCTTATCAAAAGCTTATTGGTGTGTGGACACCTTATCAAAAATCCCTTGGTGCCTGGGCACCTTATCAACCCTCCTAGTTGATTCCTACCAAAGGTGGCAGAAGAGTAGATGTACCCAGATTTATTGGAGAACTACTATAGCTCCTTGTGTCTTCTGTGCTTAATTATCTCTGTGTGCTTGTGCTGTGTGTCCTTTATTAATTCTGTAGTTTTCTATAACTCTTGCAGATATACATCCACTGTCTTCTCCCGCTGCACCAAATGCAGAAACTGCCGCAGCAGTGCTAACCTTGTCGAAGCCAGAATATAACGTTTTAGGAAAGCGTTCTCGAACTCCTCCATGGAAGGAACACGCCCAACAAAATAGCGACCGTTATGGTTCACTCACCACAACTTCGCATCACCCTCTAACATGAAACTCGCAAAGTGAGACTGCCTCTCAGCTGGGGTCTCAGCTGCCTTCAAGAGCTCCTGGATCCTCGAAAGCCAATCCTCGGCATCCGTTGGAGTTCCCACTCCCTTGAATGTCGGAGGGTGGAAACTCAAGAAGTATTTCATGAATCGATCACCCATCAGAATAGCTCTCTCCGCTATTGGCTCTGCTTGCCTCACTTCGACATCCGGTGTAACCGGCGTAGCCGCCGGAGTAACAGAAGTCGCAACTTGCACCACTGGTGTCGGAACCCGTGGCATCGCTCCAGCTTGGGCCGCTACCATTGCTTCCGCTAGCATGCGACAGAAATCAGCCGGGGACATGCCCACATTCACGAGGCCCGGAGCAGTCGCACTGCTTCCCGAAGGCTCCTCTTGCCTCCTCGATGTCCCCGCATCGTCGCCAACATCCTAGCATAAGCATGGAAAAAGACTTATCAAGCTCTATTCGCAAGACTCAAACGCAGGGATACTCATGATCCCACACAGTACTCCTATGTGGACAATCTCTTACGCGATCCAAATACACTAGACCTCGCAAGAATACTCGAACCTAGCTCTGATACCAAATTGTAACACCTCCCCTGTAGTGACCATATAATATGGGTCCGGCCGGGACCCCACAACATATAACCGCCACAGCTTTGGTATTAAAAGATGATATTAACTACCCAACTCAAAACTCAGATAACACACAGCGGAAACAACCAAAAAAACACAGAGATTGTCCACAATACATAGGAGTCCAATTGGCCTTAAGGCCTTACAAAACAGCAGTCCAAATCACCAAACATTCAACACGACAGGACATCCCAACAAAAGGGGAAAATAGAAGTTTTACCTAAACTACCTCGGCATGCAAGCCGGTTAAAACATAATGCAATAATAGAAGTGCATGGAAATAAAGACAAGCACTTCATGAGGCTCTAGACATTTTTGGCCGGCGCGCTGGGTCCATCCTGCGATTCTTGCCCTGTAACCAAATCACAAAGAGCGGTAAATGAGGGTCAGCTATGGCAAACCACAAACGATGTAACAACATCCCTCCTCCCGGCCGTCCTAGCGGACCCCGGGGAACTACTTCACCCTGCAAGTCAGTACTTTGTATGCAAATGTACATATAAGAAAACAGCATAAACACAGGTGTAAGTGTCACATACATCATCCACGTTTCTATGTTGAGCAGATAATAAAAAGGGGCCTACCAATGCAAAATGAATGCAAACCCGGGTTTCACCCAAGGCACCCTAAAGCATATGAATCTATCACATCATCATACATCATCATCACATCACAAACACAGGGGTACTCGTCATTTCCCCGCAAGGGCATCGTAGCCCAAGGCCAAGAGCTATCGCTGAGACCCACCTCGCCTGGCTCGCCATGCCATCGGGCTTGTCTAACAGCTCACACGCTCGGGCCGCCAACAACACACAAGACCGATACTAAGAATTCTGGCTAACAAAAACGTCCCAAGGCCCTGGACTTACTCTCGGGATAACGTCCACCGATTGCCTCGCCGGGCGACCGTCAACGGACTAATCCGTAGCACAGACATTCTCGTCAGTCAACAATCGAAGGGACTAATCTTGCTGGGACACTCTCCACACGTGAATCTCAGTCTTCACGGGATAGCCAGCCGACCACAAAGACCAATCGCGCCTTCGCACAACACTAGGCACCACAAGCCCCATATTCCGCACATTACTTCTCCGCCATAAACCCAACGTTCGTTACCACATGAAGCTACAAGGGCATCACAACGACGAGTTCGCCGTATTCGGATTTCTAGCAAAAGCCCTAAAATGCGCGTAAATCAACATCGCCGAATCGGACCAACGACCATAAATCTGGCTTCACCCACAATGCCTAATCCGCTAACGGAGCGGATCTCTAGTGCAAATCATGTCGGGGACAGACTCAATCAACCCGATGGTTCCTTTTGAACCAAGGCGACCCGGACCCCTCTCACTCGACGGATCCGGTGCCAAAATGCAGAAATTAAAGGGATGCCATGCACGCATCCTAAAGAACGGGAGGAGAAATGTCGTTACCTTTTAAGATCTCCTCCTAGCCATGAGAAGCTTGCAAACAAATGGTGGAGAAGAAGCATCTTGACGCCCTCTACGCGTTGCCGGTCTCGGATCGGCGAACGGAGCTCCGAAGCTCCGGCAATGGCGGATTCCCCTTCTTCCTCCTCCTTGCCTCCTCCTCCTTTCTCCAACCTAAAAGAGAGAATGAACTTGGAAATATGATGGTTTAACTCCTTTACCAGGCCCTAAAACCCCCCAGCCATCCATCGCAGCCGTTGGATCAAATCCCAACATTTTTGGACGGCCGGATCATCTTCCCCGTCACTTTTCGCGGAGCAGAATAAACAGTGAGCACGAGCAGCGGCGCACGGTCAGTGATCGTGCGTGGCCAGCATCCCCTGATCGTGCGCACTACACGATCAGCCGACCTTCAACCCTTGTGAATTAACGCACGATCAGGCGCACGACCACTGGTCGTGCGCGAAGGAGGCCAGTGAGCGTGCGCGAAGAATCTGCTATGGAATCTCAGCCTATTCCGAGCGCGACGCTACCACTCCGCCTACCTCGCTGCACTACGATTTTTGGGGTGTTACAATAGCACTCATCCCCATGCCCTTTCTACTATGGGAAGGAGTGTTTTCCTTCCTATAAGAACTCCCATTCTTCCAGTTACCATAGATGTTGTCATGGTCATACCTGTTGGAGGGAAGTAACACCTTTTGAAAGGTGGTATGATGTTTAGCCTTAGCCTTGCTCTTTTCTCTACTCCCTTCACCCACTCCCATTTTATTGAACCCTAGTCCTCTCCTATTAGTCTGAGAAGACAAGGTGTCAATGATTGGAAGCACTGATTTGGGCTTGGAGAATTGAGACACTAGGTTCTTTTCTTTGAAAAGCTTCTCCTCAAGGTCCTTGATGACCTTGTTCTTTTGGGAAATGATGCTCAATTGGGCAATTGTTATCACCTTGAGTTGACTTATTTCTCTACTCATCTGAGCCACCAGGGTAAGTGACTCAGTACGATCTTGCTTAAAGATAAGTAGTATTTTTATAACTTTTTAATAGAAAATTTTGTAAATATTTAATTTGTTTTTCCTTTTTTATGTCATTTCTAGGTCATAAGTGTTTATTTTGAAATTCTGTTTCTAATTTAGCTTAATTTCAATTTTTGCAGAATTTTGGGACAAATTGGAGAAATTGACAAGTACACGCCCTGAATCACGTCCGTGACCAAGGGTGTGTAACCTAAAGATCAGTCTAGAGTCGATGCCGCGCCAATTGAGCTAGTCCACAGCAAGTCACGCCCTCGGTCACGCCCGTGACCCAATGTCACGCCCATGACTAGGGGCGTGTAATATTAGAATCTTCCCAGCTGGCTGCTGACGAGACGTGGAGATGCTGTCGAGAAGTCAACCTAAGTCACGCCCGTGACCCAGATGTCACGACCGTGACTTGCCCGCGTGATCTCTGCTTCGCCGCCGCGCCGAATTCCTGCCCACGCTGCATTTAATGAAGCTGTCCAAAGTCACACCTGTGACCAAAATTACACGGGCGTGTAATGTCCACTTTTCGCCGCGCCGTCCAGAAAGCCCACGCCGCTGTCGGATCCGATGTGAATAGTGCAGTCACGCCCTAAGTCACGCCCGTGACCGAGGACGTGTAACTTGAAATTTTCGCATATAAATTCAGAGGTTCTCCTTGAGCCCAGGGTTCAGAATTTTGGAGATGGGGAGTTGTTGTTAGAGCTGAGAGTGAGTTTTTCAAGTTAATGTTCATGTTTCTTAAGGCTTTCATGTTCTCTTCCCTTTCAATTCATGCAATGTTTTAATGTAACTTTCATGTACTAGTTTTCTTAAGCTTGTAACCTTCATTTTCCTTAGCTTTGCACTCTTTAATTAAGGCTTGTAATAGTTTTTGATTTTCAATAAAAAATAGTTTCCTCTTTCATGCTCTCTTTCTCCTTAAGAAATTTCTTCCTTTTCATGCAATGTCAATCTTTCTCTCCTTAGTAATGTCTTTTTTATGTAATGTCAATTTCTCTTTCCTTTCATGCAATGTTTAATCTTTTCATTTAGCTTGCAATTAGTTTTTTTAGCTAAGTAATCAAAACCTCAAATTTTCGTCGATAAGATAATGGTAATTTTCCTCGAAGTAGAAGTAATCAATGCGCCCCGTGGAATACGACCTTGATATTCCTAAATATCATATACTATAGACGATAAGGTACACTTGCCTTAATCGAATATAGTTTTGGAGAAAAATCTTTAACCTTCGCTTAATTTCAAAACCGCAAAATTTATATCAAGTTTTTGGAGCCGTTGCCGGGGAGTTTGCACAGATATTTTGAAAAGAGGATAGCTATTAATTTTATCATGTTTCTTTTTATTTTATTTTGCTTTTTCTAAATCTCAAAAAGAATTTTTTTTTTAAGTTTTTTCCTTTTCCTTTCTTCTCCTTTTTAGTGTATGACCCGAGGTAGCCCTTCGATTCTTCCTTTTGATCCGGAGATCGAGCGCACCCTTTTGAGGCACCGCCGTTCTCGTGATCAGGGAAATAAAGTAGAATCCGAAGAGTCGATCGGGGACACTAATACAGCGAATATGGATCATAATCTTAATCCTCCTAATCTTAACGAGCCAAATCCTGATGAGGACGCGCAACGGACCATGTCCTATTATGCGCGGCCAAATTTGGAAGGCACACAATCGAGTATTGTTCGCCCCATGGTGACAAACAATAATTTTGAGATCAAGTCCAGCATCATACAAATGGTGCAACAATCGGTGACCTTTGATGGTCAACCGGACGAGGATCCAAATTCACATATTTCTTACTTTCTTGAAATTTGCGACACTTTTAAGATCAATGGCGTCACCGATGACGCCATTCGACTACGTCTTTTTCCTTTTTCTTTGTGGTCTAAGGCCAAACAGTGGCTGGGCTCCCTACCTAGGGGATCCATCACTACATGGGCTGAAATGGCGGAAAAATTTCTCAATAAATATTTCCCGCCTTCAAAGACCGCTAAATTGCGCACGGATATTGCGTCGTTCATGCAAATCGACTCGGATACTCTCTATGACACATGGGAGCACTTCAATGAGCTTTTGCGTCGATGCCCTCACCACACACTTGCCACTTGGCAACAAGTGCAAATATTTTATAATGGCTTAAATCTCCAAATGAGGCAAATGATTGATGCGGCCGCCCGGGGGGACATTAAATAATAAAACCCCGATCGCCGCTCAAGAGCTTTTCGAAGAGATGGCCACAAATGCGTACCAATGGAACATGCCCCGAGCGCGGCCTAATAAGCCGGCCGGAATTTTTGAAATAGACGCTAACACAAATTTGGCTTTACAAGGTGAGCGCTTAACAAAGCAAGTGGCGGAGATGTCTGCTTCCTCCGCCACTCCTCCTTGGTCTAATAACATTTTAATTGAAGAACAGGTTGACTACATGGGAAATCTGCCTCGACCTTCCTATAACCCCAACACCGCTCCGTATAACAACACATACAATGCTGGTTATAGGAATCATCCAAATTTCTCGTGGAGCAACCACGAAAATGCTCAGCGTCCTATGAATTTAAATCAACCTCCCCCTAATCAACTTCTTAACTTAACTCCGCCTCAAAATTTGATTTCTCAAAATTTTAATCCACCCGGTTTTCCACCGCAACAGCAAAAACTCTCTCCGTTTGAAGTGGTTTTTGCAAAATATATTGCTACAAATGAAACGAACATCCGGAACCTTACCGGATCGATCAAAAATTTAGAGAATCAAGTGGGCCAGCTCGCAAAGATGATTTCTGAGCGTCAACAAGGAGCACTACCGGGGAATACAGAGCAAAATCCAAAGGAGAGCGCGCATGCGATTACACTCCGAAGCGGGAAGGAGGTTGTTCAAAAACAGGACGAACACAAGGTAACTTCCTCTCCTCCTCCTACTCTTAATTCTTCTTCAAATGTGCACGCTCCTCTTTCAGCTCCGCACGCTTCTGTTTTAAATCCGCGCGCTCCTACTTTAAATATTCCGTATCCATCTAAATTTAAAAATGAGTGCGCCGAAAAAAATTATAAAAAAATTTTAGATGTTCTAAAACAAATCCATATTAATGTACCTTTCTGCGAGGCTATCTCACAAATGCCTAAATATGCGAAATATCTTAAGGAGTTGCTATCCAATAAGAATAAGTTAGAAGATATTTCGCATATTTCTTTAAACGCATAATGCTCCGCGGTTGTACTTAACAAATTGCCTAAAAAAGCAAATGACCCAGGACGGTTTTCCATCCCATGACTATTTGACAATTCGTTAGTAAAACATGCCTTAGCGGATCTTGGAGCAAGCATTAACATTATGCCTTTTTCTTTGTTCAAAAAGCTAGGTCTAGGAAATCCAAGGCCCACTCGAATGAGTATCCAATTAGCGGTCGTTCTTTAAAATATCCAATAGGAATAGTGGAGGACGTGCTCGTCAAGGTTGACAAATTCATCTTCCCGGTGGATTTTGTCATTCTTGACATCGAAGAGGATGCCGAAGTACCCCTCATACTCGGTGGCCCCTTCCTTGCCACCTCCCGCGCTATTATAGACATAAGTAATGGAAAGCTCCTCCTACGGGTTGGAGACGATGAAGTTACTTTCGTAATAAATTCTTCGATGCGGAACACGCTAGAAAACGACGATTCGTGTTTTTACTTGGAAGAGTGTTGTGAGTTCGATTCATCCCTCGAGTTAATTTCATCAGCAAGTAGTGATTCTGAGCCCGTAGAGCTCTTTTATGTTGAAGAAGAAGTTTCTCACCCCACTCCACCCGAACCGTTATTTCTAGAAAATTTGAAAATTAAAACTTCTTATGAAGAACCACCTGAATTAGAGTTGAAACAACTTCCCCCTCACCTTAAATATTTGTTTTTGGAAAAAGAGTCTAAGCTACCTGTCATCATTTCATCCGATCTTAGCAACTCAGAAATTTCTTAGTTGACTACAGTATTAAGAAAGCACCGCCACGCAATTGCGTGGCAATTATCGGACATTAAGGGTATAAACCCATCTTTCTGCACTCATAAAATATTTCTCGTAGAAAATTCCCGCAACTCAATCCAGCCTCAACGACGACTAAACCCGAACATGAAGGAAATCGTTAAGGCCGAAGTTATAAAACTTCTGGACGCGGGAATCATCTACCTGATTTCGTACAGTACTTGGGTTAGCCCAGTACAAGTCGTGCCAAAGAAAGGTGGTGTCACGGTTGTTGCGAACGAAAATAACGAATTGATCCCAACCCGTACGGTTACGGGTTGGTGGATCTGAATCGACTATCGGAAATTAAATGATGACACCGGTAAGGATCACTTCCCTCTACCATTTATTGACCAAATTTTAGAGCGCCTTTCAGGTCACTCCTACTACTTTTTTCTCGATGGTTTGTCGGGATATTTCCAAATCCTGATTTCGCCCGACGACCAAGAGAAAACCACTTTCACTTGTCCCTTTGGCACCTTCGCTTATCAAAGGATGCCATTCGGTCTTTTTAATGCGCCAGCTACATTCCAAAGATGTATGCTGGCAATATTTGACGAGTTAGTGGAGGAGGTGATGGAAGTATTTATGGACGACTTATCCGTGTAGGGAAACTCATTTAAAAACTGTTTAAAAAATCTCGAGCGCGTGTTGCAGCGATGTGAGGACACAAATTTAGCACTTAATTGGGAGAAATGCCATTTTATGGTCAAGGAAGGACTAGTCCTTGGCCATAAAATTTCGGGCAAGGGGTTCGAGGTCGATAGGGCCAAGATTGAAGTAATTGAAAAGCTCCACCCTCCAACAAACGTAAAAGCTATTAGGAGTTTCCTAGGCCATGCGGGGTTCTATCGGCGCTTTATACAAAATTTTTCCAAAATCACAAAGCCGTTAACCCATCTTCTCGAGAAAGAATCATCTTTTCTTTTTAACGATGAATGTCATTTAGCCTTTCAACTTATCAAAGAGAAACTTATAAACTCCCCGATTCTAGTCGCCCCAGATTGGTCGCTCCCTTTTGAAATCATGTGCAACGCGAGTGATATTGTGGTTGGTGCCGTTTTAGGCCAACAGGTGAGTAAGTATTTTCACCTGATCTATTATGCGAGCAAAACACTCACGTCGGCACAAGCAAACTACACCGCGACCGAGAAGGAACTTCAAGCAATCGTTTTCGCCTTCGATAAGTTTAGGTTGTATATCACTCTCTCAAAAGTTATCGTCTTCACAGATCACTCCGCGCTTAGGTATCTCTTAAGTAAATTGGACGCAAAGCCTCGTCTTTTGCGATGGATCCTCCTCTTGTAGGAGTTTGATTTAGAGATCCGGGATAAAAGAGGAGCCGAAAACTTGGCGGCCGATCACCTTTCTCGTTTAGAAAATCCCTCCTCGAAAGCATTAATAGAGGCTGACATCAACGATAAATTTCCCGAAGAGCGCCTCCTAGCTCTCGAAAATATTAATTCATCTTCTACCCCTAGTATCGATTTTGTTGGTCCTCTCCCTCCCTCTTTTTCAAATAAATATATTCTAGTGGCGGTCGACTACGTATCGAGGTGGGCGGAAGTGCAAGCTCTCCCCACCAATGATGCGCGAGTCGTCGTTAATTTCTTAAAAAAATTATTTTCTCGATTTGGCACGCCGCGCGCTATTGTGAGTGATCGGGGCACCATTTTTGCAATAGTCAATTTACAAAAAATGTAGCAAAATATGGTGTCACGCATAAATTATCCACCGCATATCACCCACAAACGAGCGGCCAAGTCGAAGTTGTTAATCAAGAATTAAAATGGATTTTAGAAAAAACAGTTTCTATTAATCGGAAGGATTGGGCAATAAAGCTCGATGATGCGCTATGGGCCTATCGAACGGCGTACAAGACCGCAATCGGTTGTACACCGTATCGAATGGTTTATGGCAAGGCTTCCCACCTTCCGGTCGAATTAGAACACCGCGCATTTTGGGCGCTTAAATTTTTAAACCTCGATTCCACTCTAGCGGGAGAACAAAGAAAATTCCAAATGAACGATTAGATGAGTGGCGAGCGAATGCGTATGAGAGCAATAAATTATATAAGTAGCGAACAAAGTTTTATCACGATAAGCATATAAAATTTCCAAAAACTTTTTCGCCGGGCGATCTAGTCCTCCTTTATAATTCCCGCATTCGCCTTTTTTCGGGAAAACTAAAATCCCGATGGTCCGGACCCTTTATTGTTAAAGAGGTTTGGTCCTATGGGACAATTTTAATTTCCCACCCGGAAAAAGGTACCTTCAAAGTTAACGGGCACCGCCTTAAATTATATCTTCCGGGAGAGTTAACTAATGAAAAGAGTGATTCGATTGTATTTCAACCTATAATATGATCGACAAGTGGGTCAAGATACGCGACCTTAAACAAAGCGCTTTTGGGAGGCACCCCAAAGTTATCTTTGTATTGTTTTCTCTTGTTCTTTAACATATTTTGTAGGTAATCGTCGCTTCCCCGTGCAAACTTCAAAAAAATCAGGGAAGCCCTTTCACTTTCTTCCTTCTCTTTTATCATGCATTTCCTTTTTGTTTTGTCTTGCACTTTATTGTCTTTTACTTCATACTTAGTTTTAAACATTGAGGACAATGTTTAACTTTAAGTATGGGGGTGTAAATAGTTCTTTGTAAATAGTGTTAAATTAGAAAATTTTCAAAACAAAAAAAATATATTTTCTTATGTTTTCTTCTATTTTAGCACTTGTATAACCCAAAAACTAAAAAAAAAATTAGAAAATAGAAAAAATTTAAATCTTGGAAAGGGACGTTTGGGACCTCACCCCATCTCACCTCCTAGTACCGTGAGAACCCTTCACGGGGTATACCTCGGGAAGTCCAAGAATTAACAAAAAATTTTAGCTTTTTAGTACATGTTTTTGTTTATTTCTTATCAAAAATCCAAAAAAAAGATAATATCAAAATTCAAAAAAAATTTATGAAAAAACTTAAAATACAAAAAATTTAAATCTTATACCTCTCCTATTTGTTATTTTTGTGATTTCTTAGAAATCTAGTTGAGAATGTTTATAAGCATGTTTAAGTTTTTAATTGGCTAAAATTTTGCTTATCATAGTTTGTTAATTTTAAATTAGAGGTAATCTTGATTTAAGAATCATCTTATGATTTTAAATTGATTAGAGAATTTTTTTTAGCATGACTTCTCTTTTTATTTTTAAATGGCTTCATTTTGTAGTGAATTTCCTAAACCTCTTTAGATTTCAATTAGATTTTCTTCTAACTTTTTAGATCTTAGGAAATTTAATGTTACTAGAATTTGCTCTCAATATAATTTAAAGCTAGCTAGATTTATTTCCCTTCCTTACCCCCTTTGTGGCAAAATAAACATGAAGTTCAAAAGATCATATGTCATGAGAATAAGAGGATAAAATTCATTATTCCCTAAAACATATGCACCCAAAATATTTGAAAAGATTATATGGCATGGAGTAAGAGGTTAAAATTCATTACTCCTAAACCATATACATTTTGGGTTGTTATTAGAAGAGAAAAAAAATTAAGGTGAGAGGATAAAATTCATCACCTCAAATCGAAGATCTCTTCTCATGCCAAATTTTATGAAATCCCCATTAGCCAATTATCATTGTTCTAGTTTTAGTTGAAAATTATGGAGAGAGCAATATTTAGTAATTTACTTTTCCTTAAGTTTTTTTAAGGTAGAGTTCTTACAATTTTAATTTAATTTAGTTTTATAATTTCAACAATTTTGTCAAACTAATTAATTTTCTTGAGAAGTTCTTGCCTAAACATTTTTCCCTCTTTTCAAATCATCATCATAATTTAGGACTTAACTCCCCCTTGAATTTACTCTTAACTTAACTTTTGGTTAAATGAAATTTTAGTTTTAAATTAAAAATTTTCTAAGGATGTCTTATAAATTATGTCTCACACTTTTGCTCTGGAATAGCAAAACCTCAAGTATGGGGGTATTTGATAAGTAGTATTTTTATAACTTTTAAATAGAAAATTTTGTAAATATTTAATTTGTTTTTCCCCTTTTATGTCATTTCTAGGTCATAAGTGTTTATTTTGAAATTCTGTTTCTAATTTAGCTTAATTTCAATTTTTGCAGAATTTTGGGACAAATTGGAGAAATTGACAAGTACACGCCCTCAGTCACGCCCGTGACCAAGGGCGTGTAACCTAAAGATAAGTCTAGAGTCGATGCCGCGCCAATTGAGCTAGTCCACATCAAGTCATGCCCTCGGTCACGCCCGTGACCCAGTGTCACGCCCGTGACTAGGGGCGTGTAATATTAGAATCTTCCTAGCTGGCTGCTGACGAGACGTGGAGATGCTGTCGAGAAGTCAACCTAAGTCACGCCCGTGACCCACATGTCACGACCGTGACTTGCCCGCGTGATCTCTGCTTTGCCGCCGCGCTGAATTCCAGCCCACGCTGCATTTAATGAAGCTGTCCAAAGTCACGCCCGTGACCAAAATTACATGGGCGTGTAATGTCCACTTTTCGCCGCGCCGTCCAGAAAGCCCACGCCGATGTCGGATCCGATGTGAATAGTGCAGTCACGCCCTAGGTCACGCCCGTGACCGATGGCGTGTAACTTGAAATTTTCGCCTATAAATTCAGAGGCTCTCCTTGAGTCCAGGTTTCAGAATTTTGGAGATGGGGAGGTGCTGTTAGAGCTGAGAGTGAGTTTTTCAAGTTAATGTTCATGTTTCTTAAGGATTTCATGTTCTCTTCCCTTTCAATTCATGCAATGTTTTAAAGTAACTTTCATGTACCAGTTTTCTTAAGCTTGTAACCTTCATTTTCCTTAGCTTTGCACTCTTTAATTAAGGCTTGTAATAGTTTTTGATTTTCAATAAAAAATAGTTTCCTCTTTCATGCTCTCTTTCTCCTTAAGAAATTTCTTCCTTTTCATGCAATGTCAATCTTTCTCTCCTTAGTAATGTATTTTTTATGCAATGTCAATTTCTCTTTCCTTTCATGCAATGTTTAATCTTTTCATTTAGCTTGCAATTAGTTTTTTTAGCTAAGTAATCAAAACCTCAAATTTTCGTCGATAAGATAATGGTGATTTTCCTCGAAGTAGAAGTAATCAACGCGCCCCATGGAATACGACCTTGATATTCCTAAATATCCTATACTATAGACGATAAGGTACATTTGCCTTAATCGAATATAGTTTTGGAGAAAAATCTTTAACCTTCGCTTAATTTCAAAACCGCAAAATTTATATCACTTAGCCATCTTAAGGGAAGCAATTTATTGAGCTTGCCTCTTGGATAGCTTCTTGCTCATTTTCAAAGCATCCAATAAAGCATCATACTTGTCGATCAACCACTTCAGATTCTAAATCATTTTCATCAATTGATGAGCATGCTTCATAGTCTGGCATTGACTCATACTCAGAAGAGGGGGAAAGAGTAGGTACATTGTCAGGAATGTCCCGACTATCTTCATCATCATCTGTTATGGCCATTAATCCATGATGTTGTCTAACATCTTCATCCTCCTCTATGTCACTGTCTGAATGTGATAGAGGAGCCCTGATGCCCACCTTTGCAGTAGGAACGTCCCCATCTTCCTCAACAGCAAACAACCCAATATAGGCTTCTTCTTCTTCATTTTAATCTGAAGATGATGACTCAAATTCAATCCATCTCTTCTCCTTCTTGGCTAGGAAGGACTTTTCACCCTTCCTTCCCTTCTGGTGATAAGCTTTCTTATCACCCTTATCTTTCCTCTTGACTGGATAGTCAGTAATGATATGTGCAGGCTGTAAGACCCCCCTCTCCCGGAACACAAGACACGATCGAGGGGAGTCCTATGCCTAAGAAAGCCTCCTTGTGGAGGTGCCAGCTCACAGGCTAGCCCCCTCCATAAGGCGCCTATCCTGTGGGCTAATTCCAATATCATCATGCCAACCCATCAATAAAATATATAAACAACAGAAGCCATAATTCACAATTAAGTAAAACTGTCGATAAAAAGCAGGTAGCTACAAAAGCTCCTGAACAACATTAGAGTACATGTTTCCCTAAGGCTACAACTCAAACACTCACTCACATCTGACACTGACGGTAGCAAAGGTATCGTAGTCACCGACCCTGCCATCCTGGTCGGTCTGACCTCCTGCATCGCTCGCTGTTGCTCCCCCTGGGTGTACTCCTTAAACAATGGTGTAACAACCGTTAGTCATAAAGACTAAGTGGATTCACATCCTCTCCCCCGGTGACTCCAAGGCGCCGGCCAGAAGGGAATGAAGAGGAGCTGCAATATAAACAGTAATAGCAACAACAAATGGCCATAATAATGGTACAATATTAACAATTCTATATCAACAGTATAAAATGCGGTATATTAGTACAAAAGTAAGCAGTATATATAAACAGGAGTAAGTAGCATCAAAACGTACCTTAACTTATATGAATGCCCATACAAACTTATAAGTTAAGGTTTCCAATTTGGAACCCATCGTATAAAAGAGCCCATACTAATTTATATGATGGACCTGATGCGGTGCAATGTTATGATTATGAATGATGAATGCAATGCAATGATTATGATATGATGACTCACCCATGCAAGTTGCTATGTCGACATAGACCTACAGTTCTCTCTTTTTGAGAGGTAGCTAACCACTCAGGCATCTCCCATCGTGGCCAGACGGAGACAGTGGAACGAGCTCCTCCACCACTAGGAGGGTATGAACACTACCAGTCCTAGGCCTCTGTACGCCTCGATGCTAAGAACACACATCGGAGACCCTACGTAATGCTCACATCATGCTGAGCCTTCAAGGACACAGAAGGGGACTTGGGTAGGTGAGCACCAAGAGTCCAACCCAACCGGTCTAGAGTCTAACAGTCGACTTCTGTCGGTGTCACGACCAGCAAGACCATAGACCCGCCACAAGTAATCCTCCAACCGGGATCATCACACTACCAGGTGTAAACCATGCACATTCATGAAATTCCCATGCACCACCCGTGCTATCAAGTACCCGAGGACTCTCGTAAGGAGCCTTATTCTATTTCTCCTCATACAATCGGTGCCGATGCTAATTAGCATCCAAGGACCTACCAACTAGGTCCCTCAACTCTCAGGATATAACCATACCCTAGAAGCCTCACCAACCATCACTGCTTCACATACGGAGTTGTCATAACTCTAACACAGTGGAAGGTATAAGTCATAGGATTACACTCTACGTGATCCTAAGGACTACTTGTGTACCTTGTTGCGTATTAGATCACTAGATGGGTTACCCAATATGTTTCCTGACCTTTCTCATCCTCGGGCTAATTTCACCAAAAGTTCAGTGATGCATTTTTATTCAATCGTATTCTATCAATAACATTAATACACTACAACTTGTGTATGATTCCAAATATGCAACCTTCTGTTATTAATATCATTGTCGTAACTAGGTCAGCACATCTATTTGTAGCAAATATTCTAGTGGAATAACATTACCAAAACCGAACATCGAACTTGCTACATCAAGACATAATTATCACATGAATACCTCTGCCAAAAGTGCACAGGAATTTTACTATAAAGTATGACTCCATATTTCTTTCTTCACTAGCATCCTTGTGTTTCACAATCAGCATAAGTATTTATGATGAAATATTTAATCTAAGAAGCATTTCAAACACAAAAGTTATAAGATTAAATGGGGGTATTGATAACTAAAACAAATATATTTCTGTCAAGTTTCATATGCTTCTGATAAGTAAAATGAGGTAAATCACCAAAATATTATGAATTCGTACGTTTGTCTCCCTGCGCACTAAAACAACATTTTTGGGAGATACAGTCCACCAAAATTAACGATCCACCCCCTTCGGGAAAGGTATTTCCATGGGCTAGAACTTTCGTGTTAAGTCTGAGGTACAAATCTAAGTCTATCATGTCTGAAATCGAGTTTTAACCCGGCTGCTCAAACTTGGATAGAATCTATCATGTACTTAAATCATAATTATTTTCAGGATAGCAATTTCGATTTGGGTTTAGGGATCCACGGGGCTCCCCAGAAAAGACACAACCACTCTACGAAAAGGCCATTCTGGGGCTACAACTTTCATGTTGAGCCCGAGGACCAAATCCGTCTGAAACATGCCTAAAAAGTGGTTCGAAGCCAGCCGCGCGCATTAGACAAATTTTGTGTACATTATTTATATTAAAAATCTGCACGGATCTAAAAGCTGAACATACAACATCCGTTCATCTTTTTCCTCCAGCCTGGGGCTGTGATTTTCCCGACCTGGAGCCTGATAAAAAAACTCTCCCATCGGCCACCATATTTTCCCGTCTGATCAACCAACACCACCGCCCCTTCCTCCTACATAAGGTGCATCGCCGGGCGCGAATCGGTTGTCGGAGATGGCCGGAACAACAAATCGGAACATAGATTTGGCCATTCCTCCATGGCTTCCTCTCCAATCAAGCTCAATTGAGCTCGATGTCTCGCCTAATCAGACCTAGGAAACTAGCACCAAGGGAGAGGGGAGGAAGCTCACCGAGTGTCCATGCATGCTACCCAATAGCCGTGTATGCGTCGTTTGTCCGTTGGTCCCATCCAAGGTTGGATTTGATGAAGACGGTGGTTGCTGAAATTCATCATTGCCCCTTTCTTCTTAGGATCAAGAAACATCCTCCATGGAGTGGTCAGACATAGGAGTTCTTGTCGGTTTGGAGAAAGCTAGTCAGAGCTTCTTGGAGAGCGAGCTTGTGTTGAAGTTAGGTCGCCGGAGATCAGAGATCGGAGAGGGAAAGGGCTGCTCTGCCATTCTGGAGGAGCACGGCGGAGAAGGCTCGGCTGGAAGAGGCTTCTCTCTGGAAGAACAAGAGAGGTGGAGATTTGAAGATGTTGCCGCCTGAGTGGGGAGAGGAGCTCGTCGGAATGTTGATGCTCTCGGTTCTTTGCTTGAAAATAGGAAGGGTCGGCGGTTTGAGGAGATTTGGCCGCCATGTTGCTGAAATGGAGTATAGCATGTTCAGATCCGAGCCCTCAGGTGCTGCACCTCGTCGGAGAAGAGGGGGAGAGCAGTTTTCGGCCATGGAGGAGCTCGGTTTGCCGGAAAGGAGGGAGTTGTGAGCTCTCATCGGAGGATAAGAGGTGTTGCCGGCCATGGAAGATGTAGAGAGAGAGAGAGGGAGAGAGAGAGAGGGAGAGAGAGAGAGAGGGAGAGAGAGAGAGGGGAAGCTTGACGGTGGGCTGCTGGGAGGGGGATCGGGTAAGTCATTTCTAACCTAAGTTATAAGTATATATATTATTAATAATATTATCTTATTAAAAAATTAACTTATTTCATTTGAACGCCCGCACAACGCCTTAGAGGACTCAAAAATTGTCTCGGAAGGGCTCGTTACGGCCATCTCGCTGACATGCATCCACCGGGACGATCTGAGATTAATTCCGAGTTCGTTTGCTCATTTTATGCTTGTCGGAGCGTTTACGGCCTAATTTTGCATCGCATCAAAACTCATCGGACGACGTCGGAATTTTAAACTGATGACACTGTTGGACTTGTATTATTATTATGAGTCCAACGAAATTGACTGGGATCAATTTCGAAGTCGTTTGCTCAATTTCCACTTTTTGGGCAAATACGCTATTTGCAAACCATGTTATGATTTCGCCGATTCTCATCAGAATAGAGCGAGAGCAATTTTGTTGAACTCGTATAAACTTCACGAGTCTAACAAAACTGACTGAGGTGAATTCCTTCAAGGCGACACGCTTCCTTCGAGTTTTATTGCTCAAATTATGCTCTCCGGACGGCTTGGATCCCGATACAGCAAACACCGGGAGAAAGAATAGAAATGGCACTCGCCGCATTCATCGAGTGCACTTCCCCGGCTCAGCTGCAATCCTGGCCCTCAGTACACCCTGAGCTCGAGTCAACTCGCTTGACTCAAAAATGCGCACAAGGGGTCTAGCTCGAATCGGGATGTTACACAGGCTTGCTACAGCAATAATAAATCACATTATTTGAAACATTTTTAGAGTTATACCTGTCGCCTTTGGGGTGCTGCTTGTCTGATCTGTTGAGATACTTTCTGGGATGTGAGGAGGAGGAAGGCTTGTTCTTCCACTGCTTCCTTCTCATCATCTTCTTGAACTGCCTTGAGAAGGCAGCAAACTCCTCATCAGAAGAGCTTTTATCAGATGAGCTGGGCTCAGAATTTTCTGAGCTAGCAGCCTTCCTTGGAGGTGTAGGCATCCTTTCCTTGCTCTTCTTGGAGCCTTCAGCCTTGAGGGTCATAGTCCTCTCCCTTGCATGAGGCATGGAGGATATGTCTTCCTCCTTCCCAGTAGATAGTTGCATCTCATAAGAGAGCAACTTTCCAAACAGAGTATGGGGAGGAGTCTCTCCCAGCTTTGCCACCTCTCTGATGGCATAGATCTTGGTATCCCAGTCTCTAGTTAGAGATCTTAGGAATTTTTCATTTAGCTCATAATGAGTGAAGGTCCTTTCATAGGTCCTCAACTCATTCACTATCCTAAAAAATCTTTCATAGCAATCAGCTATGCATTCCAGGCTTTGCTGCCTAAAGGCTTCATATTCCTGATTGAGGACGGATTTCCTATCATCCCTCACCTCTTCAGTCCCTTCCATGTAAAATATTAGTGTATCCCACCTGTCTTTGGCAGTCTCATAGTGTACAAAGTTTTGGAAGGTAGAGTCATCAATTGCATTGACTATAATATTTTGAGTTCTTTTGTCCATTGTTGACAATGCAATCTCATCCCTTCTCATTTCAGTATATGACTTGCCTACCTGTACAGTAGGATCAATAGTGGAGAGCTTTGTGATAACAAAGGGACCCTCCTGGACAGTGATAAAGATCCTAGGGTCTGAGGCCTCCATGAAAAGCCTAACCCTTTGCTTCCAAATGCCAAAGGTTTCCTTTTTGCATATTGGGAGCTTCATGGACCCCATCTCCTTCTGAACTCCATTGGTAGCCATTGGATTTAGATTTTACTACACGTATGTAGGATCTGGTCAGACTGTTAATTCCTTTTTGACCAACCTCCCTCTGATACCACTTGATAGTTTATAGGTTAGTAGTCTAATTCACCTAGAAGGGGGGAGATTAATATGTCTTTTTGATATTTACTTAATTGTTGCTAGCAGTTAAAGATTAAACTCAAGCAAACACAACACACAATTGTTTATAGTGGTTCACCAAGATAGTGTGTCTATGGGTAGTCCATTGTCCCTCTACACCTTTCTACTAGTGTGTTAGATAATGGAAACTCCTCCAATCTCAGCTCCCAGAGCTTACAGCACAGATCCCTCAGGATCTCTCAGGCTTGCTCCAAGACCTACCTTAGGCTAACAAGCCCTACCAACCTACAGCTTAGAGATCACCTTGATCTCATACCTCAGGCCTATCAAGAAGCCCTAATCTTAGGCAAAATGCCCTATAGCTCAGGCTCAATAACCTTACCAAACTCAGGCTTAACATCACTATATCTTACGTTCAGCAACCCTACAAACTCTGGCAATGTGCCTTACAAGGTCAGAACTACAAAATTCCTATATCAAGTAAATGTTTATCTTACAACAGTTGACAACAGTAGTATAATGTCTTCTGTTGTTCCTACACAACTGATGCTACTTTGAAGCCGGGCTGAATGAAATCTTCAGTCATTGCTTCTTTCTGATCCTTCTCTTCAGTAGAGGAGTAAAGATCTTCTTTCTCTTCTATATAGAAGAGCTATTTTCTCTCCTTGTATCTTCTTGCTAGTTCAGTTACCAGAAGGAGAGAAAGCTTGAATGTCGTCAATGGAACAGTGATAGTGGCTCTCCACTTTTCAGCACAACAACAAGTGGTTCAAAAAGTGCACCAGGTTGTGCTTTTATACTTCATTTATCTTCAACAACTTTTAAAAAGGTCCACGACACATTGGAAGAGTATAGAAAACTTTATCTTCCCTTTACAGCTGATTGTGCCAAAACCAAATCCCGCAATTGTCGTCTTCCTAATTTGAATCTGTCTTAATAGTTGGGCTGAGATAGTCTTTCGTCTCAGCGGTTTAGCTATCTTGGTCTCAGCGGATCCATTGAGATAGATAGTCTTCTCAGCAAATTTTGTCTATCTGCAGCTCAGCAGAGGCAGACCTCTTCTCAGCAGCCCCTCACCCCGTCTAAGTGGTTCAGCTGAGACCATGAGCTCGTCTCAACAGTTTTAACAGCAAACCACTGACCTTATTCTATTGCTTAGAATATCTTAACCCTGCATATTCCTGATGCAAAATAGGGTTTATGAAATACAATATGTACATACCATTGTGAGTGATGCCTCTTCAAATCAAGGGAACATTGTGGGCAATATTCCCAACAATGTTTCTTGTATTTCTATAAGTCTTCCGCATCATTACCATATATTTTTTACCTTGCTCTTTCATGCTTATTTAAAGTCTTTTCTTTTGTGTGTATCATCACATGAATCTCAAAATTCCTTTCCTTCAACAAGTGGTAGACTTGCTTGGTAAAATCTAAATTAGTTGTTCTAACGCGCATATCATTTTATGCTAATAAATATGATTTATGAAAATTTTTATGCTAAAAACTCATCATCAATTCTTTTCCTCTAAAAGCTCGATCATTCCTTATCTTTTACTCAAAAATCATCCTTTTATGTTTATTACTTCCTTAGCCCACTTTTGCTAATAATAAAAGGGGAAGAACTAACATGATAAATAAAAACCGCTATCAAATGAGAAAGAACTAACATGATTAAGTCTTAAGTAGATAGCTTACATATAAGGGGAGCATTCACATAGGGGGAGCAATTCTAAATACTAAAATTGACTATTATCCTAAGTCATCTCTGACACATACACACAAGTAGATTTCATCATGCTATATTTATTAATTCTCTGATTTATCATTAATGGATTTGTTATTATCAAAAGGGGGAGTTTGTTAGAATATGGTCTTCCGCATCTCCTTGGTTTGAGAATAAAAAATCCTATGTGTATTTGATCATGTGTGTTTAAGTGTGCAGGAAACAAAGTCATATGACTCAAGGTTAACATAAGAAGGTTGCCCCCAAGTTATAAGCCAAAATTCCAGCTTGGTCACTAGCGCCGACGGTAGCCACTAGCACAGGCGCTAGCTCTGATTATAGTAATTTTGGGAGGCAAGTATAGAAGGAGAAAGCGCTGGGTGGTAGCAGATAGTGCAGGCGGTAGCGTGACACACAAGAGGAATTTCGGCAATGTTTCCTTGGAATGAAAGATACACACACGCATAATATTGCCTAAACAGGGATATCGCCGACGGAAGCGGTAGCGCAGGCGCTAGCTCCAAGGCTATAAAAAGGACCCGTTGGCTCCGTCTTCTTAATCCTCTCACACCCCTAAATTCTAGAGCTTTGTGCCACATCATATAGAGGATGTTATAGAGAGATACTACCACAAATCCATGAATGCTTAAGGAGTTCCTTGGAGAAAATTTCAACACGCTTCATCATCCTGATGAAAGACCACATCGACTACGATCTTACTCTCCAGGTCTTCATCTACTTCTTCAAGAGATCCACATAGAGGGAGTTTTTTCATATTGCTGCTGTATTTCATCACTTTTAATCTTGTAGTGAATAGCGCATGCGGTATCCGGGAAGGATAGGCTAAAGCCACCGGTTCGTGGGGATACAAGTTGGGATTGAAAACAAAAATGTCTTTTTACTATTCATCTTCGCTTTCTAGTTTCATAAGAAATCAAGTTTTGTAATCCTACATTTAATTTTAACAAAATCATGTCTCTATTTTATTTCACTTGATTTGTTTTGATTTCTCTCTATTTTGATCGCTTAGTTTTTCAAGTATTTCAAAATATAACATAAGTTTTTTAAAAACCTTATTCACCCCCCTCTAAGGGCGCCTACAGATCTAATAGAAGAGTCTTCAATAAGTTTTGAAGAAGGAGTAACCTCATCAATTCCAGACCCTAATCTTTCCAAGGATACTGAGGAGAGGAGGAGCCCTATTCAGGGTAATGATCCAGTTGAGGGGGAGTTCCTAGCTAGGAGCTCAGCCAAAGAGACTGAAAATGTTGAGTTGGAGAGCAATATGGGGTACTCTACCCTAGGAGATCAAGGTAAAGAGATTGGTGGTGGAAAAGATGGGATTCTTGCTGAGAAAGTAGCCTAAGAGATGGTTGTCCCAGAAGAAGAAGAGGATGCAGGCCAAGGGCCATAAGAGGAATGTGCAGGATAACTTCAAAAGAAGGAAGTTGCAGGCAAGGAGCAAGAGAGAGTTGAAAGTGCTGAACCTAAGGCTGGGCTTGATATAGCTCTTATAGAGGGAAAGGAGGTGCTGAAGGAAGAAGAGCAGGTGCAGGTAGACTTTCCTGACTTTCAGGGTCATGACAATGCTCCTGAAAGTGCTCCAGAATAGAATGTTGCTCTAGAGGTGAATGTTGCTGGAACATCTTCTGATCAATCAGGTTCCCTATTCCATATGATCTCAACATTTCTGAATGTTCAAAGGGAAAAGATGGAAAGATTCATTCTGTAGATAGTGGATGTCCTAGGGCAAGAGATGAAGGCTGAGCTATAAAGTCTGAAGGATGACATGCATCATCTCAACACTCATCACACTCATTTCCTTCACATAACAGCTCTAACCATGGATCGTATTGGTGAGCAGATCAACTTGGTTGGGCATTCAACTTACCAAATCATTCAGAATCAGGGCACTATATCAGGTGATTCTGAGAGAGCTTTTGAACAGATAACAAACTTCATGAATGGAGATAGAGAGAAAATTCTGAACATAGTGAACATGAATACTCAAACCTTAGATAGTCACTTACTTGAAGTGAGAAATAATCTTGATGTAGTTGAACAACATTTGCATGGGAGAGTCAACATGGTCCAAGTGACCTTAGATGATCATATTACTGAAGAAGTCCTAAAGGGGGAGAAGGAAATAATAAATGCAGGCTTAAATTAGGCCATGTGGAGTATAAATTAGGTCAAGCAAGCCTTACAGAAGCCTCCCTCTGTTTATGATCGAGTTAGCAGATCCATCTGAAAGCACTGCTTCAGATAAATATGGTGTTGAAATTGGAGGATCTGCAAATTCAAGGAAAAGGAAAAGAGTTTAGAGCAAAAAGTATAGGCAGAAAAGGTTAAGGGATATTGAGCAGGATTCACAGTCAGGCAAGTGGAGTCATAACTCTAGGACCCTTACCTCAGAAGCCTGGATGGAATTTGGATACCCTCAAGATGGGTCAGAAAGTGTCTATTATTCCGCTGACTGGAATCTTCATCTTAATCAAATGAGGAAAGGAGGAATTATAATCTAACATTCCCTCATGCTCCTCCTCCTTCTCCAAAGAAGATACCCAAGCCAATCAACTTCTATGAAAGGCAAAGAAGGAAAGGCAAAGAAAGCAGCAGCAAGACCTAAGAAACATAGATGTTTGTTTTTGAAAATGACATGGGCAAATGAATGTGAAATATTTTGTTTTAAAACATTATCTCTATTTATATAATGTTAGTAGTTGGATCATTTTACATTTGCTGAGTATCTTTCAATTTGATTCTATTTATTATTTGGCATTTATCATTGAAGTGAGTTATGACTTCTTCAAATATGGGGAGATTGTTGGTAACAGTATCCAGCAATGTTCCTGATTTGAAGAAGTGCTCAAGTCAATAATAAAAGCACTATGTATTTGATGGTATATTTTATTTATGACTACAGAGAATAAACTGTATGTCCAGTAATTCTCTAATATCTCTAAGTCCAAAATCATTGAGAAGGACTTGACATATCGTTGAGATGATACACATGCCATTGAAATAATATACATATCTCTGAATCAATATAAAACTCTTTGTGGAGAAGAGTTTAGACTTGTCGCAGAAAGGAGTTAGGCTTATCATTGAGAAAGGAAGGATGTTGTTGGAAAGACTACCTTCCAGAAGTTCTTCAGGAATCTTAAGTGAAAATTTCACTAAATCAAATGTCGTCTTGAAGATTAAAGACATATCATGTAGAAGAAAACTTCTCGACGATATTGTCTAGAAGAAGCAGTATCATTGAGATAACAAGTAAAGTCTTGAAGAAAGAAGTATGTCGACGATATCATCGTGAAGTTTACATATTGTCGAGATGATAAAGATGATATATGCTTAAAGGAAGTTTATTGTCGTGACAGATGCTGAGATGCATTTAATGCGTAGATTTTCTCAGAATTTGAAATACAGGGAAAGTGCACGCCGCCCGTCTTGTGCATTAATCAAGGAATATTAAATGATATATTCTCCAAAGAATATAGCCATTACACAAAATTAATGAAGAATATTATTCACTTCCATATTCTGCAAGTTCCAAGAATGGTAAAGCATTTAAGAAAATATATTCTTCCATTTCTGTCAACATTTCTAACTAGCAAATTAATTATGGAAAAAGTTAATAAGGGCCTTCATGCAAAATTTTAGAGAAGTACAAATAGAGAGACTTTCGAATTCATAAAAAAAACTTAACTCTCTCTGTTACACTTACACTGATCAAGAATAGAAAAGAGAAAAAGTGCTCAAGTAGGATATCTTCAACACTTTGCTGAGAAGATAAGAAAGAATCTTCTTCATATATAAGAAGAGCATCTGATATCTAAGAAGAAGATTCTATAGAAAGGTTCAGTGATTCAATAGATCTCTGGGCTTACCTTGCAAGAAGAAGAAGTTTATTCAGTAAAAAGCTCTATCTTGAAGCCTTCTTTTCTGCAACAACAAAACTAACTTTTCATCTTATAAGGTTCTGTGTGAGCTTGAGTTTGGTAGGATCTTTGTGACAGATCTGAGTTTGGCAATTTTCTGTGTGAGCCTGAGTTTGGTAGAATCTTTCTGATAGATCCAAGTTTTGTAGGGTTCTGTGTGAGGCTGAGTTTGTTAGGATCTTTGTGACAGATCTCAGTTTGGTAGAGTTCTGTGTGAACCTGAGTTTGGTAGAATATTTGTGAAGATCTGAGTTATTGTAATACTTGTAAAGTCTGAGTTTGGTAGGGTTCATTGTGAGCCTGAGTTGTAAGATCTGCTTATTGAGAAGGGATCTGAGATCTTGGAGATGTTGCCTAGTCTAACACATTGCAATATTGGTGGGAGGGACAGTGGAATACCTCTTAACACATTGTCTTGATGGGAACTACTCTAAATCCTATGTGTTTTCGGTGTTGTTTCTGTGCAGTGCTAGCTTGAATTTAAAGTAGCAATTAACATTGAAAAAACCTAATCACCCCCCTTGATACGAACAGGATGAAAGTTGCATTAATCGAAGAAGAACACGGATACAATCTGGATCAAAATCCGGCCAAGATCAAGGAGGCTGGGTCCTCCAATGATCCCTCTCTCAAATGAGAGCCAAAACCCTAATAACCAAAGATCAGACTAACACTCCCATACCTCCTCCTTATATATGGAGGAGGGGGCTCACATGACAATAAATAATTAAAACAATATTTAATTAATATTAATTAATTAATACGAATTAATTAATTAACACCAATTAATTACATTAATTAATTAAGGTGGTTTCCATATGCGCTCCTCCTGCTATCTGATGTGCGTTGGCGGAAGCAGTATCGTAACAATAGGCCGCTCTTGAAAATTGACCTTGTCCCCAAGGTCAAGACAAAAAAATTTGTCGGGGTCCTTCAAAATGTCGGCAGCAATTATAATTGAAAGGAACGACGACCAATTGTTTTTGTCATCGAAAGAGGGTGTGAGGTGAGGTGCGGAGATAAAAATCTGAGAGTTTAAGAGGGAAAATTGTTGGCAACTAGTGTGGGTTTCCAGGAAGAAAGAGGAGAGTTGATGTGGGATCACTAGGATGTGATGGGGCAAGGGAAAAAGGACAAAAGAGGAAGGGACCAAACAATAAGTGGGAGGGGGCTACTTTATGGGGGCTCGAGAAGAGGACGAGATTTGCTGGCGTGCAAAACGGGATAAGAAATGGGAGGGGGCTGCTTTATGCGGTGCACTGGGAGATTTGCAGCAGGGTTGAGGGCGGACGACAATCGTGGAAAGAAGCGGTGCGTCGGAAGATCTGTGGATGGGTTGCGGGTTGACGACGACAGAAGGTGCTCAATAGAGATGTCGTCTGCCTGTGCAGGAAGCGGCCCGAGATGGATTTGGAAGACGACGGCAGAAGAGGGATCGGTGTCAGAAACTGTGTTGTAGGTGCGGGCTTCAGCTTCTACAGTTGGAATCGGCGTTGATGGAGCGGCTGGTATGGTTGGGAGGTGGTCGACGCTGAGATCTGCTGCTGGAGACGGCGGCGGTTGAAGCCGTATCTGTTGTTGGTGTGTTCTGCTGGAGACGTCATGGCGTATCGACTGCTGGAGACGGCACGCCGTATTTGCTGCTGGAGACGACGACTTATATCTGTGGTTGGTGTGTGCTGCTGCTGGGGACGGTTGGTCGGCACGGCGTTGGAGCAAGATCTGCAAGGATGTAGACAGTGAGGCAAGGAGGTTGTCGTGGATGTCTCAGTGGCGTTCGATGGAGGCGAGATGGCGGCCGATGAGGTTGAGGTGGCTGTCCATTGTGGCATGAGCCCCGGCGGTTTCGAAGGAGCGGACGGGGGCGGCAGGTCGGACCATTGATACGAACAGGATGAAAGTTGCATTAATCGAAGAAGAACACGGATACAATCCGGATCGAAATCCGGCCAAGATCAAGGAGGCTTGGTCCTCCAATGATCCCTCTCTCAAATGAGAGCCAAAACCCTAATAACCAAAGATAAGACTAACACTCCCATACCTCCTCCTTATATAGGGAGGAGGGGGCTCATATGACAATAAACAATTAAAACAATACTTAATTAATATTAATTAATTAATACGAATTAATTAATTAACACCAATTAATTACATTAATTAATTAAGGTGGTTTCCATATGCGCTCCTCCTGCGATCTGATGTATGTTGGCAGAAGCAGTATCGTAACACCCCTCTAGGTGTATTATAGATCAACCCAAATCCTTCACTATGCTAATTTTTGTGAGATAACCCTCTTCTATCACAACCAAGCATAATCCTAGGTTTAACACTCATTAATACCGTCGGCCCCTCTGAATTGTAACCACAAAACCTATCATTCTTACTATGCTGTGAGCTCATTAAACCAATGTTCTTGCTAGGAAATACAGTGCCGGTGATCAATTCTTGCCCAACATCTATATTTGTTTCATTAATAGTCTCTTTGAATTTCACCAACACTAGATCATAATTCATTATGAACTCATTCAAAAAAGTCCTAAAATTTTGGAAAACAAAAGGAAAATCACAGATTGAATACCATAAATGCATTTGGCAAATCACTAACTGAAAGCATGAAGACAAGCAGGAAGAAAAAAACTAGGAAAAATCCAAGAATAAAATGCATTTGTTGAAGACTAAACCCTAAACCCCAAGAAAAAAACAAGAACAAATCATGACGAAATCAAAATGATATACCAATCCGTTGATTTGGGCGAAATTGGGAAAGATTCTACTAGGGTTCCAACAAACTCAAGTCGAGCGGCTAGGGTATATGCTAGACCCGGCGTCCATAGGCAGTGCTGTTGTTCAGCAATCGAGAGGCAGTTATGTCGACGAGATCCGCAGGAAATACCTAGAATATATCCTGGATTAGAAAATATCCTGTTTCTAGAACATGTAGGAGTTGATCGACAACATAATACCTAAAAAATAGGCGGATGCGGGCTGAAGGTCTCGCAATGGCGGGGACCGAGCAACGTCAATGCTCGAGCGATGGCAGCGATGACTGTAGGAAATTAGGCTGACGTGAGGAGAGGGTTTTATGTGGTGGTGTGCGTGTAACATGGGAGTGAGCGAAGACTAAAGAAAAAGAAGAAGATTTTATTCAATTTTGGGTGTGCGCATAGCCTATTTAGGTGTGCCTATAACAGTGCCCTATTTTATTTATTTATTATCAAATACAAATCAACGTAAACCAAATACCAATCAATGTTTTAAGAATCGGACTGGACACCGTACCAGTGGAGTGAAAGATTCAAGGTTCAACGGTTGAACAGGGGTTGAACCGGGAAGACATTTACAGAACTATATATTTAATTCAACTAATACTAGACATTCATAGTTCAATGATAGCAATCACAAATTCATGAAATAACATATTCTTACAAACTCAATGTAACATCCCCCAAACTACTAGGCCCTAGGAAATTTTTGCCATGTCTAGTTCATGACAAAAATAGGATAAGTGACCTAGGGTACCTTGGTGACAAGTTGAATGAGAGGAGAACACCATGGTGTGCACTTTGCCACCATGGGTGATCCAAATTTATGGAGAATTCAAGGGTAACTCAAAAGGGCTAAAGCACCCTATGCATAACCTATAACCATGAGGAAAAGCCCTAGGCTAAATTAAATTATATTAGGTGGCATGGATGGTTCCTTGAACCAAAACGGTGTCCCATGATCACTATATGAGCCTTTGACCTGGATAGATCAAGTTACATATAAAGGTCCAATTTGACACTTCACCCCAATATAGGTAAATTAGCTCGAGTATGATGAAATTGACCACACCTCACCCTTAATAAACACTAGGGTAGACTAATGAGACAAAATGGACCTATTGGAATTGGTCAATTTTAGGAAATTAGGCCTAATTACCAAAAAGCCCCAAATTGACTTAATTGAACAAATTCCCTCAATTGACCGTCAATTGGCTCAATGTGACCAAATTGATCACACCCAACCCTTAATTACCATTAGTAGATACTAGTGGGAAACAATTGCCCCATTGGGGTGGACCAATTTTGAGAAATTAGGCCAATTACCAAAAATCCCCAATTTGACCTAATTGAACCAATCCCCTCAATTGACCTTCAATTGGTCATATGTGATCAAATTGATCACCCGTAACACTCCAAGACCACTAAGGGAGTCTAATGAGTCCACATTGGACCCTTGAGATAAACTAATTTTGGGAAATTAGGCAAAATTACTAAATTGCCCCCAAATTATAATTTTGCCCTATATAGTTAAGTTGGCACTCAATTGGCCAAATTGACCTAGCATAATCTCTCCTAAACCCTTAGGGGAGTATATGAGACCTAAATTAATCAAAGTGCATATTCAATTTTGGAATATTAGGGCAGAAACACGAAAACCCACATATTGCCCCTAAAGCCTAAAATGTGTAATTAAACCCCATATGACCCCACCATGACCTAATTCCCCTTGGAATAGGTCCATAAGGTTTAAGGCACCAATGTAGGCCAACCACATTGGTTGGGGTGAGCTTGAGTCAAGCCCAAACTCAAAAGTCCCAATTTGGTCTATTTGGGTCAAGTGAACCCACACCCAAACTCAACTCATTGGACTTAGCCCAACCCTTGAGCCGTTAGGCTCAACCCCACCTAATCAAGCTCGGTAGGGCTAAAATTGCCTTAAAACCAATTTTCCCCAAGAAGGGCCCAACATGGTGTTGGCCTGCCACCACCATGAGAGAATCCAAGGAAGGATTCAAGGATTGGTGGCCACCTGAATACCATCCCTCCTTTCCTGGATTTCTCTCAGCATCCCCAAAGAAGTCCAGCAAGAATCGTGCAAGGTGGCAGCTGAACAATGGAGGAGGGGACTTTTAATTTGAGCTATCCAGCGCCTCAATAATGGCAATCCCGGTGGGAGGCCTCCATTGGGTTCAATTTTCACTCCCACTGCTGGCATTGGAACCTAGAGAGGAGAATCAAGCCATTTCCTGGCCTAACATATGCAAGGAGATTGGCTGCGGTGGAGGTGCATCATCGTGGAGATCGCCACTTAATGTCAGCTTTACGATAACCCAGCCCCAACTAAAACCAACCTCACTACCACTCTCAGAGCTCACAGAGGAGAAAAATCCCCCAGCTAATTGAAGAAATCATATCTGAATTGGAAGATATTACCAAGAGATCGCCGGAAAAGCTCGAATGGCACCCAAGAGGAACACCAGGGCTACCACTCGCAATCAGGTCGGTCCTCTACTCCTCCATCCGTGCTAGCTCTCCCCAATTCTTCCTCTTTGAAACCCATGTTGCAATGGTGTATCACCATGCCATCATTTTGATGTTCTTGACCGGAAAACTAAAGGTGTCGGAGGGTTACTCCAGCCACCTCCGACCAAATGGCCATCACCAATTGAAATCCCTGGGTTGGGTGATGGTGGTGGTGGGAGGGTTTTGCCGGAATCCACCAGGGGCCGCCAGAATACGCCCCGGAAGGTGCTCCAGGATGGGGTGATTGGGACCTTTGATCCAACGGGGAAGATGAAATTTGGAGCATCCATTAAATCATTATCCAGGGATTTAATATAAATTGATAAATTATTTTAGTTATTTTTTGCCTACTTGTTGCAAGATTTTTAGTAATTATTTGGTGAACATTCTAAGTAAGTGTTGAATACCAAAGTTGTAGCCCATGCTCCCAGCTACCTACAGTAAAATATTTGTGATTTTTAGAGCATTGTGGCTCCATGTATGAATTTTCTTCTGAACATCAAATATTATGTTAATATTTGGATGTGATCCAAAATAATTATAGAAAATTATGAGCTCTGATTCAAGGGAAATGGCCAATATGTAAGTTAAGGCTAAGGGCCTCAAGAGTTCATAGAAATTGACCTTGCTCAATTTGGAGTTCTACAACTCATAATATGAATTTCCTAGTGTAGACCATAAATACACTTATTGCAAGCAATTTGTTGGAATTTTTATTGAATTATCCTTAGCCCCCCAAGTGGAGCAACCAACATGGTGAAGTCATGTTTAGACCCCAGCTAACTCTAGGAATTTACCATGGGATGTTTTGAGCTGTGTAGCTCCTTGTATCTATTTTAGAAATATATGTGTAATTATGTGGTTTGGAGCTTAGAAAAATTAATTAGGGAGTTTTATATTTCCAATTATTCTGAAAATTTGGGCATGCATGGGTGTTACCCTAATCTAGCCCCTATAAAATTTGGCGACTTTTTGAAATGTCTTTCTTAGAGATTGAATGGATAGTAAATATGGCTTGTATGTCTTAATGATGTGGGCAAATGGGGTTACTCCACCACATATTTGTGGTCGGGGCCGAGTCTAACCATAATATCGGCTTGGGTGAAATTTCAGCCCATTTGGACTCCTGCATGAGAGAGAAACTCACATGCAAGGACAATGTGCCATGGGAATCAAGTAAGGTGTTATGCACCTTGGATATTAGGGGATTGGGAGAGATCCCCAAGGGCCAAATTAATGAATGAGAAACATGCACATTTCATGATGAGATCAAATATCTTAAGAAAAAAGTCAAGAACTTTGGGGTTAATCACCATAGAGAAGTCACATCATGTGATTTTGGCCACCAGAGCAATATTAAGCCTCTCCAAGGATAAACAAGTTTGAAATTTTATGAAATTCTGGCACACAATTAGGAGAGTGTGATTACACTATGTAGAATTTAATTAATTAGGATTTTTGAGGTCATTTAAACCTCTTAATTAATAATGGCCTTGAACTCTCCAATACATCTAATTCCACTTTTAGGTGATCAAATGAGCTTAGATTCACAAGAGATTGAGTACGTAAGCTTTTAGGATTGGTACATGTTCTGAGAATTTTTGTTATAATTATTTATTGAATATTAGCTGTACTTTCTTCATTAAGTAGATTTAGACTATTTCCCTTGCTAAATTGAAAATGATGTCTTAAAGGATCTGCAAAATTATTAAACTTGCTGGATAGTCTTATTTGGTCATGATAATGTTCTGGAAAGTTTATTAGAATCATTTATTGAGAAGACATAATACTTCCTTCACAATGTAGAATTTGAGGTTATAATTTAAGAAATTCATATCTTGAATTGATGACAATGGAATGCTGTAGAAATTGGTGCATAGACTTTTGATAGCAATATGCACTTCTGGAAATTTTATTAGAATTATTTATTGAGAAGACACAATACTTCTTCACAATGTAGAATTTAAAGTTAAAAGTTAAGAAATTCATATATTGAATTATTCACACTGGAATGCTGTAGAAATTGGTACATAGAATTTTGATAGCAATATGCACTTCTAAAAATTTTATTAGAATTATTCATTGAGAAGACATAATACTTCCTTCACAATGTAGAATTTGAAGTTATAAATAAAGAAATTCATATCTTGAATTATTTACGCTGGAATACTGTAGAAATTGGTACATAGACTTTTGATAGCAATATGCACTTCAGAAATTTTATTAGAATTATTTATTGAGAAGACATAATACTTCCTTCGCAATGTAGAATTTAATGTTATAACTTAAGAAATTCATATCTTGAATTATTGACACTGGAATGGTATAGAAATTGGTAAATAGACTTTTGATAGCAATATGCACTTCTGGAAATTTTATTAGAATTATTCATTGAGAAGACATAATACTTCCTTCACAATGTAGAATTTGAAGTTATAACTTAAGAAATTCATATCTTGAATTATTGGCACTGGAATGCTGTAGAAATTGGTACATAGACTTTGGATAGCAATATGCACTTCTGGAAATTTAATTAGAATGATTTATTGAGAAGACATAATACTTCCTTCATAATTTAGTATTGGAAGTTATAAACATAAGAAATTCGTAAATTGAATTATTGACACTGGAATGCTGTTGAAATTTGTACATAGACTTTTGATAGCAATACGCACTTATGGAAATTTTATTATAATTATTTATTGAGAAGACATAATACTTCCTTCACAATGTAGAATTTGAAGTTACAACTTAAGAAATTCATATCTTGAATTATTGACACTGGAATGCTGTAGAAATTTGTACCTAGACTTTTCATAGCTTTATGAACATCTGGAAATTTTCTTGGAATTATTAGTAGGTGACAAAGTCTACCACATGTTCAAATCTAGTCTCATTAGGTTTATAAGTATTAATTATATAGGCCCAAATACATGTGCTCGGTGAAACAAAATTGGAGATCTGAATATGGATAACCCTGCAACTCCTGGACTAGAATCGACTCATTCTTAATTAGAATTCATATAGTCACCTCTTTAGGACATGTGATTTTGATTAAAGAGCGCCGATCTACTAATAGTAAAAACTGGAATGTTAGAATTAGACCCCTCCCTTCTGGTCATCACCCCTGGATATGCTAACCCTTGGGTATTTGCATGTGCATAGTTGATTGATGTGTTAACCAGTAGTGGAATACACTAGTAGTAGAGGTTGGTGTGCGATTGGTAAAATTATCAAATCGGGATTTGATAACTCAAGCTATGTTTTTAAGAGGGGGGAGGCCTACAGTGACTAGAACCCCAGTTAATACTAGGTCTTGAAACTTTTAGATCATGTTTAAGAAAAGTCAGGAGAGACTGTCCACTACTAGCAAGGCAAAGACTGGTGCTCAATTGAGCTTCGTCGCTTCCCTGTCCATGTAGTTGAGAACACCCTTTTACACAGTGCACCATGAGAGGTATTACGGTAAAAGAATGGTTAATCTCCAATAAAAGTTAATGTCCTAGAAAGGGGGATTTGGGATTCATCCACCATCACATTCCCTAATACCGCTGAGAGCCCTTCACCGGGTAGACCTGCGGAAGCCCAGGATTCACCCTAAACTTCTAAGTATAACTTAACGATAGACAAGAGTGGTAAGTAGGAGATCTCGATAAGTAAACCTCATCCCAAATTTAGGATGGAACAGTACAAGGACTACATAGTCCTGCGAGCGGTAGTCTCAGTATCGTCTAAGAAGAACTAGATAGTCCTGCGAGCTGGAAGCTCCACAAATTATAATAGAGGTGTGCTTGCCAACTAGTACGTGAATACCCTGGTGTGTTCTTCACGGGAATACAAAAGGTCTAGGTTGGGAGGTGTTTGAGAAGAGCATAGAAGTGTACATGCCAGATCCACTGCCCTTGCTTGCCTCAACAGGGTACCTGAGTTGTCATACTCAAACAGTGGGAACTAACTAAAAGGTTTGTATGTACCGAGTCGAGTGGTGAGTTGCATCACTGCATTGCATAACATAACATAGCATTATTGCATAAACAAGACCTCATCATATAAATTAGTATGAGAACTTTTATATGGTAAGTTTACCTTAGTGTCAGATCCCTTAACTTATGTGTTTGTTAGTGTATACATATAAGTTAAGGTTACTTTAATAGATGTTACCTTTAAAAAGAATTGCTCTCTTTCAAATACTTTTATTATGAATACTATGGCTTGATGTTCCTTTATACTATTGTTAGAACCTTGTGAACTCTTGGATTGTGCTTATGGCTTACTGTTGTACATATGGATTACTTCTGGAAACTGCTAGAGATAAAGTATTTTATTCTTAAATATACTTGTTAGCTTATTCCATGTCATATGCTTGTCAATTTTACCCCTTATTGTCCTCTGCTTCCTCCTCCTGCATGGTACCTAGGAGTTGCGGGTGGAGGTGGTGAGGAACCTGCTAAGTCTTATAGACTGATGGTTGGTTGTGGCATAACAAATAGTAGCGCCAGGGGGAGAAGACCCTCAACAAGAGGGAGGAATAAGACATGGTGGCTAGACTTGGACTTGGTCTCTCGGCAACTGCGGGGAGAGAACCAATGAGAGACCCTCTTCCGATACCCACTCTTGACATCTACCCAGGGCAGAGCAGAGAGTTATACATTTGTGAAGGCACTAGTCCCTGTCAGTGCTTACAGTGCTTTATTTTTGCCAAGAGAGAGGCCAAGAAAGCATGATGTATCGGGATTGAGCCCCTTTTATCTTAAGCATTTCCCTTTTCAGTACTTATTCTATTATTATCTCATTTGGACAAGCATTTAAATATCTTAATGATTATGTGATTATTGTGGACATGTTCTCTTTAATTATTTATGTTGTGTGGTTGGCCTAGATGAATGATAAGCCTGCAGGATCGGTGTATTGTGGTGGTGACACCTCGTGAGTTGGTGCCACCGCAAGACGATCGTTCTGGGCGGTAAGAAGAAAGCAAAAAAAAGTGGGTCTTTCAAACTGGTATCAGCCTCAGCCAACTTCGATCCAAAGTAAGAAAGTCCATAAACCCAGGAAATCCCGCTAAAGCTTAGTTTGAGGACAAACTAGCAGTGGAAGCAATGGCGTACCCATAGGAAAAATCACGTTTAATTGTCCATCAAATGAGTTGTTTAGGCGAATCCCTCTAATTAAATCCTCTTCTTATGTAGTCTCCAGTGAATATCCCCACCAGGGTGACGATCCCTCCCGTTTAGAATGATGTTTCTCCCCCACCGGCTCCCAGCCCTTTCAGCAATCGGAGTTAGGACAGACATTGACCGCTATCCTGCAGGACTTCACTCAACAGCAGGCCCCGATTCAGGTCCCCAACCCAGGGGCAAACTGGTTGAGTGCCTTTCGTGGCCTCTCCCCACCATCTTATGTGGGAACCGAGTCAGTGGTTCAGACGGAAGAATGGTTAGACACCATTCCAGAAATGCTGGTCGGGATTCGTTGTCTGATTGATATGGCGATGTCGTTGATCGTCTCCGCTTTGAAATCTCATGCCAAGTGGTGGTGGAAGTCAGCCCTAGACACCACATTTGCCTGCCTCGTGTATGCCAACATCACATGGGAAGAATTCAAGGAGGCACTACTGGAGCATTTCATGCCGTTGACAGCCAGAGATGATCTTGAGGAACAGTTCCTGCATTTGAAGCAGGGTGTTGGAACAACCCTATTACAAATTTGGGCTAGGATCACTATATGTTGATTAGGATCTGTATTGACCCCAATGTATAGCCTTAGGGTCAAGTTTTAGGCTGATTAGATTAGCAGAACTTAGGAAAATTCAAGCTCAACACATGGTGAGTGGTGTTCGACGAATGACCAGATTCGTTCGACAAATTGCTTCCAGCAGACTGAAGAAATTCTTAGTTCCAGCGGTCGACAAATTCTGAGCCAGCGCTCGACAAATGACTAGCAGCGGTCGAAAAATTCTCAGCCAGCGCTCGACAAATGACTAGCGGCAGTCGACAAATTCTAGCCAGTGCTCGACGAATTGCTTTCTGACGTTCAAACTTATATTCTCAGTGGATGTCAGTTCTCTGAACTCAAATCAGCAAAATAACAGATATATTTATTTCTCCTTGGACGTACTCAGGCAGCCAAGTAAGGATATCTTTCTCATTTATTATATCCTTATATTCCTTCTATTCCAAGAAGAAGAATAGCCGTTGACATTTAATGCAAAAGGCATCTTTCTCGACAAAAGGAATTAAATGGACCTGCCAAAATCGTTTCGGGTGGCTACCTGGTTCCAAGAAGGATTTAAGTCAGAAGAAGACATTCCTTAAAGAGACAGAAGATTTGAATTTGAAAATATATACATACAGTTATCAGAAGAAAAAGATATACAGAATATCAAGAACTGAGATAGTCATCTTTTGTGAGAGAAATAAAGAAAAACTTCACTATCACTTTCTCTCTCCGGTGATCATAGAACATGGAGGATAGAAGAAGTCTTTCAGAAGAAGAAGAAGAAGCAAATACACTATTCTTTTTCAGCATTCTTCTTCATCAAGATCATCTGCTACAAAGACTTCTATTTGAGAAAGCTCTGTCCACAAAGATGTCATCAACTCTCATCAGACAGGGGGAGCTTTCTGCTTCAACACCTTTTGTCTTCTCTCGGATCATTGACAGAGAAGAACACTCTATACCTTTTTATCTCATTCTGTACAGGGTTAATACTCCCTTCAAAAGTTTACCAAGTGGTGGCAAGACACCTTATCAAAAAATCCTAGTGTGGTTTTTAAGCACCTTATCAAAAGCTTATTGGTGTGTGGACACCTTATCAAAAATCCCTTGGTACCTGGGCACCTTATCAACCCTCCTAGTTGATTCCTACCAAAGGTGGAAGAAGAGTAGATGTACCCAGATTTATTGGAGAACTACTATAGCTCCTTGTGTCTTCTGTGCTTGATTATCTATGTGTGCTTGTGCTGTGTGTCCTTTATTAATTCTGTAATTTTCTATAACTCACACTAAATACACATATACTTAAACAGTAGTTTAATTTCCGTTATAAAACATATTAAAAATTTTAATACTCTATTCACCCCCCCCCCCCCCCCCCCCCCCCTCTAGAGTAATTTAAGATCTGACCTCCACTTTCAATTGGTATCAGAGGGGTGTTGATTCATTACAGGCTAACACCTGAATCACAAAGATCAACTAGATCTTAATTTTTCTATGAGTTTCATTCTCTAGAATTTTATCTTATTTAAAACTCATGGCACAAAACAAGGAGTATTCCAGCACAATACCTCCTATGTGCAATCTCAATAAGTTTGCACTATGGAAAGCAAGGATTAGGCTTTATATGAACTCCATTGATGAGGAGATTTTTAATGTTATTCTTACAGGACCTCCAACACATACAGCATTAGCTAGTACTGCTGCAACAACAGACAACACTACTGTTCCACCTCCTGAGTGGACTGAGGCTCAAAAGAAGCAGAGAAATGCAGATGCAAGGGCCATGAACATTCTGGCCCTAACTATGTCAGATGACATATTCCAGAAAGTAGTTGAGTGCACCTCAGCAAAAGAAATCTGGGAATCTCTCAACAACATGGTGGTAGGGTCAGCAGATGAAAGAAAAGATAGAAGATCTCATCTGATCTCTCAATATGAGAACTTCAAGAATGGAGAATCAGAAAATGTAGCTGATATGTACAATAGGCTCAGCCTCATAATAAATGAGCTGAAGTCTCTGGACAAAGTGATCTCACTCATAGAGATCAATGACAAAATTCTTATGTGCTTTCCCAGCACATGGGACTCCAGAATCTGGCCAATCAAAGAAGCCAGAAGTCTCATTGGGATCACCACTGAAGCTCTGTTGGGCAAGCTCAAATCTTATGAGCAGCTCATCAAAACTAGGGAAACTGAAGAATCCACTTCATCCCCAGCACCCAAGAAGGAAAGAAGCATAGCCTTCAAGGCTGCAGAAGATAAAGGAAAAGCTCCTGACAAAGAGGAGTTTATGAGTCTGTTAGCCAAAAGACTTTATAAGATGGCTAAGAAAGACTTCAGAAAACAGTTATCCAGAAGTCATGACAAGCCAAAGTATGACAAAAATTATTCTAATGAAATCATATGTTTTGGCTGCAGGAAACCAGGACACATTGCTCCTGAATGTCCATAGATTCAACACAAGAAGGACAAGAAGGACAAGAAGGAAAGAAGAAAAGAAAAGGAAGAAAAGAAGGGCTCCAGCAAATCTTCCTCCCACTCTCACAAGAAGAAGGGAAGAGAATTCGTAGCAACATCCTGGAGTGAAACAGAATCTGAATCAGAATCTTCATCTTGCTCATCTGATGAAGAAGAAACAAAAGAAGACAACCAATGCTTAATGACTATTTATGACTCAGACAATGAGTCACAATCAACATCATCATCCAGCTCTAGTGATGATAAAGAAGAAAAAAGTTTTTGCATGATGGCAATCAATGCCTCAACTAGCAATTCTGATGAAGAGAAATCATAATCAGAAACAGAAGATGATATTGATCAGGTATTATCTGACTTTGATTTCACTTCTATTGAATTAAAAGATGATTTCAAAACTCTTTGCCAAGACTTAATAAAATCTGAGAAAGAAATAATCTCTCTCAGAACTAAGTTAGTTGAAATGAACAATATAAGTGAAGAGAATGGAAATCTTAAGAAAGATTTGGCTGCTCCAGAGAACACATTACTACTCTTGAGAGTAAGTTATCTGAAGCCAAAAAGTTTGAAGAATCCCTCAATGGGAGAAGTATCAAGCTGATGGACATCACAAGCACTGTCAATGCTAGATTTAATAATATCAAACTGGGCTTGGGTGCCTCATCAAGAGAGCCATCTCTGATTAAGAGAAACATCCTCTCCACACCCATAAAATTCATTTCTGCTAAAAGCAAAGAAGCTGCAGAAAGAAATAAAGACATTTCAAGCAAGTTTGTTAAGAATAAAAGAATTCAAAAGAATTCATCGAACGACACTCGACAAAAGGATTCAAATTTGTCGAACGACACTCGACGAAAACTGAGAACAGATTTTCAGTATAGTTATAAAATGAATAATAATCGATGAATTTATTCAAATTCCTCGAACAAGCACTATACAGAAAACTCTAAGAATTCTAATCCTAAATATACTAAAAATCCTTTTACTGAGTGGACTATACCTCCAAGGAGATATCATCCACAAGGCTACAAGGATCAACCTGAAATGACATTTATCTCTGAATTTTGTGGTAACATAAAAGGACCCAAGGTAGTCTGGGTAAAAAACAACTAGTTTATGTTTTTGTCTTTGCAGGTACACAGCCATCCAAGATTAAATCAAAAATGGTACTTGGACAGTGGATGCTCAAAGCATATGACAGGGAACAAGGCCAACCTGAACAACTACAAGGAAAAACTGGGACCCAAGGTGATCTTTGGAGACTCCAACTGTAGACAAACCAAAGGCTATGGTCAAATTAAAATTGGAACAGTGACATTCAAGGAAGTAACCTATGTCAAGGGTCTAAAGCACAACCTCATCAACATAAGTCAGTTATGTGATGAAGGTTATCAGGTAACATTTAATAAATCAGAATGCATCATTAAATCATCTGATAATGTTATTGTTCTATCAGGAATTAGACAAGGAAATATATATTTAGTAAACTTCAACTCATCTAAATCAGAAATTTGTTTATTTAATGAGTTAAGCAAATCTAGTGAATTATGGCATAAAAGATTAGGACATGTAAACCTTAGGACCATTGCTAAATTAGCTAAGGATAATCTTGTTAGAGGCTTACCATTAGGATCATATAAGAAAGAAGGTCTTTGTAGGGCATGTCAATTAGGTAAGCAAACCAAAAACAGCTTTAAATCATTATCTAAAAGTGATTCACCTAGAATCTTATACTTGCTACATATGGAACTTTTTGGACCTATTGCAATAAAGAGCTTAGGGGGGAAGTCTTACACTCTAGTTATTGTGGATGACTTCTCTAGATTCACTTGGGTGTTCTTTTTGAGAGAAAAGTCAGATAACTTTAAAGTTCTTACATACTTTCTTAAGAGCATACAGATTGAGTACTCTACTGTTGTTGCATTGATCAGAAGTGATCATGGCACTGAGTTTGAGTCTCTTCTCATGCAAGAATTCCGTGAGATGGAAGGTATCAGGCATTGCTTCTCAGCTCCTAGAACTCCTCAACAAAATGGGGTAGTTGAAAGGAAGAATAGAACTCTAATTGAATCAGCAAGAACATTGCTTGCAGATGCTAACTTGCCCCTATCCTTTTGGGCTGAGGCTGTCAGCACAGCAAATTATGTTCTGAATAGAATTTTGATACACAAACTTAAGGGTAAAACTCCCTATGAATTGCTTAAAGGGAAGAAACCCAAAGTTGATTATTTTAGAACTTTTGGATGTAGATGTTTTGTTCATAACAATGATAAGAAATATCTTAAGAAATTTGAACCAAAATCTGAAGAAGGAATCTTCTTAGGATATTCAATAGCTAGTAAAGCATATAGGGTATTTAACAAATCCTCTCTTAAAATAGAAGAGTCTATGCATGTTTCCTTTGATGAAACTAACATGTTTTATAAGGAGAAGAACTCTTCTACCAAGAACACTTTGCAGGTACCAGCTCTATGTGAAGATCTTAAAGAGCTAAATCTACAGACAGGAGATTCACTGCATCCATTACCTCAAACTCTTGAAGATAGTGAAGAAGAGGATCATCCAGATCTTGTTGATTACCTGAATCAAGCTACAACAGAACATCCTCCACATGATGTAATAGCTGAACAAATTCCTAATGAAGATACTACTGCTGAACCAACTCCAACTGCTGACCACATCACAGTCAGAGATCATCCAATTTCACAAGTGATTGGTGACATCACAGCCGGTGTTCAAACAAGGCATCAACTACACCAAAATCACATGCATACCTGCTTTCTATCACAAGTTGAACCTCAAACCATAAAAGATGCAGAACAAGATCCAAATTGGATTCTTGCAATGCAAGAGGAACTCAACCAGTTTGAAAGAAACAAGGTTTGGGATTTGGTTCCAAGACCAAGAGGCCATCCAGTTATTGGCACCAAGTGGGTCTTCAGGAACAAGCTTGATGATCAAGGAAATATTGTGAGAAATAAAGCAAGATTGGTAGCTCAAGGATATTCACAGGAAGAAGGCATAGATTATGATCAGACATTTGCCCCTGTTGCAAGGCTTGAAGCTATAAGGATTTTCTTGGCCTTTGCTGCATTCAAGAAGTTTAAGGTATATCAAATGGATGTGAAAAGTGCTTTTCTCAATGGAGACATCAAAGAAGAAGTCTATGTGGAACAACCACCAGGTTTCATCTCTCCAACTCATTCCTCCTATGTATTAAAACTTAATAAAGCTCTCTATGGTCTCAAACAAGCTCCCAGAGCATGGTATGAGACTTTAGCTAACTTTCTCTTGGAAAACAATTTCTGTAGAGGCATGGTAGACAAAACATTATTTTACAAAGTACATAAAAATCAAACTCTACTAGTTCAAATATATGTGGATGACATTATCTTTGGATCTACTGATTCAAATTTGTGCAAAAGATTTTCCAATCTAATGCAATCAAGATTTGAAATGAGTAGTATGGGTGAATTATCCTACTTCCTTGGTCTTTAAGTGAAGCAAACCCCATCAGGAATCTTCATCTCTCAATCTAAGTATGCTAACGAATTAGTGAAAAGATTTAGAATGTCTGATTCTTCTACTATGAAAACACCCATGGCCTCTAATGTTGTTATTAATACTGATGAATCAGGGAAACCTATTGATCAGAAACTGTACAGGGCAATTGTTGGCTCTCTACTCTATTTAACAGCCAGTAGGCCAGACATAATGTTTGCTAGATGCATTTGTGCTAGGTTTCAAGTTGATCCTAAAGAATCTCATCTTACTTTTGTAAAAAGAATTTTAAGATATATAAAGGGTTGCCCTAATCTGGGACTTTGGTATCCAACAACATCTGAATTTGAATTAACTGGATTCTCAGACTCAGATTATGATGGATGAAGGGTAGATAGGAAAAGCACATCTGGAACTTGTCAGTTTCTTGGTGATAGACTTGTATCTTGGTTTTGTAAGAAACAAACACTTGTGTCTACATCAACAGCTGAAGCTGAATACTTAGCTGCTGGCAGCTGCTGCTCACAGATATTGTGGATACAAAATAAGCTCCTAGACTATGGTGTCAACTTAAATTATTTAGTTATATTTTGTGACAACACTAGTGCAATATCTATAGCACAAAATCCAGTTCTCGATAGTAGGACTAAACACATAGAAATTAGGCACCACTTCCTCAGGGACAATGTGGATAAAAACAAAATTTGCCTACAATTCATTTCTACTGATTTGCAAAGAGCTGACATTTTCACCAAGCCCTTGGATGAAAAGAAGCACATCTTCTTTATAAATCAACTAGGAATGATAGATGGAGATTCAATCTGCTAAAAATTAAGTATTTCTATTTTTCTCGCAAATTTGTCGAACGAAGAACGGCAAATTTGAATCATTTGTCGAACGGTGGTCTCTGAAACCTCTTAAAGGCAGAGTCAGTTAAGGCAATCTCTTTTGTCGAACGACGGTCGACAAAAAAGATGCTCTCGTCGAACGCTTTCAGACAAAGAAATAAAGTCTTTTCGACTTCTAATTTTATTAGGTTTTGTCGAACAGTGGTTTACGAATGCGCCCTCATTCTTCGACCCTTCTATATAAGCCTTATTTTATCTTATTCTAAGCTTTGAGCCTACAGAAAGCGTCTTTCCCTCCAGTTCCCCTCTGCACTTGATCTTCAACTTTCTTTGCAGAAACAATGGCGATTCCTCAGGCCTCTCTGCACCTAATGAAGTTTGACGCAGGCTTCGGCATTGACATGGACTCGTTTGTACAGTCAGACCAAATCTTCAAGGATATTCTTCAAACGCTGGATGAACAACATCTAAGGAAGCTTCTAAGCACCAGGCAGAAGATTGCTGTTGCAGAGATAAAAGAATGGGTTTACACTGCAAAACCAGTCGATGAAAGCTTGTCGGGAACAATCTCAGGTCATCATGTCTCTCTCTCCCACCATCCTGTCTGAAATCTTTGGTTTTGAAAATGGTGAAGATGAATTAGACATAAGATCAAATGAATTTGATGAAGCTTTAGTCAAAATGGGGCATTTGACTGGAAACCATAGCCACCTTCTGAAAAAGAACCTGTCTCAGGACTACAAGTTCTTAGCAGATATTGTTGGAAAAGTCTTGCTGAGCGAGACTTCTGGGCATGACTATATCAGTAAGCACCAATTTCTGTTAATGGTGGCCTTAATGGAGAAGAAGAAAGTCAACTGGGGAACAATTCTTTTTGAATTGATTAAAAAGAAAAACTCTAAAGACAATGTATGCTTTGGAAGAATTTTAGGGATTTTTCTGCAGGAAAGGCATCCAGAGCTTCTGGTGTCACCAAAAGCAACAATAAATGCCAGCAAGAGGCAGACCTCAGCTCTCTTTGCTAAATGGGATAGAGTAATTCCCAAGAAGAATACAGGAGCTGAGGCCTCCAGAAAAAGGAAAGCTTCTGAGGACACAAGGACTGATCAAGTCACTCCCTCTACCCATCTAGAAGATCCTTCCTCAGTTCCTCCTTCCTCTCATACTCTCTCTCCACCTGCTCAACTTTCTCCTGCACATTCTCATTCTTCATCCCCTCCTTCAACTCCAATAACACCCATCAATGATATTCCACTCTCAACTGCCCATATCAGTGATGCTACACCTCCTCCTCTATCTTCAGAACCACTACCTACCACACCTCCCTCTCCAATACACAATGAATATCATTCACCTATTCATTCTCCTAGTCCAATCCATCTAGGCATTCCCACACATACCACTAACATCAGCAATATCATTCCTTCAATATCATCTCCATCCACTTCTCAACCATCCTCTAGTCATCCACCAGATTATCCATCCCTCAACCTCTCCTCTATTGCTGATCAAGTTTTTGATCTTATCCTTCCTAAAATAAGCCAGCTCCTGGATGCAAAACTTGCTCCAGTTCTTCAGGCACTTTCTACTTTATCTGCTAAAATAGCTTCTCTTCCCTCCTCCACTACTGTCACTTCTTCTAGGGGCCTAGATTCAGGCTACCCTGAAGCTAGGCAGGGGGAGATGTCCAATGAAGAAGCTCCAGAAACAGAAGAAACTCCAGAAGAAGATACAGAAGTTACAATTTTTGATACATATATAATTGATTCAGCTACGCGAGTTATAGAAGAAATAAATAATATATGCATTCATCCATCCTGTGATCTATATAGCTTATTATCAAAATTTGATGTCACATATACTTCAAGGGTATCACCAAAGGTATACATAGAGGACCTATCAAAGGCTCTGATATGCCTTCCTCAGAAGACTCATTCTCATTCTGATATCATACAAAATTACATCTCCTCTATTCCTTCATTCACTGTTCAAGACATTCAAATAAAGGATCACTCTGCAGAATATGAAGATGATCTTGCAGAATTTCTTGATGATACAACAGCCTCACAAATTACTTCTTCACCTCCAAACCCTGTATGGAATGAAGAACCAATGCCAAGCTTTGATGAAATCTGGAAAGAAGCAGATGCAGAGTTTGACAAAGCTGAAGAAGAAAGATTAAAGGCTCGTGAAGCAATCAAGAGAATTGATGATTTATACAATAAGCCAATCTCATCCTCTGATTCTGATGATGATGATGACAACAGTGATTCTGATGATACACTTTCAAAGAAAAGAAAAAGTCAAAGGCTGCTCCCAAGCCCCCAAATCCAAATAATGACATTCCTCTGTACATTTTGTATAATGTTCCTCTTGATGAGAAAACTCCTCATTGGATGAAGCTCTCCAGATATGAGAACAACAGGAGGAAGAAATTCAAGAAGACTGGCTACATCCCTGACAAACCAGTCAAGCACAATCATCCTCCTCCTCCTCCTCCAGCAGCTAGTGCAGCAGGATTATCAGGTGTTTCATCTTCCTCTCAGAAGCTAAGCTCTCAACATTCTGGGAGACCTGGTAGCTTTAGTGGTCCTCAATCCTCTGGATCATCCAGTGCTCCTTTCTCTAAGAGATCATCACCTATCCTTCAAGAAAGCCAAACCTTTTCCTCTTCTGAAATATCTTAAGAATACAAACTTCACATATCTGATGGATCTCTTCACAGAGATAGAGTACCTCAAAAGGTCACTCAAGAAAAAAATGATTCAGAAGATATTTATTACTTTCCAGATCCAGAAGAAGAGAAAATTTGTCAGATGGCAAGACTGAGAGAAACAATTGCATATGCACAGATGAAAAAGGCTAAAGCAGAAGGCAAAGACTTCTCAGGTTTCTCAACCATGTCAGAATACAGAAGAAAATAACTTGAAAAATACAAAGCAGTTAAAGCATTCAATGCTGAGGAATATATTGATATGCACCCAGAAGCATTTATCCCTCATGTCAAAGAACAGAAAATCATTGGAGCTCAAGATTTGTTTATCAGCAAAAAGAAATCAGAAGACCCAAACAGGAAAATCATATTCAAGCCACCTTCTCAGGACAAAAAGTCTTAAATAAATTGCTTGGTTATGAATGTAAAGTTTCTAAACTCAGAGCATTTATTTTTTATCTTATCTGATGATCTATTTTAATCTATCAGATATATTTTCTTTCATTGTTGCGCTGTTGTTTATACTTTCTGCTGTATCTATTTAATTATTATGTCAAATAGTATCCTAACCCAAATAGGGGGAGATTGTTGGAACAACCCTATTACTAATTTGGGCTAGGATCACTATATGTTGATTAGGATCTGTATTGAACCCAATGTATAGCCTTAGGGTCAAGTTTTAGGCTGATTAGATTAGCAGAACTTAGGAAAATTCAAGCTCAACACATGGTGAGTGATGTTCGACGAATGACCAGATTCGTTCGACAAATTGCTTCCAGCAGACTGAAGAAATTCTCAGTTCCAGCGGTCGACAAATTCTGAGCCAGCGCTCGACAAATGACTAGCAGCGGTCGAAAAATTCTAAGTCAGCGCTCGACAAATGACTAGCGGCAGTCGACAAATTCTAGCCAGCGCTCGACGAATTGCTTTCTGACGTTCAAACTTATATTCTCAGTGGATGTCAGTTCTCTGAACTCAAATCAGCAAAATAACGGATATATTTATTTCTCCTTGGATGTATTCAGGCAGCCAAGTAAGGATATCTTTCTCATTTATTATATCCTTATATTCCTTCTATTCCAAGAAGAAGAATAGCCGTTGGCATTTAATGCAAAAGGCATCTTTCTCGACAAAAGGAATTAAAAGGACCTGCCAAAATCGTTTCGGGTGGCTACCTAGTTCCAAGAAGGATTTAAGTTAGAAGAAGACATTCCTTAAAGAGACAAAGGATTTGAATTTGAAAATATATACATACAGTTATCAGAAAAAAAGATATGCAGAATAGCAAGAACTGAGATAGTCGTTTTTTGTGAGAGAAATAAAGAAAAACTTCACTATCACTTTCTCTCTCCGGTGATCATAGAACAAGGAGGATAGAAGAAGTCATTCAGAAGAAGAAGAAGAAGCAAATACACTATTCTTTTTCAGCATTCTTCTTCATCAAGATCATCTGCTACAAAGACTTCTATTTGAGAAAGCTCTGTCCACAAAGCTGTCATCAACTCTCATCAGACAGGGGAGCTTTCTGCTTCAACACCTTTTGTCTTCTCTCAGATCATTGACAGAGAAGAACACTCTATACCTTTTTATCTCATTCTGTACAGGGTTAATACTCCCTTCAAAAGTTTACCAAGTGGTGGCAAGACACCTTATCAAAAAATCCTAGTGTGGTTTTTAAGTACCTTATCAAAAGCTTATTGGTGTGTGGACACCTTATCAAAAATCCCTTGGTGCCTGGGAACCTTATCAACCCTCCTAGTTGATTCCTACTGTACAACCCGGGGTTCTCCTAGCTCCTCCCAGGGATCTCGCAGAACACCAATAGTTCTCGGCAGTCGGGGTGAGGCAAGATCAGTGTCCTGATCTCGCTCTCTCCGAGCTCGGCAGGAAGGCCTCATTCCTAAGGTTCAGCGAGACACTCGAGGTCGCAGAGACAGCTGGGTCTCGTGCATACACTTTGGCGAGACCAGGGGGCGAGCAGTCCTCGCAGACCCCTCTTCCATGAGGCTGGAAGCTAGAATTACCTCTTTGCCCCTGAGGGTCTGCCAATAGCCACCCCGAACAGCAGAGTTTGGCTGTTAGCAGACCAAGTTGGGGTGCGTATAGTAAAATTGAGAGGCAGATTCCTGCTATTTGCAGGCCAGATCAGAAAATCTATAAATTGGATCCAAAGGGCACCTTTGGAGAGACTTCCTTTTTTGGAGCTTCTCTCTCCTCAGGCCATCCTTGAGCTCTCCAAGGTGCCCAGGCTTCAGCTCTTGGCTTGGGAGGGGAAGCGCTCTAAAGATCTTCTGGGTGTGTGGTGGGTCCTCCTAGCTGAGCCTAAGGATCAGTGTCCAACTCCGTGGCTCCGGTTTGTTCTCTCGCGAGATTAGTAAGTGCCAGTCGCCCCCCAACCCGTTGGGGGCCCCAAACTCCACAGAAACCGAGAAATCGGTTTCAACATTTTTGGTGCGGTGAGCGTGGAGTGCTGCTAGCTCAAGAAAATCTCAGGGAAAACATGACCGGCGAGGACAAGCAGGATGCGAACCCTGGAGTCTCGCCACCCCTAAGAGCACCAGCCACAGTAGAGATGTTGGCGGATCTTAGGCGAGATCTTCTTGGAGCTTTTCAGAGCGCTCTCGCCACTGCGCTCGGCGGTTTCGCGACCCCGGCGCCCCAGGTGGCTCATCAACATGGAGTCGGCGAGAGCGAGCCAGCTCATCGAGCGGGAAAAGAGGTGGCGGCCCAGGGAGGAGGGCGAGATCTGTCTGGGCGAGAGCTGTTCCCCATCCCTGCTGGGGGAAGCGAGAATCCGGCAAGGGAGACTCTAGCGGGAGGAAGCTCGGCCAAGGAGGTCCCGGCGAGCTGTCCTCTGGCGAGATCGGCAGGAGTAGGATCACCCGAGGAGCCCGTGAGAAGGGTGGAGCAAGTTCAGGGGGTGAGTGGGGGAGCCTAACATGATGCTGTATTCTGGCAATGACGACCCCATTCAACACCTGCAGTGGTTCGAGGATATGGTCTCGATCAGACCCATGTCAGAAGCCTTCAAGTGTCGCCTCTTTGCTACTACCCTGATGGAGAAGGCGAGGGACTGGTTCCATCAGATTCCCTCAGGATCGATCTATACCTTCGAGAACTTGCGTAAAGGTTTTCTCTTACGTTTTTCCGCCATGAAGAAAATAAAGAAGGATCCAGAGTCGCTTTTCGACATCAAGCAGAGGTCAGGAGAATCGTTGGCTCATTATCTGGAGTGGTTCCGAGAGGAGGTCCTCCTTGTCCAAGAGGTCCCAGGGTATACCCTCCAGCTCGCCTTTACATTGGGGCTGAGAGAAGGCTTCTTCAAGATGGACCTCAAGAAGAAGGCTCCTCAATCTTATGAAGAATTGATGGAGAGAGCGGCAGAGGAGGTAACCTCCCAAGTGGTAAAGAATTTCATTTGGGGTGAGATTATTTGCAGGCACGGGCTTCCTCTAGCCGTTGTCACGGATAACGGGCCGCAGTTCTCCAGTGATGAGTTCGTTAGTTTCTGTACTCAGCTCGGCATAGATCTCAGGTTCGCGTCGGTCCACCACCCAAGGAGCAATGGGCAAGTGGAGGCGGCGAACAAAATTATAGTAAACCTCCTCAAGAAGAAGATCGAGAACCTTAGAGGGAGTTGGGTGGAGCAACTTCCCTCGATCCTCTGGGCACTGAGGACCACCCCAAACACAGCCACCGGGGAGACCCCCTTCAAGCTGTCCCACGGATCTGAGGCTGTCCTCCCGGTTGAGTTTGAAGTCAAGACACCTAGAGTGGTCGTCGCAGGGGAAGGAGGTGAAGAATGGAGAGCGAACAACGAAGAAGGCCAAAGATTGTCTTTGGACCTAGTGTAGGAACTCCGAGATCTGGCCACCGTTAGGCAGGAGGAAGTGAAAAGGCGGATGGCCAAGTACTTTGACAAATATATCCGAGTAAAACATTTCCAGAAGGGAGACTTGGTACTAAAGAAGGTTGATGCGGCCGGAAGTGGAGGCACGGTAGGTAAGCTCAATCCCAACTGGGAGGGCCCGTATATTGTAAGTGAAGTGCAAAAGTCAGGAGGGTACCACCTCCGGGATGTGGAAGGGGTACCCCTCGGTCGGGCCAGGAGTGGGGATGACTTGAAACATTTTTATCCATAAAGTTCCTTTTCTATACCCGTTCTAATATATTATTTCTCATGTGCTGTTCCTTCAACTATGGGTCCGAGATTCACGAATTCTTTTATGCTGGATTGCCCCGGACGATCCCGCTGCCGGGCTCTCACTAGCCGGTGGGTCAGGTGGATCTCGCGGAGAGGCTGGCGAGATTCACGAATTCTTTTATGCTGGATTGCCCCGGACGATCCCGCTGCCGTGCTCTCACTAGTCGGTGGGTCAGGCTGATCTCCTGGAGAGGCTGGCGTGGAAAGGGAGTTTGGTCCTTAAGGGAGTTCGAAAGTGAGGATAACTTCTCATTTTGGCGAGAGGGTGGGTCCTCGGCACAAGATAATAAGGAGAAAAGGGGGTTTGGTCCTTAAGAAATATGGTCGGAAATTTAGGGTAACTTCTCGCTGGGCGAGGAACGGAATTCTCGGCATATATAAAATAAGCGAAATGGCAAGGAGCGAGTACTATACACAAACTAGCGAATGAAAATGTAACAAAAGAAAATACCAGGCAAGAAAGAACAGTGCACAAAATTTCCATTCCAATGTAAGAGTTTAGTTACATTGGGCGGCGATCTCGCCAGCCCCAAAAATATACATTAAAAACAAAATGAAGATTGCCTCCTAAGCATCGCTCAGAAACTCCTCGTCGTCGCTATCCTTCACCGGCGGGAGCGGCTTGAAGAGCTCCGGGACGATGTCCTCGACTGTCACGCTCTCGGCCTCGGCAACCAACAATCCAGCTCCTTTCATGGCCTGGAAGACGAAATTAGCCGCATTCGTCGAATCTACGCGAAGCGCCTCGTCGCGGTTTCACCTCTCTTCCTTTAAACGGTGGGGAGAAGGGGGGATGGCGGCGTGAGCAAGGTCACAGTTGAGTGCCTTCAGCCTGGCGACCTCGCCCTCCAGGCTCAGGACCCGAGCATCCGAAAGCCTGGCCATCTCGGCATCCTGCGAACAAGAAACACGTAAGACAAGACAAGTTGGGGAGAAAGGAGATGCTATAAATGAATGACTCACCACCCCGATCTCGGCAGCAGCTAGCTCTTCCTTCAACTCGTCGACTTTCGCCTGGGAGGCCTTGTAGGCCTCAGCAAGTTCTGCATACTCACGCTCCAGCTGCAGGCATCTTCTCCCCGTCATGTGGGCAAGCTCCATAGCCCGCAACTGGGACTTCTCGCTTTCATAGGCGAGGCCCCTCGCGGTTTCTTCCTTATAAGCCGTGGCGTCCTCACGACCATACATGATGAAGGAGAAGTTGAAGGCGTGGGAGGTCGCGATGTCTTTCTCCACCCAAGTGGGAAGTATGGAGGAGACGTCGATCCGATTGACCTCCTCTCTCCAGCGCACCAGGCGCTCGCCGGTTTCATCCCGGGCTCGCTCGCTAAGACCGAAGTGCAGGTGGTTCAACGGAAGGGGCGGTGCCGAGGTCCTGGTAGTGACCTCGACTGGCTCCTCAGCTTCTAGATCCTCGGGGAGCACGGAAGTGCCGGCCTCGCGACCCGAGAGCTCGGCAGGGCGCTTCCCTTCACGGAAGTACACGAGCTCTCGCCCTTCTTGGGTTTCTTTGGAGTTGGCTGGCGGGAAGGTTTGCTACCCGGGGCCTCCGCCCTCTTCTTGGAAGTGGTAGCGGTCGTGGGAGTAACTTCTTGGCACGCCGCCGCCCCCATGGTAGCAAGGGCGAGGTCGGCGGAGCGTTTTATATTACTCGCATAAGGAGGGTGGAGGGGGATGTCTCGCTCACCTGACAAAAGTTATGTTAGGAAGAATGCCGAAAATTAAAAAGAACACGGGTGATGAGGCGAGATCCTTACCTTCCCCGGGGAGCACTGGTAGTAGGTTGTCGACGTTGCGGCGGAGGTGGCACACCTTGAAGTTCTTCTTCTGGAAGAACTGGTAGAGGTCGGCATCGGTGCCGCCGAGAACTGGAGGTCGGTAGACGCTATCGTTGTATTGGACAGGAGAGACAGGGATGTTGCCGAAGTTCCCCTTCACGAGGAGGAACTTCTGAGCCCAGAAGTGGGCCTTGTTGACAGTCTCGACGACCTTGCACCCCGAGCCCACAATGTAGACGGTACCCTCTGAGTGGGCACGGAAGGAGAATAGTTTCTGGAAGACCGGGAGGCTAAACTCGATGCGCTCCTCGCGCAGGAAGCAGGCGAAACCCACGATCACCGCCATCGCATTAGGGGTGAGTTGGGCGAGGACTACTCCATAGTGCCGGAGCACCTGGAAAACCACAAACAATGAGAACTATTGTGAGCGAGACTAATCCTGCGAGAAAAATGAAGAGGAAAAGGGAACGTACCTGGCGAATCTCGGGCCAGAGGGGAAGTCGCAGGCCCACCGCGAAATGTGCGATGTGGATGGCGATCTCATCAGGTCGGAGGGTGATAATCACCTCATCCTCCCCTGGGCGGCGAGCTGTGAACTCGGGGGGAACGAAGTCGGCCAGGGAGGTGAGGTATTCGTCCTCGCTCATGTTGCAGCAGAAGAACTCGTGTTCGCAGAAAGTCCAGGCGCATTTTAGCCTACCTTCGCCCTCGGGTCGTCCTTCCCAGTTTTCACCATCTTTAGTACCTGCGAGAACTAGAAGGGAGGAATTCGAGAGCAGATTGGCGAGAGCTCTGCAGCTGAGAGGAAGGAATGGTCTGAGGGAGGCGGTAGATAAACAACATTAATGAGAAGCTATTTATAGGAAAATGAAAACGGCGGGAATTAGTCCAAGCGCCGGAGGGTACGATTAGTCAAAATGTCACATCACGATAACGCGCGAAAACAAAAGTCATTCCACCAATGATCGGCGAGCGAGATTAATCTACAGGGTTAGTCCAAATAAACGATTCGCGAGCAGAAACAGTACTCGCAAGCGAAAATAAGATAAAGGATAGGCAGCAGTATAGAAGCCGCAAGCAATAGCACATTTAATAATTGTTCACAGCTCTTAGCGAGCGAAAACTAATAGAGGCCACAACCATGCGAGATTGTTCGGAGTAATAATATAAAAATAGCGGAAATGTTTCACGAAGGAAAAAACTAAAGGCGCGAGATCAGTAAGGCAGACACTGCCACCTGCCGCCGCCTCGCGGTCCCGTCCTCGCCGGCCTCCTGGGGTTGTGGAATTCAGCAGCAGCGTGGGAGTCGCGATCGATCAGGTGGGCGAAATCTTTGATCCTCGCTATGAGCATCTCCTCAGAGGTCTCGGACTCATCTGGATCGCGAGGCATCGCAGCACGAAGTTTTTCGCACTCGACCATCAGCGAAGCATATCTCTCCTCGGCAGCCCGCCTATCCACTCTCGCCCGAATGTTGAGGTCCTGCAGCATCTGGTTTTGCTTTTGGAATAACTCCGCGGTCCGCTGTTTTATCATCTCAGGTTCTCGCGAATCGCCCAGGAAGTCCTCCACCTGCTCAGGAAAGGGGGACATTTCCTCATCCCCGAGTTCAGAGTCGGTGTGTTGGGTCTCGCGGTTCGTTGAAAAGGGTTGTACGTGAGGTTAGGAAGGACAAATATCAGGGTAAATAGCAGAGATGCGAGAAGGCTTACCCGGGGGAGGGTGAAAGGAACCAGGCGGAGGATCGAAGGCGGTGCCATAGTAAGGGATGTGAGTCTTCCCCTTTCCAGGGGGTATTTCGCTGTACCTGCGAGGGGACCTTTCGGCCGGTGCGAGCCGCCAGAGTTCTCATTGGCGAGAAGGTTAAAGTTCGGTGCCGGAATGGTCGCGTCGAGGAGTTTAGGGGAAGGAGTTTGCTGATTCTGTTGCCTCGGGCTCGCAGGAGGCAGAACTGAAGAAGGAAAATAAAGAGGTAAGAGACATCAGTAGGTAACATGATTAAAGCAAAATTGGCGAGATCAAATAATGTACCGTCAGGATTCTCGCCAATGGTATTCGCATTCTCCCGAGGAGTAGTGGGGGGTTCGTTCGAAGGTCCGCCAGCGTCTTCGTTGGTCTTAATGACCTACAGAGGCGAAGCTTAGAAACAATAATCAAGTAGTCTCGCGTGACGGGTAATCCTTACCTTGTCAACGGATTTGTTGCTAGGGGAAGACTCCAGGTCGACAGTATCATCTCCCAGTCGGCGAGCGGCCTTCGCCTTCTTCATTTTCGGCACAGGGGAGGGGGATGGGCGACTCATCCATGTCGGGGGCTTCATCATCATCAACACCTCGCGAGCCTTGGAAGCTTTCAGGCAAGCCTCCATTTCCTTGGAGAGAGGCATTGTAAGATAACTACAGTAAGGAGAAGAATAAAGGAGAAAAGAAAGTGAAGACGCCCTTCAGCTCAAGTGGTATTTATAGCCCAACGGTGGGACCCACAGAAAGATTCCCGACAGGACAGCTGTCGCCAGTCGAACGCCCAGGGTTTGACGATTCTTTGCGAGCTTAGGATAACCTCGCAAAGAGAGGGGATTGTGTATAACCCGGGGTTCGCCTGGCTCCTCCCAGGGATCTCGCAGAACACCAATAGTTCTCGGCAGCCGGGGTGAGGCGAGATCAGTGTCCTGATCTCGCTCTCTCCGAGCTCGGCAGGAAGGCCTCATTCCTAAGGTTCAGCGAGACCAGGGGGGCGAGCAGTCCTCGCAGACCCCTCTTCCATGAGGCTGGAAGCTAGAATTACCTCTTTGCCCCTGAGGGTCTGCCAATAGCCACCCTAGACAGTGGAGTTTGGCTGTTAGCAGACCAAGTTGGGGTGCGTATAGTAAAATCGAGAGGCAGATTCCTGCTATTTGCAGGTCAGATCAAAAAATCTATAAATAGGATCCAAAGGGCACCTTTGGAGAGACTTCCTTTTTTGGAGCTTCTCTCTCCTCAGGCCATCCTTGAGCTCTCAAAGGTGCCCAAGCTTCAGCTCTTGGCTTGGGAGGGGAAGCGCTCTAAAGATCTTCCGGGTGTGTGGTGGGTCCTCCTAGTTGAGCCTAAGGATCAGTGTCCAACTCCGAGGCTCCGGTTTGTTCTCTCGCGAGATTAGTAAGTGCCAGTCGCCCCCCAACCCGTTGGGGGCCCCGAACTCCACAGAAACCGAGAAATCGGTTTCAACACCTACCAAAGGTGGTAGAAGAGTAGACGTACCCAGATTTATTGGGGAACTACTATAGCTCCTTGTGTCTTCTGTGCTTGATTATCTTTGTGTGCTTGTGCTGTGTGTCCTTTATTAATTCTGTAGTTTTCTATAACTCACACTAAATACACATATACTTAAACAGTAGTTTAATTTCCGCTATAAAACGTATTAAAAATTTTAATACTCTATTCACCCCCCTCTAGAGTAATTTAAGATCTGACCTCCACTTTCACAGGGAAATCTTTCAGTGTTGGAATACCAATGGGAGTTCTCGCACCTAGCCTGTTTCGCCACAGCACACCAGTTAGATAACTCCGGCCGGGTATGCCAAGAGGTTTTACAAAGGCCTCTGAGATGACCTAAGACAGGCCCTGCTATACGTAACAGATTCTGATTTAGCCCGAATCATCAAAGCAGCAAAAAGTTGGAGGCGGTCCAGCTAATGGTAAGGAGTATGAGAAAAAGGCTAGCGGAAGAAATAGGGTCGGGTAGCAGGGGACAATAAAGAAGCAGGTTTGTGCAACATAGGAGGGGTGGGGGACAACCCCGTCCCGTCTTCAGGTAGGGGCAGAGACCTTCGACAGTGCTGGCCCCTTAACCGCCACAGATCCAAGTTTTGGTGTTTCCATGGTGATCTAGAAGTGGTCAAATATCTAGTCTCACTGCCTACGCGATATGAGTCTCTGGGGTCGCACATAAGAGTGTTTGGAGAAATTGGAGGAAGAATTGTGTTGACAGGTGTTCGGATCAATGCACTTTGGTCGAATGGCTAACATAGCGCGTTCGCCAAACGGTTCGTCGAACGGCTAGCGTAGCATGTTCGTCAAACTGTTCGTCGAACGGCTTGCGTAGAGCATTCATCGAGCGGTTCGTCGAACGGCTAGTGTAGCGTGTTCGTCGAACGGTTTGTCAAACGGCTAGCGTAGCACGTTCGTCGAACGGCTAGCGTAGCGCGTTCGACGAACGGCCAGCGCATTCGATGAATGCTAGCCAGTTCGTCGAATGCAGTATTCGAACAATTTATCGCCAGGGGTATAAAAGAATACGATTCTTTGACCTAAAGGCCGATCTGTTAAGGCGATCTTTTATTTGTGAATCCAAGAGAGAGACAGAAGGGTTCCGCTTGAAGCTTCGACGGAAGCGTTCCGATCGGTTGATCCCGCCACCGCCGCCGCCTCTCCCTGTCGTCAGACCTAGCAGCCTGTGGGAGACGTTGAGAACAGTTCTACTTGTTGGATCTTACGGCGCCCTTAGAGGGGGGTGAATAAGGGAATAAAAATTCTTTTTATAATTTTAAGAAAATTACTAAATTATTTTATGATGAAAGAGATTGAAATAAACAATTTAGATTTAGAATTGAAAACTTAGAACACAATATAATAGAGATTACGCCAAGTGATAGAAATCAAATAAACACAAAAGAGACATGATTATATTATATGACAAAGTGTTTACATAAATTTGATTTCTATATCGCTAGAAATCGGAGGCGTACAAATGTAAATTTCTTTTTGTTTACCAATCCATCTCCCAAGGATCGGAAGGCTATCACTTGTCTCTCCCTAGACCAAGCCCAAGCCTATCCTCTAGATCTTCCCAAGATCTAGACGTAGCACACAAGGCAACGATTCTCCACCAAGCCACGCAAGGACTTGGACGCTCCGCACAAGGAAGCGATTTTCCCCTAAGCCACGCAAGGACTTAGACGCTCCGCACAAGGAAGCGATTTTCCCTACCAATACAAAGTAAAATGTATATAAATGAAAATACAAGATAAAATAAGAACTCCCTAGAAATTCAGATCTCTGAAAGGAAGGTTGAAGTCTCGAGATGATAGTTGATGTAGAAGCGCGTCCGATCTCGTCTTCAATTTCAAACCTTCTCAGCAAAAATGGGAGTTCTTGAGGTTCTGGAGCTCTCTGGTTCGTATACACTCAGGAAGGGACTTGAAATTTTCAATTCTTAGAATGCACGAACACAAGGAGTCAATTTATAGAAAATCGCTGTCGCTTGGGCGACATCGACTGTCGGAATTTTCCGACAGCGCTAAACTGCCGCTGGAGTGTCGTCGTGCGGGCAGTTGCTGTAACAGCCGAGCTGTCGCCTGGGCGACATCGATGTCGGAATTCCGACAGCGCAAAACTGCCGGTCGTGGTGGTGTCGTATGCAGTTGTTGAAACCTCCGAGCTGTCTTTTGGGCGACATCGCTGTCGGATTTCCGACAGCTCAAAACTGCCTTTCGTCGTGCTACCGTAGAGGGAAGTAGTTGTAACTTCTCTGCTGTCGCCTGGGCGACATCAGCTGTCGGAATATTCCGACAGTGAAATTTTCCTACATTCAAATTTAGCTCCAGCAGAAATGTGAACATCTCATACCTGTTACATGCACACCATTAATAAAAATAGAATCAAATACATTCGGGATTTGTTATTCTCAAACCGGACGAGTACGGAATGCATGCTCCAACAATCTCCCCCTTTTGATAATAACAAATCCTTATACTAAGAAATCGAATAAATCCTATATAGAGAGTGACAAGTACATTATGTATGCACAAGTGTGAACTTATGATCTTCATGTTCTCCCCCTTAATATGATCTCCCCCTTAATATGATCTCCCCCTTAATATTAGCTCCTTCTAAAATTATTCTCCCCCGACTTATAAACTCCCCCTACATGAAAGCTCACTTAATTAATTAAGTAATTTAAGTGATTTAAGTGATTTCTTAGTATCTTCTCCCCCTTTGATATTATCAAAAGTAATGAATATAGGGATGAGTGTATATCTTTTAAGATAGGAAAGGAACCATTTATTGAAGGATTTTCATGATCGAGCATATGTTAATGTATGCACCTCCTATATGATTACTCCCCCTACAAATTTACCCATTTTTTTTAGTTTAATATCATTATAATGCACTCCCCCTAAATCTTAGATTTATGCAATTTAATCTCCCCTTTTGGTAGAATCAAAAGAGGGTTTAGGTGAGGGTAGTAAGGAGGCATTTCTTATAAATGATAAAGAGTTTAAGCATAGCATATATAAGAGATTTCAAATAAAAAGATAAGAGTTGTAAGCAAGCGGAAGATTATAATAAACATATTTTTGTAAGCATGAAAAGCATAAGTAAAAAATATGATTTTTAGTTCAAAATTGAAAGATGTTTAAACCTTGTTGAAATCTCAAATTCTTTTCATAAAAATACCAAGCATGAAATGAACATATCAAAGAGATATTATACTACAATGTTACTTAATTTAAAGTTCAAGAGATACCAAAACATTGTAGAGATCATGCTAGGTTATCTAGTGCATTTTTCTATAAAGAGTAGTATAGATAAAGCATTAGAATCCAATACTCATGAGAAGAAGTGTTATGAAAGATAATGATGTGCACATAAGTGTATTTTGGGCAATGTTAACAATTGATTTAAATCATCAAAATACAAGACATATGTAAAGTAAAGTGTACAATAAAACACAAGTAAATTACTTTCACACACTTTTAATGCACATAATTTTTTAACAAAGTGGTGTAATAAACAAAGTTTGCACAAGACACTTTACTATTCTTTCCAAGGTGCTCAACCTCACAATGCTTATGAAGACTTATCAGGAGGTTCAAGTAGTGCTTGGTGGAGGTATATTTGTCTACATATATAATTTTTGTTCACATTTGTGAGACAACATTCTCCGAATACACTTATTTTGCAAACCAAAATTTTTAACTTAACCACTTTTCTAAATTTCATAAGTGCAATTCAAATGTAGTGTAGGCAATTAACTTATGCAAGTTTTAATTCATTGTACAAATACAATACACAAGCAAATATTTTTAGATTTAGACACACATGTTTATTACCAAAATAAGTGAGTGAAATGTATCTTTATCAATCATAAAACATTTACTCATACTTAGAGGCATGCTAAGCTTGTATCTATACATTTTTCAATACAATTGATGCACTTTAAATAGATATATCAAAGCATGATAAGCAAAATAATGTTCATAGTAATTTGAAGAAATAAGGTTTAACATTGTAAATAATTCTAAATAAAAGAATTCATACATGCTTGATATTTGACAATAAAGATCATACAGTTTTTTTTTGTTTTATCATTTTTTAAATCAAATAAAAACAGAAAATCACAAAAACATATTTTTGTAATTTTTGAATTTTGAATTTTTGTAGTAAATTTTTCATAATATGAAAAAAAAAACATAAATAACAAAAACATATTCTTGTATAATTTTTTTTTTTGAATTTTGAACTTTTGTAGTTGGTTTTTCATAATATAAATAGAATGAAAATAAAATAAACAGAAACACAAAATTAGATTTGTACACATAAACTAACATATTTTTGTGGATTTTTAGAAATTTTAAATTTCTGATTATTGATATTGATTAAGTGTCCTTAAAGTAGTTCCATGCTGAAATTTCAGAATTTTTGGAGATCTCTAGGTGGATCAAATTTGCATGAAACTTTGGCTTTTCAAATTCTTGTGTTTTTCAAAACCATTTAAACATGAAGATATAAACTATGAAGACACAAGAGGACATTTTTTATTAAACAACCCAAAATATGCATGATTTAAGTGATAAGTAAATAAAATGATCATGCAAAGAGTAATATAAGTACGTCCTAAGATTAAAGATTACCCCGACTAAATGTCTACACCCTAGCCCTGTACTATGTGACGGATGGGCATGAGGAGCTGCTCGCATGCCGTAGGTTGGGGTGTTAGTCCCATATGCACACACTAGAGAACACTCAACCTAGCACTCTTTCCCCCCAGTGCCTCGCAAGACCCCACTGGAACCCTCCCCGGTTAAGGACAAGACATGTCTTATAAGTTAGGTCTCTAATGCATACAACCCTACGCCCCCGCTATTGTGAGATATGAAGTCATAGGTGAAATAATCTTTTGGAAAACCTATGCTTTTAAATCTAAGGGTTGATACATAAACTATGTGTTTTGTTTAATGTGATGAGTTATATAAAGCTGCATAGTTTATCTACTTTTATGAGACGAGGATATGAGATAACTTGCACAATTACTAATATTCAATAAGTGATAAAGCTACTATGATGAGTTTTGGGTTTAAAGTCATGTCATAAGATTAATATTAATATTGCATGTATTCCAAAATAGAATTTCAAATTATAGATCTAGAATGGAGTGATGATTTAGTGTGATTTATACTTTCATTACAAAGTTGATTCTAGAGTCTACAAATATGAGAGATACATGCAATCACTAGCAAAGCAGATCAATACATCAAATAATGTAAAGAAAACATTATTCATAATTTTTATCATAAGATTCATAATTCCTATTATCGATTTGAGATATGTCTTGATAGAACATGAATTATGATTTATGATTAAAGAGAATTTTTGCATAGAATATATGTTAGATCATCATGATGTGTGTAAATTCTAATTCTTCTAGACTTATGACAATATGAATTGGTGATTTTCGTTTGAATGAGCACGTTTGAATTGTAAGTCTAGAAAATGATGATCAAGCTATCATATCAAAGACAAAGATCACAAATATATAGTTTTGAAATAAAATGCCATTCAATAATTGAATTTATTGATCTTTGGGTTTGCATGATAATATATGATTCATGAAACAATATTCATAAATATTCTAATGATTAATTCATAAACTATGTGTTTGTTGGAATTTTAGTATTCTATATAATTTCAAATCACATAGTTATCACGATATTTTAATAACATTGTAAATGTTATACCTAGCATATAAATTTAAGCACAAATTTAGAAGTGATGCTAGAATGATACATTTGAATGCAATGTTATTACATAGAATTAATGGAGATAATGTTGCATGTAATATGAGATGTTTACAAATTAATTTTCTTTAGACCTATAATGAAATGATTAAACTTTTGATTTGATCTTAATGATATAAGATGATTCTAAGGTCTAAATTACATGCAAACAATGGTGACACACATCACACATACTATCTAAATTAATATATGAAACAATTATACATAGGATATCATGTGATGAAAAAATCCTTAAACACAGAAATTTCCGAATCAAGCGAACTAAGATAGCATTTAAAAATGGCGTTGAAATTGGGAAAATTGACAGCACCAAACAAACTTAAATGGGCAAGTTTAGTTTGTCGATAGATGGAGATTTCTGTGCTCTTTCTGAAAATATATTAAATGCGAAAAACGGACGAGCGGATCAAAAGATATGGCTATTTGAAGTTTTGATCAAAAACTTGCTTTTTGAAAGATTACGCATGCGTTTAGATGAATTTTGTTTTCGATTTTATTTGATAATATTTTTCATAATAAGGGCTATCAAATGCAGCAAATAACATAAAAAGTAATCAAACTGTTGCGCATTTTAATTTTTAGCTTAAGCCCTTTTAATAAACCAATTAAATCCATTTTTAAAATTAATTTCATTAGTCTTGAAAAATAGTTTCAATATTCTAATTATAATGTTAATTCAAGACATTGATGGGTAAAGGATTTAAAAGGATATATATAATAAAAAAATTAGAGGTATGTCTCTTTTAAAAATCATATGACTTAATGTTCAATTTTAATTCAATTTGATTTGATAAACATTAGGCTTAATATATGAAAGTCATATTTCATGATATATAAAGAGATCATATCATGTTTGTTTAAAAAAAATAAAATAAACAAAAGAAAAGAGACAATAAGCATATCATGAAGTAGAGTAGTGATATTACATTTTTATTTGTTTCTACTTCATGCAGATGATAGGATACTAATGAATAAGAGATTTAGGTATCCAAAGTTGACCATGTGGGATGGTTCCTTTGGGTACCCAAATACATCGTGATGGCTTTTGAGAAGATAATGATGAATGAGCCCTTTTAATTAATGTTGATGTATCATTTTTCTTTAAGGGTCTCCATTCATACTTTTGTTGTTTTTCTTTTAAATTCATATTATGATTATTTGACATCTTTTTGGAATGATAGTTGTTTGAAAAATAATTCATTTGGGATTTATGTTTATTCAAATTATTTTTCAAAACAGATTGATGTTGATAATCATAATGATTTTCATTATATGGATTCTTTGAAATTTTATAAGAGTGATTGTCTTTCTTTAGAAGTGATTGTTGAAAGAGTGGGTTACAATATGTTTTAAAAGATTGATTATCATTTTGATGATTTTCATTTCCACTCTTTCTTTTAGACATACTCTTATAATATGAAGGATAATATTTTATATTTGAATTTCATGAAAAGGAGTTTTTAAATTTGAGTCATGATTGAAAATATATTGAGACTTATAATAGTGACTCTTAAGAATTTTATGAGGATCATAATTCTTTTTGAAACCAAACTCCTTTTGATTTAATGTGTGAAAATGATCCTTTTTAGAAATGATTTTGTAAGTTAATTTATCCTTGTTATTCAAAATCTTATGATGAGATTCATTAGATGACATTTGAAATTTTTCAACAAAAGATTTTAATTGTATTAACTTACAGGATAAAACATGATTTTTAATTAACAATTTTTCATTATGCCTTTTAGAAATTAAGAGCCCTTTTTCAATTTCCTTGAATTTTTCTTTTAATAAATTGCAATTAAGACAAGGTATAGGAATATCAACTAAAGAGCATGAAAGAGAATTTGACACATCAATATTTGATTCTACGTTATCGTTTGCTTTAAAGATTTATTTTCTAAACGTAATTTTGAATTAGCAATTTTTAACTTTAAATTTTTACGTTTAGCAATTTTAAGCATACGAGATGTAGAAATAGAATTTTTTACAAAAAGAGAAGATTTAGATTTTCTTACCTTGCAATTGTTTCCGTCTTCTCTTTTGCTTGATGTGTTGCCAACAAATGAGTCCAATATTGTGATGTTGTATTCTTCTTCCTCCAAGCATAAGTCCTTGTCGATTTCTTCTCTTGGATCCATAAGAAATTCCTCTTGTTCATCATCTGTAGAAGGAAGATTATAAGTATTCTCAAGAAATTTCCAAACTTCATAAGCAGTAGGAAGTGTATAAATAAGTTTGAAAATATTTTGATCTAATGCACAGTATAGACTATTCATAGATTTGGCATTTAAAAACATTTCATTTTTATTTAAAATACTTGGGGGCATTTTAATTGTAATATTCCATACTTCCATATCCAAAGATTTAAGAAATTTTTCCATTAGAAATTTTCACCCATTATAATTTTTCCCTTCAAATAAAGGTGGTGCAAAAGATTTTTCATTTATAAGAAAATTTCCCTTATTAGTAGAAGCGAGATCATGAGACGCCATAATTCCCGGCTGTTAAACCGATTTGGAATAACCTCCCTCTGATACCACTTGTTGGATCTTACGGCGCCCTTAGAGGGGGGGGGGGGGGGTGAATAAGGGAATAAAAATTCTTTTTATAATTTTAAGAAAATTACTAAATTGTTTTATGATGAAAGAGATTTAAATAAACAATTTAGATTTAGAATTGAAAACTTAGAACACAATATAATAGAGATTATGCCAAGTGATAGAAATCAAATAAACACAAAAGAGACATGATTATATTATATGACAAAGTGTTTACATAAATTTGATTTCTATATCGCTAGAAATCGGAGGCGTACAAATGTAAATTTCTTTTTGTTTACCAATCCTTCTCCCAAGGATCGGAAGGCTATCACTTGTCTCTCCCTAGACCAAGCCCAAGCCTATCCTCTAGATCTTCCCAAGATCTAGACGTAGCACACAAGGCCACGATTTCCTACCAAGCCACGCAAGGACTTGGACGCTCCGCACAAGGAAGCGATTTTCCCCTAAGCCACGCAAGGACTTAGACGCTCCGCACAAGGAAGCGATTTTCCCTACCAATACAAAGTAAAATGTATATAAATGAAAATACAAGATAAAATAAGAACTCCCAAGAAATTCAGATCTCTGAAAGGAAGGTTGAAGCCTCGAGATGAGAGTTGATGTAGAAGCGCGTCCGATCTCGTCTTTAATTTCAAACCTTCTCAGCAAAAATGGGAGTTCTTGAGGTTCTGGAGCTCTCTGGTTCGTATACACTCAGGAAGGGACTTGAAATTTTCAATTCTTAGAATGCACGAACACAAGGAGTCAATTTATGGAAAATTGCTGTCGCCTGGGCGACATCGACTGTCGGAATTTTCCGACAGCGCTAAACTGCCGCTGGAGTGCCGTCGTGCGGGCAATTGCTGTAACCGCCGAGCTATCGCCTGGGCGACATTGATGTCGGAATTCCGACAGCGCAAAACTGCCGGTCGTGGTGGTGTCGTGGGCAGTTGTTGAAACCTCCGAGCTGTCGCCTGGGCGACATCGCTGTCGGATTTCCGACAGCTCAAAACTGCCTTTCGTCGTGCTGCCGTGGAGGGAAGTAGTTATAACTTCTCTGCTGTCGCCTGGGCGACATCAGCTGTCAGAATATTCCGACAGTGAAATTTTCCTACATTCAAATTTATCTCCAGCAGAAATGTGAACATCTCATACCTGTTACCTGCACGCCATTAATAAAAATAGAATCAAATACATTCGGGATTTGTTATTCTCAAACCGGACGAGTGCGGAACGCATGCTCCAACACTTCTCCGACCTAGATCTTGTGCGACAAGAGGCTAAGGTTCTTCAACACTCGTGTGGACTTCCTTAGAGGCGCAGATCTATTTCACCGCTTGGGACTCAACTCTTCTAGGAGCATCTCGATTGTGTACTGACTCAATTCCAGTCATGTATACAATACAATGTGTTGCTTTTTGATGCGCTTTTTCGGCACTGCTAATTAGCAGGCACGAAATGCGATATGACGACAGTGCACCGGTCGCTCAAGTAATAAAATAGGGAGGAACTCCCCGAATATCATTCTCAAAGGACCGCAAGTTGGGTAGTACGATTTGCTCTAAACAGGAAATCAGTTAAAAGGAGTAATAAGTAGCAACGTGGGGTTTGATTTGGTTTCCTACGCTATTGCAGAATGAAGAAAGATGCGGGTCAAAACTCCGCTTCGCAAGGCGAGATGGGTGCAACGACCGCGATGCCGTGCTTTGGAAGGCGCGTGGACAGGAAATCACTATGACGGTTGAGGGTCGCACACACCTCTTCTCAAAACATCACCACTAGCAATTGCTAGTGGCTTCACCCACAACGAATCACAGAAAATCACTAGGAACAAAAGGGGCTATTCATGCCACCACAACATCAGTGCATATGAAGGAAAGCAAAACTCCTTAAGATTAACTTAACACGTGTTCATACAACATAAAAATGAAGTATAAGCATTCAAGGTTAGAGAGGATGAAAGTGCACAGTTAACCTCACTAGAATTCTCTAGAGGGGGGGGGGGGGGGGGGGGTGAATAGAGATTTAAAATATTTTTGTGCAAAGTTAATAATTATATATATATGGGTGTAGTGATCACAGATTAGAACTTCCCACACACCAACAAGAATCAAACAAGTAAAGAAAATAAATGCAAGAAGAAAAATTACAGCACAACACAAAGAAATATAGTGGTTCCCCAAACTTTGGGTAGTCCACTCTTCTACCCCCTTGGTAGGAAATTCACTATCTTGCACTGAGTCTTTTGATAAGGAGACTCTTAGAACCATACTGAGTCTTTCGATAAGGAGACTCTTAGAACCAACTGAGTCTTTTGAAAAGGAGACTCTTAAAACCAGTACAACTGAATTTTTTGAAGAGAGATTCTAAAAACTCTTTTACAGTATGTGAAAGTGAAAATAAGAAAAAGGAGAAGAAGTATTTAAGACAAGAAAGAATCTTCTTCCTAGCAAGAAGATTGGAAGCACAAGAAGTCGTGAATAAAATATCTCTTCTATAATGAGAAGGAGATTGTAGGACTTTTCTCTCTTTTGTGAGAGCTATCAGAGTTTGCAGCAGTATGGCTTCAGAGTGAGAAGGAGAAGGAAGCTTGATCTTTGCTGCAGCACTATCTCTCAATTTTCTCTTTTCACTTGGGAGCTCTTCCTCTTTTTCAAATGTAAAAATGGTGGATCACTTCTGTCAAGCTCTCTGCGGACCACCTTGTTATTTATAGCTCTGTTCATTAAAATAACACTATAGGAGAGTAATCAATTAGCAGGCAGAGAATTAGAAAGAAGGAGAAATTTCCATAATTATATCTATAGAAGGAAAGTATTCATTCTGATTTCAAATAGTGTCCATAATGGATTTAATCAAATTAGCCAAGAATTCATAAGAGGAAAGAATAATTCAGAACGGCTATAAAGAATGATTTGATTCCATATAAATCAGATCTATGAAAGAAGGAAAGTGATCAGGCGTTTTTTGAATTAATCATAGAAATCGACGTGCATCGATTACTATTCGACGTAAGCGTCGAATTCGTCCTGGCTGGACGTCGAGAGGAGAATAAGGAAGGTGCGTCGACTTCTCAAGATGCGTCGACTAGAAGTCAGAGCTACGTCGACATAGGATACGTCGAATTCTTCTTGGAGCTACTTCGACTCATTCTAATAGGAACGTCGATATCACTTCGACGTTGCGTCGAATGCTATTCGACGCATATTTACTTAACCTTGATTTTCGTTTCTTAGAATTCATATTCAACTTAGTTTCAGGGGTTAAGAGAAATCATTTTCCCAACAATCTCCCCCTATTGGTCATAACCCTAATTAGAGAGAAATTGTACTACCATCACATCATTTGTAGAGAAAAGAAATATGTCAATTAAGCAGAAAAGAAATTTGGAAAGAGAGATTATATAACCAAGTTTTCCAGAATGATATAAACAGACTTCATGTTCATACCAATTAGTATTTAACTATAGGGTACAGTATATCAGTATTATTTTCAAACATTACTCAGGAGGGGTAGGAGGAGTCTTTCTCTTTCTCTTGAATACTACTATTTTAGGAGAGGGGGTTTCTCCTTCTCAGTTGCAGGAAGTTCACCTAGCTCCCCCTGAGCAGATTGCTCCCCCTGGGATAGAACTTCCTTTGATCCTTCTACTTCTTCAATTTCTTTATCATCTTCAGCTCCAGCTGTATCTGGCTCCTTAGCTCCTACTTCAGCCAACACAGCATCTGGCTGTCTTTTTTCATTTTCAGCTTCATTCATAACAGTATCCAGCTCCCCCTGAGATTCAGTTTCTTTATTTTTCTTACTATTTGCCACATTTTCCTTTTCAGCTTCATTGTCTGCTCTGCTTGCCTCCCCTTGTAATAGTATCACTTGATTTGCAGCCTCTCTTGCTATATTAAGTACCTCTATTGTTTGTTCTTCAGAGTGTAGCTCAGGTACAACTTTATTTCTAATTGTCTTGAGAAGTGCAAGACTATCATCTTTTGATGGAGGAGGGGACTTGTGAGAGAGAGATTTAGGATTTGAGAGCTGCTCTTCATCTAGATTTTCCCCCTTCTTGACCTTCCTGGCTAGGGAGGTTAAGAAAGACCTGGTTACTCTAGAGGAAGAGAGAGAGGTCTTCAGATTTTGCACAGAGGCACTGACCCCATCTATTTGGGTGTGCATGTGAAGGATGGAGGAATTAATCTGGGAGCAGTGCTCATCCAGCATTGCTTGGAATATTTGAGCTACTGATGCAATGCACTGAATAAGGAGGGATTCAGTGGATGCAGATGCTTCATGTTGTGGTTGGTGATGAGGAGAGAGTGGTGGAGGTGGTGATGAGGGTGGAGAAAGGTTAGTTGATGTATGAGGTATTGGTGATAATGGAGGTGAAGAGGATGAGAAAGTATGAGGAGGAGGAGATGGAGAAACTGCTGTTTGAGGAGCAAGTGTTTGAGAAGAGGTAGGTAGAGTAGGAGTTGTGAGGGTGGTAGAGTCTATTGGAGTGGATGATGGTGGTAGAGAGGGATTGTCTCTTTGAGGAGGAGGAGGAGGAGATGGATGAACATGTGAGTTAGGAGGAGAGGGAGTCCTTTCAGGAATGGAACCAGGCTTAGGGATTTGCCTGGTCCACTTGGAGAATAGAGCTATTGACATTCTTTTCCCTGGAGGAATGGGGATTCCTTTTGACCTATAGAGGTCCGGGAAGGAGTGGAAGAGTACTTGACTCATAATCCTCATATATGCATTTTCTTTGTGTGAGTATTTGGAGCCTATCATCTTGAGCAAGCATGTGTCCCAGTCCACCTTCTTCTTCAGCACAAGGGCCCCCATGATGTTCAGTTGCTGCTTGGGTACTGCATCATGGGCTGAAATTTTGCATAGTAGTATCTTTCCTACTATATCTGCTAGCAGTCTATACTCCTCAGAAAAGTCTATTTTCTTTAGATAGATTGGTCTATCTTTTGAAAACTTCATGGTGGTTAGCAGATGCTTGATTTCATCAGGTGTGAGGTCAATAGATTCATCACCTAATAAGGGAATGATGAAGACTTATGAGGTTACTATTTAGAAATTGATTTCCTTTCCCTATTTTATTTGAACAAAGATAATATTAGGATATACTTGATGGAAGGTCAAAGGTGGTCCAAATATGTTCTGCAGAGATTGAGACTGGTGTCTCATAGATTGTTCCCTGGATTTCTCCTTGTTCAGATATCTGAACATGAGTCATCAGCTCTGTGAGCTCTGTTCCCAGGATCTTACATCTTGTGGAGATGAGTTTGTCCAATCCAGCTTCAGTGAATAGAGCTATGATGTTCTTATAATTTTCTGCAGCGGCTTGGAAGGAGTCGAGGTCAATGTCGAAACCAGAGTTTATCTTGGGAGCCATTTTAGGTCAGTGAAAGAGAGGAGGAAATGGCTGGACTAAGAAGCAAGAAGGATGAAGAATGCAGAGTTGTGAAGGTTTCTAACTGAAGAGTCTTTTTAAGTCAGGTGAAGCATCGAAACGGGACTCAATTCTAGGCTTATTCGGTACTTCAACGGATGTGACCGAAAATATTTTAGCATTGCCGCTCGTTTTTATGAAGTCGACGTTACGTCGAGTGGAATTCGACGTAAGCGTCGATACAGCCCGCGTTAAGATGCTAGGGTTTCGTATCGACGTATGCGTCGATTGTAATCGACGTATGCGTCGATTTCACTTATTGAGTTGAGTCATCGACGGTGCGTCGATTAGAAGTCGACGTGACTTTTGATTTTCCTGAAGAATTTTAGGTGTTTATTTCTTTTTATCTCTTCCTAGTTCTAAGTCAGTCTTGGACTAATTTTTACAGATAGTTTGATTGGTTGTGCCAACATTGTTTGGCAAGGTGGCCAGTTTTGTTACATATATGGCACTTGATTATCTTATTCTTATGATAATTTGAGTTTAGAGAAGGATAGAAGGGTTGATTAGGATAGAAAGTTTGATTAGGATGGGAATTTTGGTTACCGGGTTTAGGCTAGAAATTTTGGTTAGGATAGAGGTGTTGATTAGGATGGAAATCATGGTTAGGATGAGTGGATCCTGAATGGGAATTATAGAAGGTTTTTGGAGGATAGGCATTTAAGTTGCTCTGAATTTTTGTGCGTCGATATCTATTCGATGCATGTTGATAGTTGCTTCGATTTATATTTGGCGCTTTCTCCTGATAGCGTTGATCTGATATCGACGCATGGAAATAGTTGCTTCGATTGGAAGTCGACGTACTTTTATTCAAGCGTCGAGTAGAGGTCGAGGCATCTGAGAGATTGCGTTGAGTAAAAGTCGACGCACTATCATTCATGCGTCGATATAAAGTCGACGCAACTGTATCTTCATACATTTTCTTTTTCCCTTTTTCTGATTTTGCTCTTTTATGTATTGTTTCTTTTGGCTTAGTTGCTTCTTCAGATGAAGTTTGAGAGTCATCAGCTGAATAATATAATGTTTCATCAAATTGTTTTATTTCCTTGAGGGAGTCTTCTTCCTTATTTAGTGAGTCTTTCTCTTGGTTTGATTTGATGGGTTTGGTGAATTTTACAGGGATCATCCAAGCAGGTTTGTTGGATGGAATTTGGCTGGTTGAGGGATCAGCCCCTAGACCAAGATTTTTATGTCTCCTTGTTTGTTGTTCAGTGATTTCCTTGAGAGTTTGGCTTCTCATGTTTATTGATTCATCAAAGGCTTTTGCCTGGGATACCTTATCCTTAAGGAGCTGGTTTTCTATTCTAGCCCTTTCTACTTCCTTTTCTATGATGTTGATGAGTCCTCATCATATACACTTTTATGGACTCATCTGGGCCGTTTAGTTAGTCATTTCACTGCACTTTAGCCCTGTTTTAGTTCATATTTGATATCCCATGCTTGGTGCACCTTTTGGCCCATTTTGGTGTGATTTCATGTTGATTTTCATTAGTAGTTTTCATGCATTGTTCGGTGCCACTTTTAGTGGCCGGATTGGTGGTTGTACGCTAGAACAGGAGTCGTGCAGGTGTTTCCGGTGCAATTCTGCACAGGAACACTGCGCACGATCACTGGTTCTATTGCGCGCGACCACTGGTCGTGCGCCACTGATCGTGTGCACTTAACGCCTTTTTCACGAGTTCTGTTTGGTGCAGTGCGCACGACCACCAATGCCAGTGCGCACGACCACCGGTCGTGCGCCACTGCTCGTGCGCACTGACCATTAATTTTTAAGTTCTGTTTCATCTATTGCGCACGACCACTGACGCTAGTGCGCACGACCATCGGTCGTGCGCCACTGGTCGTGCGAACATTTTATTTTATAATTTCTGTCTTTGCAGGTTCCGTCCAGGCAGAGCGCACGATCACAGGATTCTAGTGCGCACGACCACTGGTCGTGCGCCACTGACCGTGCGCACTGTTTAATTCCAGCGCCTATAAATTCCCTGCTCGCGATTTTAGGTCGATCCCCCGCCCGACTTCGCCGTTTTCTGCTCCCGTCCGCCTGGCTTCGCCCCTCCATCGCCGCCCACCTTAGGGAGGATCTCCGGGCAAGCTTTCAACGCCAAATCTTCGCCGGAGTTTCCTCTCGGCCTCCTCCTTCATCCACGAGCTCCAAAGGTAGACCTAGCCGCCATTACCTTCAAGCAAGAGGAAGTGTTGCAACCTCTACCGGATCGTGACACGAAGAAGACGGGTCCATTGGAGAGTAGTGACAGCTCTCTCTACCCCGGACGTAGTTGTGGACCGAGCTTGGACGCGGATTGACAACCCGGCGATTCCAACCGTGAATCTTCAACGAGCCTTCGGATTCGGTCGATTTCTTGCCTTGTTCTCCTCTTATTGATGTATTTGCAACTAGATCTAACATTATGATGAAGTGTATTTTGATTAAATAGCATTTTTACTTGATTATGTCTATGTGATTGAGTATTTTTGTTTATATTATTGAGGTGCGCCTTGTGGTGTGGTTTGTTGGTTGTCCGGTGCCGCACTAGCAATTGCTAGTGGCGTGCTTGTCGAAGAGGTGCTTGCGACCCTCATTCCGCTAGCCCACTCGCCCATCCGCCTACCGAAGCGTGGCATAGCGGCCCGTACTCCATCCCGCCTAACGAAGCAGCGCGCTCAAGGCCTGCATAGTTCGATTCCGTTAGCCTACTCGTCCATCCGCCCTTGCGACGCAGCGCGCTCAAGGCCTGCCTAGTATCCATTCCGCCAAGCGAAGTATGGCATAGCGGCATTGCATAGGAGTAGTTGTAGTGTTTTCTTTTATTTTCCAAAAGCCAACCCAACTCTCCCGCAATCCATTCGACCTAAAGGACTTCGATCTCAAGTCCTTCCTCGACATTTAACTCCACCTTACTGTGTTCCTCAAGAGACCGACACTCGGGGATTTATTCCCAAAATTTATTACTTGCGCGACCGGTGCACTTGCTGAAATTATCGCATCAAGTTTTTGGCGCCGTTGCCGGGGAACACAGTCGTGTGAGTTTTCTGGAGAGGGAGAATCTGAGAGAGAAGCCCTTTTCATTTGTAAATTGCATCTTTTATTTTTTATTTCTGTCTTTTTATTCCTTTTTCCTGTTTTAATTAGGTTGCTTTAGTAATTTTTGTCAGGTGTAGTATTTTGCACAATAGCACTTTTATTCTGAATCGTATTATCTTCGCACTATGTGGGCACATCTCAATTTCCGTTGCCGTTGGTGTGGAGCTACCTCCCACTCTAGTGATGAATGCCCTACGGAGAATAGTAGGCATAATTCTTCTCGCCCAGCATATAGAGCATCGACTCCGTCTGATACTCCATATGGTGCGCGTAAGTCTTATGGCTACTCTGCTGAGCCATTACCGTCTTACTTCTTTTCGGCTCCAGCTCCCGCTATGCCAAAGAAGCCTGCTAGGCAGTGCCAGTTTTGTCGGAGCACAGATCACGCCCTGAAGGATTGTGCTGCTTTTCATCGCCAATTGGATGAGGATGACGAGCCGGATATTCGGATCGTCCCAACTACTAGCTCTGGCGGCACACCTTCAACATCCGGCTATGTGTCTTTGTCACCTTCACATTTTGAAGGGTATGGCATGGATACGGTCACCGGATGTGCGGCTGATCTATGCACCGACATTGCTGAGCCAATTCTCCATGTGCCTCCACCACTTCTAGTGGATTCGATTCTTTCCCCTATTGTGCATTCTACATTCGTTTCTGACGACATTGTCGATGATGTGTCGCAGGATGAGGTTGTTGATCTTAGTGTTGTGCCTATTCCTATGGAGGAGGACAACCTTCTAGGTGAAGAGGAGTTTTCCTCAACACCGGTGGAGGAAGTCCAAATCCTTAGCATGGCCACCGTTGATCCCGCCGACTCTTGCAGCATTGATGACAATGCTAACATTATTTTACTTCCCCAACCTGATGGGAGTGAGACCGGGACCACTCCCCCGATTAATGTTTATTTATGTCATTCGTCTTCTTTATTTCTCGACCCCCCTTCTTCATTCGAGCCTGTGCAGGTTGAGTCTTCACAGGTATCCCAGGAGGACTTGGAGCTTTTTGCTCAAGTCAATGATGTGAGCATCCTCTCATGTGAGGAGGTTTATTCCCCCTCCGTAGAGGAAGCTCCACTCATTGCCTTTTCCTCCAGCTGCCTCCCTGTTGACGACGCCTTGCTAGGCAAGGATATTTTTGGTGAGTTGAGTGAGGACCAGGCCTCCTCCTCTTCTTACTTTCTCTACCCTCTACCTGTGAGGAGCAGGTATCTATATTTAGGTAGAGGGGTGACTGTTCTATCTCTGTATCGGTACCCGCTACCGACACGCATATTAGGCCAGTTACCTGTCCACTTCTCCTTCCATAGGCCCATTAGCTAGAATCGTTAAGATTTTGAATAAGTCGTGCTGGGATGACAATAACCCCAGTAGTTATCTTCCTTTTCTGCAATTTTTATTTTTATCTAATCATGTTTAGTTAGTAGTATTTTCTTTTCAGTTTTCTATTTTCTTCTGTTTTTGCAGAGCTGACCCCCTGCAGGTATCTCTTCTGGATGACGGACGCTGCGGCTTAGTCCAGGTTTACACGCCAATCTTCTGGTGTGCTCATTTCTAAGCACTGGGTACTCTCTTTCCCTAGCATTATTCTGAATTTTATAGCTGCATTTTGCGCATATTGTTTAGTTTAAGTCTGGGGGAGAGTAGTTTTGTTTACCCGCTCACGTGCACTATTGCACTGCATACTAGAAGATTTCATTTTAAAATATTTTGTTTATTATTATTGCATGCACCACATCACCCACTCGAGCGCGCACTCATCTGTTTGTTCGCCCTGTTGTGAATTTAATTCTTTTGCTTATTTGGAAAAGTCTAGATGATGGCTTAGGATTATGTAGCAGAGTAAAATGTTGACTCTAGTAGTGCTCCTGGTCGAGTGCTCAGTTGCATAGAAATTTGTGTAGATTAGACTTCTTTTTATACTTATGGTTTTATATTTTTTTTCTATTAGTGTAAATGTTGTTTACTCTACTCAAATGGTGAATCCGGTGTGAATCAAACGGTAGCATAGGGATGTGTGTAAACGATCGCTAGATTCGTATTGCTTGAGTCGGGAGAAAGGAGAATCTTTCTCGGTGGCTAGAACTTGCCCCAAGCGATTCTTGAAGCATGGGTATACGGTTAGTCAATTGCGTGAATGTGATATAGGCCATCATTTTGGCCCGGTTGAGCTTTTGTGCCTATCCCTACCGCTTTATCCTCGCTAGCCCAGTTGTGCCTACCCGTTCTTTGATTCAGCCCCACTTTCATTTCACCAAAGCCTAAATGCCAATCCTAGTCGCACACCCAAATATGAGCTGTAGCTGTTTATTATTTTCATGAGTTGGTGGTGTTGATTGTGGTAGTATTTTGTGAAGATGTGGATGCGTCCTATTGGTTATTTGCTGAAAATGATAAGAAAAAGAAAAAAATTGAGAAAAAGAAAAGAAGTAAAAAGAAAGGAAAGAGAAGTAAAGTTTCATTGAAAATCTTTTTATATCGATTTATATTTGGGAGTAGGCGGTGCACGCACCCATGCTGTTAAGTCCAAGTCTGGGGGTGTTGTGTACCCGCGTGTTTGTGTGGCGAATGAGGATAGTTTCCTGCATTAGCTCATTTGGGTTTAGTGCTTGAGCCGTCGTTTTTATCTTTGTTTATCCTCACCTAAACCCAAGCCCCATTTAAAACCTAAAGTCCTATTGATTCACGTATTTGAGTCAAACCAGTGCCGTGGAGAGAATGTGACCGGGCAAGCCTATGGTCACCGACACTGATGGATTTCAGTGGAGTTTTTCCCGCATCCCGATCTTGAGCAATGCTCGTCTCAGCGCTTAGTTTACTTTCTCCGTATGCGTGACCGACTGATTCACCGTTGTTCACCATTTTGAGTAGTTGTAATATGCTTTTACTCTTTTAGAAATTTATAAACTGTTTGTATAATCAGTAGTCTTTTCTACTAATTTTCTTATGCACATGAGCATGCGACTTCGCATGGTACTCTGCATTGTAATGTTAAGCCATCTACTTTTCTTTCCCTGTTCGCTTAGAATTCGTTTGCTCGGGACGCGCAAACAGTTAAGTCTGTGGGTGTGATGAGTCCTCATCATATACACTTTTATGGACTCATCTGGGCCGTTTAGTTAGTCATTTCACTGCACTTTAGCCCTGTTTTAGTTCATATTTGATATCCCATGCTTGGTGCACCTTTTGGCCCATTTTGGTGTGATTTCATGTTGATTTTCATTAGTAGTTTTCATGCATTGTTCGGTGCCACTTTTAGTGGCCGGATTGGTGGTTGTACGCTAGAACAGGAGTCGTGCAGGTGTTTCCGGTGCAATTCTGCACAGGAACACTGCGCACGATCACTGGTTCTATTGCGCGCGACCACTGGTCGTGCGCCACTGATCGTGTGCACTTAACGCCTTTTTCACGAGTTCTGTTTGGTGCAGTGCGCACGACCACCAATGCCAGTGCGCACGACCACCGGTCGTGCGCCACTGCTCGTGCGCACTGACCATTAATTTTTAAGTTCTGTTTCATCTATTGCGCACGACCACTGACGCTAGTGCGCACGACCATCGGTCGTGCGCCACTGGTCGTGCGAACATTTTATTTTATAATTTCTGTCTTTGCAGGTTCCGTCCAGGCAGAGCGCACGATCACAGGATTCTAGTGCGCACGACCACTGGTCGTGCGCCACTGACCGTGCGCACTGTTTAATTCCAGCGCCTATAAATTCCCTGCTCGCGATTTTAGGTCGATCCCCCGCCCGACTTCGCCGTTTTCTGCTCCCGTCCGCCTGGTTTCGCCCCTCCATCGCCGCCCACCTTAGGGAGGATCTCCGGGCAAGCTTTCAACGCCAAATCTTCGCCGGAGTTTCCTCTCGGCCTCCTCCTTCATCCACGAGCTCCAAAGGTAGACCTAGCCGCCATTACCTTCAAGCAAGAGGAAGTGTTGCAACCTCTACCGGATCGTGACACGAAGAAGACGGGTCCATTGGAGAGTAGTGACAGCTCTCTCTACCCCGGACGTAGTTGTGGACCGAGCTTGGACGCGGATTGACAACCCGGCGATTCCAACCGTGAATCTTCAACGAGCCTTCGGATTCGGTCGATTTCTTGCCTTGTTCTCCTCTTATTGATGTATTTGCAACTAGATCTAACATTATGATGAAGTGTATTTTGATTAAATAGCATTTTTACTTGATTATGTCTATGTGATTGAGTATTTTTGTTTATATTATTGAGGTGCGCCTTGTGGTGTGGTTTGTTGGTTGTCCGGTGCCGCACTAGCAATTGCTAGTGGCGTGCTTGTCGAAGAGGTGCTTGCGACCCTCATTCCGCTAGCCCACTCGCCCATCCGCCTACCGAAGCGTGGCATAGCGGCCCGTACTCCATCCCGCCTAACGAAGCAGCGCGCTCAAGGCCTGCATAGTTCGATTCCGTTAGCCTACTCGTCCATCCGCCCTTGCGACGCAGCGCGCTCAAGGCCTGCCTAGTATCCATTCCGCCAAGCAAAGCATTACATAGCGGCATTGCATAGGAGTAGTTGTAGTGTTTTCTTTTATTTTCCAAAAGCCAACCCAACTCTCCCGCAATCCATTCGACCTAAAGGACTTCGATCTCAAGTCCTTCCTCGACATTTAACTCCACCTTACTGTGTTCCTCAAGAGACCGACACTCGGGGATTTATTCCCAAAATTTATTACTTGCGCGACCGGTGCACTTGCCGAAATTATCGCATCAGATGTTAGCCCTTACTTCATAATTTTTAGAGCATTTAACCTCTCTATTTCTCTGGTTTTTAGCCATATTAATTTGATCTTTTAGATCATTAATTTCTTGTGTAGCTTTTAGTTGATCTAGACACATTCCCATAAAATCATTTCTGAAATTATCACTTTGAAAATCTATTTCATCAAAAATGTTTACCTCATCCTCATCCTCAGATTCCTCTATGAGAATGAGGCTATTTTCTCTTTCATCTTCAGAAGATATGCTTTCTTCTGATCCTGTTTCACTCCATGAGTTGGTACCATCATCTTTCTTTGAGCCTTCAAATTCCATTAAGCATAGGTCTTCTTGCTTAGGCTCTTCATTGTCACTCTTAGAAGTGGAGCTGTCCTCAGAGTCTGTATCACTCCAGGCTTCTGCTATAAAACCTCTTTCTTTCTTCTTCCCCTTTTTCTTGAGATCTTTCTTTTTCAGATCTTTCTTTGTCTCAGCATTTTCTGGACATTCTGGGGCAATATGTCCAGGTTTCCTGCAAGAATAACAAATAATTTCTTTAGTAGGAGTTTTGTCATACCTTGGTTTTGACTCTCTCCTTCTTGATCCATCTGTCCTGACCCATTTCTTGAATTTTCTGGCCAGAAAATTGAATAGTTCTTCTTCAGTGATAGAGCTTCCTTCTTCTGTTGCTTTTAATGCAATGTTCCTGTCTTTTGAAGAAGTTGGGGTGTTTTCTCTTCTCTTCTTCTCTTCTCTGGTTTTCAGCAGTTGCTCATAGGATCTGAGTTTTCCTAAGAGAGCATCTGTTGAAATTTCCCTTTGTCCTCTTGTGTCTCTTATTGCCCATATCCTTGAGTCCCATGAGCTTGGGAGACTCATCAGCAATTTGTCATTGATCTCTGTAAGAGAGATTTCTCTATCCAAGTCCCTTAGTTGATTGATGATCAGACTAAATCTGTCATACATCTCAGAGATGCTTTCTTCATTCTTCTTTTGGAAGTTCTCATATTGAGAGATCAATAGAGCCTTTCTATCTTTTCTTTCATCAGCACTTCCTTCTACCATCTTTATGAGAGCCTCCCTAATTTCTTTGGCTGATTCACAATCAACAACCCTTTGAAAGATTTCATCAGAGAGGGTTGAGACCAGAATATTTACAGCTTTTGCATCACATGTTCCTGCCTTTTTCTCTTCAACTGTTCACTCAGCCTTTGGGACAAGTGTTTGAGTCACTTCACCACTTGAGTCTTTTCTATAAGGCTTGGGAGGACCTGTCAAGATAACATTAAATAAATCTTCATCAATAGAATTCATATAAATCCTAATTCTTGTTTTCCAAACTGCAAACTTTTCAAGATTGAACATTGGTGGTCTGGTGGAAGCATAATCTTTGATTTGTGTCATGTGGAAATTAGTATTTTTCAGAAATATATATATATATAAATAAAGGTAGGACCTTTTTGATCAAGGAGTTATCCTTTATAGATCAACCTCCCTCTGATACCAATTGAAAGTGCACAGTTAGCCTCACTAGAATTCCCTAGAGGGGGGGAGGGTGAGTAGAGATTTAAAATATTTTTGTGCAAAGTTAATAATTATATATATATGGGTGTAGTGATCACAGATTAGAACTTTCCACACACCAACAAGAATCAAACAAGTAAAGAAAATAAATGCAAGAAGAAAAATCACAGCACAACACAAAGAAATATAGTGGTTCCACAAACTTTGGGTAGTCCACTCTTCTACCCCCTTGGTAGGAAATTCACTATCTTGCACTGAGTCTTTTGATAAGGAGACTCTTAGAACCACCCTGAGCCTTTTGATAAGGAGACTCTTAGAACCAACTGAGTCTTTTGAAAAGGAGAGTCTTAGAACCAGTACAACTGAATTTTTTGAAGAGAGATTCTAAAAACTCTTTCACAGTATGTGAAAGTGAAAATAAGAAAAAGGAGAAGAAGTATTTAAGACAAGAAAGAATCTTCTTCCTAGCAAGAAGATTGGAAGCACAAGAAGTAGTGAATAAAATCTCTCTTCTATAATGAGAAGGAGATTGTAGGCCTTTTCTCTCTTTTGTGAGAGCTATCAGAGTTTGCAGCAGTATGGCTTCAGAGTGAGAAGGAGAAGGAAGCTTGATCTTTGCTGCAACACTATCTCTCAATTTTCTCTTTTCACTTGGGAGCTCTTCCTCTTTTTCAAATGTAAAAATGGTGGATCACTTCTGTCAAGCTCTCTGCCGACCACCTTGTTATTTATAGCTCTGTTCATTAAAATAACACTATAGGAGAGTAATCAATTAGCAGGCAGAGAATTAGAAAGAAGGAGAAATTTCCATAATTATATCTATAGAAGGAAAGTATTCATTCTGATTTCAAATAGTGTCCATAATGGATTTAATCAAATTAGCCAAGAATTCATTAGAGGAAAGAATAATTCAGAACGGCTATAAAGAATGATTTGATTCCGTATAAATCAGATCTATGAAAGAAGGAAAGAGATCTGGCGTTTTTTGAACTAATCATAGAAATCGACGTGCGTCTATTACTATTCGACGTAAGCGTTGAATTCGTCCTGGCTGGATGTCGAGAGGAGAATAAGGAAGGTGCGTCGACTTCTCAAGATGCGTCGACTAGAAGTCAGAGCTACGTTGACATAGGATACGTCGAATTCTGCTTGGAGCTACTTCGACTCATTCTGATCGTAACGTCGATATCACTTCGACGTTGCGTCGAATGCTATTCGATGCATATTTACTTAACCTTGATTTTCCTTTCTTAGAATTCATATTCAACTTAATTTCAGGGGTTAAGAGAAATCATTTTCCGAACAGAGGACCACAAAGAGGAAGTCACGGCTTGGGTTCACGGCCGGAATGAGAGGTTGTCGGGCTCTCTCCGGACTCGACCCTCAGATGGTGAGCTTGTCTCGAAGGAGGCTGTCACCGCTCCTACAATCTTCAGCGCTTCCTTGGTCTCCTTGGTGAGGAATGCTTGAGCTAATGGTGGATGAAGCTTCCTAATGCTCCCGGATGGAAGGATGGAGGTGGAAATCACCGGAAATGGCCTTGATGGTGGAGGAGGTGAAGGGGAAGCCTTCAGCCCTCAAGAGCAGCGGTAAGGAAGAGATTTCCCGCTCTCTGAATTGCTCCCGGTCGTTCTCTATCGCTCCTCCTATTGACTGCCTCGATTCCTACTTTTTATAGGAAACAGGCTGAAAATTGGTCACGCACGGTCGAATGCTCGCTCGTGCGCAGACCGTGCGATATTAACAGATAAAATATGGCTTGGAGAAGACGCTGCGCCGCCCGTGCGATTTCTTCACGCACGACCAACGCCGCCCGTGCGTTCAGACGCACGGGTAAAATTCGACGCTCTGAAATCACGAAGATACAGGTCGACCGTGCGTTTTACTCACGCACGGGCGAATTCGCCCGTGCGTCAAAACGCACGAATAAACTCCGACGCTCCATTTCTGCCCCAGACACAAACGCACGACCGCAGCCGACCGTGCGTCAAGGAAACGCACGACCGTGCGATATGCACAGAAATTACTTTTGGGGGAAAACGGGATGATCAAGTCACCTGCAAACAAGATATACCAGCTGGGAATACACGTCCAGCAAAGAAATACATCAAAGAAGGGAAGGGGAGCACAATGTGCTTACCCCCAACAACGAGGAATGCAATTGCACACCGAAATGGGCTTAATGGTGCACCTAGCATGGAATAGTATATATAAATGAAAACGTGCCTAAAATGTGGTGCAAACACTAGAATATCAGCCCAAATGAGTCCAAAAATATATATGTATAAATGGGACTCATCACACCCCCAGACTTAACCATTTGCACGTCTCGGGCAAACTGCTCAGCTCTCCTGTCGGAACAATTGAATGTTAGCATGAGTTTGAGAGGTAGAGAATTATGTGAAGTCGCATGCTCTCGTGCGTAGAAATACATTAGAACAGAATTAAACTCAAGATTGTATTTAATTATTTCTAAAACAGTAAATTGAAATTTAATTTACTTGGATGGTGAATCCTGGTGAATCTTTCGGTTGCGCAAAAAGGGAAAATAGTGTGACTAATGAGTAAAGTTTTACTCAAATCGAAGCTAGGGACAATCTCCTAAGAAATCCATCAAAGTCGGTGTCCATAGGCTTGCACGTTCGCACTCTCTCTACTGCATGAGACGACTAGTATCTAAAATCAATAGGACTTATAGGCAATTATTGGGCTTAGGTTGAGTATAGGCTAGGTAAGTAGAAGGACGATGGGAATCGCACTCAACACAACCGTCGCACTCAAGAGAATGACAATCACCAATACAACATTTTCACTACTTACACGACACCCCCGGACTTCAACTGAACATTAAGTGCGTGTTGAGCCAGATAAACAAAAATTTTGCCGAGAGAAAATTGTTAATGCACAACATTTTTATTTTTCTTTTCTTTTCTTTCTTTTCATTTCTCTTCTCTTTTCGGCAAAAGAACATTTTTAAGCGCAATAAAACGACTCCTTTAGCTAAATTAAAGCTGCCAAACACAACATAGATGACACCAAATGCGATCGAGAAAGAAATTTCTTTCAGCTCAAAGGTTGGTGCGAAAATAGGTTCGGCTGTATGGCTTTGGTTAAATTATTAGTGGAGCTAAACAAGGAGGAAGAGTAGGCTCAAATGGGCTTGCCATGGTGATTACGTAGGTAAGGATTTCAAAAGCACAAAACGGATCAAGAGATGGCCTATATCACATTTCATGACGAGTACTTCAACACAATCGCGTCGAGAGTCGCCTAGTGCAAGTTCTAGCCACCGAGAAAGGTTGTCCTTCCTTTCGACCCTAGTAATAAGCTACTACTAGTCTGCTACACTCGACCTATTGCTACCGTTGGATTCACCGGATTCACCACAAAAGTAAAATAAATTTTATCTACTATAACAAAAATAATTACATTACAACTCTGAATTTTATTCAATCCTAATTGAATTTCTAGGCGTGACGGGAGCATATGACTAGAGCACTACTCGAGTCAACATTTTTCTCTACTCCTCACTCAAACACTAACAATTCAATTCTTATGAGCAGGAAAACCTCGCAGCGATACCCAATAAGCACGCGTGATCAAGTGCGCGTGAACTAGGTGCAAGTGTATGCAACAAAATATAAATCCCAACTCAGCACATTCTAGCATGTCATGCAACGTGCGTGCACGTGCACAACTCGCTCTCTCCCCCAGACTTGATTGAGAACATCTAAAATAAGTAATTCAAACATAAGTAAGAGAGGGGAAGAGTTTACCTATGCTCACAAAGGAGCATGTCAGAAGTGCGGTAATCCCAAATTCTTTAAAAATAAATCTCCTTCCACGCGAGAGCATAGCTTCACCTACAATGTTAGCAAAACTGAAATAATAATACGCAAAAGGATTAAAAAGATAGACGGAACCGGGTGGTTCCCATGGGTTGTCTCCCAAGAAGCCCTTTTGTTTAACGTCCTTAAAGGTGGACCAAATACCTGTATTAAAGCAGTTCATAAAGTCTAGGAATGAGCAAAGGTCAATAAATCCTAATTATTATTACAAGCTCAAAACAAATCAGCTATAAGCTGATTTGAAGTAGTAACAACTGATGAAAGAAAAAGGTTCGGGGACCTGGTAGTAGGGGTGGAAAATAAGTAAGATGCTCAGCCTCCAACCCCAAATCTCCTCCTTTTTCGCTCTCTTCTTCTACTCCAGTATTATATCTTCAAAGAAAAACCGCTTGCCCCCTTGTAACCAATCCTCAAGGGGAAGCACCAACGAAGATGAGGAAACAAGATGTTCCTTCACTGTATCTTCCTCATCCCGCCAGGCTTTCAGCTCCTCCATGCATAAGATCTGATCAACCGTAGGAGGGACATCATGCATCCTTGTACAAAAAGAAAGGGGGTCAGGAAATAAATTAGAAGAAAAACTAAAAGAAATCTCATCCGAGGGGATAATCCCAGCTTCATCCCCCATGGGGTGCGGCAATGACAAACTGATGATATCATCGAAGATTTTGCTAGACTCCTCAGCGCACACAATGGCCTCCTCTATAACTTGGACTTCCTCGCACTGGACCGAAGCAGTTGCTTCAGCACAATCAAGGCTGTCCTCCTCCATTAGAGTGGGCACCACATTGCGCAGGTCCACAACATCCTGCAAAGTGACCTCAATAAAAACATCAGCAACAGATGTAATTTCATGTGTGGCGGGAGAGGACGTGCTTAGTAAGAGTTCGGGCTCACTCTCCACGCAAGGGCACAAATCCACGCAAAGTGGTACATGAACCGAAGAAGTATGGGGTGTCGCACCAGAAACGGAGTCATGAGGGACACTGACGTACGTGTCTATTCCCAAGCCTTAAAAAGGTGAAGGTGGAAGTGACACGTAATCAGAGGAAGAAGCTGTGCTCGCAGAATTTGAAGATGGGATGATCCGGATATCCATCTCATTGTCATCCGCCAATTCGCGAAGATAAGCAACACAGTCCTTCAAGGCGTGCTCTCTACTTTTGCAAAATAGGCACTGCTTTGCCGGCTTTGCTGCCACAAAAGGTGCGGCAGCCGTGTAAAGGTGCGATAACGAAGGTGCAGTAGAGTAGCCAAAAGACTTATGGGCTCCGTACAGTTTCTGAACAACACCATACTCCTTGGGACACCTATCACTAGCGTGGGATGTGTCCCCACACCAACGACATCGGATGTTCAAATGTGCCCACATGATATAGAAGAAGAAAATAACATACTGAAGAAAAACACAATACCTTAAAACGAATTTCCAATTAAAAACAATTCAAACACGCTTGTAGTCCCCGGCAACGACGCCAAAAACTTGATGCGCTTTTTCGGCACTGCTAATTAGTAGGCACGAAATGCGATACGACGGCAGTGCACCGGTCGCTCAAGTAATAAAATAGGGAGGAACTCCCCGAATATCGTTCTCAAAGGACCGCAAGTTGGGTAGTACGATTTGCTCTAAATAGGAAATCAGTTAAAAGGAGTAATAAGTAACAACGGGGGGTTTGATTTGGTTTCCTACGCTATTGCAGAATGAAGAAAGATGCGGGTCAAAACTCCGCTTCGCAAGGCGAGATGGGTGCAACGGCCTTGATGCCGTGCTTCGGAAGGCGCGTGGACGGGAAATCACTATGATAGTTGAGGGTCACACACCTCTTCTCAAAACATCACCACTAGCAATTGCTAGTTGCTTCGCCCACAACGAATCACAGAAAATCACTAGGAACAAAAGGGGCTATTCATGCCACCACAACATCAGTGCATATGAAGGAAAGCAAAACTCCTTAAGATTAACTTCACACGTGTTCATACAACACAAAAATGAAGTATAAGCATTCAAGGTTAGAGAGGACAACAAAGAAGAAGTCACGGCTTTGGTTCACGGCTGGAATGAGAGGTTGTCGGGCTCTCTCCGGACTCGGCCCTCAGATGGTGAGCTTGGCTCGAAGGAGGCTGTCACCGCTCCTACGATCTTCAGCGCTTCCTTAGTCTCCTTGGTGAGGAATGCTTGAGCTAATGGTGGATGAAGCTTCCTAATGCACCCGGATGGAAGGATGGAGGTGGAAATCACCGGAAATGGCCTTGATGGTGGAGGAGATGAAGGGGAAGCCTTCAGCCCTCAAGAGCAGTGGGAAGGAAGAGATTTCCCGCTCTCTGAATCGCTCCCGGTCGTTCTCTATCGCTCCTCCTGTTGACTGCCTCGATTCCTGCTTTTTATAGGAAACGGGCTGAAAATTGGTCACGCACGGTCAAACGCACGCTCGTGTGCAGACCGTGCGATATTAACGGATAAAATATGGCTTGGAGAAGACGATGCGCCGTCCGTGCGATTTGTTCATGCACGACCAATGCCGCCCGTGCGTTCAGACGCACGGGTAAAATCTGACGCTCTGAAATCACGAAGATACAGGTCGACCGTGTGTTTTACTCACGCACGGGCGAATTCGCCCGTGCGTTAAAGTGCACGAGTAAACTCCGACGCTCCATTTTCTTCCCAGACACAAACGCACGACCATACAGACCGCGCGTCAAGGAAATGCACGACCGTGCGATATGCACAGAAATTACTTTTGGGGGAAAACGGGACGATCAGTTCACCTGCAAACAAGATATACCAACTGAGAATACACGTCCAGCACAGAAATACATCAAAGAAGGGAAGTGGAGCACAATGTGCTTACCCCCAACAACGAGGAATGCAATTGTACACCGAAATGGGCTTAATGGTGCACCTAGCATGAAATAGTATATATAAATGAAAACGTGCCTAAAATGTGATGCAAACACTAGAATATCAGCCCAAATGAGTCCAAAAATATATATATAAATGGGACTCACCACTTTTATTATTTATTTCTTGAATCAATGAAATCGCAAGATCCTTTTAACTGTTTAGGGTTGTTCGAGTTATTTTATTCCGCTGTGCATATATGATATGCTCTATTATCATTTATGAAATGGTATTTAGAAAACCCAATAGGGGTATCAGAGCAAGGTTTGTGATCTAATGCGTGTAAATAAGAAATTTAGAAGTGTTCTAAAAGTCTGGATTTTGTCCTGTGTGTTTGGATTTCGATGAAGTGTTCTAAATTGGAACCCCACTAGGAACACATATGATTGCGTTGCGATTTCATCGTTTCATAAATTGTTTCTCCTTTGTAGTAACCGTCCCTCTAATTGGTTTGTGAAACCAAATGTCTTAGATTTTGAATCTGACATTGAGAGATGAGCTTGTCTACTGCAGAAGTGGAGTTGTTTTTGCATGTGTCAAATGCATGTAAATCTAGAGATTTAGAAGTGTTCTAAATGCTCAGATTTTTCAATTTCTATCAAGCGTTGATAATTTTATTTAGTGCGCATCTGGGATGTATTTTGTTTGTGAATGTTGTAATTTTGTAAATGTGCACATTGATTAATTGTTAATCATTTTTTATAAAAAAATCCCTTTTCCAATATTAAGTATACGAATGCCTTCCTATGGATGACACTCTTCCTGCCTCGATCGATGAAGTGTGGGCTTGCCAAAGCAAGGTGTATTAATCTATCTTGGTAAGGGTGCAAGCGGATAATTGTGATATCCCACTGTCGACATCGGGTCCAACTTAACTAGGTGACCTCAAAAGTTGAGTGCCTAGAGGCATTGGGTTGGCATGCACCATATGATGGATGCGAAAAAGAGTTATTCACCAACCATACAACAGTTGTATAGTGATGCAATTGGCAAGTGTTGCCTAGCAAAATAACAGCATTATGAGAGGAATGCCAAAGCGGACTCGTTGTGTTGGTGAAACACGGATCTTGTCCACTAAGAGAGTAGCTCGCATAAAGTCTTCGAATTGATATTAAGGGTTATCAATTTGAATAAAATAGTGGGAGTATTTAATAAAAGACCTTATTAAATGAAAATGTATTTTAAAATATAGTACTAAAATATATTTTGCATTATTTTGTAGAATTTCATGGCAAATACATCACACTCCACGTTGTCCCTGAGAGCCATCCTTGAGAAGGACAAGCTCAATGGGATGAAATTCCTCGACTGGTATAGGAACCTGAGAATTGTTCTCAGGCAAGAGCGTAAGCTCTATGTGCTTGAAGAAGATCCCCCCGAGGAGCCAGCCTCTACTGCACCTCATGCAGATAAAGATGCTTACAAGAAGTATGGAGATGACTCCTTGGATGTTGAATGTCTCATGCTCGCGACCATGAACTCTGAGCTTCAGAAGCAACATGAGAACATGAGGTGTTACGAGATGGTCGAGCACCTGAAGAAAATGTTTCAAGGGCAAGCTCGCCAAGAGAGGTTTGACATATCCAGGGCATTATTTCAGTGTAAGATGGGAGCTCGAGACTCAGTAGGGACTCATGTACTCAAGATGATTGGGTATATAGAGAACCTTGAAAGACTGGGTTTTCCCATGGGCCAAGAGTTGGCCACAGATCTGATCCTGCAATCGTTGCCGGACAGTTATGAGCAGTTCATCTTGAATTAAAATATGAATGAAATTGACAAGACACTGCCCGAGCTCCTAGGCATGTTATGAACTGCCGAGATCAATATGAAGAAGGTCAAGCCTGCTAGCCCCATATTGATGGTGCATAAAAGCAAGGGCAAGACCAAGGGATTCAAGAAGACTAAGGTGGGACCTAAGTTGTATCTTGATCCCAAGTCTTCAGCACTGAAGAACAAGGGCTTGGCTAAGGAAGGGAAGTGCCACCATTGTGGTAAGGAAGGGCATTGGAGGAGGAACTGTCCCCTCTATCTTGAAGATCTGCAAAAGCAGAAGGGAAGTGTGACATCCACTTCAGGTATTTTTGTTATAGAAATAAACCTTTCTGCACCTTTATCTTGTGTATTGGATACCGAATGTGGTTCTCACATTTGTACGAATGTGCAGGAACTAACAAGGAGAAGACTGCTGGGTAAAGGTGTAACACCTCCCCTGTAATGACCATATAAAATGGGTCCGGCCGGGACCCCACAGCATATAACCGCCACAGCTTCAGTATTAAAAGATGATATTAACTACCCCATCTCATAACTCAGACAACACAGCGGAAACAAACTAAGCCACAGAGATTGTCCATACTACAAAGGAGTCCAACTGGCCTTAAGGCCTTACAAAACAATGTCCAAAACATCAAACATTCCATAATAAAAGACATCCCAACAAAAGGGGAAGGATAGTTTTTCCCTATACTACCTCGGCATGCAAGCCGGATATAACAAAGTACGAAGAAAGTAATGCAGGAAATCAACTAAGCACTTCGTGAGGCTTTAGGCCTTTTTGGCCGGCGCGCTGGGTCCAGCCTGCGATTCTTGCACTGCAACCAAATCACAAAGAGCGGTAAACGAGGGTCAGCTATGGCTGACCACAAGCGGTGTAACAACATCCCTCCTCCCGGCCGTCCTAGCGGACCCCGGGGAACTACTTCACCCTGCAAGTCAGCACTTCGTATGCAAAAGTACATAAAGGAAAGCAACAAATTACTGGCATGAGTGTCACAAGCATCATCCACATTTCTATGTTGAGCAGGTAATAAAAGGGGCCTAACAATGCAAAATGAGTGCAAGCCGGGGTTTCACCCAAGGCGCCCTAAAGCGTATGAATCTAACACATCATCATACATCACCAACACAAGGGTACTCATTACTTCCCCACAAGGGCATCAAAACCCAAGGCCAAGCGCTCTCGCTGAGACCCACCTCGCCTGGCCCACCATGCCATCGGGCTTGTCTGACAGCTCACAAGCTCGGGCCGCCAACAACGCACCAAGACCGATTCTAAGAATTCTGGCCAACCAAAACGTCCCAAGGCCCTGAGCTTACTTTCGGGACAACGTCCACCGATTGCCTCGCCTGGCGACCGTCAACGGACTCAACCGTAGCACAGACATTCTCGTCAGTCAACAATCGAAGGGACTAATCTTGCCGGGACACTCTCCACACGTGAATCTCAGTCTTCACGGGATAGCCAGCCGACCACAAAGACCAATCGCGCCTTCGCACAACACTAGGCATCACAAGCCCCAAAATCCGCACATTATTTCTCCGCCCTAAACCCAACATTAGTTACCACACGAAGCTACAAAGGCATCACCACGACGAGTTCGCCGTAATCGGATTTCTAACAAAACCCCTAAAATGCGCGTAAATCAACATCACCGGATCGGACCAATGGCCACAAATTCGGCTTCACCCACAATGCCTAATCCGCTAACGGAGCGGATCTCTAGTGCAAAATATGCCGGGGACGGACACAATCAACACGGTGGTTTATCTTGAACCAAGGCGACCCGGATCCCTCTCACTCGACGGATCCGGTGCCAAAATGCAGAAAAAGAAGGGATGCCAAACACGCATCCTAAAGACCGGGAGGAGAAATGTCGTTACCTTTTGAGATCTCCTCCTAGCCATGAGAAGCTTGCAACCACACGGTGGAGAAGAAGCGCCTTGATGCCCTCTACGCACTGCCGGTCTCGGATCGGCGAACGGAGCTCCGAAGCTCCGGCAATGGCGGATTCCCCTTCTTCTTCCTCCTTGCCTCCTCCTCCTTTCTCCAACCTAAGAGAGAGAAAGCCTTGGAAATAATGAGGGTTTAACTCCTCTACCAAGCCCTAAAACCCCCCAGCCAACCATCGCAGCCGTTGGATCAAATTCCAATAGATTTGGACGGACCGATCTCCTTCTCCGCTCAAAATCGCGGAGCCGAATAAACAGGGCGCACGATCACATACGCACGGTCACTGGTCGTGCGCGAAGAGGACACTGGTCGTGCGCACTGTTCGAGACAGAACTCCGAATCCTTGCGAATTAACGCACGATCACATGCGCACGGTCACTGGTCGTGCGCGAAGAGGACACTGGTCGTGCGCACTGTTCGAGACAGAACTCCGAATCCTTGCGAATTAACGCACGATCACATGCGCACTGTCACTGGTCGTGCGCAGAGAACAGCTATGGAATTTTAGCCTATCCCGAACGCAGCACTACCACTCCGCCTACCTAGCTGAACTACGATTTTTGGGGTGTTACAACTCCACCCCCCTTAATCGAATTTCGTCCCGAAATTTCAGAATTTAAACAGGGAATTCATAACGCAAACCTGGAGCGAAAAGTTCCGGGAAATCCTCCCGCATCGCTTGCTCACGCTCCCAAGAGAATTCGTCTCGCCCGCAGTTGTCCCATCGCACCTTTACAAGTTTGACTTGCTTGTTATGCAACTGCCAGACTTCTGAATCCTCCACGCACACCGGGCGAACCCTCGCCCCCAAGTTCTCCATCACCGGCACCGCCGCCGCTTCGACCACGACGCTCGGCTCCACCAAAGCTTTCCTCAGTACGGAGACATGAAAAACGTCATGTAATCCACTCAGCTCTGCGGACAACGCCAAACGATAGGCTGCTTCGCCTATACACCACACTCGCGAAACACCCTTGAACGGCTTGATCTTCCAGTAGACCATGTCGCCCACTGCAAACTCCACATTTCTGTGGCGCGCATTAAAATACTTCGCTTGTCGATCCTGAGCAACCTTCATGCGCTCCTGAATCGTCCGCACAATCTCGCAAGCATCTTCCACCACTTGCTTTCCCAAAAGCTTAGTGTCTCCCACCTCTGCCCAAGACATCGGCGATCGACACTTCCTTCCATACAAAGCTTCGTATGGCGCCATCTTGATACTCGCCTGGAAGCTATTATTATAGGCGAACTCCACCATGAAAAGGTGGTCCTCCCAACCTTTTCCAAAGTCGAGAGCACACATCCTCAACATGTCTTCCAACGTACGGTTCGTTCGCTCCATCTGACCATCGGTCTGCGGATGGAACGCGGTGCTAAACTTGAGCTTCGTGCCTAGACTTTTCTGCACTAATCTCCAGTCCTTCGATGTGAATCGCCCATCGCGATCACTAACGATGCTCTTCGGAATCCTGTGCAACCGCACAATGTTTCGAACATAAAGCTCCACGAGCTTCTCCACGCCATCGCTCTTCTGATTCGGAATGAAGTGGGCCACCTTCGTCAGGCGATCCACTATTACCCAAATCGCATCGTTACCCTGCTGCGATCGAGGCAAACCATGCACAAAATCCATAGAGATGTCATCAAATTTCCATTCGGGGATGGGAAGAGGCTTCAAGAACCCGCCGGGCCTTTGGCACTCAGCCTTCACCAAGGCACAAGTCTGACATCGGCTCACGTACTCGGCTACATCCCGCTTCATCCCAGGCCACCAAAAAGATTTCTTCAAATCCGCGTACATCTTTGTACTTCCTGGATGAACGGAGTACTTCGTAAAGTGAGCTTCAAACATCAACTCCTCGTGAAGCTTGTCGAAGCGCGGAACACAGATCCTCCCGTCTCTCCTCAGAATTCCACCAACCATCTCCAAGGCAGTGCCTTCGCTTTGCTGAGCCTCCAACACCAACTGTTGGCACTCCTCGTCCGCACTGGTCGCCTCTCGGATTCGATCCGTTATATCACACTGCATTTCAATCCAGTTCAAACGAGCTATGCTAGACTCTCCTCTAGCCACACAAGAAATGTCAAGAGACTCCAAGTCTCGAATCAAACGCTCGCTATGCGCCTCCATCCAATTACCTTGCCCGGAGTACTTCCTACTCAAAGCATCCGCCACCACGTTGGCTTTACCCGGCGTATACTGAATCTCAACGTCGTAGTCCCCAAGGAACTCGACCCACCTACGCTGCCGCATATTCAGATCCTTTTGGTCTAGGAGATACCTCAGGCTTTTGTGATCCGTGAAGATCTCCACCTTCGCACCATAAACATAGTGTCTCCACAGTTTTAGCGCAAAGATTACCGCCGCCAACTCCAGATCATGGACGGGATAATTCCTCTCATGAGTCTTTAACTGCCTTGACCCATACGCTATCACCTTGCCGTGCTGCACCAGCACGCAACCCAACCCGCAACCTGACGCGTCGCTAAAGATCTGAAATCCTTCCGTCCCACTAGGAAGACTAAGGATTGGGGCAGACATCAATCTTTCCTTCAAATTCTTGAATGCCCGGGCACACTCCGGTGTCCAAACAAACCTCTGGTCCTTGCGAGTGAGTGTGGTGAGGGGAAACGCCATCCGCGAAAAGTTCTCCATGAATCTTCTGTAATAACCGGCTAGTCCAAGGAAGCTCCGGACTTCCGCCACGGTTCTTAATACAGGCCAACCCTTAATGGCTTCAATCTTCGCTGGATCTACCGCCACCCCATCTCCACTAATTATGTGCCCCAAGAAAGCCACCTTCTCGATCCAAAACTCACATTTTGAGAACTTAGCATAAAGCTGATTCTCCCTTAGAGTCTGCAATACTTGCCTCAAGTGAGACTCATGCTCTGCCTCCGATTTTGAATACACCAAAATATCATCAATAAACACCACCACGAACGAATCTAAGAACGGGCGAAAAACCCTGTTCATCAAATCCATGAACACAGATGGCGCGTTCGTCAGTCCGAACGGCATCACCGAAAACTCGTAGTGTCCATAACGAGTCCCAAACGCTGTCTTGGCAACATCCTCTTCTCGAATCTTCAACTGGTAGTACCCCGATTTCAAATCCAACTTGGAGTACACCACCGACCCCACTAACTGGTCGAACAAATCATCGATTCGGGGAATCGGATATTTATTCTTGACGGTCAACTTATTTAGCTCACGGTAATCAATGCACAACCGCATACTTCCGTCCTTTTTCTTCACAAACAAAACCGGTGCGCTCCACGGCGAAGAGCTGGGCCTAATGTACCCTTGCTCTAACAATTCTTGCAACTGAACCTTTAGCTCGGCCAGTTCCTTCGGTGCCATCCTAAACGGAGGATGCGACACCGGCCTCGCACCCGGTACCAACTCTATTGAGAAATCGATTTCACGCTGAGGAGGTGCTCCCGGAAGCTCCTCGGGGAATACATCCTCAAATTCTTCCACCACCGGAACTTCTCTAATAGCCAACTTTGTGGAGTGAGCCTCCAACAAAGCTAAAAACGCCTCGCCTCCTTGATTTACCGCACGCCTCATTTGCATAGCGGAAATCAGGGAGCAAGCCACTCCGATTAGGCCTTCAAACTTGACCTCTGCTCTACCTTCAGCTCTCAGGGTTACCACCTTCAACTGGCAGTCGATACTAGCTCGCTGCTCCGCAAACCAGTCCATTCCCAAGATAACATCGAATTCGGCTAGTGGCAGAATCGCTGCTACCAACACGAAATCACAATCACAAATTTGCATCACAATGCGTCCCTTCCTCATGGTAGTCATGAAAGACCCATTCGGCATACGCACACTCAGCTCCACTCCTGCCACTACGGGCTCAGCACCACTCTTCCGGATAAAACTTTCCGCAAGAAAAGAGTGTGACGCCCCCGTGTCGAACAACACTCGAGAGGGGTAGCCCGAAACTAGCACGAAACCTAACCACGTGCAAAACAAACATGAAAGGCCGCAAACTACATTATAGAAACAAATGAAACTTAAACCTTCCGTACCTGTCACCACATCGGGTTGACGTATCGCTTCCTGTTGCCCAAGATTATAGGCCCTAGGCTGCACTGGAGGGAACCGCGAAGCACTCGACTCCGCCGCTTTCCCCTTCTCTGCAACACTGGGACCCGAACGCACCGATTGTTCTTGTCTCGGCTCTGGCCCAGCTCCGCCCTCGGTACAAAAACGACTAATGTGACCCACCTTGCCACATTGGTAACAAGTAACCGGACCTTTGGAACGGAAATCTCCCGAAGGTGCGTCACTTCTCTCCCCAGGCCTATTAGGACGGGGCTTCTTCTTCCATCGGCTGCCCTCGGACTTCCACTGGGACTGAGACTTAGAAGGCTTTCCTTCTCCCTGCCTTGCCACAACACCCTTTCGCCGTTGAGTTCGCTCCAAGTCGCTCTCCAGCGTGCGAGCGGCTTCGACCAACTCATTGAATCCCGCATTCTTCAAGGCTATGAGTGGTTGCCTTAAATTTTCCCTCAACCCTTGATAAAAGAGGTTATCTCTCTCTTCATCATCTGCCATTGTCGTGCCCGCATACCGACCCAACCGAGTGAACTCTTGCAGATATTCATCCACCGTCTTCTCCCGCTGCACCAAATGCAGAAACTGCCGCTGCAGTGCTAACCTTGTTGAAGCCGGAATGTAACGCTTTAGGAAAGCGTTTCCGAACTCCTCCATGGACGGAACACGCCCAACAAAAAGTCGACCGTTATGGTTCACCCACCACAACTTCGCATCGCCCTCTAACATGAAGCTCGCAAAGTGAGACTGCCTCTCAGCTGGGGTCTCAGCTGCCTTCAAGAGCTCCTGGATCCTCGAAAGCCAATCCTCGGCATCCGTTGGAGTGCCCACTCCCATGAATGTCGGAGGGTGTAAACTCAAGAAATACTTCATGAATCGATCACCCATCGGAATAGCTCTCTCCGCTAGAGGCTCTGCTTGCCTTACTTCGACATCCGGTGTATCCGGCGTAGCCGCCGGAGTGACAGGGGTCGCAACTTGCACCACCGGCGTAGGAACCCGTGGCATCGCTCCAGCTTGAGCCGCTACCATTGCCTCCGCTAGCATGCGACAGAAATCAGCCTGGGACATGCCCACATTCATGAGGCCTGGAGCAGTAGCACTACTCCCCGAAGGCTCCTCTTGCCTCCTCGATGTCCCCGCATCGTCGCCAACATCCTAGCATAAGCAAGGAAACAAATAAACGCTCATCAGGATCTAAACGCAAGACCCGAATGCAGGGATACTCATGATCCCGCACAATACTCCTATGTGAACAATCTCTTACGCGATCCAAAAACACTAGACCTCGCAAGAATACTAGAACCAACCTAGCTCTGATACCAAATTGTAACACCTCCCCTGTAATGACCATATAAAATGGGTCCGGCCGGGACCCCACAGCATATAACCGCCACAGCTTCAGTATTAAAAGATGATATTAACTACCCCATCTCATAACTCAGACAACACAGCGGAAACAAACTAAGCCACAGAGATTGTTCATACTACAAAGGAGTCCAACTGGCCTTAAGGCCTTACAAAACAATGTCCAAAACATCAAACATTCCATAATAAAAGACATCCCAACAAAAGGGGAAGGATAGTTTTTCCCTATACTACCTCGGCATGCAAGTCGGATATAACAAAGTACGAAGAAAGTAATGCAGGAAATCAACTAAGCACTTCGTGAGGCTTTAGGCCTTTTTGGCCGGCGCGCTGGGTCCAGCCTGCGATTCTTGCCCTGCAACCAAATCACAAAGAGCGGTAAACGAGGGTCAGCTATGGCTGACCACAAGCGGTGTAACAACATCCCTCCTCCCGGCCGTCCTAGCGGACCCCGGGGAACTACTTCACCCTGCAAGTCAGCACTTCGTATGCAAAAGTACATAAAGGAAAGCAACAAAATACTGGCATGAGTGTCACAAGCATCATCCACGTTTCTATGTTGAGCAGGTAATAAAAGGGGCCTAACAATGCAAAATGAGTGCAAGCCCGGGTTTCACCCAAGGCGCCCTAAAGCGTATGAATCTAACACATCATCATACATCACCAACACTAGGGTACTCATTACTTCCCCACAAGGGCATCAAAACCCAAGGCCAAGCGCTCTCGCTGAGACCCACCTCGCCTGGCCCACCATGCCATCGGGCTTGTATGACAGCTCACATGCTCGGGCCGCCAACAACGCACCAAGACCGATTCTAAGAATTCTGGCCAACCAAAATGTCCCAAGGCCCTGGGCTTACTTTCGGGACAACGTCCACCGATTGCCTTGCCTGGCGACCGTCAACGGACTTAATCGTAGCACAGACATTCTCGTCAGTCAACAATCGAAGGGACTAATCTTGCCGGGACACTCTCCACACGTGAATCTCAGTATTAACGGGATAGCCAGCCGACCACAAAGACCAATCGCGCCTTCGCACAACACTAGGCATCACAAGCCCCAAAATCCGCACATTATTTCTCCGCCCTAAACCCAACATTCGTTACCACATGAAGCTACAAAGGCATCACCACGACGAGTTCGCCGTAATCGGATTTCTAACAAAACCCCTAAAATGCGCGTAAATCAACATCACCGGATCGGACCAACGGCCACAAATCCAGCTTCACCCACAATGCCTAATCCGCTAACGGAGAGGATCTCTAGTGCAAAACATGCCGGGGACGGACACAATCAACCCGGTGGTTTATCTTGAACCAAGGCGACCCGGATCCCTCTCACTCGACGGATCCGGTGCCAAAATGCAGAAAAAGAAGGGATGCCAAACACGCATCCTAAAGACCGGGAGGAGAAATGTCGTTACCTTTTGAGATCTCCTCCTAGCCATGAGAAGCTTGCAACCACACGGTGGAGAAGAAGCGCCTTGATGCCCTCTACGCACTGCCGGTCTCGGATCGGAGAACGGAGCTCCGAAGCTCCGGCAATGGTGGATTCCCCTTCTTCTTCCTCCTTGCCTCCTCCTCCTTTCTCCAACCTAAGAGAGAGAAAGCCTTGGAAATAATGAGGGTTTAACTCCTCTACCAAGCCCTAAACCCCCCCAGCCAACCATCGCAGCCGTTGGATCAAATTCCAATAGATTTGGACGGACCGATCTCCTTCTCCGCTCAAAATCGCGGAGCAGAATAAACATGGCGCACGATCACATGCGCACGGTCACTGGTCGTGCGTGAAGAGGACACTGGTCGTGCGCACTGTTCGAGACAGAACTCCGAATCCTTGCGAATTAACGCACGATCACATGCGCACGGTCACTAGTCGTGCGCGAAGAGGACACTGGTCGTGCGCACTGTTCGAGACAGAACTCCGAATCCTTGCGAATTAACGCACGATCACATGCGCACTGTCACTGGTCGTGCGCAGAGAATAGCTATGGAATTTTAGCCTATCCCGAACGCAGCACTACCACTCCGCCTACCTCGCTGAACTACGATTTTTGGGGTGTTACAAAAGGAGAGGTGGACCTGCGCATTGGAAATGGAGCAAGAGTTACTGCCGTTTTCATAGGATTGTACCGTCTTTCCTTGCCCATTGGGATTATTATAGAACTTGATAATTGTTATTTTGTTCCTGCTATAATTAAAAACATCATTTCTATTTCTTGTTTGGACATGATTGGTTTCTCTTTTATTATAAAGAACAATTGTTGTTCTATTTATAAAAATGATGTTTGTTATGGCGTTGCCCAATTGTTTAATGGTTTATATATTTTGAACTTAGACCATCCGATATATAATATAGAAAATACTAAAAGACTAAAAACAAATGACGCGAATCCTATGTACCTTTGGCGTTACCGTGTAGGCCATATAAATGAGAAACGCATATCCAAGCTCCATAGAGATGGACTACTGGACTCATTTGATTATGAATCATTTGAGAGATGCGAGTCATTTTTGTTAGGCAAGAGGACGAAAGTGTTGGATCTTGCGGCGCCCTTAGAGGGGTGGGGGGTGAATAAGGGCTAAAATTTACTTTGAAAATTTTCTAATATATTATGATAATTTTAACGGATAAACAATTAGATTTTTTGACAACCCAAATAAACACTTAGAAAATCATAAGAAATTGGAAATCAAATTTATTTCCACAAGTGATGAATACAAAGGATTGTCGATCTTAATAAAGCTTAAAATCAAGGCTATAATAAAAATAAACTTTTAACATTTTGTGTTTACCAATCCTTCTCCCAAGGATCGGAAGGCTATCACTTGTCTCTCCCTAGACCAAGCCCAAGCCTATCCTCTAGATCTTTCCAAGATCTAGACGTAGCACACATGGCCACGATTTCCTACCAAGCCACGCAAGGACTTGGACGCTCCGCACAAGGAAGCGATTTTCCCCTAAGCCACGCAAGGACTTAGACGTCACGCACAAGGAGACGATTTCCCTACCAATACAAAATGTATATAAATGAAAATACAAAATGAAATGATGAACTCCTTAGAAATTCAGATCTCTGAAAGGAAGGTTGAAGCCTCGAGATGATCATTGATGTAGAAGCGCGTCCGATCTCGTCTTCAATTTCAAACCTTCTCAGCACAGATGGCAGTTCATGAAGTTCTGGAGCTCTCTGGTTCGTATGCCCTCAGGAAGGAATTTAGAATTCTCCAAACTTGCAATGCACGAACAGAAAGAACCATTTTATAGATTTTCACTGTCGCCTGGGCGACATCACTGTCTGAATTCCGACAGCGCAAAACTGCCGCTCGTAGTGCTGTCGTGCGGGCAGTTGTGGTAACTTCCGAGCTGTCGCCTGGGCGACAGTAGCTGTCGGAAAATTCTGACAGCGCCAAACTGCTGCTCGTCGTGCTGCCGTGCGGGCAGTTGTTGTAACTTCTCTGCAGTCGCCTGGGCGACATTGACTGTCGGACAATTCCGACAGCTCCTCTTCATTTTTGTCGTCCGAAACTTCTCCAGACTGTAGATTGAGTCGTTCTCATCTCCGAAATGGGGTGGCACGTTCTGCAATTCTTCCTGGATTAAAAGTTATGGCCATTTTAAGATCAGCACACAAAACTCATCCTTTTGCTTTTTCTAATGAGTACACACTCTTGGATCATGCCCATGAACGAGGACTTGTCTCCTTATTGAACCTGTACAACCTGGACACTATAAACACACAAAAGACTAGATCAAATACAACACGGTATTTGTTATTCTCAAACCAAGAGATGCGGAACATAGGCTCCAACAATCTCCCCCTTTTGATAATAACAAATACCCGTATGAGAAATTAGTGAGATTAAGACAATTTGTGTTTATAGATAAGTGCTCTTAATAAGATATGCATGAATAACATATTAAGAGCGTGATTGAATTGAAAGCGATAATGCCTACTCTTTCTATATCAAGTCCTCCCCCTACATTAGTGTCTCTTATAAACTACTCCCCCTACATTAGTGTCTCTTATAAACTACTCCCCTAAATATATATTTTACTAGATTTCTCAATTTCTTCTCCCCCTTTTTATTAACAAAAGTGGGTAGGGATGAGTGTATATCTTTTAAGATAGGTAAGGAACCATTTATTGAAGGATTTTCATGATCGAGCATATGATAGTGTATGCACCTCCTATATGATTACTCCCCATACAAATATACCAATTTTTTGAGTTTAATATCATTATAATGCACTCCCCCTAAATATTAGATTTATGCAATTTAATCTCCCCTTTTGGTAGTATCAAAAGAGGGTTTAGGTGATATTATGCAATAAAAATTTAAATGATTTATGTGGAGAAGAAAAATAGGATGCAATATAAAGCTTGGTAAATACTCCTTGTTGAGAAAAATATAAGCATGATTGAACAGAAAGTAGTAAGCAACATAGCTGAAATGATAAGGTAAGCATTCTTAGTTTAAGATACCACTTGTTAAAAAAAGTCATGAAAGAGCATAAGTAGTAAGGATGTGGAAAGCATGACGAAATATTTTTTTTTATTAAGTGAACATCTATGTATTAATTGTGAAGCATAGTAAATGATTAAGAATTTAGGCATAACAAAATAGATGTTGTAGCATTTTAAGTTCACAAAGGATTTTGCTTTATAAATGTTTGAAGCATAAAAAGTAATGATTTTCCAAGTAACCAATCTACCCAGATAATATGTCTACACCCTAGCCCCGTACTAAATGACGGATGGGCATGAGGAGCTGCATACATGCTGCGGGTTGGGGTGTTAGTCCCATATGCAAACACTAGACAAAACTCACCCAAGCACTCTTTCCCCCCAGTGCCTTGCAAGGCTCCACTGGAACCCTCCCCGGTTAAGGACAAGACATGACTAGAGATAAGGTTATCTAATGTCTACAACCCTACGCCCCCGCTATGGTGAGATATGAAGTAATGGATAATAATTATTGGAAACATTTAAGCATTTTAAATCTAATGATGAGTTCATAGCTTATGGATTTATATTTTTATTTGAATTTAGTAAACAAACAACTCACATAGCTATTTAGAAATCTCTTAATGAATCAGAGTCTTAGCATAACAATATTTTCATGTTGAGAGCAACCAATATAAATTTTACCAAGCAAGTCTACCATTTGTTAAAAAAAAGGAATTTTGATATTTAAGACTTTGATATAAGCATGAAAGCGCAAGGTAAAAATATATTGTGATGATGCGGGAGACTTATAGAAATACAAGAAAACATCTTTTTTGTAATCATGATTATGCATAAGAAGAAATATGAGTTAAATTAAAAAAGGAAGATGTTTTTTGCAAATCAAGTTATTGTTAAATTTTTTGACAATAAAGTAACCAAGCATGAAAGAAATATATCAATAAGAGACTACTACAATGTTGTTGTAATTCACAAATTCAAGACATACCAAACATTGTAGAGAGCATGCTAGGTTATCTAGTGCATTTCATAAATAAAGAGTAGTATAGAATTTGCATTAGGATCCAATACTCATGAGAAGAAGTGTTATGGAAGATAATGATGTGCACATAAGTGTATTTTGAGTAGAGTAAACAAATGTTTTAATCAAAAATACAAGAAATATTGGAAGTAAAGAGCACAATAAAACACAAATAGTTTTACTTCCACAAACTTTAATGCACAAAAAAATGTACAACTACCAAGGTGCTTTGCACACACAATGCTCATTAAGACTTATCAGGGTGCGAAGTAGTGCTTGGGGGATCACATATTTTATTTTATTTTAATGTTGAGACTAGTGATCCGGTGTACTTAAGAGTAAGTGGTTTTTATTTTGAAAGAAAGATATGCTTTGCACAAGATACTTTACTATTCTTTCCAAGGTGCTCAACCTCACAACGCTTATTAAGACTTATCAGGAGGTTCAAGTAGTGCTTGGTGGAGTTATCTTTGTCACTTTATTTTATGATTTTTGTTTTGTACAAAGATCTCTGAATACACTTGTTTTGCAAACCAATATAATTTATGAAAACATAACCACTTTTCTTAACCTTTTAAAGTGCAAATAAAAAAGGTCGTGTAGGTAAGATAATTGTGCAATTTTAATTCATTGTACTAATACAAAACATACACAAGCATTCTTAGATTAAACACATAAGTAGACAATGCCAAAATAAGTGAGTGAATAAATATCATTATCAAACATAAAACATTTACTCATACTTAGAGGCATGATAAGCTTAGTTCTACACAACTTTTACCATATAATTTTATGCACAAATGAGTAGATATATCAAAGCATGATGAAAACAATGTTCAAAGTAGTTTGAAAAAGTAAATTGCAACATTTTAGAAATTCTAAATGATGGGTTAAATCATGCTTGATTTTCAATGAAGTCCATATAGTATTTTTTTGATAGTTTTAATGTTTTGTATTTTTGTATTGGAGTTTTGCACATATAAATCAAACAAATAACCAAAGAAAGGAAGCAAGAAAAAATAATAAAAAAAATTTTGTAATTTGGTTTTTGAAATTTTGTATTTTAATTTTTTAAAAAAATCAATTATAGGCATATAGATGCAAAACTGAGTAGTACATATAAAATAATATATTTTTAGTGATTTTTCAGAATTTTAAAATGACAGAAAATCTGAGACTTGAGCTAGCGCCGGCGTTAGGTACTAGCGCCTGCGTTAGCTCACAAAGAGTGCTTATTTTGATCATATAGCCTAGATTTTCTTCGATCTTGCTTCCAATTTTTCTTAATTATCTTTGTGCAATGAAATGTCTGTCTAATGAAGTGAAGAGACGAGAAGAAATCGCAAAAAGTTGCGGAAGTTAAAATTTTAGTACATGGGTTTCACATTCATTAAAGCTTAGTTCTTGAGTTTTGCACAACATACGCATGAGTGAAATGATCATAAATAAGTGAAATAATATTCATGCAATTTCTCAATTTCGGTTAGAAATGATTATGATTTAACATACTAAGGGTAATCAAAAATGACGCAAATATATTAAATACCTAGGCAAAACTTGCGCATTTTATAAATTTAGTCTAATACCCCTAAAATACACCTTTTAAATCCATTTTGACACTTATTTCATTCAGTCTTAATAATATCATATGACAAATTTAGTTTTCAAATTTTATAAGACTTTTTAGGAAATGGATTTAGAAGGATAAAAATAATAAGGATAAGTAGATCACTTAAAAAATGACATGACTTATTATTCAAATTTACTCAATTTGATTTATTTTTGAATTTTGGTTTAATATGTGAAAGTCATATTACAAGTTATATAAAGTGATCATATCATGATGGTTCAACAAAAAGAAAATAAACAAACAAAAAGAAAAAGGTTAGGCATATCATGAAGTAGAATAATGATATTTCATTTTTAGTTGATTTCTACTTCATGCAAATGATTTGATACTAATGAATGAGAGATTTAGGTATCTAAAGAGGACCGGGTGTGATGGTTCTTTTGGTTACCCAAATACATCGTGTTTGCTTTTGGGGAGATAGTGATGAATGGGCCCTTTTGAGTGGAGTTTGTGTTTCTTCTTTAGCTTTGGGTCTCCATTCAAACCTTGGAAAAATGTTATTTTTATTTTTCAAATTTCCATAATCATTTACTTGAATATTTGGATCAAAATGATTTTTGAATTTATAATTTGGAGGAAATTTGTTTGCATTTAATCTTAGGTTGGGAGAAACATGATTTTGTACATAATGGTGATTTTGATTTACAAATCCTTTATGTTTCTTACTGCCGTTATTAAACTTAGTTAATATGTTCATATTCATATTCAACTTGTTTTTAGATATAGTTTGATATTGTGAATTTGTATTTACCATTTTCTTAAGCAAGTTGATTTTTGATTTTAATTCATCATTCTTAATCTTTAAATTATTTCTAGCTTTATTATAAGCGATTGTGCTATTTTTAAGAGTGGAAACAATTGAATCAATGTGATCTTGATAGTTATTCCTATATTCATCAAATGTTTCATCCATATCTTTAATTTCAATTTTATATTCTTTACACTTAGCACAATCATTTTGTAGAGAAGAGTTTTCTAAACATAATTTTTCATTTTGTTCTTTTATGAAAGTAAGCTCTTTTTCAAGTTCCTTGAATTTTTCTTTAATATTATTACAATCAAAACAAGATATAGAGTTTTCAAATGAAGAGCATGCAGGAGATACAAACATTTCATTTTTGGATTCTACATTCACATTTGCTTTCAAAGTTTTATTTTCTAAACGTAGTTTTGCATTAGCCATTTTTAGTTTCTTAATCTTACGTTTAGTATTTTGTAGCAATTGTAGTGTAGAAATAGATGTACAAAAAATAGGAGATTTTGATTTCCTTACAGCGCTCGTGGATGAGGCAAGATTTGAACATAGTGTTCCTTTGTCTTCTTCATCTTCCTCTTCCAAACAAGAGTTTCCATCATCCTTTCCGTTTGATGAGCATTCTATGGATCCATCCTTTGTGTAGCTTTCTTGAATATTTGCATTGGCTTGCATATTATCCGGTTCTTGTGAATGTTCCGTACCTGTAGAAGGAGAATCATAAGTTCTTTCAAGAAAACTCCAAATTTCATATGCGGTAGGTAAAGTATAAATAAGTTTGAAAATATTTTGGTCTAACGCACAAAATATACAATTCATAGATTTTGCATTTAAAATAATTTCGTTTCTAGTTAGTACGCTTGATGGCTTTTTAATAGTAATATTCCAAACTTTTTCATCTAAGGCCTTAAGAAAATTTTTCATTAATATTTTCCACCCTTTAAAATTTTTGCCCATAAATAAAGGTGGTGATAATACTTTTTCATTTATATTAAAATTTTCCCCACTAGTAGAAGCGAGATCATGATCAAGAGACGCCATTATTTCCGGTTGTTAAGCCGATTTGGAATAACCTGCTCTGATACCACGTGTTGGATCTTGCGGCGCCCTTAGAGGGGGGGGGGGGTGAATAAGGGCTAAAATTTACTTTGAAATTTTTCTAATATATTATGATAATTTTAACGGATAAACAAGTAGATTTTTTGACAACCCAAATAAACACTTAGAAAATCATAAGAAATTGGAAATCAAATTTATTTCCACAAGTGATGAATACAAAGGATTGTCGATCTTAATAAAGCTTAAAATCAAGGCTATAATAAAAATAAACTTTTAACAATTTGTGTTTACCAATCCTTCTCCCAAGGATCGGAAGGCTATCACTTGTCTCTCCCTAGACCAAGCCCAAGCCTATCCTCTATATCTTCCCAAGATCTAGACGTAGCACACAAGGCCACGATTTCCTACCAAGCCACGCAAGGATTTGGACGCTCCGCACAAGGAAGCGATTTTCCCCTAAGCCACGCAAGGACTTAGACGTCACGCACAAGGAGACGATTTCCCTACCAATACAAAAAGTATATAAATGAAAATACAAAATGAAATGATGAACTCCCTAGAAATTCAGATCTCTGAAAGGAAGATTGAAGCCTCGAGATGTTCGTTGATGTAGAAGCGCGTCCGATCTCGTCTTCAATTTCAAACCTTCTCAGCACAAATGGGAGTTCATGAAGTTCTGGAGCTCTCTGGTTCGTATGCCCTCAGGAAGGAACTTAGAATTCTCCAAACTTGCAATGCACGAACAGAAAGAAGCATTTTATAGATTTTCACTGTCGCCTGGGCGACATCACTGTCGGAATTCTTACAGCGCAAAACTGCCGCTCGTAGTGCTGTCGTGCGGGCAGTTGCGGTAACTTCTGAGTTGTCTCCTGGGTGACAGTAGCTGTTGGAAAATTCCGACAGCGCCAAACTGCTGCTCGTCGTGCTGCCGTGTGGGCGGTTGTTGTAACTTCTCTGCTGTCGCCAGGGCGACATTGACTGTCGGAAAATTCCGACAACTCCTATTCATTTTTGTCGTCCGAAACTTCTGCAGACTGTAGATTGAGTCGTTCTCATCTCCGAAATGGGGTGGCACGTTCTGTAATTCTTCCTGGATTGAAAGTTATGGTCATTTTAAGATCAGCACACAAAACTCATCCTTTTGCTTTTTCTAATGTGTACACACTCTTGGTTCATGCCCATGAACGAGGACTTGTCTCCTTATTGAACCTGTACAACCTGGACACTATAAACACACAAAAGACTAGATCAAATACAACACGGTATTTGTTATTCTCAAACCAAGTGATGCGGAACATAGGCTCCAACAGAAAGCCCCTTTCATTAGTTGTAGTGAGAGGGCTGATGATCTCTTGGGTATAATACATAGTGATGTATACGGACCCATGAGTTCTATGGCTAGAGGTGGGTACTACTACTTCGTTACATTTACTGATGAGTTCAGTAGATACTGATACGTGTTTCTTATGAAGAACAAATCCGAAACCTTTGAAAAGTTCAAAAAGTTTAAAAATGAAGTAGAGAACCAACTAGGAAAGAGGATAAAAGCACTCCGATCTGATCGAGGTGGCGAATATCTGAGTCATGAGTTTTGTGATCATCTGAGAGATTGTGGTATTGTATCACAGCTCACTCCGCCCGGAACACCACAACATAATGGTGTGTCTGAGAGGAGGAATCGTACTTTATTAGACATGGTACGGTCGATGATGAGTCTTGCAGATTTGCCCGTTTCCTTTTGGGTATTTGCTTTAGAGACTGCTGCTTTAACATTAAATCGTGCTCCAACGAAAATGGTTCTAAAGACACCATATGAGATATGGACTAGGAAGCGTCCTAGTATGTCTTTTATTAAGATTTGGGGTTGTGAGGCATACGTGCGACATCAAATGCCTGACAAGCTGGAACCTAAGTCGGATAAGTGTTATCATGTGGGATATCCTAGGGAAACCAAAGGGTATTACTTCTACCTGCTGTCTGAGGGAAAAGTGTTTGTCGCAAGGACTGGCATCTTTTTGAAGAAAGTGTTCTTATCCAGAAAGACTTTAAAGGTGGAACTTGAGGAAGTTCAACAAACAATAGTTGAACCGATTTTAGAACCTGAGCAAGGACTACAAGTTATTGTAGCTAGAGAGCCTACTCAAGAAACACAAGTCCAGCGTAGATCTGATAGACCAAGATTTGAGCTTGAGAGATACGGATTTCTCGTGTCTCAAATAGGTAATGTGTTGCTTATGGATCATGATGATGAGCCTGCAACCTATCAGGAGGCTATGTGTGGACCTGACTCCGAGAAGTGGCTTGAGGCAATGAAATATGAAATGGACTCCATGTATGCAAACCAAGTTTGGACCTTGGTGGAACCACATGAAGGGGTACGACCCATAAGGTGTATGTGGGTCTTCAAGAAGAAGACCGACATGGATGGGAATGTACAGACAAATTCATGGTGTTGACTATGATGAGACATTTTCCCCTGTAGCCATGTCAATTCCATCAGAATTCTACTTGATATTGCTGCGTATTATGACTACGAGATCTGGCAAATGGATGTCAAAACGTCTTTCCTTAATGGAACCCTCCTTGAGGAAGTGTATATGACACAACCCAAGGGTTTTGTATCTCCAAGTGAAGCCACTAAAATATGCAAGCTGAATCGATCCATTTATGGAGTGAAACAAGCTTCTCGAAGTTGGAATCTTCATTTTCATGAGAAAATCAAAGAGTTTGGTTTCATCAAGAACGAGGATGAACCTTGTGTTTACAAGAGGATTAGTGGGAGCATTGTCGTTTTCCTGATTTTGTATGTGGATGACATACTGTTGATCGGAAATGACAATCCGACCCTGCAAGCTATTAAGAACAGGCTAGGGGACTACTTTTCTATGAAGGACTTGGGCGAAGTGACTTATATACTTGGTATTAAGATCTATAGAGATAGATCGAAGAAGTAGTTGGGTTTGACCCAGAGTACATACATTGAGAAGGTGTTGAAATGGTTCAGCATGCTTGAGTCCAAGAAAGGATTCTTACCCATGCTACATGGTATGAGTCTCTCTAAGGACCAGTGCACAAAATTTTTGGAAGATAAGGATAGCATGAAGTTGATTCCATATGCTTCGGCAATTGGATCAATCATGTACGCAATGTTATATACTCGACTCGATGTCTCTTATGCTTTGAGCATGACGATCAGGTATCAGTCTGATCCTGGTGATGGTCACTGGATAGCCGTCAAGAATATCTTAAAGTACTTGAGAAGGACTAAAGATGTATTCTTGGTGTATGGTGGAGAGGAAGAGCTCGCCGTAAAGGGTTACACAGATGCTAGCTTCCAGACTGATAGGGACGACTCAAAGTCCCAATCAGGTTTTGTATTTTGCCTTAATAGAGGAGCTGCAAGCTGGAAGAGTTCCAAGCAAGAGACAGTTGTTGATTCTACAACTGAGGCCGAGTATATCGCTGCAGCAAATGCGACTAAGGAGGCTGTATGGATTAGGAAATTCATCAGCGAGCTAGATGTAGTTCCTAGCATTGTTGATCCTATAGTTCTCTACTGTGACAACAACTGTGCTATTGCCCAAGCTAAGGAACCTAGATCTCATCAGCGCTCCAAGTACATACTTTGGCAGTTCCATCTTATTCGAGAAATTATCGATTTAGGAGATGTGAGCATATGCAGAGTACCGTCTGAAGAAAATATTGCAGATCCACTAACGAAGCCTCTTGCACAGAGAAAGCATGATGGTCATACTAGATCAATGGGTATTAGATACCTGAATGATCATCTCTAGTGAGATTCTTGTGGATTGTATTTGTCGGTTGTTGACTATTCATGTGATGAATAGAGTACTTTATATTTTATTTTACATTTATGGCATGTTCTTTTATTATGTCAAATGTTTCTACTGATAGATTAATTAGTATAATAAATGCCCTTAGAATGTTTGCTTCCATAGGAATTCAAGTGTGTGACTTAAATGTGAGGGCCTATGTTTATAAGAAGCTTCATTCTTAAATGGTCACTGGTCATAGTATCATCTTAGAAGTTCAGGGCGATGCTGATACATAAAGACTAGCATGTGCGTTGACTGATGACAGGTTCTCACAGGTCATGATATTATGATATCAAGTCATCACATGGGTACTTATTAGTGAACAAGTTGTACTGGACAGACCCACCTTGAGATTACTTTATGGATTGTTATATGAACGTGTCACAAGTAGGTCTCAACTGACAATGGTGTTTGTAGTTCTTTGACCTGAAGTCACAGCATTCATCAAGTGAGGAAGAGCGTACTTTGATGCCATCTAAAGTCTTCCTTGAGAAAGGTTGATGATAAGGGTGGTTATTGGGTATATTAAGATTCATTTGAGTGTTTGTGTGTGGGCAGATATGGTATTTGTCCTCCTATATGACAGGAGTTACATCCATGGGCCCCTTGATGGAATGAGGTTGAGAAATGCATGGCCATGCTTGGTTGAGTCAATATGTGATATTGAGCTCACCAATTATCAGACAGTGTATTCTAGATTAAGGATTTAGGATTGAACAATTACGAGGGTGACACGGTCCATGCCTCTAGTTCTATCCGGATGTAAGGGACAAAGGGACAAGACAACACTGATACATTGGTCAAGATAGGCTTGTTGAGTTATGAACTCTTATTGCTTGGGTAGCAATGATGCATTGCTAAATGCCGCTCATTGTTTGTGAGACTTTTATGTGATATGTTCAAGATCAAGTAGGAGACTGTTGGTGTTTCCATGGTGATCTGGAAGTGGTCAAATATCTAGTCTCACTGTCAACGCGATATGAGCCTATGGGGTCACACACAACAGTGTTTGGAGAAATTGGAGGAAGAATCGTGTTGATAGGTGTTTGGATCAAAGCACGTTCATCGAACGGCTAGCGTAGCGCGTTCGTCGAATGGCTAACGTAGCGTGTTCGTTGAATGGTTGGTCGAGCGGCTAGCGTAGCACGTTCGTCGAACGGCTAGCGTAGCGTATTCATCGAATGGCTAGCGTAGCGCATTCGACAAACGTCCAACGCATTCAACGAACCCTAGCCAGTTCGTCTAACGTAGTATTCGACCAATTTATCGTTGGGGGTGTAAAAGAATATGATTCTTTGACCTAAAGGCCGATCTGTTAAGGCGATCTTTTATTTGCGAATCTGTGAGAGAGATGGAAGGGTTCCTCTAGAAGCTCCGATGAAAGCGTTCTGATCGGTCGATTCAGCTGTCGCCGCCACCTCTCCCTGTCGTTGGACCTAGCAGTCCGTGGGAGACGTTGAGAACAGTTCTTCTCCGTTCAAGATCTTGTGCGATAAGAGGCTAGGGTTCTTCAACACTCGTGTGGACTTCCGTAGAGGTGCAAATCTATTTCAGCGCTTGGGACTCAACTCTTCTAGCAGCATCTCGATTGAGTACTGACTCAATTCCAGTCAGGTATACAATGCAATGTGTTGCTTTTATTATTTATTTCTTGAATCAATGAAATCACAAGATCCTTTTAACTCTTTAGGGTTGTTCTATTTATTTTATTTCGCTGTGCATATATGATATGCTCTATTATCATTTATGAAATGGTATTTAGAAAACCCAACACCAAGAGCCACCTAGACAAAGTGGAGGAGTACCTCCCCCACAACTATGCTACCACTGTCACCAACCAGGCTACAACCGCATTAACTGCCCCCAAAGAGTTCCACCACCACCTCCAGCACCACCAACTCAGCAACCTAGGGGCCGAGGCTGAGGACGTGGCCGATGCCCAGGATTCCACCGGGCAGATCGCAGACAAGAAAGAGACCAGATCTATGCTCTGGATCTTGCCCAACCTCGAAACCCTGAAAGGGTTATAGCAGGTATTTAGTGGTGTAAATGTCTTTCGAATTCTTAGATTTGAAAATTTGATATAGGATTGATAGAAATAGAAAACTTAGTGTTGAATTTTGAAGTGTGAGTGGAGGTCGGGTGGTCTGAGCATCAGACCGGGCAGTCTGACAAAATTGCGGAGGTCGGGCGGTCTTATATGGAGACCGCGCGGGTTGTCTTCCCGCTATGTATTGGCGGTTAGCCAGTGGCAGGTGAACATGGTTCTCAAACAACCTGAGGTCAGCTCCGTGTGTAATCGGGTGGTTAGTATTCGCGGTTACATCTGGTATTAGTTCTCTGGCCGGTTATTTTCTCGCGGGCTGGCAGGTGTCTGCTGTTTTAGCTGGAATTTGTGAGTAGTCCGCACCGGTGAACTGATCTGCAAGGTTAACTCAGCAAGCCGCGCGAGTTATTTGCTACCCATTACCTATATGGGCGGTTATCCTATCGTGTAGGCGGTGACCACACTCCTCACCACTACTATATATAGGACCCCCTGGCTCGTCATAAATAACGTGAACAGTAAGTGAGAGCTTGCGAGTTTGTGGTGCGAATAGACTTTTCTGTTCGCGCGGTTTGATGATTACCTTTGCTGTGTTTGCACGTTGTGTGACTTGCTTGTGGTTCTGATTTGATCAGTGGAGACCGCAGCTTATAAGCCGGTAGCAGTCTGTGGCGAGTAGCAGCAAGAGGTTGAGGTTAGCGACAAGGAAGGTTCTCTTCAGCTCATTTCTAGCTTTCAATAAGGTTCAGACCGCGACGGTTAAGTGGTTTGCCTTTGCCGGTCTGTTACTTCTGTTCAGTTCTTCAAAAGCTTGTTCGCAGTTAGGAGCGTCCAAGTGAATGCGGTCAGAAGGCTTTGCTTGGGATAATAGAGCGAGCATTGGAATAATGGGCAGTCCGCGTGTTGAGTTGCGGGTTGGTGATTTTATGGTTAGCCGTGCGGTCAGCTTGGCAACTTGGCAGTTTGAGCGGATAAATTTGTTAGTCGGGCGGTTTAGCGGGTTATTCTTTGTAACTGCCAAATTCTTGTGGTTGTTTCTTTTCTCCTCCTCTGGCATTTTGATAAATCATGTCTCGGCATGTATGTTTCACAATGTACAGAAGATAGTTAATACAAGATTTTTCTTGTTTCTTCATTGTTTCTGATTGTTGGTGCTTGGTATGGTTGAGAGTGTTCTTGTGAACCGGTTCCCATTTTTCGCTTATTAAAAATTTAACATGGTATCAGAGAGAACAGAGGTTTGAGCAGTGTTTCAGCCGAAGTTATCTTGCTTAGATTTCTGGAAGCTCAAATATCAGTGGTATAACAATGGAAGGAGGAATAGCAAGATGTCTTGGTATTGAGCTCCTGACGCAGACTAACTTTAAGAAGTGGAAGTCTTGCATGGAGAGCTATCTTTTGGGTGAGGATGTCACAACCCGCATTTTCCCACGAATTTAATAAATATTATCAGAGCAAGGTGAAAATACGCGCTATGATGCCACGTCAAGCAGGGGACAACTACCGACGCTCAATCAAACACTCCATACGATTACTTTATAAAAGACAGAAATGTGCTTGGATTAAAAAGAGAATTTTACATTTTAGCTTAGGACCGTTGATGCGTGTCGGCAAGTGCACCGGTCGCTGTCAAGTAATAAATGTGGAGAGTGGCCTCCCCGAATGTCGGTCTCTTGAGGAATGAAGGTTGGGTGAACGAGACGCGTAGCGTGACTCTTGTTACACGAACGAAACACACATGAAAAAGGGGGGTTTTGGTTGGTTTGTCCTAATCTTAACAACAGTAAAAGAGATGTGGGTCGAAAGCACCGCTTCGCAAGATGAGATGGATGCAACGGCCACGATGCCATGCTTCGTGAGGCGGATGGAGTGTGTTCTAGCGCGAAAGGGTGAGGGTCGTAAACACCTCTTCACAACCGTCGTTAGCTCTTGCTAACACGGAACAAACACCTTGCGTGCGCGTGCGAATGAGTGAGTGGAAATGGAGTGAATCACAACTGAACCATGAAGAACAACAAGGAAACATTCATTTCAACAAACAACATCACAATATTCGAGTTTACAAAGCATAACGAGTACAATGAAAGAGAGAAGAAAGGGATAACCGATAGTGAAGACTAGCGGCCGTTCACGGCCGGAATGGTAGGTTGTTGGGCTACCTCCGGGCTCGGGCGGACTATGCTTCCGGCGTAGAGAGCTGTCACAATCTCCCTACGTAGCTCCGTCGTCTTCGACTTCAGGTTTCTTCTTCTTCTCACCGGGCGTAATGAGAGAATGGTTGCTTGGAGGCTTGCGGACGATGGAGAACACTCACGGACAATGGAGGAGGTCTTGGAATGGATGGAGGAGGCTTCCCCTTGCGTAGAAGATGAAGCGGAGGCGTCCCAAGGTGGTGGTCGGCGGCGTACGGAACAGGAACTCCGCTCCCGGCGGCTTGATAATGCCCTAAAATCGGAACAGGCGTTTATATAGGCGCTGAATTAAACACTGCGCACGGTCATTGGCGCACGACCAGTGGTCGTGCACACTAGAATCCTGTGATCGTGCGCCTGTCTGGGTGGAACCTGCAAGACACGAAATTTATAAAATAAAATGTTCGCACGACCAGTGGCGCACGACCGGTGGTCGTGCGCACCATCGTCGGTGGTCGTGCGCAATAGATGAAACAGAACTCATAAAATTACTGTTAAGTGCGCACGAATAGTGGCGCACGACCGGTGGTCGTGCGCACTGGAGTTGATGGTCGTGCGCACTACAGCAAACAGAACTCGGAAATTAAATGGTAAGTGCGCACGAGCAGTGGCGCACGACCGGTGGTCGTGCGCACTGGCATTGATGGTCGTGCGCACTGCACCAAACAGAACTCATGAAAAAGGTGTTAAGTGCACACGATCAGTGGCGCACGACCAGTGGTCGTGCGCAATAGAACCGGCGATCGTGCGCAGTGTTCCTGTGCAGAATTGCACCGGGAACACTCGCACGACTCCTATTCCAGGCACAACCACAAATCTAGCCACTGAAAGTGGCACTTAACAGCGCATGAAAACTACTAAAGACAATAAGCATAAAATCACACCAAAGTGGGCCTAGAAATGCACCTAGCATGGATTATCAAATATAAGCTATAACAAGGCTATAGTGCGGTGAATTGACTAAATAACGGCCCGGATGAGTCCATAAATGTGTATATGATCAGGACTCATCACACCCCCAGACTAAACTGTTTGCGCGTCCCGAGCAAACAAATCCGGCAGAGTATGAAAACGATAATTAACATAGAGAATTACACAAGGGAGTACGGTGCGAAGTAACATACGCATGCGAGTAGAGATTCTAGCAGATGGAGATTCTAACTGTGCTAACTAATTTACATGAGTATTAAAGTGTAAGTAAAGATTTAGTTATACTCAGTTGGAGAATTATGAAGAATTTGACGATCATGCCCGGTGTGAAAGTGACAAGATACTGAGGCGGGTGTTGCAAAAGATCGGGGCTTAGGAATAACTCCGCTGAAATCCATCAACGTCGTGAACCATACGCTTGCCTGGTCACACTCTCTCCACGGCGCTAGCACTCTCGCAAGTCAAATCAGTAGGGCTTTTAGGGTTAAGACGGGGCTTAGGTTACGGTATGATATTCAAAGTTAAACACGATGGCTACGCAACCCAAGTGAGCTAAAGAACGCTGCACCACTCAAGACCAACAAACAATGCTTGTGTGACACACCCCCAGACTCATCATGAAAACCAGGTGTGCACACGGCCTACTTCACAAATACCAACCGATTTTTTTTATTTAGCTCGGAAGGATTTTTTTCAAAATACTCTTTTTTTTTTCTTTTAACATCTTTTACTTCTTTTAAATATCCTCCGGTTGGTTCAAAATCAGCAGATAGACTTTATTTTCTCTTCATAACACAAAGATTCCACACACCACACAAGTTGAGAATTATGAGCGTAGTTTAAAACAATTTGGTTGCGGGGGTAGGATAGGCTTCAGGCTTTGGTTGATGAAGAGGAGCTGAACAAAGGATTGGTAGGCACAAATTTGGCTTGCAACGGTGAACGAAATGGACATGGAATAACAAAGCTCAAACTAGCCAAAGGGTGGCCTACATCATGTTTAACTCGACGAGTCGCTCTCACCCATGCTTTGAGAGTCGCTTGGGGCAAGTTCTTAGCCCACGAGAAAGGTAAACCTTCCTCCCGACTCGAGCAACACACGACTAGTAATCGCACACACACAACACCGGGTTATCGTCAATTCCATACAAATTCACCACTTGAGTATATTAAATCTAAATTTACGCAGAAATACTAAACATAAATTAGATGCATAAAGAAAATCTAGTTCTACTCAAATTCTACCATAGCATGCGAAGTGACTAGAACACTACATGAGTCAACATCGCACTCCAAATAATAATTCCTACGTTAACAATCTATTTCACATTCCGACCAAAATAGTTTAAACGGAACAACGACAAAAAGATAAGCATGCACTCAAGTGGGTGAAGTGTTGTGTGAAGCATGAAAACAATGATAATGACTGGAATAAATAAGAAACAACCTTCTAGTATGCAGTGCAACTCGTGCACAGTGGGTGACAACATACGCTCCCCCAGACTTAAGCTAAACAATATATCTAGAAATTTGAAGCTAAAAGAGGGGAGGAAGTGTTACCCAATGCTCAGAATTGAGCATACCAGACGATCGGCGTTTATGATCAAGAATAGTCCGCAGCATCCGCACCATCAAACACAAAACCTGCAAGCACAAACTCAAAACAACAAATATGCAAAAGCTAAACTAAAAGAAGTTAGATAAAAAACTACAAAATCAGGGAATCTGGGCTGTCTCCCAGTAGCGCTTTCATTTAACGTCCTTAAGCTGGACCAAATACCTGTATTAGCATTGTTTGTAAAGTGCAGGAATTAAAAGAGATACTCAGAAACAGTTCACCACATCCAATAAAACACAAATCAGCTGAAAGCGCTCTTATGGTGCGCGTCTCCCGTAGCACGTAGGCGGGAGGTGAAGGCTGTAGGGCCAGCACTGGTATTACCCAATGCTCCCCTAACCTCCGCCACCTTGCCACGAAGAGCGGCAGCACGAGCGTCGCGCAGAATTTTTTCCTTTTTAAGTTTGGTGACAGTCGGAGACTGCCACCGTTGAAAGTTTTCAGAATTTTCCGCCTTAGTGGCGGGTGGCGTCACTTCCGGCATCGTGGTGACTACCGGATCGGCCCAGGATATGGAACGCTTAGATTGTTTATTACAAGATTCAACACAGGGAGATAAATAATCCGCATCCCGAACTACATTCACGTCAACGTTTCCCGAATTGCAGTCCTCCTCCGTCTCGGAACCGAACTCTCGCCGAAGAACAACTTCTTCTTCTTCACTAGACAGGTACTCCTCCGTTTTCCCTTCACTTGATTCTTTGACTTCTTCAGGCCCTGCACAGCTCAACAATTCATCAAAATTAAACGGAGGGGGAGGAGTGAATGTTTCAGCTGTGGCTTCGGGGCAAGTGGGCTGCAGCACCAAATTGGTTAGGGAAATGCACCCCGTAGCAAAATCAAGGGTGGCGCCGCTCTCTTTCAAGAACGGCACACCCAAGATAGGAATAGAATGATTGTCATGCGGGCCCAAAACCTGAAAATCAGCAACAACAGTTGTCCCCTCAACTGTTACCTCCACATTCTTCACTTCCCCCTCGGATTGAATAACAGTCCCATTGGCAAGCACAAGGGATTTCCTTTCCTCCGTGTTCAATTTCAGTTGTAATTTAGCTACATCTTGCAACGCAATGACATTGCGAGATGAACCAGAATCACACAAAGCTTTCGTTTCAAAATTGTTGATGGAACAAGAAATTACCAGCTCACTCGGTTCAACCTCTACCACATCCCCAAGACTCTTCCCTTGATCAATTGGGTTCTTCTCCGTGTTGCTGGGAAGGGTCCCCTGCGATCGCTCGGTTAGCACTTGGGCCAATTGGCCCAACTGCGTTTCCAGGTTTCGCATGGATGCAGTTTGATTTACCATATTCGAATTAGCTACTTGCATGAATTGCTCCATCATCTCTTCTAGATTACTCTTTTTTTGAGTAGGGGGTGCTTGATTATAGTCCGGGTGTGGTGGCCTCGGTTGGCTCCCGGAGGCGTAAGCATCGTTTTGATGCTGCCCCGGTGCCCATCGTTGGCCAGGTGTGTTTGGATTCCACGAGAAGTTCGGGTGACTTCTCGCTCCCGGATTATAAGCATTATTGAAAGGCGCCCCCCTAGGCTGATTTCCTACATAATTAACAGATTCGTTCAAGTTCAAGTGTGCGAAGTCACCTGCCAAATTGTTCCCCGAACACTCATACGCGTGGTGGCCTCCGCCTCCACATCCCTCGCAGGTAATGACAGCAGCAGTCGCGGATGGAGAGGGGAGAGAGTCGACCATGAAAAGACCTCGGCCGCTTCTTGGAGCATTTCTCCCTGCAGTCCAGAATGTACTGTGGGAGGCAGTGTCGCGTAGAATTCGAAGGGCTTCCTCAGGGGTGTGGTTCATCAAGGTGCCACCCGCCGCAGCATCGATCATTGCCCTGTAGTTGGGCTCGATCGCGAAGTAGAACAATTCAACCACATTCCATGGTTGGAGCTCGTGGCCAGGGCAACGGCGAAGGAGATCGTTGAGGCGCTCCCAAGCTTCAGCAAGGGTCTCTTGGTCAAGTTGGCGAAATGTAGCGATCTCCCGCCGCAAGCTTACAATCTTATCCACAGGATGGAATTTAGCAAGGAACTTGGATGCGAGGGCATCCCAAGTTGCAACAGTCCCGGGCGGAATGGAGTGGAGCCACACCTTTGCTTTGTCGCAGAGTGAAAAGGGAAACAGTCTAAGCTTGACCGTGTCGTCAGCAATCCCCGCGTAGCGGAAGGTTCCGCAAATATCAGAAAACTCCGCCAGATGCAGATGCGGATCTTCGCTAGCCAACCCCGAGAACTGAGCGTTGTTCCGGATGAGTTTTAAGATCGCTGGCTTGATCTCAAACTGATTATTCATAATATTGGGCCCAAACCCCGAATACACACTCCCAGCAGTTGGAGTGGTGTAGTCCCTCATCGTGCGGGGCTGAGGCCTGACCGCCTCCTGCTCATCTCCAGGCTGATGTTGCCCCACGCCGGGCGCTCTTGCGTCACCATCATTTGGGTCTACCTGATCACCCATTGCCGCTTGTACGGCAGCCGCGCGCCTTCATGCGCGAGCGGTCCGTTCAATCTCAGGATCGAAGGGTACTAGCTCCCCTGCGGCTTGTCTCTGCATGCACTGTCACAAACAAAAAGAAAAACAAAGAAAATCAAAAACAACTGCTCGTGTAACGAAAGTCACAACACAAGAAGAAACACGCCTGCATTCCCCGGCAACGGCGCCAAAAACTTGATGCGTGTCGGCAAGTGCACCAGTCGCTGTCAAGTAATAAATGTGGAGAGTGGCCTCCCCGAATGTCGGTCTCTTGAGGAATGCAGGTTGGGTGAACGAGACGCGTAGCGTGACTCTTGTTACACGAACGAAACACACATGAAAAAGGGGGTTTTTGGTTGGTTTGTCCTAATCTTAACAACAGTAAAAGAGATGCGGGTCGAAAGCACCGCTTCGCAAGGTGAGATGGATACAACGGCCGCGATGCCGTGCTTCGTGAGGCGGATGGAGTGTGTTCTAGCGCGAAAGGGTGAGGGTCGTAAACACCTCTTCACAACCGTCGTTAGCTCTTGCTAACACGGAACAAACACCTTGCGTGCGCGTGCGAGTGAGTGAGTGGAAATGGAGTGAATCACAACCGAACCATGAAGAACAACAAGGAAACATTCATTTCAACAAACAACATCACAATATTCGAGTTTACAAAGCATAACGAGTACAATGAAAGAGAGAAGAAAGGGATAACCGATAGTGAAGACTAGCGTCCGTTCACGGTCGGAATGGTAGGTTGTCGGGCTACCTCCGGGCTCGGGCGGACTATGCTTCCAGCGTAGAGAGCTGTCACAATCTCCCTACGTAGCTCCGTCGTCTTCGACTTCAGGTTTCTTCTTCTTCTCACCGGGCGGAATGAGAGAATGGTTGCTTGGAGGCTTGCGGACGATGGAGAACACTCACGGACAATGGAGGAGGTCTTGGAATGGATGGAGGAGGCTTCCCCTTGCGTAGAAGATGAAGTGGAGGCGTCCCAAGGTGGTGGTCGGCGGCGTACGGAACAGGAACTCCGCTCCCGGCGGCTTGATAATGCCCTAAAATCGGAACAGGCGTTTATATTGGCGCTGAATTAAACACTGCGCACGGTCATTGGCGCACGACCAGTGGTCGTGCGCACTAGAATCCTGTGATCGTGCGCCTGTCTGGGTGGAACCTGCAAGACACGAAATTTATAAAATAAAATGTTCGCACGACCAGTGGCGCACGACCGGTGGTCGTGCGCACCATCGTCGGTGGTCGTGCGCAATAGATGAAACAAAACTCTTAAAATTACTGTTAAGTGCGCACGAATAGTGGCGCACGACCGGTGGTCGTGCGCACTGGAGTTGATGGTCGTGCGCACTACAGCAAACAGAACTCGGAAATTAAATGGTAAGTGCGCACGAGCAGTGGCGCACGACCGGTGGTCGTGCGCACTGGCATTGATGGTCGTGCGCACTGCACCAAACAGAACTCATGAAAAAGGTGTTAAGTGCACACGATCAGTGGCGCACGACCAGTGGTCGTGCGCAATAGAACCGGCGATCGTGCGCAGTGTTCCTGTGCAGAATTGCACCGGGAACACTCGCACGACTCCTATTCCAGGCACAACCACAAATCTAGCCACTGAAAGTGGCACTTAACAGCGCATGAAAACTACTAAAGACAATAAGCATAAAATCACACCAAAGTGGGCCTAGAAGTGCACCTAGCATGGATTATCAAATATAAGCTATAACAAGGCTATAGTGCGGTGAATTGACTAAATAACGGCCCGGATGAGTCCATAAATGTGTATATGATCAGGACTCATCAACCGTGTCCCTCGGTCCGGTGGATCATCTAGTCCACAAGAAGAAAACTATAGATATGCTGCGGAAAATAGGTTCATTTTAGCCTACATGAGCATGAAGATCCACATCCCAAAAATGATATGCACATGTCTATGTTTAGGATAGTAAGAAAGGATTTTCTACGATCTTCAAAGTATGTGACATTTATTTAAAATCATGATATGTAAGAATGATATTTTTATACCAATAAAGTAACAAATGCATCCTAGCGTAAATCTTCCCAGAGTGCAAGTAGGTAAGCAACCCGAAAGTAACAGCAAAACAGTTAGCAAGTAATCTAGCACTAGAAAACTAGAGCTATGGGCGTCAACAACTGACACGAGCCCATAGAGAAACAACACGAGCCCATAGAAAAACAAAGTACAAGCCTAAAACTGAAAAGAAAGGAACAACTACCTCACAACCGTGAGGGGAGAATGATCCACTGCAACTAACTGCAGCTCCAGAGAACACCAACTCTACTAACCGAACAATTATGGCTCCGAGCCTGAGACATTCAAAAGAAAAGAATGCCTCAGCAAGAAAATACAAGAAAACCCAAGGTTAGCAGCAATCAGAAATAAAAGATTGCAGGAAGGAGAATTAAACAGATAAGCATCAATAATCTTATAACAACTCGAGCCAGCTTAAACGAGTGCACTCGGTAAGAGGAAAAGCCTGCACCAGATGGTAAAAGCCAAAACAATCAAAGCCAACCACTTGTCCGCCATTGCGGATCAGAGGTGGTGGTTATACATATAATATCATAATACACATATATAAGCATATATGTTTATAAGCGCTTGAGACTGATCAGCTCGAGGGAAGAGCGTCCCCCAAAAGAAGGCACTGCGACGGTGGTATCTTCCACAAACGCCCGCAACCCAAAAACCAAATGGGAGTGCTGCGGCGGTGACTCCAATCCACTCAAACCAACAGCCCAAAAGAGGCACTGTGGCGGTGACTTTTAGCTCACATGCTCAACAGACTCACACATAGCACTAGTAGCAGGGGTGCATAAACATATATATATAAGTATATGTATATATATAAGTATATAAATAAACCACATTGCAGTTCACCAGAGAACACTCAGAACATTAGACCACGAAGATCATAGGGATCAAAAACCACTCACCAAAACTATCCCAGAGAATTATACAACATAGCATACTTAGCTCATAAATCCAACAGAACAACAGAGGAGTGGCAGACAGGGAAAAACAGGATGACAAAAGGCTGAAACCACAACTCAATATGAGAGAATCAGCAAGCACCTAGTTCGGCAATTAACTAATATATATATCAACATTAAACTTACAACAAGGTCGGAGATTTCAGAAAGCCGACACCATGCAAGGCTTGGTTTCGGAACAAGACGAAGATAAACTTAACACGGAGGCCCAACAACAAAATAATACTTAACGGTTCATTTGAAAACACTTGGTGAGTCCAAACTTGACTCACAACGAACTTCTCGTAACAGTACGAAGAATAAAGCACGGAAATACACCATAAAAGATCACTAACCAAATACGGGACAACTCAAAGGATAAAGCATAGCTTCATCAAAAGACGCAACAAAATGGCTTAAAATGCTTGATAAAATTGCTTAAGATACTCGGGAACACCCGACAAAAGAACATATAAATATATGAGGAAACAATTCAGAATAAGCGATGAAGTCGACAGAAAAACTTATCAAAAGCTGACAAGAAAACTTATATCAAAGTTGACTAGAAGACTTCATATCAAAGTCGAAGGCAAACTTCATAAAAGAAGAAGTAGTTGCACGATCTTAGGGCGAGCAAACTTTTCTAAACCTAGGGAAATCTTATCCGACTACCTGGTAGCATAACTAAACAGGTATAAAAGCTATCCAAATTCCAAGGGGGATGAATGCAGGAATCAAGAACCTAGAACACCAAACAAGATCCAAAAGGGAAACACAACAGCCACTAACCTAAAATCAACAGGTTAGGCAGACAAAGAAGAGGGGCCTGAAATGAAGGACTTTCAATCATCCAACAAAATTAAGCCAAGGGGACTACTACTACTAGAAGGACCCGACCAAAGAGAGAGCCTAGCATAACTAAGCTTCAAAAAAACTAAAGTCATTAAGGAGAAGGACCGCTATTTGCAGACCACAACCACTAAAGAAGAAAATCTTTAGATTCAACCAGATTGCTAAGACAGTGAGGAGGAAGCATTACCCTTCACTGAGAAAGTTAACACAAAGATTTACATGGAAGACTGAGTCTGGAAGGATTTAAAATACCTAGAAATAAGAGGCAGATTATATAGAAAACCGGGGAGTTCTGGACATAAATTCTGGATGAAAGGCTAGAAAAATTCTGGAACTACACAGAGAGAACATCTAAACAAGTCTATGGTATAAACATGAATCAAAATGCACAAGAAGAAACTTGATTTCTGAGAATACACAGAAAATGACTTTTCTGAGAGAATCTATCAGAACAACGAGGAAGACCACAAACAAAACTTCACTTGCAGAAAAGGGGGAGAAACAATCACAAAGACATATATATATGAATATATATAAATATAAAGAAGATTTTGGGTTCTGAATAAACATACAAGCCCAGGGAATTTAGGATCTGGTTCCTCATACCGTTAGGAATAGCAAGCAAGATTCCATGAAATTTAGCCACAAAGCCACCCATATTTCTAGCCAAGTAAATATAATCAGAAATAAAACTATCTAGGGTTGAGCCATACAATTATATCTAGGAATAAAGCTATCTAGATTTTAGTCTTCCCGAATTATCCCAAGATCGGACAGAACATTCAAGGCCTAACCAATAATTTAATAGGCAGCTAGCATAAGAAGACATGACCAATAAAGCTCTAACATAAACCAAGCGGCCACCAGCCCCTCATTTCCCAAAGGAAATAACAAAGCAAGCAGCCACCCCACCCGAGCATAATTATAGAAAAGAATTTCTTGAAGGGGTAAACCAACCACCACCCATAGCCAACATAACCCAACCCATAGCCAACATAACCCAAATGATGAGATTTCTTTTCTTGCAAATAAATTTCCGAACAGCCACTACAACTCCAACAGTCATTATAGCCCCAAAATGAATAAGTTTCTAATAAATGAAATGTCCTGGAGCTATTAACGAAAAGAAATTCCCGGGGCTTAACCCCAAACAACAAGTGATCAATGATGATATTGCCAATAACAAAGAACAATTCTTGAAGTTTACCCCAACAGCCACCATAACAGCTCCTAAAAAAAAGAATCCCATGATTTGAAGCTAGTACTAAATAATGAGGTTGCCAATCACAAAGAAGAAAAAATTCCTGAAGCAATACGCCACTATAATAGCGAACCAACAGGCACTATAACAGCTATAAAAAAGGGGAAATCCATAATTTAAATTTCCTGGAGCAACAAGCCCCAAACAGCTAGCATAAGGAAATTGCTAAGAATCGACTTTCCTGGAGCAATAACCCCAAACCACAACTACACCACAAGGAGGAAGGGGATAAAGGAGAAAGAGGGTGGCGGGAAGAGAAGGGTTTCCTTGCCTTAACCATGATGAACGGCCAGACCACGATGAGCGAGGAAGGAGTCGCCCGGATCCTAAGCCCCGACGATGAAAATAAGCCCCGATGACCACGATCCTCACACCTCCGAGTGCTCCGACGATGCTTGACACCGACCGACAACAACCCTAATCGACAAAGACACGCCGGCTCCACGGGAATAAGAGGAAGAAAAAGGGGTTTCCTGATGCTCCTCCAGCAGGGAGAAATAACCTCTCATAAGAAAAGGAAAACCCTCTCCAAAACTTATATGCACATATTTTTGTTTATAAGTGTATATTATGAAAATGCATAAATTTATGCAAACTTTTGAGTAAATTGTTTGTCCACATAATTTGGAGTATATATAACTTTTGAGTATATATTATGTATATGCGTAACTTGAGTATATAAACTTCTGTACATGCACACAAACACACACACACACACACACACACACACATATATATATATATATGCATCAACAACTCCCCCTAACATTAACCCTACTTAGAAGACTATAAGAAAAGCTAGGGTGTTACAACCACCCCTCCCAACAAAAAGTTTCGCCCCAAAACTTTGCACAACAATACCAAACATTTTACCATTATCATCCCTCACATACCCGCTTAGATTAATTATAAGAGAAGACCTGGGGCGTTACAGTATCAAAATGAGTTGTGAACTTTTAATCTCCAGTATTTCATATATAAGATGGAATTAGTGGGAGTAAGCTGATATATTTTTCTCATAACTGGCATGAATATTGCCTACATGATAAGAAGTACTTTTAAGATGAAATGGATAATTGATATAGGATGAATCTATAGGTTCGACAATAGACATAGGCTTAATCAAAGCAGGCAAGCATGTAAAAGATAAGAATGACTTAATGACAAGTCTAACACTAATGCAATGCAAATGAATCAAGTCATTATTCCGACATGCAAATAATTAAATACAATAAATTCAAGATTTGCACAAGGAGTCCCAATTGATTAGAAAAACTCTAATAAGACTAATAGACAATGATCACACAGAAGTGAAAGGGCTAGAAAATTTAATTGACAAACCTGCAATTATAATTGCAAGAAAAAAAAGAGTACCTGCAGCCGCTCATAAGACTTCTGCACAACAATGAATTTCCATCTTCTTTCAGGATGTTTATTAGGGTGATAATTTATTTCCATTTTTTTACTGATGTTTAAGCTTTTCTTAGTCAATATTCTCAACCTTATTAGTGGTACTATAGTTATCTTCATCTCTGTAATGTCATCAAGAGTTATCAAGAGTAATGTCATCAAGAGTTATCTCCAGGGCAAGGAACTAGGCCAGGAAAAAGTCACACTGCAACCACTCATCTAACTGAGTGCGCAACTCTCGCAACACACGCGGGGCCAAAGGGTACGGTGCCTTAGCAATAGGATGGGTACCCGGCTCAAGGTCAGAAACAAACTACTTAACTCTCACAAGTATAAAAAATCAGGGGGATTAACTGGGAAGACATCAGGGAACTCCCGCGCCACTGGAAAAACCTCGATACACGACAAACTGATAACGATTTCTAGCATAGAAATGAGGTAATCAAACCCACCGGGAACTAAAAGGTTACGAGCACATGCCGCAGGAAGAATCGGAGGAAAACCTAGCGCGAAAAGCCAACGCACTCAAGGAAAGACCGATGTCTAACTAAAGGACAAAACGCCATCCATTTTCCACTCCACCACCATGTCCGGTGCCGCACTAGAAATTGCTAGTGGCGTGCTTGTCGACGAGGTGTTTGTGACCCTCATTCCATTAGCCTACTCGTCCATCCTCCTATCGAAGCGTGGCATCGCGGCCCGTGTAATCCATCTCGCTTAACGAAGCAGCGCGCTCAAGGCCTGCATGGTTCGATTCCGCTTGCCAACTCGTCCATCTGCCCTTGCGACGTAGCGCGCTCAAGGCCTTCCTAGTCTCCATCCCGCCAAGCGAAGCATTGCATAGCGGCATTGCATAGGAGTAATTTATAGCTTTTATTTTATTTCCACAATCCAAACCCCCCCCCCCCCCCCCGTTTCTGCATCCATCCGACGTTAAGGACTTCGATCTCAAGTCCTACCTCGATAATAAACTCCACCTTACTGTGTTCCTTTGAGATCGATACTTGGGGATTCATACCCATTTTATATTACTTGAACGATCGGTACACTGCTGTTTCGTGCCGCATTCTTACTACCGCCTATAGCGGTGTGCTAAGATTTGCGTCATCATGTACCTTCATGAGTAACTTCCAATTGATTCCAAATATCATAAGCAGTTATGCATGCAGAAATTCTATTAAACCCAGTCCTATTTAAGGCGCAATATAAAGCGTTCAGTGCTTTAACATTATTTTTACACCTTAGTTTATCGTTATCATCCCATTTATCATTAGGTTTTAGTAATGTCGCCTCTCCCACTACAGTTGTAGGAGGAGAGTATCAAACTTCTACCATGTTCCATACTTCTACATCCATGGTCATAAGAAAACACATCATTCGATTTTTCCAATAGTTGAAATCTTACCCAGAAAAGAGAGGTGGTCGACTAACTCCTTGACCCTCCGGAAAAGCGAGATCATGAGACGCCATTATTCCCAGTTGTTAAGCCGATTGGAATAAAATCGCTCTGATACCACTTGTTGGATCGGTAGGCGCCCTTAGAGGGGGGGGGGGTGAATAAGGGTTTTAAAAACTTATATTATATTTTGAAATACTTGCTTATGATAAGAGATCAAAATAGTGATTTTGAATAAAGATCTAAATTGTTTTCTAATAAAGAAGAGGATAATAAACAATTTAGAGAAATGAAGAACAAATCAATTTTATTACACAAAGAGAGTCATGATTATTATTAATAAAATTGATTACAAAATTTTGATTTCAATGACACTAGAAATCAAAGCGAAATATGAAAAACTCTTTTTGTTTTCTATACCGACTCATATCCCCACGAACCGGTTGGCTTTAGCCTATCCTTCCCCGGATACAGCGTCAAGCCGCTCTAGCCAACCCTTCCACAGATATGGCCTCGAGCACCCCCTAGACCTACACCCTAGACCTAGTCGCCAACACAAGGCGAATTTCTGCCCTAAGTCCTACCCAGACCTAGTCGCCAACACAAGGCGAGTTTACTAAACGATTACAAGAAAAGATGTGAAATAAAAGACAATAATATAAAAACTCACTCTATGTGGATCTCTTGGAGAAGTAGACGAAGACCCGCAGAGTATGATCGTAGTCGATGCGGTTTTTCGTCACGATGATGACACGTGATGAAATCTTCTCCACGGATCTCCTTAAGCCTTCATGGATTTATGAGAGTAACTCTCTGAACCTTCCTCTCTATGCTGTGGTACGAAGCTCTGGAATTTAGGATCTCAAGAGGATCAAGAAGACGGATCCAAGGGGTCCTTTTTATAGCCTTGGAGCTAGCGCATGTGCTATCGCTACCGCCGACGCTATCCCAGATTAGGCAAAATTCTCTCAGTGAGAATCCTTCATTTTAAGCAAGCCGGCCTCCTTCCTCTTGTGCTTTGCGCTACCGCCGGCGCTAGTAGATACCGTCTGCGCTAGCTGCTACCGCCTGCGTTAGCTACTATCGCCAGGCGCTAGCACCTTCCATAACTATTTCTGATATTTTCTCAAATCAGCGCTAGCGCCTGCGCTAGCGCTAGCGCTGGTGCGAGCGGGCATGTTGGAATTTTGGCTTCAAATTTTGGCGCAACATTCTTATGTTATCCTTGAGTCATGTGGACTTGTTTTCCTGCACACTTAAATAGACAAGATCAAAAACACATAGGATTTGTTATTCTCAAACCTAGGAGATGCGGAAGACCATGTTCCAACACTCAAGACGAGAGAATCAACAAGCACCTGGTTCGGCAATTAACCAATATATATATCAACATTCATCTTACAATAAGGTCAAAGATTTCAGAAAGCTGACACCATGCAAGGCTTGGTGTCAGATAAGACGAAGATAAACTTAACACAGAGGCCCAACACCAGAACAATACTCAATGGTTCATTTCAAAACACTTGGTGAGTCCAAACTTGACTCCCAACGAACTTCTCGTAACAATACAAAGAATAAGGAACGGAAAGACACCATAAAAGGTCACTAACCAAATACGGGACAACTCAAAGGATAAAGCGTAGCTTCATCAAAAGATGCAACAAAATGGCTTAAAATGCCTGATAACATCGCTTAAGAAACTCAGGAACACCCGACAAAAGAACATATAAATATATGAGGAAACAATTCAGAATAAGTGATGAAGTCGACAGAAAAACTTATCAAAAGCTGACAGGAAAACTTATATCAAAGTTGACTAGAAGACTTCATGTCAAAGTCGAAAGGAAACTTCATAAAAGAAGAAGTAGTTGCACGATCTTAGGGCGAGCAAACTTTTCTAAACCTAGGGAAGTCTTATCCGACTACCTGGTAGCATAACTAAACAGGTATAAAAGCTATCCAAATTCCAAGCGGGATGACTGCAGGAATCAAGAACCCAGCACACCAAACAAGATCCAAAAGGGAAACACAACAGCCACTAACCTAAAATCAACAGGTTTGGCAGACAAAGAAGAAAGGCCTGAAATGAAGGACTTTCAATCATCCAGCAAAATCAAGCCAAGGGGGCTACTACTACTAGAAGGACCCTACCAACGAGAGAGCCTAGCATAACTAAGCTTCAAAAAAATTAAAGTCATTAAGGAGAAGGGCCGCTATTTGCAGCCCACAACCACTAAAGAAGAAAATCTTTACATTCAACCAGATTGCTAAGACAGTGAGGAGGAAGCATTACCCTTCACTGAGAAAGTTAACAAAGAGATTTACATGGAAAACTGAGTCTGGAAGGGTTTAAAATACCTAGAAATAAGAGGCAGATTACATAGAAAACCAGGGAGTTCTGGACAGAAATTCTGGACAAAAGGCTAGAAAAATTATGGAACTACACAGATAGAACATCTAAACAAGATTATGGTATAAACAGGAATCAAAATGCATAAGAAGTTACTTGATTTCCAAGAATACACAGAAAATGACTTTTCTAAGAGAATCTATCAGAACAACGAGGAAGACCACAAACAAAACTTCACTTGCAGAAAAGGGGGAGAAACAATCACAAAGACATATATATATATATGTATATATATATAAATATAAAGAAGATTTTGAGTTCTGAAGAAACATACAATCCCAGGGAATTTATGATCTGGTTCCTCATACCGTTAGGAATAGCAAGCAAGATTCCATGAAATTTAGCCACAAAGCCACCCATATTTCTAGCCAAGTAAATATAATCAGAAATAAAACTATCCAGGGTTGAGCTATACAATTATATCCAGGAATAAAACTATCTAGATTTTAGTCTTCTCGAATTAGCCCAAGATCGGACAGAACATTCAAGGCCTAACCAAGAATTTAATAGGTAGCTAGCATAAGAAGACATGACCAATAAAGCTCTAACATAAACCAAGCGGCCACCAGCCCCTCATTTCCCAAAGGAAAGAACAAAGCAAGCACCCACCCCACCCAAGCATAATTATAAAAATAATTTCCTGGAAGGGGTAAACCAACCACCACCCATAGCCAACATAACCCAAATGTTGAGATTTCTTTTCTTGCAAATAAATTTCCGAACAGCCACTACAACTCCAACAGTCTCTATAGCCCCATAATGAAGAAGTTTCTCATAAATGAAATGTCCTGGAGCTATTAACGAAAAGAAATTCCCGGGGCTTAACCCCAAACAACAAGTGATCAATGATGATATTGCCAATAACAAAGAACAATTCTTGAAGTTTACCCCAACAGCCACCATAACAGCTACTAAAAAAAAGAATCCCATGATTTGAAGCTAGTACTAAATAATGAGGTTGCCAATCACAAAGAAGAAAAAATTCCTGAAGCAATACGCCACTATAATAGCGAACCAACAGGCACTATAACAGCTATAAAAAAGGGGAAATCCATAATTTAAATTTCCTGGAGCAACAAGCCCCAAACAGCTAGCATAAGGAAATTGCTAAGAATCGACTTTCCTGGAGCAATAACCCCAAACCACAACTACACCACAAGGAGGAAGGGGATAAAGGAGAAAGAGGGCGAGGAGAAGAGAAGGGTTTCCTTGCCTTAACCATGATGAATGGCTGGACCATGATGAGCGAGGAAGGAGCCGCCCGGATCCTAAGCCCCGGCGACGAAAATAAGCCCCGATGACCACGATCCTCACACCTCCGACGGCTCCGGCGACGCTTGACACCGACCGACGACAACCCTAATCGACAAAGACACGCTGGCTCCACGGGAATAAGAGGAAGAAAAAGAGGTTTCCTGATGCTCCTCCAGTAGGGAGAAATAGCCTCTCATAAAAAAAGGAAAACCCTCTCCAAGACTTATATGCACATATTTTTGTTTATAAGTGTATATTATGAAAATGCAAAAATTTATGCAAACTTTTGAGTAAATTTTTTGTCCACATAATTTGGAGTATATATAACTTTTGAGTATATATTATGTATATGCATAACTTGAGTATATAAACTTCTATACATGCACACACACACACACACACACACACATATATATATATATATATGCATAAATGACTCCACCTAACATTAACCTACTTAAAAGACTATAAGAAAAGCTGGGGCGTTATAGAGGACCTCTGGGAGGTTGTTGGTGGAGAAGAAACTCAAGAAGTGGTTGCTGCTGGTGAAAATGCTCATCTGGTGAGAGATTCATTGAGAACTAATGCTAAGGAGGAGTTTACTCTCAAGCGGGCTATCTCATCAGAATTGTTTAATCACATCATTGGATGTCGATCAGCTGCTGAGATTTGGACGGCCTTCGATGGCTTGTTCAATAAGAAGAATATAGCTCGGGTAAAGTTCTTAGAGAACGAGTTGGCGAAATCCACTCAAGGAGACTAGTCCATATCAACATTCTTCCTGAAGATGAAGAACCTTTGAGCAGAGATTTCGGCTTTGGACCCGGATGAGCCTATCTCAGAAGCTAAGATGTAGAGGCACATAATCCGCGGCTTGCGGAGGGAGTATGTGGCCTTTGTTACTTCTGTGCAAGGCTGGGCCAATCAGCCATTATTGCTGGAGCTGGAGAACTTACTTACGTTGCAAGAAAGTTTGGCTAAGCAAATTTCGGGGATGTCTGTCTCTGGGGGAGGGTGAGAAGATGAGGTTCTCTTTCCTGGGAAGAAGAATCGTTGGGACAAGAAGAAGAAGACATCTGGAGATGATGGTCCTTCTACTTCATATCAGCAGGAGAGGAGCTATGCTCCTAAGTGTGATGGGAAGAAGAAGAAAGGACCTAGATGCTTCAGGTGCAACAAGCTTGGTCATTTAAAAAGAGACTACAAGGTCAATCTTCAGCTGGGGTATGTTACAGGAAAGGAGGAGGCTGGTTCCAAGGTAGATGATAGATGGGGTGATGGAGCTTTCATGACGGGCGCGTGTGTTCAGGCTATGGCGTCCATAACCTATCAGGATGATTGGATAGTGGACTCGGGTTGTGGTCATCACCTAACCGGAGACGGGTCGAAGTTCTCTTCTTTGCAGGCATATACAGGTAATGATGACTTCATTATGGTTGATGATATTATACATGTAGTAGAGAAGGAGTGTGTAGTTTCTTTAAATGATGATAGAGGTACTCATACATTGAAGAGTGCCTATCATGTTCCAGGGATGAAGAAAAACCTCTTCTCGGTGACCAATGATGTGGATGCTGGCTATCACGTTCTGTTTGGTCCAACAGTGAAGTTTCTTCGAAATGTGTCAGCAGTGGAGGCTGAAGTCACTCATGTTGGTAGAAGGGTGAAGGACTTGTTTGTGTTATCAACAAGTTCCTATGCTGATAAGATGAGGACTAATGATAGCGCTGCTATCTGGCATGAAAGACTTGAACATGTTGGGATGGACAAATTGAAAGCTATGGCAGGGAGAGGCCTTGTGAGTGGTCTGCCTAGTTTGCCATCCTTTGGCGAAGGTCACGTTTGTGCTAGATGGCAATATTGCAAGGCTCATCGCCTTCCATTCGACAAGTCACAAAGCAGATGCAAGGTGCCATTGGAGTGTATCTATGGTGATATGTGTGGACCTACCGAGAATGCCAGTTTTGGAGGCAGCATGTATATACTGGTTTTGATTGATGACTTCACTAGATACATGATGAGTAGTTTATTCACTCATCTTTTTGCTTAATTTAATTATAATTCTTATAAAAATCTATTTAAATTATATGTATTTTTCTACATAAATTGCTTCTTTTCATTTTCATAAGCTAACTTAAGTTTATTTTGTGTTTTCAGGTTTTCTGGGCATGTTTGAGCAAAAAAGCACATTTACACGCCCGAGGTCACGGGCGTGACCAATGGGCGTGTAACCTGCGTGGTGTACCAGACCTGCATCCGACACCCTGGGGTCGTTTCGTGAAGAATTCGCCAAGTACACGCCCAAGGTCACGGGCGTGACCAAGGGCATGACCCAATGTCACGGCCGTGACTCGCCTCCAGCTCCTAGAACACGCCTGCCACATCAATTAAAATTACACGCCATCGGTCACGGGCATGACCGAGGGCGTGACATCAGTACACGGGCGTGTCTCATCCCGCGCCACTTCCCGTCGAAGCCTCCCGCCATCAGCCTATTTTAAGATTACACGCCCCAGGTCACGAGTGTGACCTAGGGCGTGACATGACTGAAATGCAAACAATTACTCCAGAAGGCGCCCTCTCTGCTGCTACTGCAATCACGCCCCTTACACACCCCTTGGTCACGGGCGTGACCAAGGGCGTGTAACATCAAATTTCTGCATATTTAAACGGAGCTTCCCCAGAACTCAAGGGACGAATTTTTAGGATTAGAACTTCCATTTCATATCTTTATTTTCATGTTTTTAGTAGTTCTTATAATCATTTTACTACTTGCAAATTGTACCTTTCAATTCAATAGTTGTAATTTCCTTTTCTTAGTTTGTAATTCTCTTTGCATCAATTAATAAATTAGTTTTATTTCTCTCATTTTCTTCTCCCTTATTCATGTATTCTTTTATTTCTTTTGATTCCTCAATCTCCATGAGTAGCTTAATTTTTATTAGTACTCGATCGAGATGATCTAAGGAATAATATTGGTTTTGATGTAATTTAGTCTTACTCTTTCTCTTTTCTAAAAACGCTTAAGATTTATCCTTGATTCTAACGAAGTGAGATTATATTTTTGATATATAATTTTCGTTCTTGTTTTCATTCTTAAGTAAGTCGAACAAGCTCGTAAGACGAATCGATCCTTCAAGGATAAAGAGAGTTGCATGCAACCCTCGAATGAGGATGACATAAATCTCCCGGATTGGAGTCAAATCCAATAGCGGGATTCATCTCGTAAAGCAAGTATTAGGTTATCGATTATTGAATGAGAATTCAGTTGATATTCCTAATCTTAGTTCGGCGTATCCTCGACCCAAGGTACGTTCATAATTCGGGAATCCCCATGGTCAAAGTTATTTTTGTAAGAGATTGCGATTTTATTTCTTCTTCTTATTCTTTATTCCGCGGTGATTCAAAGATCGAGTGCTACCCTTTTTACTCTTCTTTTTAATCTTATTTTTATTTCCTTTTTGCAAAACCAACCCTCAAGTTTTAATTGATAAAATAATAGAGACTTTCTTGAAGTAAGAGTACTCAACCTCCCCGAGTCTAATACGACCTTGTTTTAATAACCTATATTACATTCGATACGGTACACTTGTCATTGTCGTTTGCGGATATAGTTTTGCTCATCAAGTTTTTGGCGCCGTTGCCCGGGACACGGTTGATATTTTGAAAAAAGAAATATTTATTAATTTTATTGTTCTTTTTCTTTCTCCCTCTCCTCCTAAAAATTTAAATTAAAATCTTAAAAAGCGCCATCTAAATTCTCGGAAAGGACGCTTTGGGCTTGAATTCCCATCACAGCCTCTAGTACCTTGCGAGCCCTTCACCGGGTTGACCTTGAGAAGTCCGGGACTAATTTAACCCGCTTTTTGAAAAAATATATATATATATAATGAAAATATTCTTAAAATTCCATTCATTTGAGTAAAGGTTGTTTTCTTTTTTTGATTAAATGGAGTCACTTGAATTGGCCGTAAAAGTTGTCGAGCTTCAAAGCCAAGTATATCTTTTGGAAGCAACACAAAAACGCCAAAATAGTTGTTATTATTGTAATGCGTCTCATCAAAGTGAGGAATGTTATATACATTCATATGCTCAAAATAATTATTATGAAAATAATTATCCTCAATATTATGCAAATAATTTTGATAACAATTATGATCATAATTTTTCATCTTTTAATGAAAATAATTTTTCAAACTTTGATGAAAGTAATTTTTCTAATTATAATGAGAACAAATTTTTGGCATTTAATAATGGTTCTTCTAGCTCCGAAGTTGATTATTCTGGGTGGCAAGCTCACTCAGATAATTCTCGGAGTGACGAAGATAATTCTTTAGATCCAAATTTTTATTCTTCATCTTATACACCACAATTTCCGTTCTCTAATTTTGGGGAAATTTAACCAATTCAAATAGATACTTCCCCCCAAAATTTAGAGGAAAATATTATCTCATCTAGTGTTTTTCTAATTTTCACGAGAATAATTTTTCGTCTTCTAATAATTTTTCTTCTAGCCTCGAAGTAGATTATTCTTAGTGGCAAGGTCACCCGGATAGCTTTCGGAGCGATGAAGATAAATCTTTCGATCCGAATTCTTGTTCATATTCTTTTGCGCCGCAACCTTCGTACTCTAATTTTTTGGGGAATGTCCGCCGATTCAAATAGATACTTCCCCCCAAAATTTAGAGGAAAATTTTATTTCTTCTAGTATTTTTTCTCCATCTTTGGATAATTTAGTTATGGAAGAACATGTGGTTTCGTGTAATCCCATAACTTCTTTTACCAAAGATGAAGAAAAAATTACTTTACCAAGAATTTCTTAAAGTTATGGGCACCCCGGATGAAATAGAAGAAGAATAAGTTTCTTCCCCTACTTCACCCATATTTTATTTTCTTTGTCATGAATATTCGCGAATTTCTTCTATCCAACCAAAAATTCATGAAAATTTTGTGTCCGAAAATTTTATTCCGCTTGGTAATGCACTAGATTTTCCTAATGAAAATTTTATTTTTGAAAAGGAACAACCGGAGCTTAATTTTATATTTTCGCAAGGACCTCCTACTTGCAAAAAATTATCTGAATCGTTTATTTGTGATTCTTTAAACACTAATAATTTTCAGGTTGAAGATGAGTCGTTGGTACCCCAATTAATTGAAGATCCATATGCCGCTCATCTTAGCAAATTTAAATCACCTCAGGTATGTATAGGTGATTTGGGTTTGCATATTCAAATCCAACGACAAACGGAGAATCACTTATTAAGCGGAGGAGTAGCCGTGCGACTGACGCCGACACATTCACCTCATCGCGAATTAAGGGAGTTGCCTGTCCACCTCTCTTTTATATTTCCTTTTTCCTAACACTAACCGTCTAGCTTAAAGACGGGAAAAAGAAAGCGCTCTTGGGAGGCACCCCTTGCTTATCTTTATTTTATGTATTTTCTTTTAAAGTTTATTTTCTTTCAAGTATTCTTCATACTTAGTTTTAAACATTGAGGACAATGTTTAATTTTAAGTATGGGGGTGTAGCATTGCTTTCTTTATATTTCTATTTATTTGAAAAAATAAAAAATACATAAATATTTTTTAATCTAATAAAAATAAAATTTCTTGGAAAGGACGCTTTGGGCTTGAATTCCCATCACATCCTCTAGTACCTAGCGAGCCCTTCACCGGGTTGACCTTGGGAAGTCCAAGAAGAAAAAAATTAAAATTTTTGCTGAATTTTTATACTTACTCATATGCAAAATCCTTACTAGATTTGCTTTTGTATAGTGCCGTAGGGAATTTTTATACTTCATTAGATTTTGAATTTTGGAATAAAATTGTTGACTCATGTAGTGTTCCTAGCTAAGCGCACGCATTTGTAGAATTCTATGTCAAATTAACTATTCAGCATTAAATTAGATTTATGTTTTTCTAACTGCGAAAAAACAATCTTTGTTTTACTCTTACCTTGAATCCGGTAGAATCTATGAATAATTCAAGTGAGTATGTAGAAGCTTACTAGAGAAATATTACACATTTTGAACGGAAGGGTATTCTTTCTCGACGGCTAGAACTTGCCTCTAGCGATTCTCAAAGCATTTGCATAGGTTTGTCATAGTTTTTAGAAGTGATTTAGGTCATCTTTTGATCGTTTGTGCCTGTTTGCCCACCTTTAAAACAAAAATTTCATTGTTTAAACACTTTGGGCCTTTCCTTATTTCCTTTGCTACCTCCACCTTTCATTTTCACCAAAGCCAAAACATCCACCCCATGATCACACTAAATATTTGAGATTTATTAAAATTTTGCAATGGGTTCTATTGTGAAAATAAGGAAGTTGCAACTTCTTATTTGGAGCTATAATAAAAAAAATGTGAAAAATTATTTTGTTGGCCAATTATGAAAAATAAAGAAAATTATTCATGGCCTTATGCTTGAAAAATAATGAGAGTTTTTGTATGTTTTGCTTCATGACAACTCTTATGCAAGGTTTAAATTTTGATAATTTTGGGAAACTCTCACCCTGGTTTAGTGTGATCCTTAGCCGCCATGTTCTATCTCTTTGATTTCCAATTCCAAATCATATACCTAAGCCAAGTTTCACTCCTAATGAAAGCCATTTTGATCTTTAAACTATGACATTATACTTGTGTAGTGGAGAGAGTGCGACCGGGCAAGCCTATGGCCATCGTCATTAATGGATTTCTTTGGAGGTTATCCCGAAACTCGATTTTGGGTAATATTGATCTTTTTTATAAACACGCTACCCGCTCCCTGAATAGCATTCGAGAATTTACCGAGCTCTCAACTTAAAAGTAAAAGCAATATGTTAAATCACATTTTTGAAAATTATAAGCTAATCGTTATGCTGAATAGGTCTTTCAACTAGGATCTCTACACGTAGGCGTAAGACTTCGCATTTTTATTCCTTGAGTTCAAATTTCTTTTTCTAGTATTTAAATTTCTCTACACCTATGAAAAGTTGTTTGCTCGGGACTAGCAAACGAGTATGGGGGTATTTGATGAGTAGTTTATTCACTCATCTTTTAGCTTAATTTAATTATAATTCTTATATAAATCTATTTAAATTATATGTATTTTTCTGCATAAATTGCTTCCTTTCATTTTCATAAGCTAACTTAAGTTTATTTTGTGTTTTCAGGTTTTTTGGGCATGTTTGAGCAAAAAAGCACATTTACATGCCCCAGGTCATGGGCGTCACTAATGGGCGTGTAACCTGAACGGTGTTCCAGACCTGCATCCGACACCCCGGGGTCGTTCCATGAAAAATTCGCCAAGTACACGCCCAAGGTCACGGGCGTGACCAAGGGCGTTACCCAATGTCACGACCGCGACTCGCCTCCATCTCCTAGAACATGCCTGCCACATCAATTAAAGTTACATGCCCTTGGTCATGGGCGTGACCGAGGGCGTGACATCAGTATACGGGCGTGACTCATCCCGCGCCACTTCCCGCCGAAGCCTCCCGCCATCAGCCTATTTTAAGATTACACGCAGGTCACGGGCGTGACCTAGGGCGTGACATGGATGAAACACAAACAATTACTCCAGAAGGCGCCCTCTCCGCTGCTGCTACAATCACGCCCCTTGGTCACGGGCGTGATCAAGGGCGTGTAACATCAAATTTCTGCCTACTTAAAGGGAGCTTCTCCAGAACTCAAGGGACGAATTTTTAGGATTAGAACTTTCATTTCATGTATTTATTTTCATGTTTTTAGTAGTTCTTATAATCCTTTTACTACTTGCAAATTGTACCTTTCAATTCAATAGTTGTAATTTCCTTTTCTTAGTTTGCAATTCTCTTTGCATCAATTAATAAATTAGTTTTATTTCTCTCATTTTCTTCTCCCTTATTCATGTATTCTTTTATTTCTTTTAATTCCTCAATCTCCATGAGTAGCTAGATTATTATTAGTACTCGATCGAGATGATCCAAGGAATAATATTGGTTTTGAAGTAATTTAGTCTTGCTCTTTCTCTTTTCTAGAAACGCTTAAGATTTATCCTTGATTCTAACGAAATGAGATTATATTTTCGATATATAATTATCGTTCTTGTTTTCGTTCTTAAGTAAGCCGATCAAGCTCGTAAGACGAATCGATCCTTCAAGGATAAAGAGAGTTGCATGCAACCCTCGAATGAGGATGACATAAATCTCCTGGATTGGAGTCAAATCCAATAGCGGGATTCATCTCGTAAAGCAAGTATTAGGTTATCGATTATTGAATGAGAATTCAGTTGATATTCCTAATCTTAGTTGGGCGTATCCTCGACCCAAGGTACATTCATAATTCGGGAATCCCCATGGTCAAAGTTATTTTAGTAAGAGATTGCGATTTTATTTCTTCTTCTTATTCTTTATTCCGCGGTGATTCAAAGATCGAGTGCTACCCTTTTTACTCTTCTTTTTAATATTATTTTTATTTCCTTTTTGCAAAACCGACCCTCAAGTTTTAATTGATAAAATAATAGAGACTTTCTTGAAGTAAGAGTACTCAAACGCCCCGAGTCTAATACGATCTTGTTTTAATAACCTATACTACATTCGATACGGTACACTTGCCGTTGTCGTTTGCGGATATAGTTTTGCTCATCAATACACTTGCTTATATTTCTTGAAGGAGAAGTCGGAAGCGTTCGGGAAGTTTATGGAGTTCAAGGTGCTCGTGGAGGGTCGACTTAATCTACGGATCAAGAAGTTCAAAACCGATAATGGAGGGGAGTTTACTTCCAATGCGTTCTTTAACTTCTGCAGGAAGCATGGCATCCGGAGAAAGCTCTCTTGTGCTCATACTCCACAATAGAACAGATTTGCAGAGTGGAAGATCTGTCATCTGATGGATACCTGCAAGTGTTGTCTTCATGCCAAGAGCATTCTGAAGTCCTTTTGGGCAGAGGCAATGTCTTGTGCAACTCATGTCATCAATCAGATGCCTCTTAGTCCAATCAACATGAAGACCCCACAAGAGTTGATATTCAAGATAAAGCCTACGGTGGATCACCTTCGTGTGTTTGGATCTACCTGCTATGTGCATGTTCTTGATGCCCTCAAAACGAAGCTAGATGTGAAAGCAAGTAAGCTAGTCTTCGCCGGTTATGATGACCGGAAGAAGGGGTGGAGATGCATGGATCCAGAGACACTGAGAGTTGTGGTCTCAAGGCATGTGGTATTTGAGGAGCTGAAGTCATACTAGGGTAGGTCTTCTGTTGAGCTACAAGAAAACAAGGTAGATAGTGGACCAGGAGAAGCTGTAAGGGATGTTCTAGGGGAGTTGCCTATTTCACCAGGTGCTCCAGTTGCTTCTAGCTCTGGGTCAGGTGCTTCAAGTTCTGGAAGCAGGGGTAGCGATGCTCCAAGTGTGCCCGGGAAAAGAGCTAGTCCAGAAGTTGCAGTGGAAGAGGTGGATCAGGGTAAAGCCTTGAGGAGGTCCAAAAGGAATATTATTCCACCAGCTCGGTATACAGGGGGAAACCAGGTGAACTTCGTCTCATCTTTTTTTGCTGGTCCCTTGGATGAGAGAGCCATCATGCTTTGAAGATGCCACTGGAGTCAAGGAGTGGGAAGATACCATGAATGAGGAGATGGCTGCCCTCAAGAAGAATGAGACTTGGGATCTTGTACCCATGGTCATGGAATTACTCCTGTGACATGCAAGTGGGTCTACAAGCTGAATAAGAAAGATGACGGGAGTATTGAGCGGTACAAGGCTTGCCTTGTAGCTCAAGGATTCTCTCAATAGTATGGAGAAGACTATGAAGAGACATTCAGTCCGGTAGCCAAGATGACTTCGGTATGGGTGGTGATAACTGTACAACCCCAATATTCGCCAGGAGGTGGACATAGTTTGAGGAGTCAACAAGCGAGAAAAGTTACAAGGCGAGATTGAATCCCAAGGGGCACTCGCCGATCGCTCGCAGGATGGCGGGCGAGCCGGACTCTATCCAAGTTTCTGTGTCCGACGAACTCCGTTCTGCGTTCGGCGAAAGTCGTGCTGCGTTCGATGAAATCCGTTATGTGCTCGACGAACTCATGTCCCATTTCATTTCGACGAACTCGCTTCTCAGCTTGACGAACTCAATCCTCCAGCCAGTTCAGCTGATTTTGTCTTCAGTTCAGTGAACTCTAGTTTGAGTTTGACATATTTAACTCTGTGTTCGGCGTATAAGTAACAAAGAAGGCGAGCCAGAGTCTCAAGGGTCGCTCGCAGGAAGGCGGGCGAGTCGGGCACTCGCCGACCGCTTGTAGGAAGGCGGGCGAGCTGGGCACTCGCCGACCGCTCGTGAGAAAGCAGACGAGCCAGATTCTTTCCAAGTTTTTGTGTTCGACGAACTTCAATCTGCGTTCGACGAAATCCGTTCTGCATTCGACGAACTTGCGTCACGATTCAGTTCGATGAACTTGCTTCTCAGCTCGACGAACTCAATCTTCTAGCCAGCTCAGCAGATCTTCACAAGGCCGAGGGGAGTTCGCAGGAAGGCACACGAGACCTGGCCTCGGTGGATGTCGCCAAAAGAGGTGTGAGCGCCGGGGTTTCGCGAGCCGTACTCGCGAGGAGACTTGCGGGATCTCTCACGAGTAGCCTTCACACAGGCCATTTGTCCATATGCTAAGAAGGCAAAATTACCCCTCTGCCCCTGGTGGTCTGCCGTTAGCCTTTCCAAACAGCGGAGTTTGGTTGTTAGCAGGCCAAATTGGAGTGCGTTTAGTAAAACCAAAAGGCAGAATTCCACTATTAACAGACCACGAACAAAAAACTATAAATAGACCTTAATGGGCACCTTGGGAGAGGATACCAATCTCAGTTCTATGAGCTTCTTCCTCCCTCGGTAACTTTGGTTTAGCTCTCTAGCCCTCCAAGGTTCCCAAGTCTCAGCTTTGGCTTAGGAGGGGAAGCACTTAACGATCTTCCGGGTTTGTGGTGGGACCTCCTCCATGTGACTAAGGTCTTAGTCTGTTTCCGAGTCCCCAGTCTGCTCCTTCTAAGGGACTAGTAAGGGCTACCTGCCCCTCAACTTGTTGAGGGCCCGAACTTCACAAGAGACCGAGAAATCGGTTTCAAGATTTTGGTGCAGTGAGCGTGGAGTGTGGCTAGTATAGGAAGATTCCAAGGAAGGGACATGGCAGGAGATGAAGAGCAGGGCGAGGTGTTCTGCGGGTCACCCCTGGTAGTGATGCCAAGGATGTTCTCGGACTTCAGGAGGGAAGTCCTAGACACCCTCAGGTTTGCGGTCGCAGCATGGCGTAGAGAGTTCGCAACCCCGGCGGTCCAGGTGTTCCATCCTCCAGCAGCGGTTGGCGAGAATGCCCCAGGAGGAAGGGCTAGAAAGGAGGTGGCCAGGGGGGGGGTCTGTGCAGTACCTGGAAGGGCGAGTGTTGTTCGCCAGTCTGGTGAGTTCGGTGCTAGCGAGCACGGGGCAGGCAAGCGCGGCGCAGGAGAGCGTGGCGCAGGCAAGTGCGCCGCAGGAGAGCGCGGTGCAGGTGGGTGTGGCGCAGCTGAGCACGATCCTGACAGGCGCATGCCCATAGGAGCGGCTCCGGTGAGTGTGGCTCTCGTGAGCATGGCCCCAGCGAGCTCAAGCCTCGCGAAGGGGCGGGGGGGGGGGGGGGGGGGGGGGGGGGGCGAGTGGAGCAGGAAAGGATAGCAGGAGGAGGAAGACCCTTCTGCGAGCTGGTGTTTTCTGCACCCATCCCGAAAGGGTTTAGGGAATGGGACTGGGTCTACTACTATGGCAGGGATGATCCAGTACAGCACCTGCAGTTGTTTGAGGACTCGGTTTCTTTCATGCCGATGTCGGACGCCTTTAAGTGTCGGCTCTTCGCCATCACTCTAAAAGAGAAGGACATGGATTGGTTCCACCAACTCCCTATCAGATCAATCTACGTGTTTGAGTACTTGCGTAGAAGCTTCTTGTTGTGGTTTTCAACTTCGAAGAAGAGGAAGAAAGACGCCGAGTCCCTCTTCAAGGTGAAGCAGGTGCCCAAGGAGTCGTTGGCTCATTATGCGGATCTGTTTCAGGAAGAAGTATTGCTCACCCAGGAGATGCCCGGGTTTGCCCTTCAGTTCGCCTTCACGTTGGGGCTGAGGGAGTGTTTCTTCAAGATGGGACTGAAGAGAAAGGCCCCCGTCTCCTACGAGGAGTTGATGGAGAGGGTGGCGGAGGAAGTCGAGAGTGAGGAGGCCAATCCGGAGATCACCAGGAGGCTAGCAAAGCTCAGTGAGCTGGAGGTCAAACACTAGGAGGTGCAGAGAAGGGAAGAGCCCCGGGCCCCGGAGGGGGGATGGAGGTAGTTGGGCGGGGGGATGCAAGGTCAAGGAAGAGGTTACGCCCCGGGAGGGGGTAAATTCTATGTGGGGCAGGAAGACCCCATTAGTTGGGATGAAGTCAAGGTCCAAGGTCGGTGCCTCCCCCACCTCAGCAGGCCATAGCGATCAGGCGAGAAAGGGGAGGAAGAGGAAGGAGAGAAGGAGCAGAAGCAGGGGCAGGAAGGAGAAGGGGAAATAGGGCGGCAGAGGCCGAGAGGGGAGAGGTGACGTTGCCATACTGTGACTTCCATTATGAGGAAGGTAACGCAACGACCATTTGCCCAGAGTTCTTGGAGATAAAGAGGGGTAGAATGCCGACACCGCGGTAGCAGCAGCATGTGAGGATTGAGGAGGTCCTACCTCGGGAGGATGAGGAGGAGAGCTGTGTGGACCGGGCCGATGTGGGGATCCGAGGAGGGATCAGAGTGATTCAAGGGGGAGTAGGGGTGGAGGCAACCCGCAAGGCGAGACTCCATACCATCTACCGCCGGAGCGTGGCTTCGACATCCACGGCCCCACCCCCAGCAGAAAAAATCACTTTCTCTCAAAGGGACATGCCGGGTCATGGTGACCCTTTCTACGATGCGTTGGTCATCCAGACCACCATCGAAAACTTCACGGTGTCCAAGATTCTCGTGGACAATGGAAGCTCCATCAACGTTATCTTCAAGAAGGCGTTCGATGAGATGAAGGTGGAAGCCAAGAGGGTGATGGCCTCGGATGGACCATTGTTCGGGTTCTCCGGAGAGAGGAAGGAGGTAGAGGTGGGAGTGGGGCTCCATGTGGTCCTGGGTGGGCAATCTCGGAATTGCAGCTTCATCATAGTGGATGCGCCCAGCAGCTATAGTTCCATCTTCGGACAGCCGCTAATCAGCGCTTTCCACAGCGTCCCCTCCACCTTCCACCAATGTCTCAAATTCAGCTCGAGAGGAGTCCAGATTCTGGTAAGAGGGGATCCGAAGGTAGCAAGGCAGTGATACGTGATGGTAGTAAACACCATCTCCTGGATAGCCGAAGCAGAGAAATGGGATCAGGAGGTGGGAGAGCCGTCGAGTCTCGGAGAGGCAGAGGAGCAGAGGGGAGAAGGAGAGGAGGCGAAGGAAGATGTAGAAGGTCGGGCCCAGGTGGAAGGGGCGGAAGAGGTGATGAAGCTTCATGGGGGAGAAGGAGAGGAGAAGGTCGAAGTGCCAACTTGCGATGAGGAGAAGGAGGAAGATTGGGGAGAGCAGTCCCGACTGGAAGCCGTGGAGGAGGTCGTGGAGCTTTAGGTCAATACTCGGGCAGGGGTGGTGGAGAAAGTCCGCATCAGCGGAGAGCTCGGCCTAGAGGAGCAGAAGCAGATCTTGGCCTGCGTCCAGGAAAATGTGGATGTCTTCGCCTGGAGTGCCACGGAGATGCCCAGGATTGATGCGGATGTGGCTTTCCATCGCCTCAATCTCGACCCAGGTACCCGCCCCATCCATCAAAAGAAGAGGGCCACAACAAACAAGCTGGAGGGACCCATCCGGGGGGAGGTGGGTAAGCTCCTACAGGCGGGTTTTGTATCAGAGATCCAGTATCCAGGCTGGGTCTCCAACGTGGTGATGGTAAAAAAGGGAGGAGGTAAGTGGAGGATGTGTATCGATTTTTCCTTGCTTAATAAATCATGCCCAAAGGATTGCTACCCCTTGCCTAAAATCGACGCTCTTGTTGATTCAGCCGTCGGATTCCCTGTAATGTCTTTTTTAGATGCTTTTTCAGGTTACCATCAGATCCGAATGCACACCCCCCCCCCCCCCCCCCCCCCCCCCCCGACATCAAAGATGTCTCCTTCATCACAGGAGATGGGTGCTATTGTTATAAGATGATGCCCTTTGGGCTCAAGAATGCAGGTGCTACGTACCAACGAATGATGGACAGGGTCTTCCGAGAGCAGAAGGGAAAAAATCTGGAGGTCTATGTTGATGACCTCATGATAAAGAGCCGGGACCTCAAGTCTCACCTCCAAGACCTCCAAGAGACCTTCGGGACCTTGCGGAAGTATAAAATGAAACTCAACCCCCTGAAGTGTGTCTTCGGGGCTAGCAGGGGAAAGTTCCTGGTTCACTTGCTCACCCCAGCATAGGTGGAGCCTAACCTAGATAAGGTTAAAGCAATCGTGGAGTTGGGGTCGCCAAGAAATGCGAAGGAGGTTCAGCGCCTCACGGGAAAAATGGCCGGAATCAGCAGGTTCCTCTCCAAGGCGGGTGAGAAGTGTGCACCTTTCTTTAAGGTGCTACGGGGAAACAAGAAATTTTAATGGACCTCGGAAATTGAGGAAGCTTTTCAAGCTCTGAAGGGGCAACTCACACAGACTCCTCTACTCCAGGGACCAAGACAAGGGGTAGGTCTATCCCTATACCTGGGGGTAGGATCTGAAGCAGTAAGTTCGGTGTTGGTCCGGGAAGAAGGGAGGAGGATGTTCCCCATCTACTACGTCAGCCGAGTGCTGAGGAAGGCAGAGCTCTAATACCTAATTTTGGAAAAGTTGGCTTTCGCTTTGGTGGTATCGGCTCGGATGCTCAGGCTATACTTCCAAGCACACTCAATCAAAGTGGTGACCGACCACCCACTTTACAAAGTCATGGAAGGGGTGGAGCATTCGGAGAGGCTAGCCAAATGGTCCGTGGAGCTAAGTGAGTTGGACATCGCATTTGTGCCTAGGATGTCAATCAAGGCACAAGCGGTGGCGGACTTCATGGTGGACTACACAACTGAAGTGGGGAAGCATGAATCACCTCCCCCTGTGGCATGGAAGATGCTAGTGGATGGTGCATCAGGGAAGCACTCCTATGGAGGAGGAATCATCCTAATAAGCCCCCAAGGGACAGAGATAGAACAAGCCTTGAGCATCCATTTCCCAATTACCAACAACCAGGCCGAGTACGAGGCCGTGATAGCGGGCCTGCGGGTGGCCAGGGAGCTGGGAGTGCAGTACATGGAGGTCTCAACGGACTCCATGGTGGTGGCATGCCAAATTAGAGGAGAATTTGAAGCAAGGGAGCTGACCCTCCAACGCTACCTGGAGAAGGTCAAGGGGGTCATCGGTCAATTTTGCACTTTCTCCATCAAGCATGTGCCGAGGGAAGAGAGCACCCCAGCGGACCTCCTAGCCATGTTTGGCCCTCGAGGTGGAGGGACAGTATCGAAACTCTTCCGACCATCCATCGAAGAAGGGGAGCTGATGGAGGTGGATCAGCGAGCATCGTGGATGGATCCCTTCGTCACCTTCCTGGCATAGGGAAAGTTCCCTGAATGGGATGTGGATAAACGGCGCTTCAAGTACAAGTTGGCCTATTATTCCTTATATATAGCAGGACTATATAGGAACACACTCTCGGGGCTCCTAGCCCGTTGCGTATCGGAGGAGAAGGTCCCGAGAGTCCTCGAAGAAATCCACTCGGGGGAATGTGGCAGTCACTCTGGGAGCCAGACTATGGAGGGAAGAGTGCTGAGGCAAGGCTATTTTTGGCTTACCCTCAGCAAGGATGCAGCAGAATTCGCAAGGAAGTGTTCAAAGTGTCAACTCTATGCTCCACTCCAACTCCTCCCAGCTTAGAGGCTCTGAACCATCACAGCTCCGTGGCCCTTCTCTATATGGGTCTTGGACCTGGTAGGTCCTTTCCCACAAGCTAGTGGCCAAAGGAAGTTCCTATTGGTGATGATTGATTATTTCTCCAAGTGGGTAGAAGTGAAAGCGCTGGCCAAGGTAATATCCCAGGTGGTGAGAAATTTTGTATGGGGTGAGATAATTTGCAGGCACGGGCTGCCGTTGGTCATAGTGACGGACAACGGACCGCAATTTGCCAGCGAAGAGTTTGTTAGTTTTTGCACCCAACTCGGCATAGACCTCAGGTTTGCGTCGGTCCACCACCCGAGGAGTAATGGTTAGGTGGAAGCAGCGAACAAGATAATTGTCAACCTGCTGAAGAAGAAAGTGGAGAATCTCAGGGGCAACTGGGTAGAGCAGCTTCCCTCGGTCCTGTGGGCCTTGAGGACTACTCCAATCACAGCCATAGGAGAGACCCTCTTCAAACTGTCTCATGGGTTCGAGGCCGTCCTCCCGATAGAATTTGAGTTAAAAACCCCCAGGGTGATCACCGCAGGTGAAGGAGATGAAGAATGGCTAGTGGAGAATGATGCAGAGCAAAGGTTGTCTCTGGACCTGGTAGAAGGACTCTGAGACCTCGCTACTGTTCGACGGGAGGAAGTAAAGAGGCGGATGGCCCGGTACTTTGATCCTGAAGAAGGTAGATGCAGCAGGGAGAGGAGCCGCTGTAGGTAAGTTAGAGCCCAATTGGGAGGGGCCTTACATTGTAAGCGAAGTGCTCAAGTCTGGGGTGTACCACATCAAGGATGTGGAAGGGGTTCCTCTCAGCCGAGCCAGGAGAAGGGATGATTTGAAGAGATTTTATCCTTAACAATTTTTTGTAACTGACTTTTGTACGTTTCCTTCTCAATACATATATTTTGAAGTAGTTTTTGAGCAGTTAACAAATCCTTTGGTGCTGGAATGCCCCAGATCGATTCCGCTGTCGAGCTCTCATAGACGGTGGGTCAGGTTGATCTCTAGAGAGGCTGGCAAGTAACAAGTTCTTTGGTGCTGGAATGCCCCAGATCGATTCCGATGCCGGGTGTTGGAACATGCTTTCCACATCTCTTGGTTTGACAATAACAAATCCTATTGTATTTGATCATACTTGCATTGTGTTTATAGTATGCAGGATCTTCAACATTCAATCCCCAAAGGAGTGGGAAAAAGAAAGACATAGAAGCGACATCAGGATGATTCTCTGTTAATACCGCGACGCGGTAACACTACCGCTGGCGCTAGCGAATCGACAAAATGGTGTTCGACGAAAGTAGATGCCGTTCGATGAAAATTCCGTTCGACAAAAATTCTGTTCGACGAAATGAAAACGGCGTTCAACGAAATGTGAGGACGTTCGAAGAAATTGAGTTTGAAATGGAGTTCGACGAAATGTGAAGCCGTTCGACGAAATGTATTCGACGAAAGGAGATGCCGTTCGACGAAAAATGGGGTTCGACGAAATATGTTGTCGTTCAACGAAATGCGTTACTGTCCGACGAAAAGAGGTGTGCTCTACCGCGGAGCATTAGTACTACCGCTGGCGCTAGCATAAATGGAAACAATTGACGGGAAGGAAACAATGGAGAAAAAGGAATGTCGACGGGACGCTATTTTGGCAAGTACTATCGCGGCGCGTTAAGGCTAACGCCCTACGGTAACATTTGTATGTCCCGCCATCGTGATGCTGATTGAGGAGCAAATGTGGAAGAAGATCTCGCAGGAAGGAATAATATACCGCTAACGCAATGCGGTAGTTACTAGCGCCGAGCGGTAGCTTTTGGAATCCTCCCGTCTGCATGTGATTGAGGAGCAAATATGGAAGGAGATATTGGCTGAAGGAAGGTTATCTAACTATCGCGGAGCGTTAGCGTTACCGCGGCGCGCTAGTCGGAGGTCAAAGTTTGGTGCTCAAAATTTGCCTAAGATGCCATGATCTGTGTGCTTGATCATTGCCTAACGTGGCTACCACGGGGGCGGTAGTACTACCGCAGGCAGTTGTGGCTGATTTTATTTAAACACGCGCGCCTCATCCGTTGTTGCTTGTTGTTACAGAAGGAATAGAAGCCTTATATTCAGAGGACCCATGAGAGCCTTCTCTAAGCAGCCCGAAGAACTCCGTCAACGTTCGTGAATGCAAAGTACTTGAAGACCGATCTGATCGGATCTACATCAACATCAAGTTCTTCTTTTGAGGGAGTTTTTAGTTTGTGTTGTTTTAGTTTCTAATTGTAACCTGAATATCTTTTGTTCGGTAGAGGAACTCGCCACACGACGACTAGGGCCTTGCGGGGACTAGGGGAAATTTGCCTCGCGTTGGCGACTAGGTCTTGTGGGGCTAAGGGAGGAATTCGCCACACGGTGACTAGGTCTAGGGAGTAGATCTATGGGGTGCTCGAGGCCTTTCTGGGGAGAGAAAGGCTAGAGCGGCTTGAGGCCTTATCTGGGGAGAGATAGGCTAAAGCCAAACGGTCCTTGGGAAAAGGGTCGGTATAGAAAACCAAAAGAGTTTTCATTGGTCGCCTCTTTCCAAGCGTCATTGGGAAAAAGTTTTTGTAATCATAACTATTTCAATTTAATATTAATGAAAATATGTTTGTCTCTTCATCTCTGATTCATGCTCTCTGATTTTCATTGGTTTAACCTGAACGTATTTTCTCTGTCACTAACGCCAAGCGGTAATACTAACGCTGGCAGTAGCAACGGAGAATTATTTTCCTTAATATTCATAAAAAGTTTAAAACCCTTATTCACCCCCCCCCCCTCTAAGGGCGCCTACATATCCAACAAGTGGTATCAGAGCTAGGTTATTCCAAATCGGCTTAACAACCGGGAATAATGACATCTCTTGATCAAGATCTCGCTTCTACTAGTGGGGAAAATTTTAATATAAATGAAAAGTATTATCACCACCTTTATTTATGGGCAAAAATTATAAAGGGTGGAAAATATTAATGAAAAATTTTCTTAAGGCCTTAGATGAAAAAGTTTGGAATATTACTATTGAGAAGCCACCTAGTGTACTAAGTAGAGACGAAATTGTTTTAAATGCAAAATCTATGAATAGTTTATTTTGTGCGTTATATCAAAATATTTTCGAACTTATTTATGAGTTACCCACCGCATATGAAATTTGGGTTTTTCTTGAAAGAACTTATGATTCTCCTTTTGCAGGTGTGGAACAGGCGCAAGACTTGGAGAACATACAAGCTTGTACAAATGTTCAAGAAAGCTCCTCACGGGATGGATCAATGGAGTGCACATCTAGTGAAAGAGAAGAAGAAATCTTATCTTCGGAAGAGGAGTGCCAAAAATATGTCAAAGGAACTATATGTTCAAATCTTGCCATATCCACACGCACTGTAAGGAAATCAAAATCTCTTATTGTATGTAATTCTATTTCTACATTACAATTGCTTCAAACTACAAAGCGCAAAATTAAGAAATTAAAAAATTCTTATAAACATTTGCGCTTAGAAAATAAAAATTTAAAGGCAAAAACTAATGAAGAATCAAATTCTAATTTATTTAGTTCTATCCAGGGCTCCGTAGTTGAAAACATTACACCTTGTGTAGAATATAATGAATTAAAAGAAAAACACAAAAAACTTGAAAAGAAGTTTATTTTTGTAAAAGAACAAAATGAAAGATTATATTTAGAAAATTCATCTTTGAAAAATGATTGTGCTAAGTGTAAAGACTATAAAATTGAAATTAAAGAGATGGATGAAACATTTGATGAATATAGAAATAACTATCAGAATCATATTGATTCAAATGTTTCCACTCTTAAAAATAGCGCAATCTCTTATAATAAAGCTAGACATAATATAAAGATCAAGAATGATGAATTAAAATAAAAAATCAACTTGCTTATGAAAATTATAAATACAAATTCACAATATCAAACTATATCTAAATGCAAGTTGAATATGATTTCTGAAAAGTTGTCTAAGCCTAACAAAGGAAATGAAAAATATCAAATGCTTGAAAATGAAATTCCAAATCATTATCATTTACAACATCATCTTTCTCCCAACATAAACTTAAAGATAAACAAATTTCCTATAAACAATGTTTTACAAAATCATCATTGAAATTTGACAAATAAAAATAATATTAAACCAAGGTTTGAATGGCGGCCGAAAGTTAAAGATGAAACACAAACTCAAATCAAAAGGGCCCATTCAATCATATCTCCCCAAAAGCAAACACGATGTATTTGGGTACCCAAAGGAACCATCACACCCGGTCCTCTTTGGATACCTAAATCTCTCATTCATTAGTATCCAATCATTTGCATGAAGTAGAAATCAACCAAAAATGAAATATCATTATTCTACTTCATGATACGCCTAACCTATTTTTTTGTTTATTTTCCTTTTTGTTGAACCATCATGATATGATCACTTTATATAACTTGTGATATGACTTTCACATATTAAACCAAAATTCATAAATAAATCAAATTGAATAAAGTTGAATAAAAAGTCATATCATTTTTCAAGTGATCTACTTATCCTTTTTATGTTTATCCTTCGATATCCATTTCCTATGAAAGTCATATATAAATTAAATCCTAAATTTGTTATGTATTATTAAGACTAATGAAATAATTGTCGAAATGGATTTAAAAGGTATTAGGCTAAATTTATAAAATGCACAAGTTTTGCTTAGGTATTTAATATATTTGCGTCATTTTGAGTGCCCCTAGTATGTTTAATCATAATCATGTCAAATCGGAATTGAAAAATTGCAAAAATCACGTGTGTTTAAATAAAGAATCTCAACTCTGTTGCTAGCGCCTGGTGTTAGGTTCTAATGCTGGCATTAGAATAATTTCCTAAATTCTGATTTATCTAAAATATTATTTTCTGAAAAACTATTGTATTACCTTTATTATCACTATGCTTTCATACAACTATATATATGTGTGATTTATTTAAGATTTCAAAAATCAAAGAGAAAATTTACAAATCCTTTCTAAATAACCAAAAATATTTTTCTCTTTATATTTATCTTAAGTTTTCACCTTATAATATTTTTCTCTAATAATTCAAAAAGGATGAAAATGAATGTTTTTTAATAATATCTCATTTATATCATCACGAACAATTAATTATGAGTATATAATTCCTATGTGTTAAAATTCATGATCATGTATAATAATCTTGCCAAATTCAATAGATTTTTTTAACTCAAATATTTAATATCTACAAAAGATCCTATTGATTCCATCAAATAGTTTGTGATCATGACCATTATATGAATCAATTATGTTTTGCATTTATTTCATTTAGTTGAAGATCATTGAATCATCTTTATATCTAAAATAATAAATTAACTAGAATCATCACTTCATTCTATGTCAAAAATTTGAATGACTAGGTTTGAATACATGCAACATTAACGCAATAAATCTTACGCCATAAAATTGTGATCAAACTCTTCTTTCTAGCACTATCAGCTAATCAATACTATCTTTCATGCTAGTTATCTAATGATGCCATGATAAATCAATCTTAAAGAAAAAACAATTGAAAGTTAAAATTCATAATAACTATGTTGCTTTAAAATCAAATCTAATAAGAAATTAATCTCGCATAAAAGTCATAGTTTAAAAATTGGTTCAATAAGATTAAATGCTTAGTATGCCCATGATCATTCAACCACATTATGTGTCTCACTATAGCGAGGGCGTAGGATTGTGTGCATTAGAAGCCTAACTGCTAAGTCATGTCTTATCCTTAACCGGGAAGGGTTCTAGTGGGGCCTTGCGAGGCACTGGGGGGAAAGAGTGCTAGGTTGAGCGTTGTCTTTTGTATGCATGTGGGATTAACACCCCAACCTACGGCATGCGTGCAACTCCTCGTGCCCATCCGTCACTTAGTACGGGACTAGAGTGTAGACATGTTGTTAGGGTATCTTTATCTTAGACATACTTATGCTGTATTCATTGCATGAATGTTATTTCACTTATTTATGATCATTTCACTCATGCATATTTTTTGCTCAAACATGTTATCTTATGTTTTTTATATTATCTATTTTTGAACTCTCATGCATGTGAAAAACACAAGTATTTTGAAAGTGTATTGTGACACCTTAGGCTAGAATTTGGTGTTTTGGACATATTAGCATATACTTGCAAAATCCGCATTTTTGTGTATGCATATGTCTGATTTCTTTGCTGAACTTCATTATCACTAATCTGCACAAATATATTCAAAAGAAAAATTTCACGATTCCCAAGTTTTTGGTGTTCTGCCACTACCTCCCGGCGATAGCTTCTAGCGCTGGCGGTAGTGAATCTGTTTCGTTCTTTATTTTTATCTTTCATGTTTTTGCTATTTTTCTTGTTATTTACCTTTATGCATTTATTTATTTTCTATTATTTTTCTTCACGAAAAACTCAAAAAAAAAAACTAGAAAACAAATCAAAATCCAACCAAAAACATGCTTTGTTTTTCTATATATCAAAACCAACTACAAAATTGATAAAACAATTAAAACAACAAAAACATGCTTTATATTTGTTTTATTTCTGCTTTTGAAAAACTTAGTTTTTTTATAAAAACTGATGTGCTTTTCAATGTTTCAAGGATGAGATGGTTTATCTTGCCAAGTTTAGAATACAATGTTTCATTCTCTATTTCAAGTATCTTAATAATATTGTTTTGTATCATGCCTTGATCATTATCTTATGTGTGCTTTGAAATTGATTATATAAATCTTGTGTAGTATTGCATAGCATGCCTCTATGTATGAGTAAATGATGTATATATATTTGATAATGATTTAGTCACTCACATTTTTTGATAAACTACATATGAATTTAATCTACTCTTACATGATTGTGTAATGTAACAACTTAATATTATTGTTAGGCATGCCTAGTTTTACCTACACCACAAGTAAACATCTTTTTCATGCACCTATTTTTGAAGAAGTGTGTCTTTTCAAAAACCTTTTGTTTGCACATACAAGTGAATTCAGAGACCTTTGTCATTAAGCAAAAATTCAAATGAATAATTGACAAAGATAACTCCACCAAGTACTACTCACCCTCCTGATAAGTCTTAATGAGCATTGTGAGGTTGAGCACCTTGGAGAGAATTGTAAAGTGCCTTGTTGCAAACACTTTTTTTACACTACTTCTTCTTGTACACCGGATCACAAATAACTAAAATTCAAAATAATAATTGTGATTCCCCAAGCACTACTTTGCATCCTGATAAGTCTTAATAAGCATTGTGTATGCAGAGCACCTTGGTAGTTGTACTACTTTTCTATGTGCATTGAAAAACTTATATAGCTTTGTGGGTAGAGGTAACTCTAAAAACGCATTTTCAATATTATTGTGTTTATTCCATTATACATGTCATGTGTTTTGATTAACTCATATGTATACTTTTATCAAAAACACTATTTTGTACACATCATTATCACTTGTAAGCCTTCTACTCATGAGAATTGGATTCTATTGCATATCTACATGTATTCTTTAAATTCTTAAGTAAATGCACTAGATAGCTTTGCATGATCAATACAATGTATAAGTGTACTTGATTTCTCAATTTACGACATTCTATTCTTCTATCTTGACTTGATATGTTGTATCATGCTTACATATTTTTTTCCGCTACGCCATGTGTACTCTTTATTGCCTACCTTTCAAAACAAGTTTATGGTTATGTTGCAACTGAAATCATTTTGTGTACTTAAATTGTTACAACATCTATTTTTTGTTATATCTAAAACTCTTAATCAACTACTATGCTTCACCATTCTTATATAAATGTTCACTTCAAAAATATATTTCTTCATTCTTTCCACCTCTTTACTACTTGTACGCTCGATCATGAATACATTTTTCCAACAAGTGGTTTCCTTATGACAATTTCTTCACATCCCCTTTTTCACTCATATATATTGAATTTTTTTCCTAAGCGTTTAACTCTTTATCATGTTCATTCCCTCTCTACACATTTATTGCACACATTAACGTTTGACTTTCTCTCCACCCTCTTTTGATAATACCAAAAGGGGGAGAAAAAATTTGAAAGAAATTCACATGTTTGGGGAAGTCATGTTCATAGAAAGTTTGGTTGTAGGGGGAGCATTCACTTAAGGGGGCATTCATTTACGGGGAGCATATGCACATGTCTTAAATTTCATGCTTATCCTTTTTTAATAAACACAATTCCTATCTTTTGATCTATTTCTTTCCAAAGGGATTTGTTATTATCAAAAGGGGGAGTTTGTTGGAACATGTTTTCCGCATCTCTTGGTTTGACAATAACAAATCCTATTGTATTTGATCATACTTGCATTGTGTTTATAGTGTGCAGGATCTTCAACATTCAATCCCCAAAGGAGTGGGAAAAAGAAAGACGTTGAAGCGACATCAGGATGATTCTCTGTTGTTACCGCGACGCGGTAACACCACCGCTGGCGCTAGCGAATCGACGAAATGGTGTTCGACGAAAGTAGATGCCGTTAGACGAAAATTCCGTTCGACGAAAATTCCGTTCGACAAAATGAAAACGACGTTCAACGAAATGTGAGGACGTTCGACGAAATTGAGTTCGACGAAATGAAAATAGAGTTCGACAAAATGTGAAGCCGTTCGAAGAAATGTCTTCAACGAAAGGAGAGGCCGTTCGACGAAAATGGGGTTCGACGAAATATGTTGCCGTTCGATGAAATGCATTGCTGTCCGACAAAAAGAGGTGTGCTCTACCGCGGAGCGTTAGCACTACCGCTAGCACTAGCATAAATGGAAACAATTGATGGGAAGGAAACAGTGGAGAAAAAGGAATGTCGAGGGGACGCTATTTTGGCAAGTACTATCGCGGCGCGTTAAGGCTAACGCCCAGCGGTAACATTTGGATGTCCCGCCTGTTGGAGCTTGTGTTCCACATCTCTTAGTTTTAGAATAACAAATCACACTATGTATTTGATCTTACTTGTGTTTATAAGTGTGCAGGAACTATTTTTAAATAACCCTATGTATAGGATGTTGTTTGCTGAGGATTCTCTGGAAAGAGTGCTAACGCCCCGCGTTATCTATTAAAGCCCCGCGTTAACTTCCATTGAGAAGAAAACCACTGAGAAGGAACCTGCGTTCGACGAACGAGGAGCTCCATTCGACGAAATTTCCTGCGCTCGATGAATTTGCGCTCGACAAGCTGCGTTCGATGAACAAGTATCTCCGTTCGATGAACTGAGTCTGCGTTCGATGAAATTCCCTGCGCTCGATGAATTCCAGTGCTCGATGAACTGAACTGCGCTCGACGCTTTGAAGAATAACTGCGCTCGGCTTATTGCGTTTGATGAACTGAACTGCGATCGATGATTTGGAGCCTTCGACGAACGGAACTGCGATCGACGAATTGAAGTTAATTCCGTTCGACGAAGTCGCGTTCGACGAATTTTGTTTCGTTCGACAAAATTTTGATCTGCCACGATCCCGACTTTTTGCACGACTTCAGCAACTGCCAGACACGATGCTTAACGCTGGCATTAACCCTAACGCCAGGCGTTAGCTCCCGTGTCTATATAAAAGACCTGAGTTCGGTGTTCAAGTTAGTTTTTCTGAAGCCTTCACTCCAATCTTTTGAGAGAGCATTTCATCCCCTAATTCAGAGAGAACTCCTAACACCACCATTGAGGAACAAGAGTGAGAAGGAGATTTGCAACGGTCAATTTGAAGAAGGAGGCTCGCTTCAACTACGATGATGATCAAAGCGTGTCTTCAACATCTCCTTCAGCACTCTTCAATATGGGGAGTCTTTTATTCAAATTTGTATCTTTATCTTTTCATTTACTTGTAACCGTAGTGAAATCGCCGCCTTGCATGTGGCGACCAGGTCCTTGTGCGGCTTAGGGGGTAATTCACCGCCTTGTGCGTGGAGACTAGGTCAAGGGTAGATCTAGGGGTGGCTAGAGGCCTAATCTGGGGATAGATAGGCTATAGCCAACCGGTCCTTGGGAGAAGGACCGGTGAAGGAACAAAAAAGAGATCTTCAACTTGTCGCCTCAATTTCAAGCGTTATTGAAATATTATCCTTGTAATCATTTTGTGATATATAAAAGTCTTTTTTTCAGTATATCTATTTTTCTGGATTTATATTTCGTTTGAAATTGTGCAAGTAAAATCATTTTGTTTATTTCTGCCAAAATACTTTCTGGAGGGATAACGCCAGGCGTTAACTAGCCAACGCCAGGCGTTAGCAACAGTGCTAAAAAGTTTTCTATTTCTTTAAAATCTGTCAGTTTATCGTAAAAACATTAAACCCCTTATTCACCCCCCCCCCCCCCCCTCTAAGGGCGCCATCAGCTACAACACTTGGTATCAGAGAGAGGTTATTCCAAAACGGTCTCACAACCGGGAATAATGGCGCATCACGTTCATGCCTTTTTGGAGGGTCAAGGGATAAGTAGACCTCCACTATTTACTGGAACAGATTATAATTATTGGAAAACTAGAATTCGTTGTTTCTTAACTGCTTTAGATAATGACGTTTGGGGTATGGTAGAAAAACGTTATTCTCCACCAACATTTATTGTTGGATAAGTCACTATGGAAAAACCTAGAGATAGATGGGATGACAATGATAAGTTGAGATGTAAGAATAACGCTAAACAATGAATGCATTGGATAGAATGGAATTTAATAGAACTTGTGCTTGCGAAACAGCTTATGATATTTAGAATCTTTTAGAAATTACTCATGAAGGTACTTCGCAGGTGAAGGATTCAAATCTCTTCCAACTTGAATCCGAGTATGAGAAATTCCGGATGGAGACGGATGAAGACGTGGATTCTATGTACACAAGGTTCACCAAAATCATCAACGACTCAAAAGTGCTTGGAAAGGTGTTCTCCAACGGCGACTTGGTGAGAAAAATTCTAAGGTCTCTCCCTCCAAAGTTCAATCAAAAGGTGACGGCTATCTTGGAGTCGCACGACTTGAAAAAGCTCCAAATTAAGAGCCTTATTGGGAACCTCAAGACCCATGAGGTTGAACTCAAAATTCAACAACAAGAGTTCAACTTGGAGCCAATGAAGAAGAGCTTGGCCTTAAAGTCAAAGAAGGAGGCAAATGAAGATGATGATGAAGAGGACGAGGAGAGCCTTTTTGTGAAGAAAATTCAAAAGGTTCATGAAGAATTCGGAAAGGAGAAACACCTTTCGGAAATATTTCATCAAAAAGGGATCTTCATCAAAGAAAGAGAGAGTTAGCGACGAGGACGATGATGAACGACCACCATCGGAGTGCTACCATTGTAGAAAGACCTGACATATTCGGAGCAAGTGCCCAAAATATCTGAAAGAGCGTAATGAAAAAAGGGCACAAGGGAAATGAGAAGAAGAAGGTCTTAAAAGCTGCTACATGGGATGACTCCTCCTCCGAGGTTTCAAGCAGCTCATCCACTAGTGATGAAGAAGAGGCAAACATGTGCCTAATGGGAAAGAGTAACAAGATATCCGAAGATGAATGCAGTGTCCAAAGCGACACTAAGGTAACTTTCCCTACTTCTTATGATGATTTATATATTGAATATTTACAAACATGCAAATTTTTTGATAAAAGTTTAAAAGATATTGATCTTCTAAATTCTGAAAATAAACTTTTGTTAAAAGAAAATAAAAAATTATCTAATCAATTGGGGAAAGAAAAGGTATCTTGCCAAGAGTGCAATCACTCCTTGGGAAGAGTGAAAGAACTTGAAGAAGCTCTTTCTAAATCCCACTCCACTATTGAACTTCTTACTAAGGAGAAGGGGGATTTGGAAAGAACTTTAAAAACCTCTCTTTCTCAAATAGAGGATGGAAAGAAAAGCTTTGTGAATCGGTGTGTTATGTTAGTAACGGAAAACACCACTCTCAAAGCCCGTATTCATGATTTAAATTTGGCTTTTAAAAAATTCGGAGTTGGACAATAATCTCTGGACATGATCTTGGCCAACCAATACCATGGGAATGACAGATCGGGCCTTGGATATAGTTCTGGAAGCTATCACCAGACGTTAACTCCAAACGCCGGCGTTAGCCATAATTCCAAGAAAATTAATTCTGGTAATAATGATTTTAAAAACTTAAATGTTATCTCATATTCTAGCAAGAGCTTACCCAAATCTTCAAAAAGGGTCTCATCCCCTTTTATAGCGTGTGCCAAATGTCATTGATTTGGTCACACCTTAAACTCTTGTAAGAAAAAAGGGTCGCAATACTATAAAGCAAATCTGGGTGCCTAAGGTTTCCACCTATTCTATGGGAGGAACCTCTAGGGTATCCGGATCTTTACTCTCATCTCTTTTTTAGGTATGTTGGTAGGCTAAGGACAAAAATGACGTGTGGTATTTGGACTCGGGATGCTCCAAACACATGACGAGAAACAAAGCAAAGTTCCTTAGCCTTGACATGAAGAAAGGAGAGATGGTGACATTTGGTGACAACGGTAAAGGAAGGATCATGGGCATCGGTACAGTGGGTAACAATTCTTTCTCAATTTGAAATGTTTTATATGTAGATGGTTTAAAACATAATCTAATTTCATTTAGTCAATTATGTGATAAGGGTTTAAATGTATTATTTGAATCATCTACAAATCTTTGTAAAATTATAAATTCTAAAACAAATGATGTCGTACTCACCGCACCTAGGATGCATAATGTTTATATGATTACTTTTAATGATCTTTCCAATTCTTCTTTAAAATGCTTTATTTCTAAAAATGAAGAATTAGAACTTTGGCATAGGCGCCTTGGTCATTCTAGCACCAAGCTTATTTTGAAATTATCAAAAGATAAATTAATTAAGGGAAAATTTTCAAAAAATTCTTTTAAGAGCAAAAATGTAATTTGTACCACTAGACCTCTTCAATTAATTCATATGGATTTATTTGGACCGGTCAGCACTTCTAGTCTAGGAGGTAGAAAATATAAGTTTGTAATAATTGATGATTTCTCTAGATTTTGTTGGACATTATTTCTATCTTCCAAATCCGATGCATTCCTTGAATTTATTAAACAATGCATTCGTATTCAAAATGAACTTGATTTAAAGATTAAATGCATACGTTCGGATCATGGATGAGAATTTAAAAATGATAGATTTTCTTCTTTTTGTGATGATTTAGGAATTAAACTTGAATTTTCCGCTCCTCGCACCCCACAACAAAATGGTGTAGTGGAGAGGAAAAATAGAACCCTTCAAGAGCTAGCACGCATTATGCTTTGTGAATATGGGTTGCCTAAATCATTTTGGGCCGAAGCGGTTAATACTTCATGTTATATCATTAATCGTGTCATGCTTCGTCCTGTTTTAAAATTGACACCTTATGAGCTTTACTTTAAAAGAAAACCTAATGTATCTTATTTTCATGTGTTTGATTGTAAATTTTTCATTTTAAACAATAAAGATACACTAGGAAAATTTGACGAAAAATGCGATGAGAGAATTTTTATTGGTTACTCTTCAACTAGTAAGGCTTATAGAATATATAATAAAAGAACTAAAGTAGTTGAAGAGTCTATACACGTAAGATTTGATGAGTTTGTTCCTTGTGTAGTTTCTAATCATACAGGAAATGAAGACGAAAATATTTCCCCTTTGGAGCATGAGGATGATGAATCACTTGGAGAAAAAGAAGAAGAAAAAGAAGAAGAACAAGAGGAGAAAGAAAATGAGATAATAGAATATGTTGCTCCAAGCGTGTTGTAGTTCACTAAGGATCATCCAAAGGAGCTTGTGATAGGAGAACCATCAAAAGGGGTAAGTACTCGTTCTTCTTTACATGAGTCTTTTTCAAACCTTTGTTTTATATCCAAAATAGAACCAAAAAATGTTTCAACCGCTTTAAATGATGAATTTTGGTTTATAGCTATGAATGATGAATTAAATCAATTTGAACGTAACAAGGTTTGGAATTTAGTAGAGAGGCCATCTAATCATCCCGTTATAGGAGTCAAATGGATTTTCAAAAATAAATTAGATGGCGACTCTAGGATAACAAGGAATAAAGCAAGACTTGTTGCACAAGGTTATTCACAAATCGAAGGGGTAGATTTTGATGAACAACCCCCCGGTTTTATGAATGAAAAATTTCCTAATCATGTGTATAAGTTAGAAAAAGCGCTTTATGGATTAAAGCAAGCGCCACGTGCTTGGTATGATAGATTGACATTATTTTTGATAAAGCACGGTTATAAAATGGGAAGTGCGGATAATACACTCTTCATTAAGCATGTAGATAATGATTTGATTATATTGCAAATTTATGTTGATGATATCATTTTTGGAGCCACTAATGAAGAGTTATGTAATGAAGTTATTTTAGTGATGAAAAATGAATTTGAAATGAGCTTGGTAGGAGAACTCACTTATTTTCTAGGATTTCAAATCTCACAAAAACAAGATGGTATATTTATTTATCAAACTAAATATGTTCATGATATTCTTAAGAGATTTGGATTTGAAAACCTAAAGCAAGCCAATACTCCTATGAGTGCATCACTAAAGTTAGGAAAAGATGAAGCCGGTATTTCAATAGATCAAACATTATATAGAGGAATGATAGGCTCATTGCTTTATTTAAGCGTATCTAGACCCGATATTATGTTTTTCGTTTGCTTATGTGCTAGATTTCAAGCTAACCCAAAAGAATCACATTTAAAAGTGGTTAAACGTATTTTTAGATATGTAATCGGAACATCTAGATTAGGCTTATGGTATCCTCATAATAATAGTTTTATTCTATATGGTGTTTTTGATTCAGACAATGCGGGATGTTCATTAGATCGTAAAAGCACTAGTGGCACGTGTCATTTTATAAGCCCTTCACTTATATCATGGTCGAGTCGGAAACAGAATTTTGTTGCCCTCTCCACCACCGAGGCCGAATATATCGCACTAGGTAGTTGTTGTGCACAAGCATTATGGATGACCCAAATGTTAGAAGACTTTGGTGTTTATCTAAATAACATTGAATTAAAGTGTGACAACAAGAGCGCTATAGATCTCACAAACAATCCTGTACATCATTATAGATCTAAACCTATTGATGTCCGACATCATTTCATTAGAGATCATATTAAGAAAGAACATGTTAAAATTAGCTTTATAGGGACAGAATCACAACTTGCGACATTTTTACCAAACCTCTACCCGATGCACGTTTTCACATTCTTAGGTTAGAATTAGGTGTCTTAGAAATGTCACTTTGAGCCTTATAAAAAGCTATCAAATTATTTTATGTACTTTAATATTTTTTTTAATTATTAATTAAAAATCTATAAGAATTTAAAAACTATGAGAAAACCACCAAAAACACGCTAAAAAGGCCATCATATCAACTCCATAATGTCTGAAATTTCAACTGTATGAAGGCCTATTTATATTACAAATGTATCATAAAATTTTTTTTCAAAAAAATCAAAATTTGGTGTTTTCTCTCGACGTTAAGAAGTTAACGCCTGGCGTTAGCTTCTATGCTCAGAAATTTTTTTTGTGTGTTTTTACAACTGTGTTGGCATTTTGGTGTGTTTTCTTTCAAAACTTAAAAACAAAAAAATTACTATAAACTTAAATGTTGATTTCAAGGATGATTATATAGATATTGGTTCAAGTTTATTGACAATGTTTAATTTAAACCTTCAAGTTTCATTAAAAACATTGTTTTGATTTAGTCATGCCTTCAAAATTAATTATGTTCAAATGTGCAAAGAGTTTGAGAATAGATAACATATGTCGAAATGCTTTTTCAAGCCTCTAAGTATGAGTAAAGTTTTTATCTTTGATAATGATTTTCTCACTTACACTTTTTGATTAATATACATGTGTTTTTAAATCTTATTTTACATGGTTGTGTAGCATAAGAACTTATTTTGAATTTCATAAACAGTTTACCTACACAACATTGAATTCTTTCTTGAATTCTTTGTTTTTCATGCACTTGTATTTAGAGAAATGTGGTAAATAAAATTCAAAACAAAATATAAACTATGTTTGCTAAACAAGTGATTTCAGAGTCCTTTGTCACTAAGTCTAAAAAGCAACAAATGAATGACAAGGATAACTCCACCAAGCACTACTTGAACCTCCTGATAAGTCTTAATGAGCATTGTGAGGTTGAGCACGTTGGAAAGAATTGTAAAGTGTCTTGTGCAAACAAAATTTTCACCACTTCACATTAAAAAAAATCTATAGTGCATTGAAATTTGTGAAAGTAAAGTTGATTTTGTTTAATTCAATTTATGCTCTTACATTACATAGTTTCATGTGGTTTGATTTCTACACTTGTATGCTTTATCAAAACACATTTATTGTGCACATCATTATCACTTATAATAATTCCACTCATGAGAATTGGACTTAAAGCTTACCTACAATGTTCTCTACAATCATAAGTAAATGCACTAGATAGCAAAACATGATCTTTACAATGTTTATGATTTCTTGAAATGCAAATTATTTTATATTGTAAACCTATCTTCCATTGATATTATATATTCTTGCTTGCTAACTTTAAATATTCAAAATTTCAAATGTATTTGCAACTTTAGTATTTCAATTCAAAACATCTACTTATTTGACTTACAATGCTTATTATGTTTTGTTCTTACAAATTCTTAACGATGTTCAAATATTGCTTTCGCTGTGTTCACTTTCAAAAAGTTGCAATTATCTCTACAGAGTGCACAAAAGAACAAATTCCTACTACTCATCCCTATCTTCTTTTGATTATAACAAAAGGGGGAGAAGAGACTAATTTCAAGAAATAACTTAGAGAAATCTATTATTTAGGGGGAGTACATTATGACATGCATTCATGTAGGGGGAGTATCCACATAGGGGGAGTATGCATGATTATCACGATTATCCTATACTATAAACACTACTCTATTTTTATTTCTTATTAGTGGATTTGTTATTATCAAAAGGGGGAGATTGTTGGAGCTTGTGTTCCACATCTCTTAGTTTGAGAATAAAAAATCACACTATGTATTTGATCTTGCTTGTATTTATAAGTGTGCATGTACTATTTTTAAATAACCCTATGTACATGATGTTGTTTGCTGAGGATTCTCTGGAAAGAGTCCTAACGCCCCGCGTTATCTGTTAATGCCCCGCGTTAACTTCCATTGAGAAGAAAACCACTGAGAAGGAACCTGGGTTCGACGAACGAGGAGCTCCGTTCGACGAAACTTCCTGCGCTCGACGAATTTGTGCTCGACAAGCTGCGTTCGACGAACGAGTATCTCCGTTCGATGAACTGAGTTTGCGTTCGACGAAATTCCCCGCGCTCGACGAATTCCTGCGCTCGACGAACTGAACTGCGCTCGATGCTTTGAAGAATAACTGCGCTCCGCTTATTGCATTCGACGAACTGAACTGCGGTCGACGATTTGGAGCGTTCGACGAACGGAACTGCGATCGACGAATTGAAGTTTATTTCGTTCGACGAAGGCGCGTTCGACAAATTTTGTTTCGTTCGACAAAATTTCAATCTGCCATGATCCCGACTTTTTGCACAACTTCAGCAACTGCCAGACACAATGCTTAACACTAGCGTTAACCCTAACGCCAGGCGTTATCTCCCGTGTCTATATAAAAGACCTGAGTTCGGTGTTCAAGTTAGTTTTTCTGAAACCTTCACTCCAATCTTTTGAGAGAGCATTTCATCCCCGAATTCAGAGAGAACTCCTAACACCACCATTGAGGAACAAGAGTGAGAAGGATATTTGCAATGGTCAATTTGAAGAAGGATGCTCGCATCAACTCCGATGATGATCAAAGCGTGTCCTCAACATCTCCTTCAGCACTCTTCAATATATGGAGTCCTTTATTCAAATTAGTATCTTTATCTTTTCATTTACTTGTAACCGTAATGAAATCGCCGCCTTGCGTGTGGCGACTAGGTTCTTGTGCGGCTTAGGTGGTAATTCGCCGCCTTGTGCGTGGCGACTAGGTCAAGGGTAGATCTAGGGGGTGGCTAAAGGCCTTATCTGGGGATAGATAGGCTATAGCCAACCGGTCCTTGGGAGAAGGACCGGTGAAGGAACAAAAAAGAGATCTTCAACTTGTCGCCTCAATTTTAAGTGTTATTGAAATATTATCCTTGTAATCATTTTGTGATATATAAAATTCCTTTTTCAGTATATCTATTTTTCTGGATTTATATTTCATTTGAAATTGTGCAGGTAAAATCATTTTGTTTATTTCTGCCAAACTACTTTCTAGAGGGATAACACAAGGCGTTAACTAGTCAACGCCAGGCGTTAGCAATAGTGCTAAAAAGTTTTCTGTTTCTTTAAAATCTGTCAGTTTATCGTAAAAACAGTAAACCCCTTATTCACCCGCCCCCTCTAAGGGCGCCATCAGATCCAACACCGCCATCATGATGCTGATTGAGGAGCAAATGTGGAAGAAGATCTCACGGGAAGGAATAATATACCGCTAACGTGGCGCGGTAGTTACTAGCACCGAGCGGTAGTTTTGGAATCCTCCCGTCTGCATGTGATTGAGGAGCAAATATGGAAGGAGATATTGGCTGAAGTAAGGTTATCTCGCTATCGCGGAGCGTTAACGTTACCGCGGCGCGCTAGTCGGTGCTCAAAGTTTGGCGCTCAAAAGTTTCTTAAGATGCCACGATCTGTGTGCTTGATCATTGCCTAATGTGGCTTCCACGGAGGAGGTAGTACTACCGCAGGCGGTAGTGCTTAGTCTATTTAAATACACGAACCTCCTCCATTGTTGCTTGCTGTTACAGAAGGAATAGAATCCATATATTCAAAGGACTCGTGAGAGCCTTCTCTAAGCCGCCTGAAGAACTCCATCAACGTTCGTGAACACAATGAACTTGAAGACCGATCCGATCACATCTACATCAACATCAAGTTCTTCTTTTGAGGGAATTTTTAGTTTGTGTTATTTTAGTTTCTAATTGTAACCTTTATATCTTTTGTTCGGTAGAGGAACCCGCCACACGACGACTAGGGCCTTTCGGGGACTAGGGGAAATTCGCCTCACATTGGCGACTAGGTCTTGTGGGGCTTAGGGAGGAATTCGCCACACGACGACTAGGTCTAGGGAGTAGATCTAGGGGGTGCTCGAGGCCTTTCTGGGGAGAGAAAGGCTAGAGCAGCTTGAGGCCTTATCTAGGGAGAGATAGGCTAAAGCCAACCGGTCATTGGGAGAAGGGTCGGTATAGAAAAGCAAAAGTGTTTTCATTGGTTGCCTCTTTCCAAGCGTCATTGGGAAAAAGTTTTTGTAATCATAACTACTTCAATTTAATATTAATGAAAATATGTTTGTTTCTTCATCTCTGATTCATGCTCTCTGATTTTCATTTGTTTAACCTGAACGTATTTTCTTTGTCACTAACGCCGAGCGGTAATACTACCGCTGGCGGTAGCAACAGAGAATTAATTTCCTTAATAATCATAAAAAGTTAAAAACCCTTATTCACCCCCCTTTAAGGGCGCCTACAGATCCAACATCGGGCTCTCATAGACGGTGGGTCAGGTTGATCTATGGAAAGGCTGGCAAGTAACAAGTCCTTTGGTGCTGGAATGCCCCAGATCGATTTCGCTGCCGGGCTCTCATAGACGGTGGGTCAGGTTGATCTCTAGAGAGGCTGGCAAGTAACAAGTCCTTTGGTGCTGGAGTGCCCCAGATTAATTCCGCTGCTGGGCTCTCATAGACGGTGGGTCAGGTTGATCTCTGGAGAGGCTGGCAAGTAACAAGTCCTTTGGTGCCGGAGTGCCCCAAATCAATTTCGCTATCGGGCTCTCATAGACGGTGGGTCAGGTTGATCTCTAGAGAGGCTGGCAAGTAACAAGTCCTTTGGTGCTGGAATGCCCCAGATCGATTCCACTGTCGGGCTCTCATAGACGGTGGGTCAGGTTGATCTCTGGAGAGGCTGGCAAGTGACAAGTCCTTTGGTGCTGGTCGATTCCGCTGTCGCGCTCTCATAGACGGTGGGTCGGGTTTATCTCTGGAGAGGCTGGCAAGTAACAAGTCCTTTGGTGCTGGAATGCCCCAGATCGATTCCGCTGCCGGGTTCTCATAGATGGTGGGTCAGGTTGATCCCTGGAGAGGCTGGCAAGGTAGCGAGTGTTGGTGCCAGAATGCCCCGGATGATTCCGTTGCTGGGCTCTTACTAGCCGATGGGGTAAATCGGTCCCAAGGACCAGCTAGCAAGTTATTCATACTAAGGCATTTGGCTCGCAAAAAATCTCTCAAGGCCTAGGCGAGGCGAGCCCTGGGGCTCGCTCGCATAACAACAAAAGCCCGCGGTGGATGAAAAACACCTAAGTTAGAAGATAAATGCGGGGCAGTGGAGTATGGTGTTCGCAAAGCTTGCCGAGTCAGGACCTATCTCACAAAAAATACTTAGAAAATTTTGGTGTCATGCGCAAAATCCTCAAGCCGGAAGGGTCCGTTGACGGGGGGGAGGGGGGAGGGGGGTCAACATGTAGCGCTGGAAGCTCGCGGGCCAAACTTCTCCCAGACGTGGAGTGTCACAACCTGCATTTTCTCCGTATTAAATAATACGTCAGAGTAAGAGAAAATACGCGTCATGATGCCACGTCGTGCAGGGGACAACTGCAGACGCTCAGGCGACTCTAACTTCACACTTTTCTTTAGAAAGTCATGAACTTTATGTTTTAAAACATAACTTAAGTTTAAGGTTTTTAATTACCTTGTCCCTCGGTTTAATGGATCAACTAGTCCATAAATAAGAAAATATAGGTTTACGCAGCGGAAAATATATAAATTACTTTAATTTAACCTACATGAGCATGATGAACTAACCAGCATTCTAATGATATACAACTTCTATATTTAGTATAAGTAAAAAGGATTTCTTTTACGGGCTTCAAAATACAGTGATAATGGTTTTAAAAGAGGTGTCATGTAGAAGAAATTATGCAGTTTTGTATATAAAATAACTATTATGCACCCTAACATAAAACCTTCCCAGAGAGAAATTGCATAAATAGCAAATAACGGTAGTAGCATAAAAATAGCAAGACAAGTCTAACATACAAGAACTCAGGCTATGGGCGTCAACAAACTGACACGAACCCATAACCCTAACAAGTCTCAAAAGAAATCAATAGTCTACCTCTCCCAAAAAAAAGTAAGAAAACAACTGCCACAAGTCTGAAGAAACAGGACTCGGTCAGCTCCACCTGTTACTGGTCCGAACCTGAGGCATTCAAAAGAAAAGAATGCATCAGCACAAAGGCATAATAATCAGAGAGTAAGAGAACTCAACAAAGGAGGTTTACCAACCCAACAGGAACAGCTGTAAACGTCAGCAAATCAAATAAATATCCACAAGTAAGGGAAAAACAGGCACGAAGTGCGGTCAAAGTTGTACTACAACTATATCCAAATAAGGGAAAGTGTCGAATTGCCCAAGGAGTGCACCACTATCCCAGCCAAAAACAGTACTGAGGCGGAGGCATTCATTCCAACCGACCATCAGACTAAAACCCCCGAGGAACAAAAATACTGCGGCGGTGGTTTACAGTCCACCAACCAACAGTCTACTCGTCCACGGAAAAAAACCCGGTACTAGTGGTGGCCATTTCGACCATCCACCGTCCAAAACAACCAGCTGGGAAATAGAGGCTCACCAAACCCTGACCAAGACAGGCACCACAGGAAAACTCGGAAACAATTCCGTGAGGGAACCCGATCTTATCGACGAATTCGTCGAAATACTATTGACGAATCACGAATACACTTAGCGAAGACACAATCTAAGACACATGACGAAGTCGGCGAAAGCCTAAACCTATCGGCGAATTCGTCGAAATGATATCGACGAGTTTAACTATAACGAAATCGGCGAATCTAGCTTAAGGGTATTTTGATGGTTTTGACAAGATACGTGACTACTCGGTTGGACATAAGATTCTTTAGCGGAAAAATGATATTTACGTATAATATTTTCTGTCTAAATTAGATAGAAGCAATAATGGTGAATAAATAAAGAACAATAACGTGGCAAGGGGGAAGAGTCCACCACTTGCCTCAAATTTTTCGAAGAAGACGGCCTCCGACTCGCTCCTCGTCGCAGATCGACCGCTAGAAAACCTCGAGGAACAATTTCTGAAACTTTTGGGGCGAAAAAGAAGATTAGGGCCACCGACTCCAACCTCAAAAATCTACGAAACTCGAAATACTTACCGCACACGCGAAGAGCTCGGCGAGAGCTTTCCAGATCTATGCTCCGACGAAGATTTCGTGCTCCGGAGCTCCGGTGGCGGCGATCGAAAGGTTCACGAAAAACAGCGCCGCTCTCGGTTCGCAAAAGGAATCGGGGAAGAAGGAGGTGAATAGGGTTTTTCGGAGGGGAAGGAAAGTTTCACGCATGAATGTATATACATATATACCCAGATATAATAATAATAATAATAATAATAATAATAATAATAACAACAATAGAGCCAATCAGGAGGAAGGAAACAATTTCACGGGAGATGAATATATGATTTTTTACGAGAAGTATAAGATTTCTAGGGAAGTATAAGAGTTCACAGAAATATAAGAATTCATGATTTTACGAGAAGTATACGTTTTTCTTTTCTTTTCTTTTTTTTCCTTTTTTTTCTGATTTCTCGTGAAATATGTTTTGGATTTCCATTATTATCAAAAAATTTAAACGAATGCCGAAGATGACGAAACTCGCACCTTAGGTGAACGGCGGCGCTACGAATCCAACGGCGAATTTGGAATCAAAATCCGACGTACCGTTCTCGAGATATAAATTTCTGAAGTTTACGGCGGCGTTAAAATAGACAAAACTTTGGAAAAAAACACCGAGACTTTAAATTTGCTCGGAACGCCACGAAACTTTAACACTTTATTTCTAAAATTAAATACTCTAATTTCCTAACGTAAAATTTTCCAATTTCGGGTCGCTCTAAAATTTGGTCGCCTTGACCGAACGGACGCTAAAACGTGCAATGTCGGCGCACCGCTAACTCCGCACTAACGTAACGCCCTACGACATAATGACGTCAACAATAAATTTAGATTAATACCCGAAAATTCAGGGGCGTTACAGCCACTCCCCCCTAAAAAAAAGTTTCGTCCCGAAACTTTAACGAATATCTTGAATACAAAAGATAGAAGCGAGAATTCAAACTACGAATGAAAACACTCACCAGAGAGAATCTAGGAGAAAAGATGAGGATGTGATGTCCTCATAACAGATTCCAATTCCCAAGTCGCGCTCTCAACGTCTTGGTTTCGCCAAAGGACCTTGACCATAGGAATCATCTTCTTCCGCAACACTCGGTCCTGAGTCTCTAATATACGAACAAGCTCTTCAACATAAGACAGATTAGGTTGCAACTGGGGCACCGAGTCAAGGACATGTCGATCACTACGCACGCACTTTCTCAACTGGCTCATATGAAACACATCGTGAACACCTGGGAAAGTAGCGGGCAACTCCAGCCTATAAGCTGACACTCCGATGCGCTCAACAACTTGGAAAGGTCCTAGATACCGGGGATCCAACTTGTGATTCCTTCCAAATCTTTTAACACCTGGCATTGGAGAAACCTTCAGAAAAACCATGTCCCCAACTGCGAACTCCAGATCAACCCTTCTCCGATTAGCATACTTTTCATAACGCTCCTGAGCAATGCGAAGCTTCTCGCGGATATGCGTCACGGCAACATTCATTTCTTCCAAAGCTTCTGGACCTAACAACAGCTTCTCACCAACTTCAGCCCAAAATAGGGGAGTCCTACATCGCCTCTCATACAAAGCCTCAAAGTGGGCCATCTGCAAGCTCTCCTGATAACTATTATTATAGGCAAACTCCATCAGTCCAAGACGCTTATCCCAAGCTCCACCATGATCCAAAATATAACACCTGATCATGTCCTCCAAAATCTGATTCACTCTTTCCGTTTGACCATTTGTCTGAGGGTGGTAAGCGGTAGAGTATCTAAGGTCAGTGCCCAAAGCTCCCTGCAAACTCTGCCAGAAACGAGACATATACCTGGAATCTCGATCTGACACAATGCTTACTGGCACACCATGCAATCTAATGACCTCATCCAAATAAAGCTCTGTTATTTTCTCCATAGAATATCCGATCTTAAAAGGCACAAAGTGAGCACACTTTGTCAAATGGTCTACTATGACCCACACCGAATCATGTCCTCCAGGAGATCTCGGCAAACCGGTAATGAAGTCCATTGAAATACTCTCCCACTTCCAGCTTGGAATATCCAAAGGGTTCAATTTACCTCCAGGCCTCTTATGATCTGCCTTAACACGCTGACAGGTAAAACATTCTGAAACGTATCTAGCTATATCATTCTTCATGCCTGACCACCAAACAATTTGCTTCCGGTCTTTATACATCTTTGTGGAACCAGGATGATAAGAGACACTAGAGCCATGCGCTTCAATACAGATCTTTGTTCGAATATCCTCAAACGCGGGAATGCAATACATACCCCGATACTTCAAGGTATCCTTGTCATCAATTGAAAAATCTGGTAATTCCCCTTTCTCAGTTCTATTCCGGAGATGCTGCAAATCAGGATCATCCTTCTGATGCAGTCTTGTAAGGGTAATCCAAGAAGGCTCTTCAGCTTCTAAACTCGAAGGCGTGGTACTACTACCAACTGAGATATCCATCAACATAAATTCCTCCACTAAGGGCTGCACAGAAAGATTGAAGACATGCGCGGTCTTTCTACTTAAGGCATCAGCCACTACATTAGCCTTACCCGGATGATATAGGATATCAACTTCATAATCCGCCACATACTCCAACCATCTGCGCTGGCGCAAATTCAATTCTTTCTGGGTAAATACATACTTCAAACTCTTGTGATCCGTATAAATCTTGCATGACACTCCATAAAGCAGATGTTTCCAAAGCTTTAAGGCATAAATCACTGCAGCAAATTCTAAGTCATGCGTAGGGTAATTCCTTTCATGAACTTTCAATTGTCTTGACCCATAAGCGATCACCTTTCCTTCTTGCATCAAAACACAACCTAGTCCAACATGAGATGCGTCCACATAAACGGCATACTCAACTCCTTCGGTCGGTAAAGCCAAAACAGGAGCGGTGCACAATCTTCTTTTTAATTCTTGAAAGGCTTCCTCGCACTTATCACTCCGAACGAATGTTGTACTCTTTTGAGTAAGCTTAGCCAGAGGTGCTGACAGCACCGAAAATCCTTGCACAAACCTTCTATAATAACCTACCAACCCTAATAAACTCCTTATCTCCTTAGGCGTTGTAGGCGTCTTCCAATCCAAAACAGCAGAAATCTTTGCTGGGTCTACAGAAATTCCATCTTTGTTTACCACATGACCCAGGAAAGACACTTGCGAAAGCCAGAATTCGCACTTACTCAACTTCGCATACAGCTTGTGCTCTCTTAGAGTAGACAATACTAAACGCAAATGCGTAGCATGCTCCTCAGTATTTCTTGAGTACACCAACACATCATCGATGAAAACTACCACGAAATGGTCTAAGAAGTCTTTGAACACTCGGTTCATCATATCCATAAACGCAGAGGGTGCATTTGTCAAACCAAATGACATCACCAGAAACTCAAAATGACCATAACGGGAACGAAAGGCAGTCCGAGGAACGTCCGACTCACGGATCCTCAACTGATGATATCCTGAACGAAGATCGATCTTTGAAAACACCGAACTACCACGCAACTGATCAAATAAATCATCTATTCGCGGCAGCGGATATCTGTTCTTAATGGTTACCTTATTCAATTCTCTATAGTCTATACACAACCTCATAGAGCCATCTTTCTTTTTCACAAACAACACTGGAGCACCCCAGGGCGAAGAACTTGGCCTAATGAAACCACACTGCAACAGTTCGTCTAACTGGGTACGCAACTCTTCCAGCTCACGCGGGGCGATATGGTACAGTGCCTTAGCAATTGGACGAGTACCAGGCTCAAGATCGATAACGAACTCCACATCTCTCTCAGGTGGAAGACCAGGAGGACTGACCGAGAAAACATCGGGAAACTCTCGCACCACAGGAACATCCTCGATACACGGCAAAACGCTGACAGTTTCTAACATAGAAACAAAGTAAGCAAAACAACCAGAATCTAAGAGTTTCCGAGCACATACCGCAGAAATAACCGGGGAATCCTAGCGTGGAAAACCATACACACTCATGGGTTGACCATTGTCCATCTTGAATTCCAAACGCTTAACCTTGCGTTGGATAACCGCATCATAACTGGACAACCAGTCCATGCCCAAAATCACATCGAAATCTTCCAAGTCTAGCACCTTTAAATCCGCAAAAGCTAAGAAGCCACCTAGGAGGATAGGGCACTTCTGGATACCCTGGTCCGACACCACGGAGTCGCCAGGAGGAAACTTAACGCGAAACGCATCGCCAATCTGATCGAGGATCAAACGATGACGCTCTACAAAAGTCCTAGCCACGAACGAGTGGGTAGCACCAGAATCGAACAGAACGCGCGCCCAACGGTTCTTTACCTTAAATTCTCCTATAAAATCGAACACGTAACTAACCGCTCGGAGAACGAGACTAAGGATAAAGGCTAAGAGTTAAATTAAAGTCTAACCTGAAATAACTTAGCTGGAATTCTGAGCTTCTTCCCTAGTCATCACGTTCAACTTGCCGTTTCCTCTATCCTGATGTTGCGGCGGCGGCAAGGCCTGAAGCGGCACCGGTTGTAGAGTAGGCTGAAAACGTGGGCATTTAGTCTTAACGTGCCCCTTCTGTCTGCACTGAAAACACACTTTATCTTTAGACCAGCAATGAGCAACATCGTGCCCCTTTCGCTTACAGAAGGTACAGGTCAAATCTCCTCTGGGAGCGCTCTGTATTGCCGACACTTGCTGCTGTTTCTTAGCTCCCAACCTTTTGAAGCATTTCTCAAACGGATGGCCAGGGCGACCACAGAAACTACAAACTTCACCACTCCTCTTCTTTGGGGCAGGGTCAGATACCTTGGGGCTTTCCCCCTCTTCGACCTTTCTCTTATCCTTCCTCATCAACGTGCCTCTATTCTTGGCGTTGTCGATAGCCTCGACTTTCAACGCTGCTTCTACTACTTCAGCATAACTTTCAGATCTGTATGCGCTAGCCAATTGCTGAACGTCGCTACGAAGTCCTCCGAGAAATCGCTTCACTCTCCCTGCCTCAGAAGCCACTAAATCTGGAGCAAATCTTCTTAGCTTACTGAATTCGATCTCATACTCACTAACCGTGAGTTGCCTTTGCTTTAGGTGCAGAAAATTATCCATCAGACGGTCTTGCTCGACCGACGGCAGGAACTTCTTCATCACCATCGCCTTAAATGACTCCCACGAACATCCTTCTACAAGATTTTCTCTTTCTCTGATCCACCAGCTCTTAGCAAGTCCCTTCAGCTGGTAAGCGGCGACCATCACCTTTTGGTCAGCAGAGATTCCCGAGTATGAAAACATCTCCTCAATGGCAACGAACCAGTCATCCAACGCCATGAAATCAGCCCTTCCGTCAAACGTAGGGGGTCCTAATCTTTGGAAATGCGATATGAAGTTCATCTCTGGTGGCAGCAGAACTGGAGGCACCAAAGGAGCGGGAGGAACAGGCACAGTCTGATCCACTGCAGGGTCCTGCACCACAGGCTGCTGCGCTGTGGCTGCAGTCATCAACGTCTCAATCTGCGATTGCATCGCAACTAACTGCCTTGACAGAGCCTCATTACTCAGTCGCAGACTCTCCATCATGGCTTCACTCTGCGCACCCGAAGACTCACCCTCCGATTGGGGGGTCGACCTCATCGCAACACGTCTCTTCGACATCACTATAAAAACGAACAAAAGGCTCATCAAAACCCTAACTTGGAACTAGAACTACTCAACTGAGCTCTAACCAAACAGGAAAAACACTTGCTCTAGCTACTACCTTGCTCTGGGATTTTATACAAATGATGTTATGCTTTAACTTAGGATGATATACTGTCATCCTTTGACTCTTGTGCAAGACACATGGATGTATGAATGTTTAAACCCTCTTTTCAAATCATGTGTGTACGAATGTCATCATGTAAATCTTTAGCTTGGCACGTGTGCTTTATGCGATGTTATGATATGTATGTTGTGCTATGCATTCTAAGAAAAGCCTTAATGCATGTTATGAGCGGCGTACACATGAAATATTATGCATCCCATACTACATAATATCGCATGTAACGAAAAAGAAAACGTGCTAATGGGCATCCATGTGATGATGGTTATGCATCCCATACTACATAACCGTCACATATTGCCACCTATGGTGGATCCATATACAAACACATATTATGCATCTCATACTACATAATATGCCCCGTATACTTCTTATCATGCTATGAGTGTAGTGTTCATGCTTCAGCCAAGACGTACTGATGACACATCGGTGTGTGTATGCAATGAAACCAAATAACGAAACTATATCAGAATTAGTCGCTCGACCAACTTGTCGAACAAACCTAGCTCTGATACCAACTATCACAACCCGCATTTTCTCCGTATTAAATAATACGTCAGAGTAAGAGAAAATACGCGTCATGATGCCACGTCGTGCATGGGACAACTGCAGACGCTCAGGCGACTCTAACTTCACACTTTTCTTTAGAAAGTCATGAACTTTATGTTTTAAAACATAACTTAAGTGTAAGGTTTTTAATTACCGTGTCCCTCGGTTTAATGGATCAACTAGTCCATAAATAAGAAAATATAGGTTTACGCAGCGGAAAATTCATAAATTACTTTAATTTAACCTACATGAGCATGATGAACTAACCAACATTCTAATAATATACAACTTCTATATTTAGTATAAGTAAAAAGGATTTCTTTTACGGGCTTCAAAATACAGTGATAATGGTTTTAAAAGAGATGTCATGTAGAAGAAATTATGCAGTTTTGTATATAAAATAACTACTATGCACCCTAACATAAAACCTTCCAAGAGAGCAATTGCATAAATATCAAATAACGGTAGTAGCATAAAAATAGCAAGACAAGTCTAACATAAAAGAACTCAGGCTATGGGCGTCAACAAACTGACACGAACCCATAACCCTAACAAGTCTCAAAAGAAATCAAAAGTCTACCTCTCCAAAAAAAAGTAAGAAAACAACTGCCACAAGTCTGAAGAAACAGGACTCGGTCAACTCCACCTGTTACTGGTCCGAACTTGAGGCATTCAAAAGAAAAGAATGCCTCAGCACAAAGACATAATAATCAGAGAGTAAGAGAACTCAACAAAGGAGGTTTACCAAACCAACAGGAACAGCTGTAAACGTCAGCAAATCAAATAAATATCCACAAGTAAGGGAAAAACTGGCACGAAGTGCGGTCAAAGTTGTACTACAACTATATCCAAAGAAGGAAAAGTGTCGAATTGCCCAAGGAGTGCACCACTATCCCAGCCAAAAACAGTACTGAGGCGGAGGCATTCATTCCAACCGACCATCAGACTAAAACCCCCGAGGAACAAAAACACTGCGGCGGTGGTTTACAGTCCACCAACCAACAGTCTACTCGTCCACGGAAAACAACCTGGTACTAGTGGTGGCCATTTCGACCATCCACCGTCCAAAACAAACCAGCTGGGAAATAGAGGCTCACCAAACCCTGACCAAGACAGGCACCACAGGAAAACCCGGAAACAATTCCGTGAGGGAACCCGATCTTATCGACGAATTCGTCGAAATACTATCGACGAATCACGAATACACTTAGCGAAGACACAATCTAAGACACATGACGAAGTCGGCGAAAGCCTAAACCTATCGGCGAATTCGTCGAAATGATATCGACGAGTTTAACTATAACGAAATCGGCGAATCTACCTTAAGGGTATTTTGATGGTTTTGACAAGATACGCGACTACTCTGTTGGACACACGATTCTTTAGCGGAAAAAATGATATTTACGTATAATATTTTCTGTCTAAATTAGATAGAAGCAATAATGGTGAATAAATAAAGAACAATAACGTGGCAAGGGGGAAGAGTCCACCACTTGCCTCAAATTTTTCGAAGAAGACGGCCTCCGACTCGCTCCTTGTCGCAGATCGACCGCTAGAAAACCTCGAGAAACAATTTCTGAAACTTTTGTGGCAAAAAAGAAGATTAGGGCCACCGACTCCAACCTCAAAAATCTACGAAACTCAAAATACTTACCGCACACGCGAAGAGCTCGGCGAGAGCTTTCCAGATCTATGCTCCGACGAAGATTTCGTGCTCCGGAGCTCCGGTGGCGGCGATCGAAAGGTTCACGAAAAACAGCGCCGCTCTCGGTTCGCAAAAGGAATCGGGGAAGAAGGAGGTGAATAGGGTTTTTCGGAGGGGAAGGAAAGTTTCACGCATGAATGTATATATATATATACACAGATATAATAATAATAATAATAATAATAATAATAATAATAATAACAACAACAATAGAGCCAATCAGGAGGAAGGAAACAATTTCACCGGAGATGAATATATGATTTTTTAGGAGAAGTATAAGATTTCTCAGGAAGTATAAGAGTTCACAGAAATATAAGAATTCATGATTTTACGAGAAGTATACGTTTTTTTTTTTCCTTTTTTTTTTATTTCTCGTGAAATATGTTTTGGATTTCCCGTGAGATAAGTTTTTGATTTCAGGAGAGCTTTTATCTTCTTATATATATCAACATTATTGACAAATATAATAGTGAATTTAATAATATTATATTATTATCAAAAAATTTAAACGAATGCCGAAGATGACGAAACTCGCACCTTAGGTGAACGGCGGCGCTACAAATCCAACGGCGAATTTGGAATCAAAATCCGACGTACCGTTCTCGAGATATAAATTTCTGAAGTTTACGGCGGCATTAAAATATACAAAACTTGGGAAAAAAACACCGAGACTTTAAATTTGCTCGGAACGCCACGAAACTTTAACACTTTATTTCCAAAATTAAATACTCTAATTTCCTAACGTAAAATTTTCCAATTTCTGGTCGCTCCAAAATTTGCTCGCCTTGACCGAACGGATGCTAAAACGTGCAATGTCGGCGCACCGCTAACTCCGCACTAACGTAACGCCCTATGACATAATGACGTCAACAATAAATTTAGATTAATACCCGAAAATTCAGGGGCGTTACATGGAGATGCGAGCGTATTAGCGCAAGTGTGGCAAAACACACCCGCGCGAGCATGAATACACGTGCGAGTGCGAGTAATGAAATAAAAGGGAAATGACATTCAAAAGATATACAAAATATTTCTATATCATTGATCAAAAGGTTTTACAGTCAACGGCGAACTCGCCGACCAAAGCAAAAATTTTACACTTGGAAAAATTAAGGGTTCAAAGCTGCCTGTTGAAGAATCCTTCACTCGCTCTCGTGATCTCCCGCCTCTGTGATCGACGTGAACAGGTCAGTGATGACGTCTTCCGCGGTAAGCTCCATGGCATCACGAACACTCAGGTCCGGCCCTTTAAGGGTGTCGAAGATGAGTTCGGCGATCCCCATCGAGTTTTTGTGGGTGGCCTCCTTTTCATCCCGCGACTGGCCGCGAGCCCTAGCTCGCGAAGAAGGTGGGGGGAGCAGCGCCATGGTTAGGTTGTGAAACTGAGCCTTGAGGAAAGAATTCTCCATCTCCAGGTCAGTGATCCTCGCGGTAATTTTGCTCGCAGACTCAGCATCACGTAGAAAGGAAGTTAGAAAGAGGCGAAGGGTAGCGAGACAGGGAAAAATTCATTGCAGGCATGACTTACCAAGCTGCCTTGAAGGCTGGTGAGGAGGCCCTCAGTCAAGGCCTCCTTTCCCTTAAGCTCCGCGACCTCGTCTGCGGACTTCCGGAGCTCGCCAATGAGATCTTTGATTTCCTTATCCGCGCTAAAGTACCGGCGGCCCACCATGTGGGTAAGCTCCATCGCCCGGAACTAGGCTCGCATGGCCTTATATACGAGCCCCATTTGCATGAAGGCCCTAAAGAGGGAGGCGTCCTCGCGGACATAGATTCCGAAGGCGAGGGCGAACGCTTCGCCCCCAATTTTTTCACTCTCTACCAAGGAGGGGAAGAGGGAGGAGCAGACGATCTTATTCTGCTCAGGGTCCCATGCGAGCATTGGCTCGCCAACTGCGTCTATGAGCTTTGCGCCGAGCCCAAAGTTCTTGTGGCTCATCGGCTTGGGCATATCGGTGGAACCACTCGGCTCGCCACTCTCATCAGCAGGCTCCTGGTTTGCCGAAGGAGAGGGGAGGGTATCTAGATCGGACATATCCATGACATCCTTCCCCTTAGGTGCGGTGGGAGCTTTCTTTGTCTTCTTCCCCAATCCCTGCGAGGTGGGCCGGCTTGGTGGATGTGGGCATTTCTTTCCGGACGAAGAGCTCGGGCGATCGCGGTACGCCTCGTTGGCCGCGCTCGCAAGCGAGCCGGTAGTAAGGGCGGATGGGATCGCGTGCGGGGGGTTGCATGGAAGATCGTGTTATCCTGGAAAGATGTCAGAAAGGTTAGCAAAACATGAAAGAGGAGGAGAGGGAAAGTGAAAGTGGAGGTTAGATCTTAAATTAACTCTAGGGGGGTGAAAAGAGTATTAAAACTTTTCCCTTAGTTTTATAGCGGAATTAAAATAGTGATATATATATATGTGTGTGTATAGAGTGATTTATAAAAATTAAATAAAAACAAATCAACACAGCACAAGCAACACAGAAATTCACAGGCACAAAGACACAAGGATTTTTATAGTAGTTCCCCAATAAACCTGGGTACGTCTACTCTTCTACCACATTTGGTAGGATCCACTAGGATTTTTGATCAGGTGCCCTCACACCAAGGGGTTTTTGTTCAGGTGTCCACACACCACAGAGCTTTTGATCAGGTGCTCAAAACCAACTAGATTTTTTGATCAGGTGTCTTGCCACCAATGGGTAAACTTTTGAAGGGAGTTTTAACCCTGTACAAGATGGGATAGAGAGGGGTATAGATGTTCTTCTCTGTCAAGATGCTGAGAGAAGACTCTAGTGCATGTATGTTGAAAAATGCTCCCTCTGTCTAATATGAAGTTGTTTGACAGTATGAGGATGGAAGCTTCTTCTTGAATGAGTGATCTTCCTGTAGCTGATTAAACTGAGAGAACAAGTTCTCCAATTTGTTGTTGCTCTTTTGAAGATCCAAACTTGTAGCAAATGACTGAGAGAAGTGTTGATGATGTTCTCAGAATATGAATGCTGCTAGAGGAAGAAGAAGATATGTTGCTTTGTGTTCTTCTATTTCTTCCTGTCTCCTTTTCCTTTTTCTCTTCTGTAGAGATATTCTGTATTATGATCTGTATTAATGCTGTCGAGAAGACTGAATATTCTACTATATCTCCTGCCTTTTTCTCTTTTGAAAATCTCTGACAGATAATAAATGCAAATCCCTTATATTAAGGAATATAATATATCTGAAAAGATATTTTGAAAGCACAAATCTACTGCGGCGTTTATCTTTTTCCTTTTCCATGGATATGTCATTTTCAAGAAATGTCAACCACTATAATCTTGAAATAATAAAAGGAAATATATTATCCTTGCTTATCTGGAAGAATAGATCCGTTGATGTAGTCGATCTGAGATCAGAGAATGAAATAAATATAATCCTTCTAAAATTTTCTGAACTTAAATAAGAATTCTTCGATCTGAGTAAAATTTGTCGATCTCAATAAATTTCGTCGAACACAAAATTTAGTTCGTCGACCTCAAATGAATCTTGCTGGAAGAATTAATTTTGTTGAGCTATGGAGAACTTTCGTCGATCTGAAGGTATTCGTCGAACGCAGACTGGAGTTCATCGAACAGAAGGATTCGTCGACCGCTGAGCTTGGAAATATTCGTCGACTGCTGAGCTTGAGCAAAATCGTCGACCGCTGAGCCGGGGTCTGTTCGTCGACCGCTGAACCAATCTGTTCGTCGATCGCTAAGACGGGATCGTCGACCGCTGAGACGAGCTTGAAGCAAGTCATTCGTCGAACGCAGAGAGCATGTCGTTTGTCGAACGTAGAACGCAAGCCGTTCATCGAACGCAGCGAGCATGCCGTTCGTCGAATGCAGAGAGCAAGCCATTCGTCGAACGCAGAGAGCATGCCGTTCATCGAACATAGAGAGCAGTTCATCGAACGCAGGGTGGAGTTCGTCGAACGCAGAATCGGAATGACTTCTTGAGTTCTAACTGCCTAAACTCTTGACCCATAAACTATACATTGGGGTCATCTTGATCCTAGTCAACATATAGTGATCCTAGCCCAAATCAAAAATAGGGTTGTTCCAACAATCTCCCCCTATTTGGGTTAGGACACTATTTGACAAAAATTGAAAACAAACAAAAACAACAGAGCATATATATATCTGATATATTTTAAATATTTCATCAGATATAAAATAAATAATACTCTAAGTTTTGAAACATTTCAATCAAAATAAAACTGATAGAAATATAATCAGAACCTTTGATTTTCTCTGAATTCTGAATTCTGATCTGATAATTCTGAATTCTGATTTCTGATTTTGTCTGAACTATATCTGCTATGTTTCAGCTTTCTGAATTTGATCTGAATTGAATCTTTATATTCTGAATATGTTATCTGCCATAACTTAAATCTGAACCTGAACTTGAGCTAAAACAAATACTGCATCTGAATTTGCATTATGTGTAGCTTGTTCAGAAGTCATCTTGCCCTTTCTGAAAGCATCTCCCCCTGAGAGTGTCTCCCCCTGAGACTAGAGGTTCTTCAGCTTTCTCCCCTTGCCTAGTTTATAGAACAACTCCCCCTGAGCAAAACACTGCATCAAATGGAGCTTGTTCATAAAAACTTCTCCCCCTGCCTAGTTTCAGGAAGGCCTGAAGCTAGGCCCCTTGAAAGGACATGAAAGTGGAGGTTAGATCTTAAATTACTCTAGAGGGGGGGGGGGGGGGGTGAATAGAGTATTAAAAACTTTTCCTTAGTTTTTATAGCGGAATTAAAATAGTGTTATATATATGTGTAAGCAGTGTGAGATATATATAAATAGAAAAACTGAATAAGTAAAAGCGCACAACACAGCACAGAGAAATAAGCAAACACAGAGGACACAAGGAATTTATAGTGGTTCCCTAATAAATCTGGGTAGTCCACTCTTCTACCACCCTTGGTAAAAGTCCACTAGGAGGGTTGATCAGGTGCCCTAACACCAAGGTGATTTTGATCAGGTGTCCACACACCACAGAGCTTTTGTTCAGGTGCTCAAAACCAACTAGATTTTTTTGATCAGGTGTCTTGCCACCAACAGGTAAACTTTTGAAGGGAGTTTTAACCCTGTACAAGATGGGGAAGGAGAAAAAGGTTATAGTGTTCTTCTCTGTCAAGAGGCCGAGAGAAGAATCTAGTGGACTTATTGTAAAGCTCCCCCTGTCCGATTGAAGTATTTGACAGATGATGGAGAAGCTTTCTCTTGAAAACACAAATCTTCTGTAGCAGATTGATCTGGAAGAAAATAGTTCTTCAGATTCTTTGTTGCTCTTTTAGAAGACTTGAACTTGCAGCAGATATCTGAGAGATGGATCTTTGAAGAAGATGTTCTCAGAGAAATGATGATTGCTGCTTGAGGAAGAAGAAGACTGAGAATGATTTTCTGAGTGTTCTTCCTTTTCTTTTTCTTTCTCTATTCTTGTTGTTGTTCTCTCTCTGTATTCTGTAAGAGTATATTTGAATTCTGTCGAGATGGTGAGAGAATAAACTCTGTCTTGATATATTCTATCTTTGGAATAGAATAATCAGGATTTAATTCTTTCTTGGAACTGTAGCAGAGACAAAACGACTTTGGCAGGTCCTTTAATTCCTTAGCCGTGAAATACTCCTTTGCATTAATTGTCAACGACTATCTTTGCCTTGGAATAAAGGAAAGAAAGGAATATATTCAAAGAATATAATATCCTTACTTAACTGACTTGAATATGTCTAAATATATTGAATATATCCGTTAGAGTCGTCGATCTGTGTTCAGAGAATTGACAAAAAACTGATATTTAAGAATTAAATAATCTGGAACTTATATTTGTCGATCTGAGCTTCAATAAATAATTTGTCGAGCTCTGGCTGAAAACTGTCGAACGCTGGCTAGAAATCTGTCGAGCGCTGGCTGGAAATCTGTCGAGCACTGGCTGAGATCTGTCGAGCGCTAGATGAAATCTGTCGAGCGCTGGCAGCCATTTGTCGAGCGCCGATAGCCATTTTGTCGAACGCTGGGAACTTAAATTTTTCCTTAAGTTCTAGCTAATCTATCAGCCTAAAGACTTGACCCTTAAACTATACAATGGGGTCAACTTGATCCTAGGTCAACATATAGTGATCCTAGCCCAAATCAGTAATAGGGTTGATCCAGTAATCTCCCCCTATTTGGGTTAGGATACTATTTGACAATCAATCAAATAAATACAACAGAAAAAATAAATAGCTGAGCATAGAAATATATCTGACAGAATGTAAATTCATTTCAGCAGATAGAATAGAATATAGTGCTCTGAGTTTATGAATATTATAGCCAAAATGTTAAACAAGAACAGAATGGAGAGTCTGGACCTTTTTCATTTCTTTGCTGAGGAAGGCTTGAAGATAATTTTTCTGTTAGGATCTACAGATTTTTTCTTACTTATATAGAGATCCTGAGCTCCAGAATAGTTTGAGATTTACCTTGAATGACTACTGCTTGAGGGTACTGCATCAAGAATTCTTCAGCATTGAAAAACTTTTGCCTTATTAATCTGAGTTGTGGCAATTGTCTCCTTGAATCTAGCCATCTGTGCTATTTCTTCATCTTCTGTATTAACTAGGGAAAGAGGACTTTCATCAGGATCAATAACCTGCAATGAAGGTTGGTCAAAAGGAATATTTCTTTTCCTGTGTAAGGATCCATCAGATATTGGATACTTGTACTCTGTAGAAACATTCTTTGAAGAGGTTGAAGGAAGTCCTGAAGACCAAGAGCTCTGATAACTACTTGTGTTAGCTGGTGTACTTGATTGCTGAGAAGTGAACTTCTGAGAAGAGGAAGTGGGTGCTGCTGAACCAGCTACTGGAGGAGGAGGAGGAGGATGATTATATTTGACAGACTTGTTAGAATAATAACCAGTCTTCCTCATCTTCTTTCATCTTTTGTTTTCATTTCTGGAGAACTTCATCCAGTGAGGGGTATCTTTGTCAAGAGGGATATTATGAAGAATGTAATAGGGAATATCACTATCTGGGTTAGGAGGCTTGGGGACAGCCATTGACTTTGCTTTTCTTTTCTTTCTCTTCTTTGATGATGAATCATCAGAATCACTGTCATTATCTTCTTCATTAGAATCAGAAGATGGAATTGGTTCATCATTTAAGGCATTGACCAATTTAAGAGCTTTAATCTTTTGTTCTTCAGCTTCAAAAGCTTCATCTTCAGCTTTCCAGATTTCATGAAAATCAGTAATTGGAGATTCATCAAAAACAAAAATTGGAACATCAAAACTTTTGATAATTTCCTCTGAAAGTGCAACTGATTCTTCTGCTTGACTTTAAATTTGAACTGAAATGGGAATTGGATCTGCAATTTGAACTTCAAAACTTCTGATAATCTTTTTCAACAAAACTTTATCAATTGGAGCAGTGTATGGAACAATTGCTCTATAATATTCATGATATTTTGGCAGAACTGAGTAAATTGAATCAAACTTAGACAGTAAGGAAATAATATCTAGAGAAGGATGAATATAGATATTATTTATTTGTTCTATAACTAAATCTTCTGAAACTGTAAACAAATCAAACATTTCTGAATCAAAAACTGTAACTTCTGAAACTGGAGCTTCTGAAACTTCTTCAAACACTGGAGCTTCTGAAACTGGAGTTTCTTCATAAGACATCTCCCCCTGCCTAGCTTCAGGGAAACCTGAATCTAGGCCCCTAGAAGAAGGGACAAAAAGAGAGGAAGGAATTGAAGATATTTTAGAAGATAATTCAGAAATTGCTGTAAGAATTGGAGCAAGTTTTGCATCCAAGGTGGAGTCAAGATAAGAAAGAATATGATGAACTGGAGCAAGTTTTGCATCCAGGATTTGATCTATCTTGGGAAGAATGTGATCAAGAATTTGATCAGCAACATATTGGAAATGTAGAAATAGAAATTCAGGTGGATGAGATGAAGATGATTGAGAAGTAGATGTAATGGAAGTTGGTACAAAGATGTTTGCAACATTGGCATGTTGTTGAGGGATGTTTTGATGGATATGACATGAATGGTGGATGGGTGACTGATGGTCATCATGCATGGGAGATGGAGGTGGAGAAATATGAGGAGGTAGAAGGGTAAAGGAAGGAGGTGGAATGTCATCAATGGGTGTAGGAGAATTTGGAGGTGGATTTTATGCAGGGGAAATATGCTGAGGTGGAGATCGGAGAGGAGGAGAAGAAACAAGAGGAGGAGCTTATGGAAGGGTTGAGGGAGTGACTGGATCAGTCCTGGTGCCTTCAGAAGCTTTCTTTGGTGCAACTGCTCCTGGGTTCTTCTTTGGAATAACCCTGTCCCATTTTGCAAAAAGAGCTGAGGTCAGCTTCTTGCTAGAATTTATGGTTACCTTGGGAGAGACCAGAAGGTCTTGGTGCCTTTCCTGCAAAACTATGCCAATAATTCTTCCAAAACTGACATTATCCTTAGAAATTTTCTTCTTAATCAATCCAAAAAGAATTGATCCTCAGTTTACATTCTTCTTGTCCATCAAGGCCACCATCAAAAGAAATTGGTGCCTTTTAATGTAATCATGACCTATTATCTTCCCTAACAACACCTTTCCAACAATATCAGATAAAAACTTGTATTCCAAGGACAGTTTTTCTTAAGCAGATGGTTAGGGTTTCCAGTAGAATGACCCATTTTAACCAAAGCTTCACCATATTCATCAGAACTTAGCTCTAAATCATCATCACCATTCACAAAACCAAAAACTTCAGATAGAATGGTTGGGGTAAGAGAAACCTGATGACCTGAGATGGTTCCAGTTAGACATTCATCCTCTGGCTAAGCCGTGTAACACCATTCTTTAATTTCTACAGTATGCAACTTTATCCTCGTGCTCATGAATTTCTTCAACTGTTGTTCTTCAAAAAGTTGAAGAATATCCTTGAATACTTGGTCGGATTGTGCGAAAGATTCCATATCAATGTCAAAACCGGCATCGAACTTCATAGAATAGAGCGCGGCTTGCGAAATCGCCATTAGTACCTGCAACAGAGAAAGGTCAAGTGTAGAGGGGAACTGGAGGGAAATGATTTTTGTAGGAGCAATCTATTAAGAAATAAAAATGAGATTATATAAACTGGAGAAGGGGCGCATTTGTGGAGCGAGGTTCGACAAAAACCTAATAAAAAGCAGAAGTCGAAAAGACTTTAGGTCTACGTCAGACAGCGTTCGACAAAAATATCTTTTTCGTCGACCACCGTTCGACAGGTGAAATTTTCTATATCGATTCTGAAGTTAGAAGGTTTCGTCGACCACCGCTCGACAAATGATTCAAATTAGTCGTCCTCCGTTCGACGAATTGAGGGGATAAATAGAAATTTTAATTTTTAACAAATTGAATCTCCATCTATCATTCCTATTTGATTTATAAAGAAGATATGCTTCTTTTCATCTAAGGGCTTGGTGAAAATGTCAGCTCTTTGTAAATTAGTAGAAATAAATTGTAGGCAAATTTTATTTTTATCCACATTATCCCTAAGGAAGTGGTGCCTAATTTCTATGTGTTTAGTCCTACTATAGAGAATTAGATGTTGTGCAATAGATATTGCACTAGTGTTTTCACAAAATATAATTAAATTATTTAAGTTGACACCATAGTCTAGAAGTTGATTTTGTATCCACAACATCTGTGAGCAGCAACTGCCAACAGCCATGTATTCAACTTCAGCTGTTGATGTGGACACATATGTCTGCTTCTTACAAAACCAAGACACAATCCTATCACCAAGAAACTGACAAGTTCCTGATGTGCTTTTCCTGTCTACTCTGCATCCAGCATAATCTGAATTTGAGAATCCAGTTAATTCAAATTCAGATGCTGTTGGATACCAAAGTCCTAGATTAGGGCAACCCTTTATATATCTCAAAATCCTTTTTAGCAAAATTAGATGAGATTCTTTGGGGTTAACTTGAAACCTAGTACAAATACAGGTAGCAAATATTATGTCAGGCCTACTTGCTGTTAAATAAAGTAGTGAGCCAACAATTGCTCTATATACTTTTGAATCAACAGGTTTCCCCGACTCATCATTATCTACAACAGTATTTGAGGGCATGGGTGTTTTCATGGTGGAAGAATCAAACATACCAAATCTTTTCACTAATTCCTTAGCATACTTAGATTGGGATATGAAGATTCCATTTGGAGTTTGCTTCACTTGAAGACCAAGGAAGTATGATAACTCACCCATACTATTCATTTCAAATTTAGATTGCATTAGATTAGAAAATCTTTTGCACAAATTTGAATCAGTGGAGCCAAAAATAATATCATCTACATATATTTGAACTAGCAAAGTTTTATTTTTATGTATCTTGAAAAATAGGGTTTTATCTACTATGCCTCTACAGAAATTTATTTCCAAAAGAAAACTAGCTAAAGTCTCATACCATGCTCTAGGAGCTTGTTTGAGACCATAAAGAGCTTTCTTAAGCTTAAATACAAAAGAGGGTTGAGTTGGAGAGATGAAACCTGGTGGTTGTTCCACATAGACTTCTTCTTTGATTTCTCCATTTAAGAATGCACTCTTCACATCCATTTGATATACTTTGAACTTTTTATATGCAGCAAATGCAAGAAAGATTCTGATTGCTTCAAGTCTTGCAATCGGAGCAAAGGTCTGATCATAATCAATGCCTTCTTCCTGTGAATATCCTTGAGCTGCCAATCTTGCTTTATTTCTTACAATGTTTCCTTGTTCATCTAGCTTGTTCCTGAAGACCCATTTAGTGCCAATGACTAGATAGCCCTTTGGTCTTGGAACCAAATCCCAAACCTTGTTCCTTTCAAATTGGTTGAGCTCCTCTTGCATTGCAAGAATCCAATTTAGATCTTGTTCTGCATCTGTTATAGTTTGAGGTTCAACTTGTGATAGGAAACAAGTATGCATCTGATTTTGGTGTAGTTGATGCCTTGTTTGAACACATGTTGAAATATCTCCAATTACTTGTGATATTGGATGATCTCTAACTGTGATGTGGTCAACAGTTGGAGTTTGTTCAGCAATTGTATCCACTTGGGGAATTTGTTCAGCTGTGATATTCTGTGGAAGATGTTCTGCTGTCACTTGAATTGATTTGTCAGCAAGATCTTCTAGATGATCTTCTTCTTCACTATCTTCAAGTGCTTGAGTTGAAGGAGGTAAAGAATCTCTCTTCTGTAGATTCAACTCATTGAGCTCTTCACATAGGTTTGGTACCTGCAAAGTATTTATGGTAGAGGTGGTATTTCTCTCCTCATTTAACAAGTTAGTTTCATCAAAAGAAACATGCATGGACTCCTCTATCTTAAGAGTAGATTTGTTGTAGACTCTATATGCTTTACTAGATAGAGAGTATCCAAGGAATATGCCTTCAGCTGCCTTAGCTTCAAACTTCCTTGGATATTTCTTATCATTGTTATGCACATAGCATTTACAACCAAAAATCTTAAAATATCTAACCTTAGGCTTCTTATTCTTGAGTAGTTCATAGGGAGTTTTACCCTTTAGTTTATGTATCAGGCTTCTATTCAACACATAGTTTGCTGTGTTCACTACCTCTGCCCAAAAAGAGAGTGGCAAATGAGCATCAGCAAGCAATGTAGTTGCTGATTCAATTAGTGTTCCATTTTTCCTTTCAGCTACCCCATTCTGTTGAGGGCTTCTAGGAGCAGAGAAACACTGCCTGATCCCTTCTTTTCCACAGAATTCTCTCATCAGAAGAGACTCAAACTCAGTGCCATGATCACTTCTGATCAATGCAACTACAGTAGAGTACTCAGTCTTGATGGACCTGAGAAAGTCTGTTAGAACTTTGAAGGTGTCAGACTTGTTCCTAAGAAAGAACACCCAAGTGAATCTTGAGAAGTCATCTACAATAACTAGAGAATAATGCTTCCCTCCTAAGCTCTGTATTGTAGTAGGTCCAAAAAGATCTAAATGCAATAAATACAGAATCCTAGGTGAATCACTCTTGGATAAGGATTTGAAACTACTTCTAGTCTGCTTACCTAACTGACAAGCCCTGCAAAGTCCTTCCTTCTTGTATGAACCAGAAGGCAGTCCTCTGACAAGGTTGTCCTTAGAAAGCCTAGAGATAGTCCTAAGGTTAATGTGTCCAAGCCTTTTATGCCATAATTCGTTTGTCTTACTTATTGAATTAAATAGACAGATGTCTGAATTGGCAGAGTCATATTGACTAAATAAATGTTTCCTTGTCTACTACCAGATAATACATTTATGTTTTTATTATTGGTAATAAGACATTGGGAAGGGTTAAAGGTTCTCTGATAACCTTCATCACATAACTGACTTATGCTGATGAGGTTGTGCTTGAGACCTTTGACATATGATACTTCCTTGAAGGTGACTGCTCCAACTTTGACTTGTCCATATCCTTTTGTTTGTCCACAGTTGGAGTCTCCAAAGATAACTTTGGGTCCATGCTTTGCCTTATATTTGCTCAGGTTGGCCTTGTTTCCTGTCATGTGCTTTGAGCATCCACTATCCAAGTACCAATATTCCTTTACCTTTGGATAGCTGTGTACCTGCAAAGACAGAAACATAAACTAGTTATTTTTGACCCAGACTACCTTGGATCCTTTTGTCTGTCCACAATATTCAGAAATAAAGAACATTTCAGGCTGATCCTTATAGCCCTGTGGATGATATCTCCTTGGATGTATAATCCATTCAGTGAAAGGTTTTTTAGTGTGTTTAGAATTAGAATTCCTGAAATTCTGTGTATAGTATCTGTTCGACAAATTTGGGTAAATTCGTCGATCGCCGTTCGACGAATGTGCATGATTTCGTCGAGCGCCGTTCATATGTTAAATATACTGAAAACCTATTTTCAGTTTTCGTCGATCTCCGTTCGACAAATTTAAGTCTTTTTGTCGAGCTCCGTTTGACGAATTCTTCTAAATTCTTTTATTCTTAACAGACTTGCTTGAAATAACTTTATTTGCTTCTACAGCCTCTTTGCCTTTAGCAGAGACAAATATTATAGGTGTAGAAAGTATATTCTTCTTAATTAGAGGTGTCTCACTTGATGAAGCACACAAGCCCAATTTTCTATTAAGTCTAGCATTTACTATTCTTGTTATGTCCATCAGTTTGATGTTTCTCCCATTTAGGGATTCTTCAAACTTCTTGGCTTCAGACAACTTGCTCTCAATGAGAACAATGTGTTCCCTGGAGGCAGCCAAATATTTCTTAAGATTTATATTTTCTTCACTTATAATTTTCATTTCAACTAGCTTACTTCTGAGTGAGATTATTTCTTTCTCAGATTTTAGTAAGTCTAAGCAAAGAACTTTGAATTCATCTTTGAATTCAATTGAAGTAAAATCAAAGTTAGATAGTACCTGATCTGCATCATCTTCTGCTTCTGATTCTGATTTTTCTTCAGAGTTATGTCCTGAGGCATTGATAGCCATCATGCAGAAAGTTATTTCTTCTTCATCATCATTGGAGCTGGATGAGAAGGCATATTCTGACTCACTGGCTGAGTCATATATTGCCATCAGACATTGGTCACTTTCCTTTGATTTTTCTTCATCATCATCAGAAGAACTGGATGATAATTCAGATTCAGTTTCACTCCATGATTCTGCTATAAATCCTCTTCCCTTCTTTTTGTGCTTGTGGGAGGAAGATTTGTTGGAGCTTCTTTTCTCTTATTTTTCCTTTTTCTTTTCTTTCTTTTGATTTTCTAGACATTCTGTCAAGTAGTGTCCAGGTTTCTTGCAACCATAACAAATAACTTCTTTAGGAGTTGATTTGTCATACCATTGCTTTTCTCTTGATCTGGACTCCTTCTTTCTGAAGTCCTTCTTAGCCATTTTGTAAAATCTCTTGGCTATGAGACTCATAAACTCCTCATCTTTTGGAGTCTTTTCTTCTTCTGTATCGGCTGCTTTGTAAGCTATTCTCTTTTCTTTCTTTGTTGCTGGAGATGAAGTGGATGATTCAGCTTCCCTAGATTTGATGAGCTGCTCATAAGATTTGAGTTTGCCCAACAAAGCTTTAGTGGTAATCTCATTGAGGCTTCTGGCTTCCTTGATTGGCCAGATCCTAGAGTCCCATGTGCTGGGGAAGCACATTAGGATCTTATCATTGACTTCAGTGATAGAGATCACTTTGTCCAGAGATTTCAGCTCATTGATTATGAGACTGAGTCTGTTATACATGTCTACAACTGTCTCGTTTTCTCCTTTCTTGAAGTTTTCATAGAGAGAGATCAAGTGTGATCTTCTATCTTTTCTTTCATCTGCAGAACCTGCAACCATATTATTTAGTGAGATCCAAATCTCTCTAGCTGAAGTACATTCAACCACTTTTTGAAATATGTCATCAGACATAGTTTGAGCCAGAATGTTCATGGCTTTAGCATCTGCACTTCTTTGCTTCTTTTGAGTTTTTATGCACTCAGGAGGTGGGACAGCATGGTTGTCTCCTGTAGCTTCAGTGCTTGTTGATGTTGTAGGTGCTGGAGGCCCTGTTAGAATAACATTGAAAATCTCTTCATCAATAGAGTTCATGTAAAGCCTAATCCTTGCTTTCCATAGTGCAAACTTGTTAAGATTGCACATAGGAGGTCTTGTGCTTGAGTACTCCTTGTTTTGTGGCATGAGTTTTTAACAGAAAATTGATAAAATAAAAAGTCTAAATTAATTTAAGATCTAATTGATCTTTGTGATTCAGGTGTTAGTCTGTAAAAAATCAACTTCCTCTGATACCAATTGAAAGTGGAGGTTAGATCTTAAATTACTCTAGAGGGGGGGGGGGGGGGGGGGGGGGGGGGGGGGGGGGGGAGGTGAATAGAGTATTAAAAACTTTTCCTTAGTTTTTATAACAGAATTAAAATAGTGTTATATATATGTGTAAGCAGTGTGAGATATATATAAACAGAAAAACTGAATAAGTAAAAGCACACAGTACAGCACAGATAAATAAGCAAACACAGAGGACACAAGGAATTTATAGTGGTTCCCCAATAATTCTGGGTAGTCCACTCTTCTACCACCCTTGGTAGGAGTCCACTAGGAGGGTTGATCAGGTGCCCTAAGACCAAGGTGATTTTGATCAGGTGTCCACACACCACAGAGCTTTTGTTCAGGTGCTCAAAACCAACTAGATTTTTTGATCAGGTGTCTTGCCACCAACAGGTAAACTTTTGAAGGGATTTTTAACCCTGTACAAGATGGGGAAGGAGAAAGGGGTTATAGTGTTCTTCTCTGTCAAGATGCTGAGAGAAGACTCTAGTGGACTTGTTGTAAGGCTCCCCCTGTCTGATTGAAGTGTTTGACAGATGATGGAGAAGCTTTCTCTTGAAAACACAAATCTTCTATAGCAGATTGATCTGCAAGAAAACAGTTCTTCAGATTCTTTGTTGCTCTTTTCGAAGACTTGAACTTGCAGCAGATATCTGAGAGATGGATCTTTGAAGAAGATGTTCTCAGAGAAATGATGATTGTTGCTTGAGGAAGAAGAAGACTGAGAATGATTTTCTAAGTGTTCTTCCTTTTCTTTTTCTTTCTCTATTCTTATTGTTGTTCTCTCTCTGTATTCTATACGAGTATATTTGAATTCTGTCGAGATGGTGAGAGAATAAACTCTGTCTTGATATATTCTATCTTTGGAATGGAATAATCAGGATTTAATTCTTTCTTCGAACTGTAGCAGAGACAAAATGACTTTGGCAGGTCCTTTAATTCCTTTGCCGTGAAATACTCATTTGCATTAATTGCCAACGACTATCTTTGCCTTGGAATAAAGGAAAGAAAGGAATATATTCAAAGAATATAATATCCTTACTTAACTGACTTGAATACGTCCAAATATATTGAATATATCCGTTAGAGTCGTCGATCTGTGTTTAGAGAATTGACAAATAACTGATATTTAAGAATTAAATAATCTGGAACTTGTATTTGTCGATCTGAGCTTCAATAAAGAATTTGTCGAGCTCTGGCTGAAAACTGTCGAACGCTGGCTGGAAATCTGTCGAGCGCTGGCTGGAAATCTGTCGAGCGCTGGCTGAGATCTGTCGAGCGCTGGCTGAAATCTGTCGAGCGCTGGCAACCATTTGTCGAGCGCCGATAGCCATTTGTCGAACGCTGGGAACTTAAATTTTTTCTTAAGTTCTAGCTAATCTATCAGCCTAAATACTTGACCCTTAAACTCTACAATGGGGTCAACTTGATCCTAGGTCAACATATAGTGATCCTAGCCCAAATCAGTAATAGGGTTCTTCCAACAGGACATTTGATGGAGGTAGGGAAGGATGCAAGATTGTCATTTCTATTGTTCCTGCACAAAAAAATGGAGAACAAGTGCAAAGGGATCTAGAAAGAGAAGCAATTCTGTAGGCATTTAGCTATAATGAAAAAAAAATTGATTATGAGAACATGGTCAGAAATAAAAAGCTTCATCATAACTGGGTTCGACAAAAAATGAGTTTTCGTCGATCTCGGTTCGACGAACTTGATGACTTCATCGATCTCCGTTCGACGAAAAACTTGATTTCGTTGATCTCAGTTAGATGAAGAGATGGGATAAGTAGAAAACTTAATTTTTATCAGATTGAGTCTCCATTTATCATTCCTAGCTGATTTATAAAGAAAATATGTTTCTTTTCATCCAAGGGTTTGGTGAAAATATCAGCTCTTTGCAAATTAGTATAGATGAATTGTAGGCAAATTTTATTTTTATCCACATTATCCCTAAGGAAGTGGTGCCTAATTTCTATGTGTTTAGTCCTACTATGGAGAACTGGATTTTGTGCTATAGATATTGCACCAGTATTGTCACAAAATATATTTGAATTATTTAAGTTGACACCATAGTTTAGGAGCTGATTTTGTATCTATAATATCTGTGAGCAGCAACTGCCTGCAGCTATGTATTCAGCTTCAGCTGTTGATGTAGACACAGATGTTTGTTTTTTACAAAACCAAGACACAAGCCTATCACCAAGAAACTGGCAAGTTCCTGATGTGCTTTTCCTGTCTACTCTGCATCCAGCATAATCTGAATCTGAGAATCTAGTTAATTCAAATTCAGATGTTGTTGGATACCAAAGTCCTAGATTTGGACAACCCTTTATATATCTCAAAATTCGTAATCTAGCACAAATACAGGTATCAAACATTATATCAGGCGTACCTGTTGTTAAATAAAGTAATGAGCCAACAATTTCTCTATATACCTTCTGATCAATAGGTTTCCCTAATTCATCAGTATCAACAACAGCATTAGAGGGCATGGGTGTTTTCATGGTGGAAGAATCAGACATACCAAATCTTTTCACTAATTCCTTAGCATACTTAGATTGTGATATGAAGATTCCATTTGGAGTTTGCTTCACTTGAAGACCAAGGAAGTATGATAGTTCACCCATACTACTCATTTCAAATTTAGATTCCATTAGATTAGATAATCTTTTGCATAAGTTTGAATCAGTAGAGCCAAAGATAATGTCATCTACATATATTTGAACTAGTAGAGTTTGATTTTTATGTATCCTGAAAAATACAGTTTTATCTACTATGCCTCTACAGAATTTATTCTCTAAAAGAAAACTAGCTGAGGTCTCATACCATGCTCTGGGAGATTGTTTAAGACCATAGAGAGCTTTATTAAGCCTAAATACAAAAGAGGATTGAGTTGGAGAGATGAAACCTGGTGGTTGTTCCACATAGACTTCTTCTTTGATTTCACCATTCAAGAATGCACTCTTTACATCCATTTGATAAACCTTGAATTTCTTGTATGCAGCAAATGCAAGGAAGATGCTGATTGCTTCTAACCTTGCAACTGGTGCAAAAGTCTGATTATAATATATCCCTTCTTCCTGTGAGTATCCTTGAGATACTAGTCTAGCTTTGTTTCTCACAATATTGCCATCTGCATCTAGCTTATTCCTGTAGACCCATTTAGTTCCAATGACTGGATGATTCTTTGGTCTAGGAACCAATTCCCAAACTTTGTTTGTCTCAAATTGATTGAGCTCCTCTTGCATAGCAATGATCCAGTTGGGATCTTGTTATGCATCTTGTAGGGATTGAGGTTCAATCTGAGAGAGAAAACAAGTGTGCATCAGATTCTGATTAGCTTGATGCCTTGTTTGGATACCAGTTGATATGTCTCCAATTATTTGAGATCCGGTGTGATCTTTAATATTGACATAATCAACAGGCATACTGGGATCAACATTATTTGTAATTAATTCCTCTTGTGGAATGTTACTTAATGCTTCCTTTTCAGTCACAGTTTCATTGATTTCTTCATCACTTTCTTCACTATCCTGCTATATAGGATTTAGTGATCCATCCTTCTTTAGAGCTAATTGATCTAGCTGCTCACAGAGTGTAGGTACCTGCAAATTTTCTATGGTAGAAAAATTCTTCTCCTTGTAAAACATGTTAGTTTCATCAAAAGAAACATGCATAAATTCTTCAATTTTAAAAGAGGATTTGTTAAATATCCTATATGCTTTGCTGATTAATGAATAGCCTAAGAAAATTCCTTCTTCAGATTTTGGTTCAAATTTCCTAAGGTATTTTTTGTCATTATTGTGAACAAAACATTAACAACCAAATGTTCTAAAATAGTTAACTTTAGGTTTCTTCCCTTTAAGTAACTCATAGGGGGTCTTACCCTTAAGTTTATGTATCAAACTCCTATTCAACACATAATTTGCTGTGCTAACAGCCTCTGCCCAAAAAGATAGGGGCAAATTAGCATCTGCAAGTAATGTTGTTGCTGATTCAATTAGAGTTCTATTTTTCCTTTCAACTACCCCATTTTGTTGAGGAGTTCTAGGAGCTGAGAAGCAATGCCTGATACCTTCCTTCTCACAGAATTCTTACATGAGAAGAGACTCAAACTCAGTGCCATGATCACTTCTGATCAATGCAACTACAGTAGAGTACTCAATCTGAATGCTCTTAAGAAAGTCTGTAAGAACTTTAAAGTTATCTGACTTTTCTGTCAAAAGAACACCCAAGTGAATCTAGAGAAGTCATCTAAAAAAACTAGAGTGTATGACTTTCCCCCTAAACTCTTTGTTGATATAGGTCCAAAAAGGTCCATATGTAGCAAATATGAGATTCTAGGTGAATCACTTTTAGATAATGATTTAAAACTACTTTTAGTTTGCTTGCCTAGTTGACATGCTCTACAAAGACCTTCTTTCTTGTATGAACCTAAAGGTAAACCTCTAAGAAGATTGTCCTTAGATAATTTAGCAATGGTCCTAAGGTTTACATGTCCTAATCTCTTATGCCAAAGTTCACTAGGTTTGCTTAATTCATTAAATAAACCGATTTCTGATTTAGATGAATTGAAATTCACTAAATAAATATTACCTTGCCTAATACCTGATAAAACAATAATATTATCAGAAGATTTAATAAGGCATTTTAATTTATTAAAAGTTACCTGATACCCTTCATCACAGAATTGACTTATGCTGATGAGGTTGTGCTTCAGTCCCTTGACATAAGCTACCTCTTTGAAGGTGACTTCTCCAACCTTGACTTTTCCATAGCCTTTTGTTTATCCACAGTTGGAGTCTCCAAATATTACTTTTGGTCCAAGCTTTGCCTTGTAGTTGTTCAGGTTGGCCTTGTTTCCTGTTATATGCTTTGAACAGGCACTATCCAAATACCATTTTTCATTTATTCTTGGACAGCTGTGTACCTACAAAAACAGAAAAACAATCAATTTGTTCCTGACCCAGACTACCTTGGGTCTCTTTGTATTACACAAAAATCAGAAATAAAAGACATGTCAGGTTGGTCCTTATAACCTTGTGGATGATATCTCCTTGGAGGTATTATCCATTCAGTGAAAGGATTGATAGAATGTGAAGAATAAGAATTGTTCAAATTCTCTGTATAGTTTCTGTTCGACGAACTGGGCTGAGTTCGTCGAGCGTCGTTCGATGAATGACTGAGGTTTTGTCGAGCGCCATTCATATAATGACTATATTGAAAATCTGTCTTCAGAGTTCATCGAGCTCCGTTCGATGAAGTGGATACATTTCGTCGAGCTCCGTTAGACGAATTCTGCTGAATTCTATTATTCTTAACAGCCTTACTTGAAATGTTTTTATTTACATCTACAACCTCTTTCCTCTTAGCAGAGATGAATTTTATAGGTGTAGATAATATGTTCTTCTTAATCAGATGTGGCTCACTTGATGAAGCAGCCAAGCCTAGTTTGCTATTAAGTCTAGCATTTACTGTGCTTGTAATGTCCATCAGTTTGATGCTTCTCCCATTTAGGGATTCTTCAAATTTCTTGGCCTCAGAAAGTTTATTCTCAATGAGAATAATTTGTTCTCTAGAGGCAGCCAAATCATTCTTAAGATTAGCATTCTCTTCACTTAAATTATTCATTTCAGCTAGCTTATGTCTAAGTGAGATTATTTCTTTCTCAAATTTTATTAAGTCTAAGCAAAGAACCTTGAATTCATCTTTGAATCCAACTGAATTGAAATCAAAGTTAGATATTACCTGATCAGCATCATCTTCTGCTTCTGATTATGATTCTTCTTCATCAGAATTATTGGCTGAGGCATTGATTGCCATCATGCAGAAGTTCTTCTCTTCTTCATTATCTTCATCATCACTGGATGATGATGCACTTCCTGACTCACTGCCTGAGTCATAAATGGCCATCAAACATTTGTCATTTTCTTTTGATTCTTCTTCATCATCTGAAGAACTGGATGACTGTTCTTATTCTGTTTCACTCCAGGTTTCTGCTACAAATCCTCTTCCCTTCTTTTTGTGCTTGTGGGAGGAAGACTTGCTGGAGTGTCTTCTTTCCACTTTTTCAATTCTCTTCTCCTTCTTCTGATTTTCTAGACAATCTGGCAGAATATGTCCAGGTTTCCTGCAGCCATAACAAACAATATCTTTAGAATTTGACTTGTCATACCTTGGCTTTTCCCTTGATATGGAGTCCTTCTTTCTGAAATCCTTCTTGGCCATCTTGTAGAACCTTTTGGCTATAAGGTTCATGAACTCCTCATCTTTTGGAGCTTTTTGTTCTTCTTCAGCTTCTTTGAAAGCTCTGTTCTTTTCTCTCTTTATTGCTAGAGATGAAGTTGATTGTTCAGCTTCACTGGATTTGATGAGCTGCTCATAGGATTTGAGCTTGCGCAACAATGTTTTAGTAGTAATCTCATTGAGGCTTCTGGCTTCCTTGATTGGCCGGATCCTAGAGTCCCATGTGCTGGGGAAGCACATTAGGATCTTGTCATTGATCTCAGTGATAGAAATAACTTTGTCCAAAGATTTCAGATCATTAATTATGAGGCTGAGCCTATTGTACATATCAGCTACTATTTCAGATTCTCCCTTTTTGAAATTCTCATATTGAGAAATAAGATGGGACCTTCTGTCCTACCTTTCATCAGCAGATCCTTCAACCATATTGTTGAGAGAAGTCCATATCTCTCTTGTTGAGGTGCATTCCACCACCTTCTGAAAAATGTCATCAGACATTGTTTGAGCCAGAATGTTCATGGCTTTTGCATCAGCACTCCTTTGCTTCTTTTGTGCTTCTGTCCACTTAGTATGTGGGACAGCATTGTTGGTAGTGGTGGTTTCAGCACTAGTTGTTACTGCGGGAGCTGGAGGTCCTATCAAAATCACATTGAATATTTCTTCATCAATAGAGTTCATATATAACCTAATCATGGCTTTCCATAGTGCAAACTTATTGAGATTGGACATAGGAGGTCTAGTGCTTGAATACTCTTTGTTTTGTGCCATGAGTTTTTAAACAAAATAAATGAAATAAAAACTCTGAAAGAATTTAAGATCTAATTGATCTTTGTGATTCAGGTGTTAGCCTGTAATGAATCAACAGCCCTCTAATACCAATTGAAAGTGGAGGTTAGATTTTAAATTAACTCTAGAGGGGTGAATAGAGTATTAAAACTTTTCCCTTAGTTATATAGCAGAATTAAAATAGTGATATATATATGTGTATAGAGTGATTTATAAAAACTAAATAAAAATAAATCAACACAGCACAAGCAACACAGAAATTCACAGGCACAAAGACACAAGGATTTTTATAGTAGTTCCCCAATAAACCTGGGTACGTCTACTCTTCTACCACACTTGGTAGGATCCACTATGATTTTTGATCAGGTGCCCTCACACCAAGGGGTTTTTGTTCAGGTGTCCACACACCACAGAGCTTTTGATCAGGTGCTCAAAACCAACTAGATTTTTTGATCAGGTGTCTTGCCACCAATGGGTAAACTTTTGAAGGGAGTTTTAACCATGTACAAGATGGGATAGAGAGGGGTTTAGATGTTCTTCTCTGTCAAGATGCTGAGAGAAGACTCTAGTGGATGTATGTTGAAAAATGCTCCCTCTGTCTGATATGAAGTTGTTTGACAGTATGAGGATGGAAGCATCTTCTTGAATGAGTGATCATCCTGTAGCTGATTAAACTGAGAGAACAAGTTCTCCAATTTGTTGTTGCTCTTTTGAAGATCCAAACTTGTAGCAAATGACTGAGAGAAGTGTTGATGATGTTCTCAGAAAATGAATGCTGCTAGAGGAAGAATAAGATCTGTTGCTTTGTGTTCTTCTATTTCTTCTTGTCTCCTTTTCCTTTTTTCTCTTCTGTACAGATATTCTATATTATGTTCTGTATTAATGATGTCGAGAAGACTGAATATTCTGCTATATCTTCTACCTTTATCTCTTTTGAAAATCTCTGACAGATAATAAATGCAAATCCCTTATATTAAGAAATATAATATATCTGAAAAGATATTTTGAAAACACATATCTGTTTCGCCGTTTATCTTTTTCCTTTTCCATGGATATGTCCTTTTCAAGAAATGTCAACGGCTATAATCTTGAAATAATAAAAGGAAATATATTATACTTACTTATCTGGAAGAATAGATCCGTTGTTGTAGTCGATCTGAGTTCAGAGAATGAAATAAATATAATCCTTCTGAAATTTTCTGAACTTAAATAAGAATTCTTCGATCTGAGTAAAATTCGTCGATCTCAATAAATTTCGTCGAACACAAAATTTAGTTCGTCGAATGGAAGGATTCGTCGACCGTTGAGCTTGGATACATTCGTCGACCGCTGAGCTTGAGCAAAATCATCGACCGCTGAGCCAGGGTCTGTTCGTCGACCGCTGAACCAATCTGTTCGTCGACCGCTGAGACGGGATCATCGACCGCTGAGACGAGCTTGAAGCAAGCCGTTCGTCGAACACAGAGAGCATGCCATTCATCGAACGCAGAACGCAAGCCGTTCGATGAACGCAGAGAGCATGCCGTTCATCGAACCCAGAGAGCAAGCCGTTCGTCGAACGCAGAGAGCATGTCGTTCATCGAACGAAGAGAGCAGCTCGTCGAACGCAGTGTGGAGTTCATCGAACGCAGAATCTGAATGATTTCTTGAGTTCTAACAGCCTAAACTCTTGACCCATAAACTATACATTGGGGTCAACTTGATCCTAGTCAACATATATTGATCCTAGCCCAAATCAGAAATAGGGTTGTTCCAACAGAAAGTTTGCGAAGGCGGGTCATACCTTCACCCTGGAGAACGGATGTCAGCGAGTCCACCCTCTGCCGGAGGAACACTACCTCAAAGTTGTTTTCCTACAGGTACTGGTATAGTTTGGCGTCGTTTCCCCCCAGTGAGGCGGGAGGGCAGTAGGTGGCATCGTCCCGCTGAAGGGGAGAGTAGGAGATGTTGCCGAATGGGTCCTTCATGAGGACATACTTATGCGTCCAGTAGTTGGCATTATTCACCGTTTTGCAGATGGTGACGTGCTGACTCGCGAAGTGAGCCGTCCCGTCCTTGTACCCGCGGAAAGAAAATACCTTGCGGAAGATGAGCAAACTGAACTCGATCCTCTCCGCCTGAAGGTAGCTGGCGAATGCGAACACCACGGCGATCGCGTTCGGAGTCAGCTAGCTCAGCAGAACTCTAAAGTATTTGAGTACCTAGAAGAGTTGGCAAGGGTTAGAACACTCTTCGCGAAGCGAGCCAAGAATACTATGTCCAAAGAATAATCATACCTGGCGCATTTCAGGCCAGAGGGGGAGTCGCAACCCATTCTCAAAGTGAGCAATGGAGATGGCGAGCTCGTCTGGGTGCGGGTCGCTGATGGTTTCTCGATCAGTAGGGCGGCGAGCCACAAATCCAGGAGGGATATACTGGTTGATGGTGGTGTTAAACTCCTCCGAAATGAGGTTGGCACAGAAGAAAGGGCCATCGAGGAAGGCCCCGACACACTTGGACCGCCCTTCCGCCTCCACGTCTGCGACCATGGTGTCAAAAAATTGCAAATCGTGACATTAGCGAGAGCGAGCTAGGTTGTGCGAGAGGGTTAGAAGAAGAGGGCAAAGAGAAAGCAGTAAATGTAGTGGCTGAAAAGATAAATGCGGGGACTATTTATAGAAATAAAACTCGAGGGAGGAATACGAAGAGTTGGGGGCTGCGGATAGCGGATCCGCACTGTATTTTTCAAACCTCCCGGTTCCTTATCCGGACCTGGCGAGTTTGCGCCCCGCTAAAGAAAGTCCCTCAAGCTAGCTCTGTGGGGAGCAAGACCTGTATAAAGAAATAGAGCAAGAGCGAGCCGCGAGACCAAGCCGCGAGAGCGAGTCGCGAGAGTAAGGCGACCAAATATAGTTATTAAGAGAGAAGTTTGCAAAGAGCGAGCGAGGTGGACATAGCGATGGACATAATAAAATAGAAACGTTGGGCTCGCAAGCGAGCCAAGAAATTCTTAATATTACAAATCATCAAAATGTTTAAATCTCCCCATAGAGTGGAGGGGAAGAGGAAGCCAATAGCAGTTTAACAAGAGAAGCTCTTCAATAACGGAGCCACTTCCAGCGTCCGCGACCCCGCACACCCGAGCACGGGTGGACTCGCCGGTAGTGGTACTCGCAAACCAACTGGGCCTCGCGAGTTAACACTCGCGCGCAATCCTTAATCCGAGGGATGTGCACTACGGGGGAGGTCACCTCGCTGCTGTCGACCAGCTGCACCTCGGCAAGGAGGAGCACGTTCGCGTCCTCCATCGAAGCAAATCTCTCTTCATACGCGAGCCGATCCAGCCAATTTTGTTCGTAGCGCTCCTGCAGCATGGAAGTATGCTTTTGGAATATCTCGGTGACCCACCTCTTCATTTTCTCTGGGTCGCCGGGGTCCCCCGGAAAATCTGCAACCTGACCTGGCGAGGGGGGTGGCGACATCTCCAGCTCTCCATGCTCCGACTCAGTGAGTGTGGTCGAAGGATCCCCAGACCAGGGCGGAACACGGCTTCGGCAGCGAGTCTGGGCTCGACAAGCAATGTCCCTCTGGGGCTTCTTTGCCCCAGAATGCCGAATCGGGGGGTGATGATGGTCTGATTCAATGGGGCCGGCGGGTCCGTGGGTGGAGGAATCTATTCCTCCAAATTGGCGAGAGGAGGCACTGCATAAGGGATCAAGGAAACTTAGCGAGTCAGGAAATATGTTATAAAGGAGCGATGAGAACTACTCACCTGACTGCGAGGGCGGGGCCTGCATATCAGAGGTCCGCGCGACCCGGGATGCGGGGTCAACCATCCCAGGGGTAGAGGTGTGAATCTCCGTGGTGTTTTCTCTAGTGTATTCTCTCCCGAGGGAGTGTTCTGCGAGCGAAGAAGCAATGTCAGGTAAGAAAGATATTAAAGTAACGAGTTTGGTATTACTACCTGTGAGGCGAGTTCGTCATGGGAGGATGGAGATGGAGGAAAAGACCCATCTTTGCTGGACGAGCGCCGGACGGCCTTTTCCATTTTTGTTTGAGGCGAAGCATGCTGCGGTAAGACCCAAGAAGCAAGCGCGGTTTCCTTGGCCTTCTGAGCCGCCTGCGAGACCCTAAGGTGGGCCAGCATCTCTTCCCTTTTGGACATCGCACTGAGTCTCACGGCGAGGGGGAAAAGCTTCACAAGAGGAAGAAAAAGTTTGGACACCAGCTGGGAGGAATGGTATTTATAGCTACAGGCCTGGGCGCCACCAAACGATTCGCGCCACGTCATCCAGAGGCTGGCGAATATTGGGGGTTGGATGTTTCTTTGTGAGTCTAGGTATCCTCACAAAGAGCTAGGATTGTGTACAACCCCAATATTCGCCAGGAGGTGGACATAGTTTGAGGAGTCAACAAGCGAGAGAAGTAACAAGGCGAGATTGAATCCCATGGGTCGCTCGCAGGAAGCCAGGCGAGTCGGGCACTCGTCGATCGTTCACAGGATGGTGGGCGAGCCGGACTCCTTCCAAGTTTTTGTGTCCGACGAACTCCGTTCTGCGTTCGACGAAAGCTGTGTTGCGTTCGACGAAATCCGTTCTGCGCTCGACGAACTCACGTCCCATTTCAGTTCGACAAACTCGCTTCTCAGCTCAACGAACTCAATCCTCCAGCCAGTTCAGCGGATTTTGTCTTCAGTTCAGCGAAATCTAGTTTGAGTTCGACGTATTTAACTCTGTGTTCGGCGTATAAGTAACAAAGAAGGCAAGCCAGAGTATCAAGGGTCGCTCGCAGGAAGGCGGGTGAGCTGGGCACTCGCCGACCGCTCGCGGGAAGTTGGGCGAGCCGGACATTCGCCGACCGCTCGCGAGAAAGCAGACGAGCCGGATTCTTTCCAAGTTTCTATGTTCGACGAACTTCAATCTACATTCGACGAAATCCGTTCTGCGTTCGACGAACTCGCGTCACGATTCAGTTCGACGAACTTGCTACTCAGCTCAACGAACTTAATCTTCCAGCCATCTCAGCAGATCTTCACAAGGCCGTGGGGAGCTCGAAGGAAGGCACGCGAGACTTGGCCTCGGTGGATGTCGCCAGAAGAGGTGTGAGCGGGGCCTTCACAGAGCGCTCACTTAAGAGGGGTTTCACAAGCCGTACTCGCGAGGAGACTCGCGGGAGCTCCCGCGAGTAGCCTTCTCGCAGGCCATTTGTCCATAGGCTAAGGAGTCAAAATTACCCCTCTGCCCCTGGTGGTCTGCCGTTAGCCTTTCCGAACAGCGGAGTTTGGCTGTTAGCAGGCCAAATTGGGGTGCGTTTAGTAAAACCAAAAGGCGAAATTCCGCTATTAGCAGACCACGAACAAAAAACTATAAATAGACCTTAAAGGGCACCTTGGGAGAGGATTCCAATCTCAGTTCTTTGAGCTTCTTCCTCCCTCGGTTACTTTGGTTTAGCTCTCTAGCTCTCCAAGGTGCCCAAGTCTCAGCTTTGGCTTAGGAGGGGAAGCGCTCAACGATCTTCTGGGTTTGTGGTGGGACCTCCTCGCTGTGACTAAGGTCTTAGTCTGTTTCTGAGTCCCCAGTCTGCTCCTTCCGAGGGACTAGTAAGAGCTAGCTGCCCCTCAACTTGTTGAGGACCCGAGCTTCACAAGAGACCGAGAAATCAGTTTCAACAATTGTATTGGCAGCTAGCCAAGGATGGAAGATTTGGCAACTCGACGTAAAGAATGCTTTCTTGTACGGCGAGATTGACAAGGATATCTTCATGGTTCAGTCACCAGGATATGTATCAGAAGTTCATCTAGGACACATCTGCAAGCTCAAGAAGGATCTTTACGGGTTGAAGCAAGCGCCTCGCGCGTGGTATGGGAAGATCGTAGAATTCCTCCAGTTCTGCGGATACTTTGCTTCAGATTCAGACTCGAGTCTGTTCGTAAAGAAGATATGTGAAAATTTTTCTAAGGACCTTGTGAGAGCAAGCAGGAATCAATTATGCAACTTAGAGATACAAGCCAAACAACCAGAAACAAACTTTAGGCAAGCAATTGATCTTTATTGATAGCATAAACTTCATTACAGGGCAAGACATGCTTGGCGAGACATGATTTCGCCAGCACAGATACCAAACAGAAATACAAGAAGATGAGGATAACTTGAGATCGCTCCAGACCGCGCGACCTCCCTGCGACTTCAACACACTGCCAGACCGCAGCGCCTTGCCGATCACAGCACACCACCAAACCGCTGCACAGACCACTCCCTTCTTCCGACCTCCTGATTCTCCCGAACTCCAGCACCACAACTCCAAGCCGCAGACCGCCCGAACACTTTCAGAGGAAGAGGTGATCGCTGCCGCCCACACTATCCGCAGAAGCTGCACAAGAGGAATTCAATCAGCAGACCGCACAGTCAGAATAAACCAGACCGCAGGAAACAAGCGAACTCAGCTTACACTTGGTGTGTTCTATTTGCTGCTATAGTGGCCTCCTATTTATAGGCGCGGGACCTGATCCAGTCACCACCCTATGAGATAGAGTCACCACCCATCAGATCGCGCGACCTTACCGGTCAACCCGCGCGATCACTGCAACCCTCCTGCTTCATTTTGGTGAGCGCCGACTTCACTCCAGACCGCGGGAGATCGCTACTCCCTTGGTCTGAACACGACTCCACACGGAGATCGTCAGACCGCCTAGAAGTCACCCACCACCTGTGTTCGCCTGAGACCGCAAACACAGCCAGCTCGCTCTCCTGGTCTCCTCCTGAGACCGCGAACTGAGACCGCGCGACTAAGATGACTTAGTCCGCGAACTCCTTCAGAACCCTCTGGAAAACCACCAGACCGGATTCAAGAGCCAACCCGTGCGGTCACGCCAGACCGGCACGTCCTTGAAGAGAACAACTTGTCACGCGGTCAAAGACAGACCGCGCAACCCTGAGGAAGATCACCCGTCATGCGGTCACAGCCAGACCGCACGACCTCCACCTACAGCAGCCCTTGGACCAGACCAGCAGTCAACCCTGGAAGCCGCAGCTGACCAATAGAACAGATCGCCATTGTCAGACCGCCAGACCGCCCGGTCTCTTCCCAGACCGCCCAGGTCCAAAAGCGTCCTCCACTTCCACTTCAATAATTTCAACAAAGGGAGCTATAAGTCTTGGTGCTGTTTTATGTTGATGACATGATCATCACGGGGAACTCGGAGGCTGAGGTAGATAAGCTTCGGGCTAAATTAGCTATCAGATTCGAGATGAAGGATCTGCGGGAGATTCACCATTTTCTTGGACTCAATGTGGAGAGGAAAGAGTGCAGTGTGCTTGTTTCCCAGAAAGGTTATGCGGAGCGGATCGTTAAGCGATTTGGCATGCAGGATGGGAAGAGCAGCTCTACTCCACTGGAGGATGGTCTAAAACTTCGGCGGGATGAGGGGAGGATTCTTCCTGATCCGTTGGTATTTCGGGCTCTTATTGGGAGTCTGATATATCTGACGATTACCATAGTGGATATGGCATATGAAGTTGGCAGGGTAAGTCGGAATATGGTGGAACCCTGGAAACCTCATTTTGTAGCGGCAAGAAGTATTCTGAAGTACATGAAGTCGACCTTAAACATGGGTCTCCTTTATGGGAGAGACACAGGCTTTTGTTTGCTATACATGGATGGTAATTATGGGGGAGATTCAGATGAACGGAAGTAAACGTCTGGTTATGTTTTCTTATGCAGATCAGTGGCTATTTTATGGTGCAACACGAAGCAGGATTCTGTGTCCGTCTCTACCACTGAAGCGGAGTACAAAGCTTCTGCCTTGGCAGCTCAGGAAGCCATCTGGCTTAGAAGATTGGTGGAGGATGTCCATAAGGAGGTTCGAGGTCCTACTCTGCTGTGTGGTGACAACGAGAGTGCTCTCAAACTGGTTAATAATCTAGTCTATCACGCAAGGACAAAACACATCGAGATCGAGCATCATTTCATTCGGGAGAAGGTGCTGGAGGGATCTTTATTGGTTGAGCATGTGCGGAGTGAGGACACTGTCACTGACATCTTCACGAAGCCGCTGGCGAAGGGACCATTTAATCAGTTACGAGGTTTGCTTGGGCTGACTTCCACTTCCCACTTCAAGGGGAAGTGTTGAATTTTGAAGTGTGAGTGGAGGTTGGGTGGTCTGAGCATCAGACCGGGCGGTCTGACAAAACTACAGTGGTCGGGCGGTGTTATATGGAGACCGCGCGGGTTGTCTTCCCGCTATGTACTAGCGGTTAGCCAGTGGCAGGTGGACTTGGTTCTCAAACCACCTGGGGTCAGCTCCGCATGTAACCGGGTGGTTAGTATTCGCGGTTACATCCAGTGTTAGTTCTCTGGCCAGTTATTTGCACGCGGGCTGGCAGGTGTCCGCTGCTTTTGCTGAAATTTGGGAGTAGTTCGCGCGGCTTGTTTTCAATTCGGCGAACTGATCTACAAGGTTAACTCAGCAAGGCGCGCGAGTTGTTTGCTACCCATTGCCTATATGGGCGGTTATCCTATCGCGTAGGAGGTGACCACACTCCTCACCACTACTATATATAGGACCACCCTGGCTCGTTTTAAATAACGTGAACAGTAAGTGAGAGCTTGCGAGTTTGTGGTGCAGATAGACTTTTCTGTTCGCGCGGTTTGAGGCTTACCTTTGCTGTGTTCGCCGGTTGTGCGGCTTGCTTGTGGTTCTGATTTAATCAGTGGAGACTGCAGTGGATAAGCCGGTATCAGTCTGTGGTGGGTAGCAGCAAGAGGTCGCATTTAGGCAGGTTCTCTTCAGCTCATTTCCAGCTTTCAATAAGGTTCAGACCGCGGCAGTTAGGCAGTTTGCCTTTGCCGGTCTGTTACTTCTGTTCAGTTCTTCAGCAGCTTGTTCGCAGTTAGGAGCGGCTAAGTGACTGCGGCCAGGCGGCTTTGCTTGGGCAAATAAAGCGAGCATTGGAATAACGGGCAGTCCTCGTTTTGAGTTGCGGGTTGGTGATTTCGCAGTTTGCCGCGCGGTCAGCTTGGCGACTTGGCGGTTTGAGCGGACAGCTTTGTTAGCCTGGTGATGAGTCCTGATCATATACATATTTATGGACTCATCCGGGCCGTTATTTAGTCATTACTCCGCACTTTAGCCTTGTTATAGTTTATATTTGATAATCCATGCTAGGTGCACATCTAGGCCCACTTTGGTGTGATTTTCGTGCTTATTGTCATTAGTAGTATTCATGTGCTGTCAAGTGCCACTTTCAGTGGCTAGATCTGTGGTTGTGCTGGAATAGGAGTCGTGCAAGTGTTCCCGGTGCAATTCTGCACAGGAACACTGCGCACGATCGCCGGTTCTATTGCGCACGACCACTGGTCATGCGCCACTGATCGTGTGCACTTAACCTTCTTTTCACGAGTTCTGTTTGGTGCAGTGCGCACGACCACCAATGCCAGCGCGCACGACCACCGGTCGTGCGCCACTGCTCGTGCGCATTTGCCATTAAATTTCTGAGTTCTGTTTGCTGAAGTGCGCACGACTATCAACTCCAGTGCGCACGACCACCGGTCGTGCGCCACTGTCCGTGCGCACTTAACAGTAATTTTATGAGTTCTGTTTCATCTATTGCGCACGACCACCGACGATGGTGCGCACGACCACCGGTCGTGCGCCACTGGTCGTGCGAACATTTTATTTTATAAATTTCGTGTCTTGCAGGTTCCACCCAGACAGGCGCACGATCACAGGATTCTAGTGCGCACGACCACTGGTCGTGCGCGCTGTTTAATTCAGCGCCTATATAATGACCTGATCGCGAATTAGGTCGGAATTACGCCTGGGAGCTCCGTTCTGTCCGCCGTTTTCGCCATTTTCAGAGGGTTTTCGCACCCTAGGCCTCCTCCATCTTCCAAGGGCTTAAAGGAAGGGATCCTACACTCATCTTCATCGCTAAGGAAGAGGTTCTTCGCATTAGACGTGGCCGGATGGTAAATCGTTGGAGAAGACGGGTCCATTGAGAGGTGTGACAGCCCTCCTCTACCCCGGACGCAATTGGGACCGAGCTAGGACGCGGATTGACAACCCGGTGCTTCCTACCGTGAATCTACAACGAGACTCCGGATTCGGTCGTATCTCTTGCCTTTTTCTTCTACTTATGTGGTTGTATTTGTTTGTACTCTCTTTATCTTGATGATGAACGCTATGAACTATGTTAGTATTGTTAATTTCATGTCTATGAAATCATTTTGTTCATTTGTGTTAATGAGGTGCACCCCCATCGATTTTCCGCTCCACTACCGTGTCCGGTGCCGCACTAGCAATTGCTAGTGGTGTGCTTGTCGATGAGGTGCTTGCGACCCTCAATCCGTAAGCCTACTCGCCCATCCGGCCACCGAAGCGTGGCATCGCGGCCCGTATTCCACTCGCCTAACGAAGCAGCGCGCTCAAGGCCTGCATAGCTTGTTCCCGTTAGCCTTCTCGTCCATCCTCCCTTTCGACACAGCGCGCTCAAGGCCTGCCTAGTTTCCATCCCGCCGATCGAAGCATTGCATAGCGGCATTGCATAGGAGTAGGCATAGTATTTACTTTTGTTTGCAAACCTCAAAGCCCCTTTCGTTCGCATTCTACCTACCGCAGGACTTCGATCTCAAGTCCTTCCTCGATAATAAACTCCACCTTACTGTGTTCCTCAAGAGACCGACACTCGGGAATTCTATTCCCAAAATTTATTACTTGCGCGACCGGTGCACTTGCCGAATCCTCGCACCACCTGGCGGTTTAGCGGGTTGTTCGTTGTAACCGCCAACTTCTTGTGGTTGTTTCTTTTCTCCTCATCCGGCGTTCTGATAAATTATGTCTCGCCATTTATGTCTCACTATGTACAGAAGATAGTTAATACAAGATTTTTCTTGTTCCTTCATTGTTTCTGATTGCTGGTTCTTGGTATGGTTGAGAGTGTTCATGCGACTTGGTTCCCGTTTTCCGCTTATTAAAAATTTTAACAATTAGTTGCTTTACATTACACCATAATTCAGGAATAGTATTCGTGTGCGGCAAGCATGCCCATAGCTTGGTTGGCATGGGAGCTTCTCACAATTTCATCTCAGAAGACTTTATTAAGGACTTAGACAAGGTTCGACTTTATAATGGAGCCACTAGGAGGGTGCGTCTTCCAAATGTAACGAGATCGAAGCGACAGGAAAGTGCCTCCTAAAGGTGACCATCGGAGGCCTAACCTTCGATGCTCCGACAACATCCCTGAATATACCGGACTTTGATCTCATGTTGGGTATGACATGGCTCACCTGGAACCATGCCCATATTGACTGCCCAGCAAGGAGAGTCATGTTGAGATACGACACCCCCAATGTGACCTTCAAAACTATCCCGACCTCCCGTCGTTTACTTTCATCTACTCAGGCCGTCAAGGCCCATCTACAGGGAGATGAAGTTT